>CM061542.1:30304118-31594118 GCA_030864215.1 Capsicum pubescens | reverse complement strand
CAAAACAATTTGACTCTTTAAACTGGTTTGCGAACAGAGATTCTGGCTAAGAAATTCTATTGACCGAGGGGAAGGTGTTAGGCACCCCTCGATCCCGTGGTTTGACCACGGTCGCTTGGTGGAGTGTATCGGCTAATTTTGACACTACGAATGTACAAACCACTCAAAACACGTAAAACAATCAAACAAACAAACAAAACAAAAAAAAAGAATCAAAAGTACAGTGTCCAGTCCAATTTATACAGTTCAAAATAGAAAAATGCAAAAATAAATCTTATCTAACCTACACTAATATTAACTACGCTCCCATGCTTTACCCGATGCCTCGGCCTTCCTCACGAATGTCTTCCGCCAACATAGTACGTCGGGGCATTCCCTGATGAATAAATACATTGTGTCTCGGGGCATTTCCCGGCTAAATAAATACATTTGAATTAAACACGATAAACTAGAAATCAAATATTCACACGCACATTAAACATTCAAAACATTTAATAAACACATCACTCCTAAGTTTTGCCTACCCAAACCGACATTTGCCTATCCATTTCAACATATCATAATTCTATCACATTCCAACAATATTCCTGATCATTACGAATTAAACAAAACAACAATAAACCAAAGTTAATCTAAATACAACTTTTTATCAATTTCTCAATTCCATCCCCAAACAACCAATTTCAATTCTCAAACGAGATATCATTTCACCAAACCATAATCAAGCAAACCAACCACGAGTCAAAATAAACACGCATTCATCACCAACAAGGACCAAATAACATACAATATTCAATCCAACACCAAATATAATAAACAATGAAATAAAAAGAGAAAGAGAGTAGAATTGGACTTCAATTTGAAGATTTCAAACTCAATGTTATCAGAATAAAGAGAGTCCGGATCCAGAAACCTCGAGCTGAACCATCACACCAACAATCCAATTCGACAATGAGAAATAATAACCCGTTCACCGTCACTTTCACCGACACTGTTCACCAACACTGTTCACGTCGTTACTGTTAACTTTTTTACTGTTCACGCCATTATTGTTCGTGTCATTACTGTTCACTCCATTACTATTCACGCTATTACTGTTCACCGGCAATGTTTACGCCGGATTCCCATTGTCCAGACCCTTTTTCTCTCTCAATTTTTTTTCTCTCGCGCGATTCTTTTTTTCTGTCCCTTGTTTTTTTTTGTTCTTGTGAGGAAGATGATTTGTTGAATGTTGTTATTGCGAAGAAGATGATGATGAAAGAATGAGCCTCCCACTTTTATATTTTTTATTTGGTTTTTCTTTTTCTTTATTTATTATCCTATGTGGAAGCATATAATTGGTGGATTGTGGGAATAAGTGTGTGGCATGTGAAAAAGTTAGTGTGGCATGTGGAACGATGAGGGTGGCATGTGAAAAAATGAGTAGGGCGTGTGTCTTTTGCATGTATCCAATGAAAAATGGAAAGTGAGGTGTTGAGGTGGCATAGTGAAGTGGCAAAGATGCTATGTATTTAATTATTTACAAGTCTTTTTTTTTTTTTGAGAGAAATTATCAATTAAACAAAAGTATGGTAAGGTGAATAATATAAAAATAAAAATAAAAATAAAATAAAATAAAAATAAAAATGATTAAAATATTTTTGGAAAAGGACAAAATTATGTGTCTACATCATGCCTCCTTTTGATGTAGACACATGGTGTTTTCATACAAAGCAGTAGACAACGAGACAGAATTTTGTCCTGACCTTTATTCAAAAGCACGGAGCATGAGGAAGGAGGGAAACCAGGTCTTGACTTAGGACATCCTACCTACCCAAGTTATGAGGGAATCGAGTGACAGTTATCTCAAAGGATTGGTAGGAGATGGTCTATGCTGAGTTGGAGAGTCGAGTGAGGTCCCATCGAGGTTCCAGTCCGTGGCTCTGTTATTAAATCAAAAATGAAAATTACAAGTTAAAAACATAAATGAAATAACAAAATCCTATCTACGCAGCTTCTGGTGGAATCTTGACTTGAGTTTCATCACCCTATTCTTCAGGCGGGCTCCTGATTTGAAATTTCTTCAACTTGTTTCTTGGTTTTCAATTTCATCACCCTGTTCTCCAGGCTGACTCCTGACTTGCTATTTTTGAGCTGTTGACTTTCATTTACTTCACTTTGTTACTTGACTTTCAACTTCTTCACCTTGTTTCTTGACTTTCAATTTCATCACCTTGCTGCTTGACTTTCCATTTATTCGCCCTGTGCTTCAGGCGGGCTCCTGAAATCACATCAAAACTAGAAAGAAAATTATCCCAAACAAAGATTATTATAAAAAGATTTCATATGCCAGGAAAGTTAAGTTCCAACACAAGAATTAAATTTTCCCCAGTTAATCATCAAAGGACTTTTGCGAAAGTCACATCATTATAGGAATCAAGGAGAATGAATTTACTATAAGGTGCGTCTGATAGGAATCAAAGCAATTGACTCGACTAAAAGGTACGTCTTCTAGGGGTCAAGGAGAATGACTCGACTAAAAGGTACATCTTATAGGAATCAAGGGAGATGACTCGACTAAAAGGTATGTCTTACTAGGAATCAAGGGAGATGACTCGACTAAAAGGTACGTCTTATAGGAATCAAAGGGAATGACTCGACTAAACGGTACGTCTTATAGGAATCAAAGGAGATGACTCGACTAAAAGGTTTGTCTTATAGGAATCAAAGGGAATGACTCGACTAAAAGGTACGCCTTCTAGGGTTCAAAAGGAATGACTCGACTAAAAGGTGTGTCTTCTAGGAATCAATGGGAATGACTTGACTAAAAGGTACGTCTTATAGGAATAAAAGAAGATGACTCGACTAAAAGGTACGTCGTATAGGAATCAAAGGGAATGACTCGACTAAAAGGTATGTCTTATAGGAATCAAAAGAGATGACTCGAATAAAAGGTATGTCTTATAGGAATCAAAGGGAATCACTCGACTAAAAGGTACGCCTTCTAGGGTTCAAAAGGAATGACTCGACTAAAAGGTGTGTCTTCTAGGAATCAATGGGAATGACTTGACTAAAAGGTACGTCTTATAGGAATCAAAGAAGATGACTCGACTAAAAGGTACGTCTTATAGGAATCAAAGTAAATGACTCGACTAAAAGGTATGTCTTATAGGAATCAAAAGAGATGACTCGACTAAAAGGTATGTCTTATAGGAATCAAAGGGAATGACTAGACTAAAAGGTACATCTTTTAGAGGTCAAAGGGAACGACTCGACTAAAAGGTACGTCTTATAAGAATCAAAGGGAATGACTTGACTAAGAGGTACATCTTATAGGAATCAAAGAAGATGATTCGACTAAAAGGTACGTCTTATAGGAATCAAAGGGAATGACTCGACTAAAAGATACGTCTTCTAGGAGTAAAAGGAAATTACTCTACTAAAAGGTACGTCTTATAGGAATCAAAAGAGATGACTCGACTAAAAGGTATGTCTTATAGGAATCAAAGGGAATGACTCTACTAAAAGGTACGTCTTTTAGGGGTCAAAGGGAATGACTCATCTAAAATGTACGTCTTATAGGAATCAAGGGAGATGACTCGACTAAAAGGTACGTCTTACTAGGAATCAAGGGAGATTACTTGACTAAAAGGTACGTCTTATAGTAATCAAAGGGAATGACTCGAATAAAAGGTACGTCTTCTAGGGGCCAAAGGGAATGACTCGACTAAAAGGTACGTCTTATAGGAATCAAAGGGAATGACTCGACTAAAAGGTACGTCTTATAGGAATCAAAGGAGATGACTCGACTAAAACGTATGTCTTATAGGAATCAAAGGGAATGACTCGACTCAAAGGTACGCCTTCTAGGGTTCAAAGGGAATTACTCGACTAAAAGGTGTGTCTTCTAGGAATCAAAGGGAATGACTCGACTAAAAGGTACGTCTTTTAGGGGTTAAAGGGAATGACTCGACTAAAAGATACGTCTTTTAGGGGTTAAAGGGAATGACTCGACTAAAAGGTATGCCTTATAGGAATCAAAGGGAATGACTCGACTAAAAGGTACATCTTATATGAATCAAAGGAGATGACTCGATTAAAAGGTACGTCTTATAGGAATCAAAGGGAATGACTCCACTAAAAGGTACATTTTCTAGGAGTGAAGGTTCAATTTAAGAAGTGTATCATCCCGCAAATGAAAACTAAAATCCCTGGTCAAGAAAGTATGTCTCCGAGGGATATAAGATGATGATTTTTTACCATGATTTAATTATCAAACCTTTCCAGCAACATTGCTTCCTGCATTTGTAAAATTGAGCAATTACGGGCCTTGATGTTTAGTCTTTGAAATCCTTGATTTAAAGGTAACATGTGTTCCTGTTTCATGCAAAGAAAGGTTGTGAGTTTTAAAACATGGTGGCTGGTTTGTGGCTTTGGCTTTCATGGAAAACGCTCTTGCCGTCATCACATTTAATCTTGCTTCCAACCATTAGCCTGTGTCATTGACTTGCTTCTTCATTGATCAAACATAGATTATTAAGAGTGACTTTGAAACAAATACAGTATCTTTGCTTTGACATGCTCCTCAGATAAACCCTTTGAACTTTGGTATTTCCATGAGGTCCAGACTTGTCTGTTGTCAGAAATTTTTGTATTCCTTATTTTGGCTCACAATCATATCTCTTTCATATGTTGGCCTTTTGTCTTGCTTTTTTCAATTGAAGAAGCTAGTAACCGGTTTTGAAATCTTTTCTCACTTGTTTTGACATGGACTTGACTCAAAGACATGAAACAAATAAAAGAATGATAATTTTTGTTTGGATAACTGACTCAAGAAAGATAAAATAAAAATAAAGAGAAGAAAGAAAAGATAATGAATGTACCCATTTGAAAAAAAGAAATGAAAAATTCATCTAAAAATGATAGTCAACACTAATGATTATGCCATCCATTTTGGATTAAGCATCTTGATCTTTTCATCCAAACTTTCTACCCATTGTTATTGAGTTAATGGCCTTGAAACTGAGTTGCTTCCCTAGGTCAATTGTATTTAAGACCCCATTCATCTAGTGGTGCCTTGAAGGGTTTTCTCCAACAAGATTCTCTCATTTTCTTTTCCTCAGCTCACCATTTCCTTATGGTGTCTGTAAGGGTTTTCCACTAATGAGACTCTCTTATCTTCGTTTCCCTTAACTCACAGTCGTTTTTTGGTATCCGTGAGATTTTTCACTAGTAAGACTCTCTCATTTTTATCTCTGTCAACTTACCATCGTCTTACGGTTCCTGTGAGGGTTTTCACCAATAAGACTCTCATTTTTATTTCTCTCCTGATTTCTTATGCTGAGGAAGGAAAGTAGTTCCCAACTGCATCATCATATCCCTTGCATGCTTAGCCTTAACATCCTCAAAGATTGATCTGAAGGTCTTTCTTTGGTTGTAACTTGGCTTTTGGATAGGATTAGAAAGAAAGGATGGCATAAGGCCCAATCGACACTTGAAGTAGGATGGGACTTACAACTTTTGGAATTGACTCAAACAATGAGGATTAACTCATGCCCCAGTTTCTTTTGACTGGGTGACTCTAAATTGTTTATTTGGTTGGACCGAGCCCGGAGTCAGGCAACCTACGTATCTCACCCCCGAAAGAGGAGAATCAGGTCTCTCGTAGTTCTGGCAGCTTGTTCTTTTGCTTGATTCTGATTTTTTTTTCTTTTGTTGTCTCTTTTTCTCTTTGGGACTTTTCTGACTTTATTTTTCTCGACGCTCTTTTTTTCTCTTTTTTTTTGAAACTTTTCTGACTCTACTGTTTTGCTCGACATCTTTTCTTTTGAGCTTTTTTGACTCTATATTGATTCCAAAAGAGGTGTATGAAACAAAATAAAACTAAGGCTCAAATGGGATAAACAAAGGATTATACAATGTTTGGATAACGGAATGAAATGCCTTCATCATATCAATCTTTGAAAATGCAAGTACATAACATGCAATTTTAAAGTTGGAGATGAAGATCATGTGCAACATCTTTTACAACATTAACTTTGACTTAGTCTGTGCGTCATTACTTCTTCTGCGCTTTTCTAGCATACAACTCCACTTTTGTTGTATATTTCTTACATTGAATGACTCATGATTTCGTGGAGCTGATTTTCTTTATGTTCCTCTTGATATGGGATCACGCATACACTGTTTGACCAAATTGAGGCATGCCTTACAATTGATGACCAAGTTATTCTGGTGATTCTCAAAACAAATGCCTTAATTTTGAAAGAAGGTTTCAACATGGTCACCAAATGTCTTAACACGCTACCTATTTCTCATATGCTTCTTCTACCTTTAGCCCTCTGATTCAAAGTTCATGCTCAAGTTGGATTTTAATATCTAGCGAAGAATTCCTCCAGCATGTCATATCACTAAAGCCAACATAAAATGTACTATGTAAAGAAAACAAACAAATAACATATATTTACACACAAAGGAAAAAGGGGACACTTTATTTAGTTGAAATAAAAGATAGAAAAGGTTTGACCATAAATGACAAAAGGGACAAATCAAGATAGATCCCGAACTACCACCTTTAAATAATTTGGATAACAGAAAAGAAAATAAAACAAACTACCAAACCTCTTCCTAGTAGGGAGAGGGGTGACTTCTTAATTGCTCAGCCTGACATATTAGCCACTGATTTGCATATTAGCATGACTAGAGCTTCCACCACTGTCAGACACATTTTCTTCAACAAATAAATTCTGGATCCCCATGCTTAACTCATTGCCTCCCACATATTGTGCAGTACTGCGTGCTGGTGAAAAACTCTGTGGGATGGTCGAGGGGCCCATGTTTTGCACCACAATCAATTTATCTTGAATCATCTTTTCTATTTCTCTTTTCAAAGTACGACAATCTTCAGTACTATGACCCTGAACATCAGAATGATATGCACACCATACATTAGGATTAAAATTTTTTGAATGTGGGTCAGGTATATAATCAAGGAGAGGAGTAATCATGCCCCTATGTCTTTATCTCTGGAACAAACTGGCATAAGACTCCCCAATAGGAGTGAAGTTATCCTTTTCCTTCCTCCTCTTTGCGAACTCTGGCCTCGGATGAAACTTGAATTTAGAGGTTCCTTAGTAAATTTGTGGGGGTCGAGGACGATGTTGAGGGACAGGTACATTCTGTCCACCAAGCTCCTCAAATTTTGATGTCTCAAAGCATGGAGAAAGGTTAACACTTGAAAACACGCCCCGGTTTTTATATGAAACATATTTATAGCCCACAAGTCCCAAGGAACTTTTCATATCATTTTCTACACTCTTAACTTTCCCAACCATTTTCTCTTGGTCTTCTAGCATGCTAGGCTTCTTAGTAAGAAATTTTGGCGGTCCACTTAACTTAACTGTAGACTCAAGAGTATAACAATGATCATCACGAGTATTGAACGTGGATTCACTAGTGGACTGGGGAAGCACAATCCTTGGATTGATAGCCAAAGTGAAAGCATTAGTAGAAGGTTGAGCAACAAAAGTACAAACGGTATGTGGTGATGTGAATGTGGTAGACTTATACTGAGGAGATAAAGAAAGAGTGGTGGAAGTATTGAGGTGCATTTGACATGGAATAGATTTTGAGGCATGCTGTGGTACATCAACCATAGTACGAAACTGGCTTGGCAATTTTGGTGGAAGACTCAAGGTATTTGCAGGGTAAAAAGTGGGAAACTGAGGTGGAGGCAGCCCACTGGCCCAAGCTCGGTACATTTCCATCATTTGTTGTCTCAGTCTCAAATTCTCTTTATTTAAACTCTCAATTTCTTGACTCTTTGTTTCATCCATGATGCCACTCTCTATATGCTTGTTGGACACAACTAACTCTTTCTTGAATTTGGTGTGATATGGAGGACCAGCAAGGAAGGCACAAACCAACCACCTTAAATTAACTGAACAAGAGGCAGCAAATATGTTAGAGTTCAACATTTTTTCTTTTGAATCATTTTTTTTTTAGAAAAGATCACCGAACCCAAGAAAGGCGCCTACGTATCTCACCCCCGAAAGAGGAGAATCAGGTGTGCGTAGTTCATGAAGTCTTGCCAAAATGGTCAAATAAACTCTTTTTCTTTTTCTTTTTCTTTTCCTTGAAATTTTAAGAAGAAAAGAAAAATGAAAAATTGTCAAAAGAATAGACGAAAATCTTTTTGAATTTTTTATCTTTAATAACCTATACAAAATGAAGCCTATGATTACCAAAGAAACTCTTTTTTGGGTTTTCAATTTTAAATTTCATATGAAAATGAAACTTGAACCTATAAAAGGAAAATCTTTTTTTGTGGTTTTCTTTTAAAGATGTATATGAAACACCTACTCTAAGTGAAGAGTGAAGAAAATCTTTTTGAATTTGTTAAATACGATCCCCGAACAAACAATAGGCTGCCTACGTATATCACATCCCGAAAGAGGAGAATTAGGGGTGCGTAGTTCGTCTAGATAGGACAATTAAGGATTAAATAACCTATTGAACCCTGACTTGAGAGACTCGACCACAAACAGAAGATGCAAACCAATAAAATCTTTTTGAGTTTTTAGTTTGACACTTCTCTTAAGACTGACACTAACAACTATGTAAGAAAAATCTTTTTTGGTATTTTCATTATATGAAATGTACAAAACTTCTACCATTTTTTTAAATTTTTGTTTTATGAAAACTCCTATGAATGAATTTTTTTTTTAAATTTTCGAATTATGAATGATTACTAAAGAAACAAAAGGAAAATCTTTTTGATGCCTTTTTGTATTTTGAGAAGATGCTGCAAATGGTGAAAAAAAAAACTTTTTGAATTTTTATTTTTTCCAGAAAATAAATGCAAAAGGTAAAAGAAAAACTGCTTTTTTTTGAATTTTTGGATTGTGAAGAACAAAGGTCATTAAAAACTCTAAAAATAACTATGAAACCCTTTTTTTTTATTCACCTTTACATTTTTTTTTCCGATTTTCCATTGCCTACAGACTTTACTTCTAACACATACTTTCCCCAAATCAGTCCGTCAAATGACAACGTTACCCTAAAAGATGCAACATTTAGCACATAGGGATGTTGTAGAGGTGAGTCTCCTACAAAGGACCAAATGGGCCCCGCTAGGTCTCAATATGATGCACATAAGTATGACCTAAAGGCTGACCTATGCTGGGGTTCACCAACAAGGATGCTTTGGCTGTCCACCTACTCTCTACCAGCCGACGGCTCCTCATCCTAAAATAAGGGTGACTCAACTATAGGTCGTGTACATAGCGTGTACTATAGAGCTCTTTGCAGAAAGAATTGACTCGGGTTATGCACATGATGCCAGATATAAAGAAGTAACACATAAGAAAAAATGTAAACAAAGAGCACGTAAGCACACCACAATGATAAAACAATACAAACAATCACACAAATACGTTTATGCACCCATAATTTCAAACTAAGCCGATATAACTCCAAAAATAATCTTGAATTCTGAAAATTCCCCAGCAGAGTCGCCAGAGCTGTCGCACCCTTTTTTCAACTCCGAAAAGATTTCAATTTTAAGTTCGAAAGGGTTTTCATTATTAAAGTCATAAAATGAAGATAATTTAATTCGAAAAGGACATTTTACATTCAAAACTCAGAGTCGCCACTTGGCATAATCTAGGGTGACAAGTCACCATTGGAAAATCCTTTGCAAAACCATTTGACTCTTTAAACTGATTTACGAACTGAGATTCCGGCTAAGGAATTCTGTTGACCGAGGGGAAGGTGTTAGGCACCCCTCGATCCCGTGGTTCGACCACGGTCGCTTAGTGGAGCGTATAAGCTAATTTTGACATTACGAATGTACAAACCACCCAAAACACATAAAACAATCAAACAACCAAACAAAACAAAAAAATGAATCAAAAGTACAGTGTCCAGTCCAATTTATATAGTTCAAAATAGAAAAATGCAAAAAATAAATCCTATCAAACCTACACTAATACTAACTACGCTCCCATGCTTTACCCGACGCCTCGGGCCTTCCTCACGAAAGTCTTCCGCCAACATAGTACGTCAGGGTATTTTCCGGTGAATAAATACATTGTGTCTCGGGGCATTTCCCAGCTAAATAAATACATTTGAATTAAACATGATAAACTAGAAATCAAACATTCACATGCACATTAAACATTCAAAACATTTAATAAACACATCACTCCTAAGTTTTGCCTACCCAAACCGACATTTGCCAATCCATTTAAACATATCATAATTCTATCACATTCCAACAATATTCAGGCTCATTACGAATTAAACAAAACAACAATAAACAAAAGTTAATCTAAATTCAACTTTTTATCAATTTCTCAATTCCATATCCAAACAACCAATTTCAATTCTCAAATAAGATACCATTTCACTAAACCATAATAAAGCAAACCAACCACGAGTCAAAATAAACATGCATTCATCACCAACAAGGACCAAATAACACGCAATATTAAATCCAACACCAAATATAATAAACAACAAAATAAAAAGAGAAAGAGAGTGAAATTGGACCTCAATTTGAAGCTTTCAAACTCAATGTTATTTGAATAAAGAGAGTCCGCACCCGGAAACCTCGAGCCGAACCTTAACACCAACAATCCAACTCGACAATGAGAAATAATGACCTGTTCACCGTCACTTTTCGCTGACACTGTTCACGCCGTCACTGTTCACTTAGTTACTGTTCATGCCATTGTTGTTCACGCTGTTACTGTTCACTCTATTACTGTTCATCGGCTGTGTTTACGCTGGATTCCCATTGTCCAGACCTTTTTTCTCTCTCAAATTTTTTTTATCGCGCGATTCTCTCTTTCTCTCCCTCGTTTTTTTTGTTTTTGTGAGAAATATGATTTGGTGATTGTTGTTATTGTGGAGAAGATGATGATGAAAGAATGAGCCTCCCCCTTTTCCCCTTTTAGAATTTTCCTTTTATATTTTTTATTTGGTTTTTCTTTTTCTTTATTTATTATCCTATGTGGAAGCATATAATTGATGGCTTGTGGGAATAAGTGTGTGGCATGTGGAAAAGTTAGTGTGGCATGTGGAAAGATGAGGGTGGCATGTGAAAAAATGAGTAGGGTGTGTGCCTTTTGCATGTATCCAATGAAAAATGGAAAGTGAGGTGTTGAGGTGGCAAAAATGCTATGTATTTAATTATTTTCAATTCTTTTTTTTTTGGGAGAAATTATCAATTAAACAAAAGTATGGTAAGGTGAATAAAATTAAAATAATAATTAAAAAAATAAAATAAAAATGAGTAAAATATTTTCGGGAAAGGACAAAATTACGTGTCTACAACCATGCATACCTATTACCACAAAAAATCATGCACGACATGCTAGACATCCTGCATCAATTTGCCTTTTTTAGTTTTCAATGCATATTCAATTTCGAGGTTCTTTTCACATGAATTTTCCGTCCATACTTATTCCCTAGGTTGTTCACGTGAATTTTTAATGCTAAGTGCGTTTTCAATTTTCGGTGGCCGTTTTAGGTTTGTTCATGTGATTTCAATAGTTAGTGCTTTTTTAGTTTTCAGTTTTGGCCATTTTAGACTAGAATTTAGTGCTTTTTCGTTTGAAGTTTTGCTTTTGTGCAGAGTAAAAATAGGGACTCAAACAAATAAGGGGTCACGACAATTAATGTGCTTTTTTAGTGTTGTTTTAATGAATATTTAAAGTGGGGACTCGAACAACTAGGGGATTGCAACTATTAGTGTGACTCATAATATGTAATATTTTAGGCAACATGTAGGAGCCTGGATCACATTCTAGGCACGGGCTCTACACGACACACAGGGCATCCTACATCACTTTCATTTTCAATTTTCAATATATATTGATTCACGTAGTTTTTTCACGTGAATTTTCAATACTTAGTGTTTCTTTAATTTTTTATTTGATCATTTCAATCTTGAGTCTTTGCCTAGAGGAAACTTTTTGGTTTGTGTTTTTTGCGTTTGTCCAGAATAGTAGTAGGAACTCGAAAAGATAATGAGAAGTGACGATTAATGTGACGCTCAATATGTCATATTTAAGGTAACACGTTGGAGCTTTCATGACACAACAAATCATGCACGACACGTTAGGCATCCTGCATCAATTTTCATTCTTTAGTAATCAATGCATATTAATTCCCGAGGTTTTTTCACATGAATTTTCTGCCCGTTCAAATTCTATTGGTTGTTCACATGAATTTTTAACACTGAGTGCTTTTTCAGTTTTCGATGGCTATTTCAAGTTTGTTCACGTGAATTTCAATGCTTAGTGTTTTTTTAATTTTCAATTTTGGCCATTTCAGTCTAGAATTTAGTGCTTTTCGTTTGAGGTTTTGCTTTTGTGCCGAGAAAAATAGGAACTCAACCAAATTAGGGGTCACGACAATTAATGTGACTCCCCATATGTCATTTTGAGGCAACACGTAGTAGACTGCTCGACATTCTAGGTGTGGGTCCCTAAAAGGCACACCATATTTGCCTATCACCACCACAAATCATGCACAACATGCTAGGCATCCTGCATCACCTTTCCTCTTTTTAGTTTTCAATGCATATTCATTCACGGTGTTTTTTTCACTTAAATTTCCAGTCCGTGCTTATTTCCTAGGTTGTTCATAAATTATAAAACATTAAGTGAGGTGTTAGATCCTAAAAGTGAAGGAACAAGCTGTAAGAGTTCTTTGTCTTGAAGACTTTACAACCACCAAAGGCATATCAATCACTTCTCAATCACTTTCTATGAAACAAGGGTCCATGTTTTAAGGAGAAAAGTCAAGTCTTGCTTTTTGAATTAGAAAGATGATTTCAAGACTTGTTTTCCCTCCTTAACCAATTCCCACCATTTCCAAATTACAATTGGACCAAGACTTGAATTGGAAAATAAAATTTGATAACAACTGCAACCAATAGGTGGCTGCCACACCATATTTTTACTGTTCAACAATAATTTTTAAGCTCAAATTTTGATCTTCTAAGTTCAATTTGTTGTTCTTTAGTCTCGTTTATTGATTCCATTACTAACATACAAGATAGCACTAGATTGTAAGTTAGTTTTGAAACCGTTCTTCCTGTTAATTTTTCTTTGTGTGTCTTAATCCTTTGAGTCATTGTAACATCTTTGTGTATTTTTTCCTTATTCTTTGGAGTCATTGTCAACGTTAGATCAACCTCTCAACACCTCTCGGAGTACAAGCAAGCTTACAATACTTGTGATATTGAGTGTGGGGGATCCTAGAGACATGAAATAAAGGAGAGAGTGAGGATGTTTTGTATAACTAACGTGTTTTCTATTTTATAGGTAACTCCTTTGCCACAATGGATACCATTTTGGCCCACTTTGATGCTATTTCCCAAAAAATAGCTAAGGCAAATGCGGGTCTTGACAAATTGGGCTCGGATATGTATACTATACTTGAGAGGTTGGATTGAGTGAAGAGTCAAAGGAATTCTCGTGATTCTACTTCCGAAGCTTTACCTCAATCAATCAATCCTCCAAGACCACCACCAAATTACATAGACATTAGCCAAGCTACTAAATGTCCTCCAACCCAAGACCTACATGGGTCAATCCCTCCTCCATTTGATCAAGTCCAACAAAAAGGACTTGGAAGCCAAATTCCTCCCTTCCAAGATCCACAACCGAAGCTCTAATTTACCAAATCAATCCTTTCTACTGAAACTCTACTTCACCAAAGCTGACCTGTCCATGTAGAGGAGAATGGTAGAAAGGAACATGATGGATATGGAGTCTATGAAGATGCTTGTATGATGGTAGGAGACTTTTTTAAGATGAGAGTGAAGACAAGGCTCAAGATGGAGAGGAAGCCGAGATTTAAAATGAAGATGTTGGTCGATACTTGTCACGAACCGAGCCTAGGCCCTAGCCGTGACGAGCATCCCGAACCATGAAGGCCCGGAACACCCGTTCCCTATCTGGTTATCATGCACAACATTCATAATCATAATAAAATGCGGAATTGAAACTGAGTACGGAAAACATGGTCAAGTTCTGCAACATTTCTGAATAATACTATCTAACATCAGTCTGAGAAATCTCTACTAAGAACATAAACATCTGTCTTAAAAGAAACTGGGACAAGGCCCCCAGTAAATAAAAAACATAACAAATAAGATAATGTCTGACATAATTAGGCCTTCCGAATAATAGAAGGCTCACCACTGTGAGATCAAATCTGCAAATCCGAGAATGTCTACTGAGTAGCTGGACCCCTAGACTGTGCCTCGGAACCTGGAAGGAGGGGGGGTCAGCACAAAAGTACTGGCACGCGAAGCCATCCAAAAAAATAGTATAATGGAACATACATATATATATATATATATATACATATTATGTGAAAGCAATTTTTCATCAAGACATCATGTATAAAACTGTTTCTGAAAAATACATGGGCACTTTCTGAAAACATGTAACCTGTCTGTTCATTTCAAATCATGATCTGTGTTTTACTTCTGAGTTAGGTGGTATTCCCCTACAAGTCTGATATTCCACGGGCTGTATGGAATCCGCCATTGACTCGGCGGGGAAGCCCCCAACCCAAGTGTGCCGCAAGGGTTGGAGTGTCTGAGTCTGATACGCCACAGGACATTTAAGTTAGCGCATAATAGTATACCCGGGTCGGCAAACCACGGTTTTAGGCAATGAGTCGCTTGAACTCAAGCCCTCTTCGGGGAACCACCTAACATCTCTGTATGCCCATTTTTAACCTTTTCTGTACATGCAACATTATGAATGTCTAAAATCATGAAAGTATGAAATGTCTGTTAGTCTGATTCTGATATGGCATTAGTCTGAGTTGGTATCGTCATACCAAGACTTGCAAGTCATGATTTTTCTGAGCCATAATGTATTAAGCAAGAGCTTTCATTCAAACCATAGTTTAGACCACCAAAACATGTAACTGATGTAAAGGATTTCATATTCCGAAACTTAAAGTTCAATTCATGCAAAAATTTCATCAAACACCTGGTGGTCAAATGTCTTTAGCAAGTTCATGTATTTAAAATTGAAACACATTCATTCATATATGTATATAAACTGTCAAATCGCTTTGGAGATGGTCAAAAGACCAAAACAATGATGTTAAAACATCTTATACATAAATATATATATACATAATTTAAAACCCCATTCTAAAACATGATTTTTCTATGCCCATGAGAATTTAGGAAAACCCCGCGTACCTTGTTCTCCACGAATTTTGGGTGTCTATCGAAGCCTACGTCGAGAGGATTCCAAATCTGTAATTTGTTTCACGAACCCGCGGTTGAATCTTGAGTTGCTTGGGTTTTAATGTTGAAACCCTAGGGAGAGTTCTTGAGCAATTTTGGGAAAAGTATGTGTATTATGGTGTTTGAGGGATTAAATCCCGTGTTGGTGGTATATATAGGGGTGGAGGATTACCAAAATACCCCTAAGGGACAATTAAGGTCAAATCTGTCCCTCAGTTGACAGTTTGGTAGACTGGAGTAAATCGATTATAACTTTTTACTCATATACTAAAATTGGATGAAACCAACTGCAATTGAAAGAGGACTCGAAGAGATTTTGTTTGATATATTATAGCTCACACATTTCATTTTATACAGGGAGTTATGATCGTTTGAAATTGACCCTGAAATGCTGAAAACTGGGCAATAGTCTATGCGTTTTGCTACTGTTTTAAAATCCAAACGCAGCCTTATGCGTTCCGAAAAATTCCGAAACTTATCCGAGATGTACTATGATATTTCCCGATCATAACGCAACTTGAAAATCTAAAAGCAGATGTCGGGAAGGTTGAAAAGTTATATGCCGAAGATTGCCAGCTAAAATGACTCTAAGTCCTCATTACACTTAGAAAATTTTTCAAGTTTTTAAGTCTAAGGGCACTCTATTAAAGGCTAATCCATGCACTACTTTTACAGGGTGTTACATTATCTCCCCCTTGGGATCATTCGTCCTCGAATGATGGGTAGGAACTTGTTGAAGCCTTAAATATATGGAATAACGCGGACATGACATGTCCTCTAATAAAAATACACTGATCTGAACATTTGGAATCTGAATTTAATGCATGATGCATGAACTGGGCTATACTCGTAACTACTGGTATACTCTATCTTCGACTAGTAGCATATCTGAGATTTCGAGTAGCATGAATAAGTGCAAAGACAAGAAAACAAGTCATGCGAATCTGACTGCTAAACTGACTTATTGGCCATACAGACTGAATTATACTACACCCTCATACTTAACTGGAGTATTCTCTTCAACACTCTCTTTAAGGAAGCTCTAGCAGTAATAGGGAACCATGAATCTTGGGTATGGATTACACAAAACATCCCACTGAGGAAATCACAACATTGACACTACTCTGCAGTCTGGAATATAGACATATAACTCCTAAATTAGGATAGAATTTTCAGACCTTTGGCAATACAACTTCTTACTTTAAGGCTTAGAGCACTTCCCGAATATCCCTTAACTATACTATTCCCTATAAATATCATATTCATTCAACTCAGCTTAAAATTCTCATATGAGCATTGATAATGTTTTTTTTTCTACTAATGTCTAAAATATCTTAATCTTTACCCCGCGATCAAGCCTAACTCTAAATCACAAAAATACAACATGCTACACCACGCTATTATTCTAAACCATATGATGCCACCTTCTATACCTCTTTTAAAAATCACATCCTAACCATAACATGCCTTACCACTTCAATGACTACACTGAACTCTTAATATGAAGTTGCTAATGCATATGGCGACCTTCCACTACAATCCCAAAACGTCGTTCAAGCCTAATTTATAACCTCATGTTAACTTCAAGGCAAACACCCATAAGTAGATACTTCACATAGTTTCTAAACTACTATCAATATAACTCCCACGCGCTATCCTAAAACATACACACACAAACTTTTCCACTAACCATCACATGTATCAAAGACTTGGCCCCAAATCTTACTTCATACTTATGGCCTTATCTAAACAAGCATACTATGATCTTCCATCAACAATAACATTTACATCAACACCACTATCATTGCATAGGAAGGGTCACTAAAAGGTTAAAACATAAGACCCTCAAGCGTGAAAAAGATCTTTATATGGGACTGAGCACACTATAAAGAGTGAGTACATGCGTCATGAGTTGCATGACCTCAACTAGAGTTCATAACATAAGGAATGTGATTCCGACTACTTGAATGAACTAGAACTCATTATCTTGGAATTGGAAGAGTACGTGACTCTCTATCATATACCGAAATCATGAACTATTATCACGGAACTGCATCGTAAGGCATGAGTAAGCATCCGAATAACAAAAAAAAAAATATTGAGGTAGGAATGGGTTGAGATTCACCCTTACTTTCTGATGTTCTAAATCACACTGCATCACTACTAGAATTTGAGAGCCTTACTTGGTTATTCGTTCTATCATCTCCCACTTAGCTTCAAGTCATCATCTAGCGTTTGGGAGATCCCTTACCAGATTATAACTGAACTACACTTACTGCACTCTAGGGTCTGAAAAATTGACAATACATGCATATCATAGAACTCAACCCGAATGACTACCTTCTAGGATACACTCTATCTTTCCATATCCACCAATAGTCAAAGTATAATGCTTGCACACTTATTTCTATCCGTTCAACCTTCAAAACTCAAACTTAGATTCTAACACTTAACATGGATATCACTAAGCCTTTGATGAACCATACCACTTCAATCCTAGCATACCAATATTGCTACTCCAAACTTATATCTCTCTACCATGAGAATCGAGATCACATCAAAAGGCTCAACACCATCAATCAAGGCTCCTTAACTTGGCTATCTAGAACACCATATATCATCTAACTAGTCTTTTTCCAACTAGCAACTCCATGGTACCACTAGTCACACAGAACATGTAATAGTCTTAGAGAAATGCCACAACTCCATAGCGCCTTGGTCATACATACACACCATACCCACAACATTATACTTCATTACGAATCAATTTAAACTTAAGCCATTTCACACACCGTTCAAGCCTGTTAGATCACTTTCATATAACTAACATCATTGATCAAGAAATCATCACATCCACCTTTATGAACTTCAACTATTCAAACTTAATATCTAGTGCTATGCATGACTTACAACCCAACCTTACACAAAATTTTTACTTGGAAACTATAAGTAAACATCACGAAACACTAGTGCACTAGAACTTCATAACCACAATAATCGATCATGACCTAACGATTTACCTTATCATCATTCCGTTAGCATGTACTATTTCAGCACCTCAAGCCTACTAAATTAATCCCACAAAATATGCATCAACAAACTCTTGCCACTATTTACCACCACACCATTTAAATTCAAGCCTATAGTTTAGTATCAATCATCTACCACCAATGAAGAATGCAACATAATATAAATACACTAATCCATCAAATTGGGATATTCTACCCAAATATCTCAAAAATCTACTACATACCTTCTCACAAGTAGCACTAGTTTACAACTACCAATGAAAATAGGCTCAAGGGGGTTAAAGCCTCATAATAGACATGGTCAACCTTAATCTTATATCATAACCCCGTACAATTGTATCTACTTATATGGATTTCTCACTTCATACTTGCTCACTCATTCATACATTTAGACTGCCTTCAAATTCCTCAAACAACCATGAGTCTATAATCATAACTTACTCGCTAATATAGCCATTTCCACATTCAAGCAATCAAAAAATCACCCAGACCAACAACTCCTTCTCTACCTTCAACTAATAACACACAAGGATGAATCACTTCATTACCAACTCTATCTCATGCAAACAGATTCAACAATACATATATTAAACCAATTAAAGAACAACAAGTTGGACAACAAGTTGGACAACAAGTTGCTAGTGAATCGAAACAGGCCTCACACGGCTTCACTAGACTTTGGTTTTGTATTTTGAACAAGAAAATGAGATGGATGACAAGGCAACTATGCTAGTGAATCGAAAGATCCCCACACGGCTTCACTAGACTTTAAATTTTATTTTTTTTCAAAAACATCATGATAACAAGATTACATATTACAAGGGATAGAAAATTGACACCTAATATTTAATGGTCTAAGAATATACATATTATTCTGTATAAATAAAAATCTGAGTAAAACACTTCCTCCATGGACTACCATACAATCCACACATACTGCTAGCTACCATATTAGTTTATCACTATAAAGGGGTAAATCATCCTCGAACATCGATTATTCAACTGAAATATTCATTTACACAAAATCACCCTCACTCTGACTTCTAACTTTGTGACTTTACATCACAAACTTCTTGGTCCAATATCACTACCAATAGGTCATGACAACAACACGTTAACTTATGCTACTATTTGGGTAGAAATATAGTTCCAACATTCTTCTATACATTGTCCACAACTGTAACAAGATTTTGAGAGGGACAATATACACTTAATACCTTAAGCTGGAATGCACGATTCCATCAGGATCAATATTTACATCAGAATCAGCATATATTGATGCACTAATAGACTCCTATCGAGTTTTTCCATAATTTTTAAAATCTTATAGAACGTAATCGAAAAGGACTATATCATGTATACTCTAAACTTTTTGCACTTGAATCAACCCAATAATGGGACAGTTTAGACTCTGAAGCACGAACTAAATCACAAAGAAGGGAAACATTCCTAAATGCCTAGTAGCCTCCTGTTTATAAGTGTGGCGCGCTACACACCCATAAACAGAACTCTACTCGACGCGATTTCGCAGACACCCTGGGACCATGAACCGTGCTTTGATACCAAGTTTGTCACGACCCGAGCCTAGGCCCTAGCCGTGACGAGCATCCCAAACCATGAAGGCCCGGAACACCCATTCTCTATCTGGTTATCATGCACAACATTCATAATCATAATAAAATGCGGAATTGAAACTGAGTACGGAAAACATGGTCAAGTTCTGCAACATTTCTGAATAATACTATCTGACATCAGTCTGCGAAATCTCTACTAAGAACATAAACATCTGTCTGAAAAGAAACTGGAATAAGGCCCCCAGTAAATCAAAAACATAATAAATAAGATAATGTCTGACATAATTAGGCCTTTCGAATAATAGAAGGCTCACCACTGTGAGATCAAATCTGCAAATACGAGAATGTCTACTGAGTAGCTGGACCCCTAGACTGTGCCTCAGAACCTGGAAGGAGGGGGGGTCAGCACAAAAGTACTGGCACGCGAAGCAATCCAAAAAAATAGTATAATGGAACATACATATATATATATATATATACATATTAAGTGAAAGCAATTTTTCATCAATACATCATGTATAAAACTGTTTCTGAAAAATACATGGGCACTTTCTGAAAACATGTAACCTGTCTGTTCATTTCAAATCATGATCTGTGTTTTACTTCTGTGTTAGGTGGTATTCCCCTACAAGTCTGATATTCCATGGGCTGTATGGAATCCGCCATTGACTCGGCGGGGAAGCCCCCAACCCAAGTGTGCCGCAAGGGTTGGAGTGTCTGAGTCTGATACGCCACAGGACATTTAAGTCAGCGCATAATAGTATACCCGGGTCGGCAAACCACGGTTTTAGGCAATGAGTTGCTTGAACTCAAGCCCTCTTCGGGGAACCACCTAACATCTCTGTATGACCATTTTTAACCTTTTCTGTACATGCAACATTCTGAATGTCTAAAATCATGAAAGTCTGAAATGTCTGTTAGTCTGAGTCTGATATGGCATTAGTCTGAGTTGGTATCGTCATACCATGACTTGTAAGTCATGATTTTTCTGAGCCATAATGTATTAAGCAAGAGCTTTCATTCAAAACATAGTTTAGACCACCAAAACATGTAACTGATGTAAAGGATTTCATATTCCGAAACTTAAAGTTCAATTCATGCAGAAATTTCATCAAACACCTGGTGGTCAAATGTCTTTAGCAAGTTCATGTATTCAAAATTGAAACACATTCATTCATATATGTATATAAACTGTCAAATCGCTTTGGAGATGGTCAAAAGACCAAAACAATGATGTTAAAACATCTTATACATAAATATATATACATAATTTAAAACCCCATTCTAAAACATGATTTTTCTATGCCCATGAGAATTTAGGAAAACCCCGCGTACCTTGTTGTCCACGAATTTTGGGTGTCTATCAAAGCCTACATCGAGAGGATTCCAAATCTGTAATTTGTTTCACGAACCCGCGGTTGAATCTTGAGTTGCTTGGGTTTTAATGTTGAAACCCTAGTGAGAGTTCTTGAGTAATTTTGGGAAAAGTATGTGTATTATGGTTTTTGAGGGATTAAATCCCGTGTTGGTGGTATACATAGGGGTGGAGGATTACCAAAATACCCCTAAGGAACAATTAAGGTCAAATCTGTCCCTCAGTTGACAGTTTGGTAGACTTGAGTAAATCGATTATAACTTTTTACTCATATACTAAAATTTGATGAAACCAACTGCAATTGAAAGATAACTCGACGAGATTTTGTTTGATATATTATAGCTCACACATTTCATTAGATACAGGGAGTTATGATCGTTTAAAATTGACCCTGAAATGCTGAAAACTGGGCAATAGTCTATGCGTTTTGCTACTGTTTTTAAATCCAAACGCAGCCTTATGCGTTCCAAAAAACTCCGAAACTTATCCGAGATGTACTATGAGATTTCCCGATCATAACGCAACTTGAAAATCTAAAAGCGGATGTCGGGAAGGTTGAAAAGTTGTATCCCGAAGATTGCCAGCTAAAATGACTCTAAGTCCTCATTACACTTAGAAAAAATTTCAAGTTTTTAAGTCTAAGGGCACTCTATTAAAGGCTAATCCATGCACGACTTTTCCAGGGTGTTACAATACTTGTGTTAATGTACTCTCGGGTTCCTCATGATTTTGCGGTCTGTTTTTGTGCCATCTCATGATTTTTGTGGACTGTTTTTGTGCCATATCATGTTTTGCGGGCTGTTAAATTAGGTGTCTACAATATTTAAGGCAACACGTGGGAGCCTCCACGACATTCTAGGTGTGGTTCCCTAAACGACACACCATGTGTGCCTATTGCCACAACAATTAATGCATGACACGCAAGATCATCCTGCATCACTTTTCCTTATTTAGCTTTCAATGCATATTCATTCTCGAGGTTCTTTTCACGTGAATTTTCAATCCGTGATTATTTCCTAGGTTGTTCACAGGAATTTTTAATGCTAAGTATTTTTTCAGTTTTCGATGGTCGTTTCAGGTTTGTTCACGTGATTTCAATAGATAGTGTTTTTTTAGTTTTCGGTTATGGCCATTTCAATCTAGAATTTAGTGCTTTATCGATTGAGGTTTTGCTTTTGTACGAAATAAAAATAGAGGCTCAAAAAAATAAGGGGACACGACAACTGATGTGACTCGCAATATGTCATTTAAGACAGACACTTGGTATCCTGCACCACTTTCTTTGTGTGGGTCACTAAACGACACACCATGCGTGCCTATCACCACAATAAATCATACACGACACGCTAGGCATCCTGCATCACTTTTCATTTCTTAGTTTTCAATGCATATTTATTCCCGAGGTTTTAGTCACTTGAATTTTCAGTCCTTGCTTAATCCCTAGGTCGTTCACGTGAATTTTTAACACTATGTGCTTTTTCAGTTTTCGATGGTTGTTTCAAGTTTGTTCACATGAATTTCAATACTTAGTTCTTTGTTAGTTTTCGATTTTGTCCATTTCAATCTAGTATTTTGTTTTTTTTCGTTTGAGGTTTTGCTTTTGTGCAGAGTAAAAATAGGGACTCGACCATTTAAGGGATCGCGACAATTAATGTGACTCCCAATATGTAATATATAACGCAACACGTGGGATCCTCCACGACATTATAGGTGTGGGTCCCTAAATGACACACCATGTGTGCCAATTACCTCAAAAAATCATGCACGACACGCTAACATCCTGCATCACTTTTTCTTTTTTAGTTTTCAATGCATATTCATTCCCGAGGTTCTTTTCACATTAATTTTCAGTCCATGCTTATTCCCTAGGTTGTTCACGTGAATTTTTAATGTTAAGATCTTTTTCATTTTTCAATGGCCATTTCAGGTTTGTTCAAGTAATTTCAATAGTTAGTGATTTTTAAGTTTTCATTTTTGGCAATTTCAGTCTAGAATTTAGTGCTTTTTCGTTTGAGATTTTGCTTTTGTGCAGAGTAAAGATAGGGACTCGGACAAAAAGGGGATTGCTACAATTAATGCGGGCACTTCACGACACACGCATTATGTGTGCACGACACGCAATACATCCTACATCACTTTTCTTTTTTCAATTTTCAATATTTATTTATTCCCGTGGTTTTTTCATGTGAATTTTTAGTACTTTGTGTTTTTTCAAGTTTTCGTTTTGATTGTTTCAGTCTTGAGTTTTTTCCTAGGGGAAATTTTTTTGCTTGTGTTTTTTTCTTTTGTAAAGAATAGTAGCTGGAACTCGAGCAAATAATGAGAAGTGACAATTAATGTGTGGCCCAATATGTCATATTTAAGGTAACACGTGGTAGCTTGCATGACACAACAATCATGCATGACACGCTAGGCATCCTGCATCACTTTTCCTTCTTCAGTTTTCAATGCATATTCATTCCCTCAGTTTTTTTCACGTGAACTTTCAGTCCGTGCTCATTCCATAGTTTTTTCACGTGAATTTTTAACGCTAAGTGCTTTTTCAGTTTTCGATGGTCATTTCACATTTGTTAACGTGAATTTCAATACTTAGTGCTTTTTTAATTTTCGATTTTGGCCATTTCAGTCTAGAATTAGTGCTTTTTCCTTTGATGTTTTCTTTTGTGCACGGTAAAAATAGAAACTAGAACAAATAAGGAGCCACGACAATTAATGTGACTCTCAATATGTCATTTAAGGCAATACATGGGAGCCTGCACACATTCTAGGTGTGGGTCCCTAAACGACACACCATGCGAGCCTATCACCACAACAAATCATCCACTACACGCTAGGCATCCTGCATCACTTTTTCTTTTTTAGTTTTCAATGCATATTCATTCCCAAGGTTTTTTCACTTTAATTTTCAGTCCGTGCTTATTCCCTACGTTGTTCACATGAATTTTTAATTCTAAGTGCTTTTTCAATTTTTGATGGTTGTTTCAGGTTTGTTCACATGAATTTCAATACTTAGTGTTTTGTTTGTTTTTGATTTTGTCCATTTCAATCTAGAATTTAGTGCTTTTTCGTTTGAGGTTTTTCTTTTGTGCAGAGTAAAAATAGGAATTCGAACAAATAAGGGGTCACGACAATTAATGTGACTCCAAATATGTCATATTTAAGGCTACTCGTGGGAGCCTCCATGACATTCTTGGTGTGGGTTCCAAAACGACACACCATTGTCACACCCCTTTTTCAACTCCGAAAAGATTTCAATTTTAAGTTCAAAAGGATTTTTATTATTAATGTGACAAAATGAAGATAATTTGTTTCTAAAAGGATCTTTTACATTAAAAAATTAGAGTCGCCACTTGGCATAATCTGGTGTGCCATGTCACCATTGGAAATTCCTTTTCAAAACAATTTGACTCTTTAAACTGGTTTGCGAACAGAGATTCTGGCTAAGAAATTCTATTGACCGAGGGGAAGGTGTTAGGCACCCCTCGATCCCGTGGTTTGACCACGGTCGCTTGGTGGAGTGTATCGGCTAATTTTGACACTACGAATGTACAAACCACTCAAAACACGTAAAACAATCAAACAAACAAACAAAACAAAAAAAAAGAATCAAAAGTACAGTGTCCAGTCCAATTTATACAGTTCAAAATAGAAAAATGCAAAAATAAATCCTATCTAATCTACACTAATACTAACTACGCTCCCATGCTTTACCCGATGCCTCGGCCTTCCTCACGAATGTCTTCCGCCAACATAGTACGTCGGGGCATTCCCTGATGAATAAATACATTGTGTCTCGGGGCATTTCCCGGCTAAATAATTACATTTGAATTAAACACGATAAACTAGAAATCAAATATTCACACGCACATTAAACATTCAAAACATTTAATAAACACATCACTCCTAAGTTTTGCCTACCCAAACCGACATTTGCCTATCCATTTCAACATATCATAATTCTATCACATTCCAACAATATTCCTGATCATTACGAATTAAACAAAACAACAATAAACCAAAGTTAATCTAAATTCAACTTTTTATCAATTTCTCAATTCCATCCCCAAACAACCAATTTCAATTCTCAAACGAGATATCATTTCACCAAACCATAATCAAGCAAACCAACCACGAGTCAAAATAAACACGCATTCATCACCAACAAGGACCAAATAACATACAATATTCAATCCAACACCAAATATAATAAACAATGAAATAAAAAGAGAAAGAGAGTAGAATTGGACTTCAATTTGAAGATTTCAAACTCAATGTTATCAGAATAAAGAGAGTCTGGATCCAGAAACCTCGAGCTGAACCATCACACCAACAATCCAATTCGACAATGAGAAATAATAACCCGTTCACCGTCACTTTCACCGACACTGTTCACCAACACTGTTCACGGCGTTACTGTTAACTTTTTTACTGTTCACGCCATTATTGTTCGTGTCGTTACTGTTCACTCCATTACTATTCACGCTATTACTGTTCACCGGCAATGTTTACGCCGGATTCCCATTGTCCAGACCCTTTTTCTCTCTCAATTTTTTTTCTCTCGCGCGATTCTTTTTTTCTGTCCCTTGTTTTTTTTTGTTCTTGTGAGGAAGATGATTTGTTGAATGTTGTTATTGCGAAGAAGATGATGATGAAAGAATGAGCCTCCCACTTTTATATTTTTTATTTGGTTTTTCTTTTTCTTTATTTATTATCCTATGTGGAAGCATATAATTGGTGGATTGTGGGAATAAGTGTGTGGCATGTGAAAAAGTTAGTGTGGCATGTGGAACGATGAGGGTGGCATGTGAAAAAATGAGTAGGGCGTGTGTCTTTTGCATGTATCCAATGAAAAATGGAAAGTGAGGTGTTGAGGTGGCATAGTGAAGTGGCAAAGATGCTATGTATTTAATTATTTACAAGTCTTTTTTTTTTTGAGAGAAATTATCAATTAAACAAAAGTATGGTAAGGTGAATAAAATAAAAATAAAAATAAAAATAAAAATAAAAATTAAATAAAATAAAAATAAAAATGATTAAAATATTTTTGGAAAAGGACAAAATTATGTGTCTACATCATGCCTCCTTTGGATGTAGACACATGGTGTTTTCATACAAAGCAGTAGACAACGAGACAGAATTTTGTCCTGACCTTTATTCAAAAGCACGGAGCATGAGGAAGGAGGGAAACCAGGTCTTGACTTAGGACATCCTACCTACCCAAGTTATGAGGGAATCGAGTGACAGTTATCTCAAAGGATTGGTAGGAGATGGTCTATGCTGAGTTGGAGAGTCGAGTGAGGTCCCATCGAGGTTCCAGTCCGTGGCTCTGTTATTAAATCAAAAATGAAAATTACAAGTTAAAAACATAAATGAAATAACAAAATCCTATCTACGCAGCTTCTGGTGGAATCTTGACTTGAGTTTCATCACCCTATTCTTCAGGCGGGCTCCTGATTTGAAATTTCTTCAACTTGTTTCTTGGTTTTCAATTTCATCACCCTGTTCTCCAGGCTGACTCCTGACTTGCTATTTTTGAGCTGTTGACTTTCATTTACTTCACTTTGTTACTTGACTTTCAACTTCTTCACCTTGTTTCTTGACTTTCAATTTCTTCACCTTGCTGCTTGACTTTCCATTTATTCGCCCTGTGCTTCAGGCGGGCTCCTGAAATCACATCAAAACTAGAAAGAAAATCATCCCAAACAAAGATTATTATAAAGAGATTTCATATGCCAGGAAAGTTAAGTTCCAACACAAGAATTAAATTTTTCCCCAGTTAATCATCAAAGGACTTTTGCGAAAGTCACATCATTATAGGAATCAAGGAGAATGAATTTACTATAAGGTGCGTCTGATAGGAATCAAAGCAATTGACTCGACTAAAAGGTACGTCTTCTAGGGGTCAAGGAGAATGACTCGACTAAAAGGTACATCTTATAGGAATCAAGGGAGATGACTCGACTAAAAGGTATGTCTTACTAGGAATCAAGGGAGATGACTCGACTAAAAGGTACGTCTTATAGGAATCAAAGGGAATGACTCGACTAAACGGTACGTCTTATAGGAATCAAAGGAGATGACTCGACTAAAAGGTTTGTCTTATAGGAATCAAAGGGAATGACTCGACTAAAAGGTACGCCTTCTAGGGTTCAAAAGGAATGACTCGACTAAAAGGTGTGTCTTCTAGGAATCAATGGGAATGACTTGACTAAAAGGTACGTCTTATAGGAATAAAAGAAGATGACTCGACTAAAAGGTACGTCGTATAGGAATCAAAGGGAATGACTCGACTAAAAGGTATGTCTTATAGGAATCAAAAGAGATGACTCGAATAAAAGGTATGTCTTATAGGAATCAAAGGGAATCACTCGACTAAAAGGTACGCCTTCTAGGGTTCAAAAGGAATGACTCGACTAAAAGGTGTGTATTCTAGGAATCAATGGGAATGACTTGACTAAAAGGTACGTCTTATAGGAATCAAAGAAGATGACTCGACTAAAAGGTACGTCTTATAGGAATCAAAGTAAATGACTCGACTAAAAGGTATGTCTTATAGGAATCAAAAGAGATGACTCGACTAAAAGGTATGTCTTATAGGAATCAAAGGGAATGACTAGACTAAAAGGTACGTCTTTTAGAGGTCAAAGGGAACGACTCGACTAAAAGGTACGTCTTATAAGAATCAAAGGGAATGACTTGACCAAGAGGTACATCTTATAGGAATCAAAGAAGATGATTCGACTAAAAGGTACGTCTTATAGGAATCAAAGGGAATGACTCGACTAAAAGATACGTCTTCTAGGAGTAAAAGGAAATTACTCTACTAAAAGGTACGTCTTATAGGAATCAAAAGAGATGACTCGACTAAAAGGTATGTCTTATAGGAATCAAAGGGAATGACTCTACTAAAAGGTACGTCTTTTAGGGGTCAAAGGGAATGACTCATCTAAAAGGTACGTCTTATAGGAATCAAGGGAGATGACTCGACTAAAAGGTACGTCTTACTAGGAATCAAGGGAGATTACTTGACTAAAAGGTACGTCTTATAGTAATCAAAGGGAATGACTCGAATAAAAGGTACGTCTTCTAGGGGCCAAAGGGAATGACTCGACTAAAAGGTACGTCTTATAGGAATCAAAGGGAATGACTCGACTAAAAGGTACGTCTTATAGGAATCATAGGAGATGACTCGACTAAAACGTATGTCTTATAGGAATCAAAGGGAATGACTCGACTCAAAGGTACGCCTTCTAGGGTTCAAAGGGAATTACTCGACTAAAAGGTGTGTCTTCTAGGAATCAAAGGGAATGACTCGACTAAAAGGTACGTCTTTTAGGGGTTAAAGGGAATGACTCGACTAAAAGATACGTCTTTTAGGGGTTAAAGGGAATGACTCGACTAAAAGGTATGCCTTATAGGAATCAAAGGGAATGACTCGACTAAAAGGTACGTCTTATAGGAATCAAAGGAGATGACTCGATTAAAAGGTACGTCTTATAGGAATCAAAGGGAATGACTCCACTAAAAGGTACATTTTCTAGGAGTGAAGGTTCAATTTAAGAAGTGTATCATCCCGCAAATGAAAACTAAAATCCCTGGTCAAGAAAGTATGTCTCCGAGGGATATAAGATGATGATTTTTTACCATGATTTAATTATCAAACCTTTCCAGCAACATTGCTTCCTGCATTTGTAAAATTGAGCAATTACGGGCCTTGATGTTTAGTCTTTGAAATCCTTGATTTAAAGGTAACATGTGTTCCTGTTTCATGCAAAGAAAGGTTGTGAGTTTTAAAACATGGTGGCTGGTTTGTGGCTTTGGCTTTCATGGCAAACGCTCTTGCCGTCATCACATTTAATCTTCCTTCCAACCATTAGCCTGTGTCATTGACTTGCTTCTTCATTGATCAAACTTAGATTATTAAGAGTGACTTTGAAACAAATACAATATCTTTGCTTTGACATGCTCCTCAGATAAACCCTTTGAACTTTGGTATTTCCATGAGGTCCAGACTTGTCTGTTGTCAGAAATTTCTGTATTCCTTATTTCGGCTCACAATCATATCTCTTTCATATGTTGGCCTTTTGTCTTGCTTTTTTCAATTGAAGAAGCTAGTAGCCGGTTTTGAAATCTTTTCTCACTTGTTTTGACATGGACTTGACTCAAAGACATGAAACAAATAAAAGAATGATAATTTTTGTTTGGATAACTGACTCAAGAAAGATAAAATAAAAATAAAGAGAAGAAAGAAAAGATAATGAATGTACCCATTTGAAAAAAAGAAATGAAAAATTCATCTAAAAATGATAGTCAACACTAATGATTATGCCATCCATTTTGGATTAAGCATCTTGATCTTTTCATCCAAACTTTCTACCCATTGTTATTGAGTTAATGGCCTTGAAACTGAGTTGCTTCCCTAGGTCAATTGTATTTAAGACCCCATTCATCTAGTGGTGCCTTGAAGGGTATTCTCCAACAAGATTCTCTCATTTTCTTTTCCTCAGCTCACCATTTCCTTATGGTGTCTGTAAGGGTTTTCCACTAATGAGACTCTCTTATCTTCGTTTCCCTTAACTCACAGTCGTTTTTTGGTATCCGTGAGATTTTTCACTAGTAAGACTCTCTCATTTTTATCTCTGTCAACTTACCATCATCTTACGGTTCCTGTGAGGGTTTTCACCAATAAGACTCTCATTTTTATTTCTCTCCTGATTTCTTATGTTGAGGAAGGAAAGTAGTTCCCAACTGCATCATCATATCCCTTGCATGCTTAGCCTTAACATCCTCAAAGATTGATCTGAAGGTCTTTCTTTGGTTGTAACTTGGCTTTTGGATAGGATTAGAAAGAAAGGATGGCATAAGGCCCAATCGACACTTGAAGTAGGATGGGACTTACAACTTTTGGAATTGACTCAAACAATGAGGATTAACTCATGCCCCAGTTTCTTTTGACTGGGTGACTCTAAATTGTTTATTTGGTTGGACCGAGCCCGGAGTCAGGCAACCTACGTATCTCACCCCCGAAAGAGGAGAATCAGGTCTCTCGTAGTTCTGGCAGCTTGTTCTTTTGCTTGATTCTGATTTTTTTTTCTTTTGTTGTCTCTTTTTCTCTTTGGGACTTTTCTGACTTTATTTTTCTCGACGCTCTTTTTTTCTCTTTTTTTTTGAAACTTTTCTGACTCTACTGTTTTGCTCGACATCTTTCTTTTGAGCTTTTTTGACTCTATATTGATTCCAAAAGAGGTGTATGAAACAAAATAAAACTAAGGCTCAAATGGGATAAACAAAGGATTATACAATGTTTGGATAACGGAATGAAATGCCTTCATCATATCAATCTTTGAAAATGCAAGTACATAACATGCAATTTTAAAGTTGGAGATGAAGATCATGTGCAACATGTTTTACAACATTAACTTTGACTTAGTCTGTGCGTCATTACTTCTTCTGCGCTTTTCTAGCATACAACTCCACTTTTGTTGTATATTTCTTACATTGAATGACTCATGATTTCGTGGAGCTGATTTTCTTTATGTTCCTCTTGATATGGGATCACGCATACACTGTTTGACCAAATTGAGGCATGCCTTACAATTGATGACCAAGTTATTCTGGTGATTCTCAAAACAAATGCCTTAATTTTGAAAGAAGGTTTCAACATGGTCACCAAATGTCTTAACACGCTACCTATTTCTCATATGCTTCTTCTACCTTTAGCCCTCTGATTCAAAGTTCATGCTCAAGTTGGATTTTAATATCTAGCGAAGAATTCCTCCAGCATGTCATATCACTAAAGCCAACATAAAATGTACTATGTAAAGAAAACAAACAAATAACATATATTTACACACAAAGGAAAAAGGGGACACTTTATTTAGTTGAAATAAAAGATAGAAAAGGTTTGACCATAAATGACAAAAGGGACAAATCAAGATAGATCCCGAACTACCACCTTTAAATAATTTGGATAACAGAAAAGAAAATAAAACAAACTACCAAACCTCTTCCTAGTAGGGAGAGGGGTGACTTCTTAATTGCTCAGCCTGACATATTAGCCACTGATTTGCATATTAGCATGACTAGAGCTTCCACCACTGTCAGACACATTTTCTTCAACAAATAAATTCTGGATCCCCATGCTTAACTCATTGCCTCCCACATATTGTGCAGTACTGCGTGCTGGTGAAAAACTCTTTGGGATGGTCGAGGGGCCCATGTTTTGCACCACAATCAATTTATCTTGAATCATCTTTTCTATTTCTCTTTTCAAAGTACGACAATCTTCAGTACTATGACCCTGAACATCAGAATGATATGCACACCATACATTAGGATTAAAATTTTTTGAATGTGGGTCAGGTATATAATCAAGGAGAGGAGTAATCATGCCCCTATGTCTTTATCTCTGGAACAAACTGGCATAAGACTCCCCAATAGGAGTGAAGTTATCCTTTTCCTTCCTCCTCTTTGAGAACTCTGGCCTCGGATGAAACTTGAATTTAGAGGTTCCTTAGTAAATTTGTGGGGGTCGAGGACGATGTTGAGGGACAGGTACATTCTGTCCACCAAGCTCCTCAAATTTTGATGTCTCAAAGCATGGAGAAAGGTTAACACTTGAAAACACGCCCCGGTTTTTATATGAAACATATTTATAGCCCACAAGTCCCAAGGAACTTTTCATATCATTTTCTACACTCTTAACTTTCCCAACCATTTTCTCTTGGTCTTCTAGCATGCTAGGCTTCTTAGTAAGAAATTTTGGCGGTCCACTTAACTTAACTGTAGACTCAAGAGTATAACAATGATCATCACGAGTATTGAACGTGGATTCACTAGTGGACTGGGGAAGCACAATCCTTGGATTGATAGCCAAAGTGAAAGCATTAGTAGAAGGTTGAGCAACAAAAGTACAAACGGTATGTGGTGATGTGAATGTGGTAGACTTATACTGAGGAGATAAAGAAAGAGTGGTGGAAGTATTGAGGTGCATTTGACATGGAATAGATTTTGAGGCATGCTGTGGTACATCAACCATAGTACGAAACTGGCTTGGCAATTTTGGTGGAAGACTCAAGGTATTTGCAGGGTAAAAAGTGGGAAACTGAGGTGGAGGCAGCCCACTGGCCCAAGCTCGGTACATTTCCATCATTTGTTGTCTCAGTCTCAAATTCTCTTTATTTAAACTCTCAATTTCTTGACTCTTTGTTTCATCCATGATGCCACTCTCTATATGCTTGTTGGACACAACTAACTCTTTCTTGAATTTGGTGTGATATGGAGGACCAGCAAGGAAGGCACAAACCAACCACCTTAAATTAACTGAACAAGAGGCAGCAAATATGTTAGAGTTCAACATTTTTTCTTTTGAATCATTTTTTTTTTAGAAAAGATCACCGAACCCAAGAAAGGCGCCTACGTATCTCACCCCCGAAAGAGGAGAATCAGGTGTGCGTAGTTCATGAAGTCTTGCCAAAATGGTCAAATAAACTCTTTTTCTTTTTCTTTTTCTTTTCCTTGAAATTTTAAGAAGAAAAGAAAAATGAAAAATTGTCAAAAGAATAGACGAAAATCTTTTTGAATTTTTTATCTTTAATAACCTATACAAAATGAAGCCTATGATTACCAAAGAAACTCTTTTTTGGGTTTTCAATTTTAAATTTCATATGAAAATGAAACTTGAACCTATAAAAGGAAAATCTTTTTTTGTGGTTTTCTTTTAAAGATGTATATGAAACACCTACTCTAAGTGAAGAGTGAAGAAAATCTTTTTGAATTTGTTAAATACGATCCCCGAACAAACAATAGGCTGCCTACGTATATCACATCCCGAAAGAGGAGAATTAGGGGTGCGTAGTTCGTCTAGATAGGACAATTAAGGATTAAATAACCTATTGAACCCTGACTTGAGAGACTCGACCACAAACAGAAGATGCAAACCAATAAAATCTTTTTGAGTTTTTAGTTTGACACTTCTCTTAAGACTGACACTAACAACTATGTAAGAAAAATCTTTTTTGGTATTTTCATTATATGAAATGTACAAAACTTCTACCATTTTTTTAAATTTTTGTTTTATGAAAACTCCTATGAATGAATTTTTTTTTTTAAATTTTCGAATTATGAATGATTACTAAAGAAACAAAAGGAAAATCTTTTTGATGCCTTTTTGTATTTTGAGAAGATGCTGCAAATGGTGAAAAAAAAAACTTTTTGAATTTTTATTTTTTCCAGAAAATAAATGCAAAAGGTAAAAGAAAACTGTTTTTTTTTGAATTTTTGGATTGTGAAGAACAAAGGTCATTAAAAACTCTAAAAAAAACTATGAAACCCTTTTTTTTTATTCACCTTTACATTTTTTTTTCCGATTTTCCATTGCCTACAGACTTTACTTCTAACACATACTTTCCCCAAATCAGTCCGTCAAATGACAACGTTACCCTAAAAGATGCAACATTTAGCACATAGGGATGTTGTAGAGGTGAGTCTCCTACAAAGGACCAAATGGGCCCCGCTAGGTCTCAATATGATGCACATAAGTATGACCTAAAGGCTGACCTATGCTGGGGTTCACCAACAAGGATGCTTTGGCTGTCCACCTACTCTCTACCAGCCGACGGCTCCTCATCCTAAAATAAGGGTGACTCAACTATAGGTCGTGTACATAGCGTGTACTATAGAGCTTTTTGCAGAAAGAATTGACTCGGGTTATGCACATGATGCCAGATATAAAGAAGTAACACATAAGAAAAAATGTAAACAAAGAGCACGTAAGCACACCACAATGATAAAACAATACAAACAATCACACAAATACGTTTATGCACCCATAATTTCAAACTAAGCCGATATAACTCCAAAAATAATCTTGAATTCTGAAAATTCCCCAGCAGAGTCGCCAGAGCTGTCACACCCTTTTTTCAACTCCGAAAAGATTTCAATTTTAAGTTCGAAAGGGTTTTCATTATTAAAGTCATAAAATGAAGATAATTTAATTCGAAAAGGACATTTTACATTCAAAACTCAGAGTCGCCACTTGGCATAATCTAGGGTGACAAGTCACCATTGGAAAATCCTTTGCAAAACCATTTGACTCTTTAAACTGATTTACGAACTGAGATTCCGGCTAAGGAATTCTGTTGACCGAGGGGAAGGTGTTAGGCACCCCTCGATCCCGTGGTTCGACCACGGTCGCTTAGTGGAGCGTATAAGCTAATTTTTACATTACGAATGTACAAACCACCCAAAACACATAAAACAATCAAACAACCAAACAAAACAAAAAAATGAATCAAAAGTACAGTGTCCAGTCCAATTTATATAGTTCAAAATAGAAAAATGCAAAAAATAAATCCTATCAAACCTACACTAATACTAACTACGCTCCCATGCTTTACCCGACGCCTCGGGCCTTCCTCACGAAAGTCTTCCGCCAACATAGTACGTCAGGGTATTTTCCGGTGAATAAATACACTGTGTCTCGGGGCATTTCCCAGCTAAATAAATACATTTGAATTAAACACGATAAACTAGAAATCAAACATTCACATGCACATTAAACATTCAAAACATTTAATAAACACATCACTCCTATGTTTTGCCTACCCAAACCGACATTTGCCAATCCATTTAAACATATCATAATTCTATCACATTCCAACAATATTCAGGCTCATTACGAATTAAACAAAACAACAATAAACAAAAGTTAATCTAAATTCAACTTTTTATCAATTTCTCAATTCCATATCCAAACAACCAATTTCAATTCTCAAATAAGATACCATTTCACTAAACCATAATCAAGCAAACCAACCACGAGTCAAAATAAACATGCATTCATCACCAATAAGGACCAAATAACATGCAATATTAAATCCAACACCAAATATAATAAACAACAAAATAAAAAGAGAAAGAGAGTGAAATTGGACCTCAATTTGAAGCTTTCAAACTCAATGTTATTTGAATAAAGAGAGTCCTCACCCGGAAACCTCGAGCCGAACCTTAACACCAACAATCCAACTCGACAATGAGAAATAATGACCTGTTCACCGTCACTTTTCGCTGACACTGTTCACGCAGTCACTGTTCACTTAGTTACTGTTCATGCCATTGTTGTTCACGTTGTTACTGTTCACTCTGTTACTGTTCATGCTATTACTGTTCATCGGCTGTGTTTACGCTGGATTCCCATTGTCCAGACCTTTTTTCTCTCTCAAATTTTTTTTATCGCGCGATTCTCTCTTTCTCTCCCTCGTTTTTTTTGTTCTTGTGAGAAATATGATTTGGTGATTGTTGTTATTGTGGAGAAGATGATGATGAAAGAATGAGCCTCCCCCTTTTCCCCTTTTAGAATTTTCCTTTTATATTTTTTATTTGGTTTTTCTTTTTCTTTATTTATTATCCTATGTGGAAGCATATAATTGATGGCTTGTGGGAATAAGTGTGTGGCATGTGGAAAGATGAGGGTGGCATGTGAAAAAATGAGTAGGGTGTGTGCCTTTTGCATGTATCCAATGAAAAATGGAAAGTGAGGTGTTGAGGTGGCAAAAATGCTATGTATTTAATTATTTTCAATTCTTTTTTTTTTTGGGAGAAATTATCAATTAAACAAAAGTATGGTAAGGTGAATAAAATTAAAATAATAATTAAAAAAATAAAATAAAAATGAGTAAAATATTTTCGGGAAAGGACAAAATTACGTGTCTACAACCATGCATACCTATTACCACAAAAAATCATGCACGACATGCTAGACATCCTGCATCAATTTGCCTTTTTTAGTTTTCAATGCATATTCAATTTCGAGGTTCTTTTCACATGAATTTTCTGTCCATACTTATTCCCTAGGTTGTTCACGTGAATTTTTAATGCTAAGTGCGTTTTCAATTTTCGGTGGCCGTTTTAGGTTTGTTCATGTGATTTCAATAGTTAGTGCTTTTTTAGTTTTCAGTTTTGGCCATTTTAGACTAGAATTTAGTGCTTTTTCGTTTGAAGTTTTGCTTTTGTGCAGAGTAAAAATAGGGACTCGAACAAATAAGGGGTCGCGACAATTAATGTGCTTTTTTAGTGTTGTTTTAATGAATATTTAAAGTGGGGACTCGAACAACTAGGGGATTGCAACTATTAGTGTGACTCATAATATGTAATATTTTAGGCAACATGTAGGAGCCTGCATCACATTCTAGGCACGGGCTCTACACGACACACAGGGCATCCTACATCACTTTCATTTTCAATTTTCAATATATATTGATTCACGTAGTTTTTTCACGTGAATTTTCAATACTTAGTGTTTCTTTAATTTTTTATTTGATCATTTCAATCTTGAGTCTTTGCCTAGAGGAAAATTTTTGGTTTGTGTTTTTTGCGTTTGTCCAGAATAGTAGTAGGAACTCGAAAAGATAATGAGAAGTGACGATTAATGTGACGCTCAATATGTCATATTTAAGGTAACACGTTGGAGCTTTCATGACACAACAAATCATGCACGACACGTTAGGCATCCTGCATCAATTTTCATTCTTTAGTAATCAATGCATATTAATTCCCGAGGTTTTTTCACATGAATTTTCTGCCCGTTCAAATTCTATTGGTTGTTCACATGAATTTTTAACACTGAGTGCTTTTTCAGTTTTCGATGGCTATTTCAAGTTTGTTCACGTGAATTTCAATGCTTAGTGTTTTTTTAATTTTCAATTTTGGCCATTTCAGTCTAGAATTTAGTGCTTTTCGTTTGAGGTTTTGCTTTTGTGCCGAGAAAAATAGGAACTCAACCAAATTAGGGGTCACGACAATTAATGTGACTCCCCATATGTCATTTTGAGGCAACACGTAGTAGAATGCTCGACATTCTAGGTGTGGGTCCCTAAAAGGCACACCATATTTGCCTATCACCACCACAAATCATGCACAACATGCTAGGCATCCTGCATCACCTTTCCTCTTTTTAGTTTTCAATGCATATTCATTCACGGTGTTTTTTTCACTTAAATTTCCAGTCCGTGCTTATTTCCTAGGTTGTTCACGTGAATTTTTAATGCTAAGTGCTTTTTCAGTTTTCAATGGCTGTTTCAGGGTTGTTAACTTGAATTTCAACACTTAGTGCTTTGTTAGTTATTGATTATTGCCATTTCAGTCTCGAATTTAGTGTTTTTTCGCTTGAGGTTTTGAAAACAAATAAGGGGTCGCGACAATCAATGCGTCTCCCAATATGTCATATTTAAGGCAACACTTGGGAGCCTCCACGACATTCTAGGTGTGGGTCCCTAAACGACACACCATGCGTGCCTATTACCAAAAAAATTGTTGCACGGCACGCTAGGACATCCTGCATCACTTTTCCTTATTTAGTTTTCAATGCATATTCATTTCCGAGGATTATTTCACATGAATTTTAAGTCCGTGCTTATTCCCTAGGTTGTTCACATGAATTTTTAATGCTAAGTATTTTTTTTCAGTTTTCGATGGCCGTTTCAGGTTTGTTCACGTGATTTCAATAGGTTGTACTTTTTTATTTTTAGGTTTTGGCCATTTCAATCAAGAATTTAGTGCTCTTTTGTTTGAAGTTTTGCTTTTGTGCAGAGTAAAAATAGGGACTCGAACAAATAAGGGGTCACAACAAGTAATGTGCTTTTTAGTTTTGTTTTTATTCATAATTGAAGTGGAGACTCGAACAAACACGGGATTGCAACAATTAATGTGACTCATAATATGTTATATTTAAGGCAATACATAGGAGTCTGCATGACATTCTAGGCACGGGCTCTACACGACACACGTACTATCTGCACGACAAGTAGGGCATCCTACATCACTTTAATATTTTAATTTTCAATATATATTGATTCCCGTGGTGTTTTGACGTGAATTTTCAATACTTAGAGTTTTTTTAATTTTCAATTTTGATGGTTTCAGTCTTGAGTTTTTCCTATAGGAAAATTTTTGGTTTGTGTTTTTTGCTTTTGGGTTGAATAGTAGATGGAACTCAAAAAAATTATGAGAAGTGCCGATTAATGTGACGCCCAATATGTCATATTTAAGGTAACACGTGGGAGCTTATTCATTCCCACGGTTTTTTCACATGAATTTTCAGTCCGTGCTTATTCCCTAGGTTGTTCACGTGAATTTTTAACTGTAACGCCTTGAAACCTGGTCCCAAGACGTGACACAGTTCTCAAGACAACGAGTAGACTTAAGGTAACCCTATCTGCATACTACTGAGCCTAAATCTCATAATAATGGTAGTATAGACATAAAAGTCATGCTAGAATGTGGAAACTGTCTTAAATATCTTAGAATAATGTCTGAAACATCAAAACTGAATAATCTGAATCAAAACTAGTAGTCTGACAAGCCTCTAATGTCTGAAACATCAAAACTGAATAATCTTAATCAAAACTAATAGTCTGACAAGCCTCTACTACTAATATCTAGAGAGTCACAGGGACAAACCCCCAGCTAACTCGAATTATCTGATAAGAATACTGAAATCTTGTAATCTACTAAGCTACAAAATCTAAATGAGTAAGTCCCCAGAATATGAGGACTCACCAACTGTCGGATGTAGATGGAGATGCTCGAACTACTCACACTGCTGATACTCAACACCTAAACCTACATTATGAGACAATGTAGAACATAGACGTATATGTGGATTAGTACTTTGAGGATGTACTGAGTATATGGGGTGAATACATAAGTAAAACATCACCTCATAATCATCATTTATAAAACAATGCATGCTAATTGTAAATGACTCACATAAGCTCGAATATCTGAAATACTGAAATACGTAGCAATAAGGAGTAAAACACACTTTATAAATCTCGTGAGCCATAACATTTAGTTCTAAAAGTTGTACTTGTATTTTATCTTTAAATCATACTGTCTAAGTGTAGAAAGGACTCACTCTTAAGTCTAAAATCAATGGAGGATTTTGATTTCTTGTAGAAGAAGCTTGGCGTTCTAGGATTTTTGCTTGAGGGAAAATTGATAAATAATAAGCATAATAGGCTTAGAATGGGTTTAATCTTATTTTATTCACAGATTAAAGTCTTGGGAATTGCCCGAAATGCTCTCTTTAAACTTCTAGATGGATCTGGAAAAAGGAACCGGGATCCCGATTTAATGGGCCACCGCAACGCGCCACATCACGGTGGCTCACTGAAATTTGACGACTGGAAAATTGGGGATCTCCTTGACGCGGATCCATCGCATTGTCCCACTAGATTTTGGCGATTGGGACCTGGAACTTTGACGCGACGCGCCATCGCGGTGCCCTATAGAAACACTATTTTTGCTATTGACATGATTCGCCAACATTGCATTGGAATTCTGGAAATTGACAATTGGGAATGTAGACCTCTCTGAAATGCTCAAATATTGCGGAGGTCCACTGGAATGTGACAATTGGGATTTTGTCAATCTCCGCGAGGCGCAAAGTGCCTAGTTGGCACACTGTCAACTTAAAAATGCTCTAACTTCTCAACCGAGTGTTGGAATTGGCCGAATTTGGTATCGATGGAAAGCTATCCCTTAACATTCTAGGGACTAATTAAATCTAGGAAAAGTACAGGGTATTACAATATATCCCCCTTGGGAACATTCATCCTCGAATGTGGCTAGTTAAGCTTAAAAATACTGAGGAATACGAGGCTATAAGCCATCATGCTCAACTAAAATAAACTGAATGACTGAGTCTCAACATAATGAGCTATTGAACTTATCTATAGTGCATGAATTCTCATGAAAATAACTATATAGCTGAATCTGAGACTAGGAAAGAACTGAATGAAGGAAAACTATTACCTTCGGCTGAATCTGAGTTCGTGGAGAAGGGATGAGGATACTTGGTACACATGTCTGCTTCTTCATCCCAAGTAGCACCCTCAACGGACTAATCTTGCTACAGAACTTTGACCAAGGCAGCTTCTTTATTCCTTAGTCTGTTGATCTGACGATCAAGAATCTCTATTGGGACTTCTTCATAAGAAAGGCTATTCTGAATATCTATACTTTCTAGAGGAACTACAACAGCTTAATCGTCCATGCACTTCTTAAAAAAGGACACATGGAACACTGTATGAACTGAGGATAAATTTGCGGGTAGTTCAATCTCATACGCCATCTTTCGAACAAGACTAAAAATATGGAAGGGACCTACATAACTAGGACAATTTCCCCTTTTTTCCAAACCTCTTCACCCCTTTCATGGGTGAAACTTTCAAATACACAAGATCATCAACCTCAAACTCAAGGTCTATTCTTCTCACATCGACATAGGATTTTTGACGACTCTGGGATGCTTTCAATCTCTCTCGAATCAACTGAACTTTCTCTATGGCCTCAAACACCATGCCTGGCCCAATTAAGACGGCCTCACCCACTTTAAACCAACCAACTGAAGATCTACATCTTCGCCTATAAAGAGCTTTAAACGGGGCCATCTGAATACTAGCATGATAACTGTTATTATAAGCGAACTCAATCAATGGCAAATGCTCATCTGAACTTCCTTTGAAATCAAGATCACAAGCCCTCAACATATCCTCTAGAGTCTGAGTGGTCCTATCAACCTGACCATTTATCTGCGAATGGAAAGCTTAACTAAGATAAACTTGGGTACCAAGACCCTTCTGAAAAGATCTCCAAAACTTAGAGGTAAATTGGGTACCACTATCGGAGATAATAGATAAGGGAACTCCATGTAGTCTGACTAACTCTTTGATGTACAGCTTAGCATAATCTTCGATTGTGTAAGACATATGAACTAGCAACAAATGCGCTGACTTATTCAATCTGTCTACAATAACCTAAATTGAATCATACTGATGACGTGAATGGGGTAAACCAGTCACAAATCCATATTCACCTCTTCCCACTTCTAAATGAGAATACCAAACTCTTCCAACGAACCACTGGGTATTTGGTGTTCTACCTTAACCTATTGACAAGTTGCACACTTATCCATAAACTCGGCTATATCTCTCTTCATACCACTTCACCAATAGATTTCCTGCAAGTTGCGGTGCAACTTTGTAGAACCTGGATGAATAGAATAATGTGCACCATGCACTTCCTCCATAATTTGCTGCCTCAAATCATCGACACATGGTACTCACAATCTGCTCTGGTATCTCAACTCACCATCTCCCCCTTGGGAGAAAACCTCTACCTTTTGGTCTTTAACTGACTCCTTCAATTTGACCAAACTAGGATCCTTATCTTGCTTCTCCTTTACTTCTGAAACTAGAGAAGATTCGGAACTACTCTGAACCCAAGCGTTTCCTACAGCTGAATCAACCAACCTAGCATCCAATCTAGCTAAACAATGAACTTCCCGAGCTAACCCTTTCTTATAATTCTCCACATGAGCAACACTGCCCATAGACATGCTACAAAGGGCGTCTACTAGTACATTGTCCTTGCTCAGATGGTACAACACACTCATGTCATAATCTTTCAACAATTAAAACCACCTTCTCTGACCAAGATTCAACTCCCTCTAGGTAAACACATACTGAAGGATTTTGTGATCCGTAAACACATCAATATGTACACCATACAAATAATGTCTCCAAATTTTCAAAGCAAACATAATAGCAGCTAACTAAAGGTCATAGGTTGGGTAGTTCTTTTCGTGAGGCTTAAGTTGTCTAGACGCATAGGCTATGACCTTACCTCTCTGCATCAAAACACAACCCAAACACACTCTAGAGGGATCACAATAAACAAAAAAATCATATGTACCATCAGGCAATGCTAACACTGAGGCTGAAGTGAGTCGAGTCTTCAACTCCTAAAAACTCTTCTAGAAGGAATCTAACTACCGAAACTTAACTTTATTTTGGGTCAATCTAGACATAAGAGATGCACTCGATGAGAAAACCTCAACAAAACTTCTATAATAACCAGCTAGACCCAAAAAACTCCTAATGTCTGATGGAGAGATAGGTCTAGGCCAATTTCTTATGGCTTCTCTCTTTTAGGGATCAACTCTAATACCCTCACGGGAAACAATATGGCCAAGAAAAGCTACTGACCTTAGCCAAAATTCACATTTGATAAATTTGGCAAATAATTGGTGATATCTAAGGGTCTGTAACACAATGCTAAGATGGTATGCATGATCATTTTCACTACGAGTGTATACAAGGATATTATCGATAAAGACTATGACAAACATTTCCAGATACTGCTTGAACACTCTGTTCATCAAGTCCATGAAAGTTGTTGGGGTGTTGGTTAGCCTGAAGGACATGACTAGAAACTCAAAATGACCATAAAGAGTTTTGAAAGCTGTCTTTGGAATATCACATTCCCTTACTTTAAGCTAATGATAGACGGATCTAAGGTCTATCTTTGAGAAATAACTTGCACCTAGGATTTGATCAAATAAGTCATCAATTCTAGGAAGAGGATATTTGTTTTTAACTATTAATTTATTCAACTGGTGATAGTCAATGCACATAAGCAAAGAACTATCTTTATTTTTCACGAATAGGACGGGAGTGACCCATGGAGAAACACTAGGCCATATGAAACCTTTGTCTAAAAAATCTTTGAGTTGCTCTTTCAACTCTTTAAGATTGGTAGGAGCCATGTGATATAGAGGGATAGATATAGGCTGAGTAGCGAGAAGAAGGTCAATACCAAATTCTATTTCCCTATCGGGGGTACCCTTGGTAATTCTTCAGGAAAGACATCAGGAAACTCATTAACTACACTGACTGACTGAACTGTTGAAGTTTCATATGTAGTGTCTTTAACTCAAACAAGATGATAGATACAACCTTTGGAAATCAACTTTCTGGCCTTTAGATAAGATATGAAATGACTCTTGGAAGAAACTGAATTACCTAACCACTCAAAGACTGGCTCATCTGGAAATTGAAACTTCACCACTCGGGTGCGACAATCTATAGATGCATAACAAAAATGGAGCCAATTCATACCAATAATAAGATCAAAGACAACCATATCTAACTCTATCAAGTCTGCTAACATGACTTTATGAAGGACAGTGATAGGATACTTCCTATAGATCTGTTTAGCAATCACTGACTTGCGTACTTGAGTAGAAACCAAATAAGGCTCAGGGATCTTTTCAGCACTTATTTCAAAATTGACTACAACTAATGGGGTAACATAATAGAAACTTGTCCCAGGGTCTAATAACACAAAAACATCAAGATGAAAAGCATACTAGTAACAACATCTGGTGAATCCTCTTGCTCCTGATGGGAGGGAAAAACATAAAACTGATTCTGGCACTGACCTCCACCGGTACTGGATGATGCGCCCTGAGGAGGGATTGGGTGACCTATAGGAGATGGTGCACTAGTATCCTGAGTCTTGAGACGAACATCTATATTTTCTTGCTTAGCATGTGGACAATATCTAATGTTGTGACCCATCTTACCACATCCAAAAAAACCTTTCTGACCAGCCAAACACTCACAAGGATGATTATTACCACACTTAGTACACGTAGGATAATTGGTCCTACCACCCACACTATTCTAGGATCTAGACATAGAAGACTTACCCCACTGCTTTTGTCTACCTCTAGGAGAAGGAACCCTAGCTGATGATAGTGTCGGCATAGATGAACGATTCTGAAACTGCGAATTACTTCCCCCTTGAGACCCATACTGGCCATACTCAAACTGCCCTATTCTGGCCTTCTTATTTTTTCTTACTCTTCCCTTCAACTTATCTGCCTCAATCTGCTGAGCATGCATCATCAATCTAGAAAAATCCATATCTCTAATAAGTATGGAACTCCTACACTCCTTTACTACCAATATATACACTCTAGTAAAAAACATACTCATACTTTCCCTTGGATCAGCCATCGTATCTGTAACGCCCCAAAATCTCATCCTGGAGGATCACACGGTGCTTAAGGTTACAAGTAGCCCCAAGCTAACCCTTCGAGCCTGTTACTATCTCTATCTCTTACTTTGGGATATCAAGTTAAGCAATAAGACTATAATATATCATCTCAAAGCTGAAATAACTGGAAAACATAGTCTGAAATACAAAATCCTGCAAGTCTAAAACATAACTACTAGTCTAGTCTAATAAAGTCTTTACTACTCAAAATGGAAAGCCATTGGGACAGTGCCCCAACTGACTCGGACTGATATGAAAGTAATAACAACTAGAAATCTATGAAAAATAGATCCTCGAACCAGGAGGACTCACCAACTATGGAATGTAAGAAAGGTACTCGAAAATCACAGTCATTACTAAGACTGAGCACCTGGACCTACATTATAAGACAATGTAGCACATAGACGTATATGTGGATCAGCACTTTGAGAATGTACTGAGTATATGGAGATGTATGCATTTACATAAAACAATATCAATACTCTTTAATAAAATCATGCATGCAATTAGGAAATGGCTCACATAGATGAATAAGTCTAAAATGTACGACTCATGAATCATGAATAGTAAAGCATGTAACACAAGTCTCGTGAGTCATTGTACTTTACTTTAAAATATCTATCTCCTCTTATTCTCAATACTTAAAGGCTAAATGAACTTTAAACAATACTTTTCAATTTCATGCTTTTATCTCTTGGAGAGTAAAACTTCTTTAAAATTTGAGGGCTTATAACTTTTAGGAACTTCAACACTTGGAATCACTAGAACTCTTTTAGACTCAGAACACTTAGAACTCGAAAGTATATAACCTTGGGAGTTTCTTCTAACCGATATAAACCATCTGAGCTTCATGGATTCCAATGTCTTGCCCACGTTAGGGAGAGCTGTTTTATCCTTGCCATCACAGTAGAACCTCATCTTTAGTGATCACTATCTCAGCCTTTGGCCCATAAATATCGAACCTATAGTGACACGTAGTTCTGGGGTATGAAACCTTGGAATCATACCCAACTCTGTGCTAAAAACTACTCCCATACTCAGCTCAAAACTTTTAGGAAATCCATGTTGGAACCTTGAAGTTTTGATGAATGACAATATGAATGAAACAAGTTGATATACGTGTTCCACTGATCCGACAAGTTCAGGAGTGCAGTCTATGGTATAAATAATTAAAAATAAAAATGAGTTAAATCAGTGCAAATAAAAACTTCAACTTACTGATCACATGGGGAATAGAACAAGTTGAATTTGATTCAAACAATTGATGATAAAGGAAAGCAAGTTGAGTTGAAAGAGGAGTCCTATGTAAAGAAGGAGTTTCACTTCTAAGCATATTCTTAAGAGTCCTATGTGTAGAAGGAGAAAGAATTTGAAAATTATACAAAACATATCATTTGAAGGACTCTTTGGAGAGTTAGAGTTTGACTACAACACTAAGGAGACAACAATTAGAATTGAAGAAGGAGTCTTACTTGAAGTAGAATTCTATGCAATGAGTGTTTTTATTAAAGGAGGAGTTTAAAATAAGGAATGACTCTTTGGAGGGTTGTGCTTAAATAGAAGATGCATCATTCAGATTAATTCACGCACTTACAAAGAAGAAAAGCACAATCACAGATTGACTTCACGAAGTGCTACTCAATCACTGAAGAACCTGGTCCTACGTATAGAATCCAGCTAAGAGTTTTAGCTTTGATTTTTAGAGTTGTTCATTGTGTTTGAGCTATTGATATAATATTAGTTTCAGTGTTTCATAAACTGAATTAGTAGATAGTCTTTGAGTTGGGGAAAATTTAGATACTTTGGGAATGCATACCTTGGGAGGTGTGTGTATAGTTAGGAATTGGAGTTTATAATTTCTAGTCATTGAGTTATAGGGATTAGAGTTTATAATTCCTATTTAGTTGTTACAAGAGTTTTGTAATCAGTCGTTGTTGAGGCTTAGAGTTATTTAGTGAAGTTGGGGTTAAATCCTGTAGAGGTCCATGTCGTGGTTTTTTACACCTTTTGAGCCGGGTTTTTTCCACGTAAAAATCATTGTGTTCTTTAATTTTTGTTTTACTGCTTCATTAGAACACGTCAGTGGAACTCGTCAGGCAACCCGTTCCATCGATAAGCAACAGTTAGGAGAAAATAAGAGAATTAGTAGGGAATAAACTCTAACAAGTGGTATCAGAGAGAGGTTGTCTTAAAAAGGGATAGAACCTAAGACACAGATCAATATGATGAATTCCGCACCACCTACTGGTCACAGTGAGGGTCAATCCACTATTAGACCTCCACTCTTTAATAATTCTCACTTCATTTGGTGGAAAGCTAGGATGGAAGCATTCATTCAAGGGGAAGACTATGAGTTATGGGATATGATCACTGATGGTCCTAGTATTCCAATGAAGTTAGAAGATGGGAAATAGGTCAAGAAAGTAAGAAGTGAATTCACTCCTGATGACTTATTGGCATTAAAGAAAAATGCTAAGGCCAAAAATATTTTGGTCTGTGGATTAGGACCTGATGAATACAATAGGGTATCAACATGCACCACTGCTAAGCAAAGTTGGGATTCTCTAGTAAATTCTCATGAAGGAACATCTCAAGTAAGAAAATTCTGAATTTCTCTTCTCTTCACTGAGTATGAGGCATTTAAGATGAAGGAGAATGAAACCTTGCATGAGATGATGACAAGGCTTACTGCCTTAAAAAATGAGTTGAGCTCCTTAGGAAAAGCTATATCTGAAGAAGAACAAGTCGAGAAGGTACTGAGGGTATTACCAAAATCAAAGTGGAATGTTAAGGTGACTGCAATCAGGGAAGCAAATAAGGATCAAGAACTTATGAAATGGAAATTGATGGAACTAAAGTTGATGGAACTAAAGTTCTGGAATCCCCGGAGGATACCTTATCTTTGAAGGCATCTCACAGTGATGAAGAAATTTAACTTGATAAAGTACAAGTTGCCTTTATAGCTAAGAACTTTAGCAAATTCTTCAAAAAGAAGAAGGAAAAGGGTAGCAAGAAATGGTAAAATGACAATCTAAATGGATGCTACAAGTGTGGTAAGACTGATCATCATATCAAGGATTGTCCTGTCGGGGAAATAGAATGGAGAAAGGAAAGGGCTGAAAAGGAATTGAAAGAAAAAAACCAAAAAGAGGGAAGAATATGCAATAGTAGTAGCTTGGGGATTTCACTCAGATTATGATGAAGTTGATGAAGCAGCACTCATGGCTCTTAGAGATTCATACTTGAAGGAAGAAAATGAGGTTTCTGAGGTAAGTATACTTGAACTTAAAGAAAAGTTGCATTTGTTTTCTAAGAAAAAACTTATTTCCTTGATGAGTGCACTAATTGATGACTTCCAAGAATCAACTTCTGATAAGGATGAGCTGTTCAACAGTCTTGCAAGAATCAAGTTTGATTTTATTGAATTAGAAGCTTGCAAGAACACTGTTGAATAGGAAAACTGCTCTCTCTAGAAACAGGTTGAGCAACTTGATTCTTCAAATAATGATCTTAAGTCTGAAGTTCTAAAATTGACACTCTCTAAAAAAGGAAAAAACACCAAGAGTAAAGAACAAGAAAAAGTTGACCTTGAATTTATCAAGTACAAAGAAGAGTGAAATAATGCAACAGAAATGGTGAATAAACTGAGTCAAGAAGTCTCTAAATTAAAACTTGACCTTGAAAGAGCAAACAAGTGGACAAATTCCTCAAGAATTGTTCATAAGTTGAGTGAAAGATATCACAGTGAAAAAATTGGTTTGGTTTTTCACAAAAGTATTGATGCTTATCAAGACTTGTTCTATATCTTTGGAAACCTTGGACATCTAACCACTGAATGTCCAGTTGCTGCAAAAACTAGATCCAGCAGTCTAAATCTGGGAAATAAACTATCTCTGACCAAGAAAAGGATAACTAAACCTGGTCAGAGAAACATGTCACGTTACCTATTGCCTGCATGGGCTAGAAGAAATCTGATTCATCCATTTACTCATAAGAAAGGACTCAAGCTTGTCTGGGTGCCTAAAGTTAACCCCTAATTTGTTTTACAAGTGAGAGTAAAATGAGGCAAGTAAAATTTGTGCATAAATAAAGCTTTCTCAAGGAATAAGACTAGAAGAAAATAATGTTTCTTTCACTCACCACATTTAAAGGGGAAATAGATCATTTGAAAGATGGCCAAATTTGTAGTGCTCGTGTAAGGGGGAACCAAGGGAGATTTTTTTTAAAAAGATGAAAAAAAAAGATTATTGTAAAACTGATGAGCATCCACAGGAATATGTTGTACCACCTGGTTCAACTGTTGTATAGAGGGCATATTGTCCGGGGGAACAACAAATAAAGAAATGGATACATTAATAAAACCAACACAAGTTGCTGGTAATTTTGTTGGTAAAATCTTCAGATATCTCATTGGAATCAATGACTTGATACTATGATATTCAAATAAAAGTAATTTCACTCTTGAGGGCTATAAAAATGTTGACTATGTGGAGAAGCACAAAAGGCACTAAGTAGAGAGCATTTTGAAAGGAATAGGTTAGACTTGGGGATGATTAAAATTGCATGAACTCCCCTCAATGATTGACTAGAATAATCATTTTTCTTCTTAATCATATTAGCTAAAAAGTTATTCTATTCAGTCTTGCACATTTAGTTGTGTGTCCCAATTCCAGATTTTTGACTTTGCTAACCTAATTTTGTATTAGATTGTGCAGAAAAATAGGTTCGAGCCAGCAATTGTGACCACAAAGTTCTTCTTATCAGATATGTTTTACACTGACATAAGCATAGGCTGTCTAAGTTGAAACAGTTGAGAACACCTGTTCAATTCCACACACTTCATCCTCTCATTGTCTAATAAAGCTAATGAATTGGTTGACCAAAATTTCTTTGATTCTCTCCAAATGGGTGTGCAAAAAATGTGTTAAGCATACACCAGAAAATCCTTCTTCTTTTTCAACCAAAATATCAGTTGTGTCCCATGGATTTTCCAAGCTTGATCATCAACCACATGTAGCATAAGTTTTCTAAGAAATGAAAAGGGATATGATCTCCCTTTTAGTTCCTAATTGGTTATTTTTTTTGAATTTCTCAGTCCTAGTTCAGGTTGACTTAGAAAAAAATAATAGATGTTCTTGCATAGATGAATCATGTTTCTCTACCAGTTTCGATAAGGAGGAATAACACTAAAAGGAAAAAAAAATGAGAAAAAAAAATGATTTAGCTAAAAAAAAAAAAATCTGAACTTGAAGTTGCACAAGACAGTCATGAAGTGGAATAAGTGGTCCTTCAAGCTTGGATCATGACTTTGAAGCTTGATCTTGATTAAGAGAGGGATGAAAATGTTGAAGTCATTCGTCAATTGACGCAGTTGATATCACATGTTCCTCCTTTCTCTTCACTATTTATATCCTTAGCCATGTCCCACTTTTATACCATATTTTTTAATGCTCAGTTGTTTTTCTTTGTTCAGTACTAGCATAGGTTTAATGTGGAACATGCTCTGTCAGTTAAATGGAATGGTTATCTTTGCTAAGTTGAATCATACTTTTGCTCTCTTTAATGCATTACAATGTTGGCTAAAGTCTTTGTCTGATTATTTTGGTGATAGCCCCAGTGGCCATGAATAGCATAACAAATCACTTTGGCTTGTATATTATTGAATTGAAATTATTTTTGAGGATGCCAAAAGGGGGAAGATAAGAGGGTTGTCCAATGTTTATAACCCATCGACTAACTTGTTTCATTCTAATGTTTTATACTTGAGTGCCTACAGGTGAAGATGTTTGAATGCACAAAGAAAAGAAGTTTGTCATCATCAAAAAGAGAGAATTTGTTGGAGCCTTGAAGTTTTGATGAATGAAAATATGAATGAAACAAATTGATATACGTTTTCCACTAATCCGGCAAATTCAGGAGTACAGTCTACGGGATAAATAATTAAAAATAAAAATGAGTTAAATCAGCGCAATTGAAAACTTCAACTTACTGATCACGTAGGGAATAGAACAAGTTGAATTTGATTCAAACACTTGATGATAAGGGAAAACAAGTTGAGTTGAAAGAGGAGTCCTATGTGAAGAAGGAGTTTCACTTCTAAGCATATTCTTAAGAGTCCTATGTGTAGAAAGAGAAAGAATCTGAAAATTATACAAAACGTAGTATTTGAAGGACTCTTTGGAGGGTTAGAGTTTGACTACAACACTAAGGAAACAAGAGTTGGAATTGAAGAAGGAGTCTCACTTGAAGTAGAATTCTATGCAATGAGAGTTTTGATTAAAGGAGGAGTTTAAAATAAAGAATGACTCTTTGGAGAGCTGTGCTTAAATAAAATATGCATCATTCAGATTAATTCGCGTACTTACAAAGTAGAAAAGTACAATCGATGGATTGACTTCACGAAGTGCTACTCAATCACTGAAGAAACACATTGAATAACCTGGTCCTACGTATAGAATCTAGCTAAGAGTTTTTTCTTTGATATTTAAAGTTGTTCATTGTGTTTGACCTATTGATATAATATTAGTTTAAGTATGTTATAAACGGAATTAGGGGATAGTGTTCGAGTTGGGGAAAACTCAGAGACTTTGGGAACTCATACCTTGGGAGGTGTGTGTAGTTAGGAATTAAAGTTTATAATTCCTAGTCGTTGAGTTATAGGGATTAGAGTTTATAATTCCTATTTGTTGGTTACAAGAGTTTTGTAGTAAGTCATTGTTGAGGCTCAGAGTTATTTAGTGAAGTTGGGGTTAAATCCTGTAGAGGTGCCGGTCGTGGTTTTTTACACCTTTTGACACGGGTGTTTTCCACGTAAATATCATTGTGTTCTTTACTTTCTGTTTACTGCTTCCTTAGAACACGTCAGTGGAACACATCAGGCAACCTGTTCTATCGATAAGCAATAGTTTGGCGAAAATAAGATAATCAGTAGGTCACGAAATCTAACAATCCACCTCAAATAACTCAAGGGTCTATAATGAAGACCAAAACATATTTCTATTTGCTTTAAATCATACTCAATGTGGATTTCAACTCTATTATGACTAAAGGGCCAAATCATTCTCAATAATATCAAAGTATTCAATTCATGGGTGCTTATAGCATGAAAATTAATAAAATTGTAAATCTCAAGTAGGGCTTAATGACCCATAATAAATTTTCAAGTTAAGACTCATCAAAATGCATACTAGATGTCATAAGGATTCATAAATCATATAGAAATCTAGAATTTTCAGTAATTTGCTTTAAAATCTCAACATACTCATGTACTTCAATTTCTAGAACATTGAAACTATTAAAATCTCAAGGAATAACAACATAGGGTATAAACCCATACTTCAATTTCATAAGAAAGCATAGAAAATCATATATTATCGTAATTAAAAAAACTTTTGGGCACAAGGACAAAAGAAGTATCCTTGTTCAAACCCCACATACCATATATTATGACTTGGATGGAAAAACTTGTTTGAAACTCTTCTTCTTACTCTTGAGAGAGGGTTCTTGAAGCCTTTGACTTGGGGACCTTGAATCTCAACTCAATTTGTAAAATCTATGGGGAGTTCTTTGAATTTCTTGGAGAAGGAATTGGATTTTGTCTAGAGGGTTAATCTTCAGGGAAAACCATAGTTTATGATGTTTGGATGAATAATGAAGCCACCTGCATCGTTTTGGATATATCTGAGTATTAAAAGGGTGGAAAAAGATCAAAAAGTCTTTTTTAAAAATAACTTAAAAATACTGAACGGGATGTGTGACGGCGGGGTACGATGGTCCATCGCTGGGTCGTCGGTCCATCGGTCCTAACCGTCAAACCTAGGCCAGATTTGGACTTTCTGCCTCGACTGCAATGGTGAGGTGTGATGGTCCGCCGCTAGTCCAATGGTCCATCGGTCCCGCCGTCGCTCTTATCCATTAAGTGGACTCACTATCCTTTCTGTGATAGTTTGGGCGATGGTCTGTTGCTAGTTCGACGGTCCGTCGGCCCTCTCCGTCGCACTTGGGCGATTCAACTGTTTTGTTTAAAATGTCCATATCTTTCTATTTCAATGTCGGAATTTGAAGAAATGGGTATCGTTGGAAAGATAATTCAATCTCCTACATAATAGAAAGTCATTTTTGGGAAAATTCAACAAGGTTTAAACACTAATAAGTTTGGAAGTCATTCCTTAATCTTTTAGGGACAGAATTACACTTCACTTGACACACTCTAAAGGATCAGACTACAAGGAAACTTTATGGGGTCTCACAATATCTCCTCCTTGGAAACATTCATCCTAGAAGGTCACTCATTAGGATCAAAGCACAGAGAAATCAGGGGTGGTATAGCTGAAACAAATCGCCAAACTGACTCTATATCTTTCTAAACTATTGAAGACTTCGTAAATTGAAAGAAATCATGTAAGAATAGATACATAGGTGAACTTTAGATTAGAAGGATTTATTTATGGAAGAGTAATACCTTCGGCTTGATCTGAACTTGCGGAGAAAAGGTACGGGTACTTGTCTTGCATTTCTGCTTCTGCCTCCCCAGTAGCACCCTCAACTGACTGGTTCTGCGACAAAACTTTGACCAAGGGAACCTCTTTGTTCCATAGTCTACCAATCTGGAAATCTAATATCTCAATAGGAATCTCATCTAATAAAAGATTGTTCTAAATGTCAGCACTGTCTGAAGGATCTACTACAACGGAATCACCAATACACTTTTTAATCATGGAGACATGAAAAATAAGATGAATAACTGACAATTCTGCGGGCAACTCAACTTCATAGGCTACTCTCCCAACACGACTCAAAACTCTATAAGGGCCAACATAACAGAGACTAAGCTTCCCTTTTCTGCCAAACTTCTTCACTCCTTTCATGGGTGAAATCTTCAAGAACACCAAGTCACCCACCTCAAACTCAAGATCCCTTCCACCTAGTCACCTACCTCAAACTCAAGATACCTTCTTCTTATATCAGCGTATTACTTTTGATGGCTCTAAGATGTCTTCAATCCTTCTCTAATTAACTTCACCTTCTCCATGGCCTCAAATACTGCATCAGGTCCAATCAAAGAAGATTCACCCAATTCAAACCAACCTATGGGTGATCTACATCTTCTACCACACAAAGCCTCAAATGGTCCCATCTCGATGCTAGCATGGTAGCTATTGTTATAAGCAAACTCAATTAGTGGCAAATGCTCATAAAAATACCTTTGAAATCAAGTGGACATGCCCTCAACATATATTCTAGAGTCTGAATAGTCCTCTCAGCCTGACCATCTATCTGCGGATGAAAAGTGGAACTCAAATGAACTTGGGTACCAAGACCCTTCTAAAATGCTCTCCAAAACTGAGTACCCCTATTCGAAATGACAGACAAGAGGACTCTGTGCAACCTGAATAACTCCTGGATATACAATCTAGTATAATCCTCATCTGTATAAGATGTATGCACGAACAAGAAATGTGTGGAATTAATCAACCTTTCAACAACCACCCAAATAGAATCATGCCGCCACCGCGAAAGATGTATACCAGTCACGAAATCCATATTCACCTCTTCCCATTTCCCAGTGGGTATACTAAACTCTTGCATCACACCACTAGGTCTTTGGTGCTCTACCTTAACCTATTGTCACATTGTACACTTCACTACAAACTCATCTATATCCTTCTTCATACCACTCCACCAATAGATTTCCCGCAAATTACGGTACATCTTGGTAGTGCTGGGATGAATAGAATACTACGCGCCATGTGCTTCATACATAATACTCTGCCTCAGATCATCAACACATAGAAAAAATAACCTCTCTTACAATCTCAACATGCTATCTCCCACCGAGATGAATACTAGATATTATCCATTCCTGTTTGTACGAAGAGTCATCTTATCAATAACTTGTTTACAACTTAGCTTTGTTCCCTTGGATGGACAAGATTTTACAACATGTCTCTCATCAAAGCCCCTTTTTCATGATGACAAACATAGCAGCACATCACCATACAAACCTGACATATACTTACTAAGAAATTTAAGTAAAAGAAGCTGAATGAAACATAGGTTAGTCCAATTGAGAAATAAGCATTGCATAGCCTACTCTTCCCCCTTTTGACATCATCGAAAAATAGGCTTAACAAGTGAAAACATTTAATAATTCATGTCTATTGAGGCTATCACTAAGATAATCAAAATTTATATTAATATAACATGAATGCAGTATGAAAAAACATGAGAAAAAAATAGTATAACAACCAAGTCCATTTCATTAAGTAGCAGATATGACTACATATGCCAAAAGCAACCTAAGAGAGAGCAAGTTTTCCAGAGAAGCAACAAAAAGAGACAGTTCTAGGAAATCATAAAAAAAGGCTAAGTAGAAGAGCTAAGTAGATGAAGAAGAGGGAAGAAGGGAGGTGAGTTTCCTAATAACATCAGCATTCTCAACTCTCTCTTTTTCCAATAGTGAAGTAAGGGAAGAAATCTGAGCTTGAAGGATCCCTTTTTCTTCTTCATGAGCATTCTGTACAGCCTCCAACACTGCCTGAGCAACTTCCACCTCAACTTGTCTTTTAGCCAGTGCATTTCTCAACCTTTGCATTAGATTATCAGTACTCCACATGGAAACAGGTAGAATCATGTGGTTTACAGGCCCTATGATATCCTTGATAGTCTGTGAAGACTACACTTGGACAGAAACACCAAAATCCTGAAATATAGGGGTGAGCTAGAACTGATAAAGGAGGGCATGCCTATTAATATACTTGAGGAGAACCCTTTACATGTGCTTCAGGATCAGTCGAGGCAAATCAACTGTCACCTCAGTGTCTAACAGTTCCATGAGTGTAAGATCAAGAAAACTAGCCACACACCTTCTCTCCTTCCTAGGGATAATCATTTTATGCACTAAATAAAAATAGAGATGATGAAGTGGGGACATCTCCCTATTATGGTGGAGAAATTGAGGATTTCTAGAAAACTTTATACATATATCAAGGGCAGAGGTAAGATTATCCAGAGGTGGCCAAGCACCCTTATCATAGTTACCTCATCCCCCAGAGGGAATATGTAAAATCCTAGCAATGTCATCAACATAAAGGTTCATTGTAACCTTTCTGACAGTAGAAGAGAACAGTTCACCAACTCCCACCCCATTCATATAAAACTCATATAATTCGGTTTTAGCAAATCTACGCTGAAGGTCTCCTTGAAGAAATAAATATGACCAACCTTGAAAATATAATTTTTTCAGTAACGTTTGCATATCAGCCCCCCCAAAACAACTAACCACCCTTCCTCTAGCTAATTTATGCTTTCAAAAGTAAAGATGATGAGCCTCAGGAGTTTCCTAATGAGAGGCTAGGTGGGGAACTTCAAACTCAGGATCCAACTCATCACTAGTATCTAGGGTAAACTCAGAGTCAGATGAGTCAGAAGGAATAGGTGTGGTGACCTATTTCTTTAGACGAGTAGAAGACCTTGGAGGGGAAACTTTGGAGTAGGTGGAACCTTTGACAGTGGAAGGGAATTTTGAAAATGAGGATTTTTGAGTAAGTTTAGAAGAGGGTTTCTTGGCCAACGAGGCTTTCGGGACTTTGGCTATTATAGTCTTTGTCTTTCTGAAAGATCTAAGAAGAAGATCAGGAGAATATGCTCGAGGAGAGGTGGGATCAGATATAGCCATACGTTTCTATTTGCTGGCTCGAAGAGCTTCATCCAAGGATGAATCTTCTCATTGTTTTCTTCCTTGATAGTAAGGAGTACGAAGGATAGAGACATTTAGAGAGGGTTCTGGAGGGGTAGTGTTGTCAACAGTGCCAGGAATGGAAGGGGGTTTTCTTGGGAGCTTGGACCTGGACCTTCTTGGGATTAAAGTTATGATAGAAAGGTCATCTCTTTCACTAGGATTATCATCATATTCAACAATTTGGAGTGGGATAAGAGAAGGAAGGAGGGGTTTCGAGGAGGATGGAAAATGTGAAGGAATTTGGGAAAAGGGTTTGGGAAATTTCTGAAAGCAACAAAATCGGTGAATCTTTAGGATATTTGAGGAGGGATTAAGGAAGGTAAAGTGATGTTTGGATGTAGGATAAGTGTGATGAAGGGATTTCTGAAAGACCTGGTGAAGGAAGAGTATGAAGAAGATGAAGAGAATGTCATTTGAAAACTAGTAATTTTTGTTGATTTAGGAGAAGAGTATGAAACACGAAACAGGAGAGGGAGTATTTAAAAGAGAAACAGAAGAAGTTGAAGAGATGAGGAATTGTAACTATGGATGAAACGTAATGATGAGAACTTCTGAGCTTATGGGAAAGCTAGTAGCAACTTTTTGAGTAAATGTGACTCTTTGTTTTGGCGGTTTAAATGTACCAGAAAGGAACCAGGCACACAAATTGTTTCTCTTTAGCTACTGTTAGTAATAATAATCATACCTGAATGAATAGGTAGACAAAATTTCTTCTGTAATCAAGACTCTCTGCAAAATCATCACATACATGAGTCAACATATTCTAAAATGTTGGACTTAGGATACACAACTAAATATGTGAGATTGAATTAACAAACAATCACTTTTTAAGATCAACTTATTATAATAAACCATTGAGGGGAGACTTATGCAATTTTAATCATCCCCAAGTCTAACCTATTTTTTTCAAAGTGTTCTCTACTCAAAGCCTTAGTAAAAATGTCAGTAATCTGATACTCAGTAGAGCAAAACATAATTTATATATGACCTTTTTCAACATTATCTCTGAGAAAGTGATGTCTAATATCAATATACTTGGTTCTTTTATGTTGAATAGGATTTTTAGCTATGTTAATAGCACTTGTATTATCACAAAAAATAGGAACACAACCAACATATATACCAAAGTCCATGAGTTATTGCTTAACCCATGTCAATTGAGCACAATAGTAACCTGCAGCAACATATTCAGCTTCAGCAGTAGACAAAGCTACTGAATTTTGCTTCTTTGTGGACCAGGTAATCAAACATGATCCAATGAAGTGTGCCATTCCTGTAGTGATTTTTCTGTCCACCAGGTACCCTACATAATCAACATCTGAGTATCCTACAAAATTAAAATTACTACCATTGGGCTACCATAAGCCAAGATCACTAGTACTCTTCAAATATCTGAAAATTCTCTTCACAGATTTTAGATGTGATTCTTTGGGTTTTTCTTGAAACCTAGAACATAGCCCAACACTGAACACAATGTTAGGCCTGCTTGCTGTGAGGTACAATAATGATCCTATCAAACCTCTATACAATTTTTTCTCTACATCTTAACTTGTTACATCTAAATCCATCTTTATGGCAGTGGCAATAGGAGTACTGATCTCTTTTGCTTCTTCCATGGAGAATCTTTTGAGAAGATCTTTGACATACTTTTGTTGGTGGATCATTGTCCTTGATGCTGACTATTTTATGTGCAACCCCAAGAAGTAATTCAGCTCTCCCATCATGCTCATCTCAAATTCACAACTCATGAGTTTGACAAATTCATGAGTCATATTCATGTTCGTTGATCCAAAAATAATGTCATCCACATATACCTGCACAACTAAAAAATCCTTCCCATTAGTTTTTAAGAAAAATATATTATCAATTTTACCTCTGGAATGACCTTTCTCCAGTAGAAACTTTGACAACCTCTCATACCAAGCTCTAGGTGGCTGTTTCAGCCCATACAAGGCTTTATCCAGTTTATACACATGATCAGAAAACTCTTTGCTTTAAAATTCTAGAGGTTGCTTGACATACACCTCCTCTTTGAGAATGCCATTCAGAAATGCACACTTCACATCCATCTGGTAGAGTATAAACTCCTTGTAGGCAGCAAAGGCAATAAGTAATCGTATAGCTTCAAGTCTTACTATAGGAGCAAAAGTCTTATCAAAGTCGATTCCTTCCTCTTGGTTATATCCTTGGACCAGCAACCTTACCTTATTTCTTGTGACTGTTCCATGCTCATCAACTTTATTCATGTACACCCACTTAGTTCCAATTACTGATCTATCTTTTAGAAGAAGAACTAAGTGCCATAGTTTGCTTCTTTCAATCTAATTCATCCCTTCCTGCATGGCTATGATCCAATCAGCATCAAACAATGCTTTAGTTATCTTTTTTGGCTCTATTTCTTACAGAAATGCCTTAAAGTCACACATACTTCTCATTCCAGATATTGTAGTGATCCCAGAGGTGACTTCAGTGAGAACATTTTCTATAGGATGTGATCCTTGATACTTGTAACCTTTTGGAATCAAGTCTAGTGAGCTACTGGGATAACTGATAACATTTTGATCTAGGGTAGTTGGTGTCTCAGTTCCCCCTATCACTGTGCCTTCAGCTTCAGTTCCTCCTGTTGAGGTGCCTCCAAGTTTGGTAGCTTCAGTCAATGAATTGGGTTGTGTAACCTATTTCTCCACATCATTTTCTTCCTGCAGGTTAGTTTTAACACAGGATTCATTAAAGATCACATGCATGCTTTCTTCAACATATTTAGTTCTGTTGTTTAAAATCCTATATGGTTTACTATGAAGTGAATATCCTAAGAAGATTCTCTCATCACTTTTAGCATCAAATTTTCCCAAATTATCCTTTCCATTATTATGTATGAAACATTTACATCCAAAGATTCTAAGGTGAGAGATGTTAGGCTTTATTCCTTTTTGTAATTCATAAGGAGTCTTCTCTAACATTGGTTTGATCATGCATCTATTTATGATATATGCTGCAGTACTTATTTCCTTAGCCCAAAGGTTTTTAGCAACATTTTCTGCAAGCATCATTGTTCTAGCCATATCTTACAAAGTTCTATTTTTCCTCTCCACCACTCCATTTTGTTGTGGTGTTCTAGGAGCTGAGAAGTTGTGATCTATACAATTTGCTGAATAGTATTTCAAGAATTTTACATTCTCAAATTCTGAACCATGGTCAGACCTTATGGAAACTAATGAAGTGCCCAGTTTCTTTTCAATTTTCTTAATGAAGATTTCAAAGACATCAAAGGCATCTTCTTTAGAGGCTAGAAACAAAGTCCATGTGAACCTGTAATAGTCCTCAACAATTACAAAAACATACCTTTTTCCACCTCTTCTTTGAAGTCTCATGGGTCCACATAAGTCTACATGAACCAGGTCAAGGTACTTGGTAGTGCTAACATGGTTCTTTGACTTAAAAGAGGATCTCACCTTCTTCCCCCTTACACATGCACTACATAGCTTTTCTTCCATAAACTTGGTCTTGCGTAATCCCAATACGATGTATTTGGATGAAAGCATGTTTAGTTGTTTCAGACTTGCATGACCAAGTCTTCTGTGCCAACTGAAGGGATCATTTTCTATAGCACTCAGACAAGTCAACTTAGGTCCTGGTTGTTCTATGATGTCAACTTTGTATATATTTTTATATCTCCTTGCAGTGAGCACAATCTCTTTGATATCAATCATTATGACCTTTACTCTTGCAGTAGTAAAAATAACTTTATTACCTTTATCACACAGTTGTGAGATGCTCAGCAGATTATTCTTTGATCCTTCTACAAGATAGACATCCTTCAATGTTTTTGACTCAGATGAGCCAATCTTTCCAATTCCAGTTATGATTCCCTTTTTTCTATCACTAAAAAAAATTATCCTCCATTTATTTTGGAGAGTGAAATGAACTTTTTCTTATCACCAGTCATGTGTCTTGAGCAACCACTGTCTAAATGCTAGTGCCTTTTGCTTCCTTTCACCTTCTCCTACAAAAGAATTCAATGGTTAGACTTAGGAACCCAGACAAGCTTGGGTCCTGTTTTATGAGTGAAAGGATGAATTAAGTTTCATTAAGTCCATGCAGGCAACAAGTAGTGCAACCTGTTTCTCAGACAAGAACTGGTTTTGTTCCTTTTGGTCTGACAAGATATGTTAACCAGGTTTTGACTATTTAATCTACTTTTTGAAGCTACTGGACATTCAGTGGTGGGATGTCCAAGGTTTCCACAAATGTAACATAAATCTTTAGGATCATCCAAACCTTTGTGGAATCCCAAACCTGTCTTTTCATTGAAATTTCTCTCACTCAATTTGTGAACAATTCTTGAGGAGTTTGTCCACCTGGCTTCCCTTTCAAGATCTAGTTTTAGCTTAGAGATTTCCTGACTCAACTTATTCATTTTTTCAGTTAAATTATGGCATTCATGTTTCTATTTAACAAGATCAAGTTCAGCATTTTCTTGTTCTTTACTCATGGCCTTTTTCCCATTTTCAGTGAGAGTTAAGTCTCAAGTTCTGCAACCTATTTCTTGAGAATGCAAATTTCCTTGTCAACTATATTTGAGCAACCCTTTATATCAATGAGATCAAATTTAAGACTTTCTAGACTGTTGAATAATTCATCCCTATCAGAGGTTAACTCTTGGAAATCATCAATCAATGCACTCATCAAGGAAACATGTTTTGGCTTTGAGAACAATTTCAGTTTTTCTTTGAGCTCAAGTATACTTACCTTAGAGTCCTCATATTCATCACCTAGGTTTGAATCTCCAAGAGCCATGGATGCAGTTTCATCAACTTCATCTTTATTTGAATCAGATCCATAGGCTGATATCATTGCATGCTCCTCCTTTCTTTTTCCCTTCAGTTCCTTATCATCCCTTTCCTTCTTCCATTCTATTTCCCTGACTAGACAGTCTCTAATCTGATGATCAATTTTTCCACATTAGCAGCACCCATTTGGATTGTCGTTGGAATGTTTCTTAGTACATGTTCCCTTCTTCATCTTGAAGAATTTGGTGAAGTTCTTAGTTATGAAGGGAACTTGCTCCTTATTAAGTTCAAATGCCTCATCACGATTTTCTCAGGAGCTGCTTGTTCTTTGACTCCATAAACTTTCATTTCATAAGTCCTTAAGTTCCATACTAGTTCATCCAGGGTCATGCCTTTAAGATCCTTATTTTCCTCCCTGATTGCAGTCACCTAAACATTCCATTTTTATTTAGGTAATACACTCAGTACCTTGTCAACTTGTTCTTCCTCAGAGATGGCTTTTCCTAAGGAAGTCAGCTCATTTGTTAAGGTGGTAAGCCTTGTCATCATTTCATGCAAGATTTTATTTTCCTTCATTTGGAATGCCTCATACTCAGTGAAAAGGAGAGAGATCCTAAATTTTCTTACTTGAGAAGTGCCTTCATGAGCATTTACCAGTGCATCCCAAATTGGTTTAGCAGTAGAGAAGGTGGATACCCTGGTGTATTCAGCAGGTCCTAGTCCATAGTCCAAGATGTTTGTGGCTTTTGCATTTTTCTTCAAAGCCAACAAGTCATAATGAGTAAATTCACTCCTTACTTTCTTGACTTGTTCACCATCAACCATCTTCTTTGGAATAATGGGACCATCAGTAATCCTGTCCCATAATTCATATTCTTCACCTTGAATGAACATCTCCATCCTTGCTTTCCACCAGATAAAGTGAGAACCATAAAAAAGTGGAGGTCTAGTAGTTGACTGACCTTCACTTGACCAGTAGGAGGTGCGAAATTCATCATATTGATCTTTTCATATGTGCTAGCCTTACTTAAGACAACCTCTCTTTGATACCACTTGTTAGAGTGCGAGCCCTACCAATTTTAATAAATTACACTATTTATTAACTATCTGTGGAACAAGTAGCTAAATGTGGTTCACAGAAGTAAAAACTGAACACAATAATATTTACGTGGAAAACACCCAGCTCAAGAAAGGTGTAAAAAACCACGATCTGTACCTCTGTAGGATTTAAAAACAACTCCACTATAACTCTTGAGCCTCAATAATCAACAAAGTTACAAGACTCCTTGTAACTAGGAATTAAAACTTCTAACTCCTATACTACAAAAACACAAATTTTCCCAAGATATGTGTTCCCAAATCTTCGAGTTCCCCTACTTGAAGACACAACGCCTAACACTGTTTATAGATCACTGAGACTAGAAAAATGACTTATTATAACTCAAAGAACCTACCTACTACAAATAGTCTAGGACTTACTAAGTAAAGGACCAGGTTCTTCTTCAAGTCAGTGAATTCTTTTGCGGATTGTTGATTATCTTATCAGTGCTTGAATGAATGGCTTTGAATTTCATTTGTTGTATTCAATCCATCCTGTGAGAAAGTCCTTTTAATACTTGCTTCTCTCTCTAGTAGGAATCTTAGCAAGTGGCTCCTCTTCTTGTTGCTGCCACCTCTTGCTCTCTTAGATTTAATAAGACTCTTTTGCTTTATCTTCTCTTATTGCTAGACTCCTTGATCAACCCAACTTCTGCACTATTTCATGTTTTTCTTCATCTTGAATAGGACTCTTTTGTAGGACTTCTTATCCCACTCAACTTCTAATGTGATAGATATTATCCATTCCTTTTTGTATGCAGAGTTATCTTATCAATAACTTGTCTGCAGCTTAGCTTTGTTCACTTGGATGGACCAGCTTTTACAACATGTTTCATTCACATGTCTATCATCAAAACTCCATATATCCTAACACATAGGCTACAAACTTACCTTTTTGCATCAACACACAACCCAAACCAACTTTAGAGTCATCACAATACACCACAAAACTATTTGTACCATCAGGCAAAGTTAACATAAGGGATGAAGTAAGTCGAGTCTTCAACTCATGAAGACTCTTCTCATAGGAATCTGACCACTGGAAATTAACATTTTCTTTTGGGTCAACCGGGTCATGGGAGATGCAATAGAAGAGAAACCTTCAACAAAATGGAGGTAGTAGCCAGCTAGATCCAAGAAAATATTAATGTAAGATGGAGAGATAGGTTTAGGCCAGTTTCTTACATCTTTTGTCTTTTGGGGATCAACTCTAATGCCTTCGGCTGAAATGATATGACACAGAAAGGCTACTGATCTTATCCAAAATTCACACTTGTTGAATTTGGCGAACAACTGGTGATCTCTAAGAGTTTTCAAGACAATCCTAAGATGATTTGCATGGTCATTCTTAGTACAGGAGTACACAAGGATTTAATCTATGAAAACGATTACAAACATATCAAGATACTACTTGAACACTCGATTCATGAGGTCCATAAAGGATGTTGGAGCATTGGTTAGACCAAAAGACATGTCTAGAAACTCAAAGTGACCATAATGGGTTCAGAAGGATGTCTATAGAATATCACACTCCCTTACTTTAAGTTGATGATAGCTGGATCTAAGGTCTATCTTGGAGAAATAACTTGCACCTTGCAACTGATCAAATAGGTCATCAATTCTTAGAAGAGGATACTTATTCTTAACTGTGACCTTATTATGCTGATAACAGTCAATGCACATACGCAAAGAACCATCTTTGTTTCGCACGAATAGAACAGGTGCGCCCTAAGAAGAGATACTGGGCCTTATGAAACCTTGATCTAAAAGATCTTTGAGTTTCTCTTTCAACTCCTTAAGCTTTGCAGGTGCCATATGGTATGGTAGAATAGAAATAGGCTGAATGTTGGGAAGAAGGTCAATCCCGAAGTCTATCTCTCTATCAGAAGGTACCCTTGGGAGATCTTCCGAAAAACATCAAGAAACTCATTAACAATGTTGACTGACTGAATAGTTGGAGCATCAGACTTAGTGTCTTTAACTCTAACTAGGTGATAGATGCATCCTTTGGATATTATGTTTTTGGCCTTGAGGTAGGAGATAAAATGACTCTTGGGGGATACTGAATTCCCAGACCACTCAAAAACTAGTTTCTCAAGAAACTGAAACTTAACCACATGGGTACGACAGTCTATAGATGCATAACAAGAATGAAGCCAATCCATACCCAGAATAAGGTCAAAATCCACCATTTCCAACTCTATCAAATCAGAAAGCATGACTCTACGAAGAATAGTAACATGACAATTCCTATACACTTTCTTACCAACAACTGACTCCCATACTAGAGTAGAAACTAGGAAAGGCTCAGGAATCTTTTTGAGACTCATTTCAAAATTCACAGCGACTAATGGGGTCACATAAGAGAAGATTGACCCGAGGTCCAACAACGCATAAACATCAAAGCAAAAGACATGGAGCATGACCGTAACAACATCGGGAGAATCCTCCGACTACTAATGGGATGGTAAGGCATAGAATCTATTCTGTCATTGACCGTCAGCAGTAATGGATGAAGCTCCTTGAGCAGGGGCAGGACGGGATACAGGAGCTGGTGCACTAGTAGTATGTGTCTGAGGTCGGGAATCTTTGTTCCCTTGTGTAGCATGCGGACACTCTCTAAGTTTGTGGCCCAACTTGCCACAACTAAAACAACCCCTCTGGTCTGCTAAAAAGTCACCGGTATTATCCCTACCACACTTAGCATAAGGAGGATTGCGGGGTCTGTTACTTACACTGTTCTGTGACCTAGACATAGTAGACCTATTCCCTTGATCTTGTATATTTCCAGGCGCGGGAGAACCAGCTGATGAAAGCGCTGGAATAGACGAACAGCCTTGGAACTTTGTGTGGTTCCATCTAAGGTTCCTAGCCTGACAATACTCATGATGCTCAAATCTAGCCCTCTTCTTACCCCTCAATCTATCTCTTTCCTTCATCTTATGTGCCATCAACCTAAATAGATCCTAAATAGATGTATCATCAACCTAAATAGATCCATATCCATATTCAGCATCGTAGTCCTACACTCTTTCAGTGCCAAACTAGAAACACCTATCACGAACTTGCTTATACTAGCTCGGGTGTCGGCAATCAAATTAGGAGCATACTTGTCTAACTAGCTGAACTTCAAGAAGTACTCATTAACGGTCATGGGGCCATGCCTTAAGATTGTAAACTCCTCAATCTTTGCTTCCCTCATCTCAAGCTGAAAGAAATTGTCCAAGAATGCATCTTGGAACACCTGCCAAGTCATAGGAGCAGCATCCTCACCTCTACCCTTTCTCCACGCTACAACCCAGTCATAAGAAATGTCTTTCAACCTGTAAGGCACTAGCTCAACACTTTCTTCCTCAGAATTATGCATCACCTGTGTGATCTTGCTCACCTTCTAAAGGTATAACCGTGGGTCCTCACCTTCCTTAGTCCCATAAAACACTAGTGGATTCATCTTCATGAAAACACGAATCCTAGCAGCAATTAAATCACCTCCCTATTGATTCAGAACTGTGACCTGGTTATTGGCCTGAACATTGGCGGTGACTTCTTGGGCTAACACCTGAAAGGTCACCCGAAACTCAGCATGAGAGACTATATCATTCAAGGGATCTACAGAATGGGGTTGTTCATTATTATTTCCATGGGCGTTCGCTCTTCGGGGAGGCATTTTCTGAAATAGGAGAGCACAAATTATTAGATGAGAAGGACAACTATAGGCACGATAGAATCAGAAAGAAAAAAACAACTTTTTTTCTAAAACGTCTTGTAGCCTCTTAATCATAGTTGTGGTGTTCTACACAACGATGATCAAGACTCTACTTAACGTAGCTTGTCAGACTCTCTAGGTCTTCTTAAACCTTAAGCTCTGATACTAAGTTTGTAACGCCCCAAAATCTCATCCCAGAACGTCACACGATTCTTAAGGTTACAAGTAGCCCCAAGCTAACCCTTTGAGCCTGTTACTATCTCTATCTCTCACTTTGGAATATCAAGTCAAGACATAAGACTATAATATATCATCTCAAAGCTGAAATAACTGGAAAACATAGTCTGAAATACAAAATCCTGCAAGTCTAAAACACAATTACTTGTCTAGTCTGCAAAGCCTCTACTACTCAAACTGGAGAGCCATTGAGACAGACCCCCAACAGGCTGGAACTGATATGAAAGTAATAACAACAGGAAATTTGAGAAAAATAGATCCTCGAAACATGAGTACAAGACAATTATGGAATATAGGAAAGGCACTCGAAAATCACAGTCACTGCTAAGACTGAGCACCTGGACCTAATTATAAGACAATGTAGCACATAGACGTATATGTGGATCAGCACTTTGGGAATGTACTGAGTACATGGGAGTGTATGCATTTACATAAAACAATATCTATTCTCTTTAATAAAATCATGCATGCAATTAGGAATGACTCACATAGCTTGAATACGTCTAAAACGTAAAACTCATGAATCATGAATAGTGAAGCATGTAACACATGTCTCGTGAGTCATTATACTTAACTTTAAAATCTCTACTCTCCTCTTATTCTCAAAACTTGAGGGCTAAAGGAACTTTAAACAATACTTTTCAATCTCCTGCTTTTATATCTTGGAGAGTAAAACTTCTTTAAAACTTGAGGTCTTAGAACTTTTAGGAACTTCAACACTTGGAATCTCTAGAACTCTTTTAGACTCGGAACACTTAGAACTCGGGAGTATATAACCTTGGGAGTTTCTACAAACCAACATAAGCCATTTGAGTTACATGGAGTCCAACATCTTGCCAACGTTGGGGAGAGCTTTTCTATCGTTGCCATCAGAGTAGAACCTTATCTTTAGTGATCACTATATCGGCCTTGGGCTCGTAAATATCGAACCTACGGTGGAACGTATTTCTGGGTTGTGAAATCTTGGAATCATACCAAACTCGGTGCTAAATACTACTCCCATACTCAGTTTAGAACTCTTAGGAAATCCACCTCAAATAACTCAGGGTCTATAATGAAGACCAAACATATTTCTATTTTCTTTAAATCATACTCAATGTGTATTTCAACTTTATTATGACCAAAGGGCCAAATCATTCTCAATAATATCAAAGTACTCAATTCATGGGTTCTTATAGCACAAAAATTCATAAAATTGTAAATATATAGTAGGTCTTAATGACCCATAATCAAATCTCAAGTTAAGACTCATCAAAATGTATACTAGATGTCATAAGGACTCATAAATCATATAGAAATCTGGAATTTTCAGCAATTTTCTTTAAAATCACAACATACTCATGTACTTCAATTTCTAGAACATTGGAACTATTCAAATCTCAAGGAATAACAACATAGAGTATAATGATGAAAGAAGTGTCCTTGTTCAAACCCCACATACCTTCGATTATGACTTGGATGAACAAACTTGTTTGAAACTCTTCTTCTTACTCTTGAGAGAGGGTTCTTGTAACACCCCGTATTCAAGTACATGTATTGGCGTATTCAAGTACGTGTATTGGTCTTATTTATATAGAATTAATTTTTTTAATTTTATTTATACCAGAATTTGCCCGTCGATGGTTCCATACGAAGGTTATTGAATAAGCTTTCCAATGATATAAATATTTCCAAAAACGGATAAGTTTTGGATATAATCGAGCACATTCGAAACTATAAAACGGTGGCCGGGATATCGTGAATAGTAAATGTGCAGGAAAATTTCCTGCACACAAACTACTGAGGCCTGCCAGTTTTTTGGGTCAACTTTGAACGATCATAACTCCCTTAATATAATGAACTGGGAGATCTACGACCTATCAAAAGAAATATATTTGAGTCTTATTTCCAATTCAATTTGTTTCATCCAAATCCAACATCTGAGTAAGGAGTTATACTCGTTTTACTTCAGCCTATTAAAACAGTTTTTTAGGGTCAACTTCAAACGATCATAAATCCTTGTACAGGACGAACTGGGTGGCCTACTTTATATTAAATGAAATCTCTTTGAATTATCTATCCAAATATACCAATTTTACCCATATCTGATATCGGAGCAAAGAGTTATAGTCGATTTACTTTAGCCTATCAAAACAGTCCACCATGGACAGATTCGGATTTACTTAAATTTTTAAGGGCAATATGGTCATTTTCCATCACCTCATGGACGAAAATTGGTCATTATATACATATAATTAGCCTAGTATCCATCATTCATCATCCAATTATTGAAGAATAAGGAACCCTAGCCTAATTTCAACTCCAATTATCTTGTGATTCAACCGTAGAAAGTCCAAATTGATTCCGTAGTTGTGTTCACCGTCTCGAGGGCTTCGAGAAGCACCCCTTATTTGTACCAATAGGACTTCGAAATCAAAAGGGCCATTTTATGGTAAGGATGTAAATTATGTTGGTGTTATTTATATGGATATGTATATATATGCATGTGAGCATAAGAAGTATGTTATTTGATTGTTGTTGAAAGATGATTGGAAATGATGTTGGATTATTCTTGTGCATGGTTGGATTATGTTGAATTGTGAAGGGATTTGGTGTGATGATGTGGTATTGAAATGATGATTATATATATATATATATACACATAAACCTATTATTCAAGTTGGTTTTTGGAATGCTTTGCAAATATTGGTTGTATGGAATTATGGAAGAGAATTGTGGTGTTGGGTTGCTAATACTAGATGCCAAACATTTCATTGTAGATAAGTGATTTGTAAAGGCGGGAAGTTGTGTTGAATTGGTATCCGAATCTACGACGAGGTATGTAAAGCATACTCTAATAATGTTTTTTGGCATGAAAACACCAATGTTCCATCAAGTAAGATTCCGAGGTTGTCCAAAAACATGTATTGTTCTACGTTACCAACGAAGTTGTTTCCATCCTATAAAGTGTCAAAATGTTTCATTGATATACCAAAAGTCTCCTATTTCATTGTTGTGATATTGATGATTCTGAAACACATTGTTGATATACCAATAAGTTCCTACTTTATTGTTATGGCATTGATGACTCCAAAACACTTCATTGATGTGCCAATGAGTTCTTACTTCATTGTTATTGCATTGATGGTCTATTTATATGTCTCCTATTGATGTATAGTTGTTTCAAAGTATCAAAAATATGGTGGCGACCGAAATAACAATCTCAATGATTAATTGAACTAAGTGATGGAAGTTCTCTCTTATCGGGTGGTATCCCAGGGGCATAAGCCTAGCATGGGTCGATCCCTATTTATGTGTTTATGGGTGGTATCCCAGGGGCATAAGCCTAGCATGGGTCGATCCCAGTTGATATGTACTGGAGGCAGCCTAATGGTCACAGTACAGTACAGTAATGATTACAAAGACGATAAGAGCGAAGGTAAAGTGATTGAATAAATGCAATGTACAGGTTGTCACAAGTTCTAGTAAATGTGGTCCACTCTTATTACGCTTTATTCACTTGTTTCTGATTTCTATTGAGCTCCTATATCATATGTGATTATCTACAGCTTTACATACTCAGTACATATTTCGTACTGACGTCCCCCACGGGGACCTGCATTTCATGCTGCAGGCACAGGTACCTCAGCTCATACACCGCACAAGTAGGAGCCAGGTCATACAGCTATTGTTGGTGAGCTCCAGTTTGCTTCGGAGCTTTCCGAGTCGGTTCTTTATGTTTTGTTATTGTACAGGAGTCATGTTTGGGCGGGGATTTGTCCCGACCCTAGTTATGTCATGTATATCCTAGAGGCTTTGTAGACATAAGGAAGGGTAAAGTCATGGAAGTTTATATAGTGATGTTATATTTGTATATGTGGTGGCCCCGACGGCCAAGTATTATATATATATATTTGTGCGTGTTGTGCTGATACAGGAAATTAGACCCTTCTATATGTAACAAAGTGCTGCCCAAATTTTTGGTGACATGTAAGTGAAAGTACGGGTATTTGAACGGGTTCTCCCGGGCCTTCTCGGCTTCGGGTGCCAGTCCGGCCCGATGGGATTTTGGGGCGTGACAGTTCTTGAAGCCTTTGACTTAGGGACCTTGAATCTTAACTCCATTTGTAAAATCTATGGGGAGTTCTTTGAATTTCTTGGAGAAGGAATTGGATTTGCTCTAGAGGATTAATTTTGAGAGAAAACCCTAGTTTATGATGTTTGGTTTAATAATGAAGCTACCTACTTTGTTTTGGATATATCTAAGTATTAAAAGGGTGGAAAAAGACCAAAAAAAACTTTTTTAAAACAACTTAAAAATACTGAATGGGATGTGCGACGGTCCATCGCTGGGTCGACGGTCCATCGGTCCTGACCATCGCATCTAGGCTAGATTTGGACTTTCTGCCTAGACTGCGATGCTGCTAGTTCAACTGTCCGTCGATCCTGCTATCGCTCTTGCCCAGTAAGTGGACTCATTGTCCCTTCTGCGATTGTTTGGGAGACGGTCCGTTGCTAGTCCGACGGTCCTTCATCCCTCTCTGTCGCACCTGGGCTATTCAACTATTTTCTGTAAAATGGCTATATCTTTCTCTTTCGATGTCGGATTTTGATGAAATAGGTATCGTTGGAAAGATAATTCAATTTCTCACATGATAGAAAGTCAATTTTGGGAAAATTCAACAAGGTTTAAACACTAATTACTTTGGAAATCGTTCCTTAATCTTTTAGGGCCGGAATTATACTTAACTTAACATGCTCTAAAGGCTCAGACTACGAGGAAAATTTGTGGGGTCTTACAGTATCAGGGGCATACTTAGACAACTAATTGAAATTAAGAGAGTACTCCTTCACTGTCATCGAGCACTGCCTCAAATTCACAAACTCTTCTATCTTAGCTTCCTTTAACTCACGTGGGAAGAACCTATCTAGAAAAGCATCTTGAAATACCTGCCATTCCTTCACATAACCACGCAATCATAAGTTACATCCTTCAATATATAGGATACAAACTCTACACTCTCCTCCTTAGAAACATGCATAATTTGGGTTGTTCTTCATTACCTCATCTAGATAAATCTATGAGTCCTCACCTTCCTTATACCCAAATAAATCTAGGGGATTTATTCTCATGAAATCTTTGATTCTAGCTACTGCTAAGTCACCATTCTGCTGAAGTGGGACTACAGCCTGATTCTGATGGTTGGCTTGAATTTTAGCAGTCACAGCTTGGGCTAACACCTAAAAAGAAGCCCTAAACTCAGCATGGGATACATTCTCATTCAAGGGATCTGCGAGATGGTTACCATTTTTGCGAGCATTAGCTCAATAAGGAGGAATTTTTTAACTATCACATGAAAGCATGTGTTAAAAGCAGATAGAAATACTGTAAGCATGATAGATGATAAAAGAAAGAGGTAATTTCCTAAGGATGTTCCATATCCTCTTGTTCATAAATGTGGTGCACTTCACACCCCTGACCAAGACTCTATGTAGCGCAGTTTATCTGACTCCCTAGGACTCTTAAAAAACTTAGGCTCTGATACCAAGTTTGTAACGCCTCAAAACCTAGTCCGGAGATGTCACATAATGCTCAAGACTAGAAGTAGCCTTAAGCTAACCCTGTCTGCATACTACTAAGCCTAAATCTCATAATAATGAAAGTATAGACATAAAAGTCATGCTATAATGTGGAAACTATCAGAAATATCTTAGAATAATGTCTGAAACATCAAAACTGAATAATCTGAATCAAAAATAGTAATCTGACTAGCCTATACTACTAATAACTAGAGAGTCACTGGGACAAACCCCCAGCTAACTCGAATTTTCTGAAAAGAATACTGAAATTATGTGAACTACTAAGCTGCAAAATCTGAATGCATAAGTCCCCAACCTATGAGGACTCACCAACTATCAGATGTAGATGGAGATGCTCGAACTACTCACACTGCTGATACTGAGAACCTGAACCTATATTATGAGACAATGTAGCACATAGATGTATATGTGGATCAGTAATTTTAGGATATACTGAGTATATAGGGGTGAATGCATAAGTAAAAAATTATCTCACAATCATCATTTATAAAACAATGCATGCTAAATGTAAATGATTCACATAAGCTGGAATATCTGAAATACTAAAATACGTAGCAATAAGAAGTAAAACACACTTTATAAATCTCATGAGCCATAACACTTAGTTCTAAAAGTTGTACTTGTATTTTCTTTTTAAATCATACTGTGTAAGTGTAGAAAGGGCTCACTCTTAAATCTAAAATCTGAAAAGCTGAAAACTGTAGCTATAGTCTTTCTGTAATGCATAGTCTAAATAAATTTGTGAGCCTTTACACTTATTTTTCTAAAATCTTTTCTGTAAATCTCTTCTGTTAGGCTTTACTATTAGGGAGAATACTTTGAAACTATTCTGGAAATATTTATTGATAGGGAAAATACTTTATTTGAAGCTTATTTGTAAGGAAGGTTCTCTTAACCAGCATAAACCATGTGAGCTACATGGAGTCTAACATCTCGTCCTCCTACGAAAGAAACCTCACGTTGGGAAGAGGTGTCATACTCTTGCCAAAGAGTATAACCTGAGCTAAGTGATCTCATCTGTATCTGTCATCCACATAGAAGTGGGAATAATCTAATAATTTGAACCTACATTAGCTACGTAGTTCTGTGGAAGTAGAATGTGCTAAACCCACACTTCCCACTCGCTGCTAAATACTACTCCCTTTTTATTTTCTACGTCCATTCTATTGGAAATCCACTTTTAAAACTAGCATAAGGGTTTATCTAAAACCAATTATACATTTATATGAGTAAATCTATAAATAAAGATATTCTGAGTTCTGTAATCTATAATAATCTATAAAGTGGATTCCATAGCTAAACTGAGGATCAAAAGATCAAATCTTTTTTGAAAATCTGTAAATAATTTGCTCATAAGATGCTTAAAGTATCATCTTTCTTGAAATAATATTATTCTAGGTAATAACCCATGCATTAATCTCCTGTCCAAACATCATAATAACATGTTTGATAATGAAAACAATGATAATTCATCTAAAAAATCTTTAATTCACTACAATAGGCATGAAAATATGAAAATAGACATGCAATTCATCTTTAAAATATCTTAAAACTCATAATCTTTCAAATAGCAATAATGGGAATGAACCCTAATTTAAAATTCATGTATAACCATTCAAAATCATATGAATTTGTAATTAAAAGCTTGGTTTTGGGAATAAAGATGGAAGAAGATACTTGTTCATAAAGCCCACATACCTTGATTGGTGATTAGATGAAGAATCTTGAGTTATTGATTCCTAATTGAGCTCTTGGGGATAAGTTCTTGATTATCTTTTCTCGGGAATCCTCAATCTTAATCTTTCTTGGAGAATCAATGGATTATTTTGATTTCTTGGAGAAGAAGCTTTGGAGTTCTAGAGTTTTTGCTTTAGAGAAAATTGATGAATAATGGTCATAATAGGCTTAGAATGGGTTTAATATTGGGTTATTCACGGATTGGAGCCTTGGTAATTGACCAAAATGCCCTCTTTAAAAATCTAGATGTATCTGGAAAAAGGAACTGGGATCCCGATATAATGGGCCACCGCGACGTGCCACTATCGTGACTCACTGGAATTTGATGACTGAAAAATTGGGGACCTCCGTGACGCAGAGCCATTGCATTGTCCCACTGAATTTTGATGATTAGGACCTAGAACTTCAACGCGATGCGCCACCATCGCGGTGCCCTATGGAAATGCCATTTTGGCTACTGGCGCGCGCTCCAACATCATGTTAGACTTTTGAAAATTGACAATTGGGAATGTGGACCTCTCCACGATGTGCCAGTATCGCTGAGGTCCACTAGAATGTGAAAATCGGGATTTTGTCAATCTCCGCAACGTGCCAAGAGCCCAGGTAACACACTGTCAACTTAAAAATGCTCTAACTCCTCAACCGAGTGTCAAAATTGGGCGAATTTTTTATCGACGGAAATCTTATTCAATTTATCACATAATGGAAAGTCTAAATCTAAAAAATTATACATGAAATAAATATTATTCATTTTGAAAGCTATCCCTTAACATTCTAGGACGAATTCAAGCTAGGAAAAGTACAGGGTATTACATTAACTCTAAGTGTTTTTTCAGTTTTAGATGGCCGTTTCAAGTTTGTTCATGTGAATTTCAATACTTAGTGATTTTTCAATTTTTATTTTTGGTCATTTCAGTCTTGAATTTAGTGATTTTTCGTTTGAGGTTTTGCTTTTTTGCAGAGTAAAAATAGGGACTCAAATATATAAGGGTCACAACAATAAATGTGACTCCCAATATGTCATTTAAGGAAACACGTGGGATCCTACATGATATTCTAGGTGTGGGTCTGTAATACCCCGCATGTTTCTAAGCTAGGAGACGAACTATTTTTCCTACATATGAAATCTTCTATCCTGTGATTAATACTTGAGTACATGACTTACAATGAGTATCCCCACGATAAGATATTTTATGATGCGTTAATCATTTCGTATGAGTCACTTAAGGTAATACAAGCTAAGAGTTTTTGAATCAATCAAGTTTTAGTGTTCGATTTTGTAAGGGTCATATTTGAATGAGTATAACTCGATGTTAATGTGGTATTTATTCCTATTTATACCCACCAAATTATAGAGAATTGAATTATCTTTCCAACGATACCAATTTTTCCTTAATCCAATACCCGAGGGAAAAGTTATGCCCATTTTCCTGAGAGACAGTAAGGGTATGCGATTGGTTAGGCGCTGCCCAACCAAACTTAGTAGATTGGTTAGGCGCCGCCCAACCTGGCTTTTACAATTTCTTGGGTGCCGCCTAAGTCAGTTCCAAGTGCCAAAAACACTCCGTTTTGAGTTATTTTGAGGGTAATTAAGTCTTTTAACACTCCTTACACGTCCCTAAACTTAACCCTACGAAATATATAGCTCCTAATTACATTACAACCCTACTAACATCTTAAGTTCATCATCCAAAAGCACTAAAATAGAAAAACAACTAGGGTTGAATAATTAAGCTTGAAGATCCAATTTCAAGGAAATTCCTCCGTCAATCATCAAGAATCTTCCTTCTAAGCTATGCGTGAGTTGATTTATGGACTCCTTCCATCCATGAAGCTCAAGAACCATCTTCTAAATTATGTATTATGATGTTTATGGTGTTGATGGTTGATGTTTATGTGGTTGGAGTTTGATGATGCCTAAGATGAGATCTTTGTATGTTTTGTGTGAGGATATGTGTAATACCTCGAGAAATTTTTTGTTGAAATTTTGTGCGTAAACGTGTTGGGTTCTATCTTCTAGAATGAATTATAAATTTTTCGTGCAAGATGTCTTAGATTATGACCCACCATTGTGTAGAGTATCGAACAATCTTTCCAATGATATGTGTATCATCAAAAACGGACACCCGAGCGAAGAGTTATGAATATTCCGATCGAACCGTGAATAGTAGTGAACAGTAAAACGTGCAGGAAAAAAAGTACTGAGGCCTGGCGTATTTTTGCTCCAACTTTAAACGATCATAACTCCTTGTACATAATTATCTGGGTGATATACTAGATATCAACAGAAATATCAGCGATTCCTCTTTCGGATGAAATTGGTTTCATCCAATTTGTCTATAGGAGCAAAACGTTATGGTCGATCTACTTCAGCATATCAAAAGTGAATTTTTGGGTCAACTTCAAATGATCATAACTCCTCGTACACAATGATCTGGGTGAGATACTATATATCAAAGGAAAGATATGAGAGTCCTCTTTCTAAAGAAATTGGTTTCATCAAATTTGGATATTGGTGTAAAACGTTATGGTTGATCTACTTTAGACTATCAAAACAATCCACCAAAGGACAGATGCGAGAATTATTAGATTTTTAGGGGCGTTTTGGTCATTCCCCCTTACCCAAAATCTAGACAAACCCTATATTAAAGCCTATTAGAAGCATTATATGTTATATTTCATCAAATTCCCTCAAAAATAAAACCCTAAGCTCCTACATCCAACTTCAAGAACCTCCAAAGTTCACCATTAATTCTGCAAATTTATTCATGATTCCAAGTTCCTAGTTCAAGAACTCCAAGAACCATCATTCAAAGGCACGATTAACATCTCAAAAATGAGTATCGATCTAAAGTTCATCATTCAAGGTATGTGGGGTTTTTCAACAAGAACTCTCTTTCGTTCTTGTGACCAAAAGTAATTTTCCTTAAAAAGGCATGATTTTTATTTGATTTTTTTATGAATTTGAAGCAAGAACCCATATCTTATGATGATTATTATGAAATCTTGATGTTTCTGATTTTGAAAGATGAATTTACATGTGTGGTGATATAAATCATGAATCTTGAACGATATTTATCATGATTTTGATATTTGGGTCGCGAACCCCATTTGAAATTGTGTTTTTGAGAAAATGTATGTTATAAGCATGTTGATGTTGAATATTTGAGATGTTTTGAATGATTTGAACTTTTGGTCGTGAATGAGTTATTTTGAACTTGACTGTGAAAGAAATTCACGTTTTTATTGATTATGATAAAGGGGTAGCAAATTGGCTCCCGATGAAAATTGTTGAAGTATTTATTGTGGATTTTCTTTAATGCGAGCCTGAGGCTGATTTAAATTTCCGAGATAAGTCCAGGAGTAATCTTTAGCACCGAGTGGGATGTATAAAGTGACCTTACTTCCCTAGAACTACGTGCCCCCGTAGGATGTGATCCTGAGGCTGATTTATATAGTGATCACTAGTGTTTTTGAATTGATACTGGAAGTCCTACTCCGATGGCAAGGATAGGACGGCTCTCCCCAACGTGGGTTGTACGTTGGACTCCATGTATCTCACATGGTTTATGTAAGTTATAGGATCTCCCAATGTGTGTGTGTGTACTCTTCTATCTGAGATGAAAACATATTTGCTTAAAAGGCTGAGTTTGAGAAAGTCATTATTCTTAAAAGATTTAAGGAATATATTCTAATGAGAATTGACATGAGATTTGATTGTTTTGATGATTTCAAATTGAGATGAAAGTGAATTGAGAACGTATTGTAATGACTCACTTGTTTTACTTTACTTGTATTATTCATCCATGATTTTGATGAATTAATTCTAGCTAAGTGAGTCATCTATATCAGCATGCATAGTTTTATAAACTGTGATGATATTAAAATATTATTTTATATATGCATTGCACCCCCATATGCTCAGTATCTTTCCATGGTACTGACCCACATATTCGTATGTGGGCTATATTTTCTCAGAATGTAGGTACAAGGTATAGTTGCACCTTCGGATCCAGTCAGTTTGTGGTATCCAGCCAGCAGGTGATGAGTCCTTTTGATTCAAGGGATTGGGTTAGTTATGCAGAGTTTATAGTGTTGTATTTTCTTTATTCAGTCGTATTGAGTTGGGGTAGTCGGGAGTCATGACCCGGCTAGCTACAGTCAGTACTAGTAGAGGCTTCATAGACAGTCAGTAGAAGTTGATGTATTTTGTTACAATTTTGGTTGTAAAGGCAGAATTGTAATCCTGTAAAATTCCATTTTTTGTATCGATCAGATTCAGAAAAGAGTTAATTTATGTTGATTTGTATGGATTTGTATTTTTATTCAGTTTCTTATGAGTTATGCTAGTAGAAGGGTTAGCTTGGGGTCACTTGTGACCCTAAGCACCGTGTGACGTCTTGGGACCCGATTTCGGGGAGTTACAATATGGTGCTATTTAATGTATAAATATGTGAAATTGGTGGTTGAATATTTGTAATCTTGATGAATCCACCTAATCCTAAGATATGCATGTAAGGTGTTTGTGAAAATACCTAAGGGAATAGAAAGCATGCTTTTATGACATAATGTCCTAAATGACTATTCCATGTTCTAAGTTTATGTTCAACGTGATCCCCATGCTATTGTCTTGAATTGAAGATGTTGTATGAGATGCTCATGATATTGTTGTGATATGGAATAACCATGTTATTGAAGCCATGCAAGTATATACATGTTGTGTGCATTCCCGATCATGTGATAGTTTGTTGAGAATCATTCTTATTATGAAATCCTTACTTATGATATTGTGAATTGTGGACTCTATTCTTATGATCAAGTCAGTCATGTGTGTCAGTTTCCTTCCATCGAGTCCTGGGGGTACTTGTACCCGAAAACTATAGTTGTTTTCCTAGAGCTAGTGCCATGTTTCAAGACATCCTCAGTCAAGCTAAGCTCCATAGATTTCAATTAGTCACGTGACTCAGAAAAACTCAGAAATCTCTGTAGTTCAGTAGTCCTAGTAGTTTCAGTACTCTCAATCAAACCTCAGATCTCAAGTAGCTTTTTCGTCAGTCAACGGAACTCAGTGAATTCAGCTTAGTTCAGCTAAGAAAATATTATCATCTCAGTTAATCAGTTTATAAATCAGTTTAGTTCAGTTAGTCAGTTCAGTGCAGTTAATCCTTTTAGAGTCTTTCAGTTGGGAGTAGGGACTAGCACCGAGCGAGTGCAAGGATGGCGGTTTCTCCTGATATAAAGCCAGAGCCGTTAGCAGCAATCCATGTACTCCAGAACTGCATAGACAGCGCAGAACAGGAGTCAGATTAAGGCTATACTTGAGTATTATATTGACTTAGGCTCGATTTCCTTTTCAGGGTCACCCATTAGAGAGGCTTGACCATAGTAGAGGTCTCTACCCGTGGCACGGTATTGACACCCTTCCAATCAGGGAAAAGATTGGACCCCACCAGTACAATATTGGGGCATGTCGGTTAAGTTACTACCTCCCACAGTCACAGTTACAGTTACAGTTTCAATATCAGTCTTCAGAGTAGAAATCAAGAATCAGGACTGTCAGATACAGTTATCGATCTCAGTAAGGAACTTAGATAGTTCCATTTATTCCTGGACCATCCTGTCAAATAGGCTTAGTCCCATATTCTAATGCTTATTATTAGATCTAGAGGTCACTCGGCTGACAGGCTTGATCTCAATCTCAGATTCAGTCGAGTATTCTCATTTTCAATTTCAGAGATCACTCGTTAGCTAGGACTGATCTCAGACTTAGATGTTCAGATACAGTTAGGAACTCAGATAGTTTCTTTGATTCTTGGGCCCTTCCTTCAGATAGGCTTGGTCCCATATTCAGATGCTTATTATTAGATCTAGAGGTCATCCGACAGACAGGATTGATCTCAATCTCAGATTCAGTCGAGTATTCTCATTATCAGTTTCAGAGAACACTCATTAGCTAGGATTGATCTCAGACTTAGATGTTCAGATACAGTTTGGAACTCAGATAGTTTTCCCCAGAATTGGGACTGTTAGATATAGTCCTCCATGTTATCAGTCAGTCAGTATTTCAGTATCACGAAACTCACGTTGTCAGAGTTTAAACTCAAGTAGTCAGTATCTCCATGAGTTTAGTAGCATTTACGTATGTATGTATATATGTATTCTCACGTTCATATTATTCAGCATGTTCATGCATATAAACCCCATGTATTTAGCCTACCCCCACGTATACTCAGTACTTTAGTTGTACTGACGTATTTGCTCTATGGTGCTTTCTTTTTATGTTACACCATAGGTTCTGAGGTGGAGATTCCAGATCAGAAATAGCAGTTCAGTAAGCAGTGAGTCCTCATCTTTCGAGGACATGATCCTTATATTTATTATTCCAGTATTTCAGTTTAGGGAGTTAGTTGGAGACATGTTCCTTCAACTCCTTATTCAGACAGTTTAGAGGCTTTTAGACGATTATAGAGTTTTCAGATTTAGACTTTAGTATTTTAAGGTTTTTTTTGGTACTGTGATACCACCTTATTTAAGATATTTCATTATTCAAGATTGAACCTTACGCCCTCTTTGTTCATGTTTCTGCATTTTATATGTATATTATGCAGTTACAGGTACAAATATCAGTCATGGGTTAGCTTGTGATCCTTCAGGGTCATGAGCACCATGTAGTATTTTGGTTTAGAAAATCGAGGCATTACAAACTTGGTATCAGAGCCTAAGGGTCAATAGAGTCTCGGGAGTCTGAAAGCCGCATCTAGTAGTGTATTATACATGGGTTTGTTGCACGCCACATTTATCTACAGGAGTCTATAAGATGTTTGAGGAAAATTCTCTCTTCTTCAGTATTCATCTCGTGCCAGTGAGCAGTCAGATTTGTATAGCTTGTTTTCTCATCCTTGCATCTATTCATGCTATCCAAAATCTCAGAGAATGTAACTATTTCAAGGTAAAATCTCCTAGTAGTTGCAAGTTCAGTCCATCTCATGCATTAGTTTCATACACTCGAAGTTTAGTTATAATCTAGTTCGTAGATGCCCTATGAATTACCCCAGTATCTCCGCAAGGTAAACATTCCTAGAGGGACATAGTGTCCCAAGGGGGAGATACCCCACCTTTTCTTGATGCTTTCATGTTCCTGTTATAAATTAGTTATCAAGTTCCATATCATAATTAGTCAAGCTTACAAGAGTCAGCTCAGTCAGATATGCAGGCATTAGATATAGGTGTTCAGTAGAGAAAGTACTACTTATCAGTATCTTCACTCATACATTTACATATCATGTCAGTCATGTAATCATGCATCAGATATGCATGGATTCAGCCTTTCAGTTGTGCATTAGATATGAATTCTCATTTTGAGAAAACTCACTTTATTAGAATCCTCAGTCTTATATTCATGAATCAGCTTCCCATTGCATCAGATATGCATGTTCAGTATGTTGTGCTCAGCTTTCAGTCATGTCAGTCATGAAACAATCTTTCAGTAGTGTATATCTTGTACGTACTTCATCTTATCGTCTCTCCTGCCTCAGTTAATTTCCATTCGAGGACGAATGTTCCCACGGGGGAGATATTGTAATACCCCGCATGTTTCTAAGATAGGAGACGAACCATTTTTCCTACATATGAAATCTCCTATCCTATTATTCATACTTCATTACATGATTTACAATTAGTATCCTAGCGATAATATAGTTTATGATGCGTTAAGCATGTTCATAGGAGTCACTTAACGTAATACAAGCAAAGAGTTTTTGAATCCATAAAGTTTTAGTGTTCGATTTCGTAAGGGTCATATTTGAACGAGTATAACTCGATGTTAATATGGTATTTATTCATATTTATACCCACCAAATTATATAAAATCGAATTAGCTTTCCAATGATACCAATTTCTCCTTAATCCAATACCCGAGCGAAAAGTTATGCCCATTTTCGTGAGAGACAGGAAGGGTATGAGATTGGTTAGGCGCCGCCCAACCAAACTTAGGCGATTGGTTAGGCGCCATCCAACCTAGCTAGTAAGAATACTTGGGCGCCGCCTAAGTCAGTTCCAAGTGCCAAAAACACTCCGTTTTGAGTTAGTTTGAGGGTAATTAAGTATTTTAACACTCCTTACACGTCCCTAAACTTAACCCTACGAAATATATAGCTCCTAATTATATTACAACCCTACTAAAATCTTAAGTTCATCATCCAAGAGCACTAAAAGAGAAACACAACTAGGGTTGCATAATTAACCTTGAAGATACAATTTCAAGGATATTCCTCCGTCAATCATCAAGAATCTTCCTTCTAAGGTATGTGTGAGTTGTTTAATGGACTTCTTCCATCCATGAAGCTCAAGAACCATCTTGTAAATTATGTATTATGATGTTTATGTTGTTGGTGGTTGATGTTAATGTGGTTGGAGTTTGATGATGCCTAAGATGGGATCTTTGTATGTTTTGTGTGATGATATGGTGATATTTAATGTATAAATATGTGAAATTGGTGGTTGAATATTTGTAATTTGATGAATCCACCTATGCCTAAGATATGCATGTAAGGTGTTTGTGAAAATACCTAAGGGAATAGAAATCATGCTTTTATGACATAATAAGTCCTAAATGACTATTCCATGTTCTAAGTTTATGTTCAACGTGATCACCATGCTATTGTCTTAAATTGAAGATGTTTTATGAGATGTTCATGATATTGTTGTGATATGGAATGACCATGTTATTGAAGCCATACAAGTATATACATGTTGTGTGCATTCCCGATCATGTGATAGTTTGTTGAGAATCATTCTTATTATGAAATCCTTACTTATGATAATGTGAATGATGGACTCTACTCTTATGATCAAGTCAGTCATATGTGTTAGTTTCCTTCCATCGAGTCCTGGGGGTACTTGTACCCAAAAACTATAGCTGTGTACCTAGAGCTAGTGTCATGTTTCAAGGCATCCTCAGTCCATCTATGCTCCATTGATTTCAGTTAGTCACGTGACTTAGAAAAACTCTGAAATCTCAGTAGTTCAATAGTCCTAGTAGTTTCAGTACTCTCAGTCAGACCTCAGATCTCAAGTAGCTTTTCCGTCAGTCAATGGAACTCAGTGAATTCAGCTTAGTTCAGCTAAGAAAATATTATTAGCTCAGTTAATCATTTTATAAATCAGTTCAGTTCAGTTAGTCAGTTCAGCACAGTTAATCTCTTTAGAGTCTTTCAGGTGGGAGTAGAGACTAGCATCGAGTGAGTGTAGGGATGGCGATTTTTCCCGTTATAACGGCAGAGCCGTTAGCAGCAATCCCTGTACTCCAGAACTGCGTAGCCAGCGCAAGATAGGAGTCACCCGTTAGATTAAGGCTATAGTTGACTATTATATTGCCTTAGGCTTGATTTCCTGTTCAGGGTCACCCGTCAGAGAGGCTTAACCATAATAGAGGTCTCTACCTATGGCACGGTATTGACACCCTTCCAATCAGGGCAAAGATTGGACCCCACCAGTAAAGTATCAGGGCATGTTGGTTAGGTTACTACCTCCCACAGTCACAGTTACAATTACAGTTTTAGTATCTGTATTCAGAGTAGAAATCAAAAAACAGGACTGTCAGATACAGTCATCGATCCCAGTAAGGAACTCAGATAGTTCAATTGATTCCTGGACCATCCCGTCAGAGAGGCTTGGTCCCATATTCAGATGCTTATTATTACATCCAGAGGTCACCCAGCAGGCAGGCTTGATCTCAATCTCAGATTCAGTCGAGTATTCTTATTATCAGTTTCATAGATCACTCGTTAGCTAGGACTGATCTCAGACTTAGATGTTCAGATACAATTAGGAACTCAGATAGTTCCATTGATTCCTGGACCATCCTTTCAGATAGGCTTGGTCCCATATTCAGATGCTTATTATTAGATCTAGAGGTCACTCGGCAGACAGGCTTGATCTGAATCTCAGATTCAGTCGAGTATTCTCATTATCAGTTTTAGAGATCACTCGTTAGCTAGGACTGATCTCAGACTTAGATGTTCAGATACAGTTTGGAACTCAAATAGTTTTCCCCAGAATTAGGACTGTTAGATACAGTCATCCATGTTATCAGTCATTCAGTATCTTAGTATCACGAAATTCATGTTGTCAGAGTTCAAAATCAAGTAGTCAGTATCTCCACGAGTTCAGTAGCAGTTACATATGTATGTATGTATGTATTCTCACGTTCATATTAGTTAGCATGTTCATGCATATAAACCCCATGAATTTAGCCTACCCCCACGTATACTCAGTACTTTAGTTGTACTGATGCATTTGCGCTATGGTGCTTTCTTTTTATGTTACACCATAGGTTCTGAGGTGTAGATTCCAGATCAGCAGTAGTAGTTTAGTAAGAAGTGATTCCTCATCTTTCGAGGACATGATCGTTACATTTATTATTCCAGTATTTCAGTTTATTTTCAGTTTAGGGAGTTAGTTGGAGACATGTTCCTACAACTCCTTATTCAGACAGTTTAGAGGCTTTCAGAAGATTTTAGAGTTTCAGATTTAGACTTTAGTATTTTTTGTTTTGTTTTGGTACTGTGATACCACCTTATTTAAGATATTTTATTATTCAAGATTGAACCTTACTCCAACTTTGTTCATGTTTCCGCATTTTATATGTATATTATGCAGTTATAGGTACAGCTATCAGTCATTGGTTAGCTTGTAGTCCTTCTTCATGAGAACCGTGTAGCGTTCCGGTTTAGAAAATTGGGGCGTTACAGGGTCCCTAAACCACATATCATGCTTGCTTATCAACACAACAAATGATGCACGCCACGCTAGGCATTCTGCATCACTTTTCCTTTATTAGTTTTCAATGCATATTCATTCCCGAGGTTTTTCTCACTTGAATTTTCAGTCCGTACTTATTCCCTAGGTTGTTCACGTGAATGTTTAATGCTAAGTAGTTTTTTAGTTTTCTATGGCTGTTTCAGGTTTATTTACATGAATTTCAATACTTAGTGCTTTGTTAGTTTTTGATTTTGTTAATTTCAATCAAGAATTTAGTGCTTTTTCATTTGAGGTTTGCATTTTTGCAGAGTAAAAATAGGGACTCGAACAAATAAATAGTCTCAACAATTAATGTGACTCCCAACACGTGGGAGGCTCTATGACATTCGAGGTGTGAGTCCCTTAACGACACACCATGCTTGCCTATTACCACAACAAATCATGCATGACACTCTACACATCCTACATCACTTTTTCTTTTAAAGTTTTCAATGTATATTCATTCTCGAGGTTCTTTCCACATGAATTTTCAGTCCATGCTCATTCCCTAGGTTGTTCACGTGAATTTTTAAGGCTAAGTGCTATTTCAATTTTCGATGGCCGTTTGAAGTTTGTTCACGTTATTTCAATAGCTAGTGATTGTTAAGTTTACAATTTTGGCTATTTCAGTCTAGAATTTAGTGCTTTTTCGTTTGAGATTTTAATTTTGTGTAGAGTAAAAATAGGGACAACAACAAATAAGGGGTCACAAAAATTAATGTTCTTTTTTAGTTTTGTTTTTATGCATAATTGAAGTGGGGACTCGAACAAATAGGGGATTGCAACAATTAATACGACTCATAATATGTCATATTTAAGACAATACGTAGGAACCTGCATGACATTCCAGGCACAGGCTCTACACGACACACGCACTAAGTGTGCATGACACGCAGGGCATCCTACATCTCTTTTCTTTTGAAATTTTCAATATATATTGATTCCCGGGGTTTTTTCACGTGAATTTTCTGTACTTAGTGTTCTTTGAATTTTTTATTTTGATCGTTCCAGTCTTGCCTTTTTGCATAGAGGAAATTTTTTGGTTTGTGCTTTTTGCTTTTGTGAAGAATAGTAGTTGGAACTCAAACAAATAATGAGAAGTGACAATTAATGTGATGCCCAATATTTCATATTCAAGGTAACATGTGAGAGCTTGCATGACACAACAAATCATGCACGACATGCTAGGCATCCTGCAACACGTTTCCTTTTTCAGTTTTCAATGCATATTCATTCTCACATTTTTTTCACGTGAATTTTCAGTCCGTGCTTATTCCTTAGGTTGTTCACGTGAATTTTTAATGCTAAAGGCTTTAACAGTTTTCGATGTCCATTTTAGGTTAGTTCACATCAATTTCAATACTTAGTGCTTTTTTTGTTTTCGGTTTTGGCCATTTCAGTCTAGAATTTAAGTGCTTTTTCCTTTGAGGTTTGCTTTTATGCAGAGTAAGAATAGGCACTCGGACAAATAAGGGGTCACGACAATTAATGTGACTCCCAATATCATTTAAGGTAACACGTAAGAGCCTGCACGACATTCTTGGCGTGGGTCCTTAAACGACACACCATGCGTGCCTATAACCACAAAAAATCATGCACGACCCTCTAGGCATCCTGCATCACTTTTCCTTTGTAAATTTTCAATGTATTTTCATTCCTGAAGTTTTTTCACTTGAATTTTCAGTCCGTGCTTATTCCCTAGGTTTTTCACGTGAATTTTTAACGCTAAGTGCTTTTTCCATTTTCGATGGTCGTATTAGGTTAGTTCACGTGAATTTCAATACTTAGTGCTTTGTTAGATTTTGATTTTGTCCATTTCAATCTAGAATTAGTGCTTTTTCATTTGGGGTTTAGCTTTTGTGCAGAGTAAAAATAGGGACTCGAATAAATAAGGGGTCTCGACAATTAACGTGACACCCAATATGTCATATTTAAGGAAACACGTGGGAGAATCTACGACATTCTACATGTGGGTCCCTAAATGACACACCAAGCGTGCCTATTACCACAACAAATCATGCACGACACGCTAGACATCCTGCATCACTTTTTCTTTTTTAGTTTTCAATGCATATTCATTCCCGAGGTTCTTTTCACGTGAATTTTCAATCCATGGATATTCCCTAGGTTGTTCACGTAAAATTTTAATGCTTAGTGGTTTTTCAATTTTCGATGGTCATTTCAGGTTTGTTCATGTGATTTCAAATGTTAGTGCTCTTTTAGTTTTATGTTTTGGCTATTTTAGTCTAGAATTTAGAGTTTTTTCGTTTGGGGTTTTACTTTTCAGCAAAGTAAAAATAGGGACTAAAACAAATAAGGGGTCGCGACAAATAATGTGCTTTTTTAGTTTTGTTCTTATGTATAATTGAATTGGGGACTCGAACAAATAGAGGATTGCAACAATTAATGTTACTCATAACATGTCATATTTAAGGCAATACGTAGGTGCCTGCATGACATTCTAGGCACGGGTTCTACACGACACACGCACTATGTGAGCATCCTACATCACTTTTCTTTTTTCATTTTTCAATATATATTTATTCCCGTGGTTTTTTCATGTGAATTTTCTGTACATAGTGCTTTTTTAATTTTTGATTTTGATCATTTCAGTATTGAGTTTTTGCCTAGAGGAAAATTTTTGGTTTGTGTTTTTTGCTTTTGTGCAGAATAGTAGTTGAAACTCGAACAAATAAAAAGAAGTGACAATCATTGTGACACCCAATATTTCATATTTAAGTTAACACGTGGGATCTTGCATGTGCACAACAAATCATGTACGACAAGCTAGGCATCCTGCATCACTTTTCCTATTTTAGTTTTCAATGCATATTCATTCCCGCTGTTTTTTCATGTCAATTTTCGGTCTGTGCTTATTCCCTAGGTTGTTATGTGGATTTTTAACGCTAAGTTCTTTTTTAGTTTTCAATGGCCGTTACAGGTTTTATCACATGAATTTCAATAGTGCGTTTTTAGTTTTCTATCTTGGCCATTTCAGTCTAGAATTTACTGTTTTTTCATTTGAGGTTTTGCTTTTGTGCCAAGTTAATATAGGCACTCACACTAATAAGGGGTCACGACAATTAATGTGACTTCCGATATGTCATTTAAGGCAACACATGCGAACCTGCAGACATTCTAGATGGTTGTTCCTAAACGACACACCATGCGTGCCTATCACAACACCAAATCATGCACAACATGTTAGTTATCCTGCATCACTTTTTCTTTTTTAGTTTTCAATGCATATTCATTCTCGAGGTTTTTTCACTTGAATTTTTAGTCTGTGCTTTTTCCCTAGGTTGTTCACGTGAATTTTTAACGCTAAGTGTTATTTTAGTTTTCGATGGCCGTTTCAGGTTTGTTAACGTAAATTTCAATACTTAGTGCTTTATTAGTTTTCAAATTTAGTCCATTTCAATCGAGAATTTAGTGCTTTTTTGTTTGAGGTTTCGCTTTTGTGTAGAGTAAAAATAGGGAATCAAACAAATAAGGGGTCGCGACAATTAATGTGACTCCCAATATGTCATATTTAAGGCAACACATGGGAGCCTCCACGAAATTCTAGGTGTGGGTCGCTAAACGACACACTATGCTTGCCTATTACCACAACAAATCATGCACGACACCTAGACATCCTGCATCACTTTTCCTTTTAAATTTTTCAATGCATATTCATTCCCGAGGTTCTTTTCAATTGAATTTTAAGTCCATGCTTATTCCCTAGGTTGTTCACGTGAATTTTTAATGCTAAGTGCTTTTTTCAATTTTCAATGGCCGTTTCAAGTTTGTTCAGGTTATTTCAATAGTTAGTGCTTGTTATGTTTTCGGTTTTTTCCATTTCAGTCTAGAATTTACTGCTTTTTCGTTTGAGATTTTAATTTTGTGCAGAGTAGAAATAGGGACCCGAACAAATAAGGGGTCACAAAAATTAATGTTCTTTTTTAGTTTTTTCTTTTATGCATAATTGAAGTGGGAAATCGAATAAATAGGGGATTGCTACAATTAATACGACTCAAAATATGTTATATTTAAGACAATACGTAGGAGCCTGCATGAAATTCCAGGCACGGGCACTACACGACAAACGCACTATATGTGCACGACACGCAGGGCATCCTATATCTCTTTTCTTTTTTAAAATTTCAATATATATTGATTCCTGTGGTTTTTTCACGTGAATTTTTAGTACTTAGTGTTTTTCGGATTTTTGGTTTTGATCGTTCCAGTCTTTAGTTTTTGCCTAGAGGAAAAATTTTGGTTTGTGATTTTTGCTTTGTGCAGAATAGTAGTTGGAACTCAAACAAATGATGAGAAGTGACAATTAATGTGACGCCCAATATGTCATACTTAAGGTAACATGTGAGAGCTTGCACGACACGACAAATCTTGCACGACATGCTAGGCATCCTGCAACACGTTTCCTTTTTCAGTTTTCAATGCATATTCAATCTCGCGGTTTTTCACGTGAACTTTCAGTCCGTGCTTATTCCCTAGGTTGTTCACGTGAATTTTTAATGCTAAGTGCTTTTATAGTTTTCGATGGCCGTTTCAGGTTAGTTCACGTGAATTTATATACTTAGTGCATTTTTTGTTTTCGGTTTTGGACATTTCAGTTTAGAATTTAAGTGCTTTTTTGTTTGAGGTTTTAATTTTGCGCAGAGTCAAAATAAGGACTCGAACAAATAAGGGGTCACGACAATTAATGTGACTCTCAATATGTCATTTAAGATTACACATGGGAGCCAGCTTGACATTCTTGGTGTGGGTCCCTAAACGACACACCATGCGTGCCTACAACCACAACAAATCATGCACGACACTCTAGGCATCCTAGTCACTTTTCCTTTGTTAGTTTTCAACGTACATTCATTCCTGAGGTTTTTTTCTCTTGAATTTTTTGTCCATGCTTATTCCCTAGGTTTTTCACGTGAATTTTTAACGCTAAGTGTTTTTTCCATTTTCGATGGCCGTTTTAGGTTGTTAGTTCACGTGAATTTCAATACTTAGTGCTTTGTTAGTTTTTTATTTTGTCCTTTTCAATCTAGAATTTAGTGATTTTTAATTTGAGGTTTTGGCTTTGTGCATAGTAAAAATAGGAACTCGAATAAATAAGGGGTCGCGACAATTAATGTGACTCCCAATATGTAATATTTAAGGAAACACATGGGAGCCTCCACGACATTCTAGATGTGGGTCCCCAAGCGACACACCATGCGTGCCTATTACCACAACAAATCATGCACGACACTCTAGACATCCTGCATCACTTTTCCATTTTTAGTTTTCAATGCATATTCATTCCCGAGGTTCTTTTCACATGAATTTTCAATCCATGCTTATTCCCTAGGTTGTTCACGTGAATTTTTAACGCTAAGTGCTTTTTCAATTTTTGATGATCGTTTCAGGTTTGTTCATGTGATTTCAATTGTTAGTGTTTTTTTAGTTTTCGGTTTTGGCTATATTAGTCTAGAATTTAATGCTTTTTCATTTGAGGTTTTGCTTTTTTGCATAGTAAAAATAGGGACTCGAACAAAAAAGGGGTCGCGACAATTAATGTGCTTTTTTAGTTTTGTTCTTATGCATAATTGAAGTGGGACTCGAACAAATAGGGGATTGCAACAATTAATGCGACTCATAGCATGTCATATTTAAGGCAATACGTAGGAGCCTATATGACATTCTAGGCACGGTCTCTACACGACACACGCACTATGTGTGCATCCTACATCACTTTTGTTTTTCCATTTTTCAATATATATTGATTCCCGTGGTTTTTCAGGTGAATTTTCAGTACTTAGTGTTTTTTTTTAATTTTTTATTTTTATCGTGTCAGTCTTAGTTTTTGCCTAGAGGAAAATTTTTGGTTTGTTTTTTTTGCTTTTGTGCAGAATAGTAGTTGGAACTCGAACAAATAATAAGAAGTGACAATTATTGTGACACCCAATATGTCATATTTAAGTTAACACGTGGGAGCTTGCTTGACAAAACAAATCATGCACGACATGCTAGGCATCCTGCTTCACTTTTCCTTTTTTATTTTTCAATACATATTCATTCCCGTTGTTTTTCCACGTAAATTTTCAGTCTGTGCTTATTCCCTAGGTTGTTCATGTGAATTTTTAACGCTAAGTGCTTTTTCCAGTTTTCGATGGTCGTTTCAGGTTTGTTCACATGAATTTCAATACTTAGTTCTTTTTTAGTTTTCGATTTTGGCCATTTCGTTATAGAATTTAGTGCTTTTTCGTTTGGGGTTTTTCTTTTGTACAACGTTAATATAGGAACTTTGACTAATAAGGGGTCACAACAATTAATGTGACTCCCAATATGTCATTTAAGGCAGCACGTGGGAGCCTGATAACATTCTAGATGTGGGTTACAAACGACACACCATGCGTGCCTATCACCACACCAAAGCACTCTCGACATGCTAGGCATCCTGCATCACTTTTCCTTTTTTAGTTTTCAATAAATATTCATTCCCGAGGTTTTTTCAATAGAATTTTTAGTCTCTGCTTATTCCCTAGGTTCTTCACGTGAAATTTGAACGCTAAGTGTTTTTTAGTTTTCGATGTCCGTTTCAGGATTGTTCATGTGAATTTCAATACTTAGTGCTTTATTAGTTTTCAATATTTTCCATTTCAATCGAGAATTTAGTGCTTTTTTGTTTGAGGTTTTGCTTTTGTGCAGAGTAAAAATAGGGACTCAAACAAATAAGGGGTCACGATAATTAATGTGACTTCCAATATGTCATATTTAAGGCAACACGTGGGAGCCTCCGCGATATTCTAGGTGTGGGTCCCTAAACGACACACCATGCATGCCTATTACCATAACAAATCATGCATGATATGCTAGACATCTTGCATCACTTTTTCTTTTTTAGTTTTCGATGCATATTCATTCCCAAGGTTCTCTTCACATGAATTTTTAGTCCATGCTTATTCCCTAGGTTGTTCACGTGAATTTTTAACGCTAAGTGTTTTTTTAATTTTCGATGGTCGTTTCAGGTTTGTTCATGTGATTTCAATAGTTAGTGTTTTTTTAGTTTTTGGTTTAGGCCATTTCAGTCTTGAATTTAGAGATTTTTGATTTCAGGTTTTGCACACAGAGTAAAAATAGTGATACAAGTGTGATCATGACCATGGATACTCTTTTGAGGATTTTGAAGACTACCTAAAAGAGTGCACAAGCCCAAGTCTGAAGAAGGCCTAAAACCGTCCTTTGGTGCACTTAGGGGGTGGGGGGGTGGGGCTTTGGGAGCCCTTTAATGAAAGGTCTCTTTTGTCATTTGTCTATTTTTGTAATGTTGTATAAATGGAACATTGTAGGGTTTAAGTCCATTAGTGTTTGTATGCTATTGAAAGAACTCTTCTTTTAGAGAAAGAGAGAGTCCAAAATCGAAACTAGGGCATAGCACAATGGTGGAATCACTTGTGTGTTGCATCTGCTTAATACGTTGGTGCTTGGATGATGGACGCCTTTCTTGTGTTATTTTAAGATATAGGTGATTGTACTGTGTGGAGTTAAGGGTCCAATAATATCACAAGTTCTTGGGTTCTTAAGATTGTACCTCCATTTGTCTATCTTTCTATCTTTACTTCCTTGTAATTATTGGTTCTTATGTTAGTATAATCCATTTGTGTTCTCTTCATTGTAACCATGTGTTTTTTTTATTATTATCTTGTTCTTCATCTTGTTGGTTACATGTAGTTTGGTTTGACTGCCTTGGTGTAATAAACACCTTATAATCTCTTTATTCTTGCCTAGTTAGTGAATCCTAGAGGGGTCAACAAAGAAGTCCTCAGTTTCTAAGACTTGTGGACTATTTTGGTGTATGTTTTAGTGACTTTTTGGCGTTCTCGTATCATTTGGTATCAGAGAATGACTTGATTTTATTCTCACAAGATCAAATCTTGGGCTTGCTTGTTAGAAAAATCAGAAAAAAAAATAGAAGTGTTCTTGTGTTTGTGTTCTTGGCCGAGAAGTGTAGACATTGTTGTTATTGTTTTGGCCAAGAGATTTTGACTATATCTAGTAGAAATTTTGTTTGTCTAGTGTGTTTCTTGTGTTGGCTTCTTTCTCACTAACACAAAGGTGTCTAGATCTAAAGTTGAACTTAAAAATGGTGGCACTGTTGATTTGAACTTGAGTTGGTCGTACTGTGATGTTGTTGTAGTTCTTGAAAAATTGTTGTTGTGTTCATATCGTTCTTTTCCTATTCTCATAACTTAACCCACATAAAGTGTAAATAGATCCCAAATGTTGTAAATCTAGTTGTGAGAAGACTTGAACTCATCACTTCCTGGACTTGACAACCACTTTTCAATTACTTTTTCTTAAATTAAGGGCCTTGTTTTGTGGAACTAGTACAAGCCAAGTCTCACATTTTTTGAGATTGAATTTGAAAAAGGGTCAAGACTTGTATTTTCCCCCCATTACCAATTGTCTTCCATTCCAAATTGTGTGAAGATTAAAATTTCAAGTTTGTGACAACAATTTGTGTGGGACCAAGACCAATTACATGCTACCACGTCACCCTTGCTACTGTTCACGTCAATATTAAGCTCAAATTTGAATTTTTTAGTTCTAATTGTTGACTCATGGTTTCATTACTTTATCCTAGAACTAATTAACAAACTAGTAAACTCCTACTAGATTGTCAATTAGTCCTTCGAATCCATTGTTCGTGTTTACGTTTACTTTGTGATTCTGTCGTTTTGAAAATCGTAGTACTTCTTTATTCAAGTTCAGACATTACTTTCTTGAGTCGTAAAATAAAAGAATCCATTCTGACTAAGGAGTATACTTACTCTTCAACTTACCACGAGCTACAAGCTGACTTGCAAATGTTTGTGAAATCAAGTGAGAGACCACAAAGTGTGAGATAGTGAAGTGAGGTTGTTTTGAACTAACGTGTGTTTTGTGTTGTAGGTTTTGTATTGTATTGTTTTGCATGACATTGCAGACTGATTTGGTGTTTTGATTGGACCTTAACTTGAAGGGTTATTTTTCGTACAACCATAATGGAACCCGAGGTTTCAAATGCTCAAACAATGGACAATAATGCCATCAATCTCATTTTGGCTGGTCTTGAAACTATGTCCTGAGATGTGGCAAGGTTGAATGTGGGTCTTGAGAAATTAGATACGGATGTGGCATCAATGTGTTGGATATTAGAACGTGTGGAAAGACAAAGGAGTCGACCTTCCACCCCTCAAAACATTTCCCCAACTAATACTCCTGAGACCTTCTACTAAATGCTCTATCCACCAATTTCCACATATCAAACCAATCTTTAATCTCGAAGCCAAAAATAAGATAGACCAATCCATCCTCCACTCCAACAAGTCCAATAAGAAGGGCTTGGAACCCAAATACCACCACCAAACCCGAACCCTCCCATCCAAAATCCACTTGACCAAAGACCTCACTATCCAAATCCAATCCCGCCACTATAAGCTCCACTTATCCCAAATAGACCCATCCATGTTGAGGGCTATGGTAGGGGATGACAATATGATTGTTATGGGTCGTATGATGATGCTTACGTGAGAGGGGAAGATATAAGGGGAAGGCATGGTGATCCGAGGGAAGTTCATGTCTGAGAAGGTAGAGTTGGTCATTGGAATCAACAAGGTAACCAAAACCATGATGTAAGGATAAACTCCATAAAAGTTAGCCTTCCATTCTTCAAGGGTGAGAGTGATACCAAAGCTTATCTTTCTTGGGAGTCATTGTGTGACAAGATATTCCAACTTAATGATCTCACCGAGGAAAAGAAGAGTTGATATGTGATAGCTCACTTTGAAGGGTATGCTAATATGTGGTGGGAGTATGTTAAACTGTTAGGAAATGAGATGATTGGGGACAACCTCCTCCTTGGTTTTGGTTGAAGAACCTTATACGGCAAAGGTACTTGCCCAAGACTTATAGACATGATCTCCTTGCCAAATTGTACAATTTGAGGCAAGGGAGCAAGAGTTCCATGGGTTACTACGATGAATTTAAACAATTGATGTTGAAACTTGACCACCAAGGAGTGATAGTAAATCATGACATTGTGCACTTCAAGGTTGGGTTAAACGAGGACATCTCCACTCGCATGACCCTTCACAAATTTGACACCATAGATGGCATCTTCCAAGTGGCTTTAGAGGTTGAGAGAGAGCTCAAAGAAGGCTCATTCATGTCTGCCCAACCCGAGGCCAGCAAGGTTGTCCTAAAACATCCCCCGAGGTATAAAGGTAAAGTGAATTCTACTTCCAATCACAAGGGAAATCAATGCTTCACGTGTCAAGGGTGGGGGTACAAGGCTAGTGAGTGCCCAAACCAGATCAATGTAATCCAAAGGGAGAGAAAATTTTACTATCTTGTAGAAGAGGTGGGCATTAAATCGGTTAAGAGTGATTGCAACTAGCAATATGGAGAGCAATAACAAGCCTAAGTACAAAATGAAGAGTACAGAGAAGTTGTGTGGCACAAGAAGGAGATTGAGCAGTGCCTTTGTAAAAGAGGTGAGCCCGTGAATTTGTGGTAAAATTCCTCTCAAGATGGAGAGGATGATACAAGTATGATCATGACCATGGACACTTTTTTGAGCATTTTGAAGTCTACCTAAAAGAGTTCACAAGAACAAGTGTAAAGGATGCCCAAACCCGTCCTTTGGTGCACTTAAGGGGGGGCTTTGGGAGCCCTTTAATGAAAGGGATCTTTTGTCATTTGACTTTTTTGTCATTTACTTGATACGTTGGTGCTTGGGTGGTGGAAAAATCTCTTGTGTCATTGTAAGAGATAGGTGATTGTAGTGTGTGGTTTTAAGGGTCCAAGAATATCACAAGTTCTTGGGTTCTTAAGATTATACCTCCATTTGTCTATCTTCCTATCTTTACTTCCTTGTAATCATTGGTTCATATGTTGGTATAATCTATTTGTGTTCTCGACATTGTAACCGCGAGTAGTTGTTATTGTTATCTTGTTCTTCATTTTGTGGGTTAAATCTAGTTTCGGTTGGCTGCCTTGGTGTAATAAACACCTTGTAATCTCTTTATTCTTGTCTAGTTAGTGAATCCGAGAGGGGACACAAAAGAGGTCCTCGGTTTCTAAGACTTGTGGACTATTTTGGTGTATGTGCCAGTGTCTTCTTAGTCTTTCTCATATCAAATAGGCACTCAAACAACAAGGTGTCGCGACAATGAATGTGTTTTTTTTGTTTTGTTTTAACGTATAATTGAAGTGGGGACTCGAACAAATAGGAAAATTTTCTTCATGATCTTAGCTTGGGATCATTTCAGTCTTGTGTTTTTGCCTAGAGGAAAATTTTTCTTTGTGTCTTTTGCTTTTGTTAAGAATAGTAGTTGGAACTCGAACAAAAAATGAGAAGTGCCAATTAATGTAACACCCAATATGTGATATTAAAGGTAATACGTGGTAGCTCGCAAGACACAACAAATCATGCACGACACGCTAGGCATCCTGCATCACTTTTCCTTTTTCACTTTTCAATGCATATTCATTCCCGTGGTTTTTTCACGTGAATTTTTGGTCGGTGCTTATTCCCTAGGTTGTTCACGTGAAATTTTAACGCGAAGTGCTTTTTTAGTTTTGGATGGCCATTTCAGGTTTGTTCACGTGAATTTCAATACTTAGTGCTTTGTTAGTTTACAATTTTGGTCATTTCAGTCTAGAATTTAGTGCTTTTTGGTTTGAGGTTTTGCTTTTGAGCAGAGTAAAAATAGAGACTCGAACAAATAAGGGGCTGCGATAATTAATACGACTCCCAATATGTCATATTCAAGGCAACAAGTGGGAGCCTCCACGACATTCTTGGTGTGGGTCCCTAAATGATACACCATGCATGCCTATTACCACAACAAAACATGCACGACACGCTAGGCATCCTGCATCACTTTTCCTTTTTCAGTTTTCAATGCATATTCATTCCAGCGGGTTTTTACGTGAATTTGCAGTTCGTGCTTATTCCCTAGGTTGTTCACGTTAATTTTTAACACTAAGTGCTTTTTCAATTTTCGATGGCCGTTTCATGTTTGTTCACGTGATTTAAATAGTTAGTGCTTTTTAGTTTTCGGTTTTGGCCATTTCAGTCTAGAATTTAGTGTTTTTTAGTTTAAGGTTTTGCTTTTGTGCCGAGTAATAATAGGGACTTGAACAAATAAGGGGTCGCGACAATTAATGTTGTGTTTTTAGTTTTATTTTTATGCATAATTGAAATAGGGACTCAAACAAATAGGGGATTGCAACAATTAATGCGACTCATAATATGTCATATTTAAGGCAATACGTCGGTTCCTGCATGACATTCTAGGCATGGGATCTACACGACACACGCACTATATGTGCACAACACGCCAGGCATCCTTTATCACTTTTATTTTTTCAATTTTTAATATATATTGATTCCCATGTTTTTTTCGCGTGAATTTTCAGTACTTAGTGTTTTTTAAATTTTTTATATTGATTGTTTCAGTCTTGATTTTTGCCTAGAAGAAAATTTTTGGTTTGTGTTTTGTGCTTTTGTACAGAATAGTAGTTGGAACTCGAACAAATAATGAGAAGTGACAATTAATGTGACTCCCAATATGTCATATTTAAGGTAACACGTGGGAGCTTGCATGACTCAACAAATCATGTACGACACGCTAGGCATCCTGCATAACATTTCCATTTTCAGTTTTCAATGCATATTCATTCCCACAGTTTTTCACATAAATTTTCAGTCTGTGCTTATTCCATTGGTTGTTCACCTGAATTTTTAATGCTAAGTGCTTTTTTAGTTTTCAATGGCCGTTTCAGGTTTGTTCACGTAAATTTCAATACATAGTGCTTTTTTAGTTTTCGGTTTTGGCCATTTCATTAGAGAATTTAGTGCTTTTTCATTTGAGGTTTTGCATTTGTGCAGAGTTAAAATAGGGACTTGAACAAATAAGGGGTCACGACAATTAATGTGACTCCCAATATGTCATCAAAGGCAACACGTGGGAGCCTGCACGACATTGTAGGTGTGGCTCCGTAAACTTCTCACCATGCGTTCCTATCACTAAAACAAATCATGCACGACACACTAGGCATCCTGCATCACTTTTTCCTTTTTAGTTTTCACTGCATATTCATTCCCCACGTTTTTTAAACTTGAATTTTCAGTCCATGCTTATTCCCTGGGTTGTTCACATGAATTTTTGACGCTAAGTGTTTTTTTAGTTTTCGATGGCCATTTCAGGTTTCTTCACGTGAATTTCAATACTTAGTGCTTTATTTGTTTTTGATTTTTTCCATTTCAATCTAGAATTTAGTGTTTTTCGTTTGAGATTTTGCTTTTGTGCAGAGTAAAAATAGGGACTCAAACAAATAAGGGTTCGCGACAAGTAATGTGACGCCCATTATGTCATATTTAAGGCAACACGTAGGAGCCTCCATTACATTCTTGGTGTGGGTCCCTAAACGACACACCAAGCATGCCTATTACCACAACAAATTATTCACGCATGGTAGACATACTGTATCACTTTTTCTTTTTTAGTTTTCAATGCATATTCATTACCGAGGTTCTTTTCACATGAATTTTCAGTCCATGCTTATTCCCTAGGTTGTTCTCGTGAATTTTTAATGCTAAGTGTTTTTTTAGTTTTCAATGACCGTTTCAACTTCGTTCACGTGATTTCAATAGTTAGTGCTTTTTTATTTTCGGTTTTGGCCATTTCAATCTAGAATTTAGTGCCTGTTCATTTGACGTTATGCTTTTGTGCGGAGTAAAAACAGGGATCGAACAAATAAGGGGTCACAAAAATTAATGTGACGGATATGTCATTTTAGGCGGCACGTGGGAGCCTGCACCACATTCTTGGTGTCGGTCCTTTAAAGACACACCATGTGTGCCTATTATCACTACAAGTCATGCACGACACGCTAGGCATCCTGCATCACTTTTCATTTTTTAGTTTTCAATGCACATTCTTTCCGGGGATTTTTTGACGTGAATTGTCAGTCCTTGCTTATTCCCTAGGTTATTCACGTGAATTTTTAATGCTAATTGCTTTTTCAATTTTTGATGGTTGTTTCAGGTTTGTTCACGTGAATTTCAATACTTAGTGCTTTTTTAGTTTTCGATTTCTGCTATTTCAATCTAGAATTTAGTGCTATTTGGTTTGAGGTTTTGCTTTTGGGCAGAGTAAAAATAGGGACTCGAACAAATAAGTGGTCGCGATAATTAATGTGACTCCCAATATGTCATAATTAAGGAAACACTTGGGATTCTCCACGACATTCTAGGTGTGGGTCCCTAAACGACAAACCATGTGTGCCTATTACCACAACAAATCATGCATAACATGCTAGACATCCTGCATCACTTTTCTTTTTTTAGTTTTCAATGAATATTTATTCCCGAGGTTCTTTTCACTTGAATTTTCAATCCATGATTATTCCCTAGGTTGTTCACGTGAATTTAAACGCTAAGTGCTTTTTCAATTTTCGATGGTCGTTTCAGGTTTGTTCACATGATTTCAATATTTAGTTCATTTTTAGTTACCGGTTTTGGCCATTTCAGTTTAAAATTTAGTGCTTTTTCGTTTGAGGTTTTGCTTCTATGCGGAGTAAAAATAGGGACTAAAAGAAATAAGGGGTCGCGACAATTAATGTGCTTTTTTAGTTTTGTTTTTATGCATAATTGAAGTGGGGACTCGATCAAATAAGGGATTGAAATAATTAATATGACTCATAATATGTCATATTTAAGGCAATACGTCGGATCCTGCATGAAATTCTAGACACGGGCTCTACACGACACACGCACTATGTGTGCATGACACACAGGGAATCCTACATCACATTTATTTTTCAATTTTTAATATATGTTGATTCCCGTGGTTTTGTCGCGTGAATTTTCAATACTTAGTGTTTTTTTAATTTTTGATTTTGATTTTTTAAGTCTTGAGTTTTTGCCTAGAGGAAAATTTTTTGTTTGTGTTCTCTGCTTTTGTGCAGAATAGTAGTTGGAACTCGAAAAAAGAATGAGAAGTGACAATTAATGTGACGCTCAATATGTCATATTTAAGGTGACACATGGCAGCTAGCATGACACAACAAATCATGCACAAAAATCTAGGCATCTTGCATCACTTTTCCTTTTTCAGTTTTCAATACATAGTCATTCTCGCAGTTTTTTCACGTGAATTTTCAATCCGTGCTTATTCCCAAAGTCGTTCACGTGAATTTTTAAAGCTAAGTGCTTTTTCAATTTTTGATGGCCATTTTAGGTTTGTCCACGTGAATTTCAATACTTAGTGCTTTTTAAATTTTCTGTTTTGGTCATTTCAGCCTAGAATTTAGTGTTTTTTCGTTTGAGTTTTTGCTTTTGTGCAGAGTAAATTAGGGACTCGAAAAAACAAGGGGTCGCAACAATTAATGTGACCCGCAATATGTCATTTAAGACAGCACGTGGGAGCCTGCACCATATTTTATGTATGGGTCCCTAAACGACACACCATTCGTGCCTATCACCACAATAAATCATGGACGACACGCTAGGCATCCTGCATCTCTTTTCTTTTTTTAGTTTTCAATGCACATTCATTCCGAAGGTTTTTTTCACTTGAATTTTAAGTCCGTGCTTATTCCCTAGGTTGTTCACGTGAATTTTTAACGCTAAGTCCTTTTTCAGTTTTCGATGGTCATTTTTGTTCACGTGAATTTCAATACTTAGTGCTTTGTTAGTTTTCAATTTTTTCCATTTCAGTCTAGAATTTAATGCTTTTTTGTTTGAGGTTTTGCTTTTGTGCAGAGTAAAAATATGGACTCGAACAATTAAGGGTTGACGACAATTAATAATGTTACTCCCCATATGTCATATTTAAGGCAACATGTGGGAGTCTCCACGACATTCTTGGTGTGGGTACCTAAACGACACACCATGCATGCCTGTTACCACAATAAATCATGCACGACTGGCTAGACATCCTGCATCACTTTTCCTTTTTTAGTTTTTAATGCATATTCATTTCCGAAGTTCTCTTCACTAGAATTTTGAGTCCATGCTTATTCCCTAGGTTGTTCAAGTGAATTTTTAACGCTAATTGCTTTTTCAATTTTCAATGGCCTTTTCAGGTTTGTTCACGTAATTACAATAGTTAGTGCTTTTTAAGTTTTTGGTTTTAGCCATTTCAGTCTAGAATTTAGTGCATTTTCAATTGAGGTTTTGCTTTTGTGCAGAGCAAAAATAGGGACTCGAAAAAATAAGGTGTCGCAGCAATTAATGTGACTCCCAATATGTCATATTTAAGGCAACACGTGGGAGTTTGCATTGAATTCTAGGTGTGGATCTTAAAAGACACACCATGCATGCCTATTACCATGGCGAAACATGCACGACATGCTAGGCTTCCTGCATCCCTTTTCCTTTTTCAATTTCCTTTGCATATTAGCTTTTTTCACGTAAATTTTCAATGCTTAGTACTTTTAAGTTTTCTATTTTGGTCCTTTCAGTCGTGACTTTAGCGCTTTTTCATTTATTTTTTTCAGTTCTGTCCTTTTCAGTATTGAAATTTAATGTGTTCAAACAATCGACTAAAAAAAATCATCACTCACATGACTAACAACCCAAAAGGGTGTCACGTCCGAATATCATTCCTAGGCGTGACTGGTACGCGCTAACACCACTTGTTCGGAGAACCAATCTTTCATATACTTTACTAGTTAATAAGCACTAAGATAAGATATTCGCAACTCCGATGAATGAATAAATAGTGGATAATAATCCAACAAAATTTCATAATCAAACTATAAATTCATCATTCACTCGAGAACTAATTTTCTAACCAAAATCCCAAGCTAAGATCATGAAGCATCTAAAATAGAGTTAGATAATTTAAAATTTTGGGTATGCAAACCTACTGATAAAGAATATAAGCTAAAATAGCTAGATCTGAAACGACAGCCTCCACAAACAATGCAAAGGCTTACCTCAGCAACAGAATCCTCATAAATAGACCGCCAGGCACTAATCTCACCTTCCATAAAATATTTGCAGATATGCAAGCAAGAAGTGACCTATTTATAAATATAACGCAGTAAGATCCTCAATCCTCTACTTTAATGCCCCTGAAATAATTGTTAGAAAATACAATGCACAATGAAATGTATAAATAATATGAACATAATATCTCTTATAATGTAATGCTCAGTAGGGTCCAAACGAAAGTTCAAAACTCCACTCTGTCTGTCAACTCAATCAACACTCCCGGCTTGTCATAAACGGCGGTGAAGGTGAATAGTGTAGCAACCCAATAAATTCACGGCAGTAAATATAATGCCTCAAAAGTATACTAGGCAGCAAATACAAGGCCCCTAACATATTACGGCAGCATAGGTATGCCCCTAACATATTATGGCAGCGCATATATGCCCCTAGTAAATATATCACAACCGCAAGTACGAGGACCCTACCATATTATGGAAGCATAGGTATGCCCCTAACATATTACGGCTATGCATATGTGCCCCTAGTAAATATTTCACGACAACAAGTACAAGGCCCCTAACATATTACGGCAGCATAGGTATGCCCCAAACATATCAGGGAAGCACATGTATGCTCGTAGTAAATATGTCCAATATCACAATGTCACCTAACAACTCACAATTATATGGTTCTCTATCTACTTAAATGTTATTGAATGGAAAGGAATAAGCAATACCACAAATAAATGAAACAAGAAGAACACACAGCTTTTACATGGAAACCCTTGACGGGAAAAACCACGGGGTAGAGGAGAGGAAAATTCAATATTATGGAGAGGAATAAGATGAGGAGACGAAAGTCTCAATGATGTCTATGAAAACCACCAAAAATAACCCACTAGATCCAACTTATATAATGCGTGCGTACAAGAAAATTCTAGGCCCAAAAACATATAGGTCCATACTACAGGGGCAAAACCCCTGCACCCTAATAGGATTAGTAGTGGGCTTCGAGATCGGTCCGAACCCTATGCTACCATCACAGATCCCCCCTCCTCTCCCCCCCAAAAAAAATCAAACATGTGTCACACCATGATATTTTCAGGGTCAAATCAAGAAAATTTGGGTCATAAAATCGAACAATCTCCACTTTGACACAATTCTAATTCAGAACTCAAATCCATTTCGAGAAAACCCTCCACCTCTTCCACAAAATCCCCTAAGGGAACATCTTAATTGCTGAAACATACCAAGTCCAAGCAATGCTCAAACATGGAACTTGGTAGTGTCTTTGTTATCATATCAGTGGGGTTATCATAGGTACTAATCTTGGTTACCATAATATCACCACGAGCAATAATTTCATGCACAAACTGATACCGAACATCGATGTGCTTTTTTATCTTGGGGAACATCTAATCTTTTGTAAGGAAGATAACACTCTGACTATCACAAAAGATCTTAGTAATCTTTAAGTCTTTGCTAAGTTCACCAAACAAACCCTACAACCAAATAACTTCCTTACAAGCTTGTGTAATAGGCATGTACTCTGCCTCAGTAGTTGACAAAGCAACTGTAGTCAGTAAAGTAGTTTTACAACTTATAGAACAACCATCAATGGTGATAATATATATTTTAAGGGATCTACTTTTATCAAGGTCTCTTGCAAAATCAGAATCAACATACCCGATCGCTCCATCTCTATTTCGCCCAAATTGCAAACAAACATCTGCAGATCCATGCAAGTATCTTAAAATCCACTACACTTCTTTCCAATGTTCTTTTCTAGTATTTTCCATGTATATACTAACTACATTAACTACATACAATAAATCTGGTTGAGAACACACCATCTCATACATAAGAGACCCAATGGTACTAGAGTATCGAACTCAAGACATATAGTCATGCTCATCATCTGTCTTTGTAGATAATGCAGCCGAGAGCTTGAAATGAGATGCCAATGGAGTAATGACAGTTTGGCATTTAACAAATTGAATTTGTGAAGCACTTTCTCAATATACATTTTCTGACTAAAGTATAACTTACACGTCTCTCTATCCCTCAGAATTTCCATGCCAAGAATCTTCCTTGCTGCTCCTAAATCATTCATCTCAAACTCCTTACTGAGCTGGGATTTGACTTTTATTATCTCTCTCATATCCTTTGTTGTTATCAACGTATAATTAACATACAAGAAAAGATACACGAACGAGCCATCACTTGTCTCCTTAAAATAGTCACAGCTATCATAACTCATCCTCCTAAACATATGAGAAGTCATAAAAGAGTAAAACCTCTTATACCATTGTCTGGGTGACTGTTTTAATCCATATAGGGACTTTTTTAGCAAGCATACATAGTCCTCCTTTCCTGAGACTACAAAACCCTCTGGTTGTTACATATAGATGTCCTCCTCAAGTCTTCATGTAAGAATGCAGTTTTGACATTCAACTTCTCAAGATCTAGATTGTGCATGGCCACAATACCAAGTAAGGCTCGAATCAAACTATTCTTTACAACTAGAGAAAATATATCTGTACGACCCAAACCGGGTCCCTAGCCATGTCGAGCATCCCGAACCATGAAGGCCGGACACCCTTCTAACTTGTAATCACATATACTGTTCATAAAAAAAATAATGCGGAAATATATACTGAAACAGAAACATGGTCATTAAATCTAAATTCAAATCATAATGAAACCTGTAGTTTGAAACATCTGAATGATATCTGACTCAGTCTGCGAAATCTATACTACATGCAAAAACCCAACTGTCTGAAAACTGGGACAAGGCGCCTAGTAGACCAAAACATACTAATGATAATGCCTGAAGTAACTAGGCCTTCTAAAAAATAGAAGGCTCACCTCGGGACTTTGCACTTCTGCTTGGAGAAAATCTACTGCTTATCTGGACTCCTAGATTGAGCCTCAGAACCTGGAAGGGAGGGAGGTCAATACAGATGTATTGTCATGTGAAGAAATCAAAAATAAAGCTTGTATATAAAAAAAAAAATAGTTGAGAACTAGTCATAAACATCATGAAAGATATAATTTCAAAACACATGGGCATTTTGGAAAACATAAAGCCTTTCTGTCAATGCAATTTTATGATCTTTGTATTACTTCTGAGTTAGGTGGCACTCCCCTACAAGTCTGATATTCCACGGGCTATATGGAATCCGCCAATGACTCGGCGAGGAAGCCGCCAACCCAAGTTTGCCGCAAGAGTTGGAGTCTCTGACTCTACTACGCCACAGGGCCATCGCCAGCATAGAATAATATACCCGTATCAGCAAAACACAATTTCGGGCAATGAGTTGTTTGAACTCACGCCTTATTTGGGGAACCACCTAAACTCTCTTTATACCCAATTTTAGCCTATTCTGAAACATGCATCATTCTAGTTTCAAAATCTAAAAATCTGATTTTAAACATGCATTTTATTCTGTTCTGAATTACCATGGCATTATCTGAGTTGGTGTCATCACACCAAGACTTGCAAATCCTATTTCTGAGCCATAATGCATCATGCATGATTTTTCATCAAAAACTCAATTCAGACCACCAAACATGCAAATAGTATAAGGGATTTCATGTTCGAAAGCACAAGTCAAAACTATGTAAAAATTCTCATTCTTTCAATAAACATGTGGTGGTCATGCAATCTTTGACAAGCCATGCAACTCTTTCCATTAAATGATTATGTTCAATATTCATCAACCTAAACAACCCTCTCTTTTGAAATCAAAATCATACTCCAAATATAACATTACTCAAGACATTTCATATCATGCTTTTAGTGATTCATTCAAAATAATTCATAGCATATCATAAGCAAAGGTAAAATCATAACAAGAGAGGGATTTTTCATGAGTCGTGCTCTCAATTCAAACATCAACCTTAAAACATATGCTTACATATATATATAATTCCAAATCAATTTGGGGAAGGCCTAAAGAACAAAACAATATCATTAAAGCTTCTAAAAGCATGATTAAAATCGTAAATCCAAAACCTTTTTCTTCAAAATCAGGATTTCTAAACCCTTTGCATAATTAAAAGAAGATTTCTATTCCCATGAAATTTTAGGAAAATCCCACGTACCTTAATTTATGACTCTTGAATCAACTCGTGCTTTAGGAATGCTATTCGAACAATTGATGGGTGCTTCTTGTAGCTCTCACAATGGGGATTCTGATTCTTGAAGAATTAAGGAAAATCTACGGTTAAATCTTGAGATATGTTGATTTTTGGGTTGAAACCCTAAGGAGTGTTCTTGGTGATTTTTATAGAAAATAATGTTATTTTGGTGTTTGGGGGATTCAATCCCGTGTTATGGCTGAATAGGAGTTGGAAAATACCACTTTTGCCCATAAAAATGCGAAAACAGAACCTGGAAATTGGGTGCGTAAGATAGAGCATGCGTCGCACGCTAATCGCGCGATGCTACTGTCTCAGTCACAAAAATGGCCATAGCTTTTCCTTCGGGTATCGGATTTTTGTAAAATTCGTATTGTTTGAAAGATAATTCGAAGAGCTTTCATTTGATATATAGTAGGACCTATAATTTGTTATATACAAAGAGTTATGGTCGATTGAAGTTGACCCAAGTTTCGATGCTCACTCAAACTCGAACGATAGGAAAGCTTTCAACTCTTCCATGAGTTAGGGGACCTCTATGATCTCAATTCATGCTCAAATAGGTTCCCACAGTACATAATTTATTAACATGTAAAATTTGCATAGGATTTATGACTTTTGGATCATCTACGCATAGAAATGACGGTTTACGTTCTAGCCCAAAATGCGGGGTGTTATATTATCTCTCCCTTGGGATCATTCGTCCCCGAATAATGGGTAGGAATGTTGAAGCTTAAGGATATGGAATAATGCAGACATGATGTTTCTTCTAAGAATTGATATAACTGATCTGAAATATTTAAACTTCTATCATGAAACTTAATTCTGAGCTGACTTGCCATTACTTGTTTTAAGGAGCTGATTTATGCTGAGAGTTTAGGATTCCCCCCGAAGTGTTTATGCTCAAATCACACACATTGGATTTGGAAGTGATAACTTGTGTAAGTACGAATCACGAGGCAACAAGATTTAGATCGTACAAAGATATTACATTGTCTGAGCTAAAATAGATGGAAAAAATTAAGTTTATGTACTGAACTCTTATGAATTGAGTCATGACTAAATATCTGAATCTAAAACATGATGCTTCGACTGAACTGAGTTTGGAACTTACATGGATGGAATAGATTATCTTTTGGGATGGTCATACGTATTGGACTTCGGATAGTAGGACTGAGTGAAAAGGTGAAAAACCACTGTAACTTATCTGTCTGACTGTCAAACTGAATTGCTGGATATACAGACGGAAGACGGTATCTTCATGTATAGCAACCAATGCTAATACCTGCTTCTAAGATTCAACCCTTAGGTTTCTATAGACCCAAAAGGCATCATATAAAAACTTAAACATTCACCAACTTAGATTCTCGTAACAGTAAACATAGATATCTCCAAACCTTTGACGGACCATGCCACTTCTGTCATAGTCTACCAGAATTATACCTGCAAACTTATATTTCTAAACCATGAGAATCAAGATTATACTAAAAGGATCAACATCATTAATCATAAGTTCTTAACTTGTCCATTTAGAACACCATGTACCATCTAACTAGTCTTTCTCCATCTAGCAACTTAACGGTACTACTAGCCACAAGCAACATGCAATAGCCTTAAAAAATGCTGCAAATCCATATCACTTTGGGCATATTTCTACATCATACATACAACATCATACTTCACTACGGCTCAAATAAACTTAAGCTCTTGCGTACGCTTTTCAAGCCTATTAGATCACTTCCCTATAACTAGTATCATTAACCAAGAAATTACCACATCTACCTTCATGGCCATCAACTGTTCAAACTTAATGTCTAGTACTAAGCATGGTTTACAATCCAATTTTACACACAATTCTCACTTGGAAAAAGAAAAAAAATATTAAATAAAACATCAAGAAACACTAGTACACTATAACTCCATAACAACAATAATCGATCATAATCATATGGCCTACCCTATTCACAATAACTCTATAAGCTTCAATTAAACTCCCTCTTGAAATCTCAGGGATGCATAAATTAACTACACTCATCCACCAAGTACCTTAATCAATAACCTATACTCTTCTTGCACAACAAACATCGTCAACAACTTCTTTCATACTTCAAGAAAACAACAATTCACCTTAACAAATAACTCCTTCTCTACATTCTACTAAACTAACTCACAAGGATGTATCACTTCATTACAAACTCAATCTCATGCAAAAAGATTCGGCTATACATATATTCAGTAAATCGCCCTTACCACTTTTCTTTCCATTATACCACTAAACCCTAGTTCCAACCAACACAAGAACAACAAGATGAACAACAAGTTTCTAGTGAATAGAAATAAGCCCAACACGGCTCCACTCAACTTTGATTTTGTGTTTTGAACAAGAAATGAGATGAATGACAAGGCAACTATGCTAGTGAAACGAAAGATCCCCATAAGACTTCACTAGACTTTCAGTTTCAACAACACAATGATAACAAGATTACAAGAGATAGAAACTTGACACACAACATTCAATGATCTAAGACTACACATTTTACTATATATAAATAAAAAAAATCTGAGTCAAACACTTCCCCCACAGACTACCATACAATCCACACATGCTACTAGCTACCACATTAGTCTATCACTATAAAATGGTAAATCATTCTCAAACATCAGTTATTCAACTAAACACATTTATCTACACAAAATTCACCCTCACTCTGATTGCTAACCTTGCGACTTCAAATCACCAACTTCTTGATCCAATATGACTACCAATAGGTCATGACACCGTCACTTTAACTTATACTACTACTCTGGTGGAAATACAGTTCCAACGTTCTGCTACACATCATTCCCCCTGAAGCATGATGTATGCAACATAAATTTTGAAAGGAACTAAATACACTTAATACTGTAGGCTGAAAAGCACAATTTCATCAGAATCAAAGTTCACACTAGAATCAATACACCTTGGATCACTAACGAACTCTTCTCAAGTCCTTTCACAAATTTTAAACTTTTATATTGCTTTATAAGAAAGGACCATACTATTTAGACTCTAAACTTCTGCACTTGAATCACACCAATAATGAGACATATCTGAGCACATCAAAGTAAGGAAAGAATTGGGATGACTTTACTTTCGTATGGGCGACACCATAGCATAAATTAGAGTATGTAAGAGGAACATTCTGACTCCATAGCACAAACTAGAACTTGAAGAATGAGAGACATTCCTAAACGCCTAGTAGCCTCTTGCCTATAAGTGTGGCGCGATACACACCAATAAACAAGACTCTACCAGATGCGATTTTGTAGAAACCCTGGGACCATGAATCGTGCTCTGATATCAAGTTTGTCATGACCCAAATTGGGTCCCTAGCCGTGACGAGCATCCCGAACCATGAACACTCGGACGCCCTCTAACTTGTAATCACATATACTGTTCATAGAAAAAAATAATGCAGAAATATATACTGAAACAGAAACATGGTCATTAAATTTGAATTCAAATCATAATGAAAACTGCAGTTCAAAACATCTGAATGATATCTGACTCAGTCTGCAAAATCTCTACAATATGCAAAAACCCAACTGTCTGAAAACTAGGACAACACCCCCAGTAGACAAAAACATACTAATGATAATGACTAAAGTAACTAGGCCATTTGAAACATAGAAGGATCACCACGAGACTCTGCACTTCTTCCTGGAGAAAATCTACTGCTTATTGGGACTCCTAGATTGAGCCTCAGAGCCTAAAAAGTAGGGGGATCAATACAGATGTACTGGTATGCGAAGAAATCTAAAATAAAGCTTGGATATAAACAAAATATTTGAGAGATAGTCATAAACATCATGAAGGATATAATTTCAAAACACATGGGCATTTTTGAAAACATAAAGTCTTTCTGTCAATGCAATTTTCTGATCTTTGTATTACTTTTAAGTTAGGTGGCACTCCCCTACAAGTCTGATATTCCACGAACTATATAAAATCCGTCATTGACTCGGTGGGGAAGCCCCCAACCCAAGTTTGCTGCAAGAGTTGGAGTCTGTGAATCTACTACGCCACAGGGCTGTCGCCAGCATACAATAATATACTCGTATCGGCAAAACACGATTTTGGGCAATGAGTTGTCTGAGCTCATGCCTTATTAGGGGAACCACCTAAACTCTCTTTATGCCCAATTTTAGCATGTTCCAAAACATGCTTCATTCTAGTTTCATGTAAAACCCTGTAAAAGTCGTGCATGGATTAGCCTTTAATAGAGTGCCCTTAGACTTAAAAACTTGAAAATTTTTCTAAGTGTAATGAGGACTTAGAGTCATTTTAGCTGGCAATCTTCTGGATACAACTTTTCAACCTTCCCGACATCCGATTTTAGATTTTCAAGTTGCGTTATGATAGGGAAATCTCATAGTACATCTCGGATAAGTTTCAGAATTTTTCGGAACGCATAAGGCTGCGTTTGGATTTAAAAACAGTAGCAAAACGCATAGACTATTGCCCAGTTTTCAGCATTTCAGGGTCAATTTCAAACGATCATAACTCCCTGTATATAATGAAATGTGTGAGCTATATATATCAAACAAAAGCTCTTCGATTCCTCTTTCAATTGCAGTTGGTTTCATCCAATTTGAGTATATGAGTAAAAAGTTATAATCGATTTACTCCAGTCTACCAAACTGTCAACTGAGGGACAGATTTGACCTTAATTGTTCCTTAGGGGTATTTTGGTAATCCTCCACCCCTATATATACCACCAACACGGGATTTAATCCTTCAAACACCATAATACACATACTTTTCCCAAAATTGCTCAAGAACTCTCCCTGGGGTTTCAACATTAAAACCCAAGCAACTCAAGATTCAACCGCGGGTTCGTGAAACAAATTACAGATTTGGAATCCTCTCGACGTAGGCTTCGATAGACACCCAAAATTCGTGGAGAACAAGGTACGCGGGTTTTTCCTAAATTCTCATGGGCATAGAAAAATCATGTTTTAGAATGGGGTTTTAAATTATGTATATATATTTATGTATAAGATGTTTTAACATCATTGTTTTGGTCTTTTGACCATCTCCAAAGCGATTTGACAGTTTATATACATATATGAATGAATGTGTTTCAATTTTGAATACATGAACTTGCTAAAGACATTTGACCACCAGGTGTTTGATGAAATTTCTGCATGAATTGAACTTTAAGTTTCGGAATATGAAATCCTTTACATCAGTTACATGTTTTGGTGGTCTAAACTATGTTTTGAATGAAAACTCTTGCTTAATACATTATGGCTCAGAAAAATCATGACTTGAAAGTCTTGGTATAACGATACCAACTCAGACTAATGCCATATAAGACTCAGACTAACAGACATTTCAGACTTTCATGATTTTAGACATTCAGAATGTTGCATGTACATAAAAGGTTAAAAATGGGCATACAGAGATGTTAGGTGGTTCCCCGAAGAGGGCTTGAGTTCAAGAGACTCATTGCCTAAAACCGTGGTTTGCCGACCCAGGTATACTATTATGCGCTAACTTAAATGTCCTGTGGCGTATCAGACTCAGACACTCCAACCCTTGCGGCACACTTGGGTTGGGGGCTTCCCCGCCGAGTCAATGGAGGATTCCATACAGCCCGTGGAATATCAGACTTGTAGGGGAATACCACCTAACTCAGAAGTAAAACACAGATCATGATTTGAAATGAACAGACAGGTTACATGTTTTCAGAAAGTGGCCATGTATTTTTCAGAAACAGTTTTATACATGATGTCTTGATGAAAAATTGCTTTCACTTAATATGTATATATATATATATATATATATATATATCTTCCATTATACTATTTTTTTGGATTGCTTCGCGTGCCAGTACTTTGTGCTGACCCCCTCCTCCTTCCAGCATCTGAGGCACAGTCTAGGGGTCCAGCTACTCAGTAGACATTCTCGGATTTGCAGACTTGATATCACAGTGGTGAGCCTTCTATTATTCAGAAGGCCTAATTATGTCAGACATTATCTTATTTATTATGTTTTTGGTTTACTGGGGGCCCTGTCCCAGTTTCTTTTCAGACAGATGTTTATGTTCTTAGTAGAGATCTCGTAGACTGATGTCAGATAGTATTATTCAGAAATGTTGCAGAACTTGACCATGTTTTCCGTACTCAGTTTCAATTCCGCATTTTATTATGATTATGAATGTTGTGCATGATAACCAGATAGAGAATGGGTGTTCCGGGCCTTCATGGTTCGGGATGCTCGTCACGGCTAGGGCCTAGGCTCGGGTCATGACATTTCAAAATCTAAAAATCTCATTTCAAATATGCATTTTATTCTATTCTGAATTACCATGGCATTATCTGAGTAAGTGTTGTTACACCAAGACTTGCAAGTCCTATTTTTGAGCCATAAATCATCATGCATGATTCTTTCATCAAAAACTCAATTCAGACCACCCAAACATGCAAATAGTATAAGAGATTTCATGTTCCGAAAGCACAAGTCAAAAATATGCAAAAATTCTCATTCTTTCAATAAACATGTGGTGGTCATGCAATCTTTGACAAGCCATGCAACTCTTTCCGTTATATGATTATGTTCAAAATTCATCAACATTAACAACCCTCTCTTTTGAAATCAAAATCATACTACAAATATAACATTACTCAAAACATTTCATATCATGCTTTTCGAGATGCATTCAAAATAATTCAAAGCATATCATAAGTAAAGGTAAAATCATAACAAGAGAGGGATTTTTCATGTTTCATGCTCTCAATTCAAACATCAACCTTAAAACAGATGCTTACACGTATATATATAATTCCAAATCAATTTGGGGAAGGCCTAAAGACCAAAACAATATCATTAAGGCTTCTAAAAACATGATTAAAATCATAAATCCAAAACCCTTCTCTTAAAAATCTTGATTTCTAAACCCTTTGCATGATTAAAAGAAGATTTCTATGCTCATGAAATTTTAGGAAAATCCCACATACCTTAATTTATGACTCTTGAATGAACTCGTACTTTAGGGATGCTTGCTTCTTGTAGATCTCACAATGGGAATTCTGATTCTTGAAGAATTAAGAAAAATCTACGGTTAAATCCTGAGATATGTTAATTTTTAGGTTGAAACCCTAAGGAGTGTTCTTGGTGATTTTGAGAGAAAATAATGTTATTTTGATGTTTGGGGGATTTAATCCCGTGTTATGGCTGAATAGGGGGTGGATAATACCACTTTTGCCCTTAAAAATGCGAAAACAGAACCTGGAAATTGGGTGCGTGTGATAGAGCATCAGTCGTAGACTAATCGCACGCTGCCACTGTCTCAGTCACGAAAATGGCCATAACGTTTCGTTCGGGTATCGTATTTTGGCAAAATTCGTATTGTTCGAAAGATAATTTGAAGACCTTTTATTTGATAGATAGTAGGACCTCTAATTTGTTATATACAAAGAGTTATGGTTGATTGAAGTTGACCTAAGTTTTGATGCTCACTCAAACTCGAACGATAGGAAATCTTTCAACTCGTCCTTGAGTTAGGGGACCTCTATGATCTCAATTCATGCTCAAATAGGTTCCCACAGTACATAATTGATTAACATGCCAAATGTGCATAGGATTTAAGGGTTTTGGATCATCTATGCATAGAAATGATGGTTTTCATTCTAGCCCGAAATGCGGGGTGTTATAATATCTCTAAAGTTGTCACAACCCGAACCGAGGCCCTGTCCGCGATGGGCATACCAAACCATGAAGGTCGAGATCTATCTTCACTTATGATCATATGCAATATTTATTTATTATCAAAATGCAGAAGTATAATTGAATATAGTCATTTCTTAACTCCAACAAAACATTACGAATATCATTTCAACAAGACAAAATACATTTAACACCTATCTATGGAATCTCTATTAACAAAAAGAAAACAACATCTGTTTGAAAATTAGGACAAGGACCTCAGTCGGACCATAAACCAAAACCAACTGAAAACATCATATAAGAGCAAGATACCTTCTAAAATAAGGGAGGCTCACCAACTTTTAATATCTATCAATGATCTACTTCTTAGCAGGACCCCAGGACTGAGACTTTTATCCTGAACTATAGGGGGTCAATAAAAAATGTACTGGTATGTGAAACAACCCAAACTAGCATATTTTTATACAAAATAGGAGAGAGCATTTCATAATAACGGTGAACACAATATAAGTAAAAATACACAGGCATATTTTAATGACCTTCAAAATAATTCTTGGAAACTATTACTCTCTTTTTCTTATTCTTCTGAGCTAGTCGGTACACTCTACAAATCTATAATTCCATGGGCTATATGAAATCTGCCCTTGACTCGGCGGCCTATCCCCCAATCCCAATTCACCGTGAGGATTAGAGTTCATAAAGATTGGTGATACACCCCATATGAGTACACCATGGTAATCCCCCCATGTTAGATATCCTAAATATCCTCCTATGTAGGATAGCATATCGTAAGTCTCGTATTGACATCTATGGTTTCCAGCGATTAGCCTATATACTCAAACGCATTCTTCGAATAACCAAATACCTCTCTTAAGCCCAACTTTTAGTTCTTCAAAACCATTCTTCATACTTTCAAACCATTCAATACTTATTCTATTAAGGGTATGTCATCATCGGGTATCGTCATACCCTGACTTACAATATATATATGTTGCCCTTTTTCACTTATCCTCATGTTAATGACCAGCCATAGTTTTTAAACATCAAGTGATAGGGAGTTATGCAATATATATTCATTTCAGTTTACATAAAAAAAATCTCTTCTCTCAATAGTACAATCATAAGGTGGTCATATCATGTTTGCATTATTCAAAACCCATGGAAATTGTTAATTTGATACGATAAACATTTACCCTTCATAAACACTTTCTCAACATGTAACAAACCATATCATTCCATGATCAATAATAAAGAATTTATCCTCTAGTATTCTTTAAAAAAATCATGTGTTGAAATAACCCACAACAGTTGAAATCAAAGATATCATGAAAGGGGAGGGAGTTTATTTAATTAATGCTCTAAATCAAACTCTTCATTACAAACGAAAACATATATACGTAGTTACATTTAAATTTCATGAAAAATAGTTCAAGACAAACATATACTTTCATCAAAACGATTCCATGATACATACTTTTCGAAACATTATCAAACATTGCTTATATACAAGATTATAGATCTCCAAAACTTGATAAAAACAAGAAAACTTATGCCCATGGATTTTAGGGTAGTCCCACATACCTTATGTTCCTTACTTCAAAGAACGGAACCCTAATCTTGATACTTTTCTTGAGAAATCTCGGATTAAAAGGTTTTAATTCTTATTTTGGTGAAGAGAAAGGGTTTTGTTTGAGGGTAAACTAAAGAAGGAGCAATTTTGTGCCGTAATTACATTATAAATCGTGATTAGATGAATAGGATTGATAGGAAAGGACGCAACTTCCCCTCAGGCATTCATCCCCATAACTGGTTTGCGGTTTGGTAACTCACTGTGATGCGGTAGGTGTTCCATCGCTATAGAAACCGCGACACGGTCCTATCCCGATGAGCTGCTAGAATTGCAATCCAAACACTGCCCAATCCTCGTACAAAAAATATGAAATTTTCCCAAGACATGCCTTTTACAGCCCTGAACATGAATTAACTCAAAAACTATTGTCTCAGGGTCGGGAAGGTCAAAATAGAATCCTCAAAGTTTAGGATTCTTGAAGATTACTAAGCCCCCAACAATTAGTGAAAATTTTGAGTATTAAGCCCCTTAAGCATGCAACTAAAAAGATAAATTAAGCTAAGAATAATATGGGGTATTATAGTTTGGGTCTATAAACGTAGGAAAGATGGTTTAACTCTAGCCCGAAAGTGCAGGGTGTTACAGAAGTCAACACCATGCAGGGTGTTATAGAAATCAACACCTCGAACCTGATTTTAACCTTTAGCAACTAATCTTGCATTGTACCTAGCATATTCAACTCCCGATGTTCCTTTTTTCCTCTTAAATACCCACTTCTAATGGACAACTCTCTTATTTTAGGCAATCTTACCAAATCCCATACGTCATTCTTCTGAAGTCATTCCATATTCTCCTACATAGAAATCATTGGCAAAATTATCACAACTAACTGCCTCTGAGTAAGAAGAAGGTTTTTCACTGGAATCAATACCTTCTACTACATTCAATGCATAAGCAACCAATTCAGCTTCACCATACTTCTAAGGAAGTCTAATATATCTCCTAGGCCTATCTTTAGCAATAGAATATTGTGATGCCAATGGTAGTGAAGAAGAAATAGTATCACTCTGTATCTCCAGGCTAGACTGAGAAGTAGACACTGGTGTAGATTCTACTCCAATCTACAATTCAACGTGGGTGCTTGAATTTTGCTAATTCATGTAACTAGGCTCATTTGGGGGTGAATCACTAAATTCTTTAAAGGATGAAGCATGGTACTTGCAAGTATGATATGAAGGAAATTCAGGAGGCCCTTGTGTGTATATATATATTTTGTACATGTACGCCTACTTAGTGATCTTGCTAGATTAGGTATCTAATGCTTAGAGTTGATTATAGGAATAGGATGCAGCTAGTGCTGATGGTGGACCACCACCATCACCATGTAGCAGTGAAGACTTGAGGCCACTGTATATGGATGACTTCAGATATTCTCATAAGTAGGTGAGTTGAAAAATTCTGGCGGTGTTTAAACTTTCTAATTATTTAACTGAATAAACATGCAGACTATTAGAGTTCAACTGGTTGTTCTTGTAGGTTTGCACAAGTGTTTCATCAAAAGTCATAAATATGACTACTCTTGCAAAAATCTCATACTCTCATAAAAATAATAGAACCATATGAAAAGGAACAATAACATGAAAAAAGATACATATCAAGGGACGTCTTTCATATTTTTGCAAATATAGATATCGTGATTACTTGAACACATAAAAAAATTGGCCACCAACTTATTTAACGGAGTGACAAAGGCCTAACATATTGTTCATGGTTTTAATTGGTGTGTTGTTAAGGCGTGTGGAGGTTTGATGATAGACATATGAATGAAACATGTTGTGAAAGCTGGTCCATTCAAGTGTACAAAGAAAAGTTGAAGGCAAGGTTGTTGATAAGATGATACTATGCATAGACAGGAGTGGATAAGCAAGAATATTCAGGAACCTTCTCAAACACTTATCACTTCAGTAAAGTGGAAGAAAAATGCAACATTCAAAAGTTGAGTTGATATAGAATTCCAACCATGAGAAGAGTTCTGAAAGGATAAAGGATAAAGCAAAAGAGTCTTATTTAATCAGGGAAGGAGAAATGGCTACAACAAGGAGTGAAGTTACTTGATAGAGTAAAAAGAAGAAAGAAGCATAAATCAACCAGGACTTTATTACAGGTGGATCACCAGGGTGCATATATACAACAAAGCATGATCAAGTAACTTACTCAAGCACGAAAAAGAAAATTAACAATCAGCAAATCAATTCACATACTTGAAGAAGAACCTGGTCTCTTACTTAGAAAGTTGTAGACTTTGTGTAGTAGGTAGGTTCTTTGAGTTTTAATAAGTCAATGTTCTAGTCTCATTGATCTATAAACTGAGTTAGGAATTGTGTCTTCAAGTTTGGGAACTTGAAGACTTGGGAACACTTATCTTGGGAAGATTTGTGTTTTTGTAGTGATAGGAGTTAGAATCTTTAATTCCTAGTTTACAAGAAGTCTTGTAATTCTGTTGATTGTTGAGGATCAAGTATTATAGTGAAGTTGGGGTTAAATACTGTAGAGGTATAGGTCGTGGTTTTTTACCCCTTTCTTGATCCGGGTGTTTTCCACGTAAAAACACTGTGTTCAGTATTTACTTCTGTGAACCATGTTTACTTGTTCCACAGATAGGCAATTAGTAGGGCTCGTACTCTAACAAGTGGTATCAGAGCGAGGTTGTCTTCAATAAGGCTAGTACCTAAGAAAAGATTAATATGATGAGTTCCGCACCTCCTACTGTTCACAGTAAAGGTCAGTCAACTACTAGACCTATACTTTTTTATGGATCTCATTTCATGTGGTGGAAAGTAAGGATGGAGATATTCATTCAAGAAGAATATTATGAATTACGGGACAGGATCTCTGATGGTACTACTATTCCAATGAAGGCGGTTGATCGTGAACAAGTCAAGAAAGTAAGGAGTGAATTTACTCCTGATGACTTGTTGTCTTTGAAGAAAAATACAAAGGCCAAGAACATCTTGGTCTATGAACTAGGACCTGCTGAATACAACAGGGTATCTATTTGCACTACTGCTAAGCAAATTTGGGATACACTGGTAAATACTCATGAAGGTACTTCTCAAGTAAGAAAATTCAGGATCTCTCTTCTTTTCGCTGAGTATGAGGCATTCAAACTAAAGGAAAATGAAACCTTGCATGAAAAGATGACAAGGCTTACCACTTTAACAAATGAGCTGAATTTCCTAGGAAAAGTCATCTCTAAGGAAGAACAAGTTGAAAAGGTTCTGAGAGTATTACCCAAGTCAAAATGAAATGTCAAGGTGACTGCAATCAGGGAGGCAAATAAGGATCTTGAAGGCATGACTCTGGATGAACTAGTAGGGAACTTAAGGACTTATGAAATGGAAGTTGATGGAGTCAAAGAGCGAGCAGATCCTGAGAAAATCTTAGCATTGAAAGCTTCTGATAGTGATAAGGAATTTGAACTTGATAAAGAGCAAGTTACCTTAATAACTAAGAACTTCAGCAAATTCTTCAAGAAGAAGAAGGGAACAGGTACTAAGAAACATTCCAATGACAATTCAAATGGGTTCTACAAATGTGGGAAAATTAATCATCAGATTAGAGACTGTCCAGTCTGGGAAATAGAATGGAAGAAGAAAAGGGCTGAAAAGGAACTGAAGGCAAAAAGGAAAGAGGAGCATGCAATGATAGAATCCTGGGGTTCTGATTCAGATGAAGATGAAGTTGATGAAACTGCATTCATGGCCCTTTAGGATTCATATCTAGATGAAGAAGATGAGGATTTTGAAGTAAGTATACTTGAACTCAAAGAAAAACTGAAATTGTTCTCAAAGCCAAAACTTGTTTCCCTGATGAGTGCATTGATTGATGATTTCCAAGAGTTAACCACTGATAGGCATGAATTGTTGAAAAGTCTAGCAAGTCTTAAATTTGACCTCATAGATCTAAAGGCTTGCTCAGATACAGTTGACAAGGACAATTGCAGTCTCAAGAAATAGGTTGCAGAACTTGATATTTCAAACAACAATCTTAAGTCTGAAGTTCTAAAATTAACTCTTACTAAAAATGGGAAGAAGGCCATGAGTAAAGAACAAGAAGATGTTGAGCTTGATCTTGTTAAATACAAACAAGAATGCCATGATTTAACTGAAAAAATGAATAAGTTAAATCAGGAAATCTCTAAACTAAAATTGGATCTTGAAAGGGAAAACAGGTGGACAAACTCCTCTAGAATTGTTCTAAAATTAAGTGAGAAAAAATTTAATGAAAAGGCAGGTTTGGGATTTCTAAAAGTTTTGATGAATGTCCAGTAGCTGCAAAAAGCAGATTAAACAGTCAAAACCTGGCTAACAGATCTTATCAGACCAAAAGGAACAAAACCAGTTGTGGTCAGAGAAACAGGTTGCACTACATGTTGCCTGCATGGAATAAGAGAATTTTAATTCATCCTTTAACTAATAAAATAGGACCCAAGCTTTTCTGGGTTCCTAAGGCTAACCTTTGAATTCTTTTGCAGGAGAAGGTGAAAGGAAACAAAAGGCACTGGTATCTAGACAGTTCTTGCTCAAGACACATGACTGGTGATAAGAAAAAGTTTCTATCACTCTCCAAAATAAATGGAGGAGGAGTTTCTTTTGGTGATGGAAAAAAGGGAATCATAACTGGAATTGGAAAGATTGGATCATCTGGGTTAAAAGCATTGGAGGATGTCTATCTTGTAGAAGGAATAAAGCATAATATGTTGAGCATCTCACAGCTGTGTGATAAATGTAATAAAGTTGTTTTAACTGCTGTAGGAGTCAAGGTAAAAAAGATGGATACTAAAGAGGTTGTGCTCACTGCAAGGTGATATAAAAATATATACAAAGCTGACATCATGGCACTACCAGGACCTGAGCTGACTTGTCTGAGTGCTATAGAAAATAATCCCCTCCTTTGGCACAGAAGACTTGGTCATGCAATTCTGAAACAACTAAACTTACTTTAATCCAAAGACATGGTATTGGGATTACCTAAGACCAAGTTTAAGGAAGAAAAGTTATGTAGTGCTTAAGCAGGTAAGATCCTCTTTTAAGTTAAAGAACCATGTTAGCACAACCAAGTGCCTTGACCTGGTTCATTTAGACTTATGTGGACCCATGAGACTTCAAAGTAGAGGTGGAAAAAGGTATGTGTTTGTGATTGTATATGACTATTCCAAGTTTACTTGGACTTTGTTTCTAGCCTCTAAAGAAGATGCCTTTGATGTTTTTGAAATCTTCATTTAGAAAATTAAAAAGAAATTAGGTGCTTCATTAGTTTCCATAAGGTCTGACCATGGTTCAGAATTTGAGAATGTAAAATTCTTGAAATACTATTCAACAAATGGTATAGATCACAACTTCTCAGCTGCTAGAACACCACAACAAAATGGAGTGGTGGAGAGGAAAAATAGAACTTTGGAAGATATGGCTAGAACAATGATGCTTGCAGCAAATATTGCTAAAAACCTTTGGGCTGAGGCAATAAGTACTGCAGCATATATCATAAATAGATGCATGGTCAAACCTTTGTTAGAGAAGACTCCCTATGAATTACTAAAAGGAAGAAAGCCCAACATATCTCACTTTAGAATCTTTGGATGTAAATGTTTCATACTTAATAAATGTTTCAACAAAAAGCAGGCCTGATATTGTGTTCAGTGTAGGGCTATGTGCCAGGTTTCAAGAAAAACCCAAAGAATCACATCTAAAATCTGTGAAGAGAATCTTTAGATACTTGAAGGGAACCAGTGATCTTGGCGTATGGTATCCCAAAGGTAGTAACTTTAATCTGATAGGTTACTCAGATGCTAATTATGTGGGATATCTGGTGGACAGGAAAAGCACTATAGGAATGGCACACTTCCTTGGACCATATTTGATTACCTGGTCCTCTAAGAAGCAAAATTCAGTTGCTTTGTCTACTGCTGAGGCTGAATATGTTACTGCAGGATCCTGTTCTGTTCAATTGTTATGGATTAAGCAACAACTCATGGTCTTTGGTATATATGTTGGATGTGTTCCTATTTTTTTTATAATACAAGTGCTATTAACATAGCTAAAAATCCTATTCAATATAAGATATCCAAACATATTGACATTAGGCATCACTTTCTTAGAGATAATGTTGAAAAAGGTCATATAGCCATTATGTTTTGTTCTACTGAGGAACAGATTGCTGACATTTTCACTAAGGCCTCGAGTAGAGAACACTTTGAAAAAATTAGGTTAGCCTTGGGGATGATTAAAATTGCATACGTCTCCCTCAATGCTTGACTAGAATAGTTGATTTTACAAGTGATTATTGGTTAATTCAGTCTCACACATTAAGTTGTGTATCCTAAGTCCAAGATTTTAGAGTATGTTGACTCATGTGTGTGTTGATTTTGTAGAAAACCTTGATCACAGAAGCAATTTTGTCTATTTTGTCATTCCGGTATGATTATTATTACTTCAAAGTAGCTTAAAAAGAAACAAGTTGTTTTCCTTGTTCCTTCTTGGTCCATTTAAACCGCCAAAATAAAAAGAGTCCCTTCCCTTTCAAAAAGCTGCCACTTCCTTTCCCATTAGAATTGAAACACTCATTATTACTCCTCTGCCAAATACAGTCCCTCGCCCTTTCAACTTCTTCATCCTTTTATCTTAAATACGCTTTTGTTTGTCTTAATTCTACACTACAAATTCTCTGCACCCTCCTCATACTCAAGAACACTTTCCTGATTCAAAAATGGCATCATTCTCTTCATCTTCCTTCTCTTCTTCTTCCTCCTTCATTGAATCTGTTCCAAATCCCTTCACCGCACTTATCCTTCATCCAAACATCACCTTACCTCCCTTAATTCCTCCTTTAATCTCCCTGAAATTCACCAATTTTGCTGTTTTCAGAAATTTCCCAAACCCTTTTGCCCAAATTTCTTAATCTTCTCCATTTTTTTCGAAACCCCTCCTTCCTCCTCCTATACCACTCCAAATTGTTGAAGCTGATGATAATATTAGTCATAGAGATGACTTTCCTATCGCAAATATAATCCCAAGAAGGTCCAGGTCCAAGATCCCAAGAAAACCTCTTTCCATTCCCGTCACTGTTGACAACACTGCCCCTCCAGAACTTTCTCAAAATATCTATATCCCTCGTACTCCTCACACTCGAGGAAGAAAACAATGAGAAGATGAGTACTTGGCCGAGGCTCTTCGAGCCAGCAAAAAAAAATGTGTGGCTACATCTGATCCCACCCCTCCTCGTGCATTTTCTCCTAATCTCCTACTTCGATCTGTCAGAAAGACAAAAACTATCATGGCCAAAGTTCCAAAACCCTTGTTGCCTATGAAACCCTCTTCTAAACCTACTCAAAAGGCCTCCTCCTCTTCAAAAATTCCTTCTACTATTAAAGGATCCTTCTCCTCAAAAGTTTCCCCTTCCAAGCCTTCTACTCATCCCAAGAAACAGATCACCCCACCTGTTCCTTCTGACTTATCTGAGTCTGACTTTACCCCAGATGCTACTGATGAGTTGGGACCTGATTTTGAAGTTCCCCACTCATATTCTCATCAAGATACTCCTGAGGCACATCATCTTCACTTTCAAAAGCAAAAATTAGCTAGAGGGAGGGTAGTTAGTAGTTTTGAGGGATCTGATATACAAGTGTTACTGGATAAATTGGAGTTTCAAGGTTGGTCACATTTATTTCTTCAAGGTGATCTTCAGCGTAGATTTGCTAAACCTGAAGTATATAAGTTTTATACGAATGGGGTGGGAATTGGTGAATTGTTCTCCACTACTGTCAGAAAGGTTACCATGAACCTTTATGTTGCTGACATTGCTAGGATTTTATGTATTCCCTATGGGGGATGGGGTCACTATGTCAAGGGTGCTTGGCCTCCTCTGGATAATCTTACCTCTGCCCTCGACATATGTAGAAATTTTTATGGCAATCCTAACTTGCTCCACCATAGAAGAGTCCTTAAGAGGGAGATGTCCCCACTACATCAGCTCTATTTTGATTTGGTCCAAAAAATGATTATTCCTAGGAAGGAGAGATAGTGTGTGGAAAGTTTTCTTGATCTTACACTCATGGAGTTGTTGGATACTGAAGTACGAATTGATCTGCCTTGACTCATACTAAAGCATATGCAAAGGTTTCTACTCAAGGAAGTAAATGGACATGCTCTACCTTATCAATTCTGGCTCACCCCTATATTTGAGGACTTTGGTGTTTCTGTTCAAGTGTGGTCTTCATAGACTACCAAATATATCATAAGGCGTGTGAACCATATGATGCTACCTATTTCCATGAAGAGTACGTATAATCCGATGCAACGATTGAGAAATTCACTAGCTGAGAAACAAGCTGAGGTAGAAGTTGCTCAAGCAACTTTGGAGGCTGCACAGGCTACTCATAAAGAAGAAAAAGGGATCCTCCATGCTCAAATTGCTTCCCTTAATTCCTTGTTAGAAAAAGAGAGAGCTTAAAATGCAGATGTTATTAGGAAACTCACCTTTCTTATTCCCTCCTCTTCTTCCACTTAGCCTCTTCACTGATATCTTATGCCTATCTCCCTTTGTTTCTTTTCTTGACATCTTGTTCTCTTTTAGTTTACTTTTTGGTATATGTAGTCATCTCTTCAAATGAATAAACTGGGCTTATTTTTTTTTCTGTTTTCTATTTTCTGCTCCTGTTTTCTCATATTGCATTCATGTTCTCTTATTCTTAATTTTGATTGTCTTAGTGATAGCCTCAATGGCCATGAATTATTACTCATTTTTCACTTGTTGATCTAGCTTTTCGATGATGTCAAAAGGGGGAAGAGTAGGATATGCAATGCTTATAACTCAATGACTAACCTGTTTCATTTTATGCTAGTCCTTATTCAAATGCCCTATTGAGTATGTTAGGGATCTGTGATGTTATGCTGCTATGTTTGTCATCATCAAAAAGGGGAAATTTGTTAAGGCATATGGAGTCTTGATGATATACATATGAATGAAACATGTTGTGAAAGCTTGTCCATTCAAGTGTACAACAAAAAGCTGCAGCCAAGGCTGTTGATAAGATGATACTGCGCATAGACAGGAGTGGATAAGCAAGAATATTCAGGAACCTTCTCAAACACTTATCACTTTAGTAAAGTGGAAGAAAAATGCAACATTCAGAAGTTGAGTTGATCTAGAAGTCCAACCATGAGAAGAGTTTCGCAAGGATAAAGGATAAAGTAAAAGAGTCCTATTTAATCAGGGAAGGAGAAATGGCTACAACAAAGAGTGAAGTTACTTGATAGAGTAAATAGAAAAAAGAAGCATAAATCAACCAGGACTCTATATTAGGTGGATCAAGAGGGTGCATATATACAAAAAATCATGATCAAGTAACTTACTCAAGCACAAAAAAGAAAATCAACAATCAGCATATCAATTCACATACTTGAAGAAGAACCTTGTCTTGTCTCTTACTTAGCAAGTTGTAGACTTTGTGTAGTAGGTAGGTTCTTTGAGTTGTAATGAGTCATTGTTCTAGTCTCAGTTATCTATAAACTGAGTTAGGAATTGTGTCTTCAAGTTTGGGAACTCGAAGACTTGGGAACACTTATCTTGGGAAGATTTGTGTTTTTGTAGTGATAGGAGTTAGAAGTTTTAATTCCTAGTTAACAAGAAGTTTTGTAATTCTGTTGATTGTTTAGGCTCAAGTATAATAGTGAATTTGGGGTTAAATCCTGTAGAGGTACAGGTCATAGTTGTTTACACCTTTCTTGAGCCGGGTATTTTCCACGTAAAAACACTGTGTTCAGTATTTACTTCTATGAACCATGTTTACTTACTTGTTCCACAGATAGGCAATTAGTAGCGCTCGTACTCTAACATGTGCATTGTGTTTTTAAAAGTACTCCATGTAGACTATTGCATAGAGTTCATGTTTTGGCTTTTCCTTTTGTCTTATGCTTTTCCATTCTTTCGCAACTGTAATTCCTTGTGCTTGCGAGTATTGTAGTTTCTCTTGGAAAGTTTCATTCAGCAACTGGACCTGGTTCTGAAAATAAGGGATCTTCCAATGGCCGGAATGTGGGCGATACCTTTAAACAAATCCTAATACATGATAAATCTGCAGCTAGCATTTGTTGGCAGCTGAAAACTCATCATGGGAATTAGTTTACTCATCGTTGAACGACGGGATATGATCAAGAACAATAATGATGTTGGAGAAAGAAAAAGGAAAATGAATTTGCCACAAAAAAAGCATCGTGGACAGCAGGGTTCGAACCTGCGCGGGTGAAGCCCAACAGATTTCAAGTCTCTCCTTAACCACTTGGACGTATCGACTTAACATTAATACAATTGCTAAACAACTTTATAGTATTAATACAAGATTCACTTTCAAAAGTTTTTGACTAGTGAGTTTTAATGAACAAGTAATTTTGCTAAGTAAAGGAATTTACACATAATCAATAGAATTATTAATCTTAAGAAAATAGAAAAACTAATTTTCTACACTAGGTTAAAAGGTAACCCAAGCATACAACTTTTATGTGATACTATTATTATTTTAAAATATTACAAATACATATATAGAGAAAAACTAAACAAAAAAGAAAATTCAAAAATAAAGGCTCTGACTCGAGGTTGGGATTCTTGTATGTATGAGTGTCTCATGTTTAAAAACAATAAATATACTAATACGAGTTCTGAGCTAAAAGGGTCATATTTTCAAGCAACTTTACTTGAAATTTAAATTTACTTGCAACATTCATAAGTAAAAAAACAATGTTTGGTTGTTATTACGGCTTATTTCAAGCTACTTTACTTACAATTTAAATTTACTTACTGTTAAGAATACGAGCCCTATTAATTGCCTATCTGTGGAACAAGTCAATAAACGTGGTTCACAAAAGTAAATACTGAACGCAGTATTTTTACGTGGAAAACACCCGGCTCAGGAAAGGTGTAAAAAACCACGACCTGTACCTCTACAGGATTTAACCCAAATTCACTATAATACTTGAGCCTCAACAATCAACAAAATTACAAGACTTCTTGTAAACTAGGAATTAAAACTTCTAACTCCTACTACTACAAAAACACAAATTTTCCCAAGATAAGTGTTCCCAAGTCTTCGAGTTCCCAAACTTGAAGACACAATTTCTAACTCAGTTTATAGATCACTAAGACTAAAATAGTGACTTATTACAACTCAAAGAACCTACTCACTACACAAATTCTACAACTTGCCAAGTAAGAGATCAAGTTATTTCTTCAAGTATGAGAACTGATATGCTGATTATTGATATGCCTTTTAAGTGCTTGACACTACTTTTGAATTTGTTTCTTGTATTTAAGAGCCCACCTCATGGAGTCCTTCAATTGATATCAACTTCTGTATTCAATAGGACTCCAGATAGTTTCTTGCTACTCTTTTTCGCCCCTCTCTTCTTCTTTCAATAGGATTCCTCTTTTCTCTTTCTTCAAGACTCCTTGTTCAACTCAACCAGATTTTCACTCAACTTATGAAAGTCTTCTTTTTCAACTCAACTTTTAGTGTGATAAATGTTATCCACTTCTATTTGTAAGCCAGGTCATCATATCAATAACTTATCTGCAGGTGACCTTGGTTCAGTTGGATGGAACAACTTTTACCACGTGTTTCATTCTCATGTCTATCATTAGAACTTCACATGCTGTAACAATTTTCCCCTTTTTGATGATGACAAATATAGCAGTATCATACCACAAACCTGAAATACTCACCAAGAAGTTAAGTAAAGGAAATAGAATGAAACACAGATCAGTCAGTTGAGTTATAAGTACTGTATAATCTGTTTTTCTCCCTTTTGACATCATCAAAAAACTAGTCCAATGAGGGAAACAAGTATTATTATTCATGGTCACTGGGGATATCACTAAAACATGAAGACATTAGAGCAAAAAACAAGCAATGTATCAATAAAATAGAAGTGAGCCACATAAAACAAAAAGAGACCATTTCATTGATAGAATAGAAAACAATGATCATCATCCCATGATAAATAATAAGAGAGAACCAGATGAACCAAAAAGTTGCCTAAGGATACTAAGAGGGCTTAAGTGGATGAGGAAGAAGGAATAAGGGAGGTCAGTTTCTTAATGATATCTGCATTTTTAGCTCTTTTCTTTTCCAAAAGGGTTGTGAGGGAGGCAATTTGAGCTTGAAGTACCTGTTTCCCCTCCTCATAAGTGGTTTGAGCAACTTCCAATGTAGCTTGTGACACATCCACCTTACTTTTCATGGAAATAAGGGCATTCCTCAGTCATTGAATAGGATTATCAGCACTCCTCATAGCAGCAGGAAACATAGCATGGTTCATAGACCCAATGACATCCTTTGTGGTCTGTAATGACCATACTTTGACAGTAATATAAAAGTCCTCAAAAACAGGGGTAAGCTAGAACTCATATTGCAAAGCATTCACATTTGCATCTTGAATTAAAACCCTTTGTATGTTCTTAATGATTAGTGTAGGAAGATCAATTGGAGTCTAAAAGTCTAGCAATTCCATCAGGGTGAGATCAAGAAAATTTGTTGTTATTCTCCTTTCCTGTCTAGGAAGGATCATTTTATGATCCACATCAAAATAGAACTGGTGAAGAGGAGACATCTCATTCTTGAGAACCTTTCTATGAGTTAAAAGGGAAGGATTTCTAGAGAATTTTCTATAAATATCAATAGCTGAAGGAAGGTTATCAAAAGGAGGCCAAGCACCTTTCACATAATGACCCCAACCCCCAGTAGGAACATGTAAAATTCTACTCAGATCAGCAGGGTAGAGATTTATGGTTTTACCATGAACAGTGGTGGAGAACATCTCCCCAACAGCAACTCCATTAGTGTAAAATTCATACACTTCAGCTTTCCCAAACTTTCTTTGATAATAACCTTGAAGAAACTGGTGTGACCACCCCTGAGCATTCAGTTTAGTAAGCAACACATCCCAAAACCAGTAACAACTCTACCCCTAGCCAACTTACATTTTTTAAAGTGGAGAACTTGAGCTGACAGGAAGGCCTTGTCAGCAGGAGTATCAAAAGCAACATCATAGTCAAGATCTGGATCATATTGAGTAGAGGAAGTAGGAGGGATATCAGGAAGAAAATCAGAATCTGAGTCCGAGGAATCAGAAAGAACAGGTTGGGATACTTGTTTTTTCAGACGAGAAGAGGATTTTGAAGAGCCTCTGGTGGAAGGGAATCCTCTAACAGTGGAGGCTTTCTCAGGAGAAGCTTTCTCTGAAGATTTTGACGATGACGAAGTTTTGGAAGTGGGTTGGGATGGAGATACAGGTGTGAAAGCAGATTTTGAGTTTTTGACAATGATATGCTTTCGTTTTCTTTTAGAACGAAGGAGAATATCAGGAGAGGGATTACTAAGAGGTGGATAACCAGAAGGAGAAACCCATTTCTTTTTACTTGCATGAAGTGCTTCTTCCAATGAAGCATCTTGTTGTTGTTTCTTTTCTCGAGTAAGATGAATCCGGGGAGAAACAACTACAGGAGAAGGCTTAACTGAAGTAGATTCATCTACATCAATGACAACAGAAGAGGGTTTTTATTTTAGAACAGATCAGGACCTTTGAGTGATGAGATTGGCAATGGGTTCATTGTCTAGATCAACAATTTGAAGTGGGATTTGTGGAGGAAATGACGGGTTGGAGTGGAATGAGGTCTTTGGAGAAAATTATTTAAAAGGATTTGGGAAGTTTCTGAACGCAGCAAAATCAGAGAATTTTTGGGTGATTTGAGGAGGAATTAATGGAGGTAAGGTGATGTTTAGGTGGATGACAATGGAGGTGAAAGTGTTTGTGGTGGAGTCAGGTGAAGAGGATGAAGAAGATGATGAAGTGTCCATGGCTACTTAGTCAGAAGGTTTTGTGTTGTTGTAAGGAAGGTGTAGAGGGAATAAGAAAAGAAAAAAAAGAAACATATTTAAGAGTGATTTAGATGGAGTTGAATAGTGAGAGGAAAGGATTTGGATAGAAACGTAATGATGAAGGGGTCTGAAATGATGGGAAAAGGCTGGCAGTTTTTTGAGGCAGATGACTTTTGGAGTTTTGGCGATTTAAGTACAATGGAAGGGACCAAGAAAAGAAACTTGTTTCTGTCTTATACAATCATGAATAAGTGAAAATCATACCTGAACTGTGTAAACAATGGTCAAAATTTTCTTTGATGGTTTTTCCTATCTGCAAAATCAATACATAGCTGAGTTAATTTACTCTAAAATCTTAGAATTAGGATACATAACTAAATGTGTAAGACTGAATTAATCAACTATCACTTAAGTACAGTCTTTTCTAACCAATCATTGGGGGAGATTTATACAATTTTAATCATCCCCAAGGCTAACCTGTTTCTTTCAAAATGTTCTTTACTCAAGGCCTTAGTAAATATGTCAGCAATTTTTTCCTCAGTTGAACAAAACATAATTGATATATGACATTTTTCAACATTATCTCTAAGAAAGTGATGTCTAATATCAATATATTTGGTTCTTTTATGTTGAACAGGATTTTTAGCTATGTTAATGGCAGTTGTATTATCATAAAAAATAGGAACATAACCAACATCTATACCAAAATCCATAATTTGTTGTTTAATCCATAACAACTGAGCACAGTAAGACCCAACAACTATATATTCAGCCTCAGCAGTGAACAAAGCAACTGAATTTTGCTTCTTTGTGGACCAGGTAATTAAACATGATCCCAAAAAGTGTGCCATACATGTAGTGCTTTTCCTGTCCACCAGATATCCTGCATAATCAGCATCATATTATCCTACCAAATCAAAGTTACTACCTTTGGGATACCATAATCCAAGATCACTTGTTCTTTTCAAGTATCTAAAGATTCTTTTCACTGATTTTAGATGTGATTACTTAGGCTTAGATTGAAACCTGGCACATAGTCCTACACTAAACACAATATCAGGCCTACTTGTAGTGAGGTATAGGAGTTATCCTATCATACCTCTATACATCTTTTGCTCTACATCTGAACCTATTTCATCCATGTCCAGTTTTATGGCAGTGGCAATAGGAGTACTGATCTCCTTTGCTTCTTCCATGGAAAATCTTTTGAGAAGCTCTTTGACATACTTCTATTGGTGGATCATTGTCCCTGATGCTGATTGTATTATTTGTAAACCTAAAAAGTAATTTAGTTCTCCCATCATGCTCATCTCAAATTCACTGCTCATGAGTTTTGAAAATTCATGAGTCATATTCATATTAGTTGATCCAAATATAATGTCATCCACATATACCTGCACAACTAACAAATCCTTTCCATTAGTTTTTAAGAACAGGGTATTATTAATTTTACCTCTGGAATGACCATTCTCCAATAGAAACATGGACAACCTCTCATACCAAGCTCTAGGTGCTTGTTTCATCCCATACAAAGCTTTATCCAGTTTATACACATGATTAGGAAACTCTTTGCTTTCGAATCATGGAGGTTTCTTGACATAAAACTCCCCTTTGAGAAACCCAATTAGAAATGCACTCTTCACATCCATATGATAAAGTATAAACTCCTTGTAGGCAGCAAATGCAACAAGTAATCTTATAGCTTCCAATCTTGCTACAGGACCAAAAGTCTCATCAAAGTCTATTCCTTCCTCTTGGTTATATCCTTGGACCACCAAACTTTCCTTGTTTCTTGTGACTGTTCCATGCTCATCAACTTTGTTCCTGTACAACCACTTAGTTCCAATTACTGATCTATCTTTTGGAAGTGGAACCAAGTGCCATACTTTGCTTCTTTCAAACTGTTTCAGTTCTTCTTGCATAGCTATGATCCAATCAATATCAAGAAATGCTTCAGTTACCTTCTTTGGCTCTATTTCTGACAGGAATGCCTTGAAAGCACACATACTTCTTAGTCCAGATCATGTAGTAATCCCAAAGGTGAGTTCAGTGAGAACAATTTCTATGGGATGTGATCCTTGATATTTGTACCCTTTTGGTATCAATCTTAGTGAGACACTACGATCACTGACAGTATTTTGATCTGGGATAGTTGGTGGCTCAGTTCCCCCTGTCACTGTGCCTTCAGCTTCAATTCCCCCTGTTGAAGTGCCTCTAAGTTTGATAGCTTCAGTCAATGAACTGGGTTGTGCAACCTATTCCTCAGCATCATTTTCTTCCTGTAGGTTAGTCTTGACACAGGATTCAACAAAGATCACATGTGTGCTTTCTTCAACACAGTTTGTTCTGTTGTTTAAAATTCTATATGCTTTACTATTGAGTGAATATCCTAAGAATATTCCCTCATCACTTTTAGCATCAAATTTTCCCAAATTATCTTTTCCATTATTATGAATGAAACATTTACATCTAAAGATTCTAAAGTGAGAGATGTTAGGCTTTCTTCCTTTTAGTAATTCATAGGAAGTCTTCTCTAACAAAGGTCTGATAATGCATCTATTTATGATATATGTTGTTGTACTTATTGCCTCAGCCCAAAGGTTTTCAGCAACATTTGTTGCAATCATCATTGTTCTAGCCATATCTTACAAAGTTCTATTTTTCCTCTCCACCACTCTATTAAGTTGTGGTGTTCTAGGAGCTGAGAAGTTGTGATCTATACCATTTGTTGAACAATATTTCAAGAATTTTACATTCTCAAATTCTGAACCATGGTCAGACCTTATAGAAACTAAAGAAGTACCTAATTTATTTTCAATCTTTTTAATGAAGATTTTAAATACATCAAAGGCATCTTCTTTATAGGCTAGAAACAAAGTCCAAGTAAACCTGGAATAGTCATCAACAATTACAAACACATTCCTTTTTCCACCTCTACTTTGAAGTCTCATGGGTCCACATAAGTCTACATAAACTAGGTCAAGGCACTTGGTTGTGCTTACATGGTTCTTGGACTTAAAAGAGAATCTTACCTGCTTCCCCCTTACACATGCACTGCATAGATTTTCTTCCTTGAACTTGGTCTTGTGTAATCCCAATACTATGTCTTTGGATGAAAGTACGTTTAGTTGTTTCAGACTTGCATGACCAAGTCTTTTATGCCAAAGGAGGGAATCATTTTCTATTGCACTCAGACAAGTCAGTTCAGGTCCTAGTAGTGCCATGATGTCAGCTTTGTGTCTATTTTATATCTCCTTGCACTGAGCACAACCTATTTAGTATCCATCTTTTTTACCTTGACTCCTGTAGCTGTAAAAACAACTTTATTACCTTTATCACACAGCTGTGAGATGCTCAGTAGATTATGCTTCAATCCTTCTACAAGATAGACATCCTCCAATGCTTTTGACTCTGATGAGCCGATCTTTCCAATTCCAGATATGATCCCCTTTTTTCCATCACCAAATGAAACTCCTCCTCCATTTATTTTGGAGAGTGAAAGGATCTTTTTCTTATCCCCAGTCATGTGTCTTGAGCAAGCACTGTCTAAATACCAGTGTCTTTTTCTTCCTCTCACTTTCTCCTGCAAAAAGAATTCAAGGGTTATCCTTAGGAACCCAGACAAGTTTGGGTCCTATTTTATGAGTGAAAGGATGAATTAAAATTCTCTTAGTCCATGCAAGTAACACGTAGTGCAACTTGTTTCTCTGACCAGAACTAGTTTTGTTCCTTTTGGTCTGAGAAGATTTGTTAGCCAGATTTTGACTGTTTAATCAGCTTTTTGAAGCTAATTGACATTCAATGGTGGGATGTCCAAGGTTTCCACAAATGTAACATAAATCATTTGGTTCATCAAAACTTTTGTTGAATCCCAAACCTGCCTTTTCATTGAAATTTTTCAAACTTAATTTGTGAATAATTCTAGAGGAGTTTGTCCATCTATTTGACCTTTCAACATCCAATTTTAGTTTAGCAATTTCCTAACTCAACTTATTCATTTTTCAGTTAAATCATGGCATTCTTGTTTGTATTTTACAAGCTCAAGTTCAGCATCTTCTTGTTCTTTACTCATGGTCTTCTTCCCATTTTCAGTGAGAGTTAATTTGAGAACTTCAGACCTAAGATTGTTATTTGAAATCTCAAGTTCTGCAACCTGTTTCTTGAGACTGCAATTTTCCTTGTCAACTGTGTCTGAGCAAGCCTTTAAATCGATGAGATCAAATTTAAGACTTGCTAGACTGTTGAACAATTCATCCCTATCACAGGTTAACTCTTGGAAATCATCAATCAATGCACTCATCAAGGAAATAAATTTTGGCTTTGAGAACAATTTCATCTTTTCTTTGAGTTCAAGTATACTTACCTCAGAATCCTCATCTTCTTCATCCAAATCTGAATCCCCAAGGGCCATGAATGCAGTTTAATCAACTTCATATTCATCTGAATCTGATCCCCAGGCTGCTATGATTGTATGCTCCTCCTTTCTTCTTGCATTCAGCTCCTTTTCAACCCTTTCCTTCTCCCACTCTATTTCCCAGAATGGAAAGTCCCTAATCTAATGATAAATTTTTCCACATTTGTAGAACCCATTTGGATTATCATTGGAACGTTTCTTAGTACCTATTCCCTTCTTGTTTTTGGAGAATTTGCTGAAGTTCTTTGTTATGAAGGCAACTTTCTTTTTATCAAGTTCAAATTCCTCATCGCTATCAGAAGCTTTCAATGTCAAGATTTTCTCAGGAGCTGCTCCTTCTTTGACTCCATGAACTTTCATTTCATAAGTCCTTAGGTTCCCTGCTAGTTCATCCAGAGTCATACCTTCAAGATCTTTATTAGCCTCCCTGATTGCAGTCACCTTGACATTCCATTTTGATTTGGGTAATACCCTCAGAACCTTTTCAACTTGTTCTTCCTCAGAGATAACTTTACCTAAGAAAGTCAGCTCATTTGTTAAAGTGGTAAGCCTTGTCATCATTTCATGTAGGGTTTCATTTTCCTTCATTTTGAATGCCTCATACTCAGTAAAAATAAGAGAGATCCTGAGTTTTCTTACTTGAGACATGCCTTCATGAGCATTTACCATTCCGTCCCAAATTTACTTAGAAGTAGAGTAGGTGGATAATCTATTGTATTCAGCAGGTCCTAGTCAATAGACCAAGATGTTCTTAGCCTTTGCATTTTTCTTTAAGGCCAACAAGTCATCAAGAGTAAATTCACTCCTTACCTTTTTGACTTGTACACCATCAACCGTCTTCATTGGAATAGTGGGACGATCAGTAATCCTGTCCCATAATTCATAACCTTCCCCTTGAATGAACATCTCCATCCTTGCTTTCTACCAGATAAAATGAGAGCCATCAAAGAGTGGAGGTCTAGTAGTTGACTGACCTTCCCTGTGACCAGTAGGAGGTGCGAAATTCATCATAGTGATCTTTTCTTAGGTACTAGCCTTATTTAAGACAACCTCACTCTGATACCACTTGTTAAAAATATGAGTCCTATTAATTGCCTATCTGTGGAACAAGTCAATAAACGTGGTTCACAAAAGTAAATACTGAACACAGTATTTTTACGTGGAAAACACCCGGCTCAGGAAAGGTGTAAAAAACCACGATCTGTACCTCTACAGGATTTAACCCAACTTCACTACAATACTTGAGCCTCAACAATCAACAAAATTACAAGACTTCTTGTAAACTAGGAATTAAAACTTCTAACTCCTACTACTAACAAAACACAAATCTTCCCAAGATATGTGTTCCCAAGTCTTCGAGTTCCCAAACTTGAAGACACAATTCCTAACTCAGTTTATAGATCACTGAGACTAAAATAATGACTTATTAAAACTCAAAAAACCTACTCACTACACAAATTCCACAACTTGCCAAGTAAGAGATCAAGTTCTTTCTTCAAGTATGAGAACTGATATGCTGATTGTTGATATGCCTTTTTAGTGCTTGACACTAATTTTGAATTTGTTTCTTGTATTTAAGCACCTACCTCATGGAGTCCTTCAATTGATATCAACTTCTGTATTCAATAGGACTCCAGATAGTTTTCTGCTACTCTTTGCCGCCCCTCTCTTCTTCTTTCAATAGGATTCCTCTTTTCTCTTTCTTGAAGACTCCTTGTTCAACTCAACTTTTGCACTTCTTGTTTTTCATTCAACTTATGCAAGTCTTGTTTTTCAACTCAACTTCTAATGTGATAAATGTTATCCACTTTTATTTGTAAGTCAGGTCATCATATCAATAACTTATCTGCAGGTGACCTTGGTTCAGTTGGATGGAACAACTTTTACCATATGTTTCATTCTCATGTCTATCATCAAAACTCCACATGCTCTAACACTTACATCATTCATAAGTGAAAAAAGAATGGTTGTTATATATGCTAGCTTGCCTGAGCGTAAATATTATGGTTTACTTTGCTTCGTCAAGAATAAATCAATTAATATCATGCATATATATTTTTAACACTTGAGCTTCATTTTTAATGAGTGTTCATTTTCAAGGTAAAAGATTCTACTTTCAATCTTTTCACATATAATGCAAGGCTCCAAGAATATTAACTTTTAATTTTAACACATAGGGCTCCAGCTTAATTTTAATCCATATCAACTTTTAATCATCGTAAACAACAGTGATATAAAAAAGATTATGTGAAGAGCCAAGTTTAAGCATGAAGAATATGAATCAAGTTTTGTCAAGATTATCAAATCAAAAAGGGAAGATTTGTTAGAGTATTTGTCTCTTATTAAAATTGAGTTTTAATTTTATATAAATGGAAGTCAAAGTATTACCAAAATTATTTTTACTTTTATTGAATAGAAAATATATTTCTCTACTATATTTGACTAACCTCTTTCTTGAAAGAAAGATTTTGTACCTCTATATATTGAAGATACCTCTTCTTATACCATTACACAATAAATAGTCTTGTTTAGGAGAAACTTTTCTCCCAATATATTTTATACCTTTCGCTATAGTTTTTAATATGTAGTCGTTTAAATAGTCTGTTTAGGAGAAACATTTCTCCCAATATATTTTATGCCTTTCGCTATAGTTTTTAATATGTAGGATAACTGATTAAACCATATTAATAATATTAAGTTTTTAGTACAGTTTTTTTTACTGAATTATCGTGTCATAGTTTGCAACTATTAGCTTATGAATGGTGCTCTATCGGTTTTGAACCCAACACAAAGGGAAAATCACAAAAATAATGTAGGAGCGCTAGACCATAATTATAGGAAGCAACATAGCTTTAAAAAATTACAGTATTTGTCATGTATCTTAGATTTTCAGATACACATTCTACACAAGAAAAAAGAACGTGTATCTTCAAGTATCAGCAAATTAAAAGATAAACATGTTAGGCTTTGTTAGAACTTGTATATCTTCAGATACCAATACGCGCTGCTTTGTAATTTTTTTAAAGTTGGGTTTGGTTATATAATTAGGCACTAATGCTTTGTCTAATAATTTACTATTAGATTAATTATAATGATACAAATAATAATGTTGGGAGTACTGCATAAAATCTAATGATTAACAATATTACATAAAAATTATTATTATTATTATTATTAATAAGAAGAAGAAGAAGAAAAAGAATAACAACAACAACAACAACAACAACGATATTAACAGTAATATTAATACTATTGCCGGCAACAGAAAAATAAAACTAATCGTCATTGGTATCAGGGACGTCATTAACGATGTCATATTCATCCAATTTTTCCTTTCTGTCCTCTAATTCATCTTCATCTTCATCTTCATCATCATCCTTAAGCAATATGGCTGGAAATATTTTCTAGCTTGTCCATGCTTTCAAATGGTGAGACATCAAAGAAAGAATGCAATGAGCTTAAAGAGAAGGTGAAAGCGGTCCTCGTTAAAAAGCTTACAGTTGTGGAGCTTGAACACCAGGCTAAAATCCTTCATGAAGACATCACAAAGCATAGAGTTACTTAAGAGCTAAAATTGTGGCAGAACCTCGTTGATAATGCAAATGAGAAAGGATGGAGATATCAAGTTTTCCCGCATTTGAAGCTTCAGCCTCTGTCTAAGGACGAGAATGATGTCAATCAGATGCACCAATTCTTGAACCTCTGGCTGAAGATGAGGATGAACAACTTTCTTCTGAAAATAGAGATTTCAATGATGGAGAACCTCAGAAGAAAAGGCTTAAAAGGAAAATATGTATACAACAGAAAACAAAGAAGAAAAGAAGAGTCAATTCAAAGAAAAAAAATTGTTGGATAGGGATCAAAGGCTCTAATTGACTTTCTTCAATTTAAACGTATACCAGAGAAAAATCATCCCAATATGCATGATGTGACATCAATAATATGTAAATATATAATAAAACATAACTTTTGTCATCCAGTTAAAAAGAGAAGCATCCTTTTTGATGTTCAGTTAGAAGCTTGTTTTGAAAAAAAGAGTGGTAGACGTAGACAAAATATTTAGCCTCCTTGAAAGCCGTTTTGTTGAAAATAAAGAGTGATTTCAAAAGGATGAGCCTGATCAGGATCTTGAAGATGATGACACAGAAACATTGGTGACTCTCTCTTAAATCTGAGGAAAAGGTTGAACGAAAGAAGATATCATCAATTTGGTATTTGACTGCAGCACTAAGTCATGTTGCAGCATTGATTCCTGAAAATCAGCGGCAGCAAGAATTATTTGTCGGATGGGAGAACCATATACCCCTTGATCCGTTCTCATGAATCCAACAAATTCTTTTTTCTTTGAATCGACTCTTCTGTGCTTCTTTGTTTTCTCTCCTTTCAACTAATAATTCCTGTTGCATCTGATTGTCAGAAATCAAGGCTGAAACTTGACTTAGTGCTTCAATTGAATACCAAATTGAAGATATATTCTATTGTTCAAACTTTTTCTCAGATTTAAGAGCGCGCCACGAATATTTCTGTGTCATCATCTTTAGGATCATGATCAGGCTCTTCCTTTTGTAATCGCTATTCAATTTCAAGAAAAATGGCTTTCAAGGAGGCTAAATTTTCTGCTGTACCAGTTTTTTCCCCAAAACAGGTTCTAACTGAACACCGCAAGGATGCTTCTCTTTTTAACTTTATGACAATGGTTATGTTTTATTATATATTTACATACTGTCGATGTTACATCATGCATATTGGGATAATTTTTTTCTGGTATCTTGACCATTAAACCAAAGAAGGTCAATTAGAGCCTTTTGATCCCTATCCAACAATTTTTTTTTCTTTGAAACAACTCTTTTTTGTTTTTTTGTTTTCTGTTGTGTACATCCTTTATTTTTTAGCCTTTTCTTTTGAGGTTCTCCATTACTGAAATCTATATTGTCTAAAGAAACCTGCTCATCCTCAACTCCAGCTAGAGGTTCAAGCTCTACTTCTTTGAGAATCATTCCAAGAATATTCTTCTTTGCAGGTGATAAAAGTCAAATGGCCACCCTAACTTTTGAAGACATGATTGGAGACCATCACTTAAAGTCTCAAGACTTGGTCACCCCGAGGAAAAAAGAATATGCAAGGAAGACCCATTTTGAGCCTACCATTGAGCATACTATTCATCAAGGGCGTGAGTGGAAGATTGCTTGGAGCATTGAAGACTTGAGGATTCACGATTTTGGACACTTAATAGCTCACGTTTTTTGGGTCATCTTCATTGAGGGCATTTTGGTCACTTCACTTTGTCCAAAATGCATTCCATGGCCACCCCTCTAATTAAGGTTAGTGTAGTCATTTGTCTTCTTTTATAATATAATATAAATAGAACAACATAGGGTTTTTATGTCACGACCCGAATCGAGGCCTTGGCCATGACGAGTATCCCGAAGCATGAAGGCCCGGACACCCTTCTAACTTGAAATCATATACACCATTCATACATAAATAAGGAAATACGGAAATTATAGCAAGACAGAATCATGGTCATAAATCTTATATGAATTTAGCATTAAAGAACGAAATCAAAAACTAATTAGCAACATCTGCAAACCGTCTGCAAAATCTCTACTACATACTTTCTAACACAATTTGAAAGCTGGGACAAGGCCCCCAGTAGACCAAAACTGTAACTACTAATAATTGTCCAAAAATAAATAGGCCTTCCGGAATATAGAAGGCTCACCAACTGGACACTGCAACTCTGTCTGATGAAATGTATTTCTTATCTGGACCCCTAGACTGAGCCTCAGAGCCTGAGAGGTAGGGGGAGGAGGAGTCAATACAGTGTACTGGTACGTAAAGTAATTCAAAATAAAACTTTTATATAAGTAAAATAGTGGAGAGCAATTTATCAAAACATCATGAATAAACAGTTCTCAAAATACATAGGCACTTTCTGAAAATCATAAATCATTCTTGTCAATGCAATGTCTGTTCTTTGTACTACTTCTGAGTTAGGTGGCACTCCCCTAGAACTCTAATATTCCATGGGCTATATGAAATTCTCCATTGACTCGGTGGGGAAGCCCCCAACCCAAGTATGCCGCAAGGGTTGGAGTCTCTGATTCTGGTACGCCATACAGCACTAGGACAGCGTAATATAATATACCCGGATCGACAAATCATGATTTTGGGCAAAGAGTTATCTGAACTCGTTTCATCTTCAGGAAAACACCTAACATCTCTTTATGCCCTATTTTAGCCTTTTCTGAACATGCATCATTCTAAAATTCTAAAACATGAAAGTCTGATTTCTGTATTAGTGTGTGTTTGTTATGGCATTGTCTGAGTTGGTATCGTCATACCAAGACTTGTAAGTCGTTATTCTGAGCCATATATGATTATTTCATTCTAAAACAATGTTCAGGCCACTTGATCATGCATAAAGTGTAAGAAGAGTCATATCTCAAATCTTAAGTCAAAAATCATGCAAAGGCTTTCCATTCATTCAACAATTTCAATAAGTAGTGGCCAACTTTTCAAAAACATTCTTGAAGTTTCTTTGTTTATCAATATAAACATTTAAAATCATCAAAGCATTCCTCTCTCCCATTCTTAATCATCATGAATTTCACATAAGACAAATAGTATCTTGAATCATTCTGTAAACCATGAAATGTAAGGATTCATAACTTATAAATCAAATAATAAAGTAATGGGAGAGGGAGATTATATATTTCATGCTCTCGATTCAGAATTCACGGTTTTCAATGCATACATACATATATACAATTCAAATCAATTTAGGGGAAGACCTAAAGACAAAAACAATACTATCGAAGCTTCTAAAACATGAATGTATTCAAAAATTCAAAAATCCCTTTCTTAAAATTATGATTTCTATACCCATGAGATTTTAGAAAAACCCCACGTACCACGATTATGAAGAATAATGGATGATCCTTGAAGCCTACGATTTGGGGATTCCAAATCTCCGATCAATTTCGAAAACCTACGGTTGAATCTTGAGTTTCTTGGAGGAGAAGTATATGAACTAGGGTTTTTTTTTTTTGAGAGAAATCTTGATAATGTCGTATATTATACTTGTAGAGGTCTTAATATCCTGTTTGGACATTTTAAGAGACTTGGAAAAAGTTTAAACTACCCTTGTTAACTTCTGAATGAAACTGGAAAAATTTAAATTGGGAACCCGATCTTATGGGCCACCGCAATGTGCCATTATCACGGTGGCTCACCAGAAATTGATGAATGGGAATTTGGACCACTCCGCGATGCGCCACCATCACGGAGTCTCACTGAAAATTGACCATCATCATTTACACCCTCTCCGCGACGCGCCAAGGACAGGAATGATGGTGTTTTACGACTAAGACTTAAATTAACCATAACTCCTTCACCGAGTGTCCATTTTGGATGAATCTTATGTCGACGGAAAACTTATTCGATCATATAGGTAATGAAAAGTTGAAATCTAAGGAATTTCACAGGGAAATAAGTATAAATTTTTTTAGAAGCCAATGCTTAATACTTTAGGGGCAAAAATTTAGCTAGAAAAAACTTTGGGGTGTTACATTTTAGGAATTAGTTGTTTATTGATGTAAGACAAACTCTCTCTCTAGTGTGAGAAGTGTAAACCCCCGTAGTTGTAGGGATTGAAAAATCCACCAATCCGTAACTAGGCTGCCGAAGTGTGGATATCACTTGTGTTTCATCGTTGGTTTGATACGTTGGTGTTTAGAGGAGGTAACGTCCCTCTTGTGCCAACGTTAGAGTTAGGTTTGTGTCTTGGATAGTGTTAAGGGTCCAAGAGACAATTCTTGGGTTCTTAAGATTGTCCCTTCATTTGGTCTAACGATCTATCTTGTATTGTTGTTGTATGTTTTGTATTTTTTGTTGTTGTTAGTATAACCCGTGAGCTTCTTGTTGATGTAATATTATTGTTCTCATATTTTTTTGATAATATAGTTTGTGGATCGATGGAAATTATGTGTTAAACACCACAATAATTTGTGTTCTTTTTGGTGTTCTTGAATCAGAGAGGGGTCACTCAAAGGGTCCTCGGTTCTCTTGAATTTATGGACTGTTTTGGGTGTTTGTTTTGTGTGTTCTTGTATCATTTGGTGTCAAATCATGGCTTGATTTTGTTCTCACAAGATCAAATTTTGGGCTTGCTTGTTAGAGAAACCAAAAAAAAAGATAAGTGTTCTTGTGTTTGTGTTCTTGGATGAGAGGTGTAGACATTGTTGTTGTTGTTTTGGAAAAGAGTTTGTGACAAGATCTAGTAGAAATTTTGTTTGTCTAGTGTGTTTGGCTTCTTTCTCACTAACACAAAGGTGTCTAGATCTAAAGTTGAAATTAAAAATGGTTACATTGTTGATGTGAACTTGAGTTGGCCGTATGGTGATGTTGTTGTAGTTATATAAAAACATTGTTGTTGTGTTCATATTGTTCTTTACCTATTCTCATACCTTAACCCACATAAAGTTTAAAATGGATCAAAAAAGTTGTAAGACAAAAGTTGTAAAGTTGTTTGTGAGAAGACTTGCACATATCCCTTCCTAGACTTCACAACCACTTTTTCTTAAATCAAGGGACCTTGTCTTGTGGGACTAGTAAAGTCAAATCTCACATTTTTGAGTTTGGAAAGTTTCACATATCCCTTCCTAGACTTCCTAGTGCTTTTTTAGTTTCAATTTTGGTTGTTTCTTTCTTGAATTTAGTGCCTTTTTCAGTTTTCATTTTGTTCTTTTCTCTCTTGAATTGTGCTTTTTCAGTTTCAATATTGGTTGTTTCTCTCTTGAATTTCGTGCTTTTTCGGTTTTCAATTTTGGTCATTTCTGTCTTGAATTTCGTGCTTTTTCGGTTTTCAATTTTGGTCATTTCTGTCATGAATTTTGTGCTTTTTCTGTTTTCAATTTTTTTTGTTTTTGTCTTGAATTTAGTGCTATTTCAGTTTTCAAATTTGGTAGTTTTTGTCTTGAATTTAGTGCTTGTTCAGTTTTAGATTTTGGTCGTTTCTATCTTGAATTTAGTTCCTTTTCAGTTTTTAATTTTGGTCGTTTTTGTCTTGAATTTAGTTCATTTTAAGTTTTTGATCTTGGTTGTTTCTATCTTGAATTTAGTGCCTTTAAAATTTACAATTTTTGATTTTGGTCGTTTCTATCTTAAATTTAGTGCTTTTTCATTTTTCATTTTTTGTTGTTTCTGTCTTGAATTTAGTGTTTTTTTAGTTTTTGATTTTGGTCATTTCTTTCTTGAATTTAGTGCTTTTTCAGTTTTCAATTTTGGTCTTTTCTGTCTTTAATTTAGTGTTTTTTCAGTTTCAATTTTGGTCTTTTCTGTCTTTAATTTAGTGTTTTTTCAGTTTCAATTTTGGTTGTTTCTCTTTTTAATTTAGTGCTTTTTTGGTTTAAGTTTTTTGCTAGAGGAAAAATTTTCATTTGAGTTTTTTTTGCTTTTGTGCAGAATAAATGTGGGGACTCGAACAAATAGAGAGTCAAGACAATTAATGTGACTCCCAATATGCCATATTTCAGGCAACGAGTGGGAGCCAGCTCTGCATTATTGGTGTGGGTCCTTGCACGACACACTATGTGCGCCTACTACCACGACAAAACATGCATGCCACACTATATATCTTGCATCACTTTTCCTTTTTTCGGTTTTCAGTGCATATTCGTTCTCGAGGTTTGTTCACGTGAATTTTCAATACTTAGTGCTTTTTTAGTTTTCAATTTTGGCCGTTTCAATCCTGAATTTAGTGATTTTTCGATTCGAGGTTTTTGCTTTTGTGCAAAATAGAAGTGGGGACTCAAACAAATTAGGGGTCGCAGCAATTAATGCTACTCCCAATATGTCATATTTAAGGCAACACGTGGGAGTTTGCACGACATTCTAGGGTGGGTCCCTAAACGACACACCATGCATGCCCATTACCACAACAAAAAATGCACGGCACACTAGGCATCCTGTATCACTTTTTCTTTTTCAGTTTTCAATGCATATTAATTCCCGAGGTTTTTTCACGTGAATTTTCAATACTTAGTACTTTTCAGTTTTCTATTTTGGCCATTTTAGTCTTGAGTTTATTGCATTTTCATTTTTTTGTTTTGGCCTTTTCAGTCTTGAATTTTCATGGGTGCAAACAATCTAGTAAAAAAAATTCATCAACTCACACAACTAACAACCCAAAAGAGTTGCGTTCCTAGAACTTATGTAAATTTCACAGGACAAACAACCAAAAATAAAAAATATTTGTAATACAAGTCATGTAAAAACACATGACAACAATGAAATAAAAAAAAGCCAGGCTGGTGGACGAATCATCCACGTTTTCGCAGAGTTCAGAAAAGCTCTGCACCCCAATAGGGTGTGAAGTAAGAAGACTACCTTGCCGCAATCATCAGTGGCCTGATTCACAGCTCGGAAAATCATAAGATTGAGGGCGAGCTCACTTGGTGAGATCCCCTTATTGTAATAAGAATGTCAAGAAAAATATCTAACAACCTAGAAGGAACAGGCAATATAGTTTCCACACTGGTTAATTTAGCTATTCTGTTCATTATGATTTCTGACAGTGGATCTAATCAATTTTTGTAGACTGTAATATAACATAATAAGTTGTATAAATGTGTTTGAAGTGATTTGTACCCGTTTACTTATTTAATTAGTTAATTCCCATTTTTTAGCTATTTTACGGGGCTTAGATATTTCAGTTTTTGATTTTGGTGTTTCGGGTCTTGAATTTAGTGCTTTTTCTGTTTAAGTTTTTTGCTAGAGGAATTTTTTTTCCTTTGAGTTTGTTTGCTTTTTTGCAAAATAGAAGTGGAGACTTGAACAAATAAGGGGTCGCAACAATTAATGTGACTCCCAATATGTCACATTCACGCAACATGTGGGAGTGTGCACGCCAATCTAATTGTGAGTCCCTGCACGACACTCTATGTGTGCTTACTACCACGACAAAATATGCACAACACGCTATGCATCCTGTATCACTTTTTCTTTTTTCTGTTTTCGATGCATATTCGTTCTCGAGGTTTTTCATTGGAATTTTCCTAGAAGTGCATTCATAAACTTCTCAACAACTTTATAATGCCCTGTAAGGAAAGCATGCTTCAATGACCAGTTCACATCTCATGTAACAAAACAAACTTCCTTCAGGAAAATTATCCAGCTCTCCAAGACCTTTGCATATCAAAGCACCGAGCATGATCTGCATCGAATCAAATCTTAATAATTAAAGAAGTACATACTAACATACACATAACACACAATTCTATATACCTGAACACAAAATTGTCTTTTCTGCGACAATTCCTCTTTCACCCTCTCTTTAAGCTCATCACATTCTTCCTTTGAAATCTCTCCATTTGAAAGCATGGACAAGCAAACATCTCCGGCTATATTTTGAACTTGAATTAAAATTTGATCCCTGTAATTCGCATAATAAGGATGAAGATGAATCAATGTCTTATAAAATATATAATTCTCGAGACAAAATTAATACCACAAAATGACCTGTCTTTATTTTTTAAAATTACCAGTTTAACAGCATGTGCCTCGCACGCGTAACGTTTGATTATTTAAAATTAAATACTTTTATCTATTGTGGAGATTTTTAATGAAGTGTAAAAAGTTTAAATCACTTTTCAAAGATCTTTCTCACTTTAATATAATAATGTAAACAAAAATATATATTTTAGTGTAAGCATATATATATTTTATTTCCAGAAATGCCAAGTGGTTGATGGATCATCAATTTTGTATTTGTAAGGAAGTATCTCTTTTCCTTGCTATGAGAGGCTAAGAGAGACGCATCGATTTGAATCATATTTGTGGTCATTTCTGTCTTGAATTTAGTGCTTTTAGAATTTTCAATTTTGGTCGTTTTTGTCTTGAATTTAGTGTTTTTTCAGTTTTTGAGTTTGGTCGTTTCTGTCTTGAATTTAGTGCTTTTTCAGCTTTCAATTTTGGTCGTTTCTGCCTTGAATTTAGTGTTTTTTCAGTTTTTGATTTTGGTCATTTCTGTCTTGAATTTAGTGCATTTTCAGTTTTCAATTTTGGTCGTTTCTATCTTGAATTTAGTGCTTTTTCGGTTTTCGATTTTGGTCGTTTCTGTCTCGAATTTAGAGCTTTTTTAGTTTTCAATTTTGGTTGTTTCTGTCTTGAATTAGTACTTTTTCAGTTTTCAATTTTGGTTTTCTGTCTTGAATTTAGTACTTTTTTTGTTTAAGTTCTTTGCTAGAGGAAAATTTTGCATTTGAATTTTTTTGCTTTTGTGCATAATAAAAGTGGGGACTTGAACAAATAGGGAGTCACGATAATTAATGTGACTCCCAATATGTCATATTTCACGCATTGCGTGGGAGCCTACATGGCATTCTAGGTGTGGATCCATTTATGACATACTATGCGCAGCTACTACCACGACAAAACATGCATGACACGCTATACATCTTGCATCACATTTTCTTTTTTAGTTTTCAGTGCACATTTATTCTCGAGGTTTGTTCACGTGAATTTTCAATACTTAGTGCTTTTTTTAGTTTTCAATTTTGGCCGTTTCAGTCTTGAATTTAGTGCTTTTTCGGTTTGAGGTTTTCGCTTTTGTGCAAAATAGAAGTGGGAACCCGAACAAATTAGGGGTCGCAACAATTAATGTTACTCCCCATATGTCATATATAAGGCAACATGTGGGAGTCTGCCTGACATTCAAGGGTGGGTACCTAAACGACACACCATGCATGTCGATTACCACAACAAATCATGCACGACACGCTAGGCATCCTGCATCACTTTTCCTGTTTTAGTTTTCAATGCATATTCATCCCGAGGTTTTTTCACATGAATTTTATTCCCTAGGTTGTTCACGTAAATTTTTAACCCTATGTGCTTTTGTAGTTTTCGATGGATGTTTTTGGTTTGTTCACATGAATCTCAATACCGAGAGCCTTTCTAGTTTTTGGTTTAGGGAATTTCAGTCTAGAATTTAGTGCTTTTTCATTTGAGGTTTTGCTTTTGTGCAGAGTAAAAATAGGGACTCGAACAAATAAGGAGTCAAGACAATTAATGTGACTCTCAATATGTCATTTAAGGCAGCACGTGGGAGCTTGCACGACATTGTAGGTGGGTCCTTAAACGACACACCATGCGTGCCTATTACCACAACAAATCATGCACGACACGCTAGACATCCTGCATCACTTTTCCTTTTTTAGTTTTTCATTCATATTCATTTCCGAGGTTCTTTTTCACGTGAATTTTCAGTCCGTGCTTATTCTATTGGTTGTTCATGTGAAATTTTAATGCTAAGTGCTTTTTCAGTTTTCGAAGGCCATTTCAGGTTTGTTCACGTGAATTTCAATACTTAGTGCTTTGTTAGTTTTCGATTTTGGCCATTTCATTCTAGAATTTAGTACTTTTTGGTTTGAGGTTTTGCTTTTGTGCAGAGTAAAAATTGGGACTCGAACAAATAAGGGGTCGCGACAATTAATGTGACTACTGATATGTCATATTTAAGGCAACACGTGGGAACCTCGAAGATATTTTAGGTGTGGGTCCCTAAACGACACACCATGCATGCCTATTACCACAACAAAACATGCACGACACACTAGGCATCCTGTATTTTCTTTTTCAATTTGCAATGCATATTCATTCCCGCGGTTTTTTCACGTGAATTTTCAGTCCATGCTTATTCCCTAGGTTGTTCACGTGAATTTTTAATGCTAAGTGCCCTTTCAATTTTTGATGGCCGTTTCAGGTTTGTTCACGTGATTTCAATAGTTAGTGCTTTTTTAGTTTTCGGTTTCGGCCATTTCAGTCTAGAATTTACTGTTTTTTCGTTTGAGGTTTTTCTTGTGTGCAGAGTAAAAATAGGGACTCGAACAAATAAGGGGCCGCGACAATCTATGTGCTTTTTAAGTTTTGTTTTTATGCATAATTGAAGCGGGGACTCGAACAAATAGGGGATATATTCTTGGCACGAGTTCAACACGGCACACGCACTATGTGTGCACGACACGCAAGACATCCTACATCACTTATCTTTTTTCAATTTTTAATATATATTGATTCCCGTGGTTTTATCACGTGAATTTTCAGTACTTAGTCTTTTTTTAATTTTTTATTTTGATCTTTTCAGTCTTGAGTTTTTGCCGAGAGGAAAATTTTTGGTTTGAGCTTTTTGCTTTTTCCAGAATAGTAGTTGGAACACGAACAAATAATGGGAAGTGACAATTAATGTGAATCCCAATATGTCATATTTAAGGTAACACGTGGGAGCTTGCATAACACAACAAATCATGCACGACACACTAGGCATCCTGCATCACTTTTCTTTTATTAGTTTTCAATGCATATTTATCCCGAGGTTTTTTCCACCTGAATTTCAATCCCTAGGTTGTTCACGTGAATTTTTAATGCCAAGTGCTTTTTCAGTTCACTACCAGAAAATCCCTATTTTTCGATTGAAAATTTCCAACTGAAAAAAGTAGTCGGAAAATATACTTTTTTATTTTTATTTTTTACAAAATATCATTTCGATAGTATTTGTGACTACAATAGTCAGAATGTTTGGCGGGAAATTGCGGGAAATATATATTCCTACTACTGTAGTCGGAAATAAAATAATAAAATAAATATATAATCATTCCCTTATACGGAAATTAAATAATTAAAATATAAATTATTAAATATTCATTTCCGACCATTGTAGTCGGAAATAAAAATAATTAAATAAATAGATTATTAAAAATATAATCAGATCCTTAAAAGAAAAAAAAAATAACTACTTAAATAAATTATAAAATATTTATTTCCAAGTACAGTAGTCGGAAATATAAATAATTAAATAAATATATTATTAAATATATAATTAAACCCTTAATCAAAAATTAAATAAATATTTAAATAAATAATTAAATATGTATTTCCGACTACTGTAGTTGGAAATTTAAATAAATAAATAAGTAAATTATTAACATATACTCAGAATGTTTGGCGGGAAATGTATAACCCGACTACTGTAATCGGAAATAAAAATAATAAAATAAATATATTATTAAATATGTAATTATTTCCTTATACAAAAATTAAATAATTAATTATATAAATTATTAAATATTCAATTCCGACCATTGTAGTCGAAAATAAAAATAATTAAATAAATATATTATTTAATATATAATCAGACCCTTATATAAAAATTAAATAACTATTTAAATAAATAATAAAATATTTATTTTCGACTATTGTAGTCGGAATTATAAATAATTAATTAAATATATAATTAGACCCTTATACAAAAATTAAATAACTATTTAAATAAATTATTAAATATGTATTTCTGACTACTCTAGTCGAAAAAGTTAAAAAATTAATTTTATTCAAATAGAGACCGACTGAAGTAGTCGGAAATGTTATTATATAAGATATAACCCGTCTCTCTCTAAACCACTTTCCCAATTCTCTCTCACTCTCTAACCCTTCTCTCTCTCTAAGCTAGGGCGACCACAACGACAACGACGACGGCGTTGGTCGAGTGGTAACGGCGACGACAACGACGACCCTGGTGGAGTCTTAACGGCGCCGGAGACCACAACATTTCTAAGTTGGAAGCTGCCTCGAGGTGTGATTTGCCTCTAAGAAAGATTTACTTCTATTTATGATTTTCATTTCTAAGACAGATTTGCTTATGTTTTCGTTAGTTATTCTGTAGAGACCAAAGAAGATTGTTGCTTTTACTCTCAACAGGTAAGCCTCGTTGTCATTCTTAGAAGTCTTGTTCTCCATTTTCAATTTATGTCCAATTTTTTATAAAATAAGCTGATATGGAATTCGCACACTGAATTTCTGTTTTCTGGTTTCTGAAATTTCGCGCACTGATTTTCTAGTTTCTAAAATTTGCACAATAAACTGTTGTTCAAATCCCTGAAGGTCTTGACTGTATGTATTTGCGTAATAGACTTCCTAATAATTGAAGACAAACACTATTTTGCGTGTGAAGTTCCTTATCTGATCTTGTTTACTGCCTGCTGTTGTGTTGCCATGTTATTTTGGGATGAATAAATGCATCTAAACATAGTACTGTATGTTTGGAAAATATTTTAAATATTAATGGTTTAACCCGATAACTGAACAGATAACAATCAATAACCGATAAATCGATAACTGATAAGCCAATATCTCAATGGTTCTTAATGGTTTAACTTTATTACAAACCGACAATCAATATGTCAAACCGATAAACTTCAAAACCGAACCGAACCGAACCGACCGATATGCAGCCCTATCTTCACTGATTCGAGGTAAAAATTTGTTCCATTTTCTATGTGGTCTATTTTTAGTACCTTTGATTGATGAGCAGACCCTTTCATTGTTGTGTCATTTGTGGTACAAGAGTTTATGGACGTGGTCATAGTAAAACCTCTTCAGTGTTTTCAACATGCGCTTTCTTTTTATTTTCTTCTTTTAAATTTTGTACCTCATCTGCTTGTCTCCCTTTTTGCCTATCTTTTATCTTGTTTGTGAAGCTATCACATGGTTCACTGATAAATAAATTGTTCTTTTAATTAAAATATTCTATTGTTATTGGCTGCTTTACTATGTTGTATTGAACCTCTTAGTTTTCTAGTTGTGTCAACTGCATAGTAGCATCTCTAAACAACCCTGTTATTATTTTGTTTCTCTTATTTTTGTTTGTCTTCTCTATTATTATTCTTGTTGTTCTTGCATAGATGGAAAATGAAGATTGTACATGGATGTATAATAGACTTTATCCTATCCGTGCGGGGTTGAGGGAGCTAGGAATATAAAGCTGGGGTAGCTGAATTTATTGTTAAAGCAATGACACTTAATGATTTTTTTATTGAAGGGACAATTAGGTGTCCTTGTTGGAATTGCAAGTGTTGCAAGTTATTGAGTCCAGATGATGTTACATTACATCTTTATAGGAAGGGTTTTTGTTGGATTATACTGTGTGGACAGCTCATGGAGAGAGTAGTGCTGCCAATAATTTTGCTTTTCAAAATTATGTTGAAAGTCCAATAAGAGAGAATAATGTTGAAAGTTCACGATATAGTGAGATGGTCAGGGATGCTTTTGGTAAACACTCAAGGGCTCAAAATGAACCAAATGATGAGGATAAGCACTTTTATGAACAACTAAAGGAAGCTAGTCATCCTTTGTATGAAGGAGCAGTGCATTCTAAGTTATCTGTTGCCATTCGGTTACTGAGTATTAAGTCAGATTATTCAATTTCTCAAGAGGGCATGAACTCTATCATTGGACTTATGAATGAACTTAGCCCAAATAAACTTGACTTACTCAAAGATTTGTACACAACAAAGAAGTTGGTTTCTAAGTTAGGACTTTCATCAGAGAGGATTCACTATTGCGACAAAGGTTGCATGTTATTCTATAAGGAAGATGCAAGTTTAGAACATTATAAATTTTATAATCATCCTCGTTATAAGAAATTTATACATGCCAAAGGGAAGAAGGTTCCTATGAAGTCGATGCATTACTTATCCCTTATACCACGGTTAAAGAGGTTGTATGCATAAAGGAGCTCTGCCCCTTATATGAGATGGCACTATGAAAATAAAAGACCATCTGGTGTTTTATGTCATCCGTCAGATGGAGAAGCATGGAAGCATTTTGATAGTGTGTATCCGGATTTTGCTAGTTAACCAAGAAACATTAGGTTGGGATTATCTACTCATGAATTCACTCCATTTTCTGTCTCAGCTACACCATATTCATGTTGGCCGTTGTTTGTGACTCCTTATAATCTCCCGCCTGAAATGTGTATGACGAGTCAGTATATATTTCTAATTTGCATTATTCCAAGTCCTCGCAATCCAAAAGTTTTGATTGATGTATATTTGTAGCCATTGATTGATGAGTTGAACTTAATATGACATGAAGGTGTGGAAGCATATGATGTATCAATGAAACAAAACTTTAGGTTGCGTGCTACTTTGATGTGAACTATAAATGACTTTTCTGCTTATGGAATGATGTCTGGGTGGTCGAATGCGGGCAATTTAGCTTGCCCTTGTTGTACGGAAGACACAAAAGCATTCACTTTGAAACATGGGGGTAAAACTCATGGTTTGACTATCACCGTCGATTCTTGTCAATGCAACATGAGTTTAGGAGAAATACTAGTGATTTTATGAAGAATAAGACTGATTTTGAGGAGCCACCGCCAATTTTGTTGCGAGAAAAAATTTGGCATAGAGTGAGAAATCTGCCTAAGGTAACAAAGTCTCCACCATCCAGGATACCTGGTTATGGTGTTACACATAACTGGACTAAACGAAGCATATTTTGGGAGTTAGATTATTGGAAGGATAATCTTCTGCCTTATAATCTAGATCCCATGCATATTGAGAAAAACTTCTTCGACAACTTGTTTAATATTGTGATAGATGTAAGTAACAAAACAAAAGATAACTTGAAGGCCAGGATGGACATAAAGGAGTATTGTCGGCGCAGTGAGTTGTACCTGACATACTTAAACAATAAGATTCAGAAGCCCAAGGCCAGTTACACAGTCACTTTGGAGGATAGAAGAGTGATTTGTGATTGGGTTAACAATTTGAAAATGCCAGATGGATATGCGTCAAATTTGTCTCGGTGTGTTAACATGAAGGCAGGAAAGTTGACCTCTATGAAGAGCCATGACTGTCACATTTTCATGAAGTCATTGATGCCTATGCATTCTGTGTATTGCCCGATAGAATTTGGAAGCCCATAATAAAGATAAGCTTATTTTTCAAAGATTTTTGTTCTAACACATTAAGGGAGGAGAACCTATCTTTGATGGATATCAATATTCGCTTAACCTTAAACAAGTTGGCAAAAATTTTTCCTCCTGTTTTTTTTGTTGTTATGGAGCATCTTCCAATTCACCTTGTGCGAGAGGCACGACTTGGATGACCTGTTCAGTGTCGATAGATGTATCCCTTTGAGAGGTATTGACCTTCATGTGTTTTAATTGAAAATTATTTCATCTAAAAGATCATACTATGCAGGACTATTGGCAAATGTAAGCGGACCATAAAAAACAGATCCCGAATTGAGGGATACATATGTGAGGCTTATTTGGCTAAAAAGACCTCTTATTTTTATTCATATTATTTTGAACATGATGTACCATGTCTGAGAAACCGACCTAATAGGTATGATGATGGACACAATACAGATCCTTCACCACCACCATTTTTAATATTCAATTAACCAGGTAAAGGAAGTCCGAAAGGTGGTCCACTTCGATATTTGAATGAGGCGGAGCTTAAGTCCGCTACAAAACATGTATTATTAAATTTATATTTATATTAAGGACAATCATTCAAGGTCTATCTAATCTTTAACTAATAAAAGTCATAACTTTATCGGACAGCTACTTCGTGGCTTTACACGGGGATGCTACTGTTTATCCTATGTTTTCAGTGTGGTTTAGAGAATATGTAAGTGTAACTTAAATATTTAACACGATTTACTAGCAATGTTCAATCTCATGTATATTTAAATTCTATTTTTTTAAAACTTTTTATAGGTTCATAATCCACTTAATTATGACCCAAATGGCCAATTTTTACGTGATATAGCTTGGGGACCTGATGCTAAAGTCAGAAAGTTTTCTAAGTACTCTGTCAATGGGTACAGATTTCATACAGAAGAGTTCTCTAAGGAAAAAAAAACCAATAATAGTGGGGTTTAGGTGAAAGGTGATGGTGGTGTTGATTATTATGGTGTGCTTCTCGAGAGTTTAGAACTCGATTATCAAGTTGGCTGGCCAAAGAAAAAATTGATTCTATTTTGGTGTAAGTGGTATGATCCTACACCTAGGTTAGGTACAAAGGTGCACCCTCAGTACAAAATAGTTGAAATTAAGCGTACAAGGGAGTATGCACTCTATGATCCATTTTTCATTGCACAAAATGTGAAACAAGTGTATTACTCTCCTTATCCTTTGAAAAAGAATAAATCTGCGTGGCAGGAAGTTATAAAAACAAAGAACGTGGGTAGAGTTGTAGTGGAGGATGCATTAGATATAGCGTATCAGAATGACATTTCAAGTGTTGAAGAAAGGGTGGATGATGAATTAGCAGGTGAGTTGCAGCATAACGAAGGCCTATATGAAGAATTTGATCCTTCCAAACTTAGATTGAATGTCCATGATTATGAAGAAGGAACATTTGAGGCAAATGACGAGGAAGACCCAACTGATGAAAATAAAAAAAGCGAGGAAGAGTTACTTGATGAAAATGAAACAAGTGATGGGGAAGAATCGATGAATGAATATGAAACAAGTGATGAGGAAGAATTGATGAATGACTATGAAACAAGCGACGAGGATTGAGTTGTTATTAATAGTAGTAATGTGTTGTAACAAGGTCTTGAATTGTATTTTAGCTGTTGCTTTTTGCTATTTTTCTTGACAATATAGTGTCTTTTATTTGTTAATATTTGTTGTGCCAGTAACTATGCAACATGATTTACTTGTCTTGTTGCATTTTCTTATTACAATGCACTCATCTGTATGCTTCTTCTATCTACATTGCACAGGAGGTTCGATGAGTTTCGCTACCCACCGACGAAGACTGCTAATATTAGCTTAAATTTCTGATTTGTCCGATTTAGTTCAATGTTTTAAATCGTGATATAGTGAAGCCGCGTGGGGTTGTTTCGATTCACTATTGTTGATATCTTCTTGTTGTTGTTTCTTGAAGTCTACTGAAACCGTGTGTGGCCTATTTCGATTCACTAGCATTGTTGTTGACATCTTGTTGCTCTTGTTGTTGCTTGTTTCTTTTGTTGTGAACTTGATCTTGTATCACACTGCCTAATCGTTTTAGAAAGTAAGAAGAAGAGAATTAGTGGTTTAGTTAGATGGTTCTAGGTCACAGTTGGCTTAACTATAGCTGCTGCTGTTGCTGCAGTAAATGGGCTCACTACATTAGTAGCAGATGCTGCAACAACTACTGTTGCTTCAGCCTCTACTGAGGACTGGGTTCTATATGTGCAAAAGATCTTATCTTTGCTACGGCTGTTGAATGATATAATCCTCTTCTTCAAAAACACCATGCAAGAAGTATTCTTTATATGTAATTAACGAATGGGCTAATTTAAAGTGATAGCAATATACAATATAATCTTATTATTGTAGCCTTTACTACATGGGTGAATGTTTCTTCAAAATCAATACCCCCAACCTGTTAGTAACCTTTGGATATAGTCTATCACAAGAGGTTACTTTGCCATTATTTGGACTGAAAGGGAACTGGAGATTGCTAACTCATTTGGAGTGCAGTAACTCCACCTACTCATTTATAGTATGAATGGTTGTTCAGGGAAGGCTGCTTACCAAGGAAAGACAAATAAATACGTCTTATTTGATACGTAGGCAGTGCAATTGAATCAACACTTGTTTGTGGACTGCACTTGGACTAAACTAGCAGGGATCCCGTTATGTAATGGGCTAGAATTCAGGTACAAGCCGGAGAGGTGATAGCTGAAATCTAGGGGGATAATCTATCATACATGGACAACTAGGAATTAGAAATTGTTTAATGGAGTAAATGTACATATTGAGGTTGTAGTTATAGAGTAAGAAGAGAAATTTAGAGAAGATAGATTTACCTAAACTGTCTAAGAGATGTACAAGTTTTTTGCAGCATCTGCCGTGTAACTAGTGACTGTTCAACGATGTAATAGCTGAAATCTAGGGGGATAATCTATCATAGATGGACAACTAGAAATTAGAAATTATTTAGAGGAGTAAATGTATATATTGAGGTGGTAGTTACCGAGTAAGAAGAGAAATTTAGAGAGGATAGATTTACTTAAACTGTCTAAGATGTAGAAGTTTGTTGCAACATCTTCAATGTAACTAGTTACTGTTCTGAAGCCTAACTTGTGTATGTTATTGTTCAAAAGTTGGAAGGTTTTATATCACCTTATTTTATTGCATATAATATGAGTTCAAGGAAAAAAGAGTTTCAGCAATACAATATTGTTATGATCATCTAATCTTGACTCAGCACCATCAGCACCACTGGTAGGATCATCTAGACTTAGTTCAGAACCATCAACACCACTGGTAGGATCATCTAGACTTAGTTCAGAACCATCAATACCATTGTCATAATCACGATTAGCACCATCTATCAATACTTCCAATGTAGGTGCAGAGTTTGTTAAGCACTCTTTGTTTCCTGCAGACACACAGTCACTCTTTATTTCCTACATATAGGGTAATGTAAGTTCATCAGAGAACATGTCTTGATACAAAAACTTTCCTTGTCGATGGGTGGTAGCATATATATATATATTCTTTATACAAACTTCTATATACAATAAACACGCATGTATATGACTTAGGAGAAAGTTTCTATTTCACTTTAAGATAAGGAAAGCAATAGGATCCTGAATAGAATGATCAAAGTACTACATCCCCTAGGTTGCTGCCCGGACTTGTCTTCATACTTGCGTTATTTTTTTTCTACAATTTTGCAGGAATATGAAAATGGGGGAAAAGAGCGCCCTTTTCTTGAGGTCTATGAAGAGACGCATAGAAAGAAAAACAAGGACAGTACAAGAGGAGATTGGGTCGAACCGTGTGCTAGGATTGCATATGTAAGATAATAACTTTTACATACATTTTTTTATTAATACTCAACTTTGCTTGTTTACGTATTGACAAATAATTTTTCTTTCATGAAGAATTTCAAAAAAGCATAGAAGAGTGGCGGAAAACCCTACCTACTTCAGAGGATGGTACCATGGTCCAAACATCACCTGCAGAGCTGAATAATATGTGGACAACTGTGGTAGGTGGTCCAAAGAACGGTAGAACCTACGGGACAAGGGATCTCCAATCCTCGTGTAGTCCTTCGTTGTTTCTCAGTTCCTCCTCTACTTTGCAAACAATGGAAGAAATGGAAGCGATGAAAAAGCAAATTGTGGAATTGACGCAGAAATGTGCAGCTAATGACGCTAAGTTTGCTAAATTTGATAAATTGGAGGAGTTGGTTAAGAAGAACATGCCGCAAGTATTTCAGGACGAGGAAGATAATGAATCTGATGATAATTAGATTGTAGTTATTGTTCTTGTTTTTGGTTGTGACAATTAGATGTTTAAACTATTCGATTTGATGTTTGTTTTGAATGGTTTAAAGTGGTTGTATTTATAATTTTTTGTCGTGTTTGATCTTGTTGTTAAAAATACATTAGTTATGTCGTTTATAATTTGAAAGCAGTGTAAGCGAATGCAATATAATAATTACTAAATAAATTATTGATTAAATAATTATTATTATTTATTAAATTTCCGACTACAGTAGTCGAAAAATTTATAATTATTAAATATTTATTTATTAAATTTTCGACTACAGTAGTCTGAATAATTAAGATTATTAAATAATTATTTATTATATTTCCGACTACAATAGTCGAAATAATTAAAATTATTAAATAATTATTTATTAAATTTCCGACGATAGTAGTCGGAATATTTATAATTATTAAATAAATATTTATTAAGTATCCGACTACAGTAGTCGGAAATTTAATAATTATTAAATAAATATTTATTAAATATCCGACTACTTTTTCGACTAAAGTAGTCGGAGATTTCCGAGTACAATAGTCGAAAAAGTTTTTCTGAAAAGCTATTTTCCGACTACCATCATGTAGTCGAAAAGTAGTAGGAAATACATTAATTTCCGACCACATTCTGACTACATTGGCCATCGAAAATTTAATGTTTTCTAGTAGTGGTTTTCGATGGCCATTTCAGGTTTGTTTACGTGTATCTCAATACTTAGTGCTTTTTTAGTTTTCGGTTTTGGCCATTTCAGTCTAGAATTTAGTGTTTTTTCTTTTGAGGTATTGCTTTTGTGCAGAGTAAAATTAGGGACTCGAACAAATAAGGGGTTGAGACAACTAATGTGAATCCCAATATGTCATTTACGACAACACGTGGGAGCCTGCATGACATTCTAAGTGTGTGTCCCTAAACGACGCACCATCCGTGCCTATTACCACAACAAATCATGAACGACACGCCAGGCATCCTGCGTCACTTTTTCGATCCTTTTTTAGTTTTCCATGCATATTCATTTACAGGGTTTTTTTCACGTGAAATTTCCGTCCGTGCTTACTCTCTAGGTCGTTCAAGTAAAATTTTTACGCTAAGTGCTTTTTCAGTTTTCGATGGCCGTTTCAGGTTTGTGTGAATTTCAAAACTTACTGCTTTCTTAGTTTTCAATTTTGGCCATTCAATCTAGAATTTAGTACCTTTTGGTTTGAGGTTTTGCTTTTGTGCAGAGTAAAAATAGGGACTCGAACAAATAAGGAGTTGCGACAATTAATGCGACTCCTGATATGTCATATTTAAGGCAACACGTGGGAGCCTCCACGACATTATAGGTGTGGGTCCCTAAACGACACACCATGCATGCCTATTACCACAACAAAACATGCACGACACACTAGGCAACCTGCATCACTTTTCCTTTTTCAGTTTTCAATTCATTTCCGTGGTTTTTTCATGTGAATTTTCAGTCCGTGCTTATTCCCTAGGGTGTTCACGTGAATTTTTAATGCTAAGTGTTTTTTTCAGTTTTCGATGGTCATTTTATGTTTGTTCACGTGATTTCAATAGTTAGTACTTTTTTAGTTTTCGATTTTGGCCATTTCAGTCTAGAATTTAGCGCTTTTTCGTTTGAGGTTTTGCTTTTGTGCAGAGTAAAAATAGGGACTCGAACAAATAAAGGACCGCGATAATTAATGTGCTTTTTAAGTTTTTTTTTATGCATAATTGTAGTGGGAACTCGAACAATTAGGGGATTGCAATAATTAATGTGACTCCTAATATGTCATATTTAAGGCACTACGAGGAGCCTGCAAGACATTCTAGGCACGGGCTCTACACGACACACACACTATGTGTGTACGATACGCAGGACATCCTACATCACTTTCTCTTTCAATTTACAGTATATATTGATTCCCGTGGTTTTTTCACGTGATTTTTCAGTACTTAGTGTTTTTTTAATTTTTGATTTTGATTGTTTCAGTCTTTTAGGTTTTGCATAGAGGAAAATTTTTGGTTTGAGTTTTTTGCTTTTGTGCAGAATAGCAGTTGGAACTCGAGCAAATAATGGGAAGTGAAAATTAATACGACTCCCACTATGTCATATTTAAGATAACACGTGGGAGCTTGCATGACACAACAAATCATGCACGACACATGACTAGGCATCCAGCATCCCTTTCCCTTTTTTAGTTTTCATTGCATATTCATCCCGAGTTTTTTTTCACGTGAATTTTTAGTATGTGCTTATTCCCTAGGTTGTTCATGTGAATTTTTAACGTTAAGTGCTTTCTCATTTTTCGATGGCCGTTTCAGGTTTATTCATGTGAATTTCAATACTTAGTGCTTTTTTAGTTGTCGAGTTTGGCCATTTTTGTGTAGAATTTAGTGCTTTTTCATTTAAGATTTTGCTTTTGTGCAGAGTAAAGATAGGGACTCAAACAAATAAGGGGTTGAGACAATTAATGTGACTCCCAATATGTCATTTAAGCCAGTACGTGGGATCCTGCACGGAATTCTACGGTGGGTCCCTAAACGACACACCATGCGTGCCCATTACCACAACAAATCATGCACGACACGCTAGGTATCTTGCATCACTTTTTCTTTTTTAGTTTTCCATGCATATTCATTTCCGATTTTTTTTTCATGTGAATTTTCAGTCCATGCTTATTCTATTGGTTGTTCATGTGAAATTATAATGCTAAGTGCTTTTTCAGTTTTCGATGGTCGTTTAAGGTTTGTTCATGCGAATTTCAATAGTTAGTGCTTTTTTAGTTTTCAATTTTTGCCATTTCAGTCTAGAATTTAGTACTTTTTGGTTTGAGGTTTTACTTTTGTGCAGTGTAAAAATAGGGACTCAAACAAATATGGGGTCGCGATAATTAATGTGACTCCCGATATGTCATATTTAAGGCAACACGTGGGAGCCTCCACAACATTCTAGGTGTGGGTCCCTAAGCGACACACCATGCATGCTATAATCACAACAAAACATGCACGACATGCTAGGCATCCTGCATCAATTTTTATTTTTCAGTTTTCAATGCATATTCATTCTCGCAGTTTTTTCACATGACTTTTCAGTCTGTGCTTATTCTCTAGGTTGTTCACGTGAAATTTTAATTCTAAGTACTTTTTCAGTTTTCAATGGTCGTTTCAGGTTTGTTCACGCGATTTCAATAGTTAGTGCTTTTTTAGTTTTCAGTTTTGGCCATTTCAGTCTAGAATTTAGTGCTTTTTTGTTTGAGGTTTTGCTTTTGTGCAGAGTAAAAATAGAGACTCGAACAAATAAGGGGTCACGATAATTAATGTGATCACTCCTAATATGTCATTTAAGGCAGCACGTGGGAGCCTGCACCACATTCTTTATGTGGGTCCCTAAACGATACACCATGCATGCCTATTACCACAAGAAATCATGCACGACACGCTAGGCATCCCGCATCACTTTTTCTTTTTTAGTTTTCCATGCAAATTCATTCCTGAGGTTTTTTTCACGTGAATTTTCTATCCGTGCTTATTCCCTAGGTTGTTCACATGAATTTTTAATGCTAAGTGCTTTTTCAGTTTTCGATGGCCTTTTCAGATTTTTTCACGTGAGTTTCAATACTTAGTGCATTGTTAGTTTTCGATTTTGGCCATTTCAGTCTAGAATTTAGTGCTTTTTTGTTTGAGATTTTTCTTTTGTGGAGAGTAAAAATAGGGACTCGAACAAATAAGGGGTCGCGATAATTAATGTGACTCCTAATATGTCATATTGAAGGCAACGCATGGGAGCCTCCACGACATTCTAGGTGTGGGTCCCTAAACGACACCCCATGCGTGCCTATTACCACAACAAATCATGCACGACACGCTAGACATCCTGCAACACTTTTACTATTTTAGTTTTCAATGCATATTCATTCCAGAGGTTTTTCTCACATGAATTTTCAGTCCATGCTTGTTCCCTAGGTTGTTCACGTGAATTTTTAATGCTACGTGCTTTTTCAATTTTCGATGTCCTTTTCACGTTTTTTCACGTGATTTCAATATTTAGTGCTTTTTTAGTTTTCGGTTTTGGCCATTTCAGTCTAGAATTTAGTGCTTTTTCTTTTGAAGTTTTGCTTTTGTGCAGAGTAAAAATAGGGACTCAAACAGATAAGGGGTCACGACAATTAATGTGACTCCCAGTATGTCATATTTAAAGCAGCACGTGGGAGCTTGCATGACATTCTAGGTGTGAGTCTTAAATGACACACCATACATGCCTATTACCATTGCGAAATATGCACGACACGCTAGGTATCCTACATCACTTTTCCTTTTTCAATTTCCTATGCATATTTATTTTCGAGGTTTTTTCACGTGAATTTTCAATGCTTAGTACTTTTAACTTTTCTATTTTGGCCTTTTCAGTCTTGACTTTAGCGTTTTTTCATTTTTTTTCAGTATTGAATTTTAATGTGTTCAAACAATTGAGTAAAAAAAATTTATCACTCACACGACTAACAACCCAAAAGAGTGTCACGTCCCAAAATCATTCCTAAGCGGGACTGGCACCCACTTACACCACTTGTCAGAAGAACCAATCTTTCATATACTTTACTATTTAATAAGCACTAAGATAAGATATTTGCAACTCCAATGCATGAATAAATAGTGGATAATAATCCAACAAAATTTCATAATCAAAACTATAAATTCAAGAGCAAATTCTCTAGCCAAAATCCCACGCTAAGATCATGAAGAATCTAAAATTGAGTTAGATAATTTAGACTTTTGGGTACGCAAACCCAATGAAAAGGAATTTATGCTAAAATAGCTAAAGCTGAAACGACAACCTCCACAATAAATGCGAAGGCTTACCTCAGCAACAAAATCCTCATATATATACCGTCATCCATTAATCTCACCTTCCTCAAAATATCTGCATCTATGCAAGTAAAGAGTGACCTATATATAAATATAACACAGTAAGATCCTCGATCCGCTACTTTAATACCCCTGGAATAAGTGTTAGAAAATACAATACACAACGACATACATAAATAATATGCACACAATATCTCTTATAATGTAACACACAATAGGATCCAAATGGAAGTTCAAAAAGCCACTTTGTTTGTCAACTCAATCAACACTCTTAGCTTGTCATAAAAGACAATGAAGGTGATTAGCCTAGCACCCCAACAAATACACGACAACATATATAATCCCCCAAAAGTACATACGACAGCAAGTACAAGGCCCCTAACATATTACGGCGGTATAGGTATGCCCCTAACATATTATGACAGCAAATGTATGCCCCTATTAAATATAGCACGACAGCAAGTACGAGGCTCCTAACATATTATGGTAGCATAGGTATGCCCCTAACATATTATAGCTGCGCATGTATGCCCTTAGTAAATATTTCACGACAACAAGTACAAGGCCCCTAACATATTACGACTGCATAGGTATACCCCTAAAATATTAGGGAAACACATGTACGCTCCAAGTAAATATGTCCAAAATCCCAACGTCACCTCACAACTCACAATTAAATGATTTTCTATCTACTTAACAATTATTTAACGGACAGGAATAAGCAATACCACAAACAAAAGAAACAAGAAGAACACACATGTTTTATGTGGAAACCCTTGACGGGAAAAACCACAAGCAGAGGAGGAGGAAATTCACTATAATGGAGAAGAATACAAGGAGGATACGAAAGTCTCAATGGAGTATATGAAAACCACCAAAAATAACCCAATAGATTGCACTTATATAATACGCGCAAACAAGAAAATTCTAAATCCAAAAACATATAAGTCCATACTGCAGGGGCAAAGCCTTCGCACTCCAACATGATTAGTGGTGGGATTTGAGATCGTCCCGATACCTACGCTACCACCACAGACCCCCAAAACAATCTCAAACATATGTCACACTGCGATCTTTTTAGGGTCGGATCAACAAAATTAGGGTCACAAACTCTAAGAATCTTCACCTTGACACGAATTCTAATTCAGAACTAAAATTCATTTCGAGAAAACTCTCCACCTCTTCCACAAAAGCCCCTAAGGGCACATCTTAACTGCCGACACCAACCAAGTCCAAGAAATGCTCAAAATTTTCACTTGGTAGTGCCTTGGTCATTATATCAGCAGGGTTATTATAGTTTTACGGACGAAATGATACCGAACATCGATGATCTTTGTCCTCTCGTGAAACATCTAATCGTTTGTAAGGAAGATAGCACTCTGACTGTCGTAAAAGATCATAGTAATCTGTAAGTCATTTCTAAGTTCACCAAACAAACCCTTTATCCAAATAGCTTCCTTGCAAGCCTCTTTAATAGCCATGTACTTGCCTTAGTAGTTGACAAAGAAATTGCAGTCTTTAAAGTAGCTTTCCAACTAATAGCACAACTACCAATGGTGAAAACATAGCCTGTAAGGGATATCTTTTTATCAAGGTCTCCTGTAAAATCAAAATCAACATACCCGATCAGTCCATCTCTATTTCGCCCAAACTGTAAAAAAAAATCAGTAGATCCATGCAAGAATCTGAATATCCACTAAATTGCTTTCCAATGTTCTTTGCCAGGATCTTTCATGTATCTGCTAACTGCACTGACTGCATACATTAAATCTAGTTGGGAACACACCATCCCATACATAAGAGACCCAACGATACTAGAGTATGGAACTCGAGACATATAGTTATGCTCATCATTTGTCTTTGGAAATAACGTAGTCGAGAGCTTGAAATGAGTTGCCAATGGAGTACTGGAAGGTTTGGCATTTTGTATATTGAATCCATAAAGAACTTTCTCAATATACCTTTTCTGACTCAAGTATAACATACACTTCTCTCTATCCGAAAGAATTTCCATGCCATGAATCTTGTTTACTACTCCTAGATCCTTCATCTAAAACTCCTTAATGAGCTGGGATTTGACTTTTATTATCTCTCTCATATCCTTTGCTTCTATCAACATATCATCAATGTACAAGAGAAGATACGCGAACGACACATCACTTGTCTCCTTAAAATAGACACAGCTATCATAACTCATCCTCCTAAATATATGAGAAGTCATAAAAGAGTCAAACCTTTTATACCACTGTCTGGGAGACTGTTTTAAGCCATTAACGGACTTTTTTAGCTAGCATACATAGTTCTTCTTTCCTGAGACTACAAAATCCTCTGGTTGTTGAATATAGATGTCCTCCTTAAGTTCTTCATGTAGGAATGCAGTTTTGACATCCAACTGCTCAAGTTTAAGATTATGCATGGCCATAATACCAAGTAAGGCTCGAATCAAACTATGCTTTACAACTGGAGAAAACATATCTGTGAAGTCAACACCTGGAACCTGACTGTAACCTTTAGCAACTAGTCTTGCTTTGTACCTAGCATCTTCAACTCCTGATGTTCCTTCTTTCTTTTTAAATACCCATTTGCAATGGACAACTCTCTTATCTTTAGGCAATCTCACCAAATTTCGTGTGCCATTCTTATGAAGTGATTCCATCTTCTTCTGCATTGCAATCATCCATCGGCTAGAATCATCACAACTAACTTCCTCTGAGTAAGAAGAAGGTTCTTCACTGGAATCAATACCTTTTGCTACATTCAATGCATAAGCAACCAATTCAGCTTCACCATACTTCTGAGCAGGGGCGAACCCATGTGTAATTTTGGGGTGCTCCGGCACCCACTAAATTCGACGTAGATTAGGTATAATTATATAAGAAACACAGAATAAATGGTATAATTTATTAAAAAGCACCCATAGAACAAACATATGGTTGAGTGCAGTGGCTTGAGGATGTGACTCTCATGTCCAGTTTTCCAGGTTCGAATCCCTACAGCTACATACTATTTTTTATAAATTTTTTTGAGCACCCACAACCTTGAATTCCTGGGTCCGCCACTGCTTTTGAGGAGGTCTAATATCTCTCCTAGGCCTATCTTTAGCTATAGAAGTGGCGCCATTGGTAGTGAAAAGAAATAGTATCACTCTGTATTTTCGGGCTAGACTGAGAAGTAGGCACTGGTGTGGACTCTGCTCCAATCTGCAATTCAACGTGGGTGCTTGACTTTTGTTGATTCATGTCACTAGGCTCATCTGGGGGCGAAACACTAGATTCTTTAAAGGAAGAAGCACGAAGCATGGCACTTGCAAGAATGATATGAAGGAAATTCAAGAGGCCCTTGTGTGTGTATATATATTGTGTGCATGTGCTCCTCCTTAGTGATCATGCTAAAAAAGGTATCTAATGCTTAGAGTTGATTATAGGAATAGGATGCATCTAGTGCTGATGGTGGACCACCTCCAGCACCAAGTAGCAGTGCGGACTTGAGGCTGGGTTCGCCACTGCTTCTGAGGAGGTCTAATATCTCTCCTAGGCCTATCTTTAGCTATTGAAGTGGCGCCATTGGTAGTGAAGAAGAAATAGTATCACTCTGTATTTTCGGGTTAGACTGAGAAGTAGGCACTGGTGTGGACTCTGCTCCAATATGCAATTCAACGTGGGTGCTTGACTTTTGTTGATTCATGTCACTAGGCTCATCCGGGGGTGAAGCACTAGATTCTTTAAAGGACAAAGCACGAAGCATGGCACTTGCAAGAATGATATGAAGGAAATTCAGGAGGCCCTTGTGTGTGTATATATATTGTGTGCATGTGCGCCTCCTTAGTGATCCTGCTAAAATAGGTATCTAATGCTTAGAGTTGATTATAGGAATAGGATGCAGCTTGTTCTGATGGTGGACCACCTCCAGCACCAAGTAGCAGTGCGGACTTGAGGCCACTGAGTATGGACGACTTCAGATATTCTCATAAGCAGGTGAGTTGAAAAATTCTGGCCATGTGTTTAAACTTTCTAATTATTTAACTGAATAAACATGCTGACGATTGGAGTGCAACTGGCTGTTCTTGTAGGTTTGCGCAAGTGTTTCATCGGAATTCACGAATCTGACTGCTCTTGCAAGAATGTCATGCTCTCATAAAAATAATAGACCAATATGCAAGGGAACAATAACATGGAAAAAGATGCACATCAAGGGACGTCTTTCACATTTTAGCAAATATAGATATCGTGATTACTTGAACACATAAAAAAATTGGCCACCAACTTGTTTGAAAGAGTGACAGAGGCCTAACATATTTTTTCATGGTTTTAATTGGTGTGCGTTGCGATTTGCGTGTTTAAAAGTACTCCATGTAGACTATAGCGTAGAGTTCATGTTTTGGCTTTCCCTTTCTGCATATGCTTTTTCATTCTTTCGCAACTGTAATTCCTTGTGCTTTCTTTCGCAACTGTAATTCCTTGTGCTTGCGAGTATTGTAGTTTCTCTTGGCATGTTTACTCATCTTTTGTTGAAGACGGGATGGATTATTGTTGATTTTCTTGGAACTGAGATTCTTTAGGATTTAGGAACACACATTGAATGTTGAGAACAACCCCCATGATCACGAACAATAATGATGTTGGAGAAAGAAAAAGGAAAATGAATTTGCCACCAAAAAAGCATCGTCGACAGCAGGGTTCGAACCTGCGCAGGCGAAGCCCAACAGATTTCAAGTCTCTCCTTAACCACTCGGACGTATCGACTTAACATTAATACAATTGCTAAACAACTTTATCGTATTAATTGAGTTTTAATGAGCAAGTAATTTTGCTAAGTAAAGGAATTTACACATAATCAATAGAATTATTAATCTAAAAAAAAATAGGACAACTAACTTTCAACACTAGGTTAAAAGGTAACCCAAGCATACAACTTTTATGTGATACTATTATTATTTTAAAATTTTACAAATACATATATAGAGAAAAACTAAACAAAAAAGAAATTCAAATTTAAAGGCTCTGACTCGAGGTTGGGATTCTTATATGTATGAGTGACAGTGTCTCATGTTTAAGAACAATTTAATATTCTAGTACCAGTCCAGAGCTAAAAGGATCCTATTTTCAAGCTAATTTACTTACAATTTAAATTTACTTACACCATTCATAAGTGAAAAAAGAATGGTTGTTATATATACTAGCTTGCCTGAACATAAATATTACGGCTTACTTCGCCCCCTCAAGAATGAATCAATTAATATAATGTATATATACTTTTAACACATGAGCTTCATTTTTAACGAGGGCTCATTTTCAATTTACAAGATTCTACTTTCAATCCTGTCCACTTATAATGCAAGGCTCAAAAAATATTAACTTGTAATTTTAACGCATAGGGCTCCAACTTAATTTTAATCCAAATCAACTTCTAATCATCGTAAACAATAGCGATGTAAAAAAGATTATATGAAGAGCCAAGATTATGCATGAAGAAAGTGAATCAAGTTTTGTCAAGATTATCAAATCAAAAAGGAAAGATTTGTTTAGTTTTTATCCTGATTTTCTTACAAAAATTGAGTTTTAATTTTATATAGAAGGAAAGTCAAAGTATTACCATAATTGCTTTTACTTTTACTGAAAAGAAAATATAATTCTCATCTATATTTGACTAACCTCTTTCTTTGAAGAAAGATTTTGTACCTTTATATATTGAAGATACCTCTTCTTATACCATTACACAATAACATCCCTAATATAGTCGTTTAAAGAGTCTTGTTTAGGAGAAAATTTTCTCCCGATATATTTTATGCTTTTCGCTATAGTTTTTAATATGTAGGCCAATTGACTAAACCATATTAATAATATTAAGTTTTTAGTATAGTTTTTTTTATTGAATTATCATGCCATGATTTGCAACTATTAGCTTACGCATGACGCTCTATCTGTTTCGAACCCAACCCAAAGGGCAAATCACAAAAATATAGGAGCATTAGACCATAATTATAGGGCACAACATAGCTTTCAAAAATTATGATAATTCAAAACTTATCGTGCCGAGGTTTGCAACTATTAGCTTACGCATGACGCTCTATCCGTTTCGAACCCAACCCAAAGGGCAAATCACAAAAATATAGGAGCATTAGACCATAATTATAGGGAACAACATAGCTTTCAAAAATTACAGTATTTGTCATGTATCTTAGATTTTCAGATACATGTTCTATACAAAAAAAAAAGAACGTGTATCTTCAAATACCAGCGAATCTAAAGATACACATGTTAGGCTTTGTTAGATCATGTATATCTTCAGATACCAATACGTGCTGCTTTTTAAATTTTCTAAAGTTGGGTTTAGTTATATAACTAGGCACTGATGCTTTGTCTAATAATTTACTATTAGTATTAATTATAATGATACTAATAATAATGTTGGGAGTACTGCATAAAATCTAATGATTAACAACATTGCATAAAAAATTATTAATAATAATAATAACAAAAATAATAATAATAACAATAACAACAACGATATTAATAGTAATATTAATACTAATGTTGGAAACAGAAAAATAAAACTAAAACTAATAGTCATTGCTATCTGGGACGTCATTAACGATATCATATTCATCCAATTTTTCCTTTCTGTCCTCTAATTCATCTTCATCTTCATCATCATCTTCATCCTTATGCAATATGACCGAAAATATTTGCTTGTCCATGCTTTCAAATGGTGAGACATCAAAGAAACAATGCAATGAGCTTAAAGAAAAGGTGAAAGCGGTCTGTATTAAAAAGCTTACAGTTGTGGAGCTTGAACACAAGGCTAAAATCCTTCATGAAAACATCACAAAGCATGGAATTACTTATGAGCTGAAATTGTGGTAGAACCTCAATAATAATGCAAATGAAAAAGGATGAAGATATCAAGTTTTCCCGCATTTGGAGCTTGAGCCTCTGTCTAAGGATGAGAATGATGTCAATCCGTACTAATTCTTAGACGAGACAACCCATACGAAAAAATATATTTTTGGAGTGATTCTCGAAGTAGTAGAGCTTGAACCTCTGGCTAAAGATGAGGATGAGGAGGTTTATTCAGACAATAGAAATTTCAGTGATGGAGAACCTCAAAAGAAAAGGCTTAAAAAGAAAAGATGTACACAACAGAAAAAAAAGAAGCAAAAAGAGTCAATTCAAAGAAAAGAAAATTGTCGGATAGGGATCAAAAGCTCTTATTGACTTTCTTCGGTTTAATGGTATACCAGAGAAAACTTATCCGAATATGCATGATGTGACATTGACCGTAAGACGCTGCAAAATTCTAAGCTTAACTTAGTCCTTTAAAACTTGTTAAGGGATCCCAGACTTAGAAAATTTTAGCTAAGTATTCAGACTTAGTGTTATTTTAGCCTTCATAAGTTGGCGACTCTATTTCACGACCCTCATGACCTTAAAGTAATGATTTTTAGGTTGAATCATGATTAGGAATGTCAGTGGGTATTTTCGGATAAGTTTCAAATTTTTCGGACATCGTTTGGATCACATTTGAAAGCTCAAACCAGTGGATCGACACGATCTCGACGCGCCGCGTCGATGAATATTTTCCTCCAGCTCCCAATGCAAATTCTAGTGAACCGACGCGGCGCATTGGCCATCGCATCGATGCCACCGACGCGGCGCGTCGGTCTACGCATTGCTAGGACAGTTTTCAATCATTAAAAAGCCTATTATCAGGGGTATTTGGGGCTTTTTCCCATGTTTATCAGCCCCAAAACATGAAATTAAACCTTTCTAAGAGCAAAAATTATTCAATCTTCACAAGTTGCTCTCAAGAACAAACCCTAGGAGAATTAAATTCAAATCCAAGACTCAAGAACTTACCATCAATATTTCATAATTTAATTGTTAAGGTATATCAAGTGTTCATCCAAGGGTCTCCTTCCACCCTTGGAGTTCAAGAAACTATTTTTAAAACTTCAAGTGTATTGATTCCATGAGTTCCATGTCGGGTTTGATTATAGTCATGATTATAATAATTAATTAGGTTTCTAAATCATGTTTTGTTACAAGTTTCATGTGGAGTTATTGATAAATGTATAGAATTATGTGAGTCTATGTTAAACCCTTGAAATTGTAAGTGGGGATTTGAATTATGATACCTAGATGTTGTTTAGTGTCATGTGCATGGATTATGTTCTCCAAGTGTTTGATAAGTTGCTCATGTGAACAAAGAAAAAGGAAATGGAAATCATGTCATGCTAGTTTATGTGCAAGTTATATCATGTAAGTGTTTGATAAAATGTCTCTATGAATGAATTATGATCAAGTGCACATGGTTATGCCTTTCAAGTTTATGCTATGATTTATTTTTCATGCTATCGAGTCCTGCGGGTATCCAATATCTGAAAACTTAGTTGTTTATCTAGAGCTATGATAGTTACAGAACAGTCTCAGTAGTATCACGAAAATGTAACGCCCCGCATTTCGGGCTAGAATAAAATATATGACTCTGATGCGTTGATAATCCCCGAGCCTTAAACCCTATGCCAATTTGGCATGTTAATCAAGTTTGTAGTATGTGAATCCATTTGAGCATGAATTTAGACCATAGAAGTCCTTCAACTCAAGGACGAGTTAAAACTATTTCGATCGATTAAGTTTTAGTGGACGTTGTAATTTGTGTCAAATTCTAATGACCATAACTCATTGTATATGATGGAATGGGTGGCCTACTATATACCAAATTGTATATAATTGAATAAGATTTCCAACGATACCAAATTCGCCTAAAACAGACACCCGGTGAAGAAGTTATGGCCTTTCAAAGTTGAATGTGTCGCCTATGCACATATAGGCGATGCATAGGGCGGCGCCTATGCAAATATAGGTGATGCATAGGGCGGCGCCTATGTAAATCTAGGCAATGCAAAGGGCGGCGCATAGTTATGCTTTCAGGTGACGAAAACACTCCGTTTTGAGTTACTTTAAGTGCAAGTTAGTCCTTACAAAACCCAAAATCGTTCTTACCCACTCCTAAACGGATTTGGGCCTATTAACAACATTGAAGCCTCCTATAAAATCCCAAAAAAAATCTAATCCTTCAAGAACTTAAGAGAAGGAGAAACTAGGGTTTGAGAAAATAAGCTTGAAGGACCGATCATTCCGAAACTTCTTCGTGAAACAAATTACAGATTCGGAATCCTCTCGACGTAGGCTTCGATAGACACCAAAAATTCGTGGAGAATAAGGTACGCGGGGTTTTCCTAAAATCTCATGGGCATAGAAATCATGTTTTAATAATTGGGTTTTCGAATTCATGTACATACTCATGTTTCAGAAGCTTTAATGATATTGTTTTGGCCTTTTGGCTTTCCCCCAAAGTGATTTGAAAGTTATATGTATATATATATGCGTTTGTCCTGAAATATGAATTTAGAGCATGATTTTCATGAAACCTCTCTCTTAATGTAAATTTTTCCATGTTTCACGTAATATACAATGTTTTGAACACGAAAGAAGGGGTTGTGAATGTTGAATATGCATGTAATGAAAGAATGCATGGTTTTGCCAAAAATGCACATGACCACCATATGTTTGATGAAAGTTATGCATGGGTTTGACTTGAGTTTCGGAACATGACATCTTTAATGCAAATTACATGTTTTGGTGGTCTAAACTATGTTTTGAATGAAAGCTCTTGCTTAATACATTATGACTCAGAAATAGGACTTGCAAGTCTTGGTATGACGATACCAACTCAGACAAATGCCATAACAGACACAGACTAGTTCAGAAATCAGATTTTTATCAGACTCTCATGATTTGAAAATTTCAGAATGATACATGTTCAGAAAAGGCTAAAATAGGGCAAAAAGAGAGCTTAGGTGGTTCCCTGAAGAAGGCGGGAGTTTCAGACAACTCTTTGCCTAAAACCGTGGTTTGCCGACCCGGGTATATTATTATGAGCTGACTTAAATGTCCTGTGGCGTATCAGACTCAGACACTACAACCCTTGCGGCACACTTGGGTTGGGGGCTTCCCCGCCGAGTCAATGGCGGATTCCATACAGCCCGTGGAATATTCAGACTTGTAGGGGAATACCACCTAACTCAGAAGTAAAACACAGATCATGATTTGAAATGAACAGACAGGTTACATGTTTTCAGAAAGTGCCCATGTATTTTTCAGAAACAGTTTTATACATGATGTCTTGATGAAAAATTTCTTTCACTTAATATGTATATATATATATATATATATATATATGTATGTTCCATTATACTATTTTTTGGATTGCTTCGCGTGCCAGTACTTTTGTGCTGACCCCCCTCCTTCTAGGTTCTGAGGCACAGTCTAGGGGTCCAGCTACTCAGTAGACATTCTCGGGTTTGCAGACTTGATCTCACAGTGGTGAGCCTTCTATTATTCGGAAGGCCTAATTATGTCAGACATTATCTTATTTATTATGGTTTTGGTTTACTGGGGGCCTTGTCCCAGTTTCTTTTTAGACAGATGTTTATGTTCTTAGTAGAGATTTCGCAGACTGATGTCAGATAGTATTATTCAGAAATGTTGCAGAACTTGACCATGTTTTTCGTACTCAGTTTCAATTCCGCATTTTATTATGATTATGAATGTTATGCATGATAACCAGATAGAGAATGGGTGTTCCGGGCCTTCATGGTTCGGGATGCTCATCACGGCTAGGGCCTAGGCTCGGGTCGTGACAGAAAAGTAGCCTCAGTAATCAGTCACAGTTATAGTTCAGTATTCAGTTCAGACCTCAGTAAATTCAGTCAATCAATAGAACTCCGTAGAATTCCATCAGTTAATGGAATTCAATTGTACTCCATCAGTTTACGAAAATCAGTGACCTCAGTTCAGTTAGACAGTACAGTCAGTAACAGTTCAGAACAGCCTAGAACAGTCTAGAAATCAGTCCAGTGTTTATTCAGTTGGGAGTAGGATTTAGCACCGAGCGAACCCAGGGATGGGGGCATTCCTGTCAGCAGAGGGTTTGACCCTTAGTAGTAATTCCTGCGTTACAGAACTATGTATCTAGCGTAGGTTGAGATATCTTCCTTCCATACTAGGGTTGATACATCTCATACGAGTTTTCCTGCCAGCGAGGGATGATAAAAGAGCCTCCTGTTAGAGAGGGTTAACTCACAATTATCTTTACTAGTGGCACGGTAATGACACCCTTCCAACTGGAGTTACAGGTTGGACCCCTATCCATTCAGAAAGGGGCATGTCGGTTAGATTATTACCTCCCACAGTTTCAGTTTTAGATTCAATCTCAGTATAGAACTCAGTTTAGTTCTACAGATTCAGGACTATCAGACACAGTCACCCATCTTAGTATAGAACTCAGATCAGTTCTACAGAATCAGAAATGTCACATACATTTATTCAGTTATCGATTATATAGTATCAATAAACTCAGATATCAGTAAATCAGTAACTCAGAACTCAGTATCCAGTGTTATCATGACCTCAGTTACAGTTTATGTATTCTTGCTTGTACTCTCATTCAGTTATATTCATGTTACTCACCCAGTTATTGTTCATGCATATGAACCCATGCATATCAGCCTACCTCACTTAGCATACCAGTACATTCAAAGTACTGACGCATACCTTTCTTTTGCGCTATGATGTCTTATATCATAGGTTCAGAAGTACGGGCTCCCGATCATACGTAGCAGCCCGATCTATCAGCAACAGACTTAGTGGTGAGTCCTCATAGTTTAAGGACAGATTTATTATTCCAGTATTTCAGTACGCAGTTTATTTCAGTAGCCGGAGTTAGTTGGGGACTTGTCCCATCAACTTCTTATTCAGACAGTTGAGGCTTTTTAAACTAGAGTTTTTATAGACAGAAGTTCAGTTTTGTTATTGATGTACCGTACTCAGTATTTATTTACAGTTTTGAACCTTATGACAAGTTTTCACCTAATTTCCGCATAATTATAGTATTATTATTATTCAGCTACTATAGTAGGTACCAGTCATGGGTTAGCTTGTGGTTCCTCAAAATTATGAGCATCGTGTAGCGTGCGGGGTACAGACTCGGGGCATTACATTGACAGTATGTAAATATGTAATAAAATATAACCTTTATCATCCAGTTAAAAAGAGAAGCATCCTTTTTGATGTTCAGTTAGAAGCTTGTTTTGAAAAAAAAAGTGGTAGACGTACACAAAATATTTAGCCTTCTTGAAAGCCGTTTTGTTGAAAATGAAGAGTGATTAAAAAAGGATGAGTCTGATCAGGATCTTGAAGATGATGACACAGAAATATTGGTGGCTCGCTCCTAAATCTGAGGAAAAGGTTGAACGAAAGAAGATATCATCAATTTGGTATTCGGCTGCAGCACTAAGTCATGTTGCAACCTTCAATCCTGAAAATCAGTTGCAACAGGAATTATTGGTTCGATGGGAGAACCATATACCCCTTGATCCGTTCTCATGAATCCAACAATTTTTTTTCTTTGAATCGACTCTTCTGTGGTTCTTTGTTTTCTCCCCTTTCAACAAATAATTCCTATAGCATTTGATTGTCAGGAATCAAGGCTGAAACTTGACTTAGTGCTTCAGTTGAATACCAAATTGAAGATATCTTCTTTTGTTCAGCCTTATTCTCAGATTTAAGAGTGCACCACCAATATTTCTGTGTCATCATCTTCAAGATCATGATCAGGGTCATCCTTTTGTAATCGCTCTTCATTTTTAACAAAACTTCCTTTCAAGAAGGCTAAATTTTCTATGTATGTCTACCATTTTTTCCCCAAAACAGCTTCTAACTGAACACCGCAAAGATGCTTCTCTTTTTAACTTCATGACAAAGGTTATGTTTTATTATATATTTACATACTGTAGATGTCACATCATGCATATTGGGATAATTTTTTTCTCATATCTCGACCATTAAACCAAAGAAGGTCAATTAGAGCCTTTTGATCCCTGTCCAATAATTATTTTTCTTTGAAATGACTCTTCTTTGCTTTTTTATTTTCTGCTGTGTACATCCATTATTTTTAAGGCTTTTCTTGTGAGGTTCTCCTTTACTGAAATCTCTATTGTCCGAAGAAACTTGCTCATCCTCATCTTCAGCCAGAGGCTCAAGCTCTACATCTTCGAGAATCTTTCCAAGAATATTCTTCTTTGTAGGGTTTGTCTCGTTTAAACATTGATGCATCTGATTGACATCATTCTCATCCTTAGATAAAGGCTCAATCTCTAGATGTAGGAAAACTTGATGCCTCTGATACAAGTATGATCATGATCATGACAATTTTGAGCATTTTTGAAGACTAGTCACTAAAGCTCTCTTTTGTCATTTCTCTATTATTTATAATCTTGTATAAATAGAACCTTGTAGGGTTTATTTCCTTAGTTGATGTTTGAGATTGTAAGAACACTCCTCTTGTGAGAGAGAGTTCCAAAACCGAAATTAGGGCATAGCATAAGGGTGGATTCTCTTGTGTGTTGCAAAGCTTGATACCTTGGTTCTAGAGAAGTGGATGCCCTCTTGTGTCTTTATAAGAGTTAGGTGCGTGTCGAGTATGGTTTTAAGTGTCCAAGAGTTACCATTCTTGGGTTCTTAAGATTACAACTTCATTGTGTGTAACTATCTATCTTTGTTTCTTGTTCTAGTTTCGGGTTTCCCTTGTATTGTTGTAAAACCCGTAGGTTCTAGTTGTTGTAGCATTGTTGTTCTTCATTGTATTGTGCTAATATAAATTGCTGGTTGGTTGTTTTGAGGTGTTAAAACTCATTGTTCTCTCTATTCTTGTTATAAGTAGCGAATCCGAGAGTGGTCACCAAAATAGTCTCGGGTTTCCTCAACTTGTGGACTGTTTTGGTGTATGTTTTCTTGTGTTCTTGGTCATCCTTGTATCATTTGGTATCAAATCAAGGTTTGATTTTGTTCCAACAAAATCAATCTTGGGATTGTTATCTTGAAAATAAAAAAAAAGAGAAAAAGAAGAAAAAAGTTATTGTTCACGTTTTTAGGATTTTTCAAAAATCTTAATTTTTGTGTGTTTTGTGCGTTTCTAGTGTTAGATCCTTGTTCCCTAACACTATTAGAGTCTAGAAATTTCAAATCCCAACAAAAAAGAAGTGTCAAAATCGAAAATCCCCCCAAAAAATACTAAATCCGTTTTTGACGTTAGGTCAACTTTTGAGTTTTTCATTTTGAGTTTTTCTTGTGTTTTTAGTGTTAGATTTGTGTTCTCTAATACTATAGGAGTATAGGGTTCGAATTTGAGCTAAATTAGAGGTTATTTGAGTCATCCACCATTGTTGAGCTTGAGTTTGAAGAAACTTGAAGGTGGGATCTCGTTGTGAGAGGTTGTTTTGAACTCACGTGTGTTTTGTTTTGTAGGATTTGTATTGTACTATTGTGTATGACGTTGTGGACTGATTGGGTGCCTTGATTGGACTGTAACTTGAAGGGATAATTTTTGGTACCACCACAATGGAACCCGAGGCTTCAAATGCTCATACAATGGACAATAATGCCATCAATCTCATTTTGGCTCGCCTTGAAACTGTGTCCCGAGATGTGGCTAGGTTTAATGTGGGTCTTGAGAATTTAGATACGGATGTGGAATCAATGAGTGGGAGATTAGAACGTGTGAAAAGCCAAAGGAGTCGATCTTCCACCCCTCAAAACATTTCTCCAACTAATACTCCTGAGACCTTGCACCAAATGCTATATCCTCTAATTGCCACAAATCAAACCATTCTTTACTCCCGAAGCCGAGAACAAAATATACCAAGCCATCCTTCACTCCACCAAGTCCAACAAGACGGGCTTGGAACCCAAATACCACCACCAAACCTGAACCCTCCCATCCAAACTCCACTTGACCAAAGACCTCACTATCTAAATACGATACCACCACTACAAGCTCCACTTAACCCAAATAGACCCATCCATGTTGAGGTCTATGGTAGGGGAGGACAACGTGATGGTTATGGGCCGTATGAGGATGTTTACTTGAGGAAAAAAAATGAGGGATAGACATGGAGAGTTACGCCGAGAGGTGAGAGATGGTCACCCAAACCGAGATGTAGGTCTCAATTCTATCAAAGTGAGCCTTCCCATTTTCAAAGGTAAGAGTGATCCCGAAGCCTACCTTGCATGGGAGTCGTCTTGTGACAAGATATTCCAACTTAATGATTTCACCGAAGAAAAGAAAAGTTGCTATGCTATAGCTCACTTCGAAGGGTATGCTAATACATGGTGGGAGTATGTTAAATGGCTTGGGAATGAGATGATTGGGGGACAACCTCCTCCTTGGTTTCGGTTGAAGAACCTTATGCAGCAAAGGTACTTGCCCGAAACTTATAGGCATGAGATCCTTGCCAAATAGTATAATTTGAGGCAAGGGAGCAAGAGTGTCATGGATTACTATGATGAATTTCAACAATTGATGTTGAAACTTTACCACTGAGGCGAGCAAATAAGTCATGACATTGTGCGCTTTAAGGTTGGGTTAAACAAGGACATCTCCACTAACATGACGCTTCACAAATTCGACACCATAGATGGCATCTTCCATGCAGCTTTAGAGGTTGAGAGGGATCTCAAAGAGAACTCATTCATGGATTCCCTACTAGAGCCCATCAATTCTATCCAAAAAAATCCTCCAAGGTATGAAGGTAAATTGAATTCTACTTCCAATCCCATGGAGATTCAATGCTTCAAGTGCCAAGGGTGAGGGCACAAGGCTAGTGAGTGCCCAAACCGGAGAAATATAATCCTAAGGGAGGGTAGATTGTACTATCTTGGAGAAGAGGTGAGCATCGAATCGGTTAAGAATGATGGCAAACCGCAAGATGGAGAGCAAAAAGAAACCGAAGTGCAAAATGAAGAGTATGTAGAAGATGTGTGGCCACAAGAAGGAGATTATGAAGTGCCTTTGTAAAAGAGGTGAGCCCGTGAATTTGTGGTCAAATTCATCTCAAGATGGAGAGGATGATACAAGTAAGATCATGATCATGACACTTTTGAGTATTTTTGAAGACTAGTCACTAAAGGGCTTTTTTGTCATTTCTCTATTATTTGTAATGTTGTATAAATAGAACCTTGTAGGGTTTATTTCCTTAGTTGATGTTTGAGATTGTAAGAACACTCCTCTTGTGAGAGAGAGCTCCAAAACTGAAATTAGGGCATAGCATAAGGGTGGATTCTCTTGTGTGTTGCAAAGCTTGATACCTTGGTGCTTGAGAGGTGGAAACCTTCTTGTGTCATTGTAAGAGTTAGGTGTGTGTTGAGTGTGGTTTTAAGGGTCCAAGAGTTACTATTCTTGGGTTCTTAAGATTACAACTTCATTGTGTCTAACTATCTATCTTTGTTTTTTGTTCTAGTTTTGGGTTTCCCTTGTATTGTTGTAAAACCTGTAGGTTCTAGTTGTTGTAGCCTTGTTGTTCTTCATTGTATTGTGCTAATATAACTTGTTGGTTGGCTATTTTGAGGTGTTAACACTCATGGTTCTCTCTATTATTGTTATAAGTAGTGAATCCGAGAGTGGTCACCAAAATAGTCTCAGATTTTCTCAACTTGTGGACTGTTTTGGTGTATGTTTTCTTGTGTTCTTGGTCATCCTTGTATCAGTGTCCCTCCTTTCTCATTTGCATTATTAATGAGATTTTGCTACAATTTCTGCTCACGAGAAATCCTATGCTTATGATGTCTTCATGAAGGATTTTTAGCCTTCTGTTCAAGCGCCACAACTGTAAGCTTTTTAGCAAGACCTACTTTACCATTTTTTAAAGCTTATTGCATTCTTTCTTTGAAATTACCTTCTTAAAACATGGACAAACAAACATCTCCGACCATATTTGTAACTTGAAAAAAATATGATCCCTGTAATTAATAATAATATATGGATCATTATATTCTTCTCCTTATTAATTTATGGCTCATAGAAAATATAATTTTCCAAGAAAAAGTAAATTTCAAAACAAAAATACAACTTAATGGAGAAGATTATAAAGTACCAACGAGTTATTTGTTAAGGGGATGAGATATTCAAAGTTATCCCATCATAGCATAACTTATTTCACTATTATAGTACCAACCGATGGAATAAATAATTTCAAAATTAATTAATACTCCTAACCAAAAGCTAAACAAGATAATTTTTCATTTTATAACAGAATTATTATTTTTTATCCTTCTACCAAATGACTACTGAGATTCATGAAGAGCAGTAGGTGCATGTGGTCAAGATTAGAGTCAACAATCTTGTTTATTTTGAAAGAATCATCAGGCCAATAAATAAAGAACATGGGACATTCTGAATTTATTTCTAGTAAGAAGTTAAGATCTAGTTGAGAATTAAGGAATACACAAAATTAATATTGTTACTTTTATTTTGATTATAAATAATGTTGTTATCTTTTTGTTCAGTATTGTTATAATTAATAATAATGATTTTTTATATTCTTCTCTTTATCTATGTCTCATGACAATACCTTCCAATACAAAACACCACAAAAGGTCTCTCTATTTTATAATAATAATAATAATAATAATAATAATAATAATAATAATAATAATAATAATAATAATAATTTTTAAAACTTATTTGTCTTACCGAATAAAATACCATTTTTTAGTGTATAAAATAACGCATACATATGATGACTGAACAACAAGATAAACTATTTTCTATATTAAAATATAATTTAAAAAATATAAAAGAATGCATACTATGTTATAACTGTAAAACAAAATAATAAACATATAAGAATTTTAAAATGCCTCAAAGTAGCTTTAATTGCGGAGTTTGATATAAAATATTTAATTATAAAGGAAATAGGCAGCACAAAATTATAAAAATAAATACATATTATTTTTTTAATTTAGACAAAATAAACATTCAAAACATAATACATGTACTAATAAATCTTATTGTCTATCAGTAATATGTTAGCTTGTTTTTGTAACTTATTTGTAACCTCCAATACTGTCATTGATGATAATATTACGTCTATTTCATTTGTAACTCAATAATTATATATAATAACATATTCCTTTTATCAAAAAAAAAAAAAAAAAAAGCAAACATAAAACATACCTCAGTAATGATGAAGGTATAGCCCATGCTCACAGCGGCCCGTGTACCGCACCCGGTTCGTGGTATTGTCCACTATCTGGAAATTGGTGTCATTAAAAATGAGGGTGCAGTTATTTTCTTTAGTAAAACGATAAACAGATAAGATTGGATGTGAGGGAAGGGACGTGGTGAAGGGTTGAGAGATGAAATTTACCATTTGGGGTATAGACATACCCAGAGCCGGTGTTTGTGATGGGAAGGGATTGACCATTGCCTACTGTAATAGTTTCTGAGCCATGATACGGATGAGGAGCTTGAAGTTGTGAATAATCCGACGTCACATGGGTGTTAGCACCTGTGTCGAGATACCAATCGCCAGATTGAGCGTTTGTGGACGCATGCATCGCCCTTGATCCTCCGGACTGGCTATTTACATTCTGTGAGTCATCATAACGATACCAGCAATTAGCCGCAGAATGGCCCCGTTTAGCACAAATTTGGCACGTCGGAAGATCTCGTGTGGGCATCCGCTGGTTTCCTCGTCCCTGTCCGCGGCCTGACTGGAAGCCGTCCCTCGGTGGAGGCCCGCCTCTGCCTTGCTGCCCGGTGTTTCGACGGTCACCGCCGCCGCTGCCTCGCCCTTGGTTACGGCGATCATCACCGCGACCCCTGGCCGAGCCTCCGCTGCCAGCCGAGTAAAGAGCCGTAACGCCAGGGGTGGAACTGGCTTCTCCGAGCAGTAATTTGTGTTCCATGTCTAGATTCAATTCTTCTGCATTAAGCCATCCAGACAGTTGATTCAGAGTGATTTCGACAGGCGAGAGGCGAATATGCTGTTTGAGAGAGGAATAGCCAGCCGGAAGACCACGTATCACGGCATTCACCACGTCTCGTTCAGGAATAATCTCGTTCACAGCATCTAGGTCAGACAGAATAGAGGCCACATCATCAAGGTATTGAGTCATCGTCTTCGTTCCCTTCCGAAGAGTATGCAATTTGTCACGCAACTGAAAAATATGAGCCGTGGACACAGAGTTGTACCTTGTGGCTAGTGCGTCCCAAAGTGAAGCCGATGTGAGAAAACCCCGGGCGTGTTTGTGCACAGAGGGGCTAATAACTGCGAGAAGACAGGCTCGGATCTGAGTGTCTACGATCATCCACGGAAGGTAGTCGGGATTTGGGAGCTTGACGCCGTCCTTCTCGGCTGTCTCGGGCTGCGGCTTCTCCGCACCGTCAATCCATCCGAGCAGCAAGTTGGCTGCGAGGGCGGTGCGGACGTTAAGTGCCCAGGCCGGGTAGTTGTTGTCAGATAATTTTTCGGGGATGAGATTGTGGAGATTCCTGAGCAGTAATTTTACTCCAGACGGTAATTTTGACAGAGGATCAATAACCTTGTCCATGGCGCCGACCTACGGCGAAGGAGGGAGGCCGTGCGGCGTGGTGTAGACGGTGGCGGCGGCGCACACACGTCGGAAAAGAGGAGAGATTAGGGTTTGGGCGGAAGAAGAAACCCTAGCTTTGATACCATGATACAGATTTAAGAATTAATTGATCTCATTAATATTGAAGGGGTTACAGCTGTATATATAGAGAACTGAAGAATAACTAATTACAGAATAACCCAGATGTATTTAATAATTATATATGTAGTCTATTAAAACAGAAGTTGGCACTAACGGAAGGAAATTTGTTTTTCCGTTTATGATTTTTTCTTTTGTGCATGATAGAATGGGGACTCGAATATACAAGAAATTGCGATGATTAATGCGACTCCCCAAATCTCATTAATAAGACAACGCGTGGGAGTCTGCACGATATTTTAGGTGTGGGTCCCTAGTACACTGGGTGAGTTTATTGTCATGACAAAACATGAACGACAAACTAGACTTCGTGTCTCACTTTTTCTTTTTTAGTCTCCAATGCATATTTAATCCCGTATTTTTTCACGTGAACTTTCATTGCTTAGTACTTTTTAGATTTTTATGTTGGCTATTTTAGTCTTGAATTTAGTGCATTTTTAGTTTGAGCAACGACATGCTAGACATCATGTATGGCTTCTTTTTTTTTTGTTTCCAATGCATATTCAATCCAAGATTTTTCACGTGAACTTTAGTTGGGGGGTGCGGATTAGGTGCGTAGTTTCAACTAGATAATAAATGCGTATGTATTTATTTTTATAATGAATATTGTTGATTGGAATAATTTTCATTTTTATCTTCTTGACTTAAGATGTTTTATTAATTCATATTCTAAATTAGATATTACCGTGATTAAATTATCTAGTGTTTTAGGATCCTCGTTAGTAATCTTTTGTATTCTAGGTATAAACTATATAGTTGAGTTTCTATTTCTTTTAATGATTTATTCTTTTCGTAAGATGTATCCATTAATTTATTTTATCCTATTGAAATTTTAGCAATTTCTGTGTAGTATTTTATTCTAACTTTGCTATATTCAATGCGTAGGTTTATATTTTTTATCTGACTAATTAGTATTTGTTGTTCATGTATAACTAATTTTCCATCTGTATTAAATAATTTTTCGTATGTATTAAATAAATTGTTACTTGTATCTTCCTTTTCTAAGGTTAATTTTATTTTAAGTAATTTTTCCTCTAGTTGTCTTTTTTCTATTTCAAGTTGATTTCTGTAATTAACTTCTTCATATATCCAATTTTGTCTTTCTCTAATTTTCTTTATATATTCTAGCATCTTTTAATCTGAATAATATCCATCTGGGTAATTATCTAGGTATAACTGTGCTATCCAATTCATAATTTCAATTTCATAGTCTAATACCTTTTCTAATATTATTCTCTTAATATCTATAATTTCTATATCTCTAAGTATATATAAGATTAAGACTTTAAGATTATCTATCATTTAAAATTGACTAAATATTTTATTATAATATTCTGTAGTTGTTTGTTTCAGGCTTAGTAGTTCTTGTATATTTTTATTAAGAAATTCTATGCAATTTATCATGCTAAGTATTTATAAGAGTAGTTAGGTAGGCATGGTATATAATTTACTCTAGTCATGTAATATATACCAAATGCTTTTTCTAATATGATTTTTTTTATATCTACTACTTTTATATCTTTAAGTGCATACAAAATAAGTATTTTAAATTTATCTACCATCTCATCAGATAAATAATTATTCATTTTCATAAAATTGCTTTTTTCAAAATATTCCCTTCAACCATGTACATAACAAAATATAGTCATCTTAGATTACTATATACTAGATTATTCTTAAATAACATGCTCTTCGGTCACTATTAGCATGGTAATCTGGATACATTTCCCTTAAACAGCGCCTCTACTCTGGTTACTCCCCACCACGGCTTCTTGCCTTATTGGTTTCACCTTTAGGATGGCATAGTTCTTAGGGATCTTTCTCTGTTTCCACTTTGCTAATAAACTTCTTAACATATTATTCTTCGAATAATTCTACCATAAAGTAACTAACATGAATTTATTTTATCATATCATGATTGTTGGGAATTATGAATTTAGCTATTCATAATCATAAATAAATATACCTGTTCTGGTAGGTTTGATATTTCTGAGCTTTGTTCCTCCATAGATTTTTCCATTGATATATACCTGTTTTTTAATTAACTAAGCAAAAATATTTATTGTGGACTTTGAGAGAATATTTGCTTCAACGCATGAAGGCTTGCTTTGCAATGCCTTCTGCTTTCTCTATTTATAGACTGAATGAACCTTTACAATCTACACGTTTTTAACATTAGTCTACTTTACAAAAATAATCTTCTAATAAGACAAAAACCATTAATGCCTAGGCTAATATTAGTCAAAAAGCCTAATGCCTAGAAAGTCTAAAAAAGTCTACAATAATTACATCTTTTACGTAAAGACTAAAGAAAAATCTATCATAAATAATTCAATATCTTGTCTCCGTATCTGCTGCTTTTCCATATCTCCATTATTGTTCTGGTCTTAACTTTCCAGTTGGCGTTCTTATCTTTTATTCTAGCTGAACTGCTGGGACATCATTATCTCCTCCATTACATTTTGAACATCTGTGATCTGGATATTTATGTCCAATAGTCTTGCAGTATCTGGTCAATAATTCTTCCGAAATAAATTTTTCTCTGATAGCTCTGGCAATAGGTTCTGTTTCTGGTTTAAGCAACGTGATAATCCATTGCTTAATAGTTTCCATATCTGTTTCTCGTAACTCTTTTGAATTCGAATATATTAGTACATGATCTCTTGAATAGTAGTTCCATATGGGATTTTGTTTGCAATATGTATTTGCTAGCTCTTGTAAAATTGTAGATAATCCGATAATCCTCTTGTTTGCATAAAATTTTGGTATCTCGATTCTAGGTATCTCTGGTTGTGAAATAATATCTTGTGGTATAATCATATCTCGTGTCATTCCTATCTTCACAACTTGTATAGGTTTTTAACTTCATCAAATAATATCTCTGCTGGTGCCGCGTAAATTTTTATAAAGAACAAGGTACCTTTGGTTATTCTTTTAAAAATGATAAATGCTTCATATATTTCTGGTATAGTGGATATCTCAGTTCCGTCCGTGGTATATACAGTACTAAGTAGTCCATATTCGTAGCAAGTTTTAACTATATTTGGTTTGGTTTTAGGTAAGGCAATTAGTTTATTATATCCGGTCAATCCCTGGGTTATATAGTTTGTATCTGGTTCTGGGACATTTGTAGCTTTGGGGTTGCTATTTAAAAAGGTTTGTATATTGTAGATATTTTCTATGTATTTTTGGGATGTGTAGTTATAAACTTTTTTATCTTGGTTCAGACTATCTCGGTATGTGGTAATTTGTGGGGGTATAAACATGGGATCTTTTGATGTATTTGAGATATATGGTTTTTCAAATATTTTATTCATATTCATGTTCTGGTATCTTGGTCGACTAGCTCCTTTGCTTGTACCTGCGGAAGTAGATAGATAAACGTTATGGGTTTTATGGAGTATCCCAACGTCTCCTTCTAGCTCTGGAATTTTAATGTCTTCCGATCGACATAGCTCTGCACACTCTGAGTTAGCTGATTTGTAGCTATAGACTTCAGTTTACCTTCATTAGTCTTTAGCTTTTCTATCTCATTACCCATACTGTCCACTTTTATTTAAAGAGTAGTTAGGGTGTTGAGTATTTTTTCTAGAGTATCTTCTTCTATAATATCAGTCTGTGTAGCTTTGTCTTGATATGTAATCTGCAATAACATTTTTGTTAGTACTGATTACTTCAATTGTAAATGTAAAATTTAATATATTCAATACTAGTCTCCGAATTTCTTTTGTTGTAACTGAATTTTGTATTTTCTTTGTTAGCCACCAGCGTACTTGTGTATTATCTGTTCGCACAATAAATTTGTTATATACAATATATGGCTCAAATGCTAACAAACATTTATATAATGAACATAATTCTTTTCTATTTATTTCCCATTTTATTTCAGTCTCGTTGAACGTACCTGAGTAATATCTACAATGGTGTTCTATTTTTTCTGCTTCATATTTATATTTAAGTACTCCCCCGTAACTATATTCACTAGCATCTGCTTCTACTATATATATAAATTTTCTATTTTCATCTGGAAATTGTAATTTTGGTAATTCTTTACAAAGTATTTTTATTTTTTGAACTTGTTTTTTATCTTCTTCATTATAGTTATATTCTATATCCTTTTTTAATTTTTTCTGTAGTGGTTTTAAGTTTTCTGCTAATTTTGCAATATATTCTCTTACTTGGTTTACTAATCCTAAAAATGATTGTAATTTCTTTTTCGTATCTAATTCTTCTTTCGAATTTATTATTTTTTGTACTATATGTTGTTGCATTTTTACTCCACTTTTATCTATTTGTATTCCTAAAAATTCTATTTGATTTTTCATAATTTCAGCTTTCTTTTTACTTAAACTTATTCCCGAATTTTCTATTATATCCGTAAATTGTTCCAATAATTTTAAATGTTCTTCTTTGGTCTTTGTATATAATATTATATCGTCTATGTATACTATACAATTAGGTAGTTGTTTAAAATAACTATCCATAAAATATTGATATCTACCTGGTGCATTTTTATATCCAAATGGTAGTACATTCCATTCATAAAATCCTCGTGGTACCGTAAATGCGGTTAACTCCTTAGATTCTTCTTCTAACTTTACATGGTAAAATCCTGATTTACAATCAAATTTACTAAAATAATTATATCCTTGTATTTGTCTTATTTTTAATATCTTATTTGGTATTGGGTAATTATAAGTTATTGTTTTTGCATTTAAATTTCTATAATCAATAACCATTCTACTTTTTCCTCTTTTTTGTTCACTATGTTTATTTACTATAAATGCTGGGCTATTATGTTTGCTATTACTTTTTTGTATATATTGTTTTTCTAATAATTCATCTATATGCATTTTAAATTCTTTTAAATCATCAAAATTATATGTTAATGGTTTCTGGGTTATTATGCTATTTTTATCTATTAATTCAATTTTTATAGTAGTTTTATATTTTTCCCATCCTTTTAATGGATCTTCACTATATAATTGTTCTAATTTTTTCTTAATTATTTCTATCGTATTTATTGAAAATATAGTTATTTCTGTTTTATTTATCGAAAATACAACTAATTCTATTGTATCTTCAGTATTTTTTATATTTTCTAACTTTTGTGTAATTTTTTCACTTCCTTTTATCCAATCAGTTTTCTTTCTTATTTTATTATTAACTCTTTTTGCTCTTACTTTTTGTTTACATGGTGTTGTAAACCACCAGTCTGTTCTAGTTATTATATGTGGGTATAATTTGTCTAGAAACGGCATTCCTAAAAGTATATCTTTTGATGTTAGTTCATAATTATAAATTTCTTCTATAGTTAATATTTTATCCCATACTTGTGCTTATACATTCTTAGCTTTATAAGTAATTAAGCTTCCTTCGTTATTAAATCCTTTAACTATTATTGGTGTTTTCAATTTATCCCATTTACTTTCTGGTAAACAATTATATCTACATAAATTAGCTTCTGCTCCTGTATCCATCATAGGCGTATAATATCTACTGTAATATCCTTCTACTACTATCTTCATTAATACATATATTTTCATTTTATGTTAATGCTCTTCTTAAGAATAATTTCTCTCTGTTATATGTTATAGTTAATTGTGTATGTTCTATATTATATGGTTTTACTTGTTCTAGCCATTTTATTCCTAATATTATGTCTGTTTTTTGCATTTCTTCTTTTACTTCAAATCCTATTTTTATTTTTCTTATTCCTATTACTATTTCTTTTTCTGCTATCTTTTTAGTATTTATTATGCTTCTTGGTAGATCTGGGCATATATTATTGTCGTTTTTTATTTCTTCATTTTTTACTAGATATTTTGCTATATAATTTTCTTCTTGTCCTGTATTTAAGAGTATTAAATATTCTTTTTCATTTACCTTTCCTGTTATATAATAATGGTTTGAATTATCCTTTGAACTTGTTTCATAACTTATTCTTTTTGATGAGCTTGATGATTCTGGTTTATCATAAGCTGTTCTTTTTGTTGTACTTATCCTATCATTTATTATTTCTAGATTTTCTTCTACATTTATGTCTCTATAGCTATAATCATTATAGTCTATCGTTTTTACAAATTGTTCAAATGGGCTATCTATTTGTATCTTATTAATCTTATTTTTTCCCGTTATTTTATGTTTTGTTGTTAATACATATAAATTTTTGCATCTTGCTGTAAATATTTTACTTCCCGGGGTTAATTCTATTCCTGATATCTTCCAATATAATACTAGTGATTTATCTATATTTCTATCCGTTACTGCTACTGAATAATTTGCACTTATTATAAATTTAAATTTTTGGTATATTAAATTTCCTTTTATGGCAGTTATTATACTTTTTTCTATAGGTTTTATAATTCTATCATCTGCTAAATATAATTCTATTGGTGTATCTATTCCTTCTCTAAAACATGTTTTTATTAATATTTCTGTACCTCCAAGGTGTACATATTTTATTGGGTCTCTACTTTTTATATCGTTTATTTCTTTATTAATTATTCTTTTTGTTACTAGTGGTATACTGGCTTTACCTTTTGCATATCTACAGTCTATTACGTGCTCTTTTTGACTTACTACATAATATTCTTCCTTTTTTCTAGTAAATATATTTTTTATTGTTGGTATTTTAAATATTTTTTCTACACTTAAGTCTAACTCTTTTCCTTTTATTTCATCAAATACATTGTTATCAAATATTATTTTTTGATCTGTTCCTTCTTCATTTAAATATTCTTCTTTTGTTAATATTTTTATATCTTCTTCAGTCATTTAATTCATCTAATTCACTATCTATTTCATTATCTGTTTCATTTTCTGAAATTTCATATATACTGTCTTCACTTTCTAATTCGTAATCTATGTAATCTATTTGCATATATTCTGTATTTTCTATTTTTATTTCTGATATTTTTTTATTTTTTGGGTTTTTAGGTAACTTACAATCTCTAGCTAAGTGTCCTAACTTTCCACAATTATAACAAGTACATTCTTTTATAGATTTTTTCTTTCTATATGGTCTTTTGTTTTTATAATTTTTTAGATAATATCTTTTTCTTGGTTTTTTGTATTTATATTTTGATTTTTTGTATTTCTTATATTTCTTATGCCTTTTTCTTTTCTTATAATATCTTTCTTCGCATCCAAATTGAGGTGCTATTTTATCTTTGCAACATGCTAAATTTCTTATTAATGTTTTTTCCATTTTTATTTCTTCTCTGTATTTTTCACATAAGTTTCTATACCATTGTTGTAAAAATTTTATTCTTGCTCCTAAAGTATCTACTATTTTTGTTTCATCCCAACTTTTTATTATTTTTGAACTAAATGGTTCAGGTAATTTATTAAAATATAATTTTCTTATTTCTTTACTTTCTTCTATATTATATGCTCCTTTATAATAATATTCTTTAAATGCGCAAGTATATTCATCTATGTAACACATATTACATATTGCTAATTTTAACATTAAATTTCTATTTATGTCTTTCTCTTCATTTTGTTCTTCTTCTGTTGTTGTCATGCTACTAAATTCGTCTTTTATAGCTGTTTCATATTTTTTTTAATAATTCTATAGGTGTTAATTTCATTATTCCTTCTGTGGGTTTGTCAGTTCTTAATATTTTTTTACTATTTTCAGTTAGATTTAAAAACCATAATTTTACTGTTCCTATTAGTGTTCTTTCTATATATTCTGGTGCATCTGTTTTACTTATATTATTATCTAATAATTGCTTTGTCATATATCCTATCCATAATTGTATTGTTTTTTCTGTATCTATTACACAATCTAAGTCTAGAAAGTTATAATTTTTATTAACTATTTGTTTTGGTGTCCATTTGTCATATTCATTCTTTAGATTATATCTTTTAAACTTATTTTTATAATATGTAGGTTTCCTTATTTCTGATGTACTAGGTATTATATTTTGATCTTCTTTTTTATCAAGAGTATTTATTTCTGTGTTGATATTTTCTAAATTTTCTTCATTAATTACTTCTTGTTTTTCATTGATTTCTAAATTTTTTGTATTTGTTAATATTTCTGTATATGTTTCACTATCTTCTGAATCATAATTGTCTGTTTCTTCAACATCTATATTATTTATTTCTAATTCCTCATTTTTTATTTCTTTATCGTCTATTTCTAATTTTTCTTTAAATTGATTTATCTCGTTTAATAATTTTTGTTCTTTATCTTTTTCTTCTTTTTCTTTCTGTCTTTTTTCATACAGATCTTTTAACATTTGTAATTCTTTTTCTAATTCAGCAATCCTACTATTTTTAGTTTCTTCTGTAGTTTGTTGTTTTATTTTTTCTATTTCCTTTTTTCTATCTATTTCTTCGTTTTCTCTTTCTATTCTTACCATAGCTGTCAATTTATCTTCTAATTTTAATTCTTCTTTTTATAACATTAAATATAAATGTTCGCCTATTTTCTTATATCTTTTTCTTAAATTAGAAAATACTATTCTTATTTTTAATCCTTCGTGATTTTCATATATTTTTTCGTCTATTATAAATTCTTCTTTATTCATTTTATTGTAAATAGTTCATGTTGATATATATATTCTAAACTATCTATTTGTGATTCTAAATTTGATATTTCATTTTTTTGTGCATTTATTGAGTTTTTACTAACTCCGGCAAATATATTATAATTTAATCTTTCTATTCTTATTTTTAATTCTTAACGTTTTTCAGATATAGTTTGTTTTATTTAGACTTATATATTCCGAATAATTACTAATTAAAGATTCTTTAATTTTTCTAAAAGCTTCTCTGTTTTTAAATGGTCTTTTCATAATTAATATTGATTAATATTGATTAACTCCATGTTAAGTAAATCCGATCTAAATTCATAAACTCATAAACTCAAACACATAAACTCAAACATATATACTACTTTAAATAACATAAACTCAAACATATATATACTTCTGTATTTTTTAAATAACTGCGCTCTGATACCATTTGTAGGGGGGTGCGGATTAGGTGCATAGTTTCAACTAGATAATAAATGCGTATGTATTTATTTTTATAATGAATATTGTTGATTGGAATAATTTTCATTTTTATCTTCTTGACTTAAGATGTTTTATTAATTCATATTCTAAATTAGATATTACCGTGATTAAATTATCTAGTGTTTTAGGATCCTCGTTAGTAATATGTAATCTTTTGTATTCTAGGTATAAACTATATAGTTGAGTTTCTATTTCTTTTAATGATTTATTCTTTTCGTAAGATGTATCCATTAATTTATTTTATCCTATTGAAATTTTAGCAATTTCTGTGTAGTATTTTATTCTAACTTTGTTATATTCAATGCGTAGGTTTATATTTTTTATCTGACTAATTAGTATTTGATGAGTTTATTATCTAAATTCATAAACTCATAAACTCATAAACTCAAACACATAAACTCAAACATATATACTACTTTAAATAACATAAACTCAAACATATATATACTTCTGTATTTTTTAAATAACTGCTCTCTGATACCATTTCTAGGGGGTGCGGATTAGGTGCGTAGTTTCAACTAGATAATAAATGCGTATGTATTTATTTTTATAATGAATATTGTTGATTGGATTAATTTTCATTTTTATCTTCTTGACTTAAGATGTTTTATTAATTCATATTCTAAATTAGATATTACCGTGATTAAATTATCTAGTGTTTTAGGATCCTCGTTAGTAATATGTAATCTTTTATATTCTTGGTATAGACTATATAGTTGAGTTTCTATTTCTTTTAATGATTTATCCTTTTCGTGAGATGTATTCATTAATTTATTTGGTTTATTATTTTATCCTATTGAAATATTAGCAATTTCTGTGTAGTATTTTATTCTAACTTTGCTATATTCAATGCGTAGATTTAAATTTTTTATTTGACTAATTAGTATTTGTTGTTCATGTATAACTAATTTTCCATCTGCATTAAATAATTTTTCGTACGTATTAAATAAATTATTACTTGTATCTTCCTTTTCTAAGGTTAAATTTATTTTAAGTAATTTTTCTTCTAGTTGTTTTTTCTCTATTTCAAGTAGATTTCTGTAATTAACTTCTTCATATATCCAATTTTGCCTTTCTCTAATTTTCTTTATATATTCTAACATCTTTTAATCTGAATAATATCCATCTGGGTAGTTATCTAGGTATAACTGTGTTATCCAATTTATAATTTCAATTTCATAGTCTAGTACCTTTTCTAATATTATTCTCTTAATATCTATAATTTCTATATCTCTAAGTATATATAAGATTAAGACTTTAAGATTATCTATCATTTAAAATTGACTAAATATTTTATTATAATATTCTGTAGTTGTTTGTTTCAGGCTTAGTAGTTCTTGTATATTTTTATTAAGAAATTCTATGCAATTTATCATGCTAAGTATTTATAAGAGTAGTTAGGTAGGCATGGTATATAATTTACTCTAGTCATGTAATATATACCAAATGCTTTTTCTAATATGATTTTTCTTATATCTACTACTTTTATATCTTTAAGTGCATACAAAATAAGTATTTTAAATTTATCTACCATCTCATCAGATAAATAATTATTCATTGTCATAAAATTGCTTTTTTCAAAATATTCCCTTCAACCATGTACATAACAAAATATAGTCATCTTAGATTACTATATACTAGATTATTCTTAAATAACATGTTCTTCGGTCACTATTAGCATGGTAATCTGGATACTTTTCCCTTAAACAGCGCCTCTACTCTGGTTACTCCCCACCACGGCTTCTTGCCTTATTGGTTTCACCTTTAGGATGGCATAGTTCTTAGGGATCTTTCTCCGTTTCCACTTTGCTAATAAACTTCTTAACATATTATTCTTCGAATAATTCTACCATAAAGTAACTAACATGAATTTATTTTATCATATCATGATTGTTGGGAATTATGAATTTAGCTATTCATAATCATAAATAAATATACCTGTTCTGGTAGGTTTGATATTTCTGAGCTTTGTTCCTCCATAGATTTTTCCATTGATATATACCTGTTTTTTAATTAACTAAGCAAAAATATTTATTGTGGACTTTGAGAGAATATTTGCTTCAACGCATGAAGGCTTGCTTTGCAATGCCTTCTGCTTTCTCTATTTATAGACTGAATGAACCTTTACAATCTACACGTTTTTAACATTAGTCTACTTTACAAAAAAAATCTTCTAATAAGACAAAAACCATTAATACCTAGGCTAATATTAGTCAAAAAGCCTAATGCCTAGAAATCCTAAAAAAGTCTACAATAATTACATCTTTTACGTAAAGACTAAAAAATCTATCATAAATAATTCAATATCTTGTCTCCGTATCTGCTGCTTTTCCATATCTCCATTATTGTTCTGGTCTTATCTTTCCAGCTGACGTTCTTATCTTTTATTCTAGCTGAACTGCTGGGACATCATTATCTCCTCCATTACATTTTGAACATCTGTGATCTGGATATTTATGTCCAATAGTCTTGCAGTATCTGGTCAATAATTCTTCCGAAATAAATTTTTCCCTGATAGCTCTGGCAATAGGTTCTGTTTCTGGTTTAAGCAACGTGATAATCCATTGCCTAATAGTTTCCATATCTGTTTCTCGTAACTCTTTTGAATTCGAATATATTAGTACATGATCTCTTGAATAGTAGTTCCATATGGGATTTTGTTTGCAATATATATTTGCTAGCTCTTGTAAAATTGTAGATAATCCGATAATCCTCTTGTTTGCATAAAATTTTGGTATCTCGATTCTAGGTATCTCTGGTTGTAAAATAATATCTTGTGGTATAATCATATCTCGTGTCATTCCTATCTTCACAACTTGTATAAGTTTTTTAACTTCATCAAATAATATCTCTGCTGGTGCCGCGTAAATTTTTATAAAGAACAAGGTACCTTTGGTTATTCTTTTAAAAATGATAAATGCTTCATATATTTCTGGTATAGTGGATATCTCAGTTCCGTCCGTGGTATATACAGTACTAAGTAGTCCATATTCGTAGCAAGTTTTAACTATATTTGGTTTGGTTTTAGGTAAGGCAATTAGTTTATTATATCCGGTCAATCTCTGGGTTATATAGTTTGTATCTGGTTCTTGGACATTTGTAGCTTTGGGGTTGCTATTTAAAAAGGTTTGTATATTGTAGATATTTTGTATGTATTTTTGGGATGTGTAGTTACAAACTTTTTTATCTTGGTTCAGACTATCTCGGTATGTGGTAATTTGTGGGGGTATAAACATGGGATCTTTTGATGTATTTGGGGTATATGGTTTTTCAAATATTTTATTCATATTCATGTTCTGGTATCTTGGTCGACTAGCTCCTTTGCTTGTACCTGCGGAAGTAGATAGATAAACGTTATGGGTTTTATGGAGTATCCCAACGTCTCCTTCTAGCTCTGGAATTTTAATGTCTTCCGATCGACATAGCTCTGCACACTGCTGAGTTAGCTGATTTGTAGCTATAGACTTCAGTTTGCCTTCATTAGTCTTTAGCTTTTCTATCTCATTACCCATACTGTCCACTTTTATTGAAAGCGTAGTTAGGGTGTTGAGTATTTTTTCTAGAGTATCTTCTTCTATAATATCAGTCTGTGTAGCTTTGTCTTGATATGTAATCTGCAATAACATTTTTGTTAGTACTGATTACTTCAATTGTAAATGTAAAATTTAATATATTCAATACTAGTCTCCGAATTTCTTTTGTTGTAACTGAATTTTGTATTTTCTTTGTTAGCCACCAGCGTACTTGTGTATTATCTGTTCGCACAATAAATTTGTTATATACAATATATGGCTCAAACGCTAACAAACATTTATATAATGAACATAATTCTTTTCTATTTATTTCCCATTTTATTTCTGTCTCATTGAACGTACCTGAGTAATATCTATAATGGTGTTCTATTTTTTCTGCTTCATATTTATATTTAAGTACTCATCCGTAACTATATTCACTAGCATCTGCTTCTACTATATATATAAATTTTCTATTTTCATCTGGAAATTGTAATTTTGGTAATTCTTTACAAAGTATTTTTATTTTTTGAACTTGTTTTTTATCTTCTTCATTATAGTTATATTCTATATCCTTTTTTAATTTTTTCTGTAGTGGTTTTAAGTTTTCTGCTAATTTTGGAATATATTCTCTTACTTGGTTTACTAATCCTAAAAATGATTGTAATTTCTTTTTCGTATCTAATTCTTCTTTCGAATTTATTATTTTTTGTACTATATGTTGTTGCATTTTTACTCCACTTTTATCTATTTGTATTCCTAAAAATTCTATTTGATTTTTCATAATTTCAGCTTTCTTTTTACTTAAACTTATTCCCGAATTTTCTATTATATCCGTAAATTGTTCCAATAATTTTAAATGTTCTTCTTTGGTCTTTGTATATAATAGTATATCGTCTATGTATACTATACAATTAGGTAGTTGTTTAAAATAACTATCCATAAAATGTTGATATCTACCTGGTGCATTTTTATATCCAAATGGTAGTATATTCCATTCATAAAATCCTCGTGGTACCGTAAATGCGGTTAATTCCTTAGATTCTTCGTCTAACTTTAGATGGTAAAATCCTTATTTGCAATCAAATTTACTAAAATAATTATATCCTTGTATTTGTCTTATTTTTAATATCTTATTTGGTATTGGGTAATTATAAGTTATTGTTTTTGCATTTAAATTTCTATAATCAATAACCATTCTACTTTTTCCTCTTTTTTGTTCACTATGTTTATTTACTATAAATGCTGGGCTATTATGTTTACTATTACTTTTTTGTATATTTTGTTTTTCTAATAATTCTTCTATATGCATTTTAAATTCTTTTAAATCATCAAAATTATATGTTAATGGTTTCTGGGTTATTATGCTATTTTTATCTATTAATTCAATTTTTATAGTAGTTTTACGTTTTTCCCATCCTTTTAATGGATCTTCACTATATAATTGTTCTAATTTTCTGTTAACTATTTATATCTTATTTATTGAAAATATAGTTATTTCTGTTTTATTTATCGAAAATACGACTAGTTCTATTGTATCTTCAGTATTTTTTATATTTTCTAACTTTTGTGTAATTCTTTCACTTCCTTTTATCCAATCAGTTTTCTTTCTTATTTTATTATTAACTCTTTTTGCTCTTACTTTTTGTTTACATGGTGTTGTAAACCACCAGTCTGTTCTAGTTATTATATGTGGGTATAATTTATCTAGAAACGGCATTCCTAAAAGTATATCTTTTGATGTTAGTTCATAATTATAAATTTCTTCTATTGTTAATATTTTATCCCATACTTGTGTTTTTACATTCTTAGCTTTATAAGTAATTAAGCTTCCTTCGTTATTAAATCCTTTAACTATTATTGGTGTTTTCAATTTATCCCATTTACTTTCTGGTAAACAATTATATCTACATAAATTAGCTTCTGCTCCTGTATCTATCATAGGCGTATAATATCTACTGTAATATCCTTCTACTACTATCTTCATTAATACATATATTTTCATTTTATGTTAATGCTCTTCTTAAGAATAATTTCTCTCTGTTATATGTTATAGTTAATTGTGTATGCTCTATATTATATGGTTTTACTTGTTCTAGCCATTTTATTCCTAATATTATGTCTGTTTTTTGCATTTCTTCTTTTACTTCAAATTCTATTTTTATTTTTCTTATTCCTATTATTATTTCTTTTTCTGCTATATTTTTAGTGTTTATTAAACTTCTTGGTAGATCTGGGCATATATTATTGTCGGTTTTTATTTCCTCATTTTTTACTAGATATTTTGCTATATAATTTTCTTCTTGTCCTGTATTTAAGAGTATTAAATATTCTTTTTCATTTACCTTTCCTGTTATATAATAATGGTTTGAATTATCCATTGAACTTGTTTCATAACTTATTCTTTTTGATGAGCTTGATGATTCCGGTTTATCATAAGCTGTTCTTTTTGTTGTACTTATCCTATCATTTATTATTTCTAGATTTTCTTCTACATCTATGTCTCTATAACTATAATCATTATAATCTATTGTTTTTACAAATTGTTCAAATGGGCTATCTATTTGTATCTTGTTAATCTTATTTTTTCCCGTTATTTTATGTTTTGTTATTAATACATATAAATTTTTGCATCTTGCTGTAAATATTTTACTTCCTGGGGTTAATTCTATTCCTGATATCTTCCAATATAATACTAGTGATTTATCTATATTTCTATCCGTTACTGCTACTGAGTAATTTGCACTTATTATAAATTTAAATTTTTGGTATATTAAATTTCCTTTTATGGCAGTTATTATGCTTTTTTCTATAGGTTTTATAATTCTATCATCTGCTAAATATAATTCTATTGGTGTATCTATTCCTTCTCTAAAACATGCTTTTATTAATATTTCTGTACCTCCAAGGTGTACATATTTTATTGGGTCTCTACTTTTTATATCGTTTATTTCTTTATTAATTATTCTTTTTGTTACTAGTGGTATACTGGCTTTACCTTTTGCATATCTACAGTCTATTACGTGCTCTTTTTGACTTACTACATAATATTCTTCCTTTTTTCTAGTAAATATATTTTTTATTGTTGGTATTTTAAATATTTTTTCTACACTTAAGTCTAACTCTTTTCCTTTTATTTCATCAAATATATTGTTATCAAATATTATTTTTTGATCTGTTCCTTCTTCATTTAAATATTCTTCTTTTGTTAATATTTTTATATCTTCTTCAGTCATTTAATTCATCTAATTCACTATCTATTTCATTATCTGTTTCATTCTCTGAAATTTCATATATACTGTCTTCACTTTCTAATTCGTAATCTATGTAATCTATTTGCATATATTCTGTATTTTCTATTTTTATTTCTGATATTTGTTTATTTTTTGGGTTTTTAGGTAATTTACAATCTCTAGCTAGATGTCCTAACTTTCCACAATTATAACAAGTACATTCTTTTATAGATTTTTTCTTTCTATATGGTCTTTTGTTTTTATAAATTTTTAGATAATATCTTTTTCTTGGTTTTTTGTATTTATATTTTGATTTTTTGTATTTCTTATATTTCTTATGCCTTTTTCTTTTCTTATAATATCTTTCTTCGCATCCAAATTGAGGTGCTATTTTATCTTTGCAACATGCTAAATTTCTTATTAATATTTTTTCCATTTTTATTTCTTCTCTGTATTTTTCACATAAGTTTCTATACCATTGTTGTAAAAATTTTATTCTTGCTCCTAAAGTATCTACTATTTTTGTTTCATCCCAACTTTTTATTATTTTTGAACTAAATGGTTCAGGTAATTTATTAAAATATAATTTTCTTATTTCTTTACTTTCTTCTATATTATATGCTCCTTTATAATAATATTCATTAAATGCGCAAGTATATTCATCTATGTAACACATATTACATATTGCTAATTTTAACATTAAATTCCTATTTATGTCTTTCTCTTCATTTTGTTCTTCTTCTGTTGTTGTCATGCTACTAAATTCGTCTTTTATAGCTGTTTCATATTTTTTTAATAATTCTATAGGTGTTAATTTCATTATTCCTTCTGTGGGTTTGTCAGTTCTTAATATTTTTTTACTATTTTCAGTTAGATTTAAAAACCATAATTTTACTGTTCCTATTAGTGTTCTTTCTATATATTCTGGTGCATCTGTTATACTTATATTATTATCTAATAATTGCTTTGTTATATATCTTATCCATAATTGTATTGTTTTTTCTGTATCTATTACACAATCTAAGTCTAGAAAGTTATAATTTTTATTAACTATTTGTTTTGGTGTCCATTTGTCATATTCATTCTTTAGATTATATCTTTTAAACTTATTTTTATAATATGTAGGTTTCCTTATTTCTGATGTACTAGGTATTATATTTTGATCTTCTTTTTTATCAAGAGTATTTATTTCTGTGTTGATATTTTCTAAATTTTCTTCATTAATTACTTCTTGTTTTTCATTGATTTCTAAATTTTTTGTATTTGTTAATATTTCTGTATATGTTTCACTATCTTCTGAATCATAATTGTCTGTTTCTTCAACATCTATATTATTTATTTCTAATTCCTCATTTTTTATTTCTTTATCGTCTATTTCTAATTTTTCTTTAAATTGATTTATCTCGTTTAATAATTTTTGTTCTTTATCTTTTTCTTCTTTTTCTTTCTGTCTTTTTTCATACAGATCTTTTAACATTTGTAATTCTTTTTCTAATTCAGCAATCCTACTATTTTTAGTTTCTTCTATTTTTCGTATTTCTTCTGTAGTTTGTTGTTTTATTTTTTCTATTTCTTTTTTTCTATCTATTTCTTCGTTTTCTCTTTCTATTCTTACCATAACTGTCAATTTATCTTCTAATTTTAATTCTTCTTTTTCTAACATTAAATATAAATGTTAGCCTATTTTCTTATGTTTTCTTCCTAAATTAGAAAATACTATTCTTATTTTTAATCCTTCGTGATTTTCATATATTTTTTCGTCTATTATAAATTTTTCTTTATTCATTTTATTGTAAATAGTTCATGTTGATATATATATATTCTAAACTATCTATTTGTGATTCTAAATTTGATATTTCATTTTTTTGTGCATTTATTGAGTTTTTACTAACTCCGGCAAATATATTATAATTTAATCTTTCTATTCTTATTTTTAATTCTTTACGTTTTTCAGATATAGTTTGTTTTAGTTCTTTGTATTTTTGTATTTTATTCATTCAAACAATATTTATAGTACTTTGGTGGATATCTAAATCTAATTTTATCATAATTAGGTGGTATATGTCTCATTCTTCTAGATTTTAAATGGATTATTAATTTTGATTCAATACTAGATATTAAGGTAATTAGGTAAGCTAATCTTTGTGGGTTTTCTTTTGTTTTATTTAGACTTATATATTCCGAATAATTACTAATTAAAGATTCTTTAATTTTTCTAAAAACTTCTCTGTTTTTAAATGGTCTTCTCATAATTAATATTGATTAATATTGATTAACTCCATGTTAAGTAAATCCGCTCTAAATTCATAAACACATAAACTCAAACATATATAATAAACAACATATATAATAAACAACATATATAATAAACACATTAACTCAAACATATATATTACTTCGGTATTTTTTTAAATAACTGCGCTCTGATACCATTTGGTGGGGGGTGCGGATTAGGTGCGTAGTTTCAACTAGATAATAAATACGTTGGCTGTTTTAGTATTGAATTTAGTGCTTTTTTAGTTTAAGCAACGACACGCTAGACATCATGTATTACTTTTTCTTTTCACGTGAATTTTCTGTCCAAGCTTATTCCCTAGGTTGTTCACGTGAATTTTAAATGCTAAGTACTTTTTTAGTTTTCGATGTTGTCCGTTTCAGGTTTGTTCACGTGAATTTCAATAGTTTGAGACTTTTATTTTTTGATTTTGGCCATTTCAGTCTAGAATTTAGTGTTTTTTCGTTTGAGGTTTTGCTTTTGTGCAGAGTAAAAATAGAGACTCAAATAAATAAGGGATCACGATAATTAATGCGACTCTTAATATGTCATATTTAAGGCAACACATGGGAGCCTCCACGATAGTCTAGGAATAGGTCCCTAAACGACACACCATGCGTGCCTATTACCACAACAAATCATGTACGACACACTAGGCATCCTGCATCACTTTTCCTTTTACAGTTTTCATTGCATATTCATTCCCAAGTTTTTTTTCATGTGAATTTTCTATCCACGCTTATTCCCTAGGTTGTTCACGTGAATTTTAAACGCTAAGTGCTTTTTCAGTTTTCAATGTTGGCCATTCTAGGTTTGTTCACGTGAATTTCAATAGTTAGTGCTTTTTTAGTTTTTTTGTTTTCGCCATTTCTATCTAGAATTTAGTGCTTTTTCGTTTGAGGTTTTGCTTTTGTGCAAAGTAAAAATAGGGACTCGAATAAATAAGGGGTTGCGATAATTAATGCGACTCCCAATATGTCATATTTAAGGCAACACATTGTTGGGTTCAAAATCTAGAGGGCGTCATGCGGAAGCTTTTAGTTTGCAAACCATAAGACGATAAATCAGACGACGCATGAAAAATTAAACTAAAAATATATTATTGGATATGGTTTGGCCAAACGGCCTACATATTAAAAATAAAATTGAAAATCAAAAAACTTATTGGGAGAAATCTCCCCCTAAACAAAGACTCTTTAAAGACTACATTGTGGATGCTATTGCGTTATGGTATGAGAAGAGGTCTTCTATTTATAGATGTCCAAAACCTTTCCTCCAAGAAAGAGGTTAGCCAAATTTGAAAAATAATTATAATTTTTCTTTCAGGAAAAGTAAAAGTAATTATGGTAACTTTATTTTCCTTCTAAGAAAAAGTAAAACTTAAATATAGTAAGAAAATCAGGGCAAAAATCCTAACAAATATCCCCTTTTTGGCTTGATTTTCTTCACTTGATTCGCCTTCTTCACATCTTTAATCTTTGTTTTTCATATAGTCTTCATCACTGATGCTTGACATGCTTAAAAATGGAGCTTTTGGTTTAAAAGTATATGAGCCCTTTTTGGGTTAAAAATATTGGAGCCCTTTTGCAGGGTTAAAAGTGAGCTTTATTTTCAAATATGTGACAGCAGAGTTGTTGAAAATATGATTTACAATTATCTCCATATGTAGCTTTTTCACATATATCTTCATTATCATCAAATTAATTGCAACTTTGTTCAACAATTGGACCATCGATTTATTGAACCGTGGACTCTAATACCACTTGCTGGGTTCGAAAGCGAGAGGGCGTCATGCGGAAGCTTTTAGTTTGCAAACCATAAGACGATAAATCAGACGACACATGAAAAATAAACTAAAAATATATTATTGGATATGGTTTGGCCAAATGGCCTACATATTAAAAATAAAATTTAAAATCCTAAAACTTATTGGGAGAAATCTTCCCCTAAACAAAGACTCTTTAAGGACTACATTATGGATGCTATTGTGTTATGGTATGAGAAGGGGGTCTTCTATTTATAGATGTCCAAAACCTTTCATCCAAGAAAGAGGTTAGCCAAATATGGAAAATAATTATAATTTTTCTTTCACTAAAAGTAAAAGTAATTATGGTAACTTTTATTTTCCTTCTAAGAAAAATTAAAACTTAAATATAGTAAGAAAATCAGGGCAAAAACCCTAACACACATGGGAGCCTCCACGACATTCTAGGGTGGGTCCCTAAACGACACACCATGCGTGCCTATTACCACAACAAATCATGCACGACATGCTAGGCATTCTGCATCACTTTTTCTTTTTTAATTTTCATTGCATATTTATTCTCGGAGTCTTTTCACGTGAATTTTCTGCCCGCGCTTATTCCCTAGGTTGTTCACATGATTTTTAAACGTTAAGAGATTTTTCAGTTTTCAATGTTGGCCGTTTCAGGGTTGTTCACGTGAATTTCAATAGTTAGTGCTTTTTTAGTTTTTCATTTTGGACATTTCAGTCTAGAATTTAGTGCTTTTTTGTTTGAGCTTTTGCTTTTTTGTAGAGTAAAAATAGGGACTCGAATAAATAAGGGTCGCGACAATTAATGTGACTCCCGCTTTATCATTGTTCGTGTAAAATACCACAATAACTAAATTACACTTGCAAATACAAAAAGTGAAGAAAATAAAATAATATTCTTCTTGGCGGAGACGCTGATATCTCTCTCTATTTAAGGAGATTCAAACCCACTGTGGCATAATATACACCGATCCAACAGTATATCTCTTGAATTATACCCTCCAGGATACAACAACCTATCAATGATGTATAACTCAAGCAACTCTGGATTAGTTGAATAGTCTAAAGTTCCACCATAAGAACACCTTCCTTCAACATATAAAACTCTCTTTTATAGTGAATATAGTTAAAGACTTAGAATATTTTCTTTGTCTCAACTCTTTCTTTCACTAATATATTTACATCTGTTGTATAATGACTATAATTGAAGTTCTCTCTTTCACTACTACATTTACTCTTATCTTTTTTTTCTTGTCACTCACAATGTACTACCACTCATCTCTATTCATATGTTCTTCAACACAAGGAAGAAAACACCATTTATATAGGTGTAGTATTCTTTCATCTTGTAAATGAGGGAGTAGTGAATATTAAGTGAGGAATATGAATGTTTTAGGGGTCATGAGCTAAGCCTTGGCTAAACTTTGAAAGTCGCTATTACCAAAAATTAAACAAGTCACTAAAGGATATTATTAGGAGGTGTCGTGCTCATATGTTATATGAGTTACAATACACAAAGAGGTAGAATAATGGTAGAAGTTACTGTTAGAAATTAGGAAGAAATAAAGCAAACCACAAGAAGAATAAAACAAAAACAACACACAGATTTACGTGGAAACCCTTGTGGGAAAAACTACGGGCAGAGGCAAAGGAGGTTTCACTATAATGGAGAGAGAGTACAACGTGGAGAAGGCTGAATTTTTAGAATGCCCAAAACAACCCACTAAATACACTTATATAATATGTGCATACAAATAAGTCCTAGGACCAAAGATATAATCAGTCTTGTTGGCCCGATCCCTACTCTACCACCACAGACCCTATTGAAAATCACCAACATGGGTCGCACCGTGAAACTTTCTAGGCTGGATCAACAAAATTAGGGCCACAAATTTAACAATCTCCACCTTGACACGATTTTTAATTTAGATCTCAAATCTATTTCAAGACAAACTCTCCACCTCTTCCACAAAAGCCCCTAAGGGGACATCTTAACAACTAACACTAACCAAGTCCAAGCAATGCTCAAACATGGCACTTGGTAGTGTCTTGGTCATCATATCAGCAGGATTATCATGAGTACTAATCTTGCTCACCACAATATCACCACGAGCAATAATTTCATGCAAAAAATGATACTGAACATTGATGTGCTTTGTCCTCTCATGAAATATCTGATCTTGCATAAGGAAGATAGCACTCTGACTGTCACAAAAAACCGTAGTAATCTATACGTCTTTGCTAAGTTCACCGAACAAACCCTTCAACTAAATAGCTTCGTTGAAAGCCTCTATAATAGCCATATACTCTATCACAGTAGTTGACAAAGCAACCGTAGTCTGTAAGGTAGCTTACCAACTAATAGCACAATAACCAATGGTGAAAACATAGACTGTAAGGGACCTCCTTTTATAATGATCTCCTTCAAAATCAGAATCAACATACCTATTTACTCCATCTCTATTTTGCTCAAACTATAAACAAACATCAGCAGATCCATGCAAGTATTTAAAAATTCACTGAATTGCTTTCCAATGTTCTTTACCAGGATTTGCCATGTATCTGCTAACTACACTGATGGCATAAGATAAATCTGGTCAGGAACATACCATCGCATATATAATAGACCCGACGACACTAGAGTATGGAACTCGAGACATATAGTCACGCTAATTATATGTAATTGAAGATAAAGTGGCCGAGAGTCTGAAGTGAGCTTCTAATAGAGTACTTACAGGTTTGGGATTTTGTATATTGAACCTGTGAAATACTTTCTCAATATACCTTTTTCTAATTCAAGTATAACTTACACTTCTCTTCTTTGTTGCTCCTAGATCCTTCATCTCAAACTCCTTGCTGAGTTGGGCTTTGACTTTTATTATCTCTCTCATATCCTTTGCTGCAATAAGCATATCATCAACATACAAGAGAAGATACACAAATGAACCATCATTTACCCCCTTGAAGTAGACAAAACCATTATAAATACTCTTCTGAAACATATGAGAGGTCATAAAAGAGTCAATCCTCTTATACCATTGCTTCCTGGGAGACAGTTATAAGCCATAAAGAGACTTTTTCAGAAATCATACGTAGTCTTCCTTTCCTAAGACTACAAAACCCTCTGGTTGCTGCATATAGATGTCCTCCTCAAGTTCTCCATGTAAGAATGCTGTTTTGAGATCCAACTGCTCAAGCTCAAGATCATGCATGGCCATAATACCAAGCAAGGCTCGAATGGAACTATGCTTTAAAACTGGAGAAAACACATCTATGAAGTCAACACCTGGAACCTGACTTCAACCTTTAGCAATTAGTCTTTCTTTGTACCTTACATCTTCAACTCCTAATGTTCCTTTTTCCTTTTTAGATACCCTCTTGCAACAGACAACCTTTTTATATTTGGGCAATCTCACGAGATCCCATGTTCCATTCTTATGAAGTGATTCCATCTCCTCCTGCATAGCAATCACATCGGCCGAAATCATCACAACTAACTGTATCTGAGTAAGAATAAGGATCTTTATCGGAATTAATACCTTCAGCTATATTTAATGCATACACAACCAAATCAGCTTCAACATACTTCTGAGGAGGTCTAATATCTCTTCTAAGCCCATGTCACAACCCGACCCGAGACCCTGGCTGTGACGAGCATCCCAAACCAAGAAGGCCCGAGCGCCCTTCTAAATCTTATAATCATGCACAATATTCATATAATATAAGAAAATTTGCAGAAATAAAAGTAAACAGAATCATGGCCATACTCTGAAATCTGTTCAACAATGCGGAAATAGGTTTATCAACATTTAAACAACATCTTTCTCAGTCTGCAAAATCTCTACTACACATGACATCAATAACTGTCTGAAACTTGGGAGAAGGCCCCAGTGTACTAAAACCAAAGTAAAAAAAAATAATGTCTAAAAAGAGATATGCCTTCCGGAATAAAGAAGGCTCACCATTGCAAACTTTGATTCTTTCTGAAAGCTCTACGGATTAGCCGGACCTCTAGATTGAGCCTCAGACCCTAAAAGGTAGGGGGGTCAATATAGTTGTACTGGTACGTAGAGTAAATCCAGAATAATAATTTTTATTCAACATATATGAGAGCAATTTAAAACAGTTCATAAATATATCATATGGTAAGAATTACATGGGCATATTTAAAAGACTCTATAAAATCATCTGAACTCTGTGACACTTTTCATTTTACTTCTGTGATAGTTGGTATATCCTACAACTCTGAAATTCTACGGGCTATATGGAATCTTCCATTATTTTGGCAGCCAAGCCCCTAACCCAAGTTTGCCTCAAGGGCCGGAGTCTCTATCTCTACTACGCCACAGGGTCATCGCCAGCGTACAATAATAATATACCCGTATCGACAAAATACGGTTTTAGGCTAGGAGTTACTTGAACTCAAGCCTTCTTTGAGTAACCACCTAACCCTCTTTAAGCCCATTTTTAACTCTTTAAAACATTTCATTCTCTGAAATCAAACTCTGAAAAACTCTAGATCTGTTATGGCATATATTTATATATGGTATCGTCATACCACTAACTTGCAAGTCACATTCTCTGAGCTATTAATAGCATGTTATAATCTCTGTTTTCAAAACATAAAGTTTGGGACCACCATATCAATAAATCAATTCAGAGAACTCTTTCTTAAAACTCATGTAAACACATGCAAGAAACTCTCTTTTTCAACATTTCAAATACACAAGGTGGTCATGTCAAAGTTCTCAATCACATGCAATTCTTTCTCTTTGAAACAAGGATGTAGTTATATAAAGGAAACTCCCTCTCGTCATCTCTAAATCATGTTCAAATACTATGATATTAAGAAAACCACTTTCAAACCATAAAACATGCATTTCAAATCATTCCTGACAAGATCATAAACTTAAATTCATCACAAGAGAGGGATTTCATAATTTGTGCTCTCAAACAATCTTATATCTCAATTTTTCACGCATATACAAATACGTATAAATCAATTTAAGGGGAAAAGACCTATAGGCCAAAACAACAATGTCATTAAAATATTCATGATGCATAATTAAAACATGGATTCCAAAACCCCTTTGTAATTTCGTGCTTGATGATCTTTAAATCATATTCAAGTGTTTCAACAAGCCTATGTAGTTTTAGAATAAACCCCACGTACCTTAGATTATTTCAGAGAAAGAGCGGAACCCGGATCTTGATCCGTTTCTTGAAATCTTGAATTTAAGATCTTGATTCTTGTTCTTGAGGAAATGGATTAGGGTTTGGATTTTTAGAGGATTAGAGTAAAATAAGTAATTTTGGCTTCTTGGGGCTGAAATTCTATGTTATAGACGGATTTTTGGGTGAGGGGAAATGATCACGGTGCCCCTAAACCAATTAGAAACTGAAATAATGTGTAAAACAACCTTATATCCGCGTCTGGTTTTGTGTCGACGCGATCTCGACGCGAAGCGTCATGATCACGTCGGCTTACTGCCTCACACGGAAAAAGCCATAACTTTTTGCTCGATTATCTGATTTTGGCGAAACTGATATCATTGGAAAGCTAATTCAATTATCTATAATTTAGTGGATCTTGAACTGAAAAATTCTATGGGTATCAAGAGTTATCCACGTTCAAAGTAGACCCTTGTAGAATCGACTATCCTATTTTGGATGAATGAAAGGTTCTTAGCTCAACTTTGCTTTACGCCATTTATATGAACATTTTTCACCTCATAATCACTTCATCTACTAGGCAAAAGATCATGGCACATGAATCTAAGAATAAACTATGGAATTAGAGCTTACGCACGTAGGAACGAAGGTTCAATTTCTAGCTATAAAATACGAGGTGTTACAGGCCGTCTTTAGCAATAAAATATTGTGGCGTCACTGGTGGTGAAGAAGAAATAATACCACTCTGTATCTCCGGGATAGAGACTGAGAAGTAGGCACTGGTGTAGACTTTGATCCAATTAGCAATTCAACATAGGTTCTTGACTTTTGCTAATTCATGTTACTAAGCTCATCTGGAGGTGAAGCACTAGATTCGGAGGGAACCCAAAGCATGGAAGATTCATCAAACACAACATTTTTGCTAATAATAACCTTTCTGCTTTCTGGACACCAAAGCTTATAACCTTTAACACGTTATTACCCATAAATAAGCATTTGACAGATCTAGGTTAAGTTTTTCATTATTAACATGAGCATATACATGCTATCCAAATATCCTAAAATTAGAATAACTAGAAGGAGTACCAGACCATACCTTTTGCAGAGTCTTTTTATCAATCACTACTGAGGGAGAGAGGTTAATAAGAAGACAAGTCGTGGAAGCAGCTTCGGCCCAAAAAGACTTGGGTAAACAAGCATTAGAGAGAATACAACGCACCTTCTCCATTATAGTCCTATTCATTTGTCCAACCACATCATTCTGCTGTGGAGTATGACGAACTTTCAAGTGCCTCACAATTCCTTCTGACTTGCACAAAACATTAAATTCATTAGAACAGAACTTTAAAACATTATCGGTTCGAAGGCATTTTACCTGCTTCCCTGTTTGCTTTTTAATCATAGTCTTCCACTCCTTAAAAGTAGGCAACACAAGAAAACACAACATTCTTTTTCTTTATAAAGAATACCCAAAGTTTTCTGGAGAAGTCATCAATAATAGTCAATAAGTAATTAGATCCTCCTCTAGAAGGTACTCTAGCAGGACCCCAGAGATTAGAATGAATATAATCAAGTGTGCCCTTATTTGAGTGGAAGCCTTTAGTGAATCTGACTCTCTTCTGCTTCCCAAAAATGCAGTGCTCACAGAACTCCAATTTGGTAATACTCTGCCCATCAAGAAGTCCTCTCTTTTTTAGTTCAGCCATCCCGTTTTCACTCATATACCCCTAGAGCGTATGCTAAAGTTTAGCAACGTCACTTTCTGATAAAGATGAGATAGAAAAAGCTGCATCACCTGTAACCATAGAGCCTTGCAAGACATATAAATTTGTAGACTTTTTCTATCCCTTCATCACAATAAGAGTGCCTTTAGTAACCTTCAAGACTTCACCTTCACCAGTGTACCTATATCTGTTCAAATCAAGAGTACTCAAGGAAATAAGATTTCTCTTTATGTCTGGGACATACCACACAACGCCAAGTGTCCTCACAACCCCATCAAACATCTTAATTTTGATTGTTCCAATACCAGTTATCTTGCAAGGTGTGTTATTTCCCTTCAACACAACACCTTTAGAGATTGCTTCATATGTTGTAAACCAATCCCGATTGCGACACATATGAAGCGTACAAGCTGAATAAAAAATCCAATCCTCAAGGGGTTTGGAGTTACCATAAAAAACAACTAAGAGTTCTCCATCACTACCACCATCTTCAACAAAACTAGCTTCACCATACTTGTCTGGTTGGTTTTCCTTCGATTTTGGAGCTTCTCTTTTCTCTCTATTCTGTAGCTTCCAATACTCATATTTGATGTGACCTTTCTTCTTGCAGTAATTACAGGTTTTGTTTCTTTTTCTATCATCACCCCTAGAGTTCCTCTCACGATTTCTTCCTCGAATAATGAGACCATCTCCTTGAGTCTTCGACCCATTCACAAGATGCTTCATCTTCTCCTTAGAGAACAACGCATCATAGACTTCATCTATGGTCAGGGTATCACAACTATATAAAATTGTATTCCTAAAGATCGTGTATGATATAGGCAGCAAACAAAACAAAATCAACCCTAGATCTTCCTCATCATACTTAACCTCCAAAGTCTCTAAATCAAAGACGATTTCCTTTAATACAGATAAGTGATCTTCCAAGGATGCACCATCAGACATGCGATGGGAATAAAGTCGTTGCTTGAGATGCAACTTACTTTTTAGGCTCTTCTTCATACACAACGATTCTAGTTTCAACCACAATGCAACATCTGTGGTCTCCTTCAAAACATTTTGTAGAATCTGATTGGATAAATGAAGGTTGATCTGAGATAGAGCCTTCCGATCCTTACGTCATTTGTCCTCGTTCGTTCATGATGAGGGCATATTCTCAAATCCTAATAAAGAGTCGTCCAAATCCATCTTCATGAACACAACCCGCATCTTAACTTGCCATAACAAAAATTTAGTGTTGCGATCCAACAGCGGAATATCATTCTTCATGGTTGCCATCCCCAAGAAAACAATCGAGCAGGCTCTGATACCAATTTGTTAGAAATCATAAAGAAATAAAGCAAACCACAAGTAGAAGAAAACAAGAACATCACACAGATTTACGTGGAAATCCTTGCGAGAAAAACCACGGGCAAAGGCAAAGGAGGTTTCACTATAATAGAGAGAGAGTATAATGTGGAGAAGGCTGAATTTTCTGAATGTTCAAAATAACCCACTAAATGCACTTATATAATATGTGCATACAAATAAATCTTAGGCCCAAAAATATAATCAGGCATGTCGGCCCGATCCCTACGCTACCATCACAGACCCCATTGAAAATCATCAACATGGGTCGCACCGCAAAATTTTTGGGTCGGATCTACGAAATTCGGGTCACAACTCTAATAGTTACAAGAAACTTATGACCACATTCTTACCATTAACTCATAAGACTAAAGACACAAAATAATATGGTAGATAATGGACAAATAAAGTGTTAGAAGTTACAAGAGTTATCAAACTATAATGAGACAACTTCATTTACTTTATGCCTATCAATTATCATGCAATTTAATTTTAATATTAAAATGCACCAACAGTCATATTTAAGACAACACGTGGGAGCTTTCATGACATTCTAGGTGTGGGTCCTAAGCGACACACCATGCATGCCTATTACCACGGCAAAACATGCACGACATGCTAGGCATCCTGCATCACTTTTTCTTTTTCAATTTTCAACGCATATTCATGTTCGAGGTTTTTTCACATGAATATTCAATGCTTAGTACTTTTAAGTTTTCGATTTTGGCCGTTTAAGTATTTACTTTAGTGCCTTTTCATTTTTTTTGGTTTTGGCCTTTTCAGTATTGAATTTTAATGTGTTCAAACAATCGAGTAAAAAAAAATCATCACTCACACGACTAACAACTCAAAAGAGTTCCTAGAACTTGTTAAATTTAACAGGACAAACAACCAAAAAAGAAAATATTAATACAAGTCATGTAAACCCACACATCAAACAACGAAACAGTAATTTTTTTTCGTATATGAGTCTGTGTGGAGTTAAGCAACAAACAATCACAAAAAAACCAAAAGAGTTCCTAGAACTTGTTACTTTGGAGTTTGCTGAGAAGAGTTACAAAATTTTATAGTACAAAATGTAACCGTCTATAAATAGTAGTAGTAGAGAGTTAGAACACAAAACCACTACACCTACATATTTTCTCTGTATACAAACCTTTTTAGCTTCCATTTTCCATAAAAACACCATGGACAACAACAATAACACTCACCAATCTCCAGCTGAAGCTTCGGCCGCTGCTGCTGCAGTGGTTGTGGCAGCTCAGTCAGCCGCATATCCACCGCAGAGACCCTACAACCGTGTCCTTCAAAAACAACTGCAAATATTCTGGAATTACCAATGTTAAGAAATCAAAAAAAGCTACCGATTTCAGAAACCACCAACTTCCCCTCACTCGTATTAAAATGATAATGAAAGCTGATGAAGATGTTCGTATGATTTCAGATGAAACTCCTGTTCTTTTTGCTAAAGCCTGTGAGATTCTTAGTCAAGAACTCACTCTCCATTCATGGCTTAACGCGAAAGAGAATAAGCGTAGAATGCTACAGAAGAATGATATCGCTGCAGCGATTAGTCGTACTGATACTTTTGATTTCCTTATTGACATTATCCCAGGGACGAAGTTAAGGATGAGTTAGTTGGGCTTGGGCTAGCACCAGGTGGTATGCCGTATTATCACCCTCCGTTGGTCCAGCCAGCTCCGGGTGGGGTAATGCTTGGTAGGCCTGCTGTTCCTGGTGCTGTTCCTGTTAACATTCGAAGGAGAAGATGAAGATCGAGCAAATCAACAAGAAACAATGAAAATCAGTAGAAGTTTCTAGAGAGAGAAAGAAGAGAGAAGTAAGAGCATTTTCTCATTATTGAAAAGAAGAAAAATAAATAGTCCACCTGAAAATATCTCTGACCTATGTATATATACATTGTACTATGGACCGGGTTATATTATGGACAATAAACTTAACGGGCCAAGCCCAATACATCAACATAAAATAAAATTGTAGTATAATGACCCAAATGAATAAAATCAGTCTCCAACACGCAAGTTGGAGGGGGACACAACTCCCAACTTGAGTAAATGAGCATGATGTTGAACTCCAGTCAAGCACTTGGTGAATACATCAATAAGCTGGGAGGAGATGGAAGTATGAGAAAGAGATATCAAACTGTTAGCCAACTTGGTACGCACTAAATGGCAGGTAAGCTCAATATGTTTGGTCCGCTCATGGAAGACAGGGTTCTTGGCAATGGGAATGGAAGCCTGATTGTCACAAAACAAGGGAACGGGAGTGAAATCAAAAACACCAAAATCAGAAAGAAGGTGAATAAGCCAAGTAATATCCACAACATCTTTACTCATTGCTCGGTACTCAGCTTCAACAGAAGAAAGAGATACAACAGCTTGCTTCTTGGAATTCCAACCAATGAGACTATCACCGAGTAGAACACAATATCCAAATATAGACCTGCGGCTATCAACACAAGCACCCCAATCGCTATCACAGTACACAGAAAGTGAAAGATCAGGGCAGAGGAGAGAAAAAGGCTAGAATCAGAAGTCCCCTTTAGATACCGAAGAAGATGCAATTCTGCAGACATATGAGGCACACAAGGGGTCTGCATAAACTGACTAAGATGATGCACCACAAAGGATATATCAGGGCGTGTATGTGTGAGAAAATTAAACTTCCCAATCAAGCACCTGTATTCTTCAGGATTAGGACGAAGAGGCCCAACCCCAGCTTGGAGCATAGTGTTAAGCTGAAGAGGACACACCACAGGGGAAAAAATAAGTATGTTATAAGTAGCCAACAAATCATGAATAAATTTCCATTGATGAAGCAACACACCAGAATAAGTGTATAAAACCTCAAGCCCCAAAAAATAATTGAGGGTTCCCAAGTTCTTGATTCGAAAAGATGAGTGAAGAAATGCTTTAAGAGCAACAATTTTAGTAAGGTCACAACCAGTGAGTATGATATCATCCACATAAATTGCAAGAATAACAAGAGATGCAACAAAACCCTTTTTAAACAATGAATAATCATTAAGAGAGTGGGTATAACTTCAACAATAAAGAGCCTGAGATAACTTGGCAAACCACTGCCGTGAACCTTGGCGTAAGCCATAAAGGGATTTCTATAATTTGCAAACCAAAGGAGCATCTCCAGAACTATAATCAACAGATAACCCAGGTGGAAGCTTCATGTAAACCTCCTCATCAAGGTCTCCATGCAAAAAGGCATTGGTAACATCTAATTGAAACATAGACCATTTTTGTTTTACACCAACAACCACCAAGGTTTTCACAGTGGACATCTTTACAACAGGGGAAAATGTCTCATGGTAATCAATTCCTTCAACTTGGGTATCACCCGTAACTACCAGTCTAGCTTTATTCCTCTCTATGGTGCCATCATCTTTATACTTGCTTTTGTATACCCACTTACAACCAATCAACTTCTTACCAAGGGGAAGAGGGACAATGGACCAAGTACCATTAGCATCTAAAGCCTCAAATTCCTACTTCATAGCATCCTGCCAAGCAGGGATGCTAGCAACCTGAGAATAACAATGAGGCTCAACCAGAATATGTATCTCAAAAGTAGAAACTGGAAGAGTAGAAGAACTAGAGTCCCTATCAGGAGTATGCCTAAGGTAAGAGGGAATAAAGTATTCACGAAGGTATTTAGGAATGGAATATGATCTAGTAGATTGTCTCAAAGGAGGTAAGGGAGAAGGGGAGGAAACAGATAGAACAACAGGTTCAGAAGAAGAGGCAAATGAAGGAGGAGAAAAACCCCATTAGGTTCAGGAAAGGAAGAACCCTCAGGATTTGCATGTGGAGAGGGTGGATGAAATATGGTAGGAATAGGGTCATCAAATGAGAAAGGAAAATAAGAAGCACCGGGTGAAGGAGAAGAATGTGAAGAGGCAGCAAATAGGAAAATATGTTCATGGAGAATGGCATCCCTGGACACGAAACAAGACTTACAGTCAAGGCTATATAATTTGTAACCCTTTTTACCAAAAGGGTAACCCATAAATACACAAGGGACAACTCTAGGGGTAAACTTGTCTTTGTTAGGGGTAATGACAGTGGAGAAGCACAAACACCTAAAGGATTTGAGATGAGAGTAGGAAGGAGGTTTAGGGTAGAGGACCTCATTGGGACTCTTAATATACAGGAGAGGATAAGGGAACCTATTAATGAGATACGTGGCAGTCAACACACAATCTCCCTAAAATTTAGTATGAACAAAAGATTGAAATAGTAAGGCTCTAGCAGTTTCAAGTAAATGCCTATGTTTTCTTTCTACTACCCCATTTTGTTATGGAGTATATGGACATGATGTTTGATGGAGGATACCTTTGGATGAAAAGAAAGTAGAACCAACATTATTGGATCTTAATTCTAGAGCATTGACACTCCAGATGCAAAGGACTTTAGAAATAAATTGAGTTTCTATCATGGTTATAAAGGATTTTAAGAGATCAAAGGCATTGCTTTTTTCTCCCATTAAATGGGTCCATGTACCTCTAGAAAAGTCATCAACAATGGTGAGAAAGTATCTAGCCCCGTCATATGTAGGAGAGTGATATGGACCCCAAGTATCAATGTGACGTAATTGGAAGGCTAAAGTTGACTTAATAGAACTATCTAGAAAGATAAGTCTTGTTTGTCTAGCTAATGGACAGATAAGACAAGGGAAACACTGTTTCTGACCCGTAAAAGGCTGCACATCTGGAATGTGGTTCATTTTAGAGAAAGGGATATGACCAAGTTTGTAATGCCAAAGAACATCTATTATATTCATGGAATCATGTATGATAGATACAGGATTTTCAATATTTGCAGAAAAAGGACTAAAAGAATTAGAAAGTGCAGATACATCAGAAGTACAACAACAAGGAATATGAGGAGGAAAATAGGAAAGAGAACTCTCAGCAGCACTAGATAACAAGAGGAGTTTGTATAGACCATTTTCTACCTTACCAAGAACCAGAGGCATTTTCTGAAAAGGGCCTTGTAAAACACACAAAAAGTTCTGGTAAAGTAAACAATCCCATTCAACTGGTCTAACAATTTATGAACTGAGATTAAGTTGTATTGGAAAGTAGGTACATAAAGAACATTCTATAGTGTGACATGAGGAAACAAAGTCAAGGAACCTTTATTTGTGACCTTGACTTTGTAACTATTTGGAAGAGAAACAAGAACAGGAAAGGGCAGGGTCTGAACATCAAAGAGTAATTCTTTATGGGATGTCATATGGTTAGAAACCCTAGAATCTACAATCCATACGAAATTATCTACTTGGGAAATCATTCATGATTTAAACCTCTCATTATCACCTATAAGTTTACCAGCCAACCCAGCAAAAGCCATGAGAAATGATGAAGAAGGAGTAGAACCAAGTCCAGGTGGGCAGATCTGAGCTTCTTAGAGCAGCGATAGCAACTGAGAGTGTTGCTCCGCATTCAAACCAGGAAATCCAGAATTTGATGAGATAACAAAGTCTGGAGAAGTAGAAGGTGTCAGTTCACTGTAGGCAGCAACCTTCTTAGGACCCAAGGTCCTGGTGAACTTAATACCAGGTGGAAACCCATGCAATTTGTAGCATTTAACAATGCTATGTCCTGGCTTCTGGAAATATTTGCAACCCAGGTTGTTGGGCTTATTGGGATTAAACTCAAAGTTTACCTTTGAAGGAAAGGTAGAGTTGTGTCTGACAACTCCATCCTGAAAGGAGGAAGATCCAGCAGGGAAAGACACCAATGAGGAAGTGGATACTTGTCTTTGCCTCTCATCATTCAATAGAAGGCCATAAGCTGTGCCAACAGATGGTAGAGGCTTCATGAGAAGAATATGACTCCTCACCTGGACATATGTTTCATTTACCCTAACAAAAATTGGTACAATTTTTGTTTATCCTCATCCTCTTGATACAAGACTTTAGCTCTACATATGCAAGACTTGGAACGTTTGGTGGAGATGGATGATATTTCATCCCAAAATTGTTTAATACGATTAAAATAAGAAGCAATATCTAGAGAATCCTGAGAAATATGGGCAAGTTCCTTTCTCAGCTCAAATAACCTTGTACTATCCACTTTTCCATACCTATCCTCAAGTTCACTCCAAACCTTACTCGCAAGTTCAGAATACTCTACACTTCTGCTAATTTCTTTACTTAAAGAGTTAAGGAGACAACATAGCTCTAGGTCATTATATCTTTGCCGTTGTCTAGCCAAAGGGGAATCAGAAGAGGGACAGACAGAGCTATGATTAATAAAATCCAGTTTGTTACGCACAGAGAGAGTCACAAAAATGGTGCGTCTCCAGCTAGGATATCTACTTCCATCGAAGGGAATGGTAACAAGTGACCCTCCCAACTCATCAGAGTGATGTACATATAAAGGGTGACAAGGATGAGTGAAATCATCCTTGTGGAATTTAGTTCTAGGAAATACAGTAGTGGTACTGCTAGGGGAAGAGGAATTAGGTATTCCCACCATTGTACGACCAGATATTCAACACAAAACCAGTAGAGTAGCAAATCAACAAATAAAAAAATAATAAACTACAATGTGATAGCAATATCTACCAAAAAATTGTCCTCAAGCAGAACATCAATGCAACACAAAGTTCGAGAGTGATGAAGAATACCAGAAAAATTTGTAATCCAAAAAAAACTCAAAATTGGAGGAATGAGCACTGAATCAACAATTTAGCTCTCAGTGTAGGCAAAAATGGAAGAATCCAGGCTACAAAAAATGGAAACCACCAAGTAAACTCTTGAATTCGAATGTCATTTGAATCAGTCGAAATTATACAAGAGCTGAAATCCAACAGATCTACCTATATCTGGCCCTGATACCATGTTACCATTCGAAGGAGATGATGAAGATCGAGCAAATCAACAAGAAACAATGGAAATCAGTAGAAGTTTCTAGAGAGAGAAAGAAGAGAGAAGTAGAAGCATTTTCCCATTATTGAAAAGAAGAAAAATGAATAGTCCACCTGAAAATATCTCTGACCTATGTATATATACATTGTAGTATGGACCGGATCATATTATGGACAATAAACTTAACAGGCCAAGCCCAATACATCAACATAAAAGAAAATTATAGTACAATGACCCAAATGAATAAAATCAGTCTCCAACAATTCCCGGTGTTGTTCCTGGTGCTGATCCGTCAATGTATGTGCCTCATCTGCCGTTCCAGGTATGGCAATCTATGTGGCAGACACAGAGGATCATTCGTATCCTAGTGAAGGTGGAATTAGCAGTGGTCAGGCTACAGATGACAACCAAATGTAAGTTTGTGACTTTCATGAGTAAGCTAGAGTTTGAAAATTATGTTTGGGAATGAAAATGCTTATTCTGTATACTGGAAGATGGTGATTTTGTTTCTTTACTTTGTTTCTTGATGAGTATTAGAATCAATTACATTAGCTTTTCTTATTTAAATTGGACTCACTAAGTGTTGGAATAAAATTGGCTCAAATTGAATGAAATCGAAATTTGTTGAATCATTTCTCTTGTTTACACATAAAGAAGAGAGATTTCATGTGCTTTGGTGAGTAATTAGGAGGTAAAGATGTGTGCCAAACTCTTTACAGAGATTGAGTAGGGAAAGAGTAAATGACATGATGATGTACAAAACTGGCAAAAGAATCAACTTCTTTTCCCCTTTAGGCATACCTGCAATGAACACCAAGGTTTATGTGGTCTCATAAATATGGAACTAAAATTTATGAGTACTCCTCTCTACATTATTCGGTGGAAAAATATACAATGAAATATAGTAGGCATATTACTCCGGTGTCTTCCAAAGAATCTTGGGTTGTTTCTGCAGAGTTTTTGGGGAGATTAAGGCCTCCTCCATACATTGACCCAAGCACTATCAAACCGGGAAGAAGACCATATAAGAGGAGGCGTGGAGTCAAAATTTCAAAAAGTCACTCTGTATATCAACTCAATCAACACTCACAACTTGTCATAAAAGGCAATGAAGGTGATCAGCCTAGCACCCCAACAAGTCCACGACAACATATATAATGCCCCAAAAGTATACTATGGCAGCAAGTACAAAGCCAATAACATATTACGGCGGCATAGATATGTCCCTAGCATATTACTGTAGAGCATGTATGCCCCTAGTAAATATATACGAGGCCCCTAACATATTACAACAGCATAGGTATGCCTATAACATATTACGGCAGCGCATGTATGCCCCTAGTAAATATTTTGCGACTACAAGTACAAGACCCTTAACATATTACGGTAGCATAGGTATGCCCCTGACATATTACGACAACACATGTACGCTCCTAGTAAATATGTCCAATATCCCAACGTCACCTCACAACTTACCATTAAATGATTCTCTATATACTTACCAAAATACATATTCGCGGTTGATCAAAGACCACCAATTCTATCAAGCACACATTTGTCCCAACACATGGACTAGGCAGAAAAAAAATATATTTTTTATGAAGCAGGTTTGAAAAGCAAGCATCAAAGTTTAAAGTCTCACTTACCTCGAATTCACAATCTAATCACCCTTTTCAATATATTACAACGATGCTCCCGTAAATTCAAATCACCTTTAACTACACCAAAATGGATTTAAAACAATAAAACCTTTTAAGTGGGTAATGTCTAAATTTTTAGAACAAGTCGCCAATCAGAATCAAATTCTCAGTCCAATTGCTCGTTTGTGTAACCATTCAAAATATAGCATCTTCAAAAATTAGATTTTTCAATTAAACGAAATTTTATATTTTTTTTTCAACAGAAAAAAATATAGCTACTATGTAAAACAATGGCTTCGTAACATGTTGGTCCTTTAATATTATCCTTCTGTTTTCATATAAATTTCAACACCAATTCATCCCCTATAATCATGAATATCCAATCATTATCAAATTAAGCAAATGAACGTCAAATTAATATTGTTGGACTTTTAACACCATCAGCCCACAAATGAATGCCCTCTTAAGAAAACAACAATTCCTGGACTCAATAGATGTTCATTCACATCACACTACCGATGGAAAACTGTGAAATCTATTATCTATTATCTATCTATTATCTATTACTACCTTAAAAGCACCAACTCAAAAAATCTTAAAGTGAAATTACTAATTTACCCTCCTAACTAAAAAACCTAATAGTGAAACAACGTTTCTACTCAACCTTCACTAACAGCGTCTCTTCGCTTCTCTCTACTTTAATAGACACCACAGTTGAAAAGATGCATCTTCTCACTTTGCTTTGTTTTATACATACAGAAAGGCCTATAACGTTTGCCGCTATCAACTTCTCCAGTAAGAAACAAATCAGCCGTCTCTTCCACCACTCTCTACTGTACTTAACAGAAACCACACATGAAGGGATGCACCTTCTCACTTTGCTCAGTAAACACCTATTTTTGTTTCCCTCCATCAACTTGTCCGGTAAACACCTTCTCACTTTGCTCAGTAAATACCTTTGGGGATTTAATTATGTGTTATGGACGAATGGGGTGAGGTAAAATGATCCATTTTCCCTTAAAAATGCTGAACCAAAAGCTGTAAAATAGGGGAAGGCGATGGAGCATGCACCGCGGGCTAATCGCACACCCTCACTGCCTCTCTCACGAAAATTGCTATAACTTTTCGCTTAGGTATTAGATTAAGGACAAATTGGTATCGTTGAAAATATAACTAAATTATATACAATTTGGGAGTCTTTATATGCAAAAATCTATGTATATCAAAAGTTATACATGTTCAAAGTTGATCCTTCTAGAATCGAATGCCAAACTTTGGAAAAATCAAAGGCTCTTAGCTCAACTTTGTTCTAAATGATTCTTATGAATATTTTTCACCTCAAAATAACTTCACACACTAGTATAAATATCATGAAATGTATATTCAAAATCAATTCATGGTATAAGAGTTTACACTAGTAATAATGACGCTTCAAAGTCTAGCCCAAAAATGAGTGGTGTTATATTTTGTTTGGGTCAACTTTCAGCGATCATTTATCCTAGGATATAAAAGTTATGTGTCCTAATATGTCAACATAAATACCTCCGAGTCTTCTTTCCAAAGCCACCGACCATTCGTCAATGTAAAACCTCGCATGTTTCTAAGCTAAAAAACCAACCGTTGTTCCTGCGTGTGTAACCTCTAATCCCGTAATTTATATTTTAATGTATGTCTCATGTTAATTATCCTAGTGAGAGGAGATCTTGTGATGTATAAAACATGTTCATAAGAGTCACTTAGAGCAAGGCGAGCTAAGAACTTTTGAATCGACCAAGTTTTGGTGTTTAATTTCCCAAGGGTAAGACTTGAATTAATCTAACTTTATATATATGTGGAATTTTTCAGTTTAAGACCCATAAAATTATATATAATCGAATTAACTTTCCAACTATGCCAATTTTGCCTTAATCCGATACCTGAGTGAAAAGTTATGCCATTTTCCGTGTGAGGCAGTAAGGGATCGTGATAGGCCAGCGCCGTGATGGCTATTCAACCCGACTAGGGGTCGCGTCACGAGGGATTCTTGACCTAATTGGGGATGGCACCGCGGGGGATATTCCCCCACAGTTTTAGCTTCTTAAGGGTTAAGGATCATTTGGTACTTTCCCCTCAATCGCAAACGTCCATAGCACGAATTATAATACCAAAAGGGGAATTATTTGTCCATCTTCTTCAAATAAACTCATGTAAGAACACTCTCCTTTTCCCAACAACAATTCAATATTTTTCTCTCAAGAACACAAGGATTTCTTTAAGAACTCATCAATTAAGGTATGTTGGTTTATGATCAAGGATACTCCTTTCATCCTTGTGCCCAAAACTTGTTCTTTATTTAAGATTTCATATTTTGTAAATTAAGGTTCATACCCAATGTAAGGGATCGTGATAGCCCAGCGCCGTGATGGCTATTCAACCCGACTAGGGGTCGCGTCGCGAGGGCTTCTTGACCCAATTGGGGGTGGCACCGCGGGGTCTATTCCCCCCACAGTTTTAGCTTCTTAAGGGTTAAGGATCATTTGGTCCTTTCCCCTCAATCGTAAACGTCCATAGCACGAATTATAATACCCCAAAGGGCATTATTTGTCCATTTTCTTCAAATAAACTCATGTAAGAACACTCTCCTTTTCCCAAGAAAAAAAATTCAACATTTTTCTCTCAAGAACACAAGGATTTCTTCAAGAACTCATCAATTAAGGTATGTCAGTTTATGATCAAGGATACTCTTTTCATCCTTGTGCCAAAAACTTGATCTTTATTTAAGATTTCATATAATGTAAATGAAGGTTCATACCCAATTACCATTATTTGATGATTATAATGGTACATGTGATTTAAATGTTGAATTGCATGTCTCTTTTCATATATTTATGTGTGTGGTAGGATTTTGCAGATTTCCAATTGAGTATTAAATGTGATATTGTGATTCTTGATTTCATTGTATTGATATTGTTGAAGTATTTCAAAAAGTATATTGAGCAAGAAGTTTTTCTATGAATTTGCATGGATTTAAGGTATGGGTTTGTCACGACCCGAGCCAGGGCCCTGACCGCGATGGGCATCCCGAAACATCAAGACCTAAGAGACCCTTCTAACTCCCCAACCCACTAGTGATATTATCCACTCTGGTCCCAGTCCCACACGGCTTTAAAATGCGTCACTAGGGAGTAAGTATTTATTACTTATATACCCAGCATCCCTCCTGTGTTGTGCCGATGTGGGACTCCTTCCTAAGTTGGGGTGTTACATACACCCCCCTTATGGACTTAGCGTCCTCGCTGAGGTTTGCCCCACCAAATGGGATTTGCCTATACTCAGGACTGAGATTGACCCCTTCTTATCGGGATTTGCCTACACTCAGTTTGAACCCTGGCCTACATCGACTGGGCTGACACAGGAATGGATTTGATAATATTCTGTCATGACCTACGCCGGGGCCCTGGCCTCGACGGGCATCCCAAACCATAAAGGCCTGAGAAACCCCTCTAACTCCCCAATCGACTAGTGATATTATCCGATCTGGGCCCATGCCCGCACGGCTTTAAAACGAGTCACTAGGTAGTAAGGATTTCTTACTTATATACCCAACATCCCTCCCGTGTTTTGTTGATGTGGGACTCCTTCCTAAGATGGGTGTTACAGGGTTTTAAGTCCTAAGTCTAATTATTGATATTTCAAGAAGATTATGATTTTAAGTCTCCTTTATAAGTGTTTACCAAGATTCAAGAAAGAAATTGATCTTTTGATCCTAATCTAAGATAAGGAATTCACATTGTTCATACAGTTTGAGATTTTAAAAAAAGGAAGCATAATTGGTTTTCATTATAAACCCTTGTGCTATTTTAATGTAGATTTCCTAAAGTTTGAGCGAAAGCATGAGAGTAGTATTTAGAATCAAGTTGGGTATGTTTCCATAGTCTCTTTCCCTAGATATACATGCCACCATAGGATTAAGATTAAGTGTTCATAGTGGGCTAAGTCAGTGATCACTTAAGATAAGGTTATACTCCTTAACATGAGTATGACACCTCTCCCCATCATGAGGTTTTCCCCATAGGGGAATAAGACATTGGACTCCATGATATCTTACATGATTTATGTCGATTATAAAAGCCTCCCAGAGTCCCTAAGTCCTAAATTAGAATAACAGAACAACTTATAGAAACTAAGTGTAGAGACTCACAATTTTATATAGATATTGTTTTACATAAGGACATTTTCCATGAGATTCCAACTTTTGGTTTATAGATGATAAAGGTGAGTTCTTCTACACTTAGCTTGCATGATTTGAAAATAGAATAAAAGTACAACTTCATATAATTAAGTGTGGTGGCTCACAAGAATTACTTTTATGCTTTACTACTTCTGACTTACGATTTGACAGTTTTATTATTCAAGCCAAGGTGGGTCACATACACTTAGCATAAATTTTTGAAAGTTTTCTTGGATATTGCATTATTGTTTTACTAATGCATTCACCTCCACATGCTCAGTACATTCCAAAAGTACTGATCCACATATACATCTATGTGCTAGATTGTTTAGTAATGTAGGTTCAAGTGCCCAGTTCCAACAACATGATTGACCGCGAGCATCTCTATCTACATCCCGACAGTTGGTGAGTCCTCATAGTCTGAGGACCTAGATATTTAGATTTTTAGCTTTATGCAATATTTGATTAGTTATTTTCAGTTCAGTTTGAGTCAGCTGGGGCTTTGTCCTAGCGACTCTCTAGTTAGTAGAAGTAGAAGCTTGTCCAGCTGTTAGTTACATTTTAGATTTTCCAGTGTTAGTTGTTTAGACTTTTAAATTAAATATTATCAGACAATATGTTCAGTTAAATCTAGTTCGGTTCTGATAGTATTCAGTATTTTAGTATTTTTGCATGCACAGATCTCTTTATTAAGATTTTCAGATTTAGTAGAAAGCTTAAAGGGTTAGCTTGAGACTACTCGAAATTTTGTGCACCATGTGACGTTCGGGGTACTTTTCTGGGGCATTACAAAATTGGTATTAGAGCCTAAGGTTTAAAGAGTCCTAGGGAGTCAGAAAAACCGCGTTACATAGAGTCTTGATCATAGATGTGAAGTGCGCCACATTTATGAGCAAGAGGCTATGGGATGTCTTAGGAAATCATCCTTTTAGTTCTTTATCTATCGTGCTTACAGTGACTTTATCTTCCTTTAACCCGTCCTCTTACGTGATAGTTGAATATGCCTCTTCGCCGAGCTAATGCACGTATATATGATAACCAGCCACCCTCGACTACTGACCCTATGAATGAGAACATATCCCATGCTGAATTTCGGGCTGCCTTTTAGGAGTTGGCCCAAGCTGTGACTGCCAATGTTTAGGGAAACCATCAGGCTGTAGTCCCACTTCAGCAGAATAGTGATTTAGCTATAGCCAAAATTCGTGACTTCATGAGAATGAATCCGCTTGAGTTCTTTGGGTTAAAAGCAGGTAAGGACCCACACCTGTACTTAGATGAGGTGAGAAAAATCACCTAAATTATTCATATTACTAAGGAGGAGAGTGAAAAGTTAGCATCCTATAGGTACAAAGATATGGCATATATTGGGTGGTTATGTGAAAGAATGGTAGAGGTGAGAATGCAACTCCTTAGAATTTGGTAGATGTTTTAGGATGTGTTTCTAAGAAGGTTTTTTCCATGTTAATTGAGTGAAGCTAAGGTAGAGGAGTTCATGAACCTGAGGCAGGGCTTGATAATAGTAAAGGAGTACTTGCTTAAGTTCAATTAGTTGTCTAAGTATGCCCCTAACACGATGGATGACCCTTGTCGAGTATGAGTAAGTTTGTTACTGGAGTATCTGGTTTTGTAGTCAAGGTGTGTAGGACTGCCATGCTTATTAGGGATATGGATCTTGCTAGGATGATGATTCATGATCAACAGATTAAGGCAGAGAATTTGAAGAGGAGAGAGAGGAAAGAAGAAGTCTAGAATCGAACAATTTAAATATGGCCAGACAAGGTTTGGAGGGGGAAATAATTTGTAGTTTTAGGGTCGCTCATCAATGCCAATGCCATCTTTAGCCAGTGCTCCCCCACCCAGAACCAAATAGGAGCAGTGAGGTATAACTTCTATGTACAGATCTCAGAATAGTATGGGTGGAAGGCCCAATTTTGCAGTATGTGCTAAGTGTGGTAAGAATTAACCTAATGAGTGCTTGCTATTATAAAAAGGTTATTATGGATATGGTCAGTTGGGCCATAATATCAAAGAGTGTTTGTATTGTAAGAAAGAAGCAGGGATTTTCATCCCCAGACTTAGGATACTAGCACACCAACTACTTTAGGTCGCCCAGTCTCTCCTCAGGAAACATCATCCAGTATCGGTGGTGGTCAGCGCCAGAATCAGTTCTATGCTTTACCATTTCGTCAATAGCAGAAGAGTTCACCAGATATTATTACTAGTATGCTTTGTGTCTTTCATCCTGATGTTTATTTTTTATTAGATCCTGGGTCAAATATCTCTTATGTGACCCCACTAGTTGCAGGAAATTTCGGGACAGGTCCTAAAAAACTCTCTAAGCTCTTCTCAGTTTCCACCTCAGTGGGTGAGTCAGTTGTTGCCAAACGAGTCTATAGAAAGTGTCCTATAACTATCCTTTATAAAATCATATTAGTAGACCTTATAGAGTTAGACATGATCGACTTTTACATTATTCTGGGTATGGATTGGCTTCATTCTTGTTATTCATTTATAGATTGTCGCACTCAAGTAGTGAAGTTTTAGTTTCCTGATGAGCCAATCTTTGAGTGGGAAGGTAATTTATTATCTCCCAAATGTCTTTTCATATCCTATCTTAAAGAAAGAAAGTTGATATCAATAGGGTGTATTTATCATTTAGTTCGAGACAAAGAAACTAAGTCTGAGACTCCAACAGTACATTCAATCCGAATAGTCAATGAGTTTCCCAAAGTTTTTCCTGAAGATCAGCCAGGGTTACCTCCCAATAGAGAAATAAAATTCAGCATCGATCTTCTTCAAAATATTCATCCCATCTCAATTTCTCTATATCATATGGCTTCCGTCGAGCTTAAAGAGTTAAAAGAGCAATTTAAAGACCTCTTAGATAAAGGTTTCATAAGGCCCAGTGTTTATTCATGGGGCGATCCCATCCTATTAGTGCATAAGAAAGATAGTTCTCTCTGAATGTGTATTGATTACCGTCAGCTGAATAAAGACACAATCAAAAATAAATATCCTCTTCCTAAGATGATGACTTATTTGACAAACTCCAAAGTGCAAGCTACTTCTCCAGGATATACCTTAGATCTGGCTATCACCAACTTAAAGTAAGGGAATGTGATATCCCAAAGACAACATTCAGAGCTCATAACGATCACTTTGAGTTTCTAGTCATGTCCTTTGGGCTAAAGAATTCCCCAACATCCTTTATGGTCTTGATGAATATAGTCTTCAGACAATATTTGGACATATTTGTCAGAGTATTTATCGATGATATCCTTGTTTATTTCCATAGTGAAGTTGACCATACAGACCATCATAGAATTGTGTTGCAAACTCATCGAGATCACTAGCTGTTCGCCAAATTCAGCAAGTATGAATTTTCTCTAAGGCTAGTAGATTTCCTCGGTCATATTTTTTCCGCTGATAGAATTAAAGTTGATCCCCAAAAGACCAAAGCAGTAAGAAACTGGCCTAGATCAATCTCTACATTGGACATCTGGAGTTTCTTGGGTTTAGCTGGCTATTACTGATGGTTTGATGAGGGGTTTTCATTTATTGCGTCCCTCATGTCCAGATTGACTCAAAAGAAAGTTAAGTTTCAGTGGTCATATTCTTGTGAGAAGAGATTTTAGGAGTTGAAGGGTCGACTCACTTCAGTCCTAGTTTTTCCGTTACCTGACGGTACAAATGGATTTGTTGTTTATTGTGATGCTTTTATAGTTGGTCTGAGTTGTATTATGATGCATAAAGGTAAGGTCATAATCTATGCCTCTAGATAGATTAAGCCTCATGAAAAGAACTACCCTACCCATGATCTTGAGTTGGCCGCTGTTGTGTTTGCCTTGAAAATCTGGAGGCACTATCTTTATGGGGTGCATGTTAATCAGTTCAGTAACCACAAAAGGTTGCAATATGTGTTTTTGCAGAAAGAGTTAAAACTTCATCAGAGAAGGTGTTTGAATTGTTAAAAGACTATGACATGAGTGTTTTGTACTATCCGGGCAAGGCTAATATTATGGTAGACGCCCTTAGTAGACTATCTATAGGTAGTGTTGCTTATGTGGAGAATAATAAGAAAAAGTTAGTTTGGAAATTCAATGGTTAGCTAGATTAGGTGTGTTGGTTAACTCAGTTGAGGGTAATGTTTGGTTCCAGAGTAGTTTTGAGTCTTGTTTAGTTTTCGAAGTAAAGGAGAAGCAAGATACAGACTCCAATTTGGTTAGGCTGAAGGAATCCGTTAGAGATCAAAAGGTAGAGGTTTTCTCCTATGGGGGAGATGGTGTGTTAAGATAGCAAGAAAGACTATGTGTGTCGTGTTGTAATGGTTTGAGGCACTGGATTATGGAAGAATCACATGGTGCATGTTACTCCATTCACCCAGGAGCCACCAAGATGTACCGAGACTTGCAGGAAGTTTATTGCTGGAGTGATATGAAGAAAGATGTTACAGAGTTTGTGGTTAAGTTTTCTAACTGCCAACAGGTTAAAGTAGAGCACCAAAGGCCTGGTGGCACCTTATAGGAGTTTAGTATTCCCACTTGTAAGTGGAAAGAGGTAAACACGGACTTTGTGATAAGGTTACCTCATTTACGTCATCAACATGATTCGATTTGGGCTATTGTATACAGATTGACCAAATCAGCCCATTTCTTGCCAGTTCACACATCCTTCTCAATCGAAGATTATGCTAAGTTGTATATTAGAGAGCTAGTCAGATTACACGGAATTTCATTATTTTAGATAGGTGTACTCAGTTTATCTCTCACTTCTAGCAAGCCTTTTAGAAGTGTCTTGGCACCCAAGTTCATTTCAGTTCAGCTTTTCACCCTCAGATAGATAGTCAGGCAGAGAGGATCATTCAGACCCTAGAGGATATGTTAAGGGCATGTGTTATTGACTTCAAGGGTAGTTTGAAGGATCACTTGCCGTTGATCGAGTTTACTTACAATAACAGTTACTATTCTAGTATTCATATGCCCCTATTTGAGGATTTTTATGGGAGAAGATGTGGATCACCCATCGGTTGGTTCTAAATAAGTAAGGCTGCTTGGGTAGGACCAGACCTGGTGTTTAAAGCCATGAAGAAAGTCCTGTTGATTTGAGAAAGGTTGAAAAAAGTTAAGAGTCGCTAGAAATCATATGTAGATGTGAGAAAAAGAGACCTTGAGTTTGAATCTTATGACTTAGTTATTTTAAAGATTTCTCCCATGAAGGGGGTGGAGAGATTTGTCAAAAAGGGGAAGCTTAGTCCCCGATATGTTGGCCCTTACAGAATATTGAGTCGTGTTGGAAAAGTAGCATATGAGATTGAGTTGCTTGTAGAATTGTCAGTCGTTCACCCATATTTCCATGTATCTTTATTGAAGAAGTGTATTGGTGGTACAACTGTTGTAGATCCCTTTCAAAGAACTGAGATTCAAGATATCCTTTCATATGAAGAAATCCTAGTTGAGATCCTTGATCACCAGATCCGTTGACTAAGGAACAAAGAAGTTCCCTTGGTCAAAGTTATTTGGTGGAATCAGTCAATTGTGGGTGCCACTTGGAAATCAAAAGTATATATGCGAACCAAGTACCCTCATCTATTATCCACTAGTTCAAACTCAGCTTAAGGTAACAAGTTTTCCTTAGATTATATCTTGTCCACATGCAGTTTCTGTCATATCATTAATTTCATGTCATTGCATGCATTCACTAATCAGTTCAGTCATGTAATCATGCTTTCGGATATGCATATTTATTATGAAGTCTCATCCCCTCAGTATTCTCAGTTCAGTTAGTCTCATTCGAGGATGAATGTGTGCAAGGGGGAGATAACGTAACCCCTCGCATGTTTCTAAGCTAGAAAATGAATTATTTTTCCTGTATGTGTAACTTCTAATACTTTAATTCATATTTTAATGCATATCTCATGTTCATTAGCCTAGTGATAGGAGAACTTGTGATGTATAGAACATGTTCATAAAAGTCACTTAGAGCAAGGAAAGCTAAGAGCTTTTGAAATGACTAAGTTTTGGTGTTTGATTTTCCAAAGGTAAGATTTGAACGAGTATAACATTATTTATATGTGAAATTTGTCAGTTTTAGACTCAAAAAATTGTATACAATTGAATTATCTTTCTACCGATACCAATTTCTCCTTAATCTGATTCCCTAGTGAAAAGTTATGCCATTTTTTGTGTGAGTTAGTAAGGGGTCGTGATAGCCCCATGCCGTGATGGCTATTCAACCCGACTAGGGGTCGTGTCGCGAGGGATGCTTAACCCAACTAGGGGTCACACCACGGGGGCTATTCCCCCACAGTTTTAGATTCTTAAGGGTCAAGGGGCACTTTGGTACTTTCCGCTCAACCCCATAATCCATAACACGAATTATAACACCCAAAAGGGCATTATTTTCCCAAATTCTTCAAATCAACTGGCGTAAAAATCCTCTCCTTTTTCCAAGAACAATAATTCAATATTTTCCTCTTAAGAACACAAGTATTTCTTCAAGAACTCATCATTTAAGGTATGTGGGGTTATGAACAAGGATACTTCTTTCATCCTAGTGGACAAAACTTGATCTTTATTTAAGTTTTTATATTTTGCAAATTAGGGTTCATACCCAATTACCATTATTTAATGATTATAATGTTAGAAGTGATTTAAATGTTGAACTACATGTCTATTTTCACATCTTTATGCGTATGATAGGGTTTTGCAGATTTTCAATTGAGTTTTAAGCATGCTATTGTGATTCTTGATTTCATTGTCTTGATATTGTTGAAGTATTTCAAGAAGTACATTGAGCATGTCATTTTTCCATGAATTTGCATGAGTTTAAATCATGGATTTGAAGACCTAAGTCTAAGTATTGATAGTTCAAGAAGATTATAATTTTAAGTCTCTTTTATAAGTGTTTGACAAGATTTAAGAAAGAAATTGATCTTTTGATCCTAAGATAAGATAAGGAATCCACATTGCTCATACAGTTTGAGATTTAATTAAAAATGAATTTCCAAAAGACTAAGCGAAAGCATGGGAGTAGTATTTAGCACCGAGTTGGGTAAGATTCCAAGGTATCATACCCCAGAAATACATGCCACCGTTGGATTAAGATTAAGTTCCAATAGTGGGCTATGTCAGTGATCACTTAAGATAAGGTTATACTCCTTGGCAAGAGTATGAAACCTCTCGCCATCATGAGGTTTTCCCTTTAGGGTAACAAGACGTTAGACTCTATAACAGCTCACATGGTTTATGTCGGTTAGAAAAACCTCCCAGAGTCCCTAAGTCCTAAATTAAAATAACAAAAAAACTTTTAGAAACTTAGTGTTGAGACTCACAATTTTATACAGATATTGTTTTACATAAATACATTATCCATGATATTCTAACTTTAAGTTTACAATGATAAAGGTGAGTTCTTCCACACTTATCTTGCATGATTTGAAAAAAGAATAAAAGTACAACTTTATAGAATTAAGTGTGGGCTCAGAAGAATTACTCTTATGCTTTACTACTTCTGACTTATGGTTTGACAGTTTTATTGTTCAAGCCAAGGTGGGTCATTTACACTTAGCACAAAGTTTTGAAAGTTTTTTTGAATATTGCATTATTGTTTTACTTATGCCTTCACCCCCACATGCTCAGTACATTCAAAAAATATTGATCCACATATACGTCTATGTGCTACATTATTTAATAATGTAGGTTCAGGTGTTCAGTTCCAGCATAATGTGACATTCGAGGTACTTTCCCAGGGCATTACAGTCAATCCGAGTACGGAGTCAAAAGTTATGAGTGTTTGAATGAGGAACTATCTAGGGTCTGTGATGGCCCTTTGCCACAAAGAAATTGTCAAAGTACACTTCCTCAGCATTGCATTGCACATCTGACGCAAGTATGATTTGTGAATATATAGTATGGATATTGAAAAGCATTTTATAAGTATGATTTGAGAAACTCCATTTCCCCATGATAAAATTTATGTTCTTAACATTTTATGAATTATGAATTGGGTTTGAGAGCATGAACTATAAGTCCCCTTTTTGATCATGAGATTTATGTATAACTAATGTTGGGGTTTGCTTTATAAATGATTATATTTCTCGAGTTATTAATGCCTCTTTATGAAAGAGGCAATACTTAATTATAAAGGCTCTTGTTTCTTAATGAAGAATTGCATATGTTTTATGTAAGAATTGGCCACCTTATGTTGAAATCTTGAAAATATGATGCCTTTACATAAGTTTCATATGTGTTTGGAATACAAAATCTCATGTGGTTTGTTAGAGTTGTGATCTGAATTTTGTTGATCCTGCCCTGAAAGTTTTGAGGTGCGATCCATATTTGTGATTTTCAATGTGGTTTGTGGTGGTAGCATATGGATGGGAGGATAGGCCCGATCCTGAAGCCTACCACTAATCTCGATGCGCTTGCGAGGGTTTATCCCCCATGGTATGGACCTTTATGTTTTTGGGCCTAGTACCAATTTTTACGCAGGTATTATATATGTACAATTTAGTGGGCTATTTAAGAAAATTTAGAAAATACGCACATTCTCCACATTGTAGTCCTCTCTTTTCAAAGTGAAATTCCTCTGCCTTTTCCTGTGTTTTTTCCCGCAAGAATTTCCACGTAAATCCGTTGTGTTGTTTTTTTTTTCTTTTATTTGTGGTTTTTTTTATTTTTTCCAAATCTAAAAACTGGTAACAGGGCCAAGATTGATTGTTTTCTTGGGGATGACAACCATGGAGTATGATATTTTGTTGTTGGATTGCAATACCAGATTTTCGTTATGGCAGGTTAAGATGCGGGATGCCCTCATGCAAATGGATTTTGATTATGTTCTATTAGGGTTTTATCATATGTCCCTCATCATTGATGTATTTTGACAAATGATATAAGGATTGGAAGTCTCTATCTCAGATCCACCTTTATTTATCCAATTAGATTCTACAGGATATTTTGAATAAGACCGCTGCCGCTGCATTGTGGTTAAAACTGGAATCTTTATGCATGACGAAGAGCCTAACTAGTAAGTTGCATCTCAAACAACAAATTTATTCCCATTATATGTTAGAGGGTGTATCCTTGGAGGATCACCAATCTATATTTAAGGAAATCATATCTGATTTATAGACTCTGGAGGTTAAGTATGATGAGGAAGATCTAGGATTAATTCTTTTATGTTCACTGCCTGCATCATACTCGACCTTTAGGGATACGATTTTATATAATAATGATACCCTGACTATAGATGAAGTCTATGATGCGTTGTTCTCTAAGGATAAGATGAAACATCTTGTGAATGGGTCGGAGTCACAAGGAGATGGTCTCATTGTTCGAGGAAGGACTCGTGAGAGGAATTCTGGGGGTGATGACAGAAATAGGTCAAAATATAGAAACAAAAACAAGACCTATAATTATTTCAAGAAGAAGGGTCATATCAAATATGATTGTTGGAAGTTACAGAATAGAGAGAAAAGAGAAGCTCCAAAACCAAAGGAAAACCAACTAGAGAAGTCCGGTAAAGCCAGTTTTGTTGAAGATGATGGTAGTAATGGAGAACTCGTGGTAGTTTCTGATGGTAAATCCAAACCGTGTGAGGATTGGATTCTTGATTTAGCTTGCACATTTCATATGTGTCGCAATTGGGATTGGTTTACAACATATGAAACAGTCTCTAAAGGTGCTGTGTTGATTGGAAATAACACACCTTGTAAGATAGTTTGTATTATAAAAATCAGAATTAAGATGTTTGATGGGGTTGTGAGGACACTTGGTGATGTGCGGTATGTCCCAAACCTGATGAGAAATCTTATTTCTCCGAGTACCCTTGATTCGAACGGATACAGGTACACTGGTAAAGGTAGATTCCTAAAGGTTACTATAGGAGCTCTTTTTGTGATGAAGGGATAGAGAATGTTTGCAAATTTATATGTCTTGCAAGGCTCTGGGGTCACAGGTGATATAGCAACTTCTACCTCCTCTCTATTAGAAAGTGATGTTGCTAAACTTTGGCATATGCGCCTGGGCTTATGAATGAAAATGGGATGGATGAACTAAATAGGAGAGGACTTTTTTATGGACAGAGTATTACCAAATTGGAGTTTTGTTAGGATTGCATTTTTTACAAAGCAGAAAAGATTCAGATTCACTAAAGGCATCCACTCAACTAAAGGCACACTTGATTACATTTATTCTGATCTTTGGGTTCTTCTAGAGTAACTTCTAGAGGAGGTGAGAATTAATTGTTTAGTATTATTGATGACTATTCCAAAAAAGTTTTGGTGTTCTTCTTGAAGCTAAAGAATGATGTATTGCCTACTTTCAAAAAGTGGAAGATTATGATAGAAAAGTAAACAAGGAAGCACTTGACAGTTCGAAGGAATTTAATGCTCTGTACAAGTTAGAAGGAATTGTGAGGCACTTGACAGTTCTTCATACTCTGTAGCAGAATGGTGTGGCTGAACGAATGAATAGGACTATAATGAAGAAGGTGCATTGTATGCTCTCTAATGCTGGTTTACCCAAGTCTTTTTGGGCCGAAGTTGCTTCCACAACTTGTCTTCTTATTAAACTCTGCCCCTCAGTCGTGATTGATAAAAGGACTCTACAAGAGGTGTGTTCTGGTGCTCCTACTAGTTATTCTGATTTGAGGATATTTGGATGTCCTGCGTGTGCTCATGTTCACAATGGAAAGTCGGAGCCAAGATCTGTCAAGTGCTTATTTATGGGTTATAAGCCTGGTGTTAAAGGTTATAAGGTTTGGTGTCCAGAAAGTAGAAGTTTATAATTCGAAGAGATGTTGAATTTGATGAAACTGCCATGCTCCGGGCTACTTCCAAATCTAGTGCTTTGACTCATGATGAGTTTAGTGACATGAATCAACAAAAGTCAACCACCCACATTGAATTGCATATTGGATCAGAGTCTACACCAGTCCCTACTTCTTAGTCTAGCTCGGAGATACAGATTGGTACTATTTCTTCTTCACCACCAGTGATGCCACAATATTCTATTGCTAAAGACAGGCCTAGAAGAGATATTAGACCTCCTTAAAAGTATGCTAATGCTGATTTGGTTTCTTATGCATTGAATGTAGCAGAAGGTATTTATTCCAGTGAAGAACCTTCTTCTTACTCAGAGGTTGTTAGTTGTGATGATTTTGGCCAATGGATAATTGCTATGTAGGAGGGGATGGAATCAAGTCATAAGAATGACATATGTGATTTGGTGAGATTTCCTAAAGATAAGAAAGTTGCCCGCTGCAATTAAGTATTCAAAAAGAAAGAAGGAACATCGGGACTTTGAGATGCAAGATACAAAGCAAGACTAGTTCCTAAAGGCTACGGTCAGGATCTAAGTATTGACTTCATAGATGTGTTTTCTCCAGTTGTAAAGCATAGTTCAATTCGAGTCTTACTTGGTATTATGTCCATGCATAATATTGAGCTTGAGCAGTTAGATGTCAAAACTGCATTTTTACATAGAGAACTTGAGGAAGACATCTATATGCAATAACCAGAAGGCTTTGTTGTTTCAGTAAAGGAGGACTATGTATGCATCCTGAAAAGTCTCTTTATGTCTTAAAATTGTCCCCCAGGTAGGGTATAAGAGGTTTAGCTCTTTTATGACCTCTCATATGTTTTGAAGGAGTAGTTATTATAGTTTTGTATACTTCAAGAAGGTAAGTGATGGTTCATTTGTGTATCTTCTTTTGTATGTTGATGATATGTTGATTGCAACAAAGGATATGAGAGAGATAATAAAATTCAAAGCCCAGATCAACAAGGAGTTTGAGATGAAGGATCTAGGAGTAGAAAAATTCTTTCCATGAGAATTATGAGGGATAGAGAGAAGTGTAAGTTACACTTGAGTCAAAAAAGTTATATTGAGAAATTATTTCATAGGTTCAATATACAAAATGTCAAACCTGTAATTACTCCATTGGCAGCTCACTTCAAACTCTCGGCCACTTTATATCCAAAAAAAGCTGATGAGTGTGACTATATGTCTCGAGTTCCATACTCTAGTTCCATCGGGTCTCTTATGTATGCGAAGATGTGTTCCCAACTAGATTTATCCTATTCCATCAGTGCAGTTAGCAGATACATGGAAAATTCAGGCAAAGAACATTGGAAAGTAGTTCAGTGGATTTTCAGATACTTACATGGATTTGCTGATATTTATTTGCAGTTTGGGAAAAATAGAGATGGAGTAATTGGGTATGTTAATTTTGATTTTATAGGAAATCATGATAAAATGAGGCCCTAATAGGCTATGTTTTCACCATTGGTGGTTGTGCTATTAGTTGGCAAGCTACCTTACAGATTAATGTTGCTTTATAACTACTAAGGAAGAGTATATGACTATTACAGAGGCTTTCAAGGAAGCTATTTGGTTGAAGGGTCGGTTTGGTTAACTAGCAAAGACTTACAGATTACTATGGTCTTTTGCGACAGTCAGAGTGATATCTTCCTTATTAAAGATCAGATGTATCGCAAGAGGACAATGCACATCGATATTCGGCATCATTTTGTACGTGAAATTATTGCTCATGTCATATTGTGGTAAGCAAGATTAGTAACCATGATAACCCTACTGATATGATTACCAAGATACTACCAAGTTCCAAGTTTGAGTATTTCTTGAACTTCGTTCGAGTTAGCTAATAAGATGTTCCCTAAAGGGCTGTTGTAGAAGAGGTGGAGAGTTTGTCGTGAAATGGATTTGAGTTCTGAATTAAAATTTATGTCAAGGTGGAGATTATTAGAGTTGTGACCCAAATTTTATTGATCCAGCGCTGAAAGTTTCACGATGCGACCCATGTTTCGCGGTATGGACCTTTATGTTTTTGGGACTAGGACTTATTTGTATGCACGCATTATATAAGTACGATTTAGTGGGTTGTTTTTGATTATTCAGAAAATACGCACATTCTCCACATTGTACTTCTCTCCTTTCATAGTGAAATTCCTCTGTCTCTGCCCGTGGTCTTTCCCGCAAGGGTTTCCACCTAAATCTACTGTGTTGTTCATTTTTCTTTTACTTGTGGTTTGCTTTATTCTGTCTGAATCTAACATGATTTGATAAATCCTTTTTGGTGGTCATTAATGTGGTTTTTAATGAACGGGCTATGTATATGATATTATATGGCTTGCAAGTCTAGGTATGACAATACCTACTACAAAATTCCCTTTATATGAAAGAAAAGAATATTTTAAGAATAGAGCATGGTTTTAAGAGGCTAAAAATGAGATTAAAGAGAGTTAGATGGTTACCCAAAGAAGGCACGAGGTCATATAACTCGTAGCCCGAAACTGTATTTTGCCGATGTGGTTTTCATGATATGTATGTCAGTAAGGAGGCATACCTTGTTTTATTAAAGACCCCAACTCTTGCAGAAAACTTGAATTGAGGGCTTGACCACTGAGTTAAGGGAGAATTCCATATAGTCCGTGGGATTGTAGAAACTTAGGGTGTACCACCTAGCTCAGAAGTAAAAAAAAGAGTTGAGTCACGACTTACAAGAATGTTTTGAATATCATTGATTATGCCCATGTATTTCTATATATATTATGATAAATTGTTTTCATAATGCTCTCACTTATTTTACATGAAGTATGTGTTATTTTTGGATTGTTCAACATACCAGTACTTTCGAGTATTGATCCCCTATCTACAGGTTCTGAGGTTTAGTCCCGGGGTCCAACTCAGTAATAGATTGTTCCCGGATTTCCAAAGTTTGGTGAGCCTCTCTTACACTAGATGGCATTCTATCTATATGTAATCTCAATCAGTTTATGGTTCAGTCAGGGGCCTTGGCCCGACCTAGATAGTTAGTGTTCAGTAGAAGCTTCATAGACGAAAGTTGAATATTGTAATGTCATATTTTGTTGTCAAAGTTTGTATTATAAATTTCTCTTGAATATCATTCTATCTTCCACATTTGGTTTTAATTGAAGTTATGTTCATGATTATGTGCTAAGGGGTCTTTTGGACCTTTGTGGTTCGGGATGTCCATCACAGCCAGGGCCTCGGCTCAGGTCGTGATAGTTTTTTATCTTGATCGTTTTAGTCAATAATTTGGTGCTTTTTTATTTTTCTATTTTGGTCGCTTCTGTTTTGAATTAATGCCTTTTCAGTTTTCAATTTTGGTCGTTTCTGTCTGGAATTTAGTGTTTTTTCATTTTTTAATTTTGGTCGTTTTTGTCTTGAATTTAGTGTCTTTTCAATGTTTGATTTTGGTCATTTTTCTGTCTTGAATTTAGTGCTTTTACAGTATTCTATTTTGGTCGTTTCTGTGTTGAATTTAGTGCTTTTTCAAATTTCAAGTTTGGACATTTCTGTCTTGAATTTAGTGCTTTTTAATTTTTTTAATTTTGGTCATTTCTGTCTTGATTTTAGTGCTTTTTCAGTTTTCAATTTTGGTCATTTCTGTCTTGAATTTAGTGTTTTTTTCAGTTTTCAATTTTGGTCGTTTCTGTCTTGAATTAAATGCCTTTTTCAGTTTTCAATTTTGGTCGTTAAAGTCTTGAATTTAGTGCTTTTTAGGTTTTTAATTCTTGTCGTTTCTGTCTTGAATTTAGTGTTTTTTCAGTTTTCAAATTTGGTCCTTTCTATATTGAATTTAGTGCTTTTTCAGTTTTCAATTTTTGTCGTTTTTGTCTTGAAATTAGTGCTTTTTCAGTTTTTAATTTTTATCGTACCTGTCTTGAATATAGTTTCATTTCAATTTTAAATTTTCATTGTTTCTTTCTTGAAATTTGTGCCATTTTTTTTTTTTGGTCATTTCTGTCTTGAATTTAGTGCCTTTTCAGTTTTTTATTTTGGTCGTTTCTGTCTAGAATTAAATCCCTTTTTGGCTTTCGATTTTGGTCGTTTCGATCTTGAATTTAGTGCCTTTTTACTTTTCGATTTTGGTTGTTTCTGTCTTGAATCTAGTTCTTTTTCAATTTTCAATTTTGATCGTTTCTATCTTGAGTTTAATGTTTCTTCAGTTTTAGATTTTGGTCATTTCTTTCTTGAATTTAATGCTTTTTCATTGTAAAATTTTGGTTGTTTCGGTCTTGAATTTAGTTCTTTTTAAATTTGAGCAACGATATGCTAGATATCATGTATCACTTTTTCTTTATTAGTTTTCAATGCATATTCAGTCCCAAGGTTTGCATGTGAACTTTCAAAGCTTGGTGCTTTTCAGTTTATTATCTTGACCGTTTTAGTCTTGACTTTAGTGCTTTTTTAGATTGAGCAGTGACACGATAGACATCATGTATTACTTTTCCTTCATTAGTTTCCAGCGCATATTCAATCTCGACGTTTTTCATGTGAACTTTCAATGCTTAGTGCTTTTATATTTTTTATCTTGGCGTTTTGAGTCTTGAATTTAGTGCTTTTTTAGTTTGCACAACGACACGCTAGACATCATGTATCAAATTTTTTTTTATAGTTTCCAATGCATATTCAATCACAAGGTTTGCACGTGAACTTTCAAAGCTTAGTGCTTTCAGTTTTTAAATTTTGGCTGTTTTAGTCTTGAATTTATTGTTTTTTTAGTTTGAGCAACGACATGCTAGGCATCAATCACTTTTCCTTTTTTTAGTTTTGAATGCATATTCAATCCCAATGTTTTTCACGTGAACTTTCAATGCTTAGTGATTTTTAGTTTTTTATCATGACCGTTTTAGTCTTGAATTTAGTACTTTTTTAGTTTGAGAAACGACACGCTAGACACCATGTATCACATTTTGTTTTTTAGTTTCCACTGCATATTCAATCCCAAAGTTTTTCACGTGAACTTTCAATGCTTAGTGTTTTTCAGTTTTTATCTTGACCGTTTTAGTCTTGAATTTAGTGAATATTTAGTTTGAGCATTTTGCTAAAAGAAATTTTTTTAAAGCAACACCTGGGAGCCTGCACGTTACTCTAGGTGTAGGCCCTTGCACCACGCGTTATGCGTGCCTATTACTATGACAAATCATGCACGACACGCTAGGTATCGTGTATCACTTTTCCTATTTCAGTTTTCAATGCATATTCATTCTCGAGTTTTTTCTCATAAATTGTACTGAATAATACATATAATGAACGACCAATAAGAAAAACAATATTCTATAGTATTAAAATTTAATTAAAAAATATAAAATAATACACACCATGTTATATTGTAAAACCAGATAATAAACATACAAAATTTAAAAAATACCTCAAAGTAGCTTTAATTGTTGAGTTCAGTTTGATATAAAATATTTAAGTCCAGAAAAAACAGCCAATCACAAAATTAAAAAAATAGTACATACTATATTTTAAACCTAAACAAGATAAACATAAAAAAATAAAACATGTGCTTATAAATCTTATGGTCTGCATATAATACATTCGCCTGTTTTGATAATCTAATTTTGTAACCCCCGATACTATTATCAATAATAGTGTTACGCTGTCAAATCTATAACTCTGCACTTATATATAGATAACATATTCCTTTTTACCCCCAAAAAACATGAAACATACCTTAATATAGCGATGAAGGTTAAACAAGAAATCTGATAGTTGCTACTAGGACGAAAAAATTTTCATTTGAATTTTTTGTATGGTGCAGAATAGAAGTGGGGACTCGAGCAAATAGGGGGTCACGGCAATTAATGTGACTCCCAATATGTCATATTTCAGGCAATACGTGGAAACCTGCGGTGCATTCTAGGTGTGGGTTCCTGCACGACACACTATGCACGTCTATTACCAAACATGCACGACGCACAATGTATCCAACATCACTTTTCCTTTTTTAGTTTTCAATGTATATTCATTCCCGAGATTCGCTCAACTGAATTTTCAATACTTAGTGCGTTTTTAGTTTTCAATTTTTGTCGTTTCGTCTTGAATATAGTGCTTTATCAGTTTGAGTTTTTCGCTATTTGTTTGAGGTTTTTGCTTTTGTCCACAATAGAAGTGGGGATTCGAACAAATAAGGGGTCGAGACAATTATTGTAACTCACAATACGTCATATTTAAGGCAACACATGAGAGCATCCATGACATTCTGGGTGTGGGTCCCTAAACGACACACAATGCGTGCCCCTATTACAAAAACAAATCATGCACGACACGCTAGGCATCCTGCATCAGTTTTCCTTTTTAGCTTCATGCATATTCATCCCGAGGTTTTTTTCACGTGCATTTTTAGTCTGTGCTTATTCCCTAGGTTATTCATGTGAATTTTTAACACTAAGTGCTTTTTAAGTTTTTGATGGTTGTTTCAGGATTGTTCACGCGAATTTCAATACTTAGTACTTTATTAGTTTTCCATTTTGGCCATTTCAGTGTAGAATTTAGTGCTTTTTCGTTTGAGGTTATGCTTTTGTGCAGAGTAAAAATAGGGACTCGAAAAATGAGGGGTCTCGACAATTAATGTGACTCCTAATATGTCATTTATAGCAGCACGTGGGAGCCTGCCCGACATTCTATGTGTGGGTCCCTAAACAACACACCATGCATGCCTATTACCACACCAAATCATGCACGACACGCTAGGCATCCTACATCACTTTTTCTTTTTTAGTTTTCAATGCATATTCATTCCCGAGGTTTATTTTCACGTGAATTTTCAGTCCGTGCTTATTCCCTAGGTTGTTCACATGAATTTTTAACGCTAAGTGTTTTTTCTGTTTTAGATAGCCGTTTCAGGTTTGTTAACGTGAATTTCAATACTTAGTGCTTTGTCAGTGGAATATTTTGGCCATTTCAGTCCAGAATTTAGTTCTTTTTGGTTTGAGCTTTTGCTTTTGTGCAGAGTAAGAATTGGTACTCGAACAAATAAAGGGTCACGACAATCAATGCAACTCCCAATATGTCATATTTAAGGCAACACGTGGGAGCCTCCACGACATTCTAGGTGCAGGTCGCTAAACAACACACCATGCGTGCCTATTACTACAACAATTCATGCACAGCATGCCAGAACATCCTTCATCACTTTCCTTATTTAGTTTTCAATGCATATTCATCCCAAGGTTATTTTCAAATGAATTTTCAATCCGTGCTTATTCCCTAGGTTGTTCACCTGAATTTTTAACGCTAAGTATTTTTTAGTTTTCGATGGCCGTTTCAGGTTTGTTCACGTGATTTCAATAGATAGTACTTTTTTAGTTTTCAGTTTTGTCCATTAAAAAATAGAATTTAGTGCTTTTTAGTTTAAAGTTTTTCTTTTATGCGGAGTAAAAATAGGGACTCGAACAAAAAAGGGGTCGCAACAATTAATGTGACTCGCAATATGTAATTTAAGACAGCACGTGGGAGCCTGGACCATATTCTAGGTGTGGGTCCCTAAACGACACACCATGCGTGCCTATCACCACAATAAATCAAGTACAACATGCTAGGCATCCTGCATCACTTTTCCTTTTTTAGTTTTCAATGCATATATATTACCGGGGCTTTTTTCACTTGAATTTTCAGTCCGTTCTTAATCTCTAGGTTGTTCACGTGAATTTTTAACGCTAAGTGCTTTTTCAAACTCCATGGCCGTTTCAGGTTTGTTTACGTGAATTTCAATACTTAGTGCTTTGTCAGTTTTTGATTTTGTCCATTTCAGTCTAGAATTTTGTGCTTTTTCTTTTGAGGATTTGCTTTTGTACAGAGTAAAAATAGGGACTCGAACAAATAAGGGATCGCGACAATTAATGTGACTCCCAATATGTCATATTTAAGGCAACACGTGGGAGCCTCCACGACATTCTAGGTGTGGGTCCCTAAACGACACACCATGCATGCCTCTTACCACAAAAAATCATGCACGACATGCTACACATCCAACATCACTTTTCCTTTTTTAGTTTTCAATGCATATTCATTCCCAAGGTTCTTTACATATATGGGAATAATCATGGATATGGACTTATGGGACTGCATGGTTGGTCCGAGACTTGGTGTGTGCAATTGAAGTGCAAAAGGGGACCTAAATGCACTAAAAATCAGCCAACATATTACACTTGATGGGCACCTAAGTCTTTAAGGGTCCTTTTTGTCTTTTTTGACTTTTATTTATAATAGGATATAAATAGAACCATGTAGGGTTTCCTTGATTAGTCTTTGATGATATTTGTGAGTCTTGAAAGACCAAATAACACAAATCCTCTCTCCTTGACGCACCAAAACTGAAACTTGGATACAACAATAGGGTGGATTCTCTTTTGTTGTTGCTTGCTTGGAAACGTTGATGCTAGAGAGGTGCAATACGATCTTGTGTCATGTAAGAGATAGGTTTATAGTTGTGTGTAGTTTTAAGGTTCCAAGAGTGTCCATTCTTGGGTTCTTAAGATTATACCTTCATGTTGTCTATCTATCTATCCCTTTACTTTATTGTAATCTTGTTTTATTCCTTTTGTTTTAGTGTAAGCCGTGTGGGTATTCTTATTGTTGTTGTTCAACTTATTGTTGTTTCCATCTTGTAATCTTCTTGTTAGTTTTTTGTTCACTGAAAAATAGGTGTCAATACACCTCAATATAGTTTTATTATTGTGCCATTTTGTGTTGTTGTGGTTGGCCGAGACTAGGTCTCAAAAGGGGCTCTCGGTTTTAGCCATTTTGTGGACTATTTTGGGCAGATTTTGTATCTTCCATTGTTGTATTGTATCATTTGGCATCAGAGCATGGCTTGATCTTGCTCCCTCAAGATCAATCTTGGGCTTGTTAGCGGAAAAATTAAAAGAAAAAGTGTTCAAAACTGAAAATTCCAAAAAGGAGCAAATCTGTCCATTTTGTGTCTTGGCCAAAAAATGTGTTTTTGTTGTGTCTTGGCCGAGATTTTTCTTATTTTCTTTTCTAGATCTTGGTTTATTTAGTTTTGTTTAGTTGTTTCTAAGTGTTGGTTTTCTTGTTCACTAGCACTTTTTGTTTAGATCCACAACTTTAGCTTGAACTTTTTGAAAGTTGTTGTGAACAAGTTGTGGGCCGTGCCTTGTTGTTGTTGTTGTTCTTTGCTGGTTGGACTTGTTGTGGCTTTGGTATGATGTTTTTGGTGTTGTTGTTGTTGAAAGGGTGTTTTAGTGTTCTTGAACCTCATCACAACCTTCATCCCTTATTAAAACCAAAAATACAACACTAAGGAGACTTGTCCGTTTGTTGGTGGATTTGTTGGTTGTTCTTAGAGATTGTTGTTGTTCTTGGTGAATGTTGTTATTGTTCTTGTGTTCTTCACCTCCTTCATAAATTATAAAACATTAAGTGAGGTGTTAGATCCTAAAAGTGAAGGAACAAGCTGTAAGACTTCTTGGTCTTGAAGACTTTACAACCACCAAAGGCATATCAATCACTTCTCAATCACTTTCTATGAAACAAGGGTCCATGTTTTAAGGAGAAAAGTCAAGTCTTGCTTTTTTAATTAGAAAGAGGATTTCAAGACTTGTTTTCCCTCCTTAACCAATTCCCACCATTTCCAAATTACAATTGGACCAAGACTTGAATTGGAAAATAAAATTTGATAACAACTGCAACCAATAGGTGGCTGCCACACCATATTTTTACTGTTCAACAATAATTTTTAAGCTCAAATTTTGATCTTCTAAGTTCAATTTGTTGTTCTTTAGTCTCGTTTATTGATTCCATTACTAACATACAAGATAGCACTAGATTGTAAGTTAGTTTTGAAACCGTTCTTCGTGTTAATTTTTCTTTGTGTGTCTTAATCCTTTGAGTCATTGTAACATCTTTGTGTATTTTTTCCTTATTCTTTGGAGTCATTGTCAACGTTAGATCAACCTCTCAACACCTCTCGGAGTACAAGCAAGCTTACAATACTTGTGATATTGAGTGTGGGGGATCCTAGAGACATGAAATAAAGGAGAGAGTGAGGATGTTTTGTATAACTAACGTGTTTTCTATTTTATAGGTAACTCCTTTGCCACAGTGGATACCATTTTGGCCCACTTTGATGCTATTTCCCAAAAAATAGCTAAGGCAAATGCGGGTCTTGACAAATTGGGCTCGGATATGTCTACTATACTTGAGAGGTTGGATTGAGTGAAGAGTCGAAGGAATTCTCGTGATTCTACTTCCGAAGCTTTACCTCAAACAATCAATCCTCCAAGACCACCACCAAATTACATAGACATTAGACAAGCTACTAAATGTCCTCCAACCCAAGACCTACATGGGTCAATCCCTCCTCCATTTGATCAAGTCCAACAAAAAGGACTTGGAAGCCAAATTCCTCCCTTCCAAGATCCACAACCGAAGCTCTAATTTACCAAATCAATCCTTTCTACTGAAATTCTACTTCACCAAAGCTGACATGTCCATGTAGAGGAGAATGGTAGAAAGGAACATGATGGATATGGAGTCTATGAAGATGCTTGTTTGATGGTAGGAGACTTTTTTAAGATGAGAGTGAAGACAAGGATCAAGATGGAGAGGAAGCCGAGATTTAAAATGAAGATGTTGGCCGATACTTGTCACGACCCGAGCATAGGACCTAGCCGTTACGAGCATCCCGAACCATGAAGGCCCGGAACACCCGTTCCCTATCTTGTTATCATGCACAACATTCATAATCATAATAAAATGCGGAATTGAAACTGAGTACGGAAAACATGGTCAAGTTCTGCAACATTTTTGAATAATACTTTCTGACATCAGTCTGCGAAATCTCTACTAAGAACATAAACATCTTTCTGAAAAGAAACTGGGACAAGACCACCAGTAAATCAAAAACATAATAAATAAGATAATGTCTGACATAATTAGGCCTTCCGAATAATAGAAGGCTCACCACTGTGAGATCAAGTCTGCAAATCCGAGAATGTCTACTGAGTAGCTGGACCCCTAGACTGTGCCTCAGAACCTGGAAGGAGGGGGGGTCAGCACAAAAGTACTGGCACGCGAAGCAATCCAAAAAAATAGTATAATGGAACATACATATATATATATATATATATATATATACATATTAAGTGAAAGCAATTTTTCATCAAGACATCATGTATAAAACTGATTCTGAAAAATACATGGGCACTTTTTGAAAACATGTAACCTGTCTGTTCATTTCAAATCATGATCTGTGTTTTACTTCTGAGTTAGGTGGTATTCCCCTACAAGTATGATATTCCACGGGCTGTATGGAATCCGCCATTGACTCGGCGGGGAAGCCCCCAACCCAAGTGTGCCGCAAGGGTTGGAGTGTCTGAGTCTGATACGCCACAGGACATTTAAGTTAGCGCATAATAGTATACCCGGGTCGGCAAACCACAGTTTTAGGTATTGAGTCGCTTGAACTCAAGCCCTCTTAGGGGAACCACCTAACATCTCTGTATGCCCATTTTTAACCTTTTCTGTACATGCAACATTCTGAATGTCTAAAATCATGAAAGTATGAAATGTCTGTTAGTCTGAGTATGATATGGAATTAGTCTGAGTTGGTATCGTCATACTAAGACTTGCAAGTCATGATTTTTCTGAGCCATAATGTATTAAGCAAGAGCTTTCATTCAAACCATAGTTTAGACCACCAAAACATGTAACTGATGTAAAGGATTTCATATTCCGAAACTTAAAGTTCAATTCATGCAGAAATTTCATCAAACACCTGGTGGTCAAATGTCTTTAGCAAGTTCATGTATTCAAAATTGAAACACATTCATTCATATATGTATATAAACTGTCAAATCGCTTTGGAGATGGTCAAAAGACCAAAACAATGATGTTAAAACATCTTATACATAAATATATATATATACATAATTTAAAACCCCATTCTAATACATGATTTTTCTATGCCCATGAGAATTTAGGAAAACCCCGCGTACCTTGTTCTCCATGAATTTTGGGTGTCTATCGAAGCCTACGTCGAGAGGATTCCAAATCTGTAATTTGTTTCACGAACCCGCGGTTGAATCTTGAGTTGCTTGGGTTTTAATGTTGAAACCCTAGGGAGAGTTCTTGAGCAATTTTGGGAAAAGTATGTGTATTATGGTGTTTGAGGGATTAAATCCCGTGTTGGTGGTATATATAGGGGTGGAGGATTACAAAAATACCCCTAAGGAACAATTAAGGTCAAATCTGTCCCTCAGTTGACAGTTTGGTAGACTGGAGTAAATCGATTATAACTTTTTACTCATATACTCAAATTGGATGAAACCAACTGCAAATGAAAGAGGACTCGAAGTGATTTTGTTTGATATATTATAGCTCACACATTTCATTATATACAGGGAGTTATGATCGTTTGAAATTGACCCTGAAATGCTGAAAACTGGGCAATAGTCTATGCGTTTTGCTACTGTTTTTAAATCCAAACGCAGCCTTATGCGTTCCGAAAAATTCCGAAACTTATCCGAGATGTACTATGAGATTTCCCGATCATAACGCAACTTGAAAATCAAAAATCAGATGTCGGGAAGGTTGAAAAGTTATATCCCGAAGATTGCCAGCTAAAATGACTCTAAGTCCTCATTACACTTAGAAAAATTTTCAAGTTTTTAAGTCTAAGGGCACTCTATTAAAGGCTAATCCATGCACGACTTTTACAGGGTGTTACATTATCTCCCCCTTGGGATCATTCGTCCTCGAATGATGGGTAGGAACTTGTTGAAGCCTTAAATATATGGAATAACGCGGACATGACATGTCCTCTAATAAAAATACACTGATCTGAACATTTGGAATCTGAATTTAATGCATGATGCATGAACTGGGCTATACTCGTAACTACTGGTATACTCTATCTTCGACTAGTAGCATATCTGAGATTTCGAGTAGCATGAATAAGTGCAAAGACAAGAAAACAAGTCATGCGAATCTGACTGCTAAACTGACTTATCGGCCATACAGACTGAATTATGCTACACCCTCATACTTAACTGGAGTATTCTCTTCAACACTCTCTCTAAGGAAGCTCTAGCAGTAATAGGGAACCATGAATCTTGGGTATGGATTACACAAAACATCCCACTGAGAAAATCACAACATTGACACTACTCTGCTGTCTGGAATATAGACATATAACTCCTAAATTAGGATAGAATTTTCAGACCTTTGGCAATACAACTTCTTACTTTAAGGCTTAGAGCACTTCCCGAATATTCCTTAACTATACTATTCCCTATAAATATCATATTCATTCAACTCAGCTTAAAATTCTCATATGAGCATTGATAATGTTTTTTTTCCTACTAATGTCTAAAATATCTTAATCTTTACCCCGCGATCAAGCCTAACTCTAAATCACAAAAATACAACATGCTACACCACGCTATTATTCTAAACCATATGATGCCACCTTCTATACCTCTTTTAAAAATCACATCCTAAGCATAACATGCCTTACCACTTCAATGACTACACTGAACTCTTAATATGAAGTCGCTAATGCATATGGCGACCTTCCACTACAATCCCAAAACGTCGTTCAAGCCTAATTTATAACCACATGTTAACTTCAAGGCAAACACCCATAAGTAGATACTTCACATAGTTTCTAAACTACTATCAATATAACTCCCACGTGCTATCCTAAAAACATACACACACAAACTTTTCCACTAACCATCACATGTATCAAAGACTTGGCCCCAAATCTTACTTCATACTTATGGCCTTATCTAAACAAGCATACTATGATCTTCCATCAACAATAACATTTACATCAACACCACTATCATTGCATAGGAAGGGTCACTAAAAGGTTAAAACATAAGACCCTCAAGCGTGAAAAAGATCTTTATATGGGACTGAGCACACTATAAAGAGTGAGTACATGCGTCATGAGTTGCTTGGCCTCAACTAGAGTTCATAACATAAGGAATGTGATTCCGACTACTTGAATGAACTAGAACTCATTATCTTGGAATTGGAAGAGTACGTGACTCTCTATCATATACCAGAATCATGAACTATTATCACGGAACTGCATCGTAAGGCATGAGTAAGCATCCGGATAACAAAAAAAAAATATTGAGGTAGGAATGGGTTGAGATTCACCCTTACTTTCTGATGTTCTAAATCACACTGCATCACTACTAGAATCTGAGAGCCTTACTTGGTTATTCGTTCTATCATCTCCCACTTAGCTTCAAGTCATCATCTAGCATTTGAGAGATCCCTTACCAGATTCTAACTGAACTACACTTACTGCACTCTAGGGTCTGAAAAATTGACAATACATGCATATCATAGAACTCAACCCGAATGACTACCTTCTAGGATACACTCTATCTTTCCATAGCCACCAATAGTCAAAGTATAATGCTTGCACACTTATTTCTATCCGTTCAACCTTCAAAACTCAAACTTAGATTCTAACACTTAACATGGATATCACCAAGCCTTTGATGAACCATACCACTTCCGTCCTAGCATACCAATATTGCTACTCCAAACTTATATCTCTCTACCATGAGAATCGAGATCACATCAAAAGGCTCAACACTATCAATCAAGGCTCCTTAACTTGGCTATCTAGAACACCATATATCATCTAACTAGTCTTTTTCCAACTAGCAACTCCATGGTACCACTAGTCACACAGAACATGTAATAGTCTTAGAGAAATGCCCCAACTCCATATCGCCTTGGTCATACTTACACACCATACCCACAACATTATACTTCATTACGAATCAATTTAAACTTAAGCCATTTCACACACCGTTCAAGCCTATTAGATCACTTTCATATAACTAACATCATTGATCAAGAAATCATCACATCCACCTTTATGAACTTCAACTATTCAAACTTAATATCTAGTGCTATGCATGACTTACAACCCAACCTTACACATAATTTTTACTTGGAAACTATAAGTAAACATCACGAAACACTAGTGCACTAGAACTTCATAACCACAATAATCGATCATGACCTAACGATTTACCTTATCATCATTCCATTAGCATGTACTATTTCAGCACCTCAAGCCTACTAAATTAATCCCACAAAATATGCATCAACAAACTCTTGCCACTATTTACCACCACACCATTTAAATTCAAGCCTATAGTTTAGTATCAATCATCTACCACCAATGAAGAATGCAACATAATATAAATACACTAATCCATCAAATTGGGATATTCTACCCAAATATCTCAAAAATCTACTACATACCTTCTCACAAGTAGCACTAGTTTACAACTACCAATGAAAATAGGGTCAATGGGGTTAAAGCCTCATAATAGACATGGTCAACCTTAATCTTATATCATAACCCCGTACAATTGTATCTACTTATACGTATTTCTCACTTCATACTTTCTCACTCATTCATACATTTAGACTGCCTTCAAATTCCTCAAACAACCATGAGTCTATAATCATAACTTACTCGCTAATATAGCCATTTCCACATTCAAGCAATCAACAAATCACCCTGACCAACAACTCCTTCTCTACCTTCAACTAATAACACACAAGGATGAATCACTTCATTACCAACTCTATCTCATGCAAAAAGATTCAGCAATACATATATTAAACCAATGAAAGAACAACAAGTTGGACAACAAGTTGCTAGTGAATCGAAACAGGCCTCACACGGCTTCACTAGACTTTGGTTTTGTATTTTGAACAAGAAAATGAGATGGATGACAAGGCAACTATGCTAGTGAATCGAAAGAGCCCCACACGGCTTCACTAGACTTTAAATTTTATTTTTTTTCAAAAACATCATGATAACAAGATTACATATTACAAGGGATAGAAAATTGTTACCTAATATTTAATGGTCTAAGAATATACATATTATTATGTATAAATAAAAATATGAGTAAAACACTTCCTCCATGGACTACCATACAATCCACACATGCTGCTAGCTACCATATTAGTTTATCACTATAAAGGGGTAAATCATCCTCAAACATCGATTATTCAACTGAAATATTCATTTACACAAAATCACCCTCACTCTGACTTCTAACTTTGTTACTTTACATCACAAACTTCTTGGTCCAATATCACTACCAATAGGTCATGACAACAACACTTTAACTTATGCTACTATTTGGGTAGAAATATAGTTCCAACATTCTGCTATACATTGTCCACAACTGTAACAAGATTTTGAGAGGGACAATATACACTAAATACCTTAAGCTGGAATGCACGATTCCATCAGGATCAATATTTACATCAGAATCAGCATATATTGATGCACTAACAGACTCCTATCGTGTTTTTCCATAATTTTTAAAATCTTATAGAACGTAAACGAAAAGGACTATATCATGTATACTCTAAACTTTTTGCACTTGAATCAACCCAATAATGGGACAATTTAGACTCTGAAGCACGAACTAAATCACAAAGAAGGGAAACATTCCTAAACGCCTAGTAGCCTCCTGTTTATAAGTGTGGCGCGCTACACACCCATAAACAGAACTCTACTCGATGCGATTTCACAGACACCCTGGGACCATGAACCGTTCTTTGATACCAAGTCTGTCACGACCAGAGCCTAGGCCCTAGCCGTGACGAGCATCCCGAACCATGAAGGCCCAAAACACCCATTCTCTATCTGGTTATCATGCACAACATTCATAATCATAATAAAATGCGGAATTGAAACTGAGTACGGAAAACATGGTCAAGTTCTGCAACATTTCTGAATAATACTATCTGACATCAGTCTGTGAAATCTCTACTATGAACATAAACATCTGTCTGAAAAGAAACTGGGACAAGGCCCCCAGTAAACCAAAAACATAATAAATAAGATAATGTCTGACATAATTAGGGCTTCCGAATAATAGAAGGCTCACCACTGTGAGATCAAGTCTGCAAATCCGAGAATGTCTACTGAGTAGCTGGACCCCTAGACTGTGCCTCAGAACCTGGAAGGAGGGGGGGTCAGCACAAAAGTACTGGCACGCGAAGCAATCCAAAAAAAATATTATAATGGAACATACATATATATATATATATGTACATATTAAGTGAAAGCAATTTTTCATCAAGACATCATGTATAAAACTATTTCTGAAATATACATGGGCACTTTCTGAAAACATGTAACCTGTCTGTTCATTTCAAATCATGATCTGTGTTTTACTTCTGAGTTAGGTGGTATTCACCTACAAGTCTGATATTCCACGGGCTGTATGGAATCCGTCATTGAATCGGCGGGGAAGCCTCCAACCCAAGTGTGCCGCAAGGGTTGGAGTGTCTGAGTCTGATACGCCACAGGACATTTAAGTCAGCGCATAATAGTATACCCGGGTCGGCAAACCACGGTTTTAGGCAATGAGTCTCTTGAACTCAAGCCCTCTTCGGGGAACCACCTAACATCTCTGTATGCTCATTTTTAACCTTTTCTGTACATGCAACATTCTGAATGTCTAAAATCATGAAAGTATGAAATGTCTGTTAGTCTGAGTCTGATATGGCATTAGTCTGAGTTGGTATCGTCATACCAAGACTTGCAAGTCATGATTTTTCTGAGCCATAATGTATTAAGCAAGAGCTTTCATTCAAAACATAGTTTAGACCACCAAAACATGTAACTGATGTTAAGGATTTCATATTCCGAAACTTAAAGTTCAATTCATGCAGAAATTTCATCAAACACCTGGTGGTCAAATGTCTTTAGCAAGTTCATGTATTCAAAATTGAAACACATTCATTCATATATGTATATAAACTGTCAAATCGCTTTGGAGATGGTCAAAAGACCAAAACAATGATGTTAAAATATCTTATACATAAATATATATACATAATTTAAAACCCCATTCTAAAACATGATTTTTCTATGCCCATGAGAATTTAGGAAAACCCCGCGTACCTTGTTCTCCATGAATTTTGGGTGTCTATCGAAGCCTACGTCGAGAGGATTCCAAATCTGTAATTTGTTTCACGAACCCGCGGTTGAATCTTGAGTTGCTTGGGTTTTTATGTTGAAACCCTAGGGAGAGTTCTTGAGCAATTTTGGGAAAAGTATGTGTATTATGGTGTTTGAGGGATTAAATCCCGTGTTGGTGGTATATATAGGGGTGGAGGATTACCAAAATACCTCTAAGGAACAAATATGGTCAAATTTGTCCCTCAGTTGACAGTTTGGTAGACTGGAGTAAATCGATTATAACTTTTTACTCATATACTCAAATTGGATGAAACCAACTGCAATTTAAAGAGGACTCGAAGAGATTTAGTTTGATATATTATAGCTCACACATTTCATTAGATACAGGGAGTTATGATCGTTTGCAATTGACCCTGAAATGCTGAAAACTGGGCAATAGTCTATGCGTTTTGCTACTGTTTTTAAATCCAAATGCAGCCTTATGCGTTCCGAAAAATTCCGAAACTTATCCGAGATGTACTATGAGATTTCCCGATCATAACGCAACTTGAAAATCTAAAAGCGGATGTCGGGAAGGTTGAAAAGTTGTATCCCGAAGATTGCCAGCTAAAATGACTCTAAGTCCTCATTACACTTAGAAAAAATTTCAAGTTTTTAAGTCTAAGGGCACTCTATTAAAGGCTAATCCATGCACGACTTTTCCAGGGTGTTACAATACTTGTGTTAATGTACTCTCGGGTTCCTCATGATTTTGCGGTCTGTTTTTGTGCCATCTCATGATATTTGTGGATTGTTTTTGTGCCATATCATGTTTTGCAGGCTGTTAAATTAGGTGTCTACAATATTTAAGGCAACACGTGGGAGCCTCCACGACATTCTAGGTGTGGTTCCCTAAACGACACACCATGTGTGCCTATTGCCACAACAATTAATGCATGACACGCTAGATCATCCTGCATCACTTTTCCTTATTTAGCTTTCAATGCATATTCATTCTCGAGGTTCTTTTCGCATGAATTTTCAATCCGTGATTATTTCCTAGGTTGTTCACAGGAATTTTTAATGCCAAGTATTTTTTCAGTTTTCGATGGCCGTTTCAGGTTTGTTCACGTGATTTCAATAGATAGTGTTTTTTTAGTTTTCGGTTATGGCCATTTCAATCTAGAATTTAGTGCTTTATCGATTGAGGTTTTGCTTTTGTACGAAATAAAAATAGAGGCTAAAAAAAATAAGGGGACACGACAACTGATGTGACTCACAATATGTCATTTAAGACAGACACTTGGTATCCTGCACCACTTTCTTTGTGTGGGTCACTAAACGACACACCATGCGTGCCTATCACCACAATAAATCATACACGACACGCTAGGCATCCTGCATCACATTTCATTTCTTAGTTTTCAATTCATATTTATTCCCGAGGTTTTAGTCACTTGAATTTTCAGTCCTTGCTTAATCCCTAGGTCGTTCACGTGAATTTTTAACACTATGTGCTTTTTCAGTTTTCGATGGTTGTTTCAAGTTTGTTCACATGAATTTCAATACTTAGTTCTTTGTTAGTTTTCGATTTTGTCCATTTCAATCTAGTATTTTGTTTTTTTTTTCGTTTGAGGTTTTGCTTTTGTGCAGAGTAAAAATAGGGACTCGACCATTTAAGGGATCGCGACAATTAATGTGACTCCCAATATGTAATATATAAGGCAACACGTGGGAGCCTCCACGACATTATTGGTGTGGGTCCCTAAATGACACACCATGTGTGCCTATTACCTCAAAAAATCATGCACGACACGCTAGACATCCTGCATCACTTTTTCTTTTTTAGTTTTCAATGCATATTCATTCCCGAGGTTCTTTTCACATTAATTTTCAGTCCATGCTTATTCCCTAGGTTGTTCACGTGAATTTTTAATGTAAAGATCTTTTTCATTTTTCAATGGCCATTTCAGGTTTGTTCAAGTAGTTTCAACAGTTAGTGATTTTTAAGTTTTCATTTTTGGCAATTTCAGTCTAGAATTTAGTGCTTTTTCGTTTGAGATTTTGCTTTTGTGCAGAGTAAAGATAGGGACTCGGACAAAAAGGGGATTGCTACAATTAATGCGGGCTCTTCACGACACACGCACTATGTGTGCACGACACGCAATACATCCTACATCACTTTTCTTTTTTCAATTTTCAATATTTATTTATTCCCGTGGTTTTTTCATGTGAATTTTTAGTACTTTGTGTTTTTTCAAGTTTTCGTTTTGATCGTTTCAGTCTTGAGTTTTTTCCTAGGGGAAAATTTTTTGCTTGTGTTTTTTTCTTTTGTAAAGAATAGTAGCTGGAACTCGAGCAAATAATGAGAAGTGACAATTAATGTGTGGCCCAATATGTCATATTTAAGGTAACACGTGGTAGCTTGCATGACACAACAATCATGCATGACACGCTAGGCATCCTGCATCACTTTTCCTTCTTCAGTTTTCAATGCAAATTCATTCCCTCAGTTTTTTTCACGTGAACTTTCAGTCCGTGCTCATTCCATAGTTTTTTCACGTGAATTTTTAACGCTAAGTGCTTTTTCAGTTTTCGATGGTCATTTCACATTTGTTAACGTGAATTTCAATACTTAGTGCTTTTTTAATTTTCGATTTTGGCCATTTCAGTCTAGAATTAGTGCTTTTTCCTTTGATGTTTTCTTTTGTGCACGGTAAAAATAGAAACTAGAACAAATAAGGAGCCACGACAATTAATGTGACTCTCAATATGTCATTTAAGGCAATACATGGGAGCCTGCACACATTCTAGGTGTGGGTCCCTAAACGACACACCATGCGAGCCTATCACCACAACAAATCATCCACTACACGCTAGGCATCCTGCATCACTTTTTCGTTTTTAGTTTTCAATGCATATTCATTCCCAAGGTTTTTTCACTTTAATTTTCAGTCCGTGCTTATTCCCTACGTTGTTCACATGAATTTTTAATTCTAAGTGCTTTTTCAATTTTTGATGGTTGTTTCAGGTTTGTTCACATGAATTTCAATACTTAGTGTTTTGTTTGTTTTCGATTTTGTCCATTTCAATCTAGAATTTAGTGCTTTTTCGTTTGAGGTTTTGCTTTTGTGCAGAGTAAAAATAGGAATTCGAACAAATAAGGTGTCACGACAATTAATGTGACTCCAAATATGTCATATTTAAGGCTACTCGTGGGAGACTCCATGAAATTCTTGGTGTGGGTTCCAAAACGACACACCATTGTCACACCCCCTTTTCAACTCCGAAAAGATTTCAATTTTAAGTTCAAAAGGATTTTTATTATTAATGTGACAAAATGAAGATAATTTGTTTCTAAAAGGATCTTTTACATTAAAAAATTAGAGTCGCCACTTGCCATAATCTGGTGTGCCATGTCACCATTGGAAATTCCTTTTCAAAACAATTTGACTCTTTAAACTGGTTTGCGAACAGAGATTCTGGCTAAGAAATTCTATTGACCGAGGGGAAGGTGTTAGGTACCCCTCGATCCCGTGGTTTGACCACGGTCGCTTGGTGGAGCGTATCGGCTAATTTTGACACTACGAATGTACAAACCACTCAAAACACGTAAAACAATCAAACAAACAAACATAACAAAAAAAATGAATCAAAAGTACAGTGTCCAGTCCAATTTATACAGTTCAAAATAGAAAAATGCAAAAATAAATCCTATCTAACCTACACTAATACTAACTACGCTCCCATGCTTTACCCGATGCCTCGGCCTTCCTCACGAATGTCTTCCGCAAACATAGTACGTCGGGGCATTCCCTGGTGAATAAATACATTGTGTCTCGGGGCATTTCCTGGCTAAATAAATACATTTGAATTAAACACGATAAACTAGAAATCAAATATTCACATGCACATTAAACATTCAAAACATTTAATAAACACATCACTCCTAAGTTTTGCCTACCCAAACCGACATTTGCCTATCCATTTCAACATATCATAATTCTATCACATTCCAACAATATTCATGATCATTACGAATTAAACAAAACAACAATAAACCAAAGTTAATCTAAATTCAACTTTTTATCAATTTCTCAATTCCATCCCCAAACAACCAATTTCAATTCTCAAACGAGATATCATTTCACCAAACCATAATCAAGCAAACCAATCACGAGTCAAAATAAACACGCATTCATCACCAACAAGGACCAAATAACATACAATATTCAATCCAACACCAAATATAATAAATAATGAAATAAAAAGAGAAAGAGAGTAGAATTGGACTTCAATTTGAAGCTTTCAAACTCAATGTTATCAGAATAAAGAGAGTCCGGATCCAGAAACCTCGAGCTGAACCATCACACCAACAATCCAATTCGACAATGAGAAATAATAACCCGTTCACCGTCACTTTCACCGACACTGTTCACCAACACTGTTCACGCCGTTACTGTTAACTTTTTTACTGTTCACGCCATTATTGTTCGTGTCGTTACTGTTCACTCCGTTACTATTCACACTATTACTGTTCACCGGCAATGTTTACACCAGATTCCCATTGTCCAGACCCTTTTTCTCTCTCAATTTTTTTTCTCTCGCGATTCTTTTTTTCTGTCCCTTGGTTTTTTTTGTTCTTGTGAGGAAGATGATTTGTTGATTGTTGTTATTGCGAAGAAGATGATGATGAAAGAATGAGCCTCCCCCTTTTATATTTTTTATTTGGTTTTTCTTTTTCTTTATTTATTATCCTATGTGGAAGCATATAATTGGTGGATTGTGGGAATAAGTGTGTGGCATGTGAAAAAGTTAGTGTGGCATGTGGAACGATGAGGGTGGCATGTGAAAAAATGAGTAGGGCGTGTGTCTTTTGCATGTATCCAATGAAAAATGGAAAGTGAGGTGTTGAGGTGGCATAGTGAAGTGGCAAAGATGCTATGTATTTAATTATTTACAAGTCTTTTTTTTTGAGAGAAATTATCAATTAAACAAAAGTATGGTAAGGTGAATAAAATAAAAATAAAAATGATTAAAATATTTTTGGAAAAGGACAAAATTATGTGTCTACATCATGCCTCCTTTGGATGTAGACACATGGTGTTTTCATACAAAGCAGTAGACAACGAGACAGAATTTTGTCCTGACCTTTATTCAAAAGCACGGAGCATGAGGAAGGAGGGAAACCAGGTCTTGACTTAGGACATCCTACCTACCCAAGTTATGAGAGAATCGAGTGACAGTTATCTCAAAGGATTGGTAGGAGATGGTCTATGCCGAGTTGGAGAGTCGAGTGAGGTCCCATCGAGGTTCCGGTCCGCGGCTCTGTTATTAAATCAAAAATGAAAATTACAAGTTAAAAACATAAATGAAATAACAAAATCCTATCTACGCAGCTTCTAGTGGAATCTTGACTTGAGTTTCATCACCCTATTCTTCTGGCGGGCTCCTGATTTGAAATTTCTTCAACTTGTTTCTTGGTTTTCAATTTCATCACCCTGTTTTCCAGGCTGACTCCTGACTTGCTATTTTTGAGTTGTTGACTTTCATTTACTTCACTTTGTTACTTGACTTTCAACTTCTTCACCTTGTTTCTTGACTTTCAATTTCTTCACCTTGCTGCTTGACTTTCCATTTATTCGCCCTGTGCTTCAGGTGGGCTCCTGAAATCACATCAAAACTAGAAAGAAAATTATCCCAAACAATGATTATTATAAAGAGATTTCATATGCCAGGAAAGTTAAGTTCAAACACAAGAATTAAATTTTTCCCCAGTTAATCATCAAAGGACTTTTGCGAAAGTCACATCATTATAGGAATCAAGGAGAATGACTTTACTATAAGGTGCGTCTGATAGGAATCAAAGCAATTGACTCGACTAAAGGGTAAGTCTTCTAGGGGTCAAGGAGAATGAATCGACTAAAAGGTACCTCTTATAGGAATCAAGGGAGTTGACTCGACTAAACGGTACGTCTTAGTAAGAATCAAGGGAGATGACTCGACTAAAAGGTACGTCTTATAGGAATCAAAGGGAATGACTCGACTAAACGGTACGTCTTATAGGAATCAAAGGAGATGACTCGACTAAAAGGTTTGTCTTATAGGAATCAAAGGGAATGACTCGACTAAAAGGTACGCCTTCTAGGGTTCAAAAGGAATGACTCGACTAAAAGGTGTGTCTTCTAGGAATCAATGGGAATGACTTGACTAAAAGGTACGTCTTATAGGAATCAAAGAAGATGACTCGACTAAAAGGTACGTCGTATAGGAATCAAAGGGAATGACTCGATTAAAAGGTATGTCTTATAGGAATCAAAAGAGATGACTCGAATAAAAGGTATGTCTTATAGGAATCAAAGGGAATTACTCGACTAAAAGGTACGCCTTCTAGGGTTCAAAAGGAATGACTCGACTAAAAGGTGTGTCTTCTAGGAATCAATGGGAATGACTTGACTAAAAGGTACGTCTTATAGGAATCAAAGAAGATGACTCGACTAAAAGGTACGTCTTATAGGAATCAAAGTAAATGACTCGACTAAAAGGTATGTCTTATCGGAATCAAAAGAGATGACTCGACTAAAAGGTATGTCTTATAGGAATCAAAGGGAATGACTAGACTAAAAGGTACGTCTTTTAGAGGTCAAAGGGAACGACTCGACTAAAAGGTACGTCTTATAAGAATCAAAGGGAATGACTTGACTAAGAGGTACATCTTATAGGAATCAAAGAAGATGATTCGACTAAAAGGTACGTCTTATAGGAATCAAAGGGAATGACTCGACTAAAAGATACGTCTTCTAGGAGTAAAAGGAAATTACTCTACTAAAAGGTACGTCTTATAGGAATCAAAAGAGATGACTCGACTAAAAGGTATGTCTTATAGGAATCAAAGGGAATGACTCGACTAAAAGGTACGTCTTTTAGGGGTCAAAGGGAATGACTCATCTAAAAGGTACGTCTTATAGGAATCAAGGGAGATGACTCGACTAAAAGGTACGTCTTACTAGGAATCAAGGGAGATTACTCGACTAAAAGGTACGTCTTATAGAAATCAAAGGAAATGACTCGAATAAAAGGTACGTCTTCTAGGGGCCAAAGGGAATGACTCGACTAAAAGGTACGTCTTATAGGAATCAAAGGGAATGACTCGACTAAAAGTTACGTCTTATAGGAATCAAAGGAGATGACTCGACTAAAACGTATGTCTTATAGGAATCAAAGGGAATGACTCGACTCAAAGGTACGCCTTCTAGGGTTCAAAGGGAATTACTCGACTAAAAGGTGTGTCTTCTAGGAATCAATGGGAATGACTCGACTAAAAGGTACGTCTTATAGGAATCAAAGAAGATGACTCGACTAAAATGTACGTCTTATAGGAATCAAAAGGAATGACTCGACTAAAATGTACGTCTTATAGGAATCAAAGGAAATGACTCGACTTAAAGCTATGTCTTATAGGAATCAAAAGAGATGACTCGAATAAAAGGTATGTCTTATAGGAATCAAAGGGAATGACTTGACTAAAAGATACGTCTTTTAGGGGTCAAAGGGAATGACTCGACTAAAAGGTACGTCTTATAAGAATCATAGGGAATGACTCGACTAAAAGGTACATCTTATAGGAATCAAAGGAGATGACTCGACTAAAAGGTACGTCTTATAGGAATCAAAGGAAATGACTCGACTAAAAGTTACGTCTTCTAGGAATGAAAGGAAATAACTCGACTAAAAGGTACGTCTTATAGGAATCAAAAGAGATGACTCGACAAAATGTTATGTATTATAGGAATCAAAGGGAATGACTCGACTAAAAGGTACGTTTTTTAGGGGTTAAAGGGAATGACTCGACTAAAAGGTATGTCTTATAGGAATCAAAGGGAATGACTCGACTAAAAGGTACGTCTTATAGGAATCAAAGGATATGACTCGATTAAAAGGTACGTCTTATAGGAATCAAAGGGAATGACTCCACTAAAAGGTATATTTTATAGGAGTGAAGGTTCAATTTAAGAAGTGTATCATCCCGCAAATGAAAACTAAAATCCCTGGTCAAGAAAGTATGTCTCCGAGGGATATAAGATGATGATTTTTTACCATGATTTAATTATCAAACCTTTCCAGCAACATTGCTTCCTGCATTTGTAAAATTGAGCAATTACGGGCCTTGATGTTTAGGCTTTGAAATCCTTGATTTAAAGGTAACATGTGTTCCTGTTTCATGCAAAGAAAGGTTGTGAGTTTTAAAACATGGTGGCTGGTTTGTGGCTTTGGCTTTCGTGGCAAACACTCTTGCCGTCATCACATTTAATCTTGCTTCCAACAATTAGCCTGTGTCATTGACTTGCTTCTTCATTGATCAAACTTAGATTATTAAGAGTGACTTTGAAACAAATACAGTATCTTTGCTTTGACATGCTCCTCAGATAAACCCTTTGAACTTTGGTATTTCCATGAGGTCCCAGACTTGTCTGTTGTCAGAAATTTCTGTATTCCTTATTTCGGCTCACAATCATATCTCTTTCATATGTTGGCCTTTTGTCTTGCTTTTTTCAATTGAAGAAGCTAGTAGCCGGTTTTGAAATCTTTTCTCACTTGTTTTGACATGAACTTGACTCAAAGACATGAAACAAATAAAAGAATGATAATTTTTGTTTGGATAACTGACTCAAGAAAGATAAAATAAAAATAAAGAGAAGAAAGAAAAGATAATGAATGTACCCTTTTGAAAAAAAGAAATGAAAAATTCATCTAAAAATGATAGTCAACACTAATGATTATGCCATCCATTTTGGATTAAGCATCTTGATCTTTTCATCCAAACTTTCTACCCATTGTTATTGAGTTAATGGCCTTGAAACTGAGTTGCTTCCCTAGGTCAATTGTATTTAAGACCCCATTCATCTAGTGGTGCCTTGAAAGGTTTTATCCAACAAGATTCTCTCATTTTCTTTTCCTCAGCTCACCATTTCCTTATGGTGTCTGTAAGGGTTTTCCACTAATGAGACTCTCTTATCTTCGTTTCCCTTAACTCACAGTCGTGTTTTGGTATCCGTGAGATTTTTCACTAGTAAGACTCTCTCATTTTTATCTCTCTCAACTTACCATCGTCTTACGGTTCCTGTGAGGGTTTTCACCAATAAGACTCTCATTTTTATTTCTCTCCTAATTTCTTATGTTGAGGAAGGAAAGTAGTTCCCAACTGCATCATCATATCCCTTGCATGCTTAGCCTTAACATCCTCAAAGATTGATCTGAAGGTCTTTCTTTGGTTGTAACTTGGCTTTTGGATAGGATTAGAAAGAAAGGATGGCATAAGGCCCAATCGACACTTGAAGTAGGGTGGGACTTACAACTTTTGGAATTGACTCAAACAATGAGGATTAACTCATGCCCCAGTTTCTTTTGACTGGGTGACTCTAAATTGTTTATTTGGTTGGACCGAGCCCGGAGTCGGGCAACCTACGTATCTCACCCCCGAAAGAGGAGAATCAGGTCACGCGTAGTTCTGGCAGCTTGTTCTTTTGCTTGATTCTTATTTTTTTTTCTTTTGTTGTCTCTTTTTCTCTTTGGGACTTTTCTGACTTTATTTTTCTCGACGCTCTTTTTTTTCTCTTTTTTTTTGAAACTTTTCTGACTCTACTGTTTTGCTCGACATCTTTTCTTTTGAGCTTTTTTGACTCTATATTGATTACAAAAGAGGTGTATGAAACAAAATAAAACTAAGGCTCAAATGGGATAAACAAAGGATTATACAATGTTTGGCTAACGGAATGAAATGCCTTCATCCTATAAATCTTTGAAAATGCAAGTACATAACATACAATTTTAAAGTTGGAGATGAAGATCATGTGCGACATCTTTTACAACATTAACTTTGACTTAGTCTGTGCGTCATTACTTCTTCTGCGCTTTTCTAGCATACAACTCCACTTTTGTTGTACATTTCTTACATTGAATGACTCATGATTTCGTGGAGCTGATTTTCTTTATGTTCCTCTTGATATAGGATCACGCATACACTGTTTGACCAAATTGAGGCATGCCTTACAATTGATGACCAAGTTATTCTGGTGATTCTCAAAACAAATGCCTTAATTTTGAAAGAAGGTTTCAACATGGTCACCAAATGTCTTAACACGCTACCTATTTCTCATATGCTTCTTCTACCTTTAGCCCTCTGATTCAAAGTTCATGCTCAAGTTGGATTTTAATATCTAGCGAAGAATTCCTCCAGCATGTCATATCACTAAAGCCAACATAAAATGTACTATGTAAAGAAAACAAACAAATAACATATATTTACACACAAAGGAAAAAGGGGACACTTTATTTAGTTGAAATAAAAGATAGAAAGGGTTTGACCATAAATGACAAAAGGGACAAATCAAGATAGATCCCGAACTACCACCTTTAAATAATTTGGATAACAGAAAAGAAAATAAAACAAACTACCAAACCTCTTCCTAGTAGGGAGAGGGGTGACATCTTAATTGCTCAGCCTGACATATTAGCCACTGATTTGCATATTAGCATGACTAGATCTTCCACCACTGTCAGACACATTTTCTTCAACAAATAAGTTCTGGATCCCCATGCTTAACTCATTGCCTCCCACATATTGTGCAGTACTGCGTGCTGGTGAAACACTCTGTGGGATGGTCGAGGGGCCCATGTTTTGCACCACAATCAATTTATCTTGAATCATCTTTTCTATTTCTCTTTTCAAAGTACGACAATCTTCAGTACTATGACCCTGAACATCAGAATGATATGCACACCATACATTAGGATTAAAATTTTTTGAATGTGGGTCAGGTATATAATCAAGGAGAGGAGTAATAATGCCCCTATGTCTTTATCTCTGGAACAAACTGTCATAAGACTCCCCAATAGGAGTGAAGTTATCCTTTTCCTTCCTCCTCTTTGCGAACTCTGGCCTCGGATAAAACTTGAATTTAGAGGTTCCTTAGTAAATTTGTGGGGGTCGAGGACGATGTTGAGGGACAGGTACATTCTGTCCACCAAGCTCCTCAAATTTTGATGTCTCAAAGCATGGAGAAAGGTTAACACTTGAAAACACGCCCCGGTCTTTATATGAAACATATTTATAGCCCACAAGTCCCCAGGAACTTTTCATATCATTTTCTACACTCTTAACTTTCCCAACCATTTTCTCTTGGTCTTCTAGCATGCTAGGCTTCTTAGTAAGAAATTTTGGCGGTCCACTTAACTTAACTATAGACTCAAGAGTATAACAATGATCATCACGAGTATTGAACGTGGATTCACTAGTGGACTGGGGAAGCACAATCCTTGGATTGATAGCCAAAGTGAAAGCATTAGTAGAAGGTTGAGCAACAAAAGTACAAACGGTATGTGGTGATGTGAATGTGGTAGACTTAAACTGAGGAGATAAAGAAAGAGTGGTGGAAGTATTGAGGTGCATTTGACATGGAATAGATTCTGAGGCATGCTGTGGTACATCAACCATAGTACGAAACTGACTTTGCAATTTTGGTGGAAGACTCAAGGTATTTGCAGGGTAAAAAGTGGGAAACTGAGGTGGAGGCAGCCCACTGGCCCAAGCTCGGTACATTTCCATCATTTGTTGTCTCAGTCTCAAATTCTCTTTATTTAAACTCTCAATTTCTTGACTCTTTGTTTCATCCATGATGCCACTCTCTATATGCTTGTTGGACACAACTAACTCTTTCTTGAATTTGGTGTGATATGGAGGACCAGCAAGGAAGGCACAAACCAACCACCTTAAATTAACTGAACAAGAGGCAACAAATATGTTAGAGTTCAACATTTTTTCTTTTGAAACATTTTTTTTTTAGAAAAGATCACCGAACCCAAGAAAGGCGCCTACGTATCTCACCCCCGAAAGAGGAGAATCAGGTGTGCGTAGTTCGTGAAGTCTTGCCAAAATGGTCAAATAAACTCTTTTTCTTTTTCTTTTTCTTTTCCTTGAAATTTTAAGAAGAAAAGAAAAATGAAAAATTGTCAAAAGAATAGACGAAAATCTTTTTGAATTTTTTTATCTTTAATAACCTATACAAAATGAAGCCTATGATTACCAAAGAAACTCTTTTTTGGGTTTTCAATTTTAAATTTCATATGAAAATGAAACTTGAACCTATTACAACTCCGAAAAGATTTCAATTTTAAGTTCGAAAGGGTTTTCATTATTAAAGTCATAAAATGAAGATAATTTAATTCGAAAAGGACATTTTACATTCAAAACTCAGAGTCGCCACTTGGCATAATCTAGGGTGACAAGTCACCATTGGAAAATCCTTTGCAAAACCATTTGACTCTTTAAACTGATTTACGAACTGAGATTCCGGCTAAGGAATTCTGTTGACCGAGGGTAAGGTGTTAGGCACCCCTCGATCCCGTGGTTCGACCACGGTCGCTTAGTGGAGCGTATAAGCTAATTTTGACATTACGAATGTACAAACCACCCAAAACACATAAAACAATCAAACAACCAAACAAAACAAAAAAATGAATCAAAAGTACAGTGTCCAGTCCAATTTATACAGTTCAAAATAGAAAAAGGCAAAAAATAAATCCTATCAAACCTACACTAATACTAACTACGCTCCCATGCTTTACCCGACGCCTCGGGCCTTCCTCACGAAAGTCTTCCGCCAACATAGTACGTCAGGGTATTTTCCGGTGAATAAATACATTGTGTCTCGGGGCATTTTCCGGCTAAATAAATACATTTGAATTAAACACGATAAACTAGAAATCAAACATTCACATGCACATTAAACATTCAAAACATTTAATAAACACATCACTCCTAAGTTTTGCCTACCCAAACCGACATTTGCCAATCCATTTAAACATATCATAATTCTATCACATTCCAACAATATTCATGCTCATTACGAATTAAACAAAACAACAATAAACAAAAGTTAATCTAAATTTAACTTTTTATCAATTTCTCAATTCCATATCCAAACAACCAATTTCAATTCTCAAATAAGATACCATTTCACTAAACCATAATCAAGAAAACCAACCACGAGTCAAAATAAACATGCATTCATCACCAACAAGGACCAAATAACACGCAATATTAAATCGAACACCAAATATAATAAACAACAAAATAAAAAGAGAAAGAGAGTGAAATTGGACCTCAATTTGAAACTTTCAAACTCAATGTTATTCGAATAAAGAGAGTCCACACCCGGAAACCTCGAGCCGAACCTTAACACCAACAATCCAACTCGACAATGAAAAATAATGACCTGTTCACCGTCACTTTTCGCTGACACTGTTCACGCCGTCACTGTTCACTTAGTTACTATTCATGCCATTGTTGTTCACGCTGTTACTGTTCATGCTATTACTGTTCATCGGCACTGTTTACGCTGGATTCCCATTGTCCAGACCTTTTTTCTCTCTCAAATTTTTTTTCTCGCGCGATTCTCTCTTTCTCTCCCTCATTTTTTTTGTTCTTGTAAGAAAGATATTTGGTGATTGTTGTTATTGTGGAGAAGATGATGATGAAAGAATGAGCCTCCCCCTTTTCCCCTTTTAGAATTTTCCTTTTATATTTTTTATTTGGTTTTTCTTTTTCTTTATTTATTATCCTATGTGGAAGCATATAATTGATGGCTTGTGGGAATAAGTGTGTGGCATGTGGAAAGATGAGGGTGGCATGTGAAAAAATGAGTAGGGTGTGTGCCTTTTGCATGTATGCAATGAAAAATGGAAAGTGAGGTGTTGAGGTGGCAAAAATGCTATGTATTTAATTATTTTCAATTCTTTTTTTTTTGGGAGAAATTATCAATTAAACAAAAGTATGGTAAGGTGAATAAAATTAAAATAATAATTAAAAAAATAAAATAAAAATGATTAAAATATTTTCGGGAAAGGACAAAAATACGTGTCTACAACCATGCATACCTATTACCACAAAAAATCATGCACGACATGCTAGACATCCTGCATCAATTTGTCTTTTTTAGTTTTCAATGCATATTCAATTTCGAGGTTCTTTTCACATGAATTTTCTGTCCATACTTATTCCCTAGGTTGTTCACGTGAATTTTTAATGCTAAGTGCGTTTTCAATTTTCGGTGGCCGTTTTAGGTTTGTTCATGTGATTTCAATAGTTAGTGCTTTTTTAGTTTTCAGCTTTGGCCATTTTAGACTAGAATTTAGTGCTTTTTCATTTGAAGTTTTGCTTTTGTGCAGAGTAAAAATAGGGACTCGAACAAATAAGGGGTCGCGACAATTAATGTGCTTTTTTAGTTTTGTTTTAATGAATATTTAAAGTGGGGACTCGAACAACTAGGGGATTGCAACTATTAGTGTGACTCATAATATGTAATATTTTAGGCAACATGTAGGAGCCTGCATCACATTCTAGGCACGGGCTCTACACGACACACAGGGCATCCTACATCACTTTCATTTTTCAATTTTCAATATATATTGATTCACGTAGTTTTTTCACGTGAATTTTCAATACTTAGTGTTTCTTTAATTTTTTATTTGATCATTTCAATCTTGAGTCTTTGCCTAGAGGAAAATTTTTGGTTTGTGTTTTTTGCGTTTGTCCAGAATAGTAGTAGGAACTCGAAAAGATAATGAGAAGTGACGATTAATGTGACGCTCAATATGTCATATTTAAGGTAACACATTGGATCTTGCATGACACAACAAATAATGCACGACACGTTAGGCATCCTGCATCAATTTTCATTCTTTAGTAATCAACGCATATTAATTCCCGAGGTTTTTTCACATGAATTTTCTGCCCGTTCAAATTCTATTGGTTGTTCACATGAATTTTTAACACTGAGTGCTTTTTCAGTTTTCGATGGCCGTTTCAAGTTTGTTCACGTGAATTTCAATGCTTAGTGTTTTTTTTAATTTTCAATTTTGGTCATTTCAGTCTAGAATTTAGTGCTTTTCGTTTGAGGTTTTGCTTTTGTGCCGAGAAAAATAGGAACTCAACAAAATTAGGGGTCACGACAATTAATGTGACTCCCCATATGTAATTTTGAGGCAACACGTAGTAGACTGCTCGACATTCTAGGTGTGGGTCCCTAAAAGGCACACCATATTTGCCTATCACCACCACAAATCATGGACAACATGCTAGGCATCCTGCATCACCTTTCATCTTTTTAGTTTTCAATGCATATTCATTCACGGTGTTTTTTTCACTTAAATTTCCAGTCCGTGCTTATTTCCTATGTTGTTCACGTGAATTTTTAATGCTAAGTGCTTTTTCAGTTTTCAATGGCTGTTTCAGGGTTGTTAACTTGAATTTCAACACTTAGTGCTTTGTTAGTTATCGATTATTGCCATTTCAGTCTCGAATTTAGTGTTTTTTCGCTTGAGGTTTTGCGAACAAATAAGGTCGCGACAATCAATGCGTCTCCCAATATGTCATATTTAAGGCAACACTTGGGAGCCTCCACGACATTCTAGATGTGGGTCCCTAAACGACACACCATGCGTGCCTATTACCAAAACAATTGTTGCACGGCACGCTAGGAAATTGAAACTTCACCACTCGGGTGCGACAATCTATAGATGCATAACAAGAATGGAGCCAATTCATACCAATAATAAGATCAAAGTCAACCATATCTAACTCTATCAAGTCTGCTAACATGACTTTATGAAGGACAGTGATAGGATACTTCCTATAGATCTGTTTAGCAATCACTGACTTGCCTACTTGAGTAGAAACCAAATAAGGCTCAGGGATCTTTTCAGCACTTATTTCAAAATTGACTGCAACTAATGGGGTAACATAAGAGAAACTTGTCCCAGGGTCTAATAACACAAAAACATCAAGATGAAAAGCATACTAGTAACAACATCTGGTGAATCCTCCTGATGGGAGGGAAAAACATAAAACCGATTCTGGCACTGACCTCCACCGGTACTGGATGATGCGCCCTGAGGAGGGATTGGGCGACCTATAGGAGATGGTGCACTAGTATCCTGAGTCTTGAGACGAACATCTATATTTTCTTGCTTAGCATGTGGACAATATCTAATGTTGTGACCCATCTTACCACATCCAAAAAAACCTTTCTGACCAGCCAAACACTCACAAGGATGATTCTTACCACACTTAGTACACGTAGGATAATTGGTCCTACCACCCAAACTATTCTAGGATCTGGACATAGAAGACTTACCCCACTGCTTTTGTCTACCTCTAGGAGAAGGAACCCTAGCTGATGATAGTGTCGGCATAGATGAACAATTCTGAAACTGCGAATTACTTCCCCCTTGAGACCCAGACTGGCCATACTCAAACTGCCATATTCTGGCCTTCTTATTTTTTCTTACTCTTCCCTTCAACTTATCTGCCTCAATCTGCTGAGCATGCATCATCAATCTAGAAAAATCCATATCTCTAATAAGTATGGCACTCCTACACTCCTTGACTACCAATATATACACTCTACTAAAAAACTTACTCATACTTTCCCTTGGATCAGCCATCGTATCTATAACGCCCCAAAATCTCATCCTGGAGGATCACACGGTGCTTAAGGCTACAAGTAGCCCCAAGCTAACCCTTCGAGCCTGTTACTATCTCTATCTCTTACTTTGGGATATCAAGTTAAGCAATAAGACTATAATTTATCATCTCAAAGCTGAAATAACTGGAAAACATAGTCTGAAATACAATATCCTGCAAGTCTAAAACATAACTACTAGTCTAGTCTAATAGAGCCTTTACTACTCAAAATGGAAAGCCATTGGGACAGTGCCCCAACTGACTCGGACTGATATGAAAGTAATAACAACTAGAAATCTATGAAAAATAGATCCTCGAACCATGAGGACTCACCAACTATGGAGTATAAGAAAGGTACTCGAAAATCACAGTCATTACTAAGACTGAGCACCTGGACCTACATTATAAGACAATGTAGCACATAGACGTATATGTGGATCAACACTTTGAGAATGTACTGAGTATATGGAGATGTATGCATTTACATAAAACAATATTAATACTCTTTAATAAAATCATGCATGCAATTAGGAAATGGCTCACATAGATTGAATAAGTCTAAAATGTAAGACTCATGAATCATGAATAGTAAAGCGTGTAACACAAGTCTCGTGAGTCATTGTACTTTACTTTAAAATATCTATCTCCTCTTATTCTCAATACTTAAAGGCTAAATGAACTTTAAACAATACTTTTCAATTTCATGCTTTTATCTCTTGGAGAGTAAAACTTCTTTAAAATTTGAGGGCTTATAACTTTTAGGAACTTCAACACTTGGAATCACTAGAACTCTTTTAGACTCAGAACACTTAGAACTCAAAAGTATATAACCTTGGGAGTTTCTTCTAACCGACATAAACCATCTGAGCTTCATGGATTCCAATATCTTTCCCACGTTAGGGAGAGCTGTTTTATCCTTGCCATCGCAGTAGAACCTCATCTTTAGTGATCACTATCTCAGCCTTTGGACCATAAATATCGAACCTACAGTGACACGTAGTTCTGGGGTATGAAACCTTGGAATCATACCCAACTCTGTGCTAAAAACTACTCCCATACTCAACTCAAAACTTTTAGGAAATCCATGTTGGAATCTTGAAGTTTTGATGAATGACAATATGAATGAAACAAGTTGATATACGTGTTCCACTGATCCGACAAGTTCAGGAGTGCAGTCTATGGTATAAATAATTAAAAATAAAAATGAGTTAAATCAGTGCAAATAAAAACTTCAACTTACTGATCACATGGGGAATAGAACAAGTTGAATTTGATTCAAACAATTGATGATAAGGGAAAGCAAGTTGAGTTGAAAGAGGAGTCCTATGTAAAGAAGGAGTTTCACTTCTAAGCATATTCTTAAGAGTCCTATGTGTAGAAGGAGAAAGAATTTGAAAATTATACAAAACATATAATTTGAAGGACTCTTTGGAGAGTTAGAGTTTGACTACAACACTAAGGAGACAACAATTAGAATTGAAGAAGGAGTCTTACTTGAAGTAGAATTCTATGCAATGAGTGTTTTTATTAAAGGAGGAGTTTAAAATAAGGAATGACTCTTTGGAGAGTTGTGCTTAAATAGAAGATGCATCATTTAGATTAATTCACGCACTTACAAAGAAGAAAAGAACAATTACAGATTGTCTTCACGAAGTGCTACTCAATCACTGAAGAACCTGGTCCTACGTATAGAATCCAGCTAAGAGTTTTAGCTTTGATTTTTAGAGTTGTTCATTGTGTTTGAGCTATTGATATAATATTAGTTTCAGTGTGTCATAAACTGAATTAGGAGATAGTCTTTGAGTTGGGGAAAATTTAGATACTTTGGGAATGCATACCTTGAGAGGTGTGTGTATAGTTAGGAATTAGAGTTTATAATTTCTAGTCGTTGAGTTATAGGGATTAGAGTTTATAATTCCTATTTAGTTGTTACAAGAGTTTTGTAATCAGTCGTTGTTGAGGCTTAGAGTTATTTAGTGAAGTTGGGGTTAAATCCTGTAGAGGTGCCTGTCGTGGTTTTTTACACCTTTTGAGCCGGGTTTTTTCCACGTAAAAATCATTGTGTTCTTTAATTTTTGTTTTACTGCTTCATTAGAACACGCCAGGAAACCCGTTCCATCGATAAGCAACAGTTAGGAGAAAATAAGAGAATTAGTAGGGAACAAACTCTAACAAGTGGTATCAGAGAGAGGTTGTCTTAAAAAGGGATAGAACCTAAGACACAGATCAATATGATGAATTCCGCACCACCTACTGGTCACAGTGAGGGTCAATCCACTATTAGACCTCCACTGTTTAATAATTCTCACTTCATTTGGTGGAAAGCTAGGATGGATGCATTCATTCAAGGGGAAGACTATGAGTTATGGGATATGATCACTGATGGTCCTAGTATTCCAATGAAGTTAGAAGATGGGAAATAGGTCAAGAAAGTAAGAAGTGAATTCACTCCTGATGACTTATTGGCATTAAAGAAAAATGCTAAGGCCAAAAATATTTTGGTCTGTGGATTAGGACCTGATGAATACAATAGGGTATCAAAATGCACCACTGCTAAGCAAAGTTGGGATGCTCTAGTAAATTCTCATGAAGGAACATCTCAAGTAACAAAATTCTGAATTTCTCTTCTCTTCACTGAGTATGAGGCATTTAAGATGAAGGAGAAGGAAACCTTGCATGAGATGATGACAAGGCTTACTGCCTTAAAAAATGAGTTGACTTCCTTAGGAAAAGCTATATCTGAAGAAGAACAAGTCGAGAAGGTACTGAGGGTATTACCAAAATCAAAGTGGAATGTTCAGGTCACTACAATCAGGGAAGCAAATAAGGATCTTGCAGGCATGACCCTGGATGAATTAGTGGGGAATTTAAGAACTTATGAAATGGAAATTGATGGAACTAAAGTTCTGGAATCCCCGGAGGATACCTTATCTTTGAAGGCATCTCACAGTGATGAAGAAATTGAACTTGATAAAGTACAAGTTGCCTTTATAGCTAAGAACTTTAGCAAATTCTTCAAAAAGAAGAAGGAAAAGGGTAGCAAGAAATGGTAAAATGACAATCTAAATGGATGCTACAAGTGTGGTAAGACTGATCATCATATCAAGGATTGTCCTATCGGGGAAATAGAATGGAGAAAGGAAAGGGCTGAAAAGGAATTGAAAGAAAAAAACCAAAAAGAGGGAAGAATATGCAATAGTAGTAGCTTGGGGATTTCACTCAGATTATGATGAAGTTGATGAAGCATCACTCATGGCTCTTGGAGATTCATACTTGAAGGAAGAAAATGAGGTTTCTGAGGTAAGTATACTTGAACTTAAAGAAAAGTTGCATTTATTTTCTAAGACAAAACTTATTTCCTTGATGAGTGCACTAATTGATGACTTCCAAGAATCAACTTCTGATAAGGATGAGCTGTTCAACAGTCTTGCAAGAATCAAGTTTGATTTTATTGAATTAGAAGCTTGCAAGAACACTGTTGAATAGGAAAACTGCTCTCTCTAGAAACAGGTTGAGCAACTTGATTCTTCAAATAATGATCTTAAGTCTGAAGTTCTAAAATTGACACTCTCTGAAAAAGGAAAAAACACCAAGAGTAAAGAACAAGAAAAAGTTGACCTTGAATTGATCAAGTACAAATAAGAGTGAAATAATGCAACAGAAATGGTGAATAAATTGAGTCAAGAAGTCTCTAAATTAAAACTTGACCTTGAAAGAGCAAACAGGTGGACAAATTCCTCAAGAATTCTTCATAAGTTGAGTGAAAGATATCACAGTGAAAAAGTTGGTTTGGTTTTTCACAAAAGTCTTGATGCTTATCAAGACTTGTGCTATATCTTTGGAAACCTTGGACATCTAACCACTGAATGTCCAGTTGCTGCAAAAACTAGATCCAACAGTCTAAATCTGGGAAATAAACTATCTCTGACCAAGAAAAGGATAACTAAACTTGGTCAGAGAAATATGTCACGTAACCTATTGCCTGCATGGGCTAGAAGAAATCTGATTCATCCATTTACTCATAAGAAAGGACTCAAGCTTGTCTGTGCCTAAAGTTAACCCCTAATTTGTTTTACAAGTGAGAGTGAAATGAGGCAAGTAAAATTTGTGCATAAATAAAGCTTTCTCAAGGAATAAGACTAGAATAAAATAAAGTTTCTTTCACGCACCACATTTAAAGGGGAAATAGATCATTTGAAAGATGGCCAAATTTGTAGTGCTCATGTAAGGGGGAAGCAAGGGAGATTTTTATAAAAAAGATGAAAAAAAAAGATTATTGTAAAACTGATGAGCATCCACAAGAATATGTTGTACCACCTGGTTCAACTGTTGTATAGAGGGCATATTGTCCGGTGGAACAACAAATAAAGAAATGGATACATTAATAAAACCAACACAAGTTGTTGGTAATTTTGTTGGTAAAATCTTCAGATATCTCATTGGAATCAATGACTTGATACTATGATATTCAAATAAAAGTAATTTCACTCTTGAGGGCTATAAAAATGTTGACTATGTGGAGAAGCACAAAAGGCACTAAGTAGAGAGCATTTTGAAAGGAATAGGTTAGACTTGGGGATGATTAAAATTGCATGAACTCCCCTCAATGATTGACTAGAATAATCATTTTTCTTCTTAATCATATTAGCTAAAAAGTTATTCTATTCAGTCTTGCACATTTAGTTGTGTGTCCCAATTCCAGATTTTTGACTTTGTTAACCTAATTTTGTATTAGATTGTGCAGAAAAATAGGTTCGAGCCAGCAATTGTGACCACAAAGTTCTTCTTATCAGGTATGTTTTACACTGACATAAGCATAGGCTGTCTAAGTTGAAACAGTTGAGAACACCTGTTCAATTCCACACACTTCATCCTCTCATTGTCTAATAAAGCTAATGAATTGGTTGACCAAACTTTCTTTGATTCTCTCCAAATGGGTGTGCAAAAAATATGTTAAGCATACACCAGAAAATCCTTCTTCTTTTTCAACCAAAATATCAGTTGTGTACCATGGATTTTCCAAGCTTGATCATCAACCACATGTAGCATAAGTTTTCTAAGAAATGAAAAGGGATATGATCTCCCTTTTAGTTCCTAATTGGTTATTTTTTTTGAATTTCTCAGTCCTAGTTCAGGTTGACTTAGAAAAAAATAATAGATGTTCTTGCATAGATGAATCATGTTTCTCTACCAGTTTCAATAAGGAGGAATAACACTAAAAGGAAAAAAAATTGAGAAAAAAAATGATTTGGCTAAAAAAAAAAAATCTGAACTTGAAGTTGCACAAGACAGTCATGAAGTGGAATAAGTGGTCCTTCAAGCTTGGATCATGACTTTGAAGCTTGATCTTGATTAAGAAAGGGATGAAAATGTTGAAGTCAATCGTCAATTGACACAGTTGATATCACATGTTCCTCCTTTCTCTTCACTATTTATATCCTTAGCCATGTCCCACTTTTATACCATATTTTTTAATGCTCAGTTGTTTTTCTTTGTTCAGTACTAGCTTAGGTTTAATGTGGAACATGCTCTGTCAGTTAAATGGAATGGTTATCTTTGCTAAGTTGAATCATACTTTTGCTCTCTTTAATGCATTACAATGTTGGCTAAAGTCTTTGTCTGATTATTTTGGTGATAGCCCCAGTGGCCATGAATAGCATAACAAATCACTTTGGCTTGTATATTATTGAATTGAAATTATTTTCGATGATGCCAAAAGGGGGAAGATAAGAGGGTTTTCCAATGTTTATAACCCATCGACTAACTTGTTTCATTCTAATGTTTTATACTTGAGTGCCTACAGGTGAAGATGTTTGAATGCACAAAGAAAAGAAGTTTGTCATCATCAAAAAGGGAGAATTTGTTGTAGCCTTGAAGTTTTGATGAATGACAATATGAATGAAAAAAATTGATATACGTTTTCCACTAATCCGGCAAATTCAGGAGTGCAGTCTACGGCATAAATAATTAAAAATAAAAATGAGTTAAATCAGCGCAATTGAAAACTTCAACTTACTGATCACGTAGGGAATAAAACAAGTTGAATTTGATTCAAACACTTGATGATAAGGGAAAGCAAGTTGAGTTGAAAGAGGAGTCCTATGTGAAGAAGGAGTTTCACTTCTAAGCATATTCTTAAGAGTCCTATGTGTAGAAAGAGAAAGAATCTAAAAATTATACAAAACGTATAATTTTAAGGACTCTTTGGAGGGTTAGAGTTTGACTACAACACTAAGGAAACAAGAGTTGGAATTGAAGAAGGAGTCTCACTTGAAGTAGAATTCTATGCAATGAGAGTTTTGATTAAAGGAGGAGTTTAAAATAAAGAATGACTCTTTGGAGAGCTGTTCTTAAATAAAATATGCATCATTCAGATTAATTCACGTACTTACAAAGAAGAAAAGTACAATCGATGGATTGACTTCACGAAGTGCTACTCAATCACTGAAGAAACACATTGAATAACCTGGTCCTACGAATAGAATCTAGCTAAGAGTTTTTTCTTTGATATTTAAAGTTGTTCATTGTGTTTGAGCTATTGATATAATATTAGTTTCAGTATGTTATAAACGGAATTAGGGGATAGTGTTCGAGTTGGGGAAAACTCAGAGACTTTGGGAACTCATACCTTGGGAGGTGTGTGTAGTTAGGAATTAAAGTTTATAATTCCTAGTCGTTGAGTTATAGGTATTAGAGTTTATAATTCCTATTTGTTGGTTACAAGAGATTTGTAGTAAGTCATTGTTGAGGCTCAAAGTTATTTAGTGAAGTTGGGGTTAAATCCTGTAGAGGTGCCGGTCATGGTTTTTTACACCTTTTGAGACAGGTGTTTTCCACATAAATATCATTGTGTTCTTTACTTTCTGTTTACTGCTTCCTTAGAACACGTCAGGCAACCTGTTCTATCGATAAGCAATAGTTTGGCGAAAATAAGATAATCAGTAGGTCATGAACTCTAACAATCCACCTCAAATAACTCAAGGGTCTATAATGAAGACCAAAACATATTTCTATTTGCTTTAAATCATACTCAATGTGGATTTCAACTCTATTATGACTAAAGGGCCAAATCATTCTCAATAATATCAAAGTATTCAATTCATGGGTGCTTATAGCATGAAAATTAATAAAATTGTAAATCTCAAGTAGGGCTTAATGACCCATAATAAATTTTCAAGTTAAGACTCATCAAAATGCATACTAGATGTCATAAGGATTCATAAATCATATAGAAATCTAGAATTTTCAGTAATTTACTTTAAAATCTCAACATACTCATGTACTTCAATTTCTAGAACATTGGAACTATTAAAATCTCAAGGAATAACAACAAAGGGTATAAACCCATACTTCAATTTCATAAGGAAGCATAGAAAATCATATATTGTCGTAATTAAAACAACTTTTGGGCACAAGGACAAAAGAAGTATCCTTGTTCAAACCCCACATACCATAGATTATGACTTGGATGGACAAACTTGTTTGAAACTCTTCTTCTTACTCTTGAGAGAGGGTTCTTGAAGCCTTTGACTTGGGGACCTTGAATCTCAACTCAATTTGTAAAATCTATGGGGAGTTCTTCGAATTTCTTGGAGAAGGAATTGGATTTTGTCTAGAGGGTTAATCTTCAGGGAAAACCATAGTTTATGATGTTTGGATGAATAATGAAGCCACCTGCTTCGTTTTGGATATATCTGAGTATTAAAAGGGTGGAAAAAGATCAAAAAGTCTTTTTTAAAAATAACTTAAAAATACTGAACGGGATGTGTGACGGCGGGGTACGATGGTCCATCGCTGGGTCGTCGGTCCATCGGTCCTAACCGTCAAACCTAGGCCAGATTTGGACTTTCTGCCTCGACTGCAATGGTGAGGTGTGATGGTCCGCCGCTAGTCCAATGGTCCATCGGTCCCGCCGTCGCTCTTATCCATTAAGTGGACTCACTATCCTTTCTATGATAGTTTGGGCGATGGTCTGTTGCTAGTTCGACGGTCCGTCGGCCCTCTCCGTCGCACTAGGGCGATTCAACTGTTTTGTATAAAATGTCCATATCTTTCTATTTCGATGTCGGAATTTGAAGAAATGGGTATCGTTGGAAAGATAATTCAATCTCCTACATAATAGAAAGTCATTTTTGGGAAAATTCAACAAGGTTTAAACACTAATAAGTTTGGAAGTCATTACTTAATCTTTTAGGGCCAGAATTACACTTCACTTGACACACTCTAAAGGATCAGACTACAAGGAAACTTTATGGGGTCTCACAATATCTCCTCCTTGGAAACATTCGTCCTAGAAGGTCACTCATTAGGATCAAAGAACAGAGAAATCAGGGGTGGTATAGATGAAACAAATCGCCAAACTGACTCTATATCTTTCTAAACTTTTGAAGACTTCGTAAATTGCAAGAAATCATGTAAGAATAGATACATAGGTGAACTTTAGATTAGAAGGATTTATTTATGGAAGAGTAATACCTTCGGCTTGATCTGAACTTGCGGAGAAAAGTTACGGGTACTTGTCTTGCATTTCTGCTTCTGCCTCCCCAGTAGCACCCTCAACTGACTGGTTCTGCCACAAAACTTTGACCAAGGGAACCTCTTTGTTCCTTAGTCTACCAATCTGGAAATCTAAAATCTCAATAGGAATCTCATCTAATAAAAGATTGTTCTAAATGTCAGCACTGTCTGAAGGATCTACTACAACGGAATCACCAATACACTTTTCAATCATGGAGACATGAAAAATAGGATCAATAACTGACAATTCTGCGGGCAACTCAACTTCATAGGCTACTCTCCCAACACGACTCAAAACTCTATAAGGGCCAACATAACAGAGACTAAGCTTCCCTTTTCTGCCAAACTTCTTCACTCCTTTCATGGGTGAAATCTTCAAGAACACCAAGTCACCCACCTCAAACTCAAGATCCCTTCCACCTAGTCACCTACCTCAAACTCAAGATACCTTCTTCTTATATCAGCGTATTACTTTTGATGGCTCTAAGATGTCTTCAATCCTTCTCTAATTAACTTTACCTTCTCCATGGCCTCAAATACTGCTTCAGGTCCAATCAAAGAAGCTTCACCCAATTCAAACTAACCTATGGGTGATCTACATCTTCTACCACACAAAGCCTCAAATGGTCCCATCTCGATGCTAGCATGGTAGCTATTGTTATAAGAAAACTCAATTAGTGGCAAATGCTCATAAAAATACCTTTGAAATCAAGTGGACATGCCCTCAACATATCTTCTAGAGTCTGAATGGTCCTCTCAGCCTGACCATCTATCTGCGGATGAAAAGTGGAACTCAAATGAACTTGGGTACCAAGACACTTCTAAAATGCTCTCCAAAACTGAGAAGTAAACTGAGTACCCCTATTCAAAATGACAGACAAGAGGACTTTGTGCAACCTGAATAACTCCTGGATATACAATCTAGTATAATCCTCATCTGTATAAGATGTATGCACGAGCAAGAAATGTGTGGAATTAATCAACCTTTCAACAACCACCCAAATAGAATCATGCCACCACCGCGAAAGATGTAAACCAGTCACGAAATCCATATTCACCTCTTCCCATTTCCCAGTGGGTATACTAAACTCTTGCATCACACCACTAGGTCTTTGGTGCTCTACCTTAACCTATTGTCACATTGTACACTTCACTACAAACTCATCTATATCCTTTTTCATACCACTCCACCAATAGATTTCCCACAAATTACGGTACATCTTGGTAGTGCTGGGATGAATAGAATACTACTCGCCATGTGCTTCATCCATAATACTCTGCCTCAAATCATCAACACATAGAAAAAATAACCTCCCCTACAATCTCAACACGCTATCTCCGCCCGAGATGAATACTAGATATTATCCATTCCTGTTTGTACGAAGAGTCATCTTATCAATAACTTGTTTACAACTTAGCTTTGTTCCCTTGGATGGACAAGATTTTACAACATGTCTCTCATCAAAACTCCATATGTCCTAACAAATTGCCCCTTTTTCATGATGACAAACATAGCAGCACATCACCATACAAACCTGACATATACTTACTAAGAAATTTAAGTAAAAGAAGCTGAATGAAACACAGGTTAGTCCAATTGAGAAATAAGCATTGCATAGCCTACTCTTCCCCCTTTTGACATCATCGAAAAGCAGGCTTAACAAGTGAAAACATTTAATAATTCATGTCTATTGAGGCTATCACTAAGATAATCAAAATTTATATTAATATAACATGAATGCAGTATGAAAAAACATGAGAAAAAAATAGTATAACAGCCAAGTCCATTTCATTAAGTAGCAGATATGACTACATATGCCAAAAGCAACCTAAGAGAGAACAAGTTTTCCAGAGAAGCAACAAAAAGAGACAGTTCTAGGAAATCATAAAAAAAGGCTAAGTAGAAGAGCTAAGTAGATGAAGAAGAGGGAAGAAGGGAGGTGAGTTTCCTAATAACATCAGCATTCTCAACTCTCTCTTTTTCCAATAGTGAAGTAAGGGAAGAAATCTGAGCTTGAAGGATCCCTTTTTCTTATTCATGAGCATTCTGTACAGCCTCCAACACTGCCTGAGCAACTTCCACCTCAACTTGTCTTTTAGCCAGTGCATTTCTCAACCTTTGCATTGGATTATCAGTACTCCACATGGAAACAGGTAGAATCATGTGGTTTACAGGCCCTATGATATCCTTGATAGTCTGTGAAGACTACACTTGGACAGAAACACCAAAATCCTGAAATATAGGGGTGAGCTAGAACTAATAAAGGAGGGCATGCCTATTAATATCCTTGAGGAGAACCCTTTGCATGTGCTTCAGGATCAGTCGAGGAAAATCAACTCTCACCTCAGTGTCTAACAGTTCCATGAGTGTAAGATCAAGAAAACTAGCCACACACCTTCTGTCCTTCCTAGGGATAATCATCTTATGCACTAAATCAAAATAGAGATGATGAAGTGGGGACATCTCCCTCTTATGGTGGAGAAATTGAGGATTTCTAGAAAACTTTATACATATATCAAGGGCAGAGGTAAGATTATCCAGAGGTGGCCAAGCACCCTTATCATAGTTACCTCATCCCCCAGAGGGAATATGTAAAATCCTAGCAATGTCATCAACATAAAGGTTCATTGTAACCTTTCTGACAGTAGAAGAGAACAGTTCACCAACTCCCACCCCATTCATATAAAACTCATATAATTCGAGTTTAGCAAATCTACGCTGAAGGTCTCCTTGAAGAAATAAATATGACCAACCTTGAAAATATAATTTTTTCAGTAACGTTTGCATATCAGGCCCCCCAAAACAACTAACCACCCTTCCTCTAGCTAATTTATGCTTTCGAAAGTAAAGATGATGAGCCTCAGGAGTGTCCTAATGAGAGGCTAGGTGGGGAACTTCAAACTCAGGATCCAACTCATCACTAGTATCTAGGGTAAACTCAGAGTCAGATGAGTCAGAAGGAATAGGTGTGGTGACCTATTTCTTTAGACGAGTAGAAGACCTCGGAGGGGAAACTTTGGAGTAGGTGGAACCTTTGACAGTGGAAGGGAATTTTGAAAAGGAGGATTTTTGAGTAAGTTTAGAAGAGGGTTTCTTGGCCAACGAGGCTTTCGGGACTTTGTCTATTATTGTCTTTGTCTTTCTGAAAGATCTAAGAAGAAGATCAGGAGAAGATGCTCGAGGAGGGGTGGGATCAGATATAGCCATACGTTTCTATTTGCTGGCTCGAAGAGCTTCATCCAAGGATGAATCTTCTCATTATTTTCTTCCTCGATAGTAAGGAGTACGAAGGATAGAGACATTTAGAGAGGGTTCTGGAGGGGTAGTGTTGTCAACAGTGCCAGGAATGGAAGGGGGTTTTCTTGGGAGCTTGGACCTGGACCTTCTTGGGATTAAAGTTATGATAGAAAGGTCATCTCTTTCACTAGGATTATCATCATATTCAACAATTTGGAGTGGGATAAGAGAAGGATGGAGGGGTTTCGAGGAGGATGGAAAATGTGAAGGAATTTGGGAAAAAGGGTTTGGGAAATTTCTAAAAGCAACAAAATCGGTGAATCTTTAGGAGATTTGAGGAGGGATTAAGGAAGGTAAAGTGATGTTTGGATGTAGGATAAGTGTGATGAAGGGATTTCTGAAAGAACTGGTGAAGGAGGAGTATGAAGAAGATGAAGAGAATGTCATTTGAAAACTAGTAATTTTTGTTGATTTAGGAGAAGAGTATGAAACACGAAACAGGAGAGGGAGTATTTAAAAGAGAAACAGAAGAAGTTGAAGAGATGAGGAATTGTAACTATGGATGAAACGTAATGATGAGAACTTCTGAGCTTATGGGAAAGCTAGTAGCAACTTTTTGAGTAAATGTGACTCTTTGTTTTGGCGGTTTAAATATACCAGAAAGGAACCAGGCAAACAAATTGTTTCTCTTTAGCTACTATTAGTAATAATAATCATACCTGAATGAATAGGTAGACAAAATTTCTTCTGTAATCAAGACTCTCTACAAAAAATCATCACATACATGAGTCAACATATTCTAAAATGTTGGACTTAGGATACAAAACTAAATATGTGAGACTGAATTAACAAACAATCACTTTTTAAGATCAACTTATTATAATAAAGCATTGAGGGGAGACTTATGCAATTTTAATCATCCCCAAGTCTAACCTATTTTTTTCAAAGTGTTCTCTACTCAAAGCCTTAGTAAAAATGTCAGCAATCTGATACTCAGTAGAGCAAAACATAATTTATATATGACATTTTTCAACATTATCTCTGAGAAAGTGATGTCTAATATCAATATGCTTGGTTTTTTTATATTGAACAAGATTTTTAGCTATGTTAATAGCACTTGTATTATCACAAAAAATAGGAACACAACCAACATATATACCAAAGTCCATGAGTTGTTGCTTAACCCATGTCAATTGAGCACAATAGTAACCTGCAGCAACATATTCAGCTTCAGCAGTAGACAAAGCTACTGAATTTTGCTTCTTTGTGGACCAGGTAATCAAACATGATCCAATGAAGTGTGCCATTCCTGTAGTGATTTTTTTGTCCACCAGGTATCCTGCATAATCAACATCTGAGTATCCTACAAAATTAAAATTACTACCATTGGGCTACCATAAGCCAAGATCACTAGTACTATTCAAATATCTGAAAATTCTCTTCACAGATTTTAGATGTGATTCTTTGGGTTTTTCTTTAAACCTAGAACATAGCCCAACACTGAACACAATGTTAGGCCTGCTTGCTGTGAGGTACAATAATGATCCTATCAAACCTCTATACAATTTTTTCTCTACATCTAAACTTGTTACATCTAAATCCATCTTTATGGCAGTGGCAATAGGAGTACTGATCTCTTTTGCTTCTTCCATGGAGAATCTTTTGAGAAGATATTTGACATACTTTTGTTGGTGGATCATTGTCCTTGATGCTGACTATTTTATGTGCAACCCCAAGAAGTAATTCAGCTCTCCCATCATGCTCATCTCAAATTCACAACTCATGAGTTTGACAAATTCATGAGTCATATTCATGTTCGTTGATCCAAAAATAATGTCATCCACATATACCTGCACAACTAAAAAATCCTTCCCATTAGTTTTTAAGAAAAATATATTATCAATTTTACCTCTGGAATGACCTTTCTCCAGTAGAAACTTTGACAACCTCTCATACCAAGCTCTAGCTGGTTGTTTCAGCCCATACAAGGCTTTATCCAGTTTATACACATGATCAGAAAACTCTTTGCTTTCAAATTCTAGAGGTTGCTTGACATACACCTCCTCTTTGAGAATGCCATTCAGATATGCACACTTCACATCCATCTGGTAGAGTATAAACTCCTTGTAGGCAGCAAAGGCAATAAGTAATCTTATAGCTTCAAGTCTTACTATAGGAGCAAAAGTCTTATCAAAGTCGATTCCTTTCTCTTGGTTATATCCTTGGACCAGCAACCTTTCCTTATTTCTTGTGACTGTTCCATGCTCATCAACTTTATTCATGTACACCCACTTAGTTCCAATTACTGATCTATCTTTTAGAAGAAGAACTAAGTGTCATAGTTTGCTTCTTTCAATCTAATTCATCCCTTCCTGCATGGCTATGATCCAATCAGCATCAAACAATGCTTTAGTTATCTTTTTTGGCTCTATTTCTTACATAAATGCCTTAAAGTCACACATACTTCTCATTCCAGATATTGTAGTGATCCCAGAGGTGACTTCAGTGAGAACATTTTCTATAGGATATGATCCTTGATACTTGTAACCTTTTGGAATCAAGTCTAGTGAGCTACTGGGATAACTGATGACATTTGGAACTAGGGTAGTTGGTGTCTCAGTTCCCCCTATCACTGTGCCTTCAGCTTTAGTTCCTCCTGTTGAGGTGCCTCCAAGTTTGGTAGCTTCAGTCAATGAATTGGGTTGTGTAACCTATTTCTCCTCATCATTTTCTTCCTGCAGGTTAGTTTTAACACAGGATTCATTAAAGATCACATGCATGCTTTCTTCAACATATTTAGTTCTGTTGTTTAAAATCCTATATGGTTTACTATGAAGTGAATATCCTAAGAAGATTCTCTCATCACTTTTAGCATCAAATTTTCCCAAATTATCCTTTCCATTATTATGTATGAAACATTTACATCCAAACATTCTAAGGTGAGAGATGTTAGGCTTTATTCCTTTTTGTAATTCATAGGGAGTCTTCTCTAACATAGGTTTGATCATGCATCTATTTATGATATATGCTGCAGTACTTATTGCCTTAGCCCAAAGGTTTTTAGCAACATTTTCTGCAAGCATCATTGTTCTAGCCATATCTTACAAAGTTTTATTTTTCCTCTCCACCACTCCATTTTGTTGTGGTGTTCTAGGAGCTGAGAAGTTTTGATCTATACCATTTGCTGAATAGTATTTCAAGAATTTTACATTCTCAAATTCTGAACCATGGTCAGACCTTATGGAAACTAATGAAGTGCCCAGTTTCTTTTCAATTTTCTTAATGAAGATTTCAAACACATCAAAGGCATCTTCTTTAGAGGCTAGAAACAAAGTCCATGTGAACCTGTAATAGTCCTCAACAATTACAAAAACATACATTTTTCCACCTCTTCTTTGAAGTCTCATGGGTCCACATAAGTCTACATGAACTAGGTCAAGGTACTTGGTAGTGCTAACATGGTTCTTTGACTTAAAAGAGGATCTTACCTTCTTCCCCCTTACACATGCACTACATAGCTTTTCTTCCATAAACTTTGTCTTGCGTAATCCCAATACAATGTATTTGGATGAAAGCATGTTTAGTTGTTTCAGACATGCATGACCAAGTCTTCTGTGCCAAATGAAGGGATCATTTTCTATAGCACTCAGACAAGTCAACTTAGGTCCTGGTTGTTCTATGATGTCAACTTTGTATATATTTTTATATCTCCTTGCAGTGAGCACAATCTCTTTGATATCAATCTTTATGACCTTTACTCTTGCAGTAGTAAAAATAAATTTATTACCTTTATCACAAAGTTGTGAGATGCTCAGCAGATTATTCTTTGATCCTTCTACAAGATAGACATCCTTCAATGTTTTTGACTCAGATGAGCCAATCTTTCCAATTCCAGTTATGATTCCCTTTTTTCTATCACTAAAAAAAATTCTCCTCCATTTATTTTGGAGAGTGAAACGAACTTTTTCTTATCACCAGTCATGTGTCTTGAGCAACCACTGTCTAAATGCTAGTGCATTTTGCTTCCTTTCACCTTCTCCTACAAAAGAATTCAATGGTTAGACTTAGGAACCCAGACAAGCTTGGGTCCTATTTTATGAGTGAAAGGATGAATTAAGTTTCTTTAAGTCCATGCAGGCAACAAGTAGTGCAACCTGTTTCTCAGACAAGAACTGGTTTTGTTCCTTTTGGTCTGAGAAGATATGTTAACCGGGTTTTGACTATTTAATCTACTTTTTGAAGCTACTGGACATTCAGTGGTGGGATGTCCAAGGTTTCCACAAATGTAACATAAATTTTTAGGATCATCAAAACCTTTGTGGAATCCCAAACCTGCCTTTTCATTGAAATTTCTCTCACTCAATTTGTGAACAATTCTTGAGGAGTTTGTCCACCTGGCTTCCCTTTCAAGATCTAGTTTTAGCTTAGAGATTTCCTGACTCAACTTATTCATTTTTTCAGTTAAATTATGGCATTCATGTTTCTATTTAACAAGATCAAGTTCAGCATTTTCTTGTTCTTTACTCATGGCCTTTTTCCCATTTTCAGTGAGAGTTAAGTCTCAAGTTCTGCAACCTATTTCTTGAGAATGCAAATTTCCTTGTCAACTATATTTGAGCAAGCCTTTATATCAATGAGATCAAATTTAAGACTTGCTAGACTGTTGAACAATTCATCCCTATCAGAGGTTAACTCTTGGAAATCATCAATCAATGCACTCATCAAGGAAACAAGTTTTGGCTTTGAGAACAATTTCAGTTTTTCTTTGAGCTCAAGTATACTTAACTTAGAGTCCTTATCTTCATCACCTAGGTTCAAATCTCCAAGAGCCATGGATGCAGTTTCATCAACTTCATCTTCATCTGAATCAGATCCATAGGCTGATATCATTGCATGCTCCTCCTTTCTTTTTCCCTTCAGTTCCTTATCATCCCTTTCCTTCTTCCATTCTATTTCCCAGACTAGACAGTCTCTAATCTGATGATCAATTTTTCCACATTAGTAGCACCTATTTGGATTGTCGTTGGAATGTTTCTTAGTACATGTTCCCTTCTTCATCTTGAAGAAATTGGTGAAGTTCTTAGTTATGAAGGGAGCTTGCTCCTTATTAAGTTCAAATGCCTCATCACGATTAGAAGCTTTCAATGCTAAGATTTTCTCAGGAGATGCTTGTTCTTTGACTCCATAAACTTTCATTTCATAAGTCCTTAAGTTCCATACTAGTTCATCCAGGGTCATGCCTTTAAGATCCTTATTTGCCTCCCTGATTGCAGTCACCTAAACATTCCATTTTTATTTAGGTAATACACTCAGTACCTTGTCAACTTGTTCTTCCTCAGAGATGTCTTTTCCTAAGGAAGTCAGCTCATTTGTTAAGGTGGTAAGCCTTGTCATCATTTCATGCAAGATTTTATTTTCCTTCATTTGGAATGCCTCATACTCAGTGAAAAGGAGAGAGATCCTAAATTTTCTTACTTGAGAAGTGCCTTCATGAGCATTTACCAGTGCATCCCAAATTGGTTTAGCAGTAGAGAAGGTGGATACCCTGGTGTATTCGGCAGGTCCAAGTCCATAGACCAAGATGTTTGTGGCTTTTGCATTTTTCTTCAAAGCCAACAAGTCATAATGAGTAAATTCACTCCTTACTTTCTTGACTTGTTCACCATCAACCATCTTCTTTGGAATAATGGGACCATCAGTAATCCTATCCCATAATTCATATTCTTCACCTTGAATGAACATCTCCATCCTTGCTTTCGACCAGATAAAGTGAGAACCATAAAAAAGTGGAGGTCTAGTAGTTGACTGACCTTCACTTGACCAGTAGGAGGTGCAAAATTCATCATATTGATCTTTTCATATGTGCTAGCCTTACTTAAGACAACCTCTCTTTGATACATCTTGTTAGAGTGCGAGCCCTACCAATTTTAATAAATTACACTATTTATTAACTATCTGTGGAACAAGTAGCTAAATGTGGTTCACAGAAGTAAAAACTGAACACAATAATATTTACGTGGAAAACACCCAGCTCAAGAAAGGTGTAAAAACCACGATCTGTACCTCTGCAGGATTTAAAAACAACTCCACTATAACTCTTGAGCCTCAAAAATCAACAAAGTTACAAGACTCCTGGTAACTAGGAATTAAAACTTCAAACTCCTATACTACAAAAACACAAATTTTCCCCAGATATGTGTTCCCAAATCTTCGAGTTCCCCTACTTGAAGACACAACGCCTAACACTGTTTATAGATCACTGAGACTAGAAAAATGGCTTATTATAACTCAAAGAACCTACCTACTACAAATAGTCTAGGACTTACTAAGTAAAGGACCAGGTTCTTCTTCAAGTCAGTGAATTCTTTTGCGGATTGTTGATTATCTTATCAGTGCTTGAATGAATGGCTTTGAAATTCATTTGTTGTATTCAAGCCATCCTGTGAGAAAGTCCTTTTAATACTTGCTTCTCTCTCCAGTAGGAATCTTAGCAAGTGGCTCCTCTTCTTGTTGCTGCCACCTCTTGCTCTCTTAGATTTAATAAGACTCTTTTGCTTTATCTTCTCTTATTGCTAGACTCCTTGATCAACCCAACTTCTGCACTATTTCATGTTTTTCTTCATCTTGACTAGGACTCTTTTGTAGGACTTCTTATCCCACTCAACTTCTAATGTGATAGATATTATCCATTCCTTTTTGTATGCAGAGTTATCTTATCAATAACTTGTCTGCAGCTTAGCTTTGTTCACTTGGATGGACCAGCTTTTACAACATGTTTCATTCACATGTCTATCATCAAAACTCCATATATCCTAACACATAGGCTACAAACTTACCTTTTTGCATCAACACACAACCCAAACCAACTTTAGAGTCATCACAATACACCACAAAACTATCTGTACCATCAGGCAAAGTTAACACAAGGGATGAAGTAAGTCGAGTCTTCAACTCATGAAGACTCTTCTCATAGGAATCTTACCACTGGAAATTAACATTTTCTTTTGGGTCAACCGGGTCATGGGAGATGCAATAGAAGAGAAACCTTCAACAAAATAGAGGTAGTAGCCAGCTAGATCCAAGAAAATATTAATGTAAGATGGAGAGATAGGTTTAGGCCAGTTTCTTACATCTTTTGTCTTTTGGGGATCAACTCTAATGCCTTCGGCTGAAATGATATGACGCAGAAAGGCTACTGATCTTATCCAAAATTCACACTTGTTGAATTTGGCGAACAACTGGTGATCTCTAAGAGTTTTCAAGACAATCCTAAGATGATTTGCATGGTCATTCTTAGTACAGGAGTACACAAGGATTTAATCTATGAAAACGATTACAAACATATCAAGATACTACTTGAACACTCGATTCATGAGGTCCATAAAGGATGTTGGAGCATTGGTAGACCAAAAGACATGTCTAGAAACTCAAAGTGACCATAATGGGTTCGGAAGGATGTCTATAGAATATCACACTCCCTTACTTTAAGTTGATGATAGATGGATCTAAGGTCTATTTTGGAGAAATAACTTGCACCTTGCAACTGATCAAATAGGTCATCAATTCTTAGAAGAGGATACTTATTCTTAACTGTGACCTTATTATGCTGATAACAGTCAATGCACATACGCAAAGAACCATCTTTGTTTCGCACGAATAGAACAGGTGCGCCCCAAGAAGAGATACTGGGCCTTATGAAACATTTATCTAAAAGATCTTTGAGTTTCTCTTTCAACTCCTTAAGCTCTGCAGGTGCCATATGGTATGGTAGAATAGAAATAGGCTGAATGTTGGGAAGAAGGTCAATCCCGAATTCTATCTCTCTGTCAGAAGGTACCCTTGGGAGATCTTCCGAAAAACATCAAGAAACTCATTAACAATGTTGACTGACTGAATAGTTGGAGCCTCAGACTTAGTGTCTTTAACTCTAACTAGGTGATAGATGCATCCTTTGGATATTATGTTTTTGGCCTTGAGGTAGGAGATAAAATGACTCTTGGGGGATACTGAATTCCCAAACCACTCAAAAACTAGTTTCTCAGGAAACTGAAACTTAACCACATGGGTACGACAGTCTATAGATGCATAACAAGAATGAAGCCAATCCATACCCAGAATAAGGTCAAAATCCACCATTTCCAACTCTATCAAATCAGAAAGCATGACTCTACGAAGAATAGTAACATGACAATTCCTATACACTTTCTTACCAACAACTGACTCCCATACTAGAGTAGAAACTAGGAAAGGCTCAGGAATCTTTTTGAGACTTATTTCAAAATTCACAGCGACTAATGGGGTCACATAAGAGAAGATTGACCCGAGGTCCAACAACGCATAAACATCAAAGCAAAAGACATGGAGCATGACCGTAACAACATCGGGAGAATCCTCCGACTACTAATGGGATGGTAAGGCATAGAATCTATTCTGGCATTGACCATCAGCAGTAATGGATGAAGCTCCTTGAGCAGGGGCAGGATGGGATACAAGAGCTGGTGCACTAGTAGTATGTGTCTGAGGTCGGGAATCTTTGTTCCCTTGTGTAGCATGCGGACACTCTCTAAGTTTGTGGCCCAGCTTGCCACAACTAAAACAACCCCTCTGGTCTGCTAAACAGTCACCGGTATTGTCCCTACCACACTTAGCATAAGGAGGATAGCGGGGTCTGTTACTTACACTGTTCTGTGACCTAGACATAGTAGACCTATTCCTTTGATCTTGTATATTTCCAGGCGCGGGAGAACCAGCTGATGAAGGCGCTGGAATAGACGAACATCCTTGGAACTTTGTGTGGTTCCATCTAAGGTTCCTAGCCTGACAATACTCATGATGCTCAAATCTAGCCCTCTTCTTACCCCTCAATCTATCTCTTTCCTTCATCTTATGTGCCATCAACCTAAATAGATCCTAAATAGATGTATCATCAACCTAAATAGATCCATATCCACATTCAGCATCGTAGTCCTACACTCTTTCAGTGCCAAACTAGAAACACCTATCACGAACTTGCTTATACTAGCTCGGGTGTCAGCAATCAAATTAGGAGCATACTTGTCTAACTGGCTGAACTTCAAGAAGTACTCATTAACGGTCATGGAGCCATTCCTTAAGATTGTAAACTCCTCAATCTTTGCTTCCCTCATCTCAAGCTGAAAGAACTTGTCCAAGAATGCATCTTGGAACACCTGCCAAGTCATAGGAGCAACATCCTCACCTCTACCCTTTCTCCACGCTACAACCCAGTCATAAGAAATGTCTTTCAAACTGTAAGGCACTAGCTCAACACTTTCTTCCTCAGAATTATGCATCACCTGTGTGATCTTGCTCACCTTCTAAAGGTATAACCGTGGGTCCTCACCTTCATTAGTCCCATAAAACACTAGTGGATTCATCTTCATGAAAACACAAATCCTAGCAGCAATTAAATCACCTCCCTACTGATTCAGAACTGTGACCTGGTTATTGGCCTGAACATTAGCGGTGACTTCTTGGGCTAACACCTGAAAGGACACCCGAAACTCAGCATGAGAGACTATATCATTCAAGGGATCTACAGAATGGGGTTGTTCATTATTATTTCCATGGGCGTTCGCTCTTCGGGGAGGCATTTTCTGAAATAGGAGAGCACAAATTATTAGATGAGAAGGACAACTATAGGCACGATAGAATCAGAAAGAAGAAAAAAACTTTTTTTCTAAAACGTCTTGTAGCCTCTTAATCATAGTTGTGGTGCTCTACACAACGATGATCAACACTCTACTTAACGTAGCTTGTCAGACTCTCTAGGTCTTCTTAAACCTTAAGCTCTGATACCAAGTTTGTAACGCCCCAAAATCTCATCTCAGAACGTCACACGATTCTTAAGGTTACAAGTAGCCCCAAGCTAACCCTTTGAGCCTGTTACTATCTCTATATCTCACTTTGGAATATCAAGTCAAGACATAAGACTATAATATATCATCTCAAAGTTGAAATAACTGGAAAACATAGTCTGAAATACAAAATCGTGCAAGTCTAAAACACAATTACTAGTCTAGTCTGCAAAGCCTCTACTACTCAAACTGGAGAGCCATTGAGACAGACCCCCAACAGGCTGGAACTGATATGAAAGTAATAACAACAGGAAATTTGAGAAAAATAGATCCTCGAAACATGAGTACAAGCCAATTATGGAATATAGGAAAGGCACTCAAAAATCATAGTCACTGCTAAGACTGAGCACCTGGACCTAATTATAAGACAATATAGCACATAGACGTATATGTGGATCAACACTTTGGGAATTTACTGAGTGCATGGGAGTGTATGCATTTACATAAAACAATATCTATTCTCTTTAATAAAATCATGCATGAAATTAGGAATGACTCACATAGCTTGAATAAGTCTAAAACGTAAAACTCATGAATCATGAATAGTGAAGCATGTAACACATGTCTCGTGAGTCATTATACTTAACTTTAAAATCTCTACTCTCCTCTTATTCTCAAAACTTGAGGGCTAAAGGAACTTTAAACAATACTTTTCAATCTCCTGCTTTTATATCTTGGAGAGTAAAACTTCTTTAAAACTTGAGGTCTTAGAACTTTTAGGAACTTCAACACTTGGAATCTCTAGAACTCTTTTAGACTCGGAACACTTACAACTCGGGAGTATATAACCTTGGGAGTTTCTACTAACCAACATAAGCCATTTGAGTTACATGGAGTCCAACATCTTGCCAACGTTGGGGAGAGCTTTTCTATCCTTGCCATCAGAGTAGAACCTTATCTTTAGTGATCACTATATCGGCCTTGGGCTCGTAAATATCGAACCTATGGTGGCACGTATTTCTGGGGTGTGAAATCTTGGAATCATACCAAACTCAGTGCTAAATACTACTCCCATACTCAGTTTAGAACTCTTAGGAAATCCACCTCAAATAACTCAGGGTCTATAATGAAGACCAAACATATTTCTATTTTCTTTAAATCATACTCAATGTGTATTTCAACTTTATTATGACCAAAGGGCCAAATCATTCTCAATAATATCAAAGTACTCAATTCATGGGTTCTTTTAGCACAAAAATTCATAAAATTGTAAATATATAGTAGGTCTTAATGACCCATAATCAAATCTCAAGTTAAGACTCATCAAAATGTATACTAGATGTCATAAGGACTCATAAATCATATAGAAATCTGGAATTTTCAGCAATTTGCTTTAAAATCACAACATACTCATGTACTTCAATTTCTAGAACATTGGAACTATTCAAATCTCAAGGAATAACAACATAGAGTATAATGATGAAAGAAGTGTCCTTGTTCAAACCCCACATACCTTCGATTATGACTTGGATGAACAAACATTTTTGAAACTCTTCTTCTTACTCTTGAGAGAGGGTTCTTGTAACACCCCGTATTCAATTACATGTATTGGCGTATTCAAGTACGTGTATTGGTCTTATTTATATGGAATTAATTTTTTTTATTTTATTTATACCAGAATTTGCCCGTCGATGGTTCCATACGAAGGTTATTGAATAAGATTTCCAACGATATAAAGATTTCCAAAAACGGATAAGTTTTGTATATAATCGAGCACATTCGAAACTATAAAACGGTGGCCGGGATATGGTGAATAGTAAATGTGCAGGAAAATTTCCTGCACACAAACTACTGAGGCCTGCCAGTTTTTTGGGTCAACTTTGAACGATCATAACTCCCTTAATATAATCAACTGGGAGATCTAAGACCTATCAAAAGAAATATATTTGAGTCTTCTTTCCAATGCAATTGGTTTCTTCCAAATCCAACATCTGAGTAAGGAGTTATACTCGTTTTACTTCAGCCTATCAAAACAGTTTTTTAGGGTCAACTTCAAACGATCATAAATCCTTGTACAGGACGAACTGGGTGGCCTACTTTATATTAAATGAAATATCTTTGAATTATCTATCCAAAGATACCAATTTCACCCATATCTGATATTGGAGCAAAGAGTTATAGTCGATTTACTTTAGCCTATCAAAACAGTCCACCATGGACAGATTCGGATTTACTTAAATTTTTAAGGGCAATATGGTCATTTTCCATCACCTCATGGACGAAAATTGGTCATTATATACATATAATTAGCCTAGTATCCATCATTCATCATCCAATTATTGAAGAATAAGGAACCCTAGCCTAATTTCAACTCCAATTATCTTGTGATTCAACCGTAGAAAGTCCAAATTGATTCCGTAGTTATGTTCACCGTCTCGAGGGCTTCGAGAAGCACCCCTAATTTGTGCCAACAGGACATCGAAATCAAAAGGGCCATTTTATGGTAAGGATGTAAATTATGTTGGTGTTATTTATATGGATATGTATATATATGCATGTGAGCATAAGAAGTATGTTATTTGATTGTTGTTGAAAGATGATTGGAAATGATGTTGGATTATTCTTGTGCATGGTTGGATTATGTTGAATTGTGAAGGGATTTGGTGTGATGATGTGGTATTGAAATGATGATTATATATATATATATACACATAAACCTATTATTCAAGTTGGTTTTTGGAATGCTTTGCAAATATTGGTTGTATGGAATTATGGAAGAGAATTGTGGTGTTGGGTTGCTAATACTAGATGCCAAACATTTCATTCTAGATAAGTGATTTGTAAAGGCGGGAAGTTGTGTTGAATTGCTATCCGAATCTACGACGAGGTATGTAAAGCATACTCTAATAATGTTTTTTGGCATGAAAACACCAATGTTCCATCAAGTAAGATTCCGAGGTTGTCCAAAAACATGTATTGTTCTACGTTACCAACGAAGTTGTTTCCATCCTATAAAGTGTCAAAATGTTTCATTGATATACCAAAAGGCTCCTATTTCATTGTTGTGATATTGATGATTCTGAAACACATTGTTGATATACCAATAAGTTCCTACTTTATTGTTATGGCATTGATGACTCCAAAACACTTCATTGATGTGTCAATGAGTTCTTACTTCATTGTTATTGCATTGATGGTCTATTTATATGTCTCCTATTGATGTATCATTGTTTCAAAGTATCAAAAATATGGTGGCGACCGAAATAACAATCTCAAAGATTAATTGAACTAAGTGATGGAAGTTCTCTCTTATCGGGTGGTATCCCAGGGGCATAAGCCTAGCATGGGTCGATCCCTATTTATGTGTTTATGGGTGGTATCCCAGGGGAATAAGCCTAGCATGGGTCGATCCCAGTTGATATGTACTGGAGGCAGCCTAATGGTCACAGTACAGTACAATAATGATTACAAAGACGATAAGAACGAAGGTAAAGTGATTGAATAAATGCAATGTATAGGTTGTCACAAGTTCTAGTAAATGTGGTCCACTCCTATTACGCTTTATTCACTTGTTTCTGATTTCTATTGATCTCCTATATCATATGTGATTATCTACAGCTTTACATACTCAGTACATATTTCGTACTGACGTCCCCCACGGGGACCTGCATTTCATGCTGCAGGCACAGGTACCTCAGCTCATACACCGCACAAGTAGGAGCCAGGTCATACAGCTATTGTTGGTGAGCTCCAGTTTGCTTCGGAGCTTTCCGAGTCGGTTCTTTATGTTTTGTTATTGTACAGGAGTCATGTATGGGCGGGGATTTTTTCCCGACCCTAGTTATGTCATGTATATCCTAGAGGCTTTGTAGACATAAGGAAGGGTAAAGTCATGGAAGTTTATATAGTGATGTTATATTTGTCTATGTGGTGGCCCCGACGGCCAAGTATTATATATATATATTTGTGTGTGTTGTGCTGATACAGGAAATTAGACCCTTCTATATGTAACGAAGTGCTGCCCAAATTTTTGGTGACATGTAAGTGAAAGTACGGGTATTTGAACGGGTTCTCCCGGGCCTTCTCAGCTTCGGGTGCCAGTCCGGCCCGATGGGATTTTGGGGCGTGACAGTTCTTGAAGCCTTTGACTTGGGGACCTTGAATCTTAACTCTATTTGTAAAATCTATGGGGAGTTCTTTGAATTTCTTGGAGAAGGAATTGGATTTGCTCTAGAGGATTAATTTTGAGAGAAAACCCTAGTTTATGATGTTTGGTTTAATAATGAACCTACCTACTTTGTTTTGGATATATCTAAGTATTAAAAGGGTGGAAAAAGACCAAAAAAAACTTTTTTAAAACAACTTAAAAATACTGAATGGGATGTGCGACGGTCCATCGCTGGGTCGACTGTCCATCGGTCCTGACCATCGCATCTAGGCTAGATTTGGACTTTCTGCCTAGACTGCGATGCTGCTAGTTCAACTGTCCGTCGATCCTACTATCGCGCTTTCCCAGTAAGTGGACTCATTGTCCCTTCTGCGATTGTTTGGGAGACGGTCCGTTGCTAGTCCGACGGTCCTTCATCCCTCTCTGTCGCACCTGGGCTATTCAACTATTTTCTGTAAAATGGCTATATCTTTCTCTTTCGATGTCGGATTTTGATGAAATAGGTATTGTTGGAAAGATAATTCAATTTCTCACATGATAGAAAGTCAATTTTGGGAAAATTCAACAAGGTTTAAACACTAATTACTTTGGAAATTGTTCCTTAATCTTTTAGGGCCGGAATTATACTTAACTTAACATGCTCTAAAGGCTCAGACTACGAGGAAACTTTGCGGGGTCTTACAGTATCAGGGGCATACTTAGACAACTAATTGAAATTAAGAGAGTACTCCTTCACTGTCATCGAGCACTGCCTCAAATTCACAAACTCTTCTATCTTAGCTTCCTTTAACTCACGTGGGAAGAACCTATCTAGAAAAGCATCTTGAATTACCTGCCATTCTTTCACATAACCACCCAATCATAAGTTACATCCTTCAATATATAGGATAACAACTCTACACTCTCCTCCTCAGAAACATGCATAATTTGGGTTGTTCATCTTTACCTCATCTAGATAAATCTATGAGTCCTCACCTGCCTTCTACCCAAATAAATCTAGGGGATTTATTCTCATGAAATCTTTGATTCTAGCTACTGCTAAGTCACCATTCTGCTGAAGTGGGACTACAGCCTGATTCTGATGGTTGCCTTGAATTTTAGCAGTCACAGCTTGGGCTAACACCTAAAAGAAGCCCTAAACTCAGCATGGGATACATTCTCATTCAAGGGATCTGCGAGATGGTTACCATTTTTTTGAGCATTAGCTCAATAAGGAGGAATTTTTTAACTATCACGTGAAAGCATGTGTTAAAAGCAGATAGAAATACTGTAAGCATGATAGATGATAAAAGAAAGAGGTAATTTCCTAAGGATGTTCCATATCCTCTTGTTCATAAATGTGGTGCACTTCACACCCCTGACCAAGACTCTATGTAGCGTAGTTTATCTGACTCCCTAGGACTCTTAAAAAACTTAGGCTCTGATACCAAGTTTGTAACGCCTCAAAACCTAGTCCGGAGATGTCACATGATGCTCAAGACTAGAAGTAGCCTTAAGCTAACCCTGTCTGCATACTACTAAGCCTAAATCTCATAATAATGAAAGTATAGACATAAAAGTCATGCTATAATGTGGAAACTGTCAGAAATATCTTAGAATAATGTCTGAAACATCAAAACTGAATAATCTGAATCAAAAATAGTAGTCTGACTAGCCTCTACTACTAATAACTAGAGAGTCACTAGGACAAACCCCCAGCTAACTCGAATTTTCTGAAAAGAATACTGAAATTATGTGAACTACTAAGCTGCAAAATCTGAATGCATAAGTCTCCAACCTATGAGGACTCACCAACTATCAGATGTAGATGGAGATACTCGAACTACTCACACTGCTGATACTGAGAACCTAAACCTATATTATGAGACAATGTAGCACATAGATGTATATGTGGATCAGTACTTTTAGGATATACTGAGTATATAGGGGTGAATGCATAAGTAAAAAATTATCTCACAATCATCATTTATAAAACAATGCATGCTAAATGTAAATGATTCACATAAGTTGGAATATCTGAAATACTAAAATACGTAGCAATAAGGAGTAAAACACACTTTATAAATCTCATGAGCCATAACACTTAGTTCTAAAAGTTGTACTTGTATTTTCTTTTTAAATCATATTGTGTAAGTGTAGAAAGGACTCACTCTTAAATCTAAAATCTGAAAAGCTGAAAACTGTAGCTATAGTCTTTCTGTAATGCATAGTCTAAATAAATTTGTGAGCCTTTACACTTAGTTTTCTAAAATCTTTTCTGTAAATCTCTTCTGTTAGGCTTTACTATTAGGGAGAATACTTTGAAACTATTCTGGAAATATTTATTGATAGGGAAAATACTTTATTTGAAGCTTATTTGTAAGGAAGGTTCTCTTAACCAGCATAAACCATGTGAGCTACATGGAGTCTAACATCTCGTCCTCCTACGGAAGAAACCTCACGTTGGGAAGAGGTGTCATACTCTTGCCAAAGAGTATAACCTGAGCTAAGTGATCTCATCTGTATCTGTCATCCACATAGAAGTGGGAATAATCTAATAATTTGAACCTACATTAGCTACGTAGTTCTGTGGAAGTAGAATGTGCTAAACCCACACTTCCCACTCGCTGCTAAATACTACTCCCTTTTTATTTTCTACGTCCATTCTATTGGAAATCCACTTTTAAAACTAGCATAAGGGTTTATCTAAAACCAATTATACATTTATATGAGTAAATCTATAAATAAAGATATTGTGAGTTCTGTAATTTATAATAATCTATAAAGTGGATTCCATAGCTAAACTGAGGATCAAAAGATCAAATCTTTTTTGAAAATCTGTAAATAATTTGCTCATAAGATGCTTAAAGTATCACCTTTCTTGAAATAATATTATTCTAGGTAATAACCCATGCATTAATCTCCTGTCCAAACATCATAATAACATGTTTGATAATGAAAACAATGATAATTCATCTAAAAAATCTTTAATTCACTACAATAGGCATGAAAATATGAAAATAGACATGCAATTCATCTTTAAAATATCTTAAAACTCATAATCTTTCAAATAGCAATAATGGGAATGAACCCTAATTTAAAATTTATGTATAACCATTCAAAATCATATGAATTTGTAATTAAAAGCTTGGTTTTGGGCATAAAGATGGAAGAAGATACTTGTTCATAAAGCCCACATACCTTGATTGATGATTAGATGAAGAATCTTGAGTTATTGATTCCTAATTGAGCTCTTGGGGATAAGTTCTTGATTATCTTTTCTCGGGAATCCTCAATCTTAATCTTTCTTGGAGAATCAATGGAGTATTTTGATTTCTTGGAGAAGAAGCTTTGGAGTTCTAGAGTTTTTGCTTTAGAGAAAATTGATGAATAATGGTCATAATAGGCTTAGAATGGGTTTAATATTGGGTTATTCACGTATTGGAGCCTTGGGAATTGACCCAAATGCCCTCTTTAAAAATCTAGATGGATCTGGAAAAAGGAACTGGGATCCCGATATAATGGGCCACCGCGACTTGCCACTATCGTGACTCACTGGAATTTGATGACTGAAAAATTGGGGACCTCCGTGACGCAGAGCCATTGCATTGTCCCACTGAATTTTGATGATTGGGACCTAGAACTTCAACGCGATACGCCACCATCGCGGTGCCCTATGGAAATGCCATTTTGGCTACTGGCGCGACGCTCCAACATCGTGTTAGACTTTTGAAAATTTACAATTGGGAATGTGGACCTCTCCACGATGTGCCAGTATCGCTGAGGTCCACTAGAATGTGAAAATCGGGATTTTGTCAATCTCCGCAACGTGCCAAGAGCCCAGGTAACACACTGTCAACTTAAAAATGCTCTAACTACTCAACTGAGTGTCAAAATTGGACGAATTTTTTATCGATGGAAATCTTATTCAATTTATCACATAATGGAAAGTCTAAATCAATAAAATTATACATGAAATAAATATTATTCATTTTGAAAGCTATCCCTTAACATTCTAGGACGAATTCAAGCTAGGAAAAGTACAGGGTATTACATTAACTCTAAGTGTTTTTTCAGTTTTAGATGGCCGTTTCAAGTTTGTTCATGTGAATTTCAATACTTAGTGATTTTTCAATTTTTATTTTTGGTCATTTCAGTCTTGAATTTAGTGATTTTTCGTTTGAGGTTTTGCTTTTTTGCAGAGAAAAAATAGGGACTCAAATATATAAGGGTCACAACAATAAATGTGACTCCCAATATGTCATTTAAGGCAACACGTGGGATCCTACATGATATTCTAGGTGTGGGTCTCTAATACCCCGCATGTTTCTAAGCTAGGAGACGAACTATTTTTCCTACATATGAAATCTTCTATCCTGTGATTAATACTTGAGTACATGACTTACAATGAGTATCCCCACGATAAGATAGTTTATGATGCGTTAATCATTTCATATGAGTCACTTAAGGTAATACAAGCTAAGAGTTGTTGAATCAATCAAGTTTTAGTGTTCGATTTTGTAAGGGTCATATTTGAATGAGTATAACTCGATGTTAATGTGGTATTTCTTCCTATTTATACCCACCAAATTATAGATAATCTAATTATCTTTCCAACGATACCAATTTTTCCTTAATCCAATACCCGAGGGAAAAGTTATGCCCATTTTCCTGAGAGACAGTAAGGGTATGCGATTGGTTAGGCGCTGCCCAACCAAACTTAGTAGATTGGTTAGGCGCCGCCCAACCTGGCTTGTACGATTTCTTGGGCGCCGCCTAAGTCAGTTCCAAGTGCCAAAAACACTCCGTTTTGAGTTATTTTGAGGGTAATTAAGTCTTTTAACACTCCTTACACGTCCCTAAACTTAACCCTACAAAATATATAGCTCCTAATTACATTACAACCCTACTAACATCTTAAGTTCATCATCCAAAAGAACTAAAATACAAAAACAACTAGGGTTGAATAATTAAGCTTGAAGATCCAATTTCAAGGAAATTCCTCTGTCAATCATCAAGAATCTTCCTTCTAAGCTATGCGTGAGTTGATTTATGGACTCCTTCCATCCATGAAGCTCAAGAACCATCTTCTAAATTATGTATTATGATGTTTATGGTGTTGATGGTTGATGTTTATGTGGTTGGAGTTTGATGATGCCTAAGATGAGATCTTTGTATGTTTTGTGTGAGGATATGTGTAATACCTCGAGAAATTTTTTGTTGAAATTTTTTGCGTAAACGTGTTGGGTTCTATCTTCTAGAATGAATTATAAATTTTCCGTGCAAGATTTCTTAGATTATGACCCACCATTGTGTAGAGTATCGAACAATCTTTCCTATGATATGTGGATCATCCAAAACGGACACCCGAGCGACGAGTTATGAATATTCCGATCGAACCGTGAATAGTAGTGAACAGTAAAACGTGCAGGAAAAAAAAGTACTGAGGCCTGGCGTATTTTTGTTCCAACTTTAAACGATCATAACTCCTTGTACATAATTATCTAGGTGATATACTAGATATCAACAGAAATATCAGCGATTCCTCTTTCGGATGAAATTGGTTTCATCCAATTTATCTATAGGAGCAAAACGTTATGGTCGATCTACTTCAGCATATCAAAAGTGAATTTTTGGGTCAACTTCAAACAATCATAACTCCTCGTACACAATGATCTGGGTGAGATACTATATATCAAAGGAAAGATATGAGAGTCCTCTTTCTAATGAAATTGGTTTCATCAAATTTGGATATTGGTGTAAAACGTTATGGTTGATCTACTTTAGACTATCAAAACAATCCACCAAAGGACAGATGCGAGAATTATTTGATTTTTAGGGGCGTTTTGGTCATTCCCCCTCACCCAAAATCCAGCCAAACCCTATATTAAAGCCTATTAGAAGCATTATATGTTATATTTCATCAAATTCCATCAAAAATAAAACCCTAAGCTCCTACATCCAACTTCAAGAACCTCCAAAGTTCACCATTAATTCTGCAAATTTATTCATGATTCCAAGTTCCTAGTTCAAGAACTCCAAGAACCATCATTCAAAGGCACGATTAACATCTCAAAAATGAGTATCGATCTAAAGTTCATCATTCAAGGTATGTGGGGTTTTTCAACAAGAACTCTTTTTCGTTCTTGTGACCAAAAGTAATTTTCCTTAAAAAGGCATGATTTTTATTTGATTTTTTTATGAATTTGAAGCATGAACCCATATCTTATGATGATTATTATGAAATCTTGATGTTTCTGATTTTGAAAGATGAATTTACATGTGTGGTGATATAAATCATGAATCTTGAACGATATTTATCATGATTTTGATATTTGGGTCGCGAACCCCATTTGAAATTGTGTTTTTGAGAAAATGTGTGTTATAAGCATGTTGATGTTGAATATTTGAGATGTTTTGAATGATTTGAACTTTTGGTCGTGAATGAGTTATTTTGAACTTGACTGTGAAAGAAATTCACGTTTTTATTGATTATGATAAAGGGGTAGCAAATTGGCTCCCGATGAAAATTGTTGAAGTGTTTATTGTGGATTTTCTTTAATGCGAGCCTGAGGCTGATTTAAATTTCCAAGATAAGTCCAGGAGTAATATTTAGCACCGAGTGGGAGGTATAAAGTGACCTTACTTCCCTAGAACTACGTGCCAACCTTGGATGTGATCCTGAGGCTGATTTATATAGTGATCACTAGTGTTTTTGAATTGATACTGGAAGTCCTACTCCGATGGCAAGGATAGGACGGCTCTCCCCAACGTGGGTTGTACGTTGGACTCCATGTAGCTCACATGGTTTATGTAAGTTATAGGATCTCCCAATGTGTGTGTGTACTCTTCTATCTGAGATGAAAACATATTTGCTTAAAAGGCTGAGTTTGAGAAAGTCATTATTCTTAAAAGATTTAAGGAATATATTCTAATGAGAATTGACATGAGATTTGATTGTTTTGATGATTTCAAATTGAGATGAAAGTGAATTGAGAACGTATTGTAATGACTCACTTGTTTTACTTTACTTGTATTATTCATCCAGATTTTGATGAATTAATTCGAGCTAAGTGAGTCATCTATATCAGCATGCATAGTTTTATAAACTGTGATGATATTAAAATATTATTTTATATATGCATTGCACCCCCATATGCTCAGTATCTTTCCATGGTACTGACCCACATATTCGTATATGGGCTATATTTTCTCAGAATGTAGGTACAAGGTATAGTTGCACCTTCGGATCCAGTCAGTTTGTGGTATCCAGCCAGCAGGTGATGAGTCCTTTTGATTCAAGGGCTTGGGTTAGTTATGCAGAGTTTATAGTGTTGTATTTTCTTTATTCAGTCGTATTGAGTTGGGGTAGTCGGGAGTCATGACCCGGCTAGCTACAGTCAGTACTAGTAGAGGCTTCATAGACAGTCAGTAGAAGTTGATGTATTTTGTTACAATTTTGGTTGTAAAGGCAGAATTGTAATCCTGTAAAATTCCATTTTTTGTATCGATCAGATTCAGAAAAGAGTTAATTTATGTTGATTTGTATGGATTTGTATTTTTATTCAGTTTCTTATGAGTTATGCAAGTAGAAGGGTTAGCTTGGGGTCACTTGTGACCCTATGCACCGTGTGACGTCTTGGGACCCGATTTTGGGGAGTTACAATATGGTGGTATTTAATGTATAAATATGTGAAATTGGTGGTTGAATATTTGTAATCTTGATGAATCCACCTATGCCTAAGATATGCATGTAAGGTGTTTGTGAAAATACCTAAGGGAATAGAAAGCATGCTTTTATGACATAATGTCCTAAATGACTATTCCATGTTCTAAGTTTATGTTAACCGTGATCCCCATGCTATTGTCTTGAATTGAAGATGTTGTATGAGATGCTCATGATATTGTTGTGTTATGGAATAACCATGTTATTGAAGCCATGCAAGTATATACATGTTGTGTGCATTCCCGATCATGTGATAGTTTGTTGAGAATCATTCTTATTATGAAATCCTTACTTATGATATTATGAATTGTGGACTCTACTCTTATGATCAAGTTAGTCATGTGTGTCAGTTTCCTTCCATCGAGTCCTGGGGGTACTTGTACCCGGAAACTATAGTTGTTTTCCTAGAGCTAGTGTCATGTTTCAAGACATCCTCAGTCAAGCTAAGCTCCATAGATTTCAATTAGTCACGTGACTTAGAAAAACTCAGAAATCTCAGTAGTTCAGTAGTCCTAGTAGTTTCAGTACTCTCAATCAAACCTCAGATCTCAAGTAGCTTTTTCGTCAGTCAACGGAACTCAGTGAATTCAGCTTAGTTCAGCTAAGAAAATATTATCATCTCAGTTAATCAGTCTATAAATCATTTTAGTTCAGTTAGTCAGTTCAGTGCAGTTAATCCTTTTAGAGTCTTTCAGTTGGGAGTAGGGACTAGCACCGAGCGAGTGCAGGGATGGCGGTTTCTCCCGATATAAAGGCAGAGCCGTTAGCAGCAATCCATGTACTCCAGAACTGCATAGACAGCGCAGGACAGGAGTCAGATTAAGGCTATAGTTGAGTATTATATTGCCTTAGGCTTGATTTCCTTTTTAGGGTCACCCATTAGAGAGGCTTGACCATAGTAGAGGTCTCTACCCGTGGCACGGTATTGACACCCTTCCAATCAGGGAAAAGATTGGACCCCACCAGTATAGTATTGGGGCATGTCGGTTAGGTTACTACCTCCCACAGTCACAGTTACTGTTACAGTTTTAATATCAGTCTTCAGAGTAGAAATCAAGAATCAGGACTGTCAGATATAGTTATCGATCTCAGTAAGGAACTCAGATAGTTCCATTTATTCCTGGACCATCCTATCAAATAGTCTTGGTCCTATATTCAAATGCTTATTATTAGATCTAGAGGTCACTCGGCTGACAGTCTTGATCTCAATCTCAGATTCAGTCGAGTATTCTCATTTTCAATTTCAGAGATCACTCGTTAGCTAGGACTGATCTCAGACTTAGATGTTCAGATACAGTTAGGAACTCAGATAGTTTCTTTGATTCTTGGGCCTTTCCTTCAGATAGGCTTGGTCCCATATTCAGATGCTTATTATTAGATCAAGAGGTCATCCGGCAGACAGGCTTGATCTCAATCTCAGATTCAGTCGAGTATTCTCATTATCAGTTTCAGAGAACACTCATTAGCTAGGATTGATCTCAGACTTAGATGTTCAGATACAGTTTGGAACTCAGATAGTTTTCCCCAGAATTGGGACTGTTAGATATAGTCATCCATGTTATCAGTCAGTCAGTATTTCAGTATCATGAAACTCACGTTGTCAGAGTTTAAACTCAAGTATTCAGTATCTCCATGAGTTTAGTAGCAGTTACGTATGTATGTATATATGTATTCTCACGTTCATATTATTCATCATGTTCATGCATATAAACCCCATGCATTTAGCCTACCCCCACGTATACTCAGTACTTTAGTTGTACTGACGTATTTGCTCTATGGTGCTTTCTTTTTATGTTACACCATAGGTTCTGAGGTGGAGATTCCAGATCAGAAATAGCAGTTCAGTAAGCAGTGAGTCCTCATCTTTCGAGGACATGATCCTTATATTTATTATTCCAGTATTTCAGTTTAGGGAGTTAGTTGGAGACATGTTCCTTCAACTCCTTATTCAGACAGTTTAGAGGCTTTTAGACGATTATAGAGTTTTCAGATTTAGACTTTAGTATTTTAAGGTTTTTTTTGGTACTGTGATACCACCTTATTTAAGATATTTCATTATTCAAGATTGAACCTTACGCCCTCTTTGTTCATGTTTTTGCATTTTATATGTATATTATGCAGTTACAGGTACAAATTCAGTCATGGGTTAGCTTGTGATCCTTCGGGGTCATGAGCACCTGTAGCATTTTGGTTTAGAAAATCGAGGCATTACAAACTTGGTATCAGAGCCTAAGGGTCAATAGAGTCTCGGGAGTCTGAAAGCCGCATCTAGTAGTGTATTGTACATGGGTTTGTTGCACGCCACATTTATCTACAGGAGGCTATAAGATGTTTGAGGAAAATTCTCTCTTCTTCAGTATTCATCTCGTGCCAGTGAGCAGTCAAATTTGTATAGCTTGTTTTCTCATCCTTGCATCTATTCATGCTATCCAAAATCTCAGAGAATGTAACTATTTCAAGGTAAAATCTCCTAGTAGTTGCAATTTCAGTCCATCTCATGCATTGGATTCATACCCTCGAAGTTTAGTTATAATCTAGTTCGTAGATGCCCTGTGCATTACCCCAGTATCTCCGCAAGGTAAACATTCCCAGAGGGACATAGTGTCCCAAGGGGGAGATACCCCACCTTTTCTTGATGCTTTCATGTTCCTATTATAAATTAGTTATCAAGTTCCATATCATAATCGATCAAGCTTTCAAGAGTCAGCTCAGTCAGATATGCAGGCATTAGATATAGGTGTTCAGTAGAGAAAGTACTACTTATCAGTATCTTCACTCATACATTTACATATCATGCCAGTCATGTAATCATGCATCAGATATGCATGGATTCAGCCTTTCAGTTGTGCATTAGATATGAATTCTCATTTTGAGAAAACTCACTTTATTAGAATCCTCAGTCTTATATTCATGAATCAGCTTCCCATGCATCAGATATGCATGTTCAGTATGTTGTGCTCAGCTTTCAGTCATGTCAGTCATGAAACAATCTTTCAGTAGTGTATATCTTGTACGTACTTCATCTTATCGTCTCTCCTGCCTCAGTTAATTTCCATTCGAGGATGAATGTTCCCACGGGGGAGATATTGTAATACCCCACATGTTTCTAAGATAGGAGACGAACCATTTTTCCTACTTATGAAATCTCCTATCCTATTATTCATACTTGATTACATGAGTTACAATTAGTATCCTAGAGATAATATAGTTTATGATGCGTTAAGCATGTTCATATGAGTCACTTAACGTAATACAAGCTAAGAGTTTTTGAATCCATCAAGTTTTAGTGTTCGATTTCGTAAGGGTCATATTTGAACGAGTATAACTCGATGTTAATATGGTATTTATTCATATTTATACCCACCAAATTATATAAAATCGAATTAGCTTTCCAACGATACCAATTTCGCCTTAATCCAATACCCGAGCGAAAAGTTATGCCCATTTTCGTGAGAGACAGGAAGGGTATGAGATTGGTTAGGCGCCACCCAACCAAACTTAGGCGATTGGTTAGGCGCCATCCAAACTAGCTTGTAAGAATACTTGGGCGCCGCCTAAGTCAGTTCCAAGTGCCAAAAACACTCCGTTTTGAGTTAGTTTGAGGGTAATTAAGTATTTTAACACTCCTTACACGTCCCTAAACTTAACCCTACAAAATATATAGCTCCTAATTATATTACAACCTTACTAAAATCTGAAGTTCATCATCCAAGAGCACTAAAAGAGAAACACAACTAGGGTTGCATAATTAACCTTGAAGATACAATTTCAAGGAAATTCCTCCGTCAATCATCAAGAATCTTCCTTCTAAGGTATGCGTGAGTTGATTAATGGACTTCTTCCATCCATGAAGCTCAAGAATCATCTTCTAAATTATCTATTATGATGTTTATGTTGTTGGTGGTTGATGTTCATGTGGTTGGAGTTTGATGATGCCTAAGATGGGATCTTTGTATGTTTTGTGTGATGATATGGTGATATTTAATGTATAAATATCTGAAATTGGTGGTTGAATATTTGTAATTTGATGAATCCACCTATGCCTAAGATATGTATGTAAGGTGTTTGTGAAAATACCTAAGGGAATAGAAATCATGCTTTTATGACATAATAAGTCCTAAATGACTATTCCATGTTCTAAGTTTATGTTCAACGTGATCACCATGCTATTGTCTTAAATTGAAGATGTTGTATGAGATGTTCATGATATTGTTGTGATATGGAATGACCATGTTATTGAAGCCATGCAAGTATATACATGTTATGTGCATTCCCGATCATGTGATAGTTTGTTGAGAATCATTCTTATTATGAAATCCTTACTTATGATAATGTGAATGATGGACTCTACTCTTATGATCAAGTCAGTCATATGTGTTAGTTTCCTTCCATCGAGTCCTGGGGGTACTTGTACCCAAAAACTATAGCTGTGTGCCTAGAGCTAGTGTCATGTTTCAAGGCATCCTCAGTCCAGATATGCTCCATAGATTTCAGTTAGTCACGTGACTTAGAAAAACTCAGAAATCTCAGTAGTTCAATAGTCCTAGTAGTTTCAGTACTCTCAGTCAGACCTCAAATATCAAGTAGCTTTTTCGTCAGTCAATGGAACTCAGTGAATTCAGCTTAGTTCAGCTAAGAAAATATTATTAGCTCAGTTAATCATTTTATAAATCAGTTCAGTTCAGTTAGTCAGTTCAGCACAGTTAATCTCTTTAGAGTCTTTCAGGTAGGAGTAGAGACTAGCATCGAGTGAGTGTAGGGATGGCGGTTTTTCCCGTTATAATGGCAGAGCCGTTAGCAGCAATCCCTGTACTCCAAAACTACGTAGCCAGCGCAAGACAGGAGTCACCCGTTAGATTAAGGCTATAGTTGACTATTATATTGCCTTAGGCTTGATTTCCTGTTCAGGGTCACCCGTCAGAGAGGCTTGACCATAATAGAGGTCTCTACCTGTGGCACGGTATTGACACCCTTCCAATCAGGGCAAAGATTGGACCCCACCAGTAAAGTATCAGGGCATGTTGGTTAGGTTACTACCTCCCACAGTCACAGTTACAGTTACAGTTTCAGTATCTGTATTCAGAGTAGAAATCAGAAAACAGGACTGTCAGATACAGTCATCGATCCCAGTAAGGAACTCAGATAGTTCCATTGATTCCTGGAACATCCCGTCAGAGAGGCTTGTTCCCATATTCAGATGCTTATTATTACATCTAGAGGTCACCCAGCAGGCAGGCTTGATCTCAATCTCAGATTCAGTCGAGTATTCTCATTATCAGTTTCATAGATCACTCGTTAGATAGGACTGATCTCAGACTTAGATGTTCAGATACAATTAGGAACTCAGATAGTTCCATTGATTCCTGGACCATCCTTTCAGATAGGCTTGGTCCCATATTCAGATGCTTATTATTAGATCTAGAGGTCACTCGGCAGACAGGCTTGATCTGAATCTCATATTCAATCGGGTATTCTCATTATCATTTTTAGAGATCACTCGTTAGCTAGGACTGATCTCAGACTTAGATGTTCAGATACAGTTTGGAACTCAAATAGTTTTCCCCAGAATTAGGACTGTTAGATACAGTCATCCATGTTATCAGTCATTCAGTATCTTAGTATCACGAAATTCATGTTGTCAGAGTTCAAAATCAAGTAGTCAGTATCTCCACGAGTTCAGTAGCAGTTACATATGTATGTATGTATGTATTCTCACGTTCATATTAGTTAGCATGTTCATTCATATAAACCTCATGCATTTAGCCTACCCCCACGTATACTCAGTACTTTAGTTGTACTGATGCATTTGCACCATGGTGCTTTCTTTTTATGTTACACCATAGGTTCTGAGGTGTAGATTCCAGATCAGCAGTAGTAGTTTAGTAAGAAGTGATTCCTCATCTTTCGAGGACATGATCGTTACATTTATTATTCCAGTATTTCAGTTTATTTTCAGTTTAGGGAGTTAGTTGGAGACATGTTCCTACAACTCCTTATTCAGACAGTTTAGAGGCTTTCAGACGATTTTAGAGTTTCAGATTTAGACTTTAGTATTTTTTGTTTTGTTTTGGTAATGTGATACCACCTTATTTAAGATATTTTATTATTCAAGATTGAACCTTACTCCAACTTTGTTCATGTTTCCGCATTTTATATGTATATTATGCAGTTACAGGTACAACTATCAGTCATGGGTTAGCTTGTAGTCCTTCTTCATGAGAACCGTGTAGCGTTCCGGTTCAGAAAATTGGGGCGTTACAGGGTCCCTAAACCACATATCATGCTTTCTTATCAACACAACAAATGATGCACGCCACGCTAGGCATTCTGCATCACTTTTCCTTTATTAATTTTCAATGCATATTCATTCCCGAGGTTTTTCTCACTTGAATTTTCAGTCCGTACTTATTCCCTAGGTTGTTCACGTGAATGTTTAATGCTAAGTATTTTTTTAGTTTTCTATGGCTGTTTCAGGTTTATTTACATGAATTTCAATACTTAGTGCTTTGTTAGTTTTTGATTTTGTTAATTTCAATCAAGAATTTAGTTCTTTTTCATTTGAGGTTTGCATTTTTGCAGATTAAAAATAGGGACTCAAACAAATAAATGGTCTCAACAATTAATGTGACTCCCAACACGTGGGAGGCTCTATGACATTCGAGGTGTGAGTCCCTTAACGACACACCATGCTTGCCTATTACCACAACAAATCATGCATGACACTCTACACATCCTACATCACTTTTTCTTTTAAAGTTTTCAATGTATATTCATTCTCGAGGTTCTTTCCACATGAATTTTCAGTCCATGCTCATTCCCTAGGTTGTTCACGTGAATTTTTAAGGCTAAGTGCTATTTCAATTTTCGATGGCCGTTTCAAGTTTGTTCACGTTATTTCAATAGCTAGTGATTGTTAAGTTTTCAATTTTGGCTATTTCAGTCTAGAATTTAGTGCTTTTTCGTTTGAGATTTTAATTTTGTGTAGAGTAAAAATAGGGACAACAACAAATAAGGGGTCACAAAAATTAATGTTCTTTTTTAGTTTTGTTTTTATGCATAATTGAAGTGGGGACTCGAACAAATAGGGGATTGCAACAATTAATACGACTCATAATATGTCATATTTAAGACAATACGTAGGAACCTGCATGACATTCCAGGCACAGGCTCTACACGACACACGCACTAAGTGTGCATGACACGCAGGGCATCCTACATCTCTTTTCTTTTGAAAATTTTCAATATATATTGATTCCCGTGGTTTTTTCACGTGAATTTTCTGTACTTAGTGTTCTTTGAATTTTTTATTTTGATCGTTCCAGTCTTGCCTTTTTGCATAGAGGAAATTTTTTGGTTTGTGCTTTTTGCTTTTGTGAAGAATAGTAGTTGGAACTCAAACAAATAATGAGAAGTGTAAATTAATGTGATGCACAATATTTCATATTCAAGGTAACATGTGAGAGCTTGCATGACACAACAAATCATGCACGACATGCTAGGCATCCTGCAACACGTTTCCTTTTTCAGTTTTCAATGCATATTCATTCTCGCGTTTTTTTCACGTGAATTTTCAGTCCGTGCTTATTCCTTAGGTTGTTCACGTGAATTTTTAACGCTAAAGGCTTTAACAGTTTTCGATGTCCATTTTAGGTTAGTTCACGTCAATTTCAATACTTAGTGCTTTTTTTGTTTTCGGTTTTGGCCATTTCAGTCTAGAATTTAAGTGCTTTTTCCTTTGAGGTTTGTTTTTATGCAGAGTAAGAATAGGCACTCGGACAAATAAGGGGTCACGACAATTAATGTGACTCCCAATATCATTTAAGGTAACACGTAAGAGCCTGCACGACATTCTTGGCGTGGGTCCTTAAACGACACACCATGCGTGCCTATAACCACAAAAAATCATGCACGACCCTCTAGGCATCCTGCATCACTTTTCCTTTGTTAATTTTCAATGTATTTTCATTCCTGAAGTTTTTTCACTTGAATTTTCAGTCCGTGCTTATTCCCTAGGTTTTTCACGTGAATTTTTAACGATAAGTGCTTTTTCCATTTTCGATGGTCGTATTAGGTTAGTTCACGTGAATTTCAATACTTAGTGCTTTGTTAGATTTTGATTTTGTCCATTTCAATCTAGAATTAGTGCTTTTTCATTTGGGGTTTAGCTTTTGTGCAGAGTAAAAATAGGGACTCGAATAAATAAGGGGTCTCGACAATTAATGTGACACCCAATATGTCATATTTAAGGAAACACGTGGGAGAATCTACGACATTCTACATGTGGGTCCCTAAATGACACACCAAGCGTGCCTATTACCACAACAAATCATGCACGACACGCTAGACATCCTGCATCACTTTTTCTTTTTTAGTTTTCAATGCATATTCATTCCCGAGGTTCTTTTCACATGAATTTTCAATCCATGGATATTCCCTAGGTTGTTCACGTAAAATTTTAATGCTTAGTGGTTTTTCAATTTTCGATGGTCATTTCAGGTTTGTTCATGTGATTTCAAATGTTAGTGCTCTTTTAGTTTTAAGTTTTGGCTATTTTAGTCTAGAATTTAGAATTTTTTCGTTTGGGGTTTTACTTTTCAGCAAAGTAAAAATAGGGACTAAAACAAATAAGGGGTCGCGACAAATAATGTGCTTTTTTAGTTTTGTTCTTATGTATAATTGAATTGGGGACTCGAACAAATAGAGGATTGCAACAATTAATGTTACTCATAACATGTCATATTTAAGGCAATACGTAGGTGCCTGCATGACATTCTAGGCACGGGTTCTACACGACACACGCACTATGTGAGCATCCTACATCACTTTTCTTTTTTCATTTTTCAATATATATTTATTCCCGTGGTTTTTTCATGTGAATTTTCTGTACATAGTGCTTTTTTAATTTTTGATTTTGATCATTTCAGTATTGAGTTTTTGCATAGAGGAAAATTTTTGGTTTGTGTTTTTTGCTTTTGTGCAGAATAGTAGTTGAAACTCGAACAAATAAAAAGAAGTGACAATCATTGTGACACCCAATATGTCATATTTAAGTTAACACGTGGGAGCTTGCATGTGCACAACAAATCATGTACGACATGCTAGGCATCCTGCATCACTTTTCCTATTTTAGTTTTCAATGCATATTCATTCCCGCTGTTTTTTCATGTGAATTTTCGGTCTGTGCTTATTCCCTAGGTTTTTATGTGGATTTTAAACGCTAAGTTCTTTTTCAGTTTTCAATGGCCGTTACAGGTTTTATCACATGAATTTCAATAGTGCGTTTTTAGTTTTCTATTTTGGCCATTTCAGTCTAGAATTTACTGTTTTTTCATTTGAGGTTTTGCTTTTGTGCCAAGTTAATATAGGGACTCACACTAATAAGGTGTCACGACAATTAATGTGACTTCCGATATGTCATTTAAGGCAACACATGCGAACCTGCAGACATTCTAGATGGTTGTTCCTAAACGACACACCATGCGTGCCTATCACAACACCAAATCATGCACGACATGTTAGGCATCCTGCACCACTTTTTCTTTTTTAGTTTTCAATGCATATTCATTCTCGAGGTTTTTTCACTTGAATTTTTAGTCTGTGCTTTTTCCCTAGGTTGTTCACGTGATTTTTTAACGCTAAGTGTTATTTTAGTTTTCGATGGCCGTTTCAGGTTTGTTAACGTAAATTTCAATACTTAGTGCTTTATTAGTTTTCAAATTTTGTCCATTTCAATCGAGAATTTAGTGCTTTTTTGTTTGAGGTTTCGCTTTTGTGCAGAGTAAAAATAGGGAATCAAACAAATAAGGGGTCGCGACAGTTAATGTGACTCCCAATATGTCATATTTAAGGAAACACATGGGAGCCTCCACGAAATTCTAGGTGTGGGTCCCTAAACGACACACTATGCTTGCCTATTACCACAACAAATCATGCACGACACCTAGACATCCTGCATCACTTTTCCTTTTAAAGTTTTCAATGCATATTCATTCCCGAGGTTCTTTTCAATTGAATTTTAAGTCCATGCTTATTCCCTAGGCTGTTCACGTGAATTTTTAATGCTAAGTGCTTTTTCAATTTTCAATGGCCGTTTCAAGTTTGTTCAGGTTATTTCAATAGTTAGTGCTTATTATGTTTTCGGTTTTTGCCATTTCAGTCTAGAATTTACTGCTTTTTCGTTTGAGATTTTAATTTTTTGCAGAGTAGAAATAGGGACCCGAACAAATAAGGGGTCGCAAAAATTAATGTTCTTTTTTAGTTTTTTCTTTTATGCATAATTGAAGTGGGAAATCGAATAAATAGGGGATTGCTACAATTAATACGACTCAAAATATGTTATATTTAAGACAATACGTAGGAGCCTGCATGAAATTCCAGGCACGGGCACTACACGACAAACGCACTATATGTGCACGATACGCAGGGCATCCTACATCTCTTTTCTTTTTTAAATTTTCAATATATATTGATTCCTGTGGTTTTTTCACGTGAATTTTTAGTACTTAGTGTTTTTCGGATTTTTGGTTTTGATCGTTCCAGTCTTTAGTTTTTGCCTAGAGGAAAAATTTTGGTTTGTTATTTTTGCTTTGTGCAGAATAGTAGTTGGAACTCAAACAAATGATGAGAAGTGACAATTAATGTGACGCCCAATATGTCATACTTAAGGTAACATGTGAGAGCTTGCACGACACGACAAATCTTGCACGACATGCTAGGCATCCTGCAACACGTTTCCTTTTTCAGTTTTCCATGCATATTCAATCTCGCGGTTTTTCACGTGAATTTTCAGTCCGTGCTTATTCCCTAGGTTGTTCACGTGAATTTTTAATGCTAAGTGCTTTTATAGTTTTCGATGGCCGTTTCAGGTTAGTTCACGTGAATTTATATACTTAGTGCTTTTTTTGTTTTCGGTTTTGGACATTTCAGTTTAGAATTTAAGTGCTTTTTTGTTTGAGGTTTTAATTTTGCGCAGAGTCAAAATAAGGACTCGAACAAATAAGGGGTCACGACAATTAATGTGACTCTCAATATGTCATTTAAGATTACACATGGGAGCCAGCATGACATTCTTGGTGTGGGTCCCTAAACGACACACCATGCGTGCCTACAACCACAACAAATCATGCACGACACTCTAGGCATCGTAGTCACTTTTCCTTTGTTAGTTTTCAACGTACATTCATTCCTGAGGTTTTTTTCTCTTGAATTTTTTGTCCATGCTTATTCCCTAGGTTTTTCACGTGAATTTTTAACGCTAAGTGTTTTTTCCATTTTCGATGGCCGTTTTAGGTTGTTAGTTCACGTGAATTTCAATACTTAGTGCTTTGTTAGTTTTTTATTTTGTCCTTTTCAATCTAGAATTTAGTGATTTTTAATTTGAGGTTTTGGCTTTGTGCATAGTAAAAATAGGAACTCGAATAAATAAGGGGTCGCGACAATTAATATGACTCCCAATATGTAATATTTAAGGAAACACATGGGAGCCTCCACGACATTCTAGATGTGGGTCCCCAAGTGACACACCATGCGTGCCTATTACCACAACAAATCATGCACGACACTCTAGACATCCTGCATCACTTTTCCATTTTTAGTTTTCAATGCATATTCATTCCCGAGGTTCTTTTCACATGAATTTTCAATCCATGCTTATTCCCTAGGTTGTTCACATGAATTTTTAACGCTAAGTGCTTTTTCAATTTTTGATGATCGTTTCAGGTTTGTTCATGTGATTTCAATTGTTAGTGTTTTTTTAGTTTTCGGTTTTGGCTATATTAGTCTAGAATTTAATGCTTTTTCATTTGAGGTTTTGCTTTTTTGCATAGTAAAAATAGGGACTCGAACAAAAAAGGGGTCGCGACAATTAATGTGCTTTTTTAGTTTTGTTCTTATGCATAATTGAAGTGGGACTTGAACAAATAGGGGATTGCAACAATTAATGCGACACATAGCTTGTCATATTTAAGGCAATACGTAGGAGCCTATATGACATTCTAGGCACGGTCTCTACACGATACACGCACTATGTGTGCATCCTACATCACTTTTCTTTTTCCATTTTTCAATATATATTGATTCCCGTGGTTTTTCAGGTGAATTTTCAGTACTTAGTGTTTTTTTTTAATTTTTGATTTTTATCGTGTCAGTCTTAGTTTTTGCCTAGAGGAAAATTTTTGGTTTGTTTTTTTTGCTTTTGTGCAGAATAGTAGATGGAACTCGAACAAATAATAAGAAGTGACAATTATTGTGACACCCAATATGTCATATTTAAGTTAACACGTGGGAGCTTGCTTGGCAAAACAAATCATGCACGACATGCTAGGCATCCTGCTTCACTTTTCCTTTTTTATTTTTCAATACATATTCATTCTCGTTGTTTTCCACATAAATTTTCAGTCTGTGCTTATTCCCTAGGTTGTTCATGTGAATTTTTAACGCTAAGTGCTTTTTCCAGTTTTCGATGGTCGTTTCAGGTTTGTTCACATGAATTTCAATACTTAGTTCTTTTTTAGTTTTCGATTTTGGCCATTTCGTTATAGAATTTAGTGCTTTTTCGTTTGGGGTTTTTCTTTTGTACAAAGTTAATATAGGAACTTTGACTAATAAGGGGTCACAAAAATTAATGTGACTCCCAATATGTCATTTAAGGCAGCACGTGGGAGCCTGATAACATTCTAGATGTGGGTTACAAACGACACACCATGCGTGCCTATCACCACACAAAATCACTCTCGACATGCTAGGCATCCTGCATCACTTTTCCTTTTTTAGTTTTCAATAAATATTCATTCTCGAGGTTTTTTCAATAGAATTTTTAGTCTGTGCTTATTCCCTAGGTTGTTCACGTGAAATTTGAACGCTAAGTGTTTTTTAGTTTTCGATGTCCGTTTCAGGATTGTTCATGTGAATTTCAATACTTAGTGCTTTATTAGTTTTCAATATTTTCCATTTCAATCGAGAATTTAGTGCTTTTTTGTTTGAGGTTTTGCTTTTGTGCAGAGTAAAAATAGGGACTCAAACAAATAAGGGGTCACGATAATTAATGTGACTTCCAATATGTCATATTTAAGGCAACACGTGGGAGCCTCCGCGATATTCTAGGTGTGGGTCCCTAAACGACACACCATGCATGCCTATTACCATAACAAATCATGCATGATATGCTAGACATCTTGCATCACTTTTTCTTTTTTAGTTTTCGATGCATATTCATTCCCTAGGTTCTCTTCACATGAATTTTTAGTCCATGCTTATTCCCTAGGTTGTTCACGTGAATTTTTAACGCTAAGTGTTTTTTTAATTTTCGATGGTCGTTTCAGGTTTGTTCATGTGATTTCAATAGTTAGTGTTTTTTTAGTTTTTGGTTTAGGCCATTTCAGTCTTGAATTTAGAGATTTTTGATTTCAGGTTTTGCACACAGAGTAAAAATAGTGATACAAGTGTGATCATGACCATGGATACTCTTTTGAGCATTTTGAAGACTACCTAAAAGAGTGCACAAGCCCAAGTCTGAAGAAGGCCTAAAACCATCCTTTGGTGCACTTAGGGGGTGGGGGGGTGGGGCTTTGGGAGCCCTTTAATGAAAGGTCTCTTTTGTCATTTGTCTATTTTTGTAATGTTGTATAAATAGAACATTGTAGGGTTTAAGTCCATTAGTGTTTGTATGCTATTGAAAGAACTCTTCTTTTAGAGAAAGAGAGAGTCCAAAATCGAAACTAGGGCATAACACAATGGTGGAATCACTTGTGTGTTGCATCTGCTTAATACGTTGGTGCTTGGATGTTGGACGCCTTTCTTTTTTTATTTTAAGATATAGGTGATTGTACTGTGTGGAGTTAAGGGTACAATAATATCACAAGTTCTTGGGTTCTTAAGATTGTACCTCCATTTGTCTATCTTTCTATCTTTACTTCCTTGTAATTATTGGTTCTTATGTTAGTATAATCCATTTGTGTTCTCTTCATTGTAACCATGTGTTTTTTTTATTATTATCTTGTTCTTCATCTTGTTGGTTACATGTAGTTTGGTTTGACTGCCTTGGTGTAATAAACACCTTATAATCTCTTTATTCTTGCCTAGTTAGTGAATCCTAGAGGGGTCACCAAAGAAGTCCTCAGTTTCTAAGACTTGTGGACTATTTTGGTGTATGTTTTAGTGACTTTTTGGCGTTCTCGTATCATTTGGTATCAGAGAATGACTTGATTTTATTCTCACAAGATCAAATCTTGGGCTTGCTTGTTAGAAAAATCAGAAAAAAAAATAGAAGTGTTCTTGTGTTTGTGTTCTTGGCCGAGAAGTGTAGACATTGTTAATATTGTTTTGGCCAAGAGATTTTGACTATATCTAGTAGAAATTTTTTTTGTCTAGTGTGTTTCTTGTGTTGGCTTCTTTCTCACTAACACAAAGGTGTCTAGATCTAAAGTTGAACTTAAAAATGGTGGCACTGTTGATTTGAACTTGAGTTGGTCGTACTGTGATGTTGTTGTAGTTCTTGAAAAATTGTTGTTGTGTTCATATCGTTCTTTACCTATTCTCATAACTTAACCCACATAAAGTGTAAATAGATCCCAAATGTTGTAAATCTAGTTGTGAGAAGACTTGAACTCATCACTTCCTGGACTTGACAACCACTTTTCAATTACTTTTTCTTAAATTAAGGGCCTTGTTTTGTGGAACTAGTACAAGCCAAGTATCACATTTTTTGAGATTGAATTTGAAAAAGGGTCAAGACTTGTATTTTCCCCCCATTACCAATTGTCTTCCATTCCAAATTGTGTGAAGATTAAAATTTCAAGTTTGTGACAACAATTTGTGTGGGACCAAGACCAATTACATGCTACCACGTCACCCTTGCTACTGTTCACGTCAATATTAAGATCAAATTTGAATTTTTTAGTTCTAATTGTTGACTCATGGTTTCATTACTTTATCCTAGAACTAATTAACAAACTAGTAAACTCCTACTAGATTGTCAATTAGTCCTTCGAATCCATTGTTCGTGTTTACGTTTACTTTGTGATTCTGTCATTTTGAAAATCGTAGTACTTCTTTATTCAAGTTCAGACATTACTTTCTTGAGTCGTAAAATAAAAGAATCCATTCTGACTAAGGAGTATACTTACTCTTCAACTCACCACGAGCTACAAGCTGACTTGCAAATGTTTGTGAAATCAAGTGAGAGACCACAAAGTGTGAGATAGTGAAGTGAGGTTGTTTTGAACTAACGTGTGTTTTGTGTTGTAGGTTTTGTATTGTATTGTTGTGCATGACATTGCGGACTGATTTGGTGTTTTGATTGGACCGTAACTTGAAGGGTTATTTTTCGTACAACCATAATGGAACCCGAGGTTTCAAATGCTCAAACAATGGACAATAATGCCATCAATCTCATTTTGGCTGGTCTTGAAACTATGTCCTGAGATGTGGCAAGTTTGAATGTGGGTCTTGAGAAATTAGATACGGATGTGGCATCAATGTGTTGGATATTAGAACGTGTGGAAAGACAAAGGAGTCGACCTTCCACCCCTCAAAACATTTCCCCAACTAATACTCCTGAGACCTTCTACTAAATGCTCTATCCACCAATTTCCACATATCAAACCAATCTTTAATCTCGAAGCCAAAAATAAGATAGAACAATCCATCCTCCACTCCAACAAGTCCAATAAGAAGGGCTTGGAACCCAAATACCACCACCAAACCCGAACCCTCCCATCCAAAATCCACTTGACCAAAGACCTCACTATCCAAATCCAATCCGCCACTATAAGCTCCACTTATCCCAAATAGACCCATCCATGTTGAGGGCTATGGTAGGGGAGGACAATATGATTGTTATGGTTCATATGATGATGCTTACGTGAGAGGGGAAGATATAAGGGGAAGGCATGGTGATCCGAGGGAAGTTCATGTCTGAGAAGGTAGAGTTGGTCATTGGAATCAACAAGGTAACCAAAACCATGACATAAGGATAAACTCCATAAAAGTTAGCCTTCCATTTTTCAAGGGTGAGAGTGATACCAAAGCTTATCTTTCTTGGGAGTCATTGTGTGACAAGATATTCCAACTTAATGATCTCACCGATGAAAAGAAGAGTTGATATGTGATAGCTCACTTTGAAGGGTATGCTAATATGTGGTGGGAGTATGTTAAACGGTTAGGAAATGAGATGATTGGGGACAACCTCCTCCTTGGTTTTGGTTGAAGAACCTTATACGGCAAAGGTACTTGCCCAAGACTTATAGACATTATCTCCTTGCCAAATTGTACAATTTGAGGCAAGGGAGCAAGAGTTCCATGGGTTACTACGATGAATTTCAACAATTGATGTTGAAACTTGACCACCAAGGAGTGATAGTAAATCATGACATTGTGCACTTCAAGGTTGGGTTAAACGAGGACATCTCCACTCGCATGACCCTTCACAAATTTGACACAATAGATGGCATCTTCCAAGTGGCTTTACAGGTTGAGAGAGAGCTCAAAGAAGGCTCATTCATGTCTGCCCAACCCGAGGCCAGCAAGGTTTTCGTAAAACATCCCCCGAGGTATAAAGGTAAAGTGAATTCTACTTCCAATCACAAGGGAAATCAATGCTTCACGTGTCAAGGGTGGGGGTACAAGGCTAGTGAGTGCCCAAACCAGATCAATGTAATCCAAAGGGAGGGAAAATTTTACTATCTTGTAGAAGAGGTGGGCATTAAATCGGTTAAGAGTGATTGCAAATAGCAATATGGAGAGCAATAACAAGCCTAAGTACAAAATGAAGAGTACAGAGAAGATGTGTGGCACAAGAAGGAGATTGTGCAGTGCCTTTGTAAAAGAGGTGAGCCCGTGAATTTGTGGTAAAATTCCTCTCAAGATGGAGAGGATGATACAAGTATGATCATGACCATGGACACTTTTTTGAGCATTTTGAAGTCTACCTAAAAGAGTTCACAAGAACAAGTGTAAAGGATGGCCAAACCCGTCCTTTGGTGCACTTAAGGGGGGGCTTTGGGAGCCCTTTAATGAAAGGGATCTTGTGTCATTTGTCTTTTTTGTCATTTCCTTGATACGTTGGTGCTTGGGTGGTGGAAAAATCTCTTGTGTCATTGTAAGAGATAGGTGATTGTAGTGTGTGGTTTTAAGGGTCCAAGAATATCACAAGTTCTTGGGTTCTTAAGATTATACCTCCATTTGTCTATCTTCCTATCTTTACTTCCTTGTAATCATTGGTTCATATGTTGGTATAATCTATTTGTGTTCTCGAAATTGTAACCGTGAGTAGTTGTTATTGTTATCTTGTTCTTCATTTTGTGGGTTAAATCTAGTTTCGGTTGGCTGCCTTGGTGTAATAAACACCTTGTAATCTCTTTATTCTTGTCTAGTTAGTGAATCCGAGAGGGGACACAAAAGAGGTCCTCGGTTTCTAAGACTTGTGGACTATTTTTGTGTATGTGCCAGTGTCTTCTTAGTCTTTCTCATATCAAATAGGCACTCGAACAACAAGGTGTCGCGACAATTAATGTGTTTGTTTAGTTTTGTTTTAACGTATAATTGAAGTGGGGACTCGAACAAATAGGGAATTGCAACAATTAAAACGACTCATAATATGTCATATTTAACGCAATACGTAGGAGCCTGCATGACATTCTAGGCACGGGCTCTACACAACACACGCACTATATATGCACGACACGCAGGGCATCTAGCATCACTTTTTTTTCAATTTTCAATATAAATAGATTCCTGTGATTTTTTCACGTGAATTTTCAGACTTAATATTTTTTAAATTTTTAATTTTGATCGTTTCAGTCTTGTGTTTTTGCCTAGAGGAAAAATTTTCTTTGTGTCTTTTGCTTTTGTTAAGAATAGTAGTTGGAACTCAAACAAAAAATGAGAAGTGCCAATTAATGTAACACCCAATATGTGATATTAAAGGTAATACGTGGGAGCTCTCAAGACACAACAAATCATGCACGACACGCTAGGCATCCTGCATCACTTTTCCTTTTTCAGTTTTCAATGCATATTCATTCCCGTGGTTTTTTCACGTGAATTTTCAATCGGTGCTTATTCCCTAGGTTGTTCACGTGAAATTTTAACGCGAAGTGCTTTTTTAGTTTTGGATGGCCATTTCAGGTTTGTTCACGTGAATTTCAATACTTAGTGCTTTGTTAGTTTTCAATTTTGGTCATTTCAGTCTAGAATTTAGTGCATTTTGGTTTGAGGTTTTGCTTTTGAGCAGAGTAAAAATAGAGACTCGAACAAATAAGGGGCTGCGACAATTAATACGACTCCCAATAAGTCATATTCAAGGCAACAAGTGGGAGCCTCCTCGACATTCTTGGTGTGGGTCCCTAAATGATACACCATGCATGCCTATTACCACAACAAAACATGCACGACACGCTAGGCATCCTGCATCACTTTTCCTTTTTCAGTTTTCAATGCATATTCATTCCAGCGGGTTTTTACGTGAATTTGCAGTTCGTGCTTATTCCCTAGGTTGTTCACGTTAATTTTTAACACTAAGTGCTTTTTCAATTTTCGATGGCCGTTTCATGTTTGTTCACGTGATTTAAATAGTTAGTGCTTTTTAGTTTTCGGTTTTGGCCATTTCAGTCTAGAATTTAGTGTTTTTTAGTTTAAGGTTTTGCTTTTGTGCCGAGTAATAATAGGGACTTGAACAAATAAGGGGTCGCGACAATTAATGTTGTGTTTTTATTTTTATTTTTATGCATAATTGAAATAGGGACTCAAACAAATAGGGGATTGCAACAATTAATGCGACTCATAATATGTCATATTTAAGGCAATACGTCGGTTCCTGCATGACATTCTAGGCATGGGATCTACACGACACACGCACTATATGTGCACAACACGCCAGGCATCCTTTATCACTTTTATTTTTTCAATTTTTAATATATATTGATTCCCATGTTTTTTTCGCGTGAATTTTCAGTACTTAGTGTTTTTTAAATTTTTGATATTGATTGTTTCAGTCTTGATTTTTGCCTAGAAGAAAATTTTTGGTTTGTGTTTTGTGCTTTTGTACAGAATAGTAGTTGGAACTCGAACAAATAATGAGAAGTGACAATTAATGTGACTCCCAATATGTCATATTTAAGGTAACACGTGGGAGCTTGCATGACTCAACAAATCATGTACGACACGCTAGGCATCCTGCATAACATTTCCATTTTCAGTTTTCAATGCATATTCATTCCCACAGTTTTTCACATAAATTTTCAGTCTGTGCTTATTCCATTGGTTGTTCACCTGAATTTTTAATGCTAAGTGCTTTTTTAGTTTTCAATGGCCGTTTCAGGTTTGTTCACGTAAATTTCAATACATAGTGCTTTTTTAGTTTTCGGTTTTGGCCATTTCATTAGAGAATTTAGTGCTTTTTCATTTGAGGTTTTGCATTCGTGCAGAGTTAAAATAGGGACTTGAACAAATAAGGGGTCAAGACAATTAATGTGACTCCCAATATGTCATCAAAGGCAACACGTGGGAGCCTGCACGACATTCTAGGTGTGGCTCCATAAACTTCACACCATGCGTTCCTATCACTAAAACAAATCATGTACGACACACTAGGCATCCTGCATCACTTTTTCCTTTTTAGTTTTCACTGCATATTCATTCCCCACGTTTTTTAAACTTGAATTTTCAGTCCATGCTTATTCCCTGGGTTGTTCACATGAATTTTTGACGCTAAGTGTTTTTTTAGTTTTCGATGGCCATTTCAGGTTTGTTCACGTGAATTTCAATACTTAGTGCTTTATTTGTTTTTGATTTTTTCCATTTCAATCTAGAATTTAGTGTTTTTCGTTTGAGATTTTGCTTTTGTGCAGAGTAAAAATAGGGACTCAAACAAATAAGGGTTCGCGACAAGTAATGTGACGCCCATTATGTCATATTTAAGGCAACACGTAGGAGCCTCCATGACATTCTTGGTGTGGGTCCCTAAACGACACACCAAGCATGCCTATTACCACAACAAATTATTCACGCATGGTAGACATACTGTATCACTTTTTCTTTTTTAGTTTTCAATGCATATTCATTACCGAGGTTCTTTTCACATGAATTTTCAGTCCATGCTTATTCCCTAGGTTGTTCTCGTGAATTTTTAATGCTAAGTGTTTTTTTAGTTTTCAATGACAGTTTCAACTTCGTTCACGTGATTTCAATAGTTAGTGCTTTTTTATTTTCGGTTTTGGCCATTTCAATCTAGAATTTAGTGCCTGTTCATTTGACGTTATGCTTTTGTGCGGAGTAAAAACAGGGATCGAACAAATAAGGGGTCACAAAAATTAATGTGACGGATATGTCATTTTAGGCGGCACATGGGAGCCTGCACCACATTCTTGGTGTCGGTCCTTTAAAGACACACCATGTGTGCCTATTATCACTACAAGTCATGCACGACACGCTAGGCATCCTGCATCACTTTTCGTTTTTTAGTTTTCAATGCACATTCTTTCCGGGGATTTTTTGACGTGAATTGTCAGTCCTTGCTTATTCCCTAGGTTATTCACGTGAATTTTTAATGCTAATTGCTTTTTCAATTTTTGATGGTTGTTTCAGGTTTGTTCTCGTGAATTTCAATACTTAGTGCTTTTTTAGTTTTCGATTTCTGCTATTTCAATCTAGAATTTAGTGCTATTTGGTTTGAGGTTTTTCTTTTGGGCAGAGTAAAACAAGGGACTCGAACAAATAAGTGGTCGCGATAATTAATGTGACTCCCAATATGTCATAATTAAGGAAACACTTGGGATTCTCCACGACATTCTAGGTGTGGGTCCCTAAACGAAAAACCATGTGTGCCTATTACCACAACAAATCATGCATGACATGCTAGACATCCTGCATCACTTTTCTTTTTTTAGTTTTCAATGAATATTTATTCCCGAGGTTCTTTTCACTTGAATTTTCAATCATGATTATTCCCTAGGTTGTTCACGTGAATTTAAACGCTAAGTGCTTTTTCAATTTTCGATGGTCGTTTCAGGTTTGTTCACATGATTTCAATATTTAGTTCATTTTTAGTTACCGGTTTTGGCCATTTCAGTTTAAAATTTAGTGCTTTTTCGTTTGAGGTTTTGCTTCTATGCGGAGTAAAAATAGGGACTAAAAGAAATAAGTGGTCGCGACAATTAATGTGCTTTTTTAGTTTTATTTTTATGCATAATTGAAGTGGGGACTCGATCAAATAAGGGATTGAAATAATTAATATGACTCATAATATGTCATATTTAAGGCAATACGTCGGATCCTGCATGAAATTCTAGGCACGGGCTCTACACGACACACGCACTATGTGTGCATGACACACAGGGAATCCTACATCACTTTTATTTTTCAATTTTCAATATATGTTTATTCCCGTGGTTTTGTCGCGTGAATTTTCAATACTTAGTGTTTTTTTAATTTTTGATTTTGATTTTTTAAGTCTTGAGTTTTTGCCTAGAGGAAAATTTTTGGTTTGTGTTCTCTGCTTTTGTGCAGAATAGTAGTTGGAACTCGAAAAAATAATGAGAAGTGACAATTAATGTGACGCTCAATATGTCATATTTAAGGTGATACATGGAAGCTAGCATGACACAACAAATCATGCACAAAAATCTAGGCATCTTGCATCACTTTTCCTTTTTCAGTTTTCAATACATAGTCATTCTCGCAGTTTTTTCACGTGAATTTTCAATCCGTGCTTATTCCCAAAGTCGTTCACGTGAATTTTTAAAGCTAAGTGCTTTTTCAATTTTTGATGGCCATTTTAGGTTTGTCCACGTGAATTTCACTACTTAGTGCTTTTTAAATTTTCTGTTTTGGTCATTTCAGCCTAGAATTTAGTGCTTTTTTGTTTGAGTTTTTTCTTTTGTGCAGAGTAAATTAGGGACTCGAACAAACAAGGGGTCGCAACAATTAATGTGACCCGCAATACACCATATTTTATGTATGGGTCCCTAAACGACACACCATTTGTGCCTATCACCACAATAAATCATGGACGACACGCTAGGCATCCTGCATCTCTTTTCATTTTTTAGTTTTCAATGCACATTCATTCCGAAGGTTTTTTTCACTTGAATTTTAAGTCCGTGCTTATTCCCTAGGTTGTTCACGTGAATTTTTAACGCTAAGTCCTTTTTCAGTTTTCGATGGTCATTTTTGTTCACGTGAATTTCAATACTTAGTGCTTTGTTAGTTTTCAATTTTTTCCATTTTAGTCTAGAATTTAATGCTTTTTTGTTTGAGGTTTTGCTTTTGTGCAGAGTAAAAATATGGACTCGAACAATTAAGGGTTGACGACAATTAATAATGTTACTCCCCATATGCCATATTTAAGGCAACACGTGGGAGTCTCCACGACATTCTTGGTGTGGGTACCTAAACGACACACCATGCGTGCCTATTACCACAATAAATCATGCACTACTGGCTAGACATCCTGCATCACTTTTCCTTTTTTAGTTTTTAATGCATATTCATTTCCGAAGTTCTCTTCACTAGAATTTTGAGTCCATGCTTATTCCCTAGATTGTTCAAGTGAATTTTTAACGCTAATTGCTTTTTCAATTTTCAATGGCCTTTTCAGGTTTGTTCACGTAATTACAATAGTTAGTGCTTTTTAAGTTTTTGGTTTTAGCCATTTCAGTCTAGAATTTAGTGCATTTTCAATTGAGGTTTTGCTTTTGTGCAGAGCAAAAATAGGGACTCGAAAAAATAAGGTGTCGCGGCAATTAATGTGACTCCCAATATGTCATATTTAAGGCAACACGTGGGAGTTTGCATTGAATTCTAGGTGTGGGTCTTAAAAGACACACCATGCATGCCTATTACCATGGCGAAACATGCACGACATGCTAGGCTTCCTGCATCCCTTTTCCTTTTTCAATTTCCTTTGCATATTCATTCCCTAGCTTTTTTCACGTAAATTTTCAATGCTTAGTACTTTTATGTTTTCTATTTTGGTCCTTTCAGTCTTGACTTTAGCGCTTTTTCATTTATTTATTTTCAGTTCTGTCCTTTTCAGTATTGAAATTTAATGTGTTCAAACAATCGAGTAAAAAAAATCATCACTCACATGACTAACAACCCAAAAGGGTGTCACGTCCGAATATCATTCCTAGGCGTGACTGGTACGCGCTAACACCACTTGTCGGGAGAACCAATCTTTCATATACTTTACTAGTTAATAAGCACTAAGATAAGATATTCGCAACTCCGATGAATGAATAAATAGTGGATAATAATCCAACAAAATTTCATAATCAAACTATAAATTCATCATTCACTCGAGAACTAATTTTCTAACCAAAATCCCAAGCTAAGATCATGAAGCATCTAAAATAGAGTTAGATAATTTAAAATTTTGGGTATGCAAACCTAATGATAAAGAATATAAGCTAAAATAGCTAGATATGAAACGACAGCCTCCACAAACAATGCAAAGGCTTACCTCAGCAACAGAATCCTCATAAATAGACCGCCAGACACTAATCTCACCTTCCATAAAATATTTGCTGATATGCAAGCAAGAAGTGACCTATTTATAAATATAACGCAGTAAGATCCTCAATCCGCTACTTTAATGCCCCTGAAATAATTGTTAGAAAATACAATGCACAATGAAATGTATAAATAATATGAACATAATATCTCTTATAATGTAATGCTCAGTAGGGTCCAAACGAAAGTTCAAAACTCCACTCTGTCTGTCAACTCAATCAACACTCCCGGCTTGTCATAAACGGCGGTGAAGGTGAATAGTGTATCAACCCGATAAATTCACGGCAGTAAATATAATGCCTCAAAAGTATACTAGGCAGCAAATACAAGGCCCCTAACATATTACGGCAGCATAGGTATGCCCCTAACATATTATGGCAGCGCATATATGCCCCTAGTAAATATATCACAACCGCAAGTACGAGGCCCCTACCATATTATGGAAGCATAGGTATGCCCCTAACATATTACGGCTACGCATATGTGCCCCTAGTAAATATTTCACGACAACAAGTACAAGGCCCCTAACATATTACGGCAGCATAGGTATGCCCCAAACATATCAGGGAAGCACATGTATGCTCGTAGTAAATATGTCCAATATCACAATGTCACCTAACAACTCACAATTATATGGTTCTCTATCTACTTAAATGTTATTGAATGGAAAGGAATAAGCAATACCACAAATAAAAGAAACAAGAAGAACACACAGCTTTTACATGGAAACCCTTGATGGGAAAAACCACGGGGTAGAGGAGAGGAAAATTCAATATTATGGAGAGGAATAAGATGAGGAGACGAAAGTCTCAATGATGTATATGAAAACCACCAAAAATAACCCACTAGATCCAACTTATATAATGCGTGCGTACAAGAAAATTCTAGGCCCAAAAACATATAGGTCCATACTACAGGGGCGAAACCCCTGCACCCTAATAGGATTAGTAGTGGGCTTCGAGATCGGTCCGAACCCTATTCTACCATCACAGATCCCCCCTCCTCTCCCCCCCAAAAAAAATCAAACATGTGTCACACCATGATATTTCCAGGGTCAAATCAAGAAAATTTGGGTCATAAAATCGAACAATCTCCACTTTGACACAATTCTAATTCAGAACTCAAATCCATTTCGAGAAAACCCTCCACCTCTTCCACAAAATCCCCTAAGGGAACATCTTAATTGCTGAAACCTACCAAGTCCAAGCAATGCTCAAACATGGAACTTGGTAGTGGCTTTGTTATCATATCAGCGGGGTTATCATAGGTACTAATCTTGGTTACCATAATATCACCACGAGCAATAATTTCATGCACAAACTGATACCGAACATCGATGTGCTTTTTTATCTTGGGGAACATCTAATCTTTTGTAAGGAAGATAACATTCTGACTATCACAAAAGATCTTAGTAATCTTTAAGTCTTTGCTAAGTTCACCAAACAAACCCTACAACCAAATAACTTCCTTACAAGCTTGTGTAATAGGCATGTACTCTGCCTCAGTAGTTGACAAAGCAACTGTAGTCAGTAAAGTAGTTTTACAACTTATAGAACAACCATCAATGGTGATAATATATATTTTAAGGGATCTACTTTTATCAAGGTCTCTTGCAAAATCAGAATCAACATACCCGATCACTCCATCTCTATTTCTCCCAAATTGCAAACAAACATCTGCAGATCCATGCAAGTATCTTAAAATCCACTACACTTCTTTCCAATGTTCTTTTCTAGTATTTTCCATGTATATACTAACTACATTAACTACATACAATAAATCTTGTTGAGAACACACCATCTCATACATAAGAGATCCAATGGTACTAGAGTATCAAACTCAAGACATATAGTCATGCTCATCATCTGTCTTTGTAGATAATGCAGCCGAGAGCTTGAAATGAGATGCCAATGGAGTAATGATAGTTTGGCATTTTACAAATTGAATTTGTGAAGCACTTTCTCAATATACATTTTCTGACTAAAGTATAACTTACACGTCTCTCTATCCCTCAGAATTTCCATGCCAAGAATCTTCCTTGTTGCTCCTAAATCATTCATCTCAAACTCCTTACTCAGCTGGGATTTGACTTTTATTATCTCTCTCATATCCTTTGTTGTTATCAACGTATAATTAACATACAAGAAAAGATACACGAACAAGCCATCACTTGTCTCCTTAAAATAGTCACAGCTATCATAACTCATCCTCCTAAACATATGAGAAGTCATAAAAGAGTAAAACCTCTTATACCATTGTCTGGGTGACTGTTTTAATCCATATAGGGACTTTTTTATCAAGCATACATAGTCCTCATTTCCTGAGACTACAAAACCCTCTGGTTATTACATATAGATGTCCTCCTCAAGTCTTCATGTAAGAATGCAGTTTTGACATTCAACTTCTCAAGATCTAGATTGTGCATGGCCACAATACCAAGTAAGGCTCGAATCAAACTATTCTTTACAACTAGAGAAAATATATCTGTACGACCCAAACCGGGTCCCTAGCCATGTCGAGCATCCCGAACCATGAAGGCCGGACACCCTTCTAACTTGTAATCACATATACTGTTCATAAAAAAAATAATGCGGAAATATATACTGAAACAGAAACATGGTCATTAAATCTAAATTCAAATCATAATGAAAACTGTAGTTTGAAACATCTGAATGATATCTGACTCAGTCTGCGAAATCTATACTACATGCAAAAACCCAACTGTCTGAAAACTGGGACAAGGCGCCTAGTAGACCAAAACATACTAATGATAATGCCTGAAGTAACTAGGCCTTCTAAAAAATAGAAGGCTCACCTCGGGACTTTGCACTTCTGCTTGGAGAAAATCTACTGCTTATCTGGACTCCTAGATTGAGCCTCAGAACCTGGAAGGGAGGGGGGTCAATACAGATGTATTGTCATGTGAAGAAATAAAAAATAAAGCTTGTATATAAAAAAAAAATAGTTGAGAACTAGTCATAAACATCATGAAAGATATAATTTCAAAACACATGGGCATTTTGGAAAACATAAAGCCTTTCTGTCAATGCAATTTAATGATCTTTGTATTACTTCTGAGTTAGGTGGCACTCCCCTACAAGTCTGATATTCCACGGGCTATATGGAATCCGCCAATGACTCGGCGAGGAAGCCGCCAACCCAAGTTTTCCGCAAGAGTTGGAGTCTCTGACTCTACTACGCCACAGGGCCATCGCCAGCATAGAATAATATACCCGTATCGGCAAAACACAATTTCGGGCAATGAGTTGTCTGAACTCACGCCTTATTTGGGGAACCACCTAAACTCTCTTTATACCCAATTTTAGCCTATTCTGAAACATGCATCATTCTAGTTTCAAAATCTAAAAATCTGATTTTAAACATGCATTTTATTCTGTTCTGAATTACCATGGCATTATCTGAGTTGGTGTCATCACACCAAGACTTGCAAATCCTATTTCTGAGCCATAATGCATCATGCATGATTTTTCATCAAAAACTCAATTCAGACCACCAAACATGCAAATAGTATAAGGGATTTCATGTTCGAAAGCACAAGTCAAAACTATGTAAAAATTCTCATTCTTTCAATAAACATGTGGTGGTCATGCAATCTTTGACAAGCCATGCAACTCTTTCCATTATATGATTATGTTCAATATTCTTCAACCTAAACAACCCTCTCTTTTGAAATCAAAATCATACTCCAAATATAACATTACTCAAGACATTTCATATCATGCTTTTAGAGATTCATTCAAAATAATTCATAGCATATCATAAGCAAAGGTAAAATCATAACAAGAGAGGGATTTTTCATGAGTCGTGCTCTCAATTCAAACATCAAACTTAAAACATATGCTTACATATATATATAATTCCAAATCAATTTGGGGAAGGTCTAAAGAACAAAACAATATCATTAAAGCTTCTAAAAGCATGATTAAAATCGTAAATCCAAAACCTTTTTCTTCCAAATCAGGATTTCTAAACCCTTTGCATAATTAAAAGAAGATTTCTATTCCCATGAAATTTTAGGAAAATCCCACGTACCTTAATTTATGACTCTTGAATCAACTCGTGCTTTAGGAATGCTATTCAAACAATTGATGGGTGCTTCTTGTAGCTCTCACAATGGGGATTCTGATTCTTGAAGAATTAAGGAAAATCTACGGTTAAATCTTGAGATATGTTGATTTTTGGGTTGAAACCCTAAGGAGTGTTCTTGGTGATTTTTATAGAAAATAATGTTATTTTTGTGTTTGGGGGATTCAATCCCGTGTTATGGCTGAATAGGAGGTGGAAAATACCACTTTTGCCCATAAAAACGCGAAAACAGAACCTGGAAATTGGGTGCGGACGATAGAGCATGTGTCGCACGCTAATCGCGCGATGCTACTGTCTCAGTCACAAAAATAACCATAGCTTTTCCTTAGGGTATCGGATTTTTGTAAAATTCGTATTGTTTGAAAGATAATTCGAAGAGATTTCATTTGATATATAGTAGGACCTATAATTTGTTATATACAAAGAGTTATGGTCGATTGAAGTTGACCCAAGTTTCGATGCTCACTCAAACTCGAACGATAGGAAAGCTTTCAACTCTTCCATGAGTTAGGGGACCTCTATGATCTCAATTCATGCTCAAATAGGTTCCCACAGTACATAATTGATTAACATGTAAAATTTGCATAGGATTTATGACTTTTGGATCATCTACGCATAGAAATGACGGTTTACGTTCTAGCCCAAAATGCGGGGTGTTAAATTATCTCTCCCTTGGGATCATTCATCCCCGAATAATGGGTAGGAATGTTGAAGCTTAAGGATATGGAATAATGCAGACATGATGTGTCTTCTAAGAATTGATATAACTGATCTGAAATATTTAAACTTCTATCATGAAACTTAATTCTGAGCTGACTTGCCATTACTTGTTTTAAGGAGCTGATTTATGCTGAGAGTTTAGGATTCCCCCCGAAGTGTTTATGCTCAAATCACACACATTGTATTTGGAAGTGATAACTTGTGTAAGTACAAATCACGAGGCAACAAGATTTAGATCGTACAAAGATATTACATTGTCTGAGCTAAAATAGATGGAAAAAATTAAGTTTATGTACTGAACTCTTATGAATTGAGTCATGACTAAATATCTGAATCTGAAACATGATGCTTGGACTGAACTGAGTTTGGAACTTACATGGATGGAATAGATTATCTTTTGGGATGGTCATACGTATTGGACTTCGGATAGTAGGACTGAGTGAAAAGGTGAAAAACCACTGTAACTTATCTGTCTGACTGTCAAACTGAATTGCTGGATATACAGACGGAAGACGGTATCTTCATGTATAGCAACCAATGCTAATACCTGCTTCTAAGATTCAACCCTTAGGTTTCTATAGACCCAAAAGGCATCATATAAAAACTTAAACATTCACCAACTTAGATTCTCGTAACAGTAAACATAGATATCTCCAAACCTTTGACGGACCATGCCACTTCTGTCATAGTCTACCAGAATTATACCTGCAAACTTATATTTCTAAACCATGAGAATCAAGATTATACTAAAAGGATCAACATCATTAATCATAAGTTCTTAACTTGGCCATTTAGAACACCATGTACCATCTAACTAGTCTTTCTCTATCTAGCAACTTAACGGTACTACTAGCCACAAGCAACATGCAATAGCCTTAAAAAATGCTGCAACTCCATATCACTTTGGGCATATTTCTACATCATACATACAACATCATACTTCACTACGGCTCAAATAAACTTAAGCTCTTGCGTACGCTTTTCAAGCCTATTAGATCACTTCCCTATAACTAGTATCATTAACCAAGAAATTACCACATCTACCTTCATGGCCATCAACTGTTCAAACTTAATGTCTAGTACTAAGCATGGTTTACAATCCAATTTTACACACAATTCTCACTTGGAAAAAGAAAAAAAATATTAAATAAAACATCAAGAAACACTAGTACACTATAACTCCATAACAACAATAATCGATCATAATCATATGGCCTACCCTATTCACAATAACTCTATAAGTTTCAATTAAACTCCATCTTGAAATCTCAAGGATGCATAAATTAACTACACTCATCCACCAAGTACCTTAATCAATAACCTATACTCTTCTTGCACAACAAACATCGTCAACTTCTTTCATACTTCAAGAAAACAACAATTCACCTTAACAAATAACTCCTTCTCTACCTTCTACTAAACTAACTCACAAGGATGTATCACTTCATTACAAACTCAATCTCATGCAAAAAGATTCGTCTATACATATATTCAGTAAATCGCCCTTACCACTTTTCTTTCCATTATGCCACTAAACCCTAGTTCCAACCAACACAAGAACAACAAGATGAACAACAAGTTGCTAGTGAATAGAAATAAGTCCAACACGGCTCCACTCAACTTTGATTTTGTGTTTTGAACAAGAAATGAGATGAATGACAAGGCAACTATGCTAGTGAAACGAAAGAGCCCCATAAGACTTCACTAGACTTTCAGTTTCAACAACACAATGATAACAAGATTACAAGAGATAGAAACTTGACACACAACATTCAATGATCTAAGACTACACATTTTACTATATATAAATAAAAAAAAACTGAGTCAAACACTTCCCCCACAGACTACCATACAATCCACACATGCTACTAGCTACCACATTAGTCTATCACTATAAAATGGTAAATCATTCTCAAACATCAGTTATTCAACTAAACACATTTATCTACACAAAAGTCACCCTCACTCTGATTTCTAACCTTGCGACTTCAAATCACCAACTTCTTGATCCAATATCACTACCAATAGGTCATGACAACGTCACTTTAACTTATACTACTACTCTGGTGGAAATACAGTTCCAACATTCTGCTACACATCATTCCCCCTGAAGCATGACGTATGCAACATAAATTTTGAAAGGAACTAAATACACTTAATACTGTAGGCTGAAAAGCACAATTTCATCAGAATCAAAGTTCACACTAGAATCAATACACCTTGGATCACTAACGAACTCTTCTCAAGTCCTTTCACAAATTTTAAACTCTTATATGGATTTATAAGAAAGGACCATACTATTTAGACTCTAAACTTCTGCACTTGAATCACACCAATAATGAGACATATCTGAGCACATCAAAGTAAGGAAAGAATTGGGATGACTTTACTTTCGTATGGGTGACACCATAGCATAAATTAGAGTATGTAAGAGGAACATTCTGACTCCATAGCACAAACTAGAACATGAAGAAAGAGAGACATTCCTAAACGCCTAGTAGTCTCTTGCCTATAAGTGTGGCGCGATACACACCAATAAACAAGACTCTACCAGATGCGATTTTGTAGAAACCCTGGGACCATGAACCGTGCTCTGATATCAAGTTTTTCATGACCCAAATTGGGTCCCTAGCCGTGACGAGCATCCCGAACCATGAACACTCGGACGCCCTCTAACTTGTAATCACATATACTGTTCATAGAAAAAAATAATGCAGAAATATATACTGAAACAGAAACATGGTCATTAAATTTGAATTCAAATCATAATGAAAACTGCAGTTCAAAACATCTGAATGATATCTGACTCAGTCTGCAAAATCTCTACAATAAGAAAAAACCCAACTGTCTGAAAACTAGGACAACACCCCCAGTAGACAAAAACATACTAATGATAATGACTAAAGTAACTAGGCCTTCTGAAACATAGACGGATCACCACGAGACTCTGCACTTCTTCCTAGAGAAAATCTACTGCTTATTGGGACTCCTAGATTGAGCCTCAGAGCCTAAAAAGTAGGGGGATCAATACAGATGTACTGGTATGCGAAGAAATCTAAAATAAAGCTTGGATATAAACAAAATATTTGAGAGATAGTCATAAACATCATGAAAGATATAATTTCAAAACACATGGGCATTTTTGAAAACATAAAGTCTTTCTGTCAATGCAATTTTCTGATCTTTGTATTACTTTTAAGTTAGGTGGCACTCCCCTACAAGTCTGATATTCCACGAACTATATAAAATCCGCCATTGACTCGGTGGGGAAGCCCCCAACCCAAGTTTGCTGCAAGAGTTGGAGTCTGTGAATCTACTACGCCACAGGGTTGTCGCCAGCATACAATAATATACTCGTATCGGCAAAACATGGTTTTGGGCAATGAGTTGTCTGAGCTCATGCCTTATTAGGGGAACCACCTCAACTCTCTTTATGCCCAATTTTAGCATGTTCCAAAACATGCATCATTCTAGTTTCATGTAAAACCCTGTAAAAGTCGTGCATGGATTAGCCTTTAATAGAGTGCCCTTAGACTTAAAAACTTGAAAAATTTTCTAAGTGTAATGAGGACTTAGAGTCATTTTAGCTGGCAATCTTCAGGATACAACTTTTCAACCTTCCCGACATCCGATTTTAGATTTTCAAGTTGCGTTATGATGGGGAAATCTCATAGTACATCTCGGATAAGTTTCGGAATTTTTTGGAACGCATAAGGCTGCGTTTGGATTTAAAAACAGTAGCAAAACGCATAGACTATTGGCCAGTTTTCAGCATTTCAGGGTCAATTTCAAACGATCATAACTCCCTGTATATAATGAAATGTGTGAGCTATAATATATCAAACCAAAGCTCTTCGAGTCCTCTTTCAATTGCAGTTGGTTTCATCCAATTTGAGTATATGAGTAAAAAGTTATAATCGATTTACTCCAGTCTACCAAACTGTCAACTGAGGGACAGATTTGACCTTAATTGTTCCTTAGGGGTATTTTGGTAATCCTCCACCCCTATATATACCACCAACACGGGATTTAATCCCTCAAACACCATAATACACATATTTTTCCCAAAATTGCTCAAGAACTCTCCCTGGGGTTTCAACATTAAAACCCAAGCAACTCAAGATTCAACCACGGGTTCGTGAAACAAATTACAGATTTGGAATCCTCTCGACGTAGGCTTCGATAGACACCCAAAATTCGTGGAGAACAAGGTACGCGGGTTTTTCCTAAATTCTCATGGGCATAGAAAAATCATGTTTTAGAATGGGGTTTTAAATTATGTATATATATTTATGTATAAGATGTTTTAACATCATTGTTTTGGTCTTTTGACCATCTCCAAAGCGATTTGACAGTTTATATACATATATGAATGAATGTGTTTCAATTTTGAATACATGAACTTGCTAAAGACATTTGACCACCAGGTGTTTGATGAAATTTCTGCATGAATTGAACTTTAAGTTTCGGAATATGAAATCCTTTACATCAGTTACATGTTTTGGTGGTCTAAACTATGTTTTGAATGAAAGTTCTTTCTTAATACATTATGGCTCAGAAAAATCATGACTTGAAAGTCTTGGTATAACGATACCAACTCAGACTAATGCCATATCAGACTCAGACTAACAGACATTTCAGACTTTCTTGATTTTAGACATTCAGAATGTTGCATGTACAGAAAAGGTTAAAAATGGGCATACAGAGATGTTAGGTGGTTCCCCGAAGAGGGCTTGAGTTCAAGCAACTCATTGCCTAAAATCGTGGTTTGCCGACCCAGGTATACTATTATGCGCTGACTTAAATGTCCTGTGGCGTATCAGACTCAGACACTCCAATCCTTGCGGCACACTTGGGTTGGGGGCTTCCCCGCTGAGTCAATGGCAGATTCCATACAGCCCGTGGAATATCAGACTTGTAGGGGAATACCACCTAACTCAGAAGTAAAACACAGATCATGATTTGAAATGAACAGACAGGTTACATGTTTTCAGAAAGTGGCCATGTATTTTTCAGAAACAGTTTTATACATGATGTCTTGATGAAAAATTGCTTTCACTTAATATGTATATATATATATATATATATATATATATATCTTCCATTATACTATTTTTTTGGATTGCTTCGCGTGCCAGTACTTTGTGCTGACCCCCCCTCCTTCCAGCATCTGAGGCACAGTCTAGGGGTCCAGCTACTCTGTAGACATTCTCGGATTTGCAGACTTGATCTCACAGTGGTGAGCCTTCTATTATTCAGAAGGCCTAATTATGTCAGACATTATCTTATTTATTATGTTTTTGGCTTACTGGGGGCCTTGTCCCAGTTTCTTTTCAGACAGATGTTTATGTTCTAAGTAGAGATTTCGTAGACTGATGTCAGATAGTATTATTCAGAAATGTTGCAGAACTTGACCATGTTTTCCATACTCAGTTTCAATTCTACATTTTATTATGATTATGAATGTTGTGCATGATAACCAGATAGAGAATGGGTGTTCCGGGCCTACATGGTTCGGGATGCTCGTCACGGCTAGGGCCTAGGCTCGGGTCGTGACATTTCAAAATCTAAAAATCTCATTTCAAATATGCATTTTATTCTATTCTGAATTACCATGGCATTATCTACGTAAGTGTCGTTACACCAAGACTTGCAAGTCCTATTTCTGAGCCATAATTCATCATGCATGATTCTTTCATCAAAAACTCAATTCAGACCACCCAAACATGCAAATAGTATAAGAGATTTCATGTTCCAAAAGCACAAGTCAAAAATATGCAAAAATTCTCATTCTTTCAATAAACATGTGGTGGTCATGCAATCTTTGACAAGCCATGCAACTCTTTCCGTTATATGATTATGTTCAAAATTCATCAACATAAACAACCCTCTCTTTTGAAATCAAAATCATACTACAAATATAACATTACTCAAAACATTTCATATCATGCTTTTCGAGATGCATTCAAAATAATTCAAAGCATATCATAAGTAAAGGTAAAATCATAACAAGAGACGGATTTTTCATGTTTCATGCTCTCAATTCAAACATCAACCTTAAAACAGATGCTTACACGTATATATATAATTCCAAATCAATTTGGGGAAGGCCTAAAGACCAAAACAATATCATTAAGGCTTCTAAAAACATGATTAAAATCATAAATCCAAAACCCTTCTCTTAAAAATCTTGATTTCTAAACCCTTTGCATGATTAAAAGAAGATTTCTATGCTCATGAAATTTTAGGAAAATCCCACATACCTTAATTTATGACTCTTGAATGAACTCGTACTTTAGGGATGCTTGCTTCTTGTAGATCTCACAATGGGGATTCTGATTCTTGAAGAATTAAGAAAAATCTACGGTTAAATCCTGAGATATGTTAATTTTTAGGTTGAAACCCTAAGGAGTGTTCTTGGTGATTTTGAGAGGAAATAATGTTATTTTGATGTTTGGGGGATTTAATCCCGTGTTATGGCTGAATAGGGGTGGATAATACCACTTTTGCCCTTAAAAATGCGAAAACAGAACCTGGAAATTGGGTGCGTGTGATAGAGCGTCAGTCGTAGACTAATCGCACGATGCCACTGTCTCAGTCACAAAAATGGCCATAACGTTTCGTTCGGGTATCGTATTTTGGCAAAATTCGTATTGTTCAAAAGATAATTTGAAGACCTTTTATTTGATAGATAGTAGGACCTCTAATTTGTTATATACAAAGAGTTATGGTTGATTGAAGTTGACCTAAGTTTTGATGCTCACTCAAACTCAAACGATAGGAAATCTTTCAACTCGTCCTTGAGTTAGGGGACCTCTATGATCTCAATTCATGCTCAAATAAGTTCCCACAGTACATAATTGATTAACATGCCAAATGTGCATAGGATTTAAGGGTTTTGGATCATCTATGCATAGAAATGATGGTTTTCATTCTAGCCCGAAATGCGGGGTGTTATAATATCTCTAAAGTTGTCACAACCCGAACCGAGGCCCTGTCCGCGATGGGCATACCAAACCATGAAGGTCGAGATCTATCTTCACTTATAATCATATGCAATATTTATTTATTATCAAAATGCAGAAGTATAATTGAATATAGTCATTTCTTAACTCCAACAAAACATTACAAATATCATTTCTACAAGACAAAATACATTAACACCTATCTATGGAATCTCTATTAACAAAAAGAAAACAACATCTGTTTGAAAATTAGGACAAGGACCTCAGTCGGACCATAAACCAAAACCAACTGAAAACATCATATAAGACCAAGATACCTTCTAAAATAAGGGAGGCTCACCAACTTTGAATATCTATCAATGATCTACTTCTTAGCAGGACCCCAGGACTGAGACTTATATCCTGAACTATAGGGGGTCAATAAAAAATGTACTAGTATGTGAAACAACCCAAACTAGCATATTTTTATACAAAATAGGAGAGAGCATTTCATAATAACGGTGAACACAATATAAGTAAAAATACACAGGCATATTTTAATGACCTTCAAAATAATTCTTGGAAACTATTACTCTCTTTTTCTTATTCTTCTGAGCTAGTCCGTACACTCTACAAATCTATAATTCCATGGGATATATGAAATCTGCCCTTGACTCGGCGGCCTATCCCCCAATCCTAATTCACCGTGAGGATTAGAGTTCATACAGATTGGTGATACACCCCATATGAGTACACCATGGTAATCCCCCCATGTTAGATATCCTAAATATCCTCCTATGTAGGATAGCATATCGTAAGTCTCGTATTGACATCTATGGTTTCCAGCGATTAGCCTATATACTCAAATGCATTCTTCGAATAACCAAATACCTCTCTTAAGCCCAACTTTTAGTTCTTCAAAACCATTCTTCATACTTTCAAACCATTCAATACTTATTCTATTAAGGGTATGTCATCATCGGGTATCGTCATACCCTGACTTGCAATATATATATGTTGCCCTTTTTCACTTATCCTCATGTTAATGACCAGCCATAGTTTTTAAACATCAAGTGATAGGGAGTTATGCAATATATATTCATTTCAGTTTACATAAAAAAAATCTCTTCTCTCAATAGTACAATCATAAGGTGGTCATATCACGTTTGCATTATTCAAAACCCATGGAAATTGTTAATTTGATACGATAAACATTTACCCTTCATAAACACTTTCTCAACATGTAACAAACCATATCATTCCATGATCATTAATAAAGAATTTATCCTCTAGTATTCTTTAAAAAAATCATGTGTTGAAATAACCCACAACAGTTGAAATCAAAGATATCATGAAAGGGGAGGGAGTTTATTTAATTAATGCTCTAAATCAAACTCTTCATTACAAACGAAAACATATATACGTAGTTAAATTTAAATTTCATGAAAAATAGTTCAAGACAAACATATACTTTCATCAAAACGATTCCATGATACATACTTTTCGAAACATTATCAAACATTGCTTATATACAAGATTATAGATCTCCAAAACTTGATAAAAACAAGAAAACTTATGCCCATGGATTTTAGGGTAGTCCCACATACCTTATGTTCCTTACTTCAAAGAACGGAACCCTAATCTTGATACTTTTCTTGAGAAATCTTGGATTAAAAGGTTTTAATTCTTATTTTGGTGAAGAGAAAGGGTTTTGTTTGAGGGTAAACTAAAGAAGGAGCAATTTTGTGCCCTAATTACATTATAAATCGTGATTAGATGAATAGGATTGATAGGAAAGGACGCAACTTCCCCTCAGGCTTTCATCCCCACAACTGGTTTGCGGTTTGGTAACTCACTGTGATGCGGTAGGTGTTCCATCGCTATAGAAACCGCGACACGGTCCTATCCCGATGAGCTGCTAGAATTTCAATCCAAACACTGCCCAATCCTCGTACAAAAAATATGTAATTTTCCCAAGACATGCCCTTTACAGCCCTGAACATGAATTAACTCAAAAACTATTGTCTCAGGGTCGAGAAGGTCAAAATAGAATCCTCAAAGTTTAGGATTCTTGAAGATTACTAAGACCCCAACAATTAGTGAAAATTTCGAGTATTAAGCCCCTTAAGCATGCTACTAAAAAGATAAATTAAGCTAAGAATAATATGGGGTATTATAGTTTGGGTCTATAAACATAGGAAAGATGGTTTAACTCTAGCCCGAAAGTGCAGGGTGTTACAAAAGTCAACACCATGCAGGGTGTTATAAAAATCAACACCTCGAACCTGATTTTAACCTTTAGCAACTAATCTTGCATTGTACCTAGCATATTCAACTCCCGATGTTCCTTCTTTCCTCTTAAATACCCACTTCTAATGGACAACTCTCTTAATTTAGGCAATCTTACCAAATCCCGTACGTCATTCTTCTGAAGTCATTCCATCTTCTCCTACATAGAAATCATTGGCAAAATTATCACAACTAACTGCCTCTGAGTAAGAAGAAGGTTTTTCACTGGAATCAATACCTTCTACTACATTCAATGCATAAGCAACCAATTCAGCTTCACCATACTTCTAAGGAAGTCTAATATATCTCCTAGGCCTATCTTTAGCATTAGAATATTGTGATGCCAATAGTAGTGAAGAAGAAATAGTATCACTCTGTATCTCCAGGCTAGACTGAGAAGTAGACACTGGTGTAGATTCTACTCCAATCTACAATTCAACGTGGGTGCTTGAATTTTGCTAATTCATGTAACTAGGCTCATTTGGGGGTGAATCACTAAATTCTTTAAAGGATGAAGCATGGTACTTGCAAGTATGATATGAAGGAAATTCAGGAGGCCCTTGTGTGTATATATATATTTTGTACATGTACGCCTACTTAGTGATCTTGCTAGATTAGGTATCTAATGCTTAGAGTTGATTATAGGAATAGGATGCAGCTAGTACTGATGGTGGACCACCACCAGCACCATGTAGCAGTGAAGACTTGAGGCCACTGAATATGGATGACTTCAGATATTCTCATAAGCAGGTGAGTTGAAAAATTCTGGCGGTGTTTAAACATTCTAATTATTTAACTGAATAAACATGCAGACTATTAGAGTTCAACTGGTTGTTCTTGTAGGTTCGCACAAGTGTTTCATCAAAAGTCACAAATATGACTACTCTTGCAAAAATCTCATACTCTCATAAAAATAATAGAACCATATGCAAAGGAACAATAACATGAAAAAAGATACATATCAAGGGACTTCTTTCACATTTTTACAAATATAGATATCGTGATTACTTGAACACATAAAAAAATTGGCCACCAACTTGTTTAACGGAGTGACAAAGGCCTAACATATTGTTCATGGTTTTAATTGGTATGTTGTTAAGGCGTGTGGAGTTTTGATGATAGACATATGAATGAAACATGTTTTGAAAGCTGGTCCATTCAAGTGTACAAAGAAAAGTTGAAGGCAAGGTTGTTGATAAGATGATACTATGCATAGACAGGAGTGGATAAGCAAGAATATTCAGGAACCTTCTCAAACACTTATCACTTCAGTAAAGTGGAAGAAAAATGCAACATTCAAAAGTTGAGTTGATATAGAAGTCCAACCATGAGAAGAGTTCTGAAAGGATAAAGGATAAAGCAAAAGAGTCTTATTTAATCAGGGAACGAGAAATGGCTACAACAAGGAGTGAAGTTACTTGATAGAGTAAAAAGAAAAAAGAAGCATAAATCAACCAGGACTTTATTATAGGTGGATCACCAGGGTGCATATATACAACAAAGCATGATCAAGTAACTTACTCAAGCACGAAAAAGAAAATCAACAATCAGCAAATCAATTCACATACTTGAAGAAGAACCTGGTCTCTTACTTAGAAAGTTGTAGACTTTGTGTAGTAGGTAGGTTCTTTGAGTTGTAATAAGTCAATGTTCTAGTCTCATTGATCTATAAACTGAGTTAGGAATTGTGTCTTCAAGTTTGGGAACTTGAAGACTTGGGAACACTTATCTTGGGAAGATTTGTGTTTTTGTAGTGATAGGAGTTAGAATCTTTAATTCCTAGTTTACAAGAAGTCTTGTAATTCTGTTGATTGTTGAGGATCAAGTATTATAGTGAAGTTGGGGTTAAATACTGTAGAGGTATAGGTCGTGGTTTTTTACCCCTTTCTTGATCCGGGTGTTTTCCACGTAAAAACACTGTGTTCAGTATTTACTTCTGTGAACCATGTTTACTTGTTACACAGATAGGCAATTAGTAGGGCTCGTACTCTAATAAGTGGTATCAGAGCGAGGTTGTCTTCAATAAGTCTAGTACCTAAGAAAAGATTAATATGATGAGTTCCGCACCTCCTACTGTTCACAGTAAAGGTCAGTCAACTACTAGACCTATACTTTTTTATGGATCTCATTTCATGTGGTGGAAAGTAAGGATGGAGATATTCATTCAAGAAGAATATTATGAATTACGGGACAGGATCTCTGATGGTACTACTATTCCAATGAAGACGGTTGATCATGAACAAGTCAAGAAAGTAAGGAGTGAATTTACTCCTGATGACTTGTTGTCTTTGAAGAAAAATACAAAGGCCAAGAACATCTTGGTCTATGAACTAGGACCTGCTGAATACAACAGGGTATCCATTTGCACTACTGCTAAGCAAATTTGTGATACACTGGTAAATGCTCATGAAGGCACTTCTCAAGTAAGAAAATTCAGGATCTCTCTTCTTTTCGCTGAGTATGAGGCATTCAAAATAAAGGAAAATGAAACCTTGCATGAAAAGATGACAAGGCTTACCACTTTAACAAATGAGCTGAATTTCCTAAGAAAAGTCATCTCTAAGGAAGAACAAGTTGAAAAGGTTCTGAGAGTATTACCCAAGTCAAAATGAAATGTCAAGGTGACTGCAATCAGGGAGGCAAATAAGGATCTTGAAGGCATGACTCTGGATGAACTAGTAGGGAACTTAAGGACTTATGAAATGGAAGTTGATGGAGTCAAAGAGCGAGCAGATCCTAAGAAAATCTTAGCATTGAAAGCTTCTGATAGTGATAAAGAATTTGAACTTGATAAAGATCAAGTTACCTTAATAACTAAGAACTTCAGCAAATTCTTCAAGAAGAAGAAGGGAACAGGTACTAAGAAACATTCCAATGACAATTCAAATGGGTTCTACAAATCTGGGAAAATTAATTATCAGATTAGAGACTGTCCAGTCTGGGAAATAGAATGGAAGAAGAAAAGGGCTGAAAAGGAACTGAAGGCAAAAAGGAAAGAGGAGCATGCAATGATCGAATCCTGGGGTTCTGATTCAGATGAAGATGAAGTTGATGAAACTTCATTCATGGCCCTTTAGGATTCATATCTAGATGAAGAAGATGAGGATTCTGAAGTAAGTATACTTGAACTCAAAGAAAAACTGAAATTGTTCTCAAAGCCAAAACTTGTTTCCCTGATGAGTGCATTGATTGATGATTTCCAAGAGTTAACCACTGATAGGCATAAATTGTTGAAAAGTCTAGAAAGTCTTAAATTTGACCTCATAGATCAAAAGGCTTGCTCAGATACAGTTGACAAGGACAATTGCAGTCTCAAGAAATAGGTTGCAGAACTTGAGATTTCAAACAACAATCTTAAGTCTGAAGTTCTAAAATTAACTGTTACTGAAAATGGGAAGAAGGCCATGAGTAAAGAACAAGAAGATGTTGAGCTTGAGCTTGTTAAATACAAACAAGAATGCCATGATTTAACTGAAAAAATGAATAAGTTGAATCAGGAAATCTCTAAACTAAAATTGGATCTTGAAAGGGAAAACAGGTGGACAAACTCCTCTAGAATTGTTCTAAAATTAAGTGAGAAAAAATTTAATGAAAAGGCAGGTTTGGGATTTCTAAAAGTTTTGATGAATGTCCAGTAGCTGCAAAAAGCAGATTAAACAGTCAAAACCTGGCTAACAGATCTTATCAGACCAAAAGGAACAAAACCAGTTGTGGTCAGAGAAACAGGTTGCACTACATGTTGCCTGCATGGAATAAGAGAATTTTAATTCATCCTTTAACTAATAAAATAGGACCCAAGCTTTTCTGGGTTCCTAAGGCTAACCTTTGAATTCTTTTGCAGGAGAAGGTGAAAGGAAACAAAAGGCACTGGTATCTAGACAGTGCTTTCTCAAGACATATGACTGGTGATAAGAAAAAGTTTCTATCACTCTCCAAAATAAATGGAGGAGGAGTTTCTTTTGGTGATGGAAAAAAGGGAATCATAACTGGAATTGGAAAGATTGGCTCATCTGGGTCAAAAGCATTGGAGGATGTCTATCTTGTAGAAGGAATAAAGCATAATATGTTGAGCATCTCACAGCTGTGTGATAAAGGTAATAAAGTTGTTTTAACTGCTGTAGGAGTCAAGGTAAAAAAGATGGATACTAATGAGGTTGTGCTCACTGCAAGGTGATATAAAAATATATACAAAGCTGACATCATGGCACTACCAGGACCTGAGTTGACTTGTCTGAGTGCTATAGAAAATAATCCCCTCCTTTGGCACAGAAGACTTGGTCATGCAATTCTGAAACAACTAAACTTACTTTAATCCAAAGACATGGTATTGGGATTACCTAAGACCAAGTTTAAGGAAGAAAAGTTATGTAGTGCTTAAGCAGGTAAGATCCTCTTTTAAGTTAAAGAACCATGTTAGCACAACCAAGTGCCTTGACCTGGTTCATTTAGACTTATGTGGACCCATGAGACTTCAAAGTAGAGGTGGAAAAAGGTATGTGTTTGTGATTGTTGATGACTATTCCAAGTTTACTTGGACTTTGTTTCTAGACTCTAAAGAAGATGCCTTTGATGTCTTTGAAATCTTCATTTAGAAAATTAAAAAGAAATTAGGCGCTTCATTAGTTTCCATAAGGTCTGACCATGGTTCAGAATTTGAGAATGTAAAATTCTTGAAATACTATTCAACAAATGGTGTAGATCACAACTTCTCAGCTGCTAGAACACCACAACAAAATGGAGTGGTGGAGAGGAAAAATAGAACTTTGGAAGATATGGCTAGAACAATAATGCTTGCAGCAAATATTGCTAAAAACCTTTGGGCTGAGGCAATAAGTACTGCAGCATATATCATAAATAGATGCATGGTCAGACCTTTGTTAGAGAAGACTCCCTATGAATTACTAAAAGGAAGAAAGCCCAACATATCTCACTTTAGAATCTTTGGATGTAAATGTTTCATACTTAATAAATGTTTCAACAAAAAGAAGGCCTGATATTGTGTTCAGTGTAGGGCTATGTGCCAGGTTTCAAGCAAAACCCAAAGAATCACATCTAAAATCTGTGAAGAGAATCTTTAGATACTTGAAGGGAACCAGTGATCTTGGCGTCTGGTATCCCAAAGGTAGTAACTTTAATCTGATAGGTTACTCAGATGCTAATTATGTAGGATATCTGGTGGACAGGAAAAGCACTATAGGAATGGCACACTTCCTTGGACTATGTTTGATTACCTGGTCCTCTAAGAAGCAAAATTGAGTTGCTTTGTCTACTGCTGAGGCTGAATATGTTACTGCAGGATCCTGTTCTGTTCAATTGTTATGGATTAAGCAACAACTCATGGTCTTTGGTATATATGTTGGTTGTGTTCCTATTTTTTTATAATACAAGTGCTATTAACATAGCTAAAAATCCTATTCAATATAAGATATCCAAATATATTGACATTAGGCATCACTTTCTTAGAGATAATGTTGAAAAAGGTCATATAGACATTATGTTTTGTTCTACTGAGGAACAGATTGCTGACATTTTCACTAAGGCCTCGAGTAGAGAACACTTTGAAAAAAATAGGTTAGCCTTGGGGATGATTAAAATTGCATACGTCTCCCTCAATGCTTGACTAGAATAGTTGATTTTACAAGTGATTGTTGGTTAATTCAGTCTCACACATTAAGTTGTGTATCCTAAGTCCAAGATTTTAAAGTATGTTGACTCATGTGTGTGTTGATTTTGCAGAAAACCTTGATCACAGAAGCAATTTTGTCTATTTTGTCATTCCGGTATGATTATTATTACTTCAAAGTAGCTTAAAAAGAAACAAGTTGTTTTCCTAGTTCCTTCTTGGTCCATTTAAACCGCCAAAATAAAAAGAGTCCCTTCCCTTTCAAAAAGCTGCCACTTCCTTTCCCATTAGAACTGAAACACTCATTATTACTCCTCTGTCAAATACAGTCCCTAACCCTTTCAAATTCTTCATCCTTTTATCTTAAATACGCTTTTGTTTGTCTTAATTCTACACTACAAATTCTCTGCACCCTCCTCATACTCAAGAACACTTTCCTGATTCAAAAATGGCATCATTCTCTTCATCTTCCTTCTCTTATTCTTCCTCCTTCATTGACTCTGTTCCAAATCCCTTCACCACAATTATCCTTCATCCAAACATCACCTTACCTCCCTTAATTCCTCCTTTAATCTCCCAGAAATTCACCGATTTTGCTTCTTTCAGAAATTTCCCAAACCCTTTTGCCCAAATTTCTTAATCTTCTCCATTTTTTCAAAACCCCTTCTTCCTCCTCCTATACCACTCCAAGTTGTTGAAGCTAATGATAATATTAGTCATAGAGATGAATTTCCTATCGCAAATATAATCCCAAGAAGGTCCAGGTCCAAGATCCCAAGAAAACCCCTTTCCATTCCCGTCACTGTTGACAACACTGCACCTCCAGAACTTTCTCAAAATGTCTATATCCCTCGTACTCCTCACACTAGAGGAAGAAAACAATGAGAAGATGAATACTTGGCCGAGGCTCTTCGAGCCAGCAAAAAAAATGTGTGGCTACATCTGATCCCACCCCTCCTCGTGCATTTTCTCCTAATCTCCTACTTCGATCTGTCAGAAAGACAAAAACTATCATGGCCAAAGTTCCAAAACCCTTGTTGCCTATGAAACCCTCTTCTAAACCTACTCAAAAGGCCTCCTCCTCTTCAAAAATTCCTTCTACTATTAAAGGATCCTTCTCCTCAAAAGTTTCCCCTTCTAAGCCTTCTACTCATCCCAAGAAACAGATCACCCTACCTGTTCCTTCTGACTTATCTGAGTCTGACTTTACCCCAGATGCTACTGATGAGTTGGGACCTGAGTTTGAATTTCCCCACTCATATTCTCATCAAGATACTCCTGAGGCTCATCATCTTCACTTTTAAAAGAAAAAATTAGCTAGAGAGAGGGTAGTTAGTAGTTTTGAGGGACCTGATATACAAGTGTTACTGGATAAATTGGAGTTTCAAGGTTGGTCACATTTATTTCTTCAAGGTGATCTTCAGCGTAGATTTGCTAAACCTGAAGTATATAAGTTTTATACGAATGGGGTGGGAATTGGTGAATTGTTCTCCACTACTGTCAGAAAGGTTACCATGAACCTTTATGTTGCTGACATTGCTAGGATTTTATGTATTCCCTATGGGGGATGGGGTCACTATGTCAAGGGTGCTTGGCCTCCTCTGGATAATCTTACCTCTGCCCTCGACATATGTAGAATTTTTTATGGCAATGCTAACTTGCTCCACCATAGAAGAGTCCTTAAGAGGGAGATGTCCCCACTACATCAACTCTATTTTGATTTGGTCCAAAAAATGATTATTCCTAGGAAGGAGAGATAGTGTGTGGAAAGTTTTCTTGATCTTACACTCATGGAGTTGTTGGATACTGAAGTACGAATTGATCTGCCTTTACTCATACTAAAGCATATGCAAAGGTTTCTACTCAAGGAAGTGAATGGACATGCTCTACCTTATCAATTCTGGCTCACCCCTATATTTGAGGACTTTGGTGTTTCTGTTCAAGTGTGGTATTCATAGACTACCAAAGATATCATAAGGCGTGTGAACCATATGATGCTACCTATTTCCATGAAGAGTACGTATAATCCGATGCAACGATTGAGAAATTCACTAGCTGAGAAACAAGCTGAGGTAGAAGTTTCTCAAGCAACTTTGGAGGCTGCACAGGATACTCATAAAGAAGAAAAAGGGATCCTCCATGCTCAAATTTCTTCCCTTAATTCCTTGTTAGAAAAAGAGAGAGCTTAAAATGCAGATGTTATTAGGAAACTCACCTTTCTTATTCCCTCCTCTTCTTCCACTTAGCCTCTTCACTGATATCTTATGCCTATCTCCCTTTGTTTCTTTTCTTGACATCTTGTTCTCTTTTAGTTTACTTTTTGGTATATGTAGTCATCTCTTCAAATGAATAAACTGGGCTTAGTTTTTTTTCTGTTTTCTATTTTCTTCTCCTATTTTCTCATATTGCATTCATGTTCTCTTATTCTTAATTTTGATTGTCTTAGTGATAGCCTCAATGGCCATGAATTATTACTCGTTTTTCACTTGTTGATCCAGCTTTTCGATGATGTCAAAAGGGGGAAGAGTAGGATATGCAATGCTTATAACTCAATGACTAACCTGTTTCATTTTATGCTAGTCCTTATTCAAATGCCCTATTGAGTATGTCAGGGATCTGTGATGTTATGCTGCTATGTTTGTCATCATCAAAAAGGGGAAATTTGTTAAGGCATATGGAGTCTTGATGATATACATATGAATGAAACATGTTGTGAAAGCTGGTCCATTCAAGTGTACAACGAAAAGCTGCAGGCAAGGCTGTTGATAAGATGATACTGCGCATAGACAGGAGTGGATAAGCAAGAATATTCAGGAACCTTCTCAAACACTTATCACTTTAGTAAAGTGGAAGAAAAATGCAACATTCAGAAGTTGAGTTGATCTAGAAGTCCAACCATGAGAAGAGTTTCGCAAGGATAAAGGATAAACTAAAAGAGTCCTATTTAATCAGGGAAGGAGAAATGGCTACAACAAAGAGTGAAGTTACTTGATAGAGTAAAAAGAAAAAAGAAGCATAAATCAACCAGGACTCTATATTAGGTGGATCAAGAGGGTGCATATATACAAAAAATCATGATCAAGTAACTTACTCAAGCACAAAAAAGAAAATCAACAATCAGCATATCAATTCACATACTTGAAGAAGAACCTTGTCTTGTCTCTTACTTAGCATGTTGTAGACTTTGTGTAGTAGGTAGGTTCTTTGAGTTGTAATGAGTCATTGTTCTAGTCTCAGTTATCTATAAACTGAGTTAGGAATTGTGTCTTCAAGTTTGGGAACTCGAAGACTTGGGAACACTTATCTTGGGAAGATTTGTGTTTTTGTAGTGATAGGAGTTAGAAGTTTTAATTCCTAGTTTACAAGAAGTTTTGTAATTCTGTTGATTGTTTAGGCTCAAGTATTATAGTGAAGTTGGGGTTAAATCCTGTAGAGGTACAGGTCATAGTTGTTTACACCTTTCTTGAGCCGGGTATTTTCCACGTAAAAACACTGTGTTCAGTATTTACTTCTATGAACCATGTTTACTTACTTGGTCCACAGATAGGCAATTAGTAGGGCTCGTACTCTAACATGTGCATTCTGTTTTTAAAAGTACTCCATGTAGACTATTGCATAGAGTTCATGTTTTGGCTTTTCCTTTTGTCTTATGCTTTTTCATTCTTTCGCAACTGTAATTCCTTATGCTTGAGAGTATTGTAGTTTCTCTTGGAAAGTTTCATTCAGCAACTGGACCTGGTTCTGAAAATAAGGGATCTTCCAATGGCCGGAATGCGGGCGATACCTTTAAACAAATCCTAATACATGATAAATCTGCAGCTAGCATTTGTTGGCAGCTGAAAACTCATCATGGGAATTAGTTTACTCATCGTTGAATGACGGGATATGATCAAGAACAATAATGATGTTGGAGAAAGAAAAAGGAAAATGAATTTGCCACAAAAAAAGCATTGTGGACAGCAGGGTTCGAACCTGCGCGGGTGAAGCCCAACAGATTTCAAGTCTCTCCTTAACCACTTGGACGTATCGACTTAACATTAATACAATTGCTAAACAACTTTATAGTATTAATACAAGATTCACTTTCAAAAGTTTTTGACCAGTGAGTTTTAATGAACAAGTAATTTTGCTAAGTAAAGGAATTTACACATAATCAATAGAATTATTAATCTTAAGAAAATAGAACAACTAATTTTCTACACTAGGTTAAAAGGTAACCCAAGCATACAACTTTTATGTGATACTATTATTTTTTTAAAATATTACAAATACATATATAGAGAAAAACTAAACAAAAAAGAAAATTCAAAAATAAAGGCTCTGACTCGAGGTTGGGATTCTTGTATGTATGAGTGTCTCATGTTTAAAAACAATAAATATACTAATACGAGTTCTGAGCTAAAAGGGTCATATTTTCAAGCAACTTTACTTAAAATTTAAATTTACTTGCAACATTCATAAGTAAAAAAACAATGTTTGGTTGTTATTACGGCTTATTTCAAGCTACTTTACTTACAATTTAAATTTACTTACTGTTAAGAATACGAGCCCTATTAATTGCCTATCTGTGGAACAAGTCAATAAACGTGGTTCACAAAAGTAAATACTGAACGCAGTATTTTTACGTGGAAAACACCCGGCTCAGGAAAGGTGTAAAAAACCACGACCTGTACCTCTACAGGATTTAACCCAAATTCACTATAATACTTGAGCCTCAACAATCAACAAAATTACAAGACTTCTTGTAAACTAGGAATTAAAACTTCTAACTCCTACTACTACAAAAACACAAATTTTCCCAAGATAAGTGTTCCCAAGTCTTCGAGTTCCCAAACTTGAAGACACAATTTCTAACTCAGTTTATAGATCACTAAGACTAAAACAGTGACTTATTACAACTCAAAGAACCTACTCACTACACAAATTCTACAACTTGCCAAGTAAGAGATCAAGTTATTTCTTCAAGTATGAGAACTGATATGCTGATTGTTGATATGTCTTTTAAGTGCTTGACACTACTTTTGAATTTGTTTCTTGTAGTTAAGAGCCCACCTCATGGAGTCCTTCAATTGATATCAACTTCTGTATTCAATAGGACTCCAGATAGTTTCTTGCTACTCTTTGTCGCCCCTCTCTTCTTCTTTCAATAGGATTCCTCTTTTCTCTTTCTTCAAGACTCCTTGTTCAACTCAACCTCTGCACTTCTTGATTTTCACTCAACTTATGAATGTCTTCTTTTTCAACTCAACTTTTAGTGTGATAAATGTTATCCACTTCTATTTGTAAGCCAGGTCATCATATCAATAACTTATCTGCAGGTGACCTTGGTTCAGTTGGATGGAACAACTTTTACCACGTGTTTCATTCTCATGTCTATCATTAGAACTTCACATGCTGTAACAATTTTCCCCTTTTTGATGATGACAAATATAGCAGTATCATACCACAAACCTGAAATACTCACCAAGAAGTTAAGTAAAGGAAATAGAATGAAACACAGATCAGTCAGTTGAGTTATAAGCACTGTATAATCTGTTTTTCTCCCTTTTGACATCATCAAAAAACTAGTCCAATGAGGGAAACAAGTATTATTATTCATGGTCACTGGGGCTATCACTAAAACATGAAGACATTAGAGCAAAAAACAAGCAATTTATCAATAAAATAGAAGTGAGCCACATAAAACAAAAAGAGACCATTTCATTGATAGAATAGAAAACAATGATCATCATCCCATGATAAATAATAAGATAGAACCAGATGAACCAAAAAGTTGGAATGAAAGATGCCTAAGGACACTAAGAGGGCTTAAGTGGATGAGGAAGAAGGAATAAGGGAGGTCAGCTTCTTAATGATATCTGCATTTTTAGCTCTTTTCTTTTCCAAAAGGGTTGTGAGGGAGGCAATTTGAGCTTGAAGTACCTATTTCCCCTCCTCATGAGTAGTCTGAGCAACTTCCAATGTAGCTTGTGCCACATCCACCTCACTTTTCATGGAAACAAGGGCATTCCTCAGCCTTTGAATAGGATTATCAGCACTCCTCATAGCAGCCGGAAACATAGCATTGTTCATAGACCCAATGACATCCTTTGTGGTCTGTAATGACCATACTTTGACAGGAATATAAAAGTCCTCAAAAACAGGGGTAAGCTAGAACTCATATTGCAAAGCATTCACATTTGCATCTTGAATTAAAACCCTTTGTATGTTCTTAATGATTAGTGTAGGAAGATCAATTGGAGTCTCAGAGTCTAGCAATTCCATCAGGGTGAGATCAAGAAAATTTGTTGTTATTCTCCTTTCCTGTCTAGGAAGGATCATTTTATGATCCATATCAAAATTGAACTGGTGAAGAGGAGACATCTCATTCTTGAGAACCTTTCTATGAGTTAAAAGGGAAGGATTTCTAGAGAATTTTCTACAAATATCAATAGCTGAAGGAAGGTTATCAAAAGGAGGCCAAGCACCTTTCACATAATGACCCCAACCCCCAGTAGGAACATGTAAAATTCTACTCAGATCAGCAGGGTAGAGATTTATGGTTTTACCATGAACAGTGGTGGAGAACATCTCCCCAACAACAACTCTATTAGTGTAAAATTCATACACTTCAGCTTTCCCAAACTTTCTTTGATAATAACCTTGAAGAAACTGGTGTGACCACCCCTGAGCATTCAGTTTAGTAAGCAACACATCCCAAAACCAGTAACAACTCTACCCCTAGCCAACTTACATTTTTTAAAGTGGAGAACTTGAGCTGACAGGAAGGCCTTGTCAGCAAGAGTATCAAAAGCAACATCATAGTCAAGATCTGGATCATACTGAGTAGAGGAAGTAGGAGGGATATCAGGAAGAAAATCAGAATCTGAGTCCGAGAAATCAGAAGGAACAGGTTGGGATACTTGTTTTTTCAGACGAGAAGAGGATTTTGAAGAGCCTCTGGTGGAAGGGAATCCTCTAACAGTGGAGGCTTTCTCAGGAGAAGCTTTCTCTGTAGATTTTGACGATGACGAAGTTTTGGAAGTGGGTTGGGATGGAGATACAGGTGTGAAAGAAGATTTTGAGTTTTTGACAATGATATGCTTTCATTTTCTTTTAGAACGAAGGAGAATATCAGGAGAGGGATTACTAAGAGGTGGATAACCAGAAGGAGAAACCCATTTCTTTTTACTTGCATGAAGTGCTTCTTCCAATGAAGCATCTTGTTGTAGTTTCTTTTCTCGAGTAAGATGAATCCGGGGAGAAACAACTACAGGAGAAGGCTTAACTGAAGTAGATTCATCTACATCAATGACAACAGAAGAGGGTTTTTATTTTAGAACAGATCAGGACCTTCGAGTGATGAGATTGGCAATGGGTTCATTGTCTAGATCAACAATTTGAAGTGGGATTTATGGAGGAAATGACGGGTTGGAGTGGAAGGAGGTCTTTGGAGAAAATTATTTAAAAGGATTTGGGAAGTTTCTGAACGCAGCAAAATCAGAGAATTTTTGGGTGATTTGAGGAGGAATTAATGGAGGTAAGGTGATGTTTAGGTGGATGACAATGGAGGTGAAAGTGTTTGTGGTGGAGTCAGGTGAAGAGGATGAAGAAGATGATGAAGTGTCCATGGCTACTTAGTCAGAAGGTTTTGTGTTGTTGTAAGGAAGGTGTAGAGGGAATAAGAAAAGAAAAAAAGAAACATATTTAAGAGTGATTTAGATGGAGTTGAATAGTGAGAGGAAAGGATTTGGATAGAAACGTAATGATGAAGGGGTCTGAAATGATGGGAAAAGGCTGGCAGTTTTTTGAGGTAGATGACTTTTGGAGTTTTGGCGGTTTAAGTACAATGGAAGGGACCAAGAAAAGAAACTTGTTTCTGTCTTATACAATCATGAATAAGTGAAAATCATACCTGAACTGTGTAAACAATGGTCAAAATTTTCTTTGATGGTTTTTCCTATCTGCAAAATCAATACATAGCTGAGTTAATTTACTCTAAAATCTTAGAATTAGGATACATAACTAAATGTCTAAGACTGAATTAATCAACTATCACTTAAGTACAGTCTTTTCTAATCAATCATTGGGGGAGATTTATACAATTTTAATCATCCCCAAGGCTAACCTGTTTCTTTCAAAATGTTCTTTACTCAAGGCCTTAGTAAATATGTCAGCAATTTTTTCCTCAGTTGAACAAAACATAATTGATATATGACCTTTTTAAACATTATCTCTAAGAAAGTGATGTCTAATATCAATATGTTTGGTTCTTTTATGTTGAACAGGATTTTTAGCTATGTTAATGGTAGTTGTATTATCATAAAAAATAGGAACATAACCAACATCTATACCAAAATCCATAATTTGTTGTTTAATCCATAACAACTGAGCACAGCAAGACCCAACAACTATATATTCAGCCTCAGCAGTGAACAAAGCAACTGAATTTTGCTTCTTTGTGGACCAGGTAATTAAACATGATCCCAAGAAGTGTGCCATACATGTAGTGTTTTTCCTTTCCACTAGATATCCTGCATAATCAGCATCATATTATCCTACCAAATCAAAGTTACTACCTTTGGGATACCATAATCCAAGATCACTTGTTCTTTTCAAGTATCTAAAGATTCTTTTCACTGATTTTAGATGTGATTACTTAGGCTTAGATTGAAACCTGGCACATAGTCCTACACTAAACACAATATCAGGCCTACTTGTAGTGAGGTATAGGAGTGATCCTATCATACCTCTATACATCTTTTGCTCTACATATGAACCTATTTCATCCATGTCCAGTTTTGTGGCAGTGGCAATAGGAGTACTGATCTCCTTTGCTTCTTCCATGGAAAATCTTTTGAGAAACTCTTTGACATACTTCTGTTGGTGGATCATTGTCCCTGATGCTGATTGTATTATTTGTAAACCTAAAAAGTAATTTAGTTCTCCCATCATGCTCATCTCAAATTCACTGCTCATGAGTTTTGAAAATTCATGAGTCATATTCATATTAGTTGATCCAAATATAATGTCATCCACATATACCTGCACAACTAACAAATCCTTTCCATTAGTTTTTAAGAACAGGGTATTATTAATTTTACATCTGGAATGACCATTCTCTAATAGAAACATTGACAACCTCTCATACCGAGCTCTAGGTGCTTGTTTCATCCCATACAAAGCTTTATCCAGTTTATACACATGATTAGGAAACTCTTTGCTTTTGAATCATGGAGGTTTCTTGACATAAACCTCCCCTTTTAGAAACCCAATTAAAAATGCACTCTTCACATCCATATGATAAAGTATAAACTCCTTGTAGGCAGCAAATGCAACAAGTAATCTTATAGCTTCCAATCTTGCTACAGGACCAAAAGTCTCATCAAAGTCGATTCCTTCCTCTTGGTTATATCCTTGGACCACCAAACTTTCCTTGTTTCTTGTGACTGTTCCATGCTCATCAACTTTGTTCCTGTACAACCACTTAGTTCCAATTACTGATCTATCTTTTGGAAGTGGAACCAAGTGCCATACTTTGCTTCTTTCAAACTGTTTCAGTTCTTCTTGCATAGCTATGATCTAATCAATATCAAGAAATGCTTCAGTTACCTTCTTTGGCTCTATTTCTGACAGGAATGCCTTGAAAGCACACATACTTCTTAGTCCAGATCTTGTAGTAATCCCAAAGGTGAGTTCAGTGAGAACAATTTCTATGGGATGTGATCCTTGATATTTGTACCCTTTTGGTATCAATCTTAGTGAGACACTACGATCACTGACAGTATTTTGATCTGGGATAGTTGGTGGCTCAGTTCCCCCTGTCACTGTGCCTACAGCTTCAATTCCCCCTGTTGAAGTGCCTCCAAGTTTGATAGCTTCAGTCAATGAACTGGGTTGTGCAACCTATTCCTCGGCATCATTTTCTTCCTGTAGGTTAGTCTTGACACAGGATTCAACAAAGATCACATGTGTGCTTTCTTCAACACAGTTTGATCTGTTGTTTAAAATTCTATATGCTTTACTATTGAGTGAATATCCTAATAATATTCCCTCATCACTTTTAGCATCAAATTTTCCCAAATTATCTTTTCCATTATTATGAATGAAACATTTACATCTAAAGATTCTAAAGTGAGAGATGTTAGGCTTTCTTCCTTTTAGTAATTCATAGGAAGTCTTCTCTAACAAAGGTCTGATAATGCATCTATTTATGATATATGTTGCTGTACTTATTGCCTCAGCCCAAAGGTTTTCAGCAACATTTGTTGCAATCATCATTGTTCTAGCCATATCTTACAAAGTTCTATTTTTCCTCTCCACCACTCTATTAAGTTGTGGTGTTCTAGGAGCTGAGAAGTTGTGATCTATACCATTTGTTGAACAATATTTCAAGAATTTTACATTCTCAAATTCTCAACCATGGTCAGACCTTATAGAAACTAAAGAAGTACCTAATTTATTTTCAATCTTTTTAATGAAGATTTTAAATACATCAAAGGCATCTTCTTTATAGGCTAGAAACAAAGTCCAAGTAAACCTGGAATAGTCATCAACAATTACAAACACATTCCTTTTTCCACCTCTACTTTGAAGTCTCATGGGTCCACATAAGTCTACATAAACTAGGTCAAGGCACTTGGTTGTGCTTACATGGCTCTTGGACTTAAAAGAGAATCTTACCTGCTTCCCCCTTACACATGCACTGCATAGATTTTCTTCCTTGAACTTGGTCATGTGTAATCCCAATACTATGTCTTTGGATGAAAGTACGTTTAGTTGTTTCAGACTTGCATGACCAAGTCTTTTATGCCAAAGGAGGGAATCATTTTCTATTGCACTCAGACAAGTCAGTTCAGGTCCTAGTAGTGCCATGATGTCAGCTTTGTGTATATTTTATATCTCCTTGCACTGAGCACAACCTATTTAGTTTCCATCTTTTTTACCTTGACTCCTGTAGCTGTAAAAACAACTTTATTACCTTTATCACACAGCTGTGAGATGCTCAGTAGATTATGCTTCAATCCTTCTACAAGATAGACATCCTCCAATGCTTTTGACTCTGATGAGCCGATCTTTCCAATTCCAGATATGGTCCCCTTTTTTCCATCACCAAATGAAACTCCTCCTCCATTTATTTTGGAGAGTGAAAGGATCTTTTTCTTATCCCCAGTCATGTGTCTTGAGCAAGCACTGTCTAAATACCAGTGTCTTTTTCTTCCTCTCACTTTCTCCTGCAAAAAGAATTCAAGGGTTATCCTTAGGAACCCAGAAAAGTTTGGGTCCTATTTTATGAGTAAAAGGATGAATTAAAATTCTCTTAGTCCATGCAGGTAACACGTAGTGCAACTTGTTTCTCTGACCAGAACTAGTTTTGTTCCTTTTGGTCTGAGAAGATTTGTTAGCCAGATTTTGACTGTTTAATCACCTTTTTGAAGCTAATTGACATTCAATGGTGGGATGTCCAAGGTTTCCACAAATGTAACATAAATCATTTGGTTCATCAAAACTTTTGTTGAATCCCAAACCTGCCTTTTCATTGAAATTTTTCAAACTTAATTTGTGAATAATTCTAGAGGAGTTTGTCCACTTGTTTGACCTTTCAAGATCCAATTTTAGTTTAGCAATTTCCTAACTCAACTTATTCATTTTTCAGTTAAATCATGGCATTCTTGTTTGTATTTTACAAGCTCAAGTTCAGCATCTTCTTGTTCTTTACTCATGGTCTTCTTCCCATTTTCAGTGAGAGTTAATTTGAGAACTTCAGACCTAAGATTGTTATTTGAAATCTCAAGTTCTGCAACCTGTTTCTTGAGACTGCAATTTTCCTTGTCAACTGTGTCTGAGCAAGCCTTTAAATCGATGAGATCAAATTTAAGACTTGCTAGACTGTTGAACAATTCATCCCTATCACAGGTTAACTCTTGGAAATCATCAATCAATGCACTCATCAAGGAAATAAATTTTGGCTTTGAGAACAATTTCATCTTTTCTTTGAGTTCAAGTTTACTTACCTCAGAATCCTCATCTTCTTCATCCAAATCTGAATCCCCAAGGGCCATGAATGTAGTTTAATCAACTTCATATTCATCTGAATCTGATCCCCAGGCTGCTATCATTGTATGCTCCTCCTTTCTTCTTGCATTCAGCTCCTTTTCAACCCTTTCCTTCTCCCACTCTATTTCCCAGAATGGAAAGTCCCTAATCTAATGATAAATTTTTCCACATTTGTAGAACCCATTTGGATTATCATTGGAACGTTTCTTAGTACCTATTCCCTTCCTGTTTTTGGAGAATTTGTTGAAGTTCTTTGTTATGAAGGCAACTTTCTTTTTATCAAGTTCAAATTCCTCATCGCTATCAGAAGCTTTCAATGTCAAGATTTTCTCAGGAGCTGCTCCTTCTTTGACTCCATGAACTTTCATTTCATAAGTCCTTAGGTTCCCTACTAGTTCATCCAGAGTCATACCTTCAAGATCTTTATTAGCCTCCCTGATTGCAGTCACCTTGACATTCCATTTTCATTTGGGTAATACCCTCAGAACCTTTTCAACTTGTTCTTCCTCAGAGATAACTTTACCTAAGAAAGTCAGCTCATTTGTTAAAGTGGTAAGCCTTGTCATCATTTCATGCAGGGTTTCATTTTCCTTCATTTTGAATGCCTCATACTCAGTAAAAATAAGAGAGATCCTGAGTTTTCTTACTTGAGACGTGCCTTCATGAGCATTTACCATTCCGTCCCAAATTTACTTAGAAGTAGAGTAGGTGGATAATCTATTGTATTCAGCAGGTCCTAGTCAATAGACCAAGATGTTCTTAGCCTTTGCATTTTTCTTTAAGGCCAACAAGTCATCAGGAGTAAATTCACTCCTTACCTTTTTGACTTGTACACCATCAACCGTCTTCATTGGAATAGTGGGACGATCAGTAATCCTGTCCCATAATTCATAACCTTCCCCTTGAATGAAAATCTCCATCCTTGCTTTCTACCAGATAAAATGAGAGCCATCAAAGAGTGGAGGTCTAGTAGTTGACTGACCTTCCCTTTGACCAGTAGGAGGTGCGGAATTCATCATAGTGATCTTTTCTTAGGTACTAGCCTTATTTAAGACAACCTCACTCTGATACCACTTGTTAAAAATATGAGTCCTATTAATTGCCTATCTGTGGAACAAGTCAATAAATGTGGTTCACAAAAGTAAATACTGAACACAGTATTTTTACGTGGAAAACACCCGGCTTAGTAAAGGTGTAAAAAACCACGATCTGTACCTCTACAGGATTTAACCCAACTTCACTACAATACTTGAGCCTCAACAATCAACAAAATTACAAGACTTCTTGTAAACTAGGAATTAAAACTTCTAACTCCTACTACTAACAAAACACAAATCTTCCCAAGATATGTGTTCCCAAGTCTTCGAGTTCCCAAACTTGAAGACACAATTCCTAACTCAGTTTATAGATCACTGAGACTAAAACAATGACTTATTAAAACTCAAAAAACCTACTCACTACACAAATTCTACAACTTTCCAAGTAAGAGATCAGGTTCTTTCTTCAAGTATGAGAACTGATATGCTGATTGTTGATATGCCTTTTTAGTGCTTGACACTAATTTTGAATTTGTTTCTTGTATTTAAGCACCTACCTCATGGAGTCCTTCAATTGATATCAACTTCTGTATTCAATAGGACTCCAGATAGTTTTCTGCTACTCTTTGTTGCCCCTCTCTTCTTCTTTCAATAGGATTCCTCTTTTCTCTATCTTCAAGACTCCTTGTTCAACTCAACTTTTGCACTTCTTTTTTTTCACTCAACTTATGCAAGTCTTCTTTTTCAACTCAACTTCTAATGTGATAAATGTTATCCACTTTTATTTTTAAGCCAGGTCATCATATCAAAAACTTATCTGCAGGTGACCTTGGTTCAGTTGAATGGAACAACTTTTACCATATGTTTCATTCTCATGTCTATCATCAAAACTCCACATGCTCTAACACTTACATCATTCATAAGTGAAAAAAGAATGGTTGTTATATATACTAGCTTGCCTGAGCGTAAATATTATGGTTTACTTTGCTTCGTCAAGAATAAATCAATTAATATCATGCATATATATTTTTAACACTTGAGCTTCATTTTTAATGAGTGTTCATTTTCAAGGTAAAAGATTCTACTTTCAATCTTTTCACATATAATGCAAGGCTCCAAGAATATTAACTTTTAATTTTAACACATAGGGCTCCAGCTTAATTTTAATCCATATCAACTTTTAATCATCTTAAACAACAGTGATATAAAAAATATTATGTGAAGAGCCATGTTTAAGCATGGAGAATATGAATCAAGTTTTGTCAAGATTATCAAATCAAAAAGGGAAGATTTGTTAGAGTATTTGTCTCTTATTAAAATTGAGTTTTAATTTTATATAAATGGAAGTCAAAGTATTACCAAAATTATTTTTACTTTTATTGAATAGAAAATATATTTCTCTTCTATATTTGACTAACCTCTTTCTTGAAAGAAAGATTTTGCACCTCTATATATTGAAGATACCTCTTCTTATACCATTACACAATAAATAGTCTTGTTTAGGAGAAACTTTTCTCCCAATATATTTTATACCTTTCGCTATAGTTTTTAATATGTAGTCGTTTAAATAGTCTGTTTAGGAGAAACTTTTCTCCCAATATATTTTATGCCTTTCGCTATAGTTTTTAATATGTAGGATAACTGATTAAACCATATTAATAATATTAAGTTTTTAGTACAGTTTTTTTTACTGAATTATCGTGTCATAGTTTGCAACTATTAGCTTATGAATGATGCTCTATCGGTTTTGAACCCAACACAAAGGGAAAATCACAAAAATAATGTAGGAGCGCTAGACCATAATTATAGGAAGCAACATAGCTTTAAAAAATTACAGTATTTGTCATGTATCTTAGATTTTCAGATACATATTCTACACAAGAAAAAAGAACGTGTATCTTCAAGTATCAGCAAATTAAAAGATAAACATGTTAGGCTTTGTTAGAACTTGTATATCTTCAGATACCAATACGCGCTGCTTTGTAATTTTTTTAAAGTTGGGTTTGGTTATATAATTAGGCACTGATGCTTTGTCTAATAATTTACTATTAGATTAATTATAATGATACAAATTATAATGTTGGGAGTACTGCATAAAATCTAATGATTAACAATATTACATAAAAATTATTATTATTATTATTATTAATAAGAAGAAGAAGAAGAAAAAGAACAACAACAACAACAACAACAACGATATTAACAGTAATATTAATACTATTGCTGGCAACAGAAAAATAAAACTAATCGTCATTGGTATCAGGGACGTCATTAACGATGTCATATTCATCCAATTTTTCCTTTCTGTCCTCTAATTCATCTTCATCTTCATCTTCATCATCATCCTTAAGCAATATGGCTGGAAATATTTGCTAGCTTGTCCATGCTTTCAAATGGTGAGACATCAAAGAAAGAATGCAATGAGCTTAAAGAGAAGGTGAAAGCGGTCCTCGTTAAAAAGCTTACAGTTGTGGAGCTTGAACACCAGGCTAAAATCCTTCATGAAGACATCACAAAGCATAGAGTTACTTAAGAGCTAAAATTGTGGAAGAACCTCGTTGATAATGCAAATGAGAAAGGATGGAGATATCAAGTTTTCCCGCATTTGAAGCTTGAGCCTCTGTCTAACGACGAGAATGATGTCAATCAGATGCACCAATTCTTGAACCTCTGGCTGAAGATGAGGATGAACAACTTTCTTCTGAAAATAGAGATTTCAATGATGGAGAACCTCAGAAGAAAAGGCTTAAAAGGAAAATATGTATACAACAGAAAACAAAGAAGAAAAGAAGAGTCAATTCAAAGAAAAAAAATTGTTGGATAGGGATCAAAGGCTCTAATTGACTTTCTTCAATTTGAACGTATACCAGAGAAAAATCATCCCAATATGCATGATGTGACATCAATAATATGTAAATATATAATAAAACATAACTTTTGTCATCCAGTTAAAAAGAGAAGCATCCTTTTTGATGTTCAGTTAGAAGCTTGTTTTGAAAAAAAGAGTGGTAGACGTAGACAAAATATTTAGCCTCCTTGAAAGCCGTTTTGTTGAAAATAAAGAGTGATTTCAAAAGGATGAGCCTGATCAGGATCTTGAAGATGATGACACAGAAACATTGGTGACTCTCTCCTAAATCTGAGGAAAAGGTTGAACGAAAGAAGATATCATCAATTTGGTATTTGACTGCAGCACTAAGTCATGTTGCAGCATTGATTCCTGAAAATCAGCGGCAGCAAGAATTATTTGTCGGATGGGAGAACCATATACCCCTTGATCCGTTCTCATGAATCCAACAAATTCTTTTTTCTTTGAATCGACTCTTCTGTGCTTCTTTGTTTTCTCTCCTTTCAACTAATAATTCCTGTTGCATCTGATTGTCAGAAATCAAGGCTGAAACTTGACTTAGTGCTTCAATTGAATACCAAATTGAAAATATATTCTATTGTTCAAACTTTTTCTCAGATTTAAGAGCGCGCCACGAATATTTCTGTGTCATCATCTTTAGGATCATGATCAGGCTCTTCCTTTTGTAATCGCTATTCAATTTCAAGAAAAATGGCTTTCAAGGAGGCTAAATTTTCTGCTGTACCACTTTTTTCCCCAAAACAGGTTCTAACTGAACACCGCAAGGATGCTTCTCTTTTTAACTTTATGACAATGGTTATGTTTTATTATATATTTACATACTGTCGATGTTACATCATGCATATTGGGATAATTTTTTTCTGGTATCTTGACCATTAAACCAAAGAAGGTCAATTAGAGCCTTTTGATCCCTATCCAACAATTTTTTTTTCTTTGAAACAACTCTTTTTTGTTTTTTTGTTTTCTGTTGTGTACATCCTTTATTTTTTAGCCTTTTCTTTTGAGGTTCTCCATTACTGAAATCTATATTGTCTAAAGAAACCTGCTCATCCTCAACTCCAGCTAGAGGTTCAAGCTCTACTTCTTTGAGAATCATTCCAAGAATATTCTTCTTTGCAGGTGATAAAAGTCAAATGGCCACCCTAACTTTTGAAGACATGATTGGAGACCATCACTTAAAGTCTCAAGACTTGGTCACCCCGAGGACAAAAGAATATGCAAGGAAGACCCATTTTGAGCCTACCATTGAGCATACTATTCATCAAGGGCGTGAGTGGAAGATTGCTTGGAGCATTGAAGACTTGAGGATTCACGATTTTGGACACTTAATAGCTCACGTTTTTTGGGTCATCTTCATTGAGGGCATTTTGGTCACTTCACTTTGTCCAAAATGCATTCCATGGCCACCCCTCTAATTAAGGTTAGTGTAGTCATTTGTCTTCTTTTATAATATAATATAAATAGAAAAACATAGGGTTTTTATGTCACGACCCGAATTGAGGCCTTGGCCATGACGAGTATCCCGAAGCATGAAGGCCCGGACACCCTTCTAACTTGAAATCATATACACCATTCATACATAAATAAGGAAATACGGAAATTATAGTAAGACGGAATCATGGTCATAAATCTTATATGAATTTAGCAATAAAGAACGAAATCAAAAACTAATTAGCAACATCTGCAAACCGTCTGCAAAATCTCTACTACATACTTTCTAACACAATCTGAAAGCTGGGACAAGGCCCCCAGTAGACCAAAACTGTAACTACTAATAATTGTCCAAAAATAAACAGGCCTTCCGGAATATAGAAGGCTCACCAACTGGACACTGCAACTCTGTCTGATGAAATGTATTGCTTATCTGGACCCCTAGACTGAGCCTCAGAGCCTGAGAGGTAGGGGGAGGAGGAGTCAATACAGTGTACTGGTACGTAAAGTAATCCAAAATAAAACTTTTATATAAGTAAAACAGTGGAGAGCAATTTATTAAAACATCATGAATAAACAGTTCTCAAAATACATAGGCACTTTCTGAAAATCATAAATCATTCTTGTCAATGCAATGTCTGTTCTTTGTACTACTTCTGAGTTAGGTGGCACTCCCCTAGAACTCTAATATTCCATGGGCTATATGAAATTCTCCATTGACTCGGTGGGGAAGCCCCCAACCCAAGTATGCCGCAAGGGTTGGAGTCTCTGATTCTGGTACGCCATACAGCACTAGGACAGCGTAATATAATATACCCGGATCGGCAAATCACGATTTTGGGCAAAGAGTTATCTGAACTCGTTTCATCTTTAGGAAAACACCTAACATCTCTTTATGCCCTATTTTAGCCTTTTCTGAACATGCATCATTCTAAAATTCTAAAACATGAAAGTCTGATTTCTGTATTAGTGTGTGTTTGTTATGGCATTGTCTGAGTTGGTATCGTCATACCAAGACTTGTAAGTCGTTATTCTGAGCCATATATGATTATTTCATTCTAAAACAATGTTCAGGCCACTTGATCATGCATATAGTGTAAGAAGAGTCATATCTCAAATCTTAAGTCAAAAATCATGCAAAGGCTTTCCATTCATTCAACAATTTCAATAAGTAGTGGCCAACTTTTCAAAAACATTCTTGAAGTTTCTTTGTTTATCAATATAAACATTTAAAATCATCAAAGCATTCCTCTCTCCCATTCTTAATCATCATGAATTTCACATAAGACAAATAGTATCTTGAATCATTCTGTAAACCATGAAATGTAAGGATTCATAACTTATAAATCAAATAATAAAGTAATGGGAGAGGGAGATTATATATTTCATGCTCTCGATTCACAATTCACGGTTTTCAATGCATACATACATATATACAATTCAAATCAATTTAGGGGAAGACCTAAAGACAAAAACAATACTATCGAAGCTTCTAAAACATGAATGTATTCAAAAATTCAAAAATCCCTTTCTTAAAATTATGATTTCTATACCCATGAGATTTTAGAAAAACCCCGCGTACCACGATTATGAAGAATAATGGATGATCCTTGAAGCCTACGATTTGGGGATTCCAAATCTCCGATCAATTTCGAAAACCTACGGTTGAATCTTGAGTTTCTTGGAGGAGAAGTATATGAACTAGGGTTTTTTTTTGAGAGAAATCTTGAGAATGTCGTATATTATACTTGTAGAGGTCTTAATATCCTGTTTGGACATTTTAAGAGACTTGGAAAAAGTTTAAACTACCCTTGTTAACTTCTGAAAGAAACTGGAAAAATTTAAATTGGGAACCCGATCTTATGGGCCACCGCAATGTGCCATTATCACGGTGGCTCACCAGAAATTGATGAATGGGAATTTGGACCACTCCGCGATGCGCCACCATCACGGAGTCTCACTGAAAATTGACCATCGTCATTTACACCCTCTCCGCGACGCGCCAAGGACAGGAATGATGGTGTTTTACGACTAAGACTTAAATTAGCCATAACTCCTTCACCGAGTGTCCATTTTGGATGAATCTTATGTCGACGGAAAACTTATTCGATCATATAGGTAATGAAAAGTTGAAATCTAAGGAATTTCACAGGGAAATAAGTATAAATTTTTCTAGAAGCCAATGCTTGATACTTTAGGGGCAAAAATTTAGCTAGAAAAAACTTTGGGGTGTTACATTTTAGGACATAGTTTTTTATTGATGTAAGACAAACTCTCTCTCTAGTGTGAGAAGTGTAAACCCCCGTAGTTGTAGGGATTGAAAAATCCACCAATCCGTAACTAGGCTGCCGAAGTGTGGATATCACTTGTGTTTCATCGTTGGTTTGATACGTTGGTGTTTAGAGGAGGTAACGTCCCTCTTGTGTCAACGTTAGAGTTAGGTTTGTGTCTTGGATAGTGTTAAGGGTCCAAGAGACAATTCTTGGGTTCTTAATATTGTCCCTTCATTTGGTCTAACTATCTATCTTGTATTGTTGTTGTATGTTTTGTATTTTTTGTTGTTGTTAGTATAACCCGTGAGCTTCTTGTTGATGTAATATTATTGTTATCATATTTTTTTGATAATATAGTTTGTGGATCGATGGAAATTATGTGTTAAACACCACAATAATTTGTGTTCTTGTTGGTGTTCTTGAATCAGAGAGGGGTCACTCAAAGGGTCCTCGGTTCTCTTGAATTTATGGACTGTTTTGGGTGTTTGTTTTGTGTGTTCTTGTATCATTTGGTGTCAAATCATGGCTTGATTTTTTTCTCACAAGATCAAATTTTGGGCTTGCTTGTTAGAGAAACAAAAAAAAAAGATAAGTGTTCTTGTGTTTGTGTTCTTGGATGAGAGGTGTAGACATTGTTGTTGTTGTTTTGGAAAAGAGTTTGTGACAAGATCTAGTAGAAATTTTGTTTTTATAGTGTGTTTGGCTTCTTTCTCACTAACACAGAGGTGTCTAGATCTAAAGTTGAAATTAAAAATGGTTACATTGTTGATGTGAACTTGAGTTGGCCGTATGGTGATGTTGTTGTAGTTATATAAAACATTGTTGTTGTGTTCATATTGTTCTTTACCTATTCTCATACCTTAACCCACATAAAGTGTAAAATGGATCAAAAAAGTTGTATGACAAAAGTTGTAAAGTTGTTTGTGAGAAGACTTGCACATATCCCTTCCTAGACTTCACAACCACTTTTTCTTAAATCAAGGGACCTTGTCTTGTGGGACTAGTAAAGTCAAATCTCACATTTTTGAGTTTGGAAAGTTGAGAAAAACTACAATGCTCTTACATTCCCTCCAAAACCAATTGTCTTCCATTCCAAATTATGTGAAAATTAAAATTTCAAATTTGTGACTAAAGTTGTGTGGGACCGAGATCAATTGCATGCTGCCACATCACCCTAATTATTGTTCATAGTCAATATTAAGCTCAAATTTAGATATTCTAGTTTCTAATTGTTGATTCTTGGTTTCATTAGTTGATCCTAGAACTAATTAACAAACTAGCAAACTCCTACTAGATTGTCAATTAGTCCTTTGAATCCATTATTCGTGTCTACGTTTCTTTTGTGCTTTTGTCATTTTTAAAATCTTAGTAATTATTGGTTCAAGTTCGAATATTACTTTCCTTGATTCTTCAAACAAAGAATCCATTTCGACCAATGGGTAGACTCACCCCTCGACTCATCATGGACTACAAGCCAACTTGCAACACTTGTGAAACCAAATGTGAGATGATCAAATGTGTGGGAGTGTGGTGAAGTTGTTTCGAACTAACTTTTGTTTTTCTTTGTAGGATTTTTATTTTCTTTTCTTTTTTTAGGAATAATTGCTAGGGAATCCGTGACTTCAACCTCTCAACCCATGGAGAACAATGCCACCAATGTTATTTTGGCCTACTTTGACACTATGTCCCGAGACCTAGCTATGAAAAATGAAAGGCTGGATTGTATGGTAGGTCAAAGGGTGCAAGTGGGCCTCCTGTACACACTTCAAAAAGAAGGTTGTAGCTCATGTAAGTTACAAGGTAAAAATGTTATTCCATACACTCCTATGGACTTAGAATGTTGTGTTGTGGCTAGTAGGAGCCAAGTGGGTGTAGTTGTGGATTTGCCTAGGGTAAAGGTGCTTGAGTCAACCTTTTGTGATACTCTTGGTATTGTTAGGTAGCATGAGGACCAAACTCTTGTTGTAGGTACGCAAGCACTAGTTGATCATTTAGATGACAAAATTAATTCTCCACATAAGAATGATTTGGGTCCATCTAGTGCTAGGACTTATAACTTGACTAAGGTTCCATTACCAAGTGACGAGTGTATTCAAACACTAGTTGACCCTTGTGAAAAACAAGCTGAGTCTACATTGGTATATAAGTTGCCAACAACTAGTGAGAATATTGACAATGATCAATCAGGTGGAAAAGACCTTGATGTGCTTGATTATTTAGGAAACCCGAATTGTGATTGTCTTGGTAAAGATGGTTTTGCTGGTGATCCCTTGGCTACCCATGGTGGTTTGTGTATAAGTGAGGATTTCTCATTTGAAACAGAAGGTGATGTGTGCTTAGAAATTTCATCTACTTCTTCTTTAAGTGTTTCTTATGTTGGGCATATTCCTAGTGGAGATTTTAAAACTAGTATTAAGTGCATACATGAGAACCCTTTATTTGAAGTTGGATTGTGGAACACCTTTCTCAACCCTCTTTTTGTGCATGATATTTCAAATGGTGATAAAGAGGGCTTGCTTAACCTTGAGGATGGTACCCTGGGGGAGAATGAAAGTGGTTGAGACCTAAGCCCTTGGTTACGTCTTCCATTTAACTACGGTAACTTCTTAGGATGTGAAGGACATATAGTTGTTGGTTGGTCCACTTGTTTGAGTGATATTGCTATATGTGTTGCATGGACTTTACTTTCAATTAGGGTACCACCCCTTTGTAATATTTTTGCTAAGCCCCTCGTGATTAAAGTCAACGATGTGTGGCTATATCTCAAGTGAGTACCTCCTTGGCTTATTGACGTTGTTTATTGTACTAACTCTAACACTCATGTCATGAGAATGTGGTACTTATTTGTCTTCTCTTCGTTCGGATTCGAGGTTGAATCCTTTTCAAGAAGGGGGGATGATACAAGTCAAATGACCACCCTATTTTTTGAAGACATGATTGTAGACCATCACTTAAAGGCTCAAGACTTGGTCACCCCGAGGGCACAAGAATATGCAAGGAAGACCCATTTCGAGCCTACCATTGAGCATACGATTCATCAAGGCCATGAGTGGAAGATTTCTTGGAGCATTGAAGACTTGAGGATTCACAGCTTTGGACACTTAATAGCTCACGTTTTTTGGGCCATATTCATTGAGGGCATTTTGATCGCCTCACTTTGCCCAAAATGCACTTCATGGCCACCCGTCTTATTAAGGGTAGTGTATTCATTTGTCTTCTTTTGTAATGTAATATAAATAGAACAAGATAGGATTTTTAGGACTTAGTTGTTTATTGATGTAAGACAAACTCTCTCTCTCTCTCAAGTGTGAGGAGTGTAACCCCCCATAGTTATAGGGCTTGGAAAAGCCACCAATCCGTAACTAGGGCTGCCCAAGTGTGGATATTACTTGTTTTGCATTGTTGGCTTGATATGTTGGTGTTTAGAGGAGGTAACGTCTCTCTTGTGTCGACGTTAGAGTTAGGTTTGTGTTGTGGGTAGTGTTAAGGGTCCAAGAGTCTCATAATTCTTGGGTTCTTAAGATTGTCCCTTCATTTGGTCTAACTATCTATCTTGTATTGTCGTTGTAAGTTTCAGATTTCTTGTTGTTGTTAGTGTAACCCGTGAGTTTCTTGTTGATGTAATATTGTTGTTATTATATTTTGTTGATAATATAGTTTGTGGATCGCGGAAAATTAGGTGTTAAACACCACCATACTTTGTGTTCTTGCTGTTGTTCTTGAATCCGAGAGGGGTCACTCAAACGGTCCTCGGTTCTCTTGAACTTGTGGACTGTTTTGGGTGTTTGTTTTGTGTGTTCTTGGTTGTTCTTGTATCAGCAGAGTTGTCTCGTTTAAACATTGGTGCATCTAATTGATATCATTCTCGTCCTTAGACAGTCTCAAGCACTAAATGTAGGAAAATTTGATGTCTCAGTCTTTTCTCATTTGCATTATTAATGAGGTTCTGCTACAATTCCAGCTCTCGAGAAATCCTATGCTTTGTGATGTTTTCATGAAGATTTTTAGCCTTCTGTTCAAGCTCCACAACTGTAAGCTTTTTAACAAGACATACTTTCACAAAAAATTTTATGATCCCTGTAATTAATAATAATAAATCATTATATTCTTCTCCCTATTAATTTATGGCTCAAAGAAAATATAATTTTCCAAGAAAAAGTAAATTTCAAAAGAAGAATATAATTTAATGGAGAAGATTATAGAGTACCAACGAGTTATTTCTTAAGGGGATGAGATAGTCAAAGTTATCTCATCATAACATAACTTATTTCACTATTATAGTACAAACGGATGGAATAACTAATTTTAGAATTATCTAATACCCCTAATCAAACGCTCGATAAGATAATTTTTCATTTTATAATGAAATTATTATTTTTTATCCTTCCTACCTAAAGACTACTAAGATTCATGAAGAGTAGTAGCTACATGTGGTCAAGATTAGAGTCAAAAATTTTGTTTATTTTGAAAGAATCATTAGGCCAACAAATAAAGAACATGGGACATTCAAAATTTATTTCTAGTAAGAAGATAAGATCTTGTTGAAGTTAAGATCTTGTTGAGAATTAAGGAATACACAAAATTAATAATGTTATTTTTATTTTGATTATAAATATAGTTGTTAGCTTTTTGTATAGTATTGTCAGTATTATAATAATTAATAATAACGAATTTTTATATTCTTGTCTTTATCTATGTCTCATGAGAATACCTTCCAATACAAAACACCACAAATAGGTCTCTCTATTTTATAATAATAATAATAATAATAATAATAATAATAATAATATATATATATATATATATATATATATATATATATTTGTCTTACCTTATAAAATACCTTTTTTAGTGTACAAAATAACACATATGATGACTGAACAACAGGATAAACTATTGTCTATATTAAAATCCAATTTAAAAAATATCAAAGAATACATACTACGTTACAACTGTAAAACAAAATAATAAACATATAAAAAATTTAAAATTCCTCAAAGTAGCTTTAATTGCGGAGTTTGATATAAAATATCTAATTATAATGGAAATAGGCAATAATAAAATGTTAATTATAGTGAAAACTTTATTTTTGGGGTGTTAGGCGTGATATTCTTTATTTAATCTTCACTATGCGTTTATACAAATTTAGGTTGTTAATATTTATAAAAAAATCTTAGACTGACTTACAATTAGTCAATCAAACATTTTATACATTTACACTAAAAAAATATTACGTAGTCTTTTTCTTCAGAACAAGTTTTTCTTTATTCAATTTTATTTGTTCTTTAGATACATATAGTAATATACTTTTGTTTATATTTTTACGACAAAACATATATACTATTACATAAAGGAATTAAGTTAATCAAGTAATTCACATATCATGTAGTCTTTTCTTCTCAAAATAAATTTTATTTTTCTCCGTAATTTTAATCAAATAAAAAATATTACTTGTAAATACTTTTTCTTTTCACACATCATAAAATACTTTTCTTTTCACATGTATTTATACACTTTTATACATACCTTTTACATGTTTTTATAACAATATATTTTATTTATATATTTAATTTATATATATATACCTTTACATAGTTTTTAAATATTTATTTTTTTTCAAAAGAATTATTTTATACTTAATACATACACTTTTACATTAATTAAAATATACCTCCTCCTCTTTGAAAAATTTAGTCTAGTCGGGTACCAAATTTGTGGATCCTGAAGGGTGCCTAACCACTTCCCTTTGGGATAATTTGAACCCTTACCTAGAATTTCAATTGATTTTTTGCAGAATGGAACATAAATTGTATGTGTTAATAATTCAGAAGGTTTTCTTATTTTTCTTAAAAATTAGGTGGCGACTATGTAAAAATTAATTCTTTTTAGAGTCCAATAAGCCGTGTTTGTTTAACCTTGGCGAAAATAGGGCCTAGATTTTTCATCTGCCATTGATTTTTCATGTTTATGATTTTGTATGGGGGGTGGACCTGTATATTTTTGGGTTTAGAATTTATTTGTACGCACGTGTTATATAAGAGCATTTAGTGAGTCATTTTGGACATTTTAAATACTTCATTCTCCTCATTGAATTATCCATCCATTATAGTGACATTTGTCTGCCTTTTCCCGTGGTTTTTTTCATCAAGGGTATCCATGTAAATCTGTATGTTCATCTTGTTTTTCCTTTTGCTTACCATATCGCTTACTATTGTCCGTTCATAACAGTTTTAATGGCAGTTGTTTTGGCTCCTAAAACCAATCAATAATAGAAAAATATGCTCTTTAGCGTACATTATTATAGTCAGTAAATCCAATTAAATCGCCACTAAAAGTCCAGTAGTTTTAATAGTAATTGTTGGTGGCAATCAAATCACTAGAATATCTCTTCTGTTTGATATGAAGGAAAACATTTTCTAAAAAATATTTTACAATTTTCTCATGTTTGGTTGGCTTAAATGTTTTGAAAACTATTTTCCAAATCAACTTATTTTCCCCAAATCGAAGGAAAATGACTTCCCTTCAAAAAGTAAGGAAAATATTTTCCAAAACTCTATTACAACTTCACTCTTAAGTTGAAATGTTCATACAACTCTCAAAATCACCCACCCCTACTTCGACCCCTAATCTCCTACCCCCATCCCACCCTCTAACACCCCCATCCAAAAATCAAATTTCAAATTTTTTTCTTGCCTCATCCCATACCCAAAACCCTACCCCTCCTTACCGCTCAAAAAAATATTAATTTTTTTAAAAAAATCAATTTTTTTCTTACTCTCGCACCCCCCTCAACTCGACCCCCCCCAACCCCCTACCCTCTCCCAAAAAAATAATTAAATTTTTTATATTTATTTTTTGGTAAATATAAATTTTTTTCTTACCCCACCCTCATTCCCCTACTCTGCCCCCCATCCCCTACCACTCCATCCAAAAGAAAATATTTCAATTTTTTGTCTTGCCTCATCCCCTACCCAAAACCAAAAACTCTACCCTTCCTCCCCCCCCCCCTCCACCTCTTCCTCTAAAAAAAAATATTTATTTTTTTTAAAAACATTAAAACATTTTTCTTAACCCTCCCCCAAATCCTCTTCCCCCCCTCCCTCAATACCCCCACCCCCTCCCAAAAAATAAAAATTTTAAAATTACTTCTTAAAAACTTTTAGTTTTTAACTTACCCCACCTTCACTCTCCTACCTCGACCCCCCTACTAGCCCCCCCCCCCCCCCCCCCCGCTCTGCCAAAAAAAAAAAGAAAAATTGTTTTTAGAAAAAAATTATTTTTTTTCTTACTCCACCCCTACCACCTATTTTGACAACCCCAACCCCCACTCTCCCCAAGAAAAAATTAATTTTTAATTTTATTTTTTTTTAAATCAAAATGTTTTTCTTATTCCACCCTTCTTATCCTATTCAATCTCATTATTTTTTTTAAACATATACTAATACTTTTAGAAAATATTAACTTAAGCTCCATATCGAACACCCTTAAAAAAATATTTTTCAGGATCAAAATTATTTTTATAAAATATTTTTTCACTCGTTAACGAAACACTAAAATATATTTTCTAAAAAAAAAAAATTTCATTCACTAACCAAACACTAGAAAATATTTTTCGAAAAATATTTTTCATTCACCAACCAAAGTTAAGAAAACAAGTAAGAAACCAACTTGTTTTCCAGGAGAATATTTTCTAGGAAAATATTTTTCATGGAAAACATTTTCCTTTATACCCAACATACATGTATTACTTTTTCCATTTTTAGTTTTCAATGCATATTCATGAATGTCAATGTTTCTCACGCGAACATTCAATGCTTAGTGTTTTACAGTTTTTTATCTTGGCTGGTTTAGCCTTGAATTTAATGTTTTTTAAGTTTGAGTAGCGATACACTAGACATCATGTATTACTTTTCCTTTTTTAGTTTTCAATGCATATTCAATCCCGGTGTTTTACACGTAAATTTTCAATGCTTAGTGCTTTTCAGTTTTTTATTGTGGCCATTTTAGTTTTGAATTTAGTGTTTTTTATTTTGAGCAATGACACGCTAGATATCATGTATCACTTTTTCATTTTTAGTTTTCAATGCATATTCAATCCCGACATTTTTCACATGAACTTTCAATGCATAGTGCTTTTCAGTTTTTTATCATGGTTGCTTCAATCTTGAATTTAGTGTTTTTTTAGTTTGAGCAACGACACGCTGGACATCATGTATTAATTTTTCATTTTTTATTTCCAACACATATTCAATCCCGACATTTTTCACTAGAACTTTCAATGCTTACTATTTATCAAATTTTTTTATTGTGGCCGTTTTAGTTTTGAATTTTGTGTTTTTTTAGTTTGAGCAACGACACGCTAGATAATATATATATATATATATATATATATATATATCACTTTTCTTTATTAGTTTACAATGCATATTCAGTCCGAGGTTTGAACGTGAACTTTCAAAGCTTAGTGCTTTTCAGTTTTTTATCTTGGTCGTTTTAGTCATAAGTTTAGTGCTCTTTAAATTTGAGCAACGACACGCTAGGCATCATGTATTATTTTTCCTTTATTAGTTTCCAATTCATATTCAATCCCTAGATTTTTCATGTGAACTTTCAATGCTTAGTACTTTACAGTATTTTATATTGGCAATTTTAGTCTGAATATAGTGTCTTTTAAGTTTGAGAAACGACATGCTAGACATCATATATAACTTTTCCTTTTTTAGTTTCCAACGCATATTCAATCCCGACGTTGTTCACACGAACTTTCAATGCTTAGTGTTTTTCAGTTTTTTATCTTGACCGTTTTGTACTTGAATTTAATTCTTTTTTAGTTTGAGCAACGAAATGCCAAACATCATGTATCACTTCTTCTTTTTTAGTATCCAATGCATATTTAGTCCCGAGGTTTGCACGTGAACTTTCAAAGCTTAGTATTTTTGAGTTTTTATCTTGTCCGTTTTTGTCTTGAATTTAGTGATTTTTTAGTTTAAGCAACGACACGATAGACATCATGAATTAGTTTTTATTTTTTAGATTCCAACACATATTCAATTCTGACGTTTTTCACGTGAACTTTCAATGCTTAGTGCTTTTCAGTTTCTTATCTTGGCTATTTTAGTCTTGAATTTAGTTCTTTTTTAGTTTGAGCAATGACACGCTAGACATCATGTATCACTTTTTCCTTTTTAGTTTCCAATGCATATCTAGTCCCAAGTTTTGCACGTAATCTTACAAAGCTTAGTGCATTTTAGTTTTTTATCTTGGTTGTTTTAATCTTGAATTTAGTGCTTTTTCAGTTTGAGAAACGTCACGCTAAATATCATACATTCTTTTCCTTTTATAGTTTCCAACGCATATTCAATCGCGATGTTTTTCACGTGAACTTTCAGTGCGTAATACTTTTCATTTTTTTATCTTGGCTGCTTTAGTCTTGAATTTAGTGCTTTTTTAGTTTTTGATTTTGGTCGTTTTTGTCTTGAATTTAGTGCCTTTTAAGTTTTCAATTTTGGTCCTTTCTGTCTTGAATTTAATGCATTTTCAGTTTTTGATTTTGGTCATTTCTGTCTTGAATTTCATGCTTTTTTAGTTTTCAATTTTGGTTGTTTCTGTCTTGAATTTTGTGCGTTTTCAGTTTTTAATTTTGGTCGTTTCTGTCTTGAATTTAGTGCCTTCAAAATTTTTGATTTTGTTCGTTTCTGTCTTGATTTTAGTTTCTTTTCAGTTTTACTATTTTGATCGTTTCTGTCTTGAATTTAGTGCCTTTTTAGTTTTCGATTTTAGTCGTTTCTATCTTGAATTTAGTGCTTTTTCAATTTTCAGTTTTCAATTTTGGTCGTTTCTCTCTTGAATTTAGTGCTTTTTTCAGTTTTCAATTTTTGTTGTTTCTGTCTTGAATTTAATGTTTTTTCAGCTTTCATTTTTGGTCGTTTCTGTCTTGAATTTAGTGCTTTTTTAGTTTCAATTTTGGTTGTTTCTTTCTTGAATTTAGTGCCTTTTTCAGTTTTCATTTTGTTCTTTTCTCTCTTGAATTGTGCTTTTTCAGTTTCAATATTGGTTGTTTCTCTCTTGAATTTCGTGCTTTTTCGGTTTTCAATTTTGGTCATTTCTGTCTTGAATTTTGTGCTTTTTCTGTTTTCAATTTTTTTTGTTTTTGTCTTGAATTTAGTGCTATTTCAGTTTTCAAATTTGGTAGTTTTTGTCTTGAATTTAGTGCTTGTTCAGTTTTAGATTTTGGTCGTTTCTATCTTGAATTTAGTTCCTTTTCAGTTTTTAATTTTGGTCGTTTCTGTCTTGAATTTAGTTCATTTTAAGTTTTTGATCTTGGTTGTTTCTATCTTGAATTTAGTGCCTTTAAAATTTTCAATTTTTGATTTTGGTCGTTTCTATCTTAAATTTAGTGCTTTTTCATTTTTCATTTTTTGTTGTTTCTGTCTTGAATTTAGTATTTTTTTAGTTTTTGATTTTGGTCATTTCTTTCTTGAATTTAGTGCTTTTTCAGTTTTCAATTTTGGTCTTTTCTGTCTTTAATTTAGTGTTTTTTCAGTTTCAATTTTGGTCTTTTCTGTCTTTAATTTAGTGTTTTTTCAGTTTCAATTTTGGTTGTTTCTCTTTTGAATTTAGTGCTTTTTTGGTTTAAGTTTTTTGCTAGAGGAAAAATTTTCATTAGAGTTTTTTTTGCTTTTGTGCAGAATAAATGTGGGGACTCGAACAAATAGAGTGTCAAGACAATTAATGTGACTCCCAATATGCCATATTTCAGGCAACGAGTGGGAGCCAGCTCGGCATTATTGGTGTGGGTCCTTGCACGACACACTATGTGCGCCTACTACCACGACAAAACATGCATGCCACACTATATATCTTGCATCACTTTTCCTTTTTTCGGTTTTCTGTGCATATTCGTTCTCGAGGTTTGTTCACGTGAATTTTCAATACTTAGTGCTTTTTTAGTTTTCAATTTTGGCCGTTTCAATCCTGAATTTAGTGATTTTTCGATTCGAGGTTTTTGCTTTTGTGCAAAATAGAAGTGGGGACTTAAACAAATTAGGGGTCGCAGCAATTAATGCTACTCCCAATATGTCATATTTAAGGCAACACGTGGGAGTTTGCACGACATTCTAGGGTGGGTCCCTAAACGACACACCATGCATGCCCATTACCACAACAAAAAAATGCACGGCACACTAGGCATCCTGTATCACTTTTTCTTTTTCAGTTTTCAATGCATATTAATTCCCGAGGTTTTTTCACGTGAATTTTCAATACTTAGTACTTTTCAGTTTTCTATTTTGGCCATTTTAGTCTTGAGTTTATTGCATTTTCATTTTTTTGTTTTGGCCATTTTAGTCTTGAGTTTATTGCATTTTCATTTTTTTGTTTTGGCCTTTTCAGTCTTGAATTTTCATGGGTGCAAACAATCTAGTAAAAAAAATTCATCAACTCACACAACTAACAACCCAAAAGAGTTGCGTTCCTAGAACTTATGTAAATTTCACTGGACAAACAACCAAAAATAAAAAATATTTGTAATACAAGTCATGTAAAAACACACGACAACAATGAAATAAAAAAAAGCCAGGCTGGTGGACGAATCATCCACGTTTTCGCAGAGTTCAGAAAAGCTCTGCACCCCAATAGGGTGTGAAGTAAGAAGACTACCTTACCGCAAGCATCAGTGGCCTGATTCACAGCTCGGAAAATCATAAGATTGAGGGCGAGCTCACTTGGTGAGATCCCCTTATTGTAATAAGAATTTCAAGAAAAATATCTAACAACCTAGAAGGAACAGGCAATATAGTTTCCACACTGGTTAATTTAGCTATTCTGTTCATTATGATTTCTGACAGTGGATCTAATCAATTTTTGTAGACTGTAATATAACATAATAAGTTGTATAAATGTGTTTGAAGTGATTTGTACCCATTTACTTATTTAATTAATTAATTCCCATTTTTTAGCTATTTTACGGGGCTTAGATATTTCAGTTTTTGATTTTGGTGTTTCGGGTCTTGAATTTAGTGCTTTTTCGGTTTAAGTTTTTTGCTAGAGGAATTTTTTTTCCTTTGAGTTTGTTTGCTTTTTTGCAAAATAGAAGTGGAGACTTGAACAAATAAGGGGTCGCAACAATTAATGTGACTCCCAATATGTCACATTCACGCAACATGTGGGAGTGTGCACGCCAATCTAATTGTGAGTCCCTGCACGACACTCTATGTGTGCTTACTACCACGACAAAATATGCACAACACGCTATGCATCCTGTATCACTTTTTCTTTTTTCAGTTTTCGATGCATATTCGTTCTCGAGGTTTTTCATTGGAATTTTCCTAGAAGTGCATTCATAAACTTCTCAACAACTTTATAATGCCCTGTAAGGAAAGCATGCTTCAATGACCAGTTCACATCTCATGTAACAAAACAAACTTCCTTCAGGAAAATTATCCAGCTCTCCAAGACCTTTGCATATCAAAGCACCGAGCATGATCTGCATCGAATCAAATCTTAATAATTAAAGAAGTACATACTAACATACACATAACACACAATTCTATATACCTGAACACAAAATTGTCTTTTCTGCAACAATTCCTCTTTCACCCTCTCTTTAAGCTCATCACATTCTTCCTTTGAAATCTCTCCATTTGAAAGCATGGACAAGCAAACATCTCTGGCTATATTTTGAACTTGAATTAAAATTTGATCCCTGTAATTCGCATAATAAGGATGAAGATGAATCAATGTCTTGTAAAATATATAATTCTCGAGACAAAATTAATACCACAAAATGACCTGTCTTTATTTTTAAAAATTACCAGTTTAACAGCATGTGCCTCGCACGCGTAACGTTTGATTATTTAAAATTAAATAATTTAATTTATTGTGGAGATTTTTAATGAAGTGTAAAAAGTTTAAATCGCTTTTCAAAGATCTTTCTCACTTTAATATAATAATGTAAAAAAAAATATATATTTTAGTGTAAGCATATATATATTTTACTGCCAGAAATGCCAAGTGGTTGATGGATCATCAATTTTGTATTTGTAAGGAAGTATCTCTTTTCCTTGCTATGAGAGGCTAAGAGAGACGCATCGATTTGAATCATATTTGTGGTCATTTCTGTCTTGAATTTAGTGCTTTTAGAATTTTCAATTTTGGTCGTTTTTGTCTTGAATTTAGTGTTTTTTCAGTTTTTGAGTTTGGTCGTTTCTGTCTTGAATTTAGTGCTTTTTCAGCTTTCAATTTTGGTCGTTTCTGCCTTGAATTTAGTGTTTTTTCAGTTTTTGATTTTGGTCATTTCTGTCTTGAATTTAGTGCATTTTCAGTTTTCAATTTTGGTCGTTTCTATCTTGAATTTAGTGCTTTTTCGGTTTTATATTTTGGTCGTTTCTGTCTCGAATTTAGAGCTTTTTTAGTTTTCAATTTTGGTTGTTCCTGTCTTGAATTAGTACTTTTTCAGTTTTCAATTTTGGTTTTCTGTCTTGAATTTAGTACTTTTTCTGTTTAAGTTCTTTGCTAGAGGAAAATTTTGCATTTGAATTTTTTTGCTTTTGTGCATAATAAAAGTGGGGACTTGAACAAATAGGGAGTCACGATAATTAATGTGACTCCCAATATGTCATATTTCACGCAATGTGTGGGAGCCTACATGGCATTCTAGGTGTGGATCCATTTATGACATACTATGCGCAGCTACTACCACGACAAAACATGCATGACACGCTATACATCTTGCATCACATTTTCTTTTCTAGTTTTCAGTGCACATTTATTCTCGAGGTTTGTTCACGTGAATTTTCAATACTTAGTGCTTTTTTTAGTTTTCAATTTTGGCCGTTTCAGTCTTGAATTTAGTGTTTTTTCGGTTTGAGGTTTTCGCTTTTGTGCAAAATAGAAGTGGGAACCCGAACAAATTAGGGGTCGCAACAATTAATGTTACTCCCCATATGTCATATATAAGGCAACATGTGGGAGTCTGCCTGACATTCTAGGGTGGGTCCCTAAACGACACACCATGCATGTCGATTACCACAACAAATCATGCACGACACGTTAGGCATCCTGCATCAATTTTCCTGTTTTAGTTTTCAATGCATATTCATCCCGAGGTTTTTTCACATGAATTTTATTCCCTAGGTTGTTCACGTAAATTTTTAACCCTATGTGCTTTTGTAGTTTTCGATGGATGTTTTTGGTTTGTTCACATGAATCTCAATACCGAGAGCCTTTCTAGTTTTTGGTTTAGGCAATTTCAGTCTAGAATTTAGTGCTTTTTCATTTGAGGTTTTGCTTTTGTGCAGAGTAAAAATAGGGACTCGAACAAATAAGGAGTCGAGACAATTAATGTGACTCTCAATATGTCATTTAAGGCAGCACGTGGGAGCTTGCACGACATTCTAGGTGGGTCCTTAAACGACACACCATGCGTGCCTATTACCACAACAAATCATGCACGACACGCTAGACATCCTGCATCACTTTTCCTTTTTTAGTTTTTCATTCATATTCATTTCCGAGGTTTTTTTTCACGTGAATTTTCAGTCCGTGCTTATTCTATTGGTTGTTCATGTGAAATTTTAATGCTAAGTGCTTTTTCAGTTTTCGAAGGCCATTTCAGGTTTGTTCACGTGAATTTCAATACTTAGTGCTTTGTTAGTTTTCGATTTTGGCCATTTCATTCTAGAATTTAGTACTTTTTGGTTTGAGGTTTTGCTTTTGTGCAGAGTAAAAATTGGGACTCGAACAAATAAGGGGTCGCGAAAATTAATGTGACTACTGATATGTCATATTTAAGGCAAAACGTGGGAACCTCGACGATATTTTAGGTGTGGGTCCCTAAACGACACACCATGCATGCCTATTACCACAACAAAACATGCACGACACCCTAGGCATCCTGTATTTTCTTTTTCAATTTGCAATGCATATTCATTCCCGCGGTTTTTTCACGTGAATTTTCAGTCCATGCTTATTCCCTAGGTTGTTCACGTGAATTTTTAATGCTAAGTGCCCTTTCAATTTTTGATGGACGTTTCAGGTTTGTTCACGTGATTTCAATAGTTAGTGCTTTTTTAGTTTTCGGTTTCGGCCATTTCAGTCTAGAATTTACTGTTTTTTCGTTTGAGGTTTTTCTTGTGTGCAGAGTAAAAATAGGGACTCGAACAAATAAGGGGCCGTGACAATCAATGTGCTTTTTAAGTTTTGTTTTTATGCATAATTGAAGCGGGGACTCGAACAAATAGGGGTTATATTCTTGGCACGAGTTCAACACGGCACACGCACTATGTGTGCACGACACGCAAGACATCCTACATCACTTATCTTTTTTCAATTTTTAATATATATTGATTCCCGTGGTTTTATCACGTGAATTTTCAGTACTTAGTCTTTTTTTAATTTTTTATTTTGATCTTTTCAGTCTTGAGTTTTTGCCGAGAGGAAAATTTTTGGTTTGAGCTTTTTGCTTTTTCCAGAATAGTAGTTGGAACACGAACAAATAATGGGAAGTGACAATTAATGTGAATCCCAATATGTCATATTTAAGGTAACACGTGGGAGCTTGCATAACACAACAAATCATGCACGACACGCTAGGCATCCTGGATCACTTTTCTTTTATTAGTTTTCAATGCATATTTATCCCGAGGTTTTTTCCACCTGAATTTCAATCCCTAGGTTGTTCACGTGAATTTTTAATGCCAAGTTCTTTTTCAGTTCACTACCAGAAAATCCCTATTTTTCGATTGAAAATTTCCAACTGAAAAAAGTAGTCGGAAAATATACTTTTTTATTTTTATTTTTTACAAAATATCATTTCGATAGTATTTGTGACTACAATAGTCAGAATGTTTGGCGGGAAATTGCGGGAAATATATATTCCTACTACTGTAGTCGGAAATAAAATAATAAAATAAATATATTACTAAATATATAATCATTCCCTTATACGGAAATAAAATAATTAAAATATAAATTATTAAATATTCATTCCCGACCATTGTAGTCGGAAATAAAAATAATTAAATAAATAGATTATTAAAAATATAATCAGATCCTTAAACAAAAATTAAATAACTACTTAAATAAATTATAAAATATTTATTTCCAACTACAGTAGTCGGAAATATAAATAATTAAATAAATATATTATTAAATATATAATTAAACCCTTAATCAAAAATTAAATAAATATTTAAATAAATAATTAAATATGTATTTCCGACTGCTGTAGTTGGAAATATAAATAAATAAATAAGTAAATTATTAACATATACTCAGAATGTTTGGCGGGAAATGTATAATCCGACTACTGTAATCGGAAATAAAAATAATAAAATAAATATATTATTAAATATGTAATTATTTCCTTATACAAAAATTAAATAATTAATTATATAAATTATTAAATATTCAATTCCGACCATTGTAGTCGAAAATAAAAATAATTAAATAAATATATTATTTAATATATAATCAGACCCTTATATAAAAATTAAATAACTATTTAAATAAATTATAAAATATTTATTTTCGACTATTGTAGTCGAAATTATAAATAATTAATTAAATATATAATTAGACCCTTATACAAAAATTAAATAACTATTTAAATAAATTATTAAATATGTATTTCCGACTACTCTAGTCGAAAAAGTTAAAAAATTAATTTTATTCAAATAGGGACCGACTGAAGTAGTCGGAAATGTTATTATATAAGATATAACCCATCTCTCTCTAAACCACTTTCCCAATTCTCTCTCACTCTCTAAGCTAGGGAGACCACAGCGACAACGACGACGGCTTTGGTCGAGTGGTAACGGCGACGACAACGACGACCCTGGTGGAGTCTTAACGGCGCCGGAGACCACAACATTTCTAAGTTGGAAGCTTCCTCGAGGTGTGATTTGCCTCTAAGAAAGATTTACTTCTATTTATGATTTTCATTTCTAAGACAGATTTGCTTATGTTTTCGTTAGTTATTCTGTAGAGACCAAAGAAGATTGTTGCTTTTGCTCTCAACAGGTAAGCCTCGTTGTCATTCTTAGAAGCCTTGTTCTCCATTTTCAATTTCTGTCCAATTTTTTATAAAATAAGCTGATATGGAATTCGCACACTGAATTTCTGTTTTCTGGTTTCTGAAATTTCGCGCACTGATTTTCTAGTTTCTAAAATTTGCACAATAAACTGTTGTTCAAATCCCTGAAGGTCTTGACTGTATGTATTTGCGTAATAGACTTCCTAATAATTGAAGACAAACACTATTGTGCGTGTGAAGTTCCTTATCTGATCTTGTTTACTGCCTGCTGTTGTGTTGCCATGTTATTTTGGGATGAATAAATGCATCTAAACATAGTACTGTATGTTTGGAAAATATTTTAAATATTAATGGTTTAACCCGATAACTGAACAGATAACAATCAATAACCGATAAATCGATAACCGATAAGCCAATATCTCAATGGTTCTTAATGGTTTAACTTTATTACAAACCGACAATCAATATGTCAAACCGATAAACTTCAAAACCGAACCGAACCGAACCGACCGATATGCAGCCCTATCTTCACTGATTCGAGGTAAAAATTTGTTCCATTTTCTATGTGGTCTATTTTTAGTACCTTTGATTGATGAGCAGACCCTTTCATTGTTGTGTCATTTGTGGTACAAGAGTTTATGGACGTGGTCATAGTAAAACCTCTTCAGTGTTTTCAACATGCGCTTTCTTTTTATTTTCTTGTACCTCATCTGCTTGTCTCCCTTTTTGCCTATCTTTTATCTTGTTTGTGAAGCTATCACATGGTTCACTGATAAACAAATTGTTCTTTTAATTAAAATATTCTATTGTTGTTGGCTGCTTTACTATGTTGTATTGAACCTCTTAGTTTTCTAGTTGTGTCAACTGCATAGTAGCATCTCTAAACAACCCTGTTATTATTTTGTTTCTCTTATTTTTGTTTATCTTCTCTATTATTATTCTTGTTGTTCTTGCATAGATGGAAAATGAAGATTGTACATGGATGTATAATAGACTTTATCCTATCCGTGCGGGGTTGAGGGAGCTAGGAATATAAAGCTGGGGTAGCTGAATTTATTGTTAAAGCAATGACACTTAATGATTTTTTTATTGAAGGGACAATTAGGTGTCCTTGTTGGAATTGCAAGTGTTGCAAGTTATTGAGTCCAGATGATGTTACATTACATCTTTATAGGAAGGGTTTTTGTTGGATTATACTGTGTGGACAGCTCATGGAGAGAGTAGTGCTGCCAATAATTTTGCTTTTCAAAATTATGTTGAAAGTCCAATAAGAGAGAATAATGTTGAAAGTTCACGATATAGTGAGATGGTCAGGGATGCTTTTGGTAAACACTCAAGGTCTCAAAATGAACCAAATGATGAGGATAAGCACTTTTATGAACAACTAAAGGAAGCTAGTCATCCTTTGTATGAAGGAGCAGTGCATTCTAAGTTATCTGTTGCCATTCGGTTACTGAGTATTAAGTCAGATTATTCAATTTCTCAAGAGGGCATGAACTCTATCATTGGACTTATGAATGAACTTATCCCAAATAAACTTGACTTACTCAAAGATTTGTACACAACAAAGAAGTTGGTTTCTAAGTTAGGACTTTCATCAGAGAGGATTCACTATTGCGACAAAGGTTGCATGTTATTCTATAAGGAAGATGCAAGTTTAGAACATTATAAATTTTATAATCATCCTCGTTATAAGAAATTTATACATGCCAAAGGGAAGAAGGTTCCTATGAAGTCGATGCATTACTTATCCCTTATACCACGGTTAAAGAGGTTGTATGCATAAAGGAGCTCTGCCCCTTATATGAGATGGCACTATGAAAATAAAAGACCATCTGGTGTTTTATGTCATCCGTCAGATGGAGAAGCATGGAAGCATTTTGATAGTGTGTATCCGGATTTTGCTAGTTAACCAAGAAACATTAGGTTGGGATTATCTACTCATGGATTCACTCCATTTTCTGTCTCAGCTACACCATATTCATGTTGGCCGTTGTTTGTGACTCCTTATAATCTCCCGCCTGAAATGTGTATGACGAGTCAGTATATATTTCTAATTTGCATTATTCCAAGTCCTCGCAATCCAAAAGTTTTGATTGATGTATATTTGCAGCCATTGATTGATGAGTTGAACTTAATATGACATGAAGGTGTGGAAGCATATGATGTATCAATGAAACAAAACTTTAGGTTGCGTGCTACTTTGATGTGAACTATAAATGAATTTTTTGCTTATGGAATGATGTCTGGGTGGTCGAATGCGGGCAAGTTAGCTTGCCCTTGTTGTACGGAAGACACAAAAGCATTCACTTTGAAACATGAGGGTAAAACTCATGGTTTTACTATCACCGTCGATTCTTGCCAATGCAACATGAGTTTAGGAGAAATACTAGTGATTTTATGAAGAATAAGACTGATTTTGAGGAGCCACCACCAATTTTGTTGCGAGAAAAAATTTGGCATAGAGTGAGAAATCTGCCTAAGGTAACAAAGTCTCCACCATCCAGGATACCTGGTTATGGTGTTACACATAACTGGACTAAACGAAGCATATTTTGGGAGTTAGATTATTGGAAGGATAATCTTCTGCCTTATAATCTAGATCCCATGCATATTGAGAAAAACTTCTTCGACAACTTGTTTAATATTGTGATAGATGTAAGTAACAAAACAAAAGATAACTTGAAGGCCAGGATGGACATAAAGGAGTATTGTCGGCGCAGTGAGTTGTACCTGACATACTTAAACAATAAGATTCAGAAGCCCAAGGCCAGTTACACAGTCACTTTGGAGGATAGAAGAGTGATTTGTGATTGGGTTAATAATTTGAAAATGCCAGATGGATATGCGTCAAATTTGTCTCGGCGTGTTAACATGAAGGCAGGAAAGTTGACATTTATGAAGAGCCATGACTGTCACATTTTCATGAAGTCATTGATGCCTATGCATTCTGTGTATTGCCCGATAGAATTTGGAAGCCCATAATAAAGATAAGCTTATTTTTCAAAGATTTTTGTTCTAACACATTAAGGGAGGAGAACCTATCTTTGATGGATATCAATATTCACTTAACCTTAAACAAGTTGGCAAAAAATTTTCCTCCTATTTTTTTTGCTGTTATGGAGCATCTTCCAATTCACCTTGTGCGAGAGGCACGACTTGGATGACCTGTTCAGTGTCGATAGATGCATCCCTTTGAGAGGTATTGACCTTCATGTGTTTTAATTGAAAATTATTTCATCTAAAAGATCATACTATGCAGGACTATTGGCAAATGTAAGCGGACCATAAAAAACAGATCCCGAATTGAGGGATAAATATGTGAGGCTTATTTGGCTAAAAAGACCTCTTATTTTTATTCATATTATTTTGAACATGATGTACCATGTCAGAGAAACCGACCTAATAGGTATGATGATGGACACAATACAAATCCTTCACCACCACCATTTTTAATATTCAATCAACTAGGTAAAGGAAGTCCGAAAGGTGGTCCACTTCGATATTTGAATGAGGCGGAGCTTAAGTCAGCTACAAAACATGTATTATTAAATTTATATTTATATTAAGGACAATCATTCAAGGTCTATCTAATCTTTAACTAATAAAAGTCATAACTTTATCGGACAGCTACTTCGTGGCTTTACACGGGGATGCTACTGTTTATCCTATGTTTTCAGTGTGGTTTAGAGAATATGTAAGTGTAACTTAAATATTTAACACGATTTACTAGCAATGTTCAATCTCATGTATATTTAAATTCAATTTTTTTTTAACTTTTTATAGGTTCATAATCCACTTAATTATGACCCAAATGGCCAATTTTTACGTGATATAGCTTGGGGACCTGATGCTAAAGTCAGAAAATTTTCTAAGTACTCTGTCAATGGGTACAGATTTCATACAGAAGAGTTCTCTAAGGGAAAAAAAACCAATAATAGTGGGGTTTAGGTGAAAGGTGATGGTGGTGTTGATTATTATGGTGTGCTTCTCGAGAGTTTAGAACTCGATTATCAAGTTGGCTGGCCAAAGAAAAAATTGATTCTATTTCGGTGTAAGTGGTATGATCCTACACCTAGGTTAGGTACAAAGGTGCAACCTCAGTACAAAATAGTTGAAATTAAGCGTACAAGGGAGTATGCACTCTATGATCCATTTTTCATTGCACAAAATGTGAAACAAGTGTATTACTCTCCTTATCCTTTGAAAAAGAATAAATCTGCGTGGCAGGAAGTTATAAAAACAAAGACCGTGGGTAGAGTTGTAGTGGAGGATGCATTAGATATAGCGTATCAGAATGACATTTCAAGTGTTGAAGAAAGGGTGGATGATGAATTAGCAGGTGAGTTGCAGCATAACGAAGGCCTATATGAAGAATTTGATCCTTCCAAACTTAGATTGAATGTCCATGATTATGAAGAAGGAACATTTGAGGCAAATGACGAGGAAGACCCAACTGATGAAAATAAAAAAAGCGAGGAAGAGTTACTTGATGAAAATGAAACAAGTGATGGGGAAGAATCGATGAATGAATATGAAACAAGTGATGAGGAAGAATTGATGAATGACTATGAAACAAGCGACGAGGATTGAGTTGTTATTAATAGTAGTAATGTGTTGTAACAAGGTCTTGAATTGTATTTTAGCTGTTGCTTTTTGCTATTTTTCTTGACAATATAGTGTCTTTTATTTGTTAATATTTGTTGTGCCAGTAACTATGCAACATGATTTACTTGTCTTGTTGCATTTTCTTATTACAATGCACTCATCTGTATGCTTCTTCTATCTACATTGCACAGGAGGTTCGATGAGTTTCGCTACCCACCGACGAAGACTGCTAATATTAGCTTAAATTTCTGATTTGTCCGATTTAGTTCAATGTTTTAAATCGTGGTATAGTGAATCCGCGTGGGGCTGTTTCGATTCACTATTGTTGATATCTTCTTGTTGTTGTTCATCTTGAAGTCTACTGAAACCGTGTGTGGCCTATTTCGATTCACTAGCATTGTTGTTGACATCTTGTTGCTCTTGTTGTTGCTTGTTTCTTTTGTTGTGAACTTGATCTTGTATCACACTGCCTAATCGTTTTAGAAAGTAAGAAGAAGAGAATTAGTGGTTTAGTTAGATGGTTCTAGGTCACAGTTGGCTTAACTATAGCTGCTGTTGTTGCTGCAGTAAATGGGCTCACTACATTAGTAGCAGATGCTGCAACAACTACTGTTGCTTCAGCCTCTACTGAGGACTGGGTTCTATATGTGCAAAAGATCTTATCTTTGCTACGGCTGCTGAATGATATAATCCTCTTCTTCAAAAACACCATGCAAGAAGTATTCTTTACATGTAATTAACGAATGGGCTAATTTAAAGTGATAGCAATATACAATATAATCTTATTATTGTAGCCTTTACTACATGGGTGAATATTTCTTCAAAATCAATACCCCCAACCTGTTAGTAACCTTTGGATATAGTCTATCACAAGAGGTTACTTTGCCATTATTTGGACTGAAAGGGAACTGGAGATTGCTAACTCATTTGGAGTGCAGTAACTCTACCTACTCATTTATAGTATGAATGGTTGTTCAGGGAAGGCTGCTTACCAAGGAAAGACAAATAAATACGTCTTATTTGATACGTAGGCAGTGCAATTGAATCAACACTTGTTTGTGGACTGCACTTGGACTAAACTAGCAGGGATCCCGTTATGTAATGGGCTAGAATTCAGGTACAAGCTGGAGAGGTGATAGCTGAAATCTAGGGGGATAATCTATCATACATGGACAACTAGGAATTAGAAATTGTTTAATGGAGTAAATGTACATATTGAGGTTGTAGTTACAGAGTAAGAAGAGAAATTTAGAGAAGATAGATTTACCTAAACTGTCTAAGAGATGTACAAGTTTTTTGCAGCATCTGCCGTGTAACTAGTGACTGTTCAACGATGTAATAGCTGAAATCTAGGGGGATAATCTATCATAGATGGACAACTAGAAATTAGAAATTATTTAGAGGAGTAAATGTATATATTGAGGTGGTAGTTACCGAGTAAGAAGAGAAATTTAGAGAGGATAGATTTACTTAAACTGTCTCAGATGTAGAAGTTTGTTGCAGCATCTTCAATGTAACTAGTTACTGTTCTGAAGCCTAACTTGTGTATGTTATTGTTCAAAAGTTGGAAGGTTTTATATCACCTTATTTTATTGCATATAATATGAGTTCAAGGAAAAAAGAGTTTCAACAATACAATATTGTTATGATCATCTAATCTTGACTCAGCACCATCAGCACCACTGGTAGGATCATCTAGACTTAGTTCAGAACCATCAACACCATTGTCATAATCACGATTAGCACCATCTATCAATACTTCCAATGTAGGTGCAAAGTTTGTTAAGAACTCTTTGTTTCCTGCAGACACACAGTCACTCTTTATTTCCTACATATAGGGTAATGTAAGTTCATCAGAGAACATGTCTTGATACAAAAACTTTCCTTGTCGATGGGTGGTAGCATATATATATATATTCTTTATACAAACTTCTATATACAATAAACACGCATGTATATGACTTAGGAGAAAGTTTCTATTTCACTTTAAGATAAGGAAAGCAATAGGATCCTGAATAGAATGATCAAAGTACTACATCCCCTAGGTTGCTGCCCGGACTTGTCTTCATACTTGCGTTATTTTTTTTCTACAATTTTGCAGGAATATGAAAATAGGGGAAAAGAGCGCCCTTTTCTTGAGGTCTACGAAGAGATGCATAGAAAGAAAAATAAGGACAGTACAAGAGGAGATTGGGTCGAACCATGTGCTAGGATTGCATAAGTAAGATAATAACTTTTACATACATTTTTTTATTAATACTCAACTTTGCTTGTTTACGTATTGACAAATAATTTTTCTTTCAGGAAGAATTTCAAAAAAGCATAGAAGAGTGGCGGAAAACCCTACCTACTTCAGAGGATGGTACCATGGTCCAAACATCACCTGCAGAGCTGAATAATATGTGGACAACTGTGGTAGGTGGTCCAAAGAACGGTAGAACCTACGGGACAAGGGATCTCCAATCCTCGAGTAGTCCTTCGTTGTTTCTCAGTTCCACCTCTACTTTGCAAACAATGGAAGAAATGGAAGCGATGAAAAAGCAAATTGTGGAATTGACGCAGAAATGTGCAGCTAATGACGCTAAGTTTGCTAAATTTGATAAATTGGAGGAGTTGGTTAAGAAGAACATGCCGCAAGTATTTCAGGACGAGGAAGATAATGAATCTGATGATAATTAGATTGTAGTTATTGTTCTTGTTTTTGGTTGTGACAATTAGATGTTTAAACTATTCGATTTGATGTTTGTTTTGAATGGTTTAAAGTGGTTGTATTTATAATTTTTTGTCGTGTTTGATCTTGTTGTTAAAAATACATTAGTTATGTCGTTTATAATTTGAAAGCAGTGTAAGCGAATGCAATATAATAATTATTAAATAAATTATTGATTAAATAATAATTATTATTTATTAAATTTCCGACTACAGTAGTCGAAAAATTTATAATTATTAAATATTTATTTATTAAATTTTCGACTACAGTAGTCTGAATAATTAAGATTATTAAATAATTATTTATTATATTTCCGACTACAATAGTCGAAATAATTAAAATTATTAAATAATTATTTATTAAATTTCCAACGATAGTAGTCGGAATATTTATAATTATTAAATAAATAGTTATTAAGTATCCGACTACAGTAGTCGGAAATTTAATAATTATTAAATAAATATTTATTAAATATCCGACTACTTTTTCGACTAAAGTAGTCGGAGATTTCCGAGTACAATAGTCGAAAAAGTTTTTCTGAAAAGCTATTTTCCGACTACCATCATGTAGTCGAAAAGTAGTAGGAAATACATTAATTTCCGACCACATTCTGACTACATTGGCCATCAAAAATTTAATGTCTTCTAGTAGTGGTTTTCGATGGCCATTTCAGGTTTGTTTACGTGTATCTCAATACTTAGTGCTTTTTTAGTTTTCGGTTTTGGCCATTTCAGTCTAGAATTTAGTGTTTTTTCTTTTGAGGTATTGCTTTTGTGCAGAGTAAAATTAAGGACTCGAACAAATAAGGGGTTGAGACAACTAATGTGAATCCCAATATGTCATTTACGACAACACGTGGGAGCCTGCATGACATTCTAAGTGTGTGTCCCTAAACGACGCACCATGCGTGCCTATTACCACAACAAATCATGAACGACACGCCAGGCATCCTGCGTCACTTTTTCGATCCTTTTTTAGTTTTCCATGCATATTCATTTACAGGGTTTTTTTCATGTGAAATTTCCGTCCGTGCCTACTCTCTAGGTCGTTCAAGTAAAATTTTAACGCTAAGTGCTTTTTCAGTTTTCGATGGCCGTTTCAGGTTTGTGTGAATTTCAAAACTTACTGCTTTCTTAGTTTTCAATTTTGGCCATTCAATCTAGAATTTAGTACCTTTTGGTTTGAGGTTTTGCTTTTGTGCAGAGTAAAAATAGGGACTCGAACAAATAAGGAGTTGCGACAATTAATGCGACTCCTGATATGTCATATTTAAGGCAACACGTGGGAGACTCCACGACATTATAGGTGTGGGTCCCTAAACGACACACCATGCATGCCTATTACCACAACAAAACATGCACGACATGCTAGGCAACCTGCATCACTTTTCCTTTTTCAGTTTTCAATTCATTTCCGTGGTTTTTTCATGTGAATTTTCAGTCCGTGCTTATTCCCTAGGGTGTTCACGTGAATTTTTAATGCTAAGTGCTTTTTTCAGTTTTCGATGGTCATTTTAAGTTTGTTCACGTGATTTCAATAGTTAGTACTTTTTTAGTTTTCGATTTTGGCCATTTCAGTCTAGAATTTAGCGCTTTTTCGTTTGAGGTTTTGCTTTTGTGCAGAGTAAAAATAGGGACTCGAACCAATAAAGGACCGCGATAATTAATGTGCTTTTTAAGTTTTTTTTAATGCATAATTGTAGTGGGAACTCGAACAATTAGGGGATTGCAATAATTAATGTGACTCCTAATATGTCATATTTAAGGCACTACGAGGAGCCTGCAAGACATTCTAGGCACGGGCTCTACACGACACACACACTATGTGTGTACGATACGCAGGACATCCGACATCACTTTCTCTTTCAATTTTCAGTATATATTGATTCCCGTGGTTTTTTCACGTGATTTTTCAGTACTTAGTGTGTTTTTAATTTTTGATTTTGATTGTTTCAGTCTTTTAGGTTTTGCATAGAGGAAAATTTTTGGTTTGAGTTTTTTGCTTTTGTGCAGAATAGCAGTTGGAACTCGAGCAAATAATGGGAAGTGAAAATCAATACGACTCCCAATATGTCATATTTAAGATAACACGTGGGATCTTGCATGACACAACAAATCATGCACGACACATGACTAGGCATCCAGCATCCCTTTCCCTTTTTTAGTTTTCATTGCATATTCATCCCGAGTTTTTTTTCACGTGAATTTTTAGTATGTGCTTATTCCCTAGGTTGTTCATGTGAATTTTTAACGTTAAGTTCTTTCTCATTTTTCGATGGCCGTTTCAGGTTTATTCATGTGAATTTCAATATTTAGTGCTTTTTTAGTTGTCGATTTTGGCCATTTTTGTGTAGAATTTAGTGCTTTTTCATTTAAGATTTTGCTTTTGTGCAGAGTAAAGATAGGGACTCAAACAAATAAGGGGTTGAGACAATTAATGTGACTCCCAATATGTCATTTAAGCCAGTACGTGGGATCCTGCACGGAATTCTACGGTGGGTCCCTAAACGACACACCATGCGTGCCCATTACCACAACAAATCATGCACGACACGCTAGGTATCTTGCATCACTTTTTCTTTTTTAGTTTTCCATGCATATTCATTTCCGATTTTTTTTTCGTGTGAATTTTCAGTCCATGCTTATTCTATTGGTTGTTCACGTGAAATTATAATGCTAAGTGCTTTTTCAGTTTTCGATGGTCGTTTAAGGTTTGTTCATGCGAATTTCAGTAGTTAGTGCTTTTTTAGTTTTCAATTTTTGCCATTTCAGTCTAGAATTTAGTACTTTTTGGTTTGAGGTTTTGCTTTTGTGCAGTGTAAAAATAGGGACTCAAAAAAATATGGGGTCGCGATAATTAATGTGACTCCCGATATGTCATATTTAAGGAAACACGTGGGAGCCTCCACAACATTCTAGGTGTGGGTCCCTAAACGACACACCATGCATGCTATAACCACAACAAAACATGCACGACATGCTAGGCATCCTGCATCAATTTTTATTTTTCAGTTTTCAATGCATATTCATTCTCGCAGTTTTTTCACGTGACTTTTCAGTCTGTGCTTATTCTCTAGGTTGTTCACGTGAAATTTTAATTCTAAGTACTTTTTCAGTTTTCAATGGTCGTTTCAGGTTTGTTCACGCGATTTCAATAGTTAGTGCTTTTTTAGTTTTCAGTTTTGGCCATTTCAGTCTAGAATTTAGTGCTTTTTTGTTTGAGGTTTTGCTTTTGTGCAGAGTAAAAATAGAGACTCGAACAAATAAGGGGTCACGATAATTAATGTGATCACTCCTAATATGTCATTTAAGGCAGCACGTGGGAGCCTGCACCACATTCTTTATGTGGCTCACTAAACGATACACCATGCATGCCTATTACCACAAGAAATCATGCACGACACGCTAGGCATCCCGCATCACGTTTTCTTTTTTAGTTTTCCATGCAAATTCATTCCTGAGGTTTTTTTCACGTGAATTTTCTATCCGTGCTTATTCCCTAGGTTGTTCACATGAATTTTTAATGCTAAGTGCTTTTTCAGTTTTCGATGGCCTTTTCAGATTTTTTCACGTGAGTTTCAATACTTAGTGCATTGTTAGTTTTCGATTTTGGCCATTTCAGTCTAGAATTTAGTGTTTTTTTGTTTGAGATTTTTCTTTTGTGGAGAGTAAAAATAGGGACTCGAACAAATAAGGGGTCGCGATAATTAATGCGACTCCTAATATGTCATATTGAAGCCAACGCATGGGAGCCTCCACGACATTCTAGGTGTGGGTCCCTAAACGACACCCCATGCGTGCCTATTACCACAACAAATCATGCACGACACGCTAGACATCCTGCAACACTTTTACTATTTTAGTTTTCAATGCATATTCATTCCAGAGGTTTTTCTCACATGAATTTTCAGTCCATGCTTGTTCCCTAGGTTGTTCACGTGAATTTTTAATGCTACGTGCTTTTTCAATTTTCGATGTCCTTTTCACGTTTTTTCACGTGATTTCAATATTTAGTGCTTTTTTAGTTTTCGGTTTTGGCCATTTCAGTCTAGAATTTAGTGCTTTTTCGTTTGAAGTTTTGCTTTTGTGCAGAGTAAAAATAGGGACTCAAACAAATAAGGGGTCACGACAATTAATGTGACTCCCAGTATGTCATATTTAAAGCAGCACGTGGGAGCTTGCATGACATTCTAGGTGTGAGTCTTAAATGACACACCATACATGCCTATTACCATTGCGAAATATGCACGACACGCTAGGTATCCTACATCACTTTTCCTTTTTCAATTTCCTATGCATATTTATTTTCGAGGTTTTTTCACGTGAATTTTCAATGCTTAGTACTTTTAACTTTTCTATTTTGGCCTTTTAAGTCTTGACTTTAGCATTTTTTCATTTTTTTTCAGTATTGAATTTTAATGTGTTCAAACAATTGAGTAAAAAAAATTTATCACTCACACGACTAACAACCCAAAAGAGTGTCACTTCCCAAAATCATTCCTAAGCGGGACTGGCACCCACTTACACCACTTGTCAGAAGAACCAATCTTTCATATACTTTACTATTTAATAAGCACTAAGATAAGATATTTGCAACTCCAATGCATGAATAAATAGTGGATAATAATCCAACAAAATTTCATAATCAAAACTATAAATTCAAGAGCAAATTCTCTAGCCAAAATCCCACGCTAAGATCATGAAGAATCTAAAATTGAGTTAGATAATTTAGACTTTTGGGTACGCAAACCCAATGAAAAGGAATTTATGCTAAAATAGCTAAAGCTGAAACGACAACCTCCACAATAAATGCGAAGGCTTACCTCAGCAACAAAATCCTCATATATATACCGTCATCCATTAATCTCACCTTCCTCAAAATATCTGCATCTATGCAAGTAAAGAGTGACCTATATATAAATATAACACAGTAAGATCCTCGATCCGCTACTTTAATACCCCTGGAATAAGTGTTAGAAAATACAATACACAACGAAATACATAAATAATATGCACACAATATCTCTTATAATGTAACACACAATAGGATCCAAATGGAAGTTCAAAAAGCCACTTTGTATGTCAACTCAATCAACACTCTCAGCTTGTCATAAAAGAGAATGAAGGTGATTAGCCTAGCACCCCAACAAATACACGACAACATATATAATCCCCCAAAAGTACATACGACAGCAAGTACAAGGCCCCTAACATATTACGGCGGTATAGGTATGCCCCTAACATATTATGACAGCAAATGTATGCCCCTATTAAATAGAGCACGACAGCAAGTACGAGGCTCCTAACATATTATGGTAGCATAGGTATGCCCCTAACATATTACAGCTGCGCATGTATGCCCTTAGTAAATATTTCACGACAACAAGTACAAGGCCCCTAACATATTACGACTGCATAGGTATACCCCTAAAATATTAGGGAAACACATGTACGCTCCTAGTAAATATGTCCAAAATCCTAACGTCACCTCACAACTCACAATTAAATGATTTTCTATCTACTTAACAATTATTTAACGGACAGGAATAAGCAATACCACAAACAAAAGAAACAAGAAGAACACACATGTTTTATGTGGAAACCCTTGACGGGAAAAACCACAAGCAGAGGAGGAGGAAATTCACTATAATGGAGAAGAATACAAGGAGGAGACGAAAGTCTCACTGGCGTATATGAAAACCACCAAAAATAACCCAATAGATTGCACTTATATAATACGCGCAAACAAGAAAATTCTAAATCCAAAAACATATAAGTCCATACTGCAGGGGCAAAGCCTTCGCACTCCAACATGATTAGTGGTGGGATTTGAGATCGTCCCGATACCTACGCTACCACCACAGACCCCCAAAAAAATCTCAAACATGTGTCGCACTGCGATCTTTTTAGGGTCGGATCAACAAAATTTGGGTCACAAACTCTAAGAATCTTCACCTTGACACGAATTCTAATTCAGAACTAAAATTCATTTCGAGAAAACTCTCCACCTCTTCCACAAAAGCCCCTAAGGGCACATCTTAACTGCCGACACCAACCAAGTCCAAGAAATGCTCAAAATTTTCACTTGGTAGTGCCTTGGTCATTATATCAGCAGGGTTATTATAGTTTTACGGACGAAATGATACCGAACATCAATGATCTTTGTCCTCTCGTGAAACATCTAATCGTTTGTAAGGAAGATAGCACTCTGACTGTCGTAAAAGATCATAGTAATCTGTAAGTCATTTCTAAGTTCACCAAACAAACCCTTTATCCAAATAGCTTCCTTGCAAGCCTCTTTAATAGCCATGTACTTGCCTTAGTAGTTGACAAAGAAATAGCAGTCTTTAAAGTAGCTTTCCAACTAATAGCACAACTACCAATGGTGAAAACATAGCCTGTAAGGGATATCTTTTTATCAAGGTCTCCTGTAAAATCAAAATCAACATACCCGATCAGTCCATCTCTATTTCGCCCAAACTGTAAAAAAAATCAGTAGATCCATGCAAGAATCTGAATATCCACTAAATTGCTTTCCAATGTTCTTTGCCAGGATCTTTCATGTATCTGCTAACTGCACTGACTGCATACATTAAATCTAGTTGGGAACACACCATCCCATACATAAGAGACCCAACGATACGAGAGTATGGAACTCGAGACATATAGTTATGCTCATCATTTGTCTTTGGAAATAACGTAGTCGAGAGCTTGAAATGAGTTTCCAATGGAGTACTGGAAGGTTTGGCATTTTGTATATTGAATCCATAAAGAACTTTCTCAATATACCTTTTCTGACTCAAGTATAACATACACTTCTCTCTATTCGAAAGAATTTCCATGCCATGAATCTTGTTTACTACTCCTAGATCCTTCATCTAAAACTCCTTAATGAGCTGGGATTTGACTTTTATTATCTCTCTCATATCCTTTGCTTCTATCAACATATCATCAATGTACACGAGAAGATACGCGAACGAGACATCACTTGTCTCCTTAAAATAGACACGACTATCATAACTCATCCTCCTAAATATATGAGAAGTCATAAAAGAGTCAAACCTTTTATACCACTGTCTGGGAGACTGTTTTAAGCCATTAACAGACTTTTTTAGCTAGCATACATAGTTCTTCTTTCCTGAGACTACAAAATCCTCTGGTTGTTGAATATAGATGTCCTCCTCAAGTTCTTCATGTAGGAATGCAGTTTTGACATCCAACTGCTCAAGTTCAAGATTATGCATGGCCACAATACCAAGTAAGGCTCGAATCAAACTATGCTTTACAACTGGAGAAAACATATCTGTGAAGTCAACACCTGGAACCTGACTGTAACCTTTAGCAACTAGTCTTGCTTTGTACCTAGCATCTTCAACTCCCGATGTTCCTTCTTTCTTTTTAAATACCCATTTGCAATGGACAACTCTCTTATCTTTAGGCAATCTCACAAAATTTCGTGTGCCATTCTTATGAAGCGATTCCATCTTCTTCTGCATTGCAATCATCCATCGGCTAGAATCATCACAACTAACTTCCTCTGAGTAAGAAGAAGGTTCTTCACTGGAATCAATACCTTTTGCTACATTCAATGCATAAGCAACCAATTCATCTTCACCATACTTCTGAGCAGGGGCGGACCCATGTGTAATTTTGGGGTGCTCCGGCACCCACTAAATTCGACGTAGATTAGGTATAATTATATAAGAAACACAGAATAAATGGTATAATTTATTAAAAAGCACCCATAGAACAAACATATGGTTGAGTGCAGTGGCTTGAGGATGTGACTCTCATGTCCAGTTTTCCAGGTTCGAATCCCTACAGCTACATACTATTTTTTATAAATTTTTTTGAGCACCCACAACCTTGAATTCCTGGGTCCGCCACTGCTTTTGAGGAGGTCTAATATCTCTCCTAGGCCTATCTTTAGCTATAGAAGTGGCGCCATTGGTAGTGAAAAGAAATAGTATCACTCTGTATTTTCGGGCCTAGACTGAGAAGTAGGCACTGGTGTGGACTTTGCTCCAATATGCAATTCAACGTGGGTGCTTGACTTTTGTTGATTCATGTCACTAGGCTCATCTGGGGGCGAAACACTAGATTCTTTAAAGGAAGAAGCACGAAGCATGGCACTTGCAAGAATGATATGAAGGAAATTCAAGAGGCCCTTGTGTGTGTATATATATTGTGTGCATGTGCTCCTCCTTAGTGATCATGCTAAAACAGGTATCTAATGCTTAGAGTTGATTATAGGAATAGGATGCATCTAGTGCTGATGGTGGACCACCTCCAGCACCAAGTAGCAGTGCGGACTTGAGGCTGGGTTCGCCACTGCTTCTGAGGAGGTCTAATATCTCTCCTAGGCCTATCTTTAGCTATTGAAGTGGCTCCATTGGTAGTGAAGAAGAAATAGTATCACTCTGTATTTTCGGGTTAGACTGAGAAGTAGGCACTGGTGTGGACTCTGCTCCAATCTGCAATTCAACGTGGGTGCTTGACTTTTGCTGATTCATGTCACTAGGCTCATCCGGGGGTGAAGCACTAGATTCTTTAAAGGAAAAAGCACGAAGCATGGCACTTGCAAGAATGATATGAAGGAAATTCAGGAGGCCCTTGTGTGTGTATATATATTGTGTGCATGTGCGCCTCCTTAGTGATCCTGCTAAAATAGGTATCTAATGCTTAGAGTTGATTATAGGAATAGGATGCAGCTTGTTCTGATGGTGGACCACCTCCAGCACCAAGTAGCAGTGCGGACTTGAGGCCTTCAGATATTCTCATAAGCAGGTGAGTTGAAAAATTCTGGCCATGTGTTTAAACTTTCTAATTATTTAACTGAATAAACATGCTGACGATTGGAGTGCAACTGGCTGTTCTTGTAGGTTTGCGCAAGTGTTTCATCGGAATTCACGAATCTGACTGCTCTTGCAAGAATGTCATGCTCTCATAAAAATAATAGACCAATATGCAAGGGAACAATAACATGGAAAAAGATGCACATCAAGGGACGTCTTTCACATTTTAGCAAATATAGATATCGTGATTACTTGAACACATAAAAAAATTGGCCACCAACTTGTTTGAAAGAGTGACAGAGGCCTAACATATTTTTTCATGGTTTTAATTGGTGTGCGTTGCGATTTGCGTGTTTAAAAGTACTCCATGTAGACTATAGCGTAGAGTTCATGTTTTGGCTTTCCCTTTCTGCATATGCTTTTTCATTCTTTCGGAACTGTAATTCCTTGTGCTTTCTTTCGCAACTGTAATTCCTTGTGCTTGCGAGTATTGTAGTTTCTCTTGGCAAGTTTCATTCAGCAACTGGACCTGGTTCTGAAAATAAGGGTTCTTCCAATGGCCTGAATGCGAGCGATACCTTCCAACAAATCCTAATACATGACAAATCTGCAGCTAGAATTTGTTGGCAGCTGAAAACTCATCACGGGAATCAGTTTACTCATCTTTTGTTGAAGACGGGATGGATTATTGTTGATTTTCTTGGAACTGAGATTCTTTAGGATTTAGGAACACACATTGAATGTTGAGAACAACCCCCATGATCACGAACAATAATGATGTTGGAGAAAGAAAAAGGAAAATGAATTTGCCACCAAAAAAGCATCGTCGACAGCAGGGTTCGAACCTGCGCAGGCGAAGCCCAACAGATTTCAAGTCTCTCCTTAACCACTCGGACGTATCGACTTAACATTAATACAATTGCTAAACAACTTTATCGTATTAATTGAGTTTTAATGAGCAAGTAATTTTGCTAAGTAAAGGAATTTACACATAATCAATAGAATTATTAATCTAAAAAAAAATAGGACAACTAACTTTCAACACTAGGTTAAAAGGTAACCCAAGCATACAACTTTTATGTGATACTATTATTATTTTAAAATTTTACAAATACATATATAGAGAAAAACTAAACAAAAAAGAAATTCAAATTTAAAGGCTCTGACTCGAGGTTGGGATTCTTATATGTATGAGTGACAGTGTCTCATGTTTAAGAACAATTTAATATACTAGTACCAGTCCAGAGCTAAAAGGATCCTATTTTCAAGCTAATTTACTTACAATTTAAATATACTTACACCATTCATAAGTGAAAAAAGAATGGTTGTTATATATACTAGCTTGCCTGAACATAAATATTACGGCTTACTTCGCCCCCTCAAGAATGAATCAATTAATATAATGTATATATACTTTTAACACATGAGCTTCATTTTTAACGAGGGCTCATTTTCAATTTACAAGATTCTACTTTCAATCCTGTCCACTTATAATGCAAGGCTCAAAAAATATTAACTTGTAATTTTAACGCATAGGGCTCCAACTTAATTTTAATCCAAATCAACTTCTAATCATCGTAAACAATAGCGATGTAAAAAAGATTATATGAAGAGCCAAGATTATGCATGAAGAAAGTGAATCAAGTTTTGTCAAGATTATCAAATCAAAAAGGAAAGATTTGTTTAGTTTTTATCCTGATTTTCTTACAAAAATTGAGTTTTAATTTTATATAGAAGGAAAGTCAAAGTATTACCATAATTGCTTTTACTTTTACTGAAAAGAAAATATAATTCTCATTTATATTTGACTAACCTCTTTCTTTGAAGAAAGATTTTGTACCTTTATATATTGAAGATACCTCTTCTTATACCATTACACAATAACATCCCTAATATAGTCGTTTAAAGAGTCTTGTTTAGGAGAAAATTTTCTCCCGATATATTTTATGCTTTTCGCTATAGTTTTTAATATGTAGGCCAATTGACTAAACCATATTAATAATATTAAGTTTTTAGTATAGTTTTTTTTATTGAATTATCATGCCATGATTTGCAACTATTAGCTTACGCATGACGCTCTATCTGTTTCGAACCCAACCCAAAGGGAAAATCACAAAAATATAGGAGCATTAGACCATAATTATAGGGCACAACATAGCTTTCAAAAATTATGATAATTCAAAACTTATCGTGCCATGGTTTGCAACTATTAGCTTACGCATGACGCTCTATCCGTTTCGAACCTAACCCAAAGGGCAAATCACAAAAAGATAGGAGCATTAGACCATAATTATAGGGAACAACATAGCTTTCAAAAATTACAGTATTTGTCATGTATCTTAGATTTTCAGATACATGTTCTATACAAAAAAAAAAAGAACGTGTATCTTCAAATACCAGCGAATCTAAAGATACACATGTTAGGCTTTGTTAGATCATGTATATCTTCAGATACCAATACGTGCTGCTTTTTAAATTTTCTAAAGTTGGGTTTAGTTATATAACTAGGCACTGATGCTTTGTCTAATAATTTACTATTAGTATTAATTATAATGATACTAATAATAATGTTGGGAGTACTGCATAAAATCTAATGATTAACAACATTGCATAAAAAATTATTAATAATAATAATAACAAAAATAATAATAATAACAATAACAACAACGATATTAATAGTAATATTAATACTAATGTTGGAAACAGAAAAATAAAACTAAAACTAATAGTCATTGCTATCTGGGACGTCATTAACGATATCATATTCATCCAATTTTTCCTTTCTGTCCTCTAATTCATCTTCATCTTCATCATCATCTTCATCCTTATGCAATATGACCGAAAATATTTGCTTGTCCATGCTTTCAAATGGTGAGACATCAAAGAAACAATGCAATGAGCTTAAAGAAAAGGTGAAAGCGGTCTGTATTAAAAAGCTTACAGTTGTGGAGCTTGAACACAAGGCTAAAATCCTTCATGAAAACATCACAAAGCATGGAATTACTTATGAGCTGAAATTGTGGTAGAACCTCAATAATAATGCAAATGAAAAAGGATGAAGATATCAAGTTTTCCCGCATTTGGAGCTTGAGCCTCTGTCTAAGGATGAGAATGATGTCAATCCGTACTAATTCTTAGACGAGACAACCCATACGAAAAAATATATTTTTGGAGTGATTCTCGAAGTAGTAGAGCTTGAACCTCTGGCTAAAGATGAGGATGAGGAGGTTTATTCAGACAATAGAAATTTCAGTGATGGAGAACCTCAAAAGAAAAGGCTTAAAAAGAAAAGATGTACACAACAGAAAACAAAGAAGCAAAAAGAGTCAATTCAAAGAAAAGAAAATTGTCGGATAGGGATCAAAAGCTCTTATTGACTTTCTTCGGTTTAATGGTATACCAGAGAAAACTTATCCGAATATGCATGATGTGACATTGACCGTAAGACGCTGCAAAATTCTAAGCTTAACTTAGTCCTTTAAAACTTGTTAAGGGATCCCAGACTTAGAAAATTTTAGCTAAGTATTCAGACTTAGTGTTATTTTAGCCTTCATAAGTTGGCGACTCTATTTCACGACCCTCATGACCTTAAAGTAATAATTTTTAGGTTGAATCATGATTAGGAATGTCAGTGGGTATTTTCGGATAAGTTTCGAATTTTTCGGACATCGTTTGGATCACATTTGAAAGCTCAAACCAGTGGATCGACACGATCTCGCCGCGCCGCGTCGATGAATATTTTCCTCCATCTCCCAATGCAAATTCTAGTGAACCGACGCGGCGCATTGGCCATCGCATCGATGCCAACGACGCGGCGCGTCGGTCTACGCATTGCTAGGACAGTTTTCAGTCATTAAAAAGCCTATTATCAGGGGTATTTGGGGCTTTTTCCCATGTTTATCAGCCCCAAAACACGAAATTAAACCTTTCTAAGAGCAAAAATTATTCAATCTTCACAAGTTGCTCTCAAGAACAAACCCTAGGAGAATTAAATTCAAATCCAAGACTCAAGAACTTACCATCAATATTTCATAATTTAATTGTTAAGTTATGTCAAGTGTTCATCCAAGGGTCTCCTTCCACCCTTGGAGTTCAAGAAACTATTTTTAAAACTTCAAGTGTATTGATTCCATGAGTTCCATGTTGGGTTTGATTATAGTCATGATTATAATAATTAATTAGGTTTCTAAATCATGTTTTGTTACAAGTTTCATGTGGAGTTATTGATAAATGTATAGAATTATGTGAGTCTATGTTAAACCCTTGAAATTGTAAGTGGGGATTTGAATTATGATACCTAGATGTTGTTTAGTGTCATGTGCATGGATTATGTTCTCCAAGTGTTTGATAAGTTGCTCATGTGAACAAAGAAAAAGGAAATGGAAATCATGTCATGCTAGTTTATGTGCAAGTTATATCATGCAAGTGTTTGATAAAATGTCTCTATGAATGAATTATGATCAAGTGCACATGGTTATGCCTTTCAAGTTTATGCTATGATTTATTTTTCATGCTATCGAGTCCTGCGGGTATCCAATATCTGAAAACTTAGTTGTTTATCTAGAGCTATGATAGTTACAGAACAGTCTCAGTAGTATCACGAAAATGTAACGCCCCGCATTTCGGGCTAGAATAAAATATATGACTCTGATGCGTTGATAATCCCCGAGCCTTAAACCCTATGCCAATTTGGCATGTTAATCAAGTTTGTAGTATGTGAATCCATTTGAGCATGAATTTAGACCATAGAAGTCCTTCAACTCAAGGACGAGTTAAAACTATTTCGATCGATTAAGTTTTAGTGGACGTTGTAATTTGTGTCAAATTCTATTGACCATAACTTATTGTATATGATTAAATGGGTGGCCTAATATATACCAAATTGTAGATAATTGAATAAGATTTCCAAAGATACCAAATTCGCCTAAAACAGACACCCGGTGAAGAAGTTATGGCCTTTCAAAGTTGAATGTGTCGCCTATGCACATATAGGCGATGCATAGGGCGGAGCCTATGCAAATATAGGTGATGCATAGGGAGGCGCCTATGTAAATCTAGGCAATGCAAAGGGCGGCGCATAGTTATGGTTTCAGGTGACGAAAACACTCCGTTTTGAGTTACTTTAAGTGCAAGTTAGTCCTTACAAAACCCAAAATCGTTCTTACCCACTCCTAAACGGATTTGGGCCTATTAACAACATTGAACCCTCCTATAAAATCCCAAAAAAAATCTAATCCTTCAAGAACTTAAGAGAAGGAGCAACTAGGGTTTGAGAAAATAAGCTTGAAGGACCGATCATTCCGAAACTTCTTCATGAAACAAATTACAAATTCGGAATCCTCTCGACGTAGGCTTCGATAGACACCAAAAATTCGTGGAGAATAAGGTACGCGGGGTTTTCCTAAAATCTCATGGGCATAGAAATCATGTTTTAAGAATTGGGTTTTCGAATTCATGTACATACTCATGTTTCAGAAGCTTTAATGATATTGTTTTGGCCTTTTGGCTTTCCCCCAAAGTGATTTGAAAGTTATATGTATATATATATATGCGTTTGTCCTGAAATATGAATTTAGAGCATGATTTTCATGAAACCTCTCTCTTAATGTAAATTTTTCCATGTTTCACGTAATATACAATGTTTTGAACACGAAAGAGAGGGTTGTGAATGTTGAATATGCATGTAATGAAAGAATGCATGGTTTTGCCAAAAATGCACATGACCACCATATGTTTGATGAAAGTTATGCATGGATTTGACTTGAGTTTCGGAACATGACATCTTTAATGCAAATTACATGTTTTGGTGGTCTAAACTATGTTTTGAATGAAAGCTCTTGCTTAATAAATTATGGCTCAGAAATAGGACTTGCAAGTCTTGGTATGACGATACCAACTCAGACAAATGCCATAACAGACACAGACTAGTTGAGAAATCAGATTTTTATCAGACTCTCATGATTTAGAAATTTCAGAATGATACATGTTCAGAAAAGGCTAAAATAGGGCAAAAAGAGAGCTTAGGTGGTTCCCTGAAGAAGGCGGGAGTTTCAGACAACTCTTTGCCTAAAACCGTGGTTTGCCGACCCGGGTATATTATTATGCGTTGACTTAAATGTCCTGTGGCGTATCAGACTCAAACACTCCAACCCTTGCGGCACACTTGGGTTGGGGGCTTCCCCGCCGAGTCAATGGCGGATTCCATACAGCCCGTGGAATATTCAGACTTGTAGGGGAATACCACCTAACTCATAAGTAAAACACAAATCATGATTTGAAATGAACAGACAGGTTACATGTTTTCAGAAAGTGCCCATGTATTTTTCAGAAACAGTTTTATACATGATGTCTTGATGAAAAATTGCTTTCACTTAATATGTATATATATATATATATGTATGTTCCATTATACTATTTTTTGGATTGCTTCGCGTGCCAGTACTTTTGTGCTGACCCCCCTCCTTCTAGGTTCTGAGGCACAGTCTAGGGGTCCAGCTACTCAGTAGACATTCTTGGGTTTGCAGACTTGATCTCACAGTGGTGAGCCTTCTATTATTCGGAAGGCCTAATTATGTCAGACATTATCTTATTTATTATGTTTTTGGTTTACTGGGGACCTTGTCCCAGTTTCTTTTTAGACAGATGTTTATGTTCTTAGTAGAGATTTCGCAGACTGATGTCAGATAGTATTATTCAGAAATGTTGCAGAACTTGACCATGTTTTCCGTACTCAGTTTCAATTCCGCATTTTATTATGATTATGAATGTTGTGCATGATAACCAGATAGAGAATGGGTGTTCCGGGCCTTCATGGTTCGGGATGCTCGTCACGGCTAGGGCCTAGGCTCGGGTTGTGACAGAAAAGTAGCCTCAGTAATCAGTCACAGTTATAGTTCAGTATTCAGTTCAGACCTCAGTAAATTCAGTCAATCAATAGAACTCCATAGAATTCCATCAGTTAATGGAATTCAATTGTACTCCATCAGTTTACGAAAATCAGTGACCTCAGTTCAGTTTAGTTCAGTTAGACAGTACAGTCAGTAACATTTCAGTCCAGCCTAGAACAGTCTAGAAATCAGTCCAGTGTTTATTCAGTTGGGAGTAGGATTTAGCACCGAGCGAACCCAGGGATGGGGGCATTCCTGTCAGCAGAGGGTTTGACCCTTAGTAGCAATTCCTGCCTTACAAAACTATGTATCTAGCGTAGGTTGAGATATATTCCTTCCATACTAGGGTTGATACATCTCATACGAGTTTTCCTGCCAGCGAGGGTTGATAAAAGAGCCTCCTGTTAGAAAGGGTTAACTCACAATTATCTTTACTAGTGGCACGGTAATGACACCCTTCCAACTGGAGTTACAGGTTGGACCCCTATCCATTCAGAAAGGGGCATGTCGGTTAGATTATTACCTCCCACAGTTTCAGTTTTAGATTCAATCTCAGTATAAAACTCAGTTTAGTTCTACAGATTCAGGACTGTCAGACACAGTCACCCATCTTAGTATAGAACTCAAATCAGTTCTACAGAATTAGAACTGTCACATACATTTATTCAGTTATCGGTTATATAGTATCAATAAACTCAGATATCAGTAAATCAGTAACTCAGAACTCAGTATCCAGTGTTATCATGACCTCAGTTACAGTTTATGTATTCATGCTTGTACTCTCATTCAGTTATATTCATGTTACTCACCCAGTTATTGTTCATGCATATGAACCCATGCATATCAGCCTACCTCACTTAGCATACCAGTACATTCAAAGTACTGACGCATACCTTTCTTTTGCGCTATGATGTCTTATATCATAGGTTCAAAAGTACGAGCTCCCGATCATACGTAGCAGCCCGATCTATCAGCAACAGACTTAGTGGTGAGTCCTCATAGTTTAAGGACAGATTTATTATTCCAGTATTTCAGTACTCAGTTTATTTCAGTAGCCGGAGTTAGTTGGGGACTTGTCCCATCAACTTCTTATTCAGACAGTAGAGGCTTTTTAAACTAGAGTTTTTATAGACAGAAGTTCAGTTTTGTTATTGATGTACCGTACTCAGTATTTATTTACAGTTTTGAACCTTATGACAAGTTTTCACCTAATTTCCGCATATAGTATTATTATTATTCAGCTACTGTAGTAGGTACCAGTCATGGGTTAGCTTGTGGTTCCTCAAAATTATGAGCATCGTGTAGCGTGCGGGGTACAGACTCGGGGCATTACATTGACAGTATGTAAATATGTAATAAAATATAACCTTTATCATCCAGTTAAAAAGAGAAGCATCCTTTTTGATGTTCAGTTAGAAGCTTGTTTTGAAAAAAAGGTGGTAGACGTACACAAAATATTTAGCCTTCTTGAAAGCCGTTTTGTTGAAAATGAAGAGTGATTAAAAAAGGATGAGTCTAATCAGGATCTTGAAGATGATGACACAGAAATATTGGTGGCTCGCTCCTAAATCTGAGGAAAAGGTTGAATGAAAGAAGATATCATCAATTTGGTATTCGGCTGCAGCACTAAGTCATGTTGCAACCTTCAATCCTGAAAATCAGTTGCAACAGGAATTATTGGTTGGATGGGAGAACCATATACCCCTTGATCCGTTCTCATGAATCCAACAATTTTTTTTTCTTTGAATCGACTCTTCTGTGGTTCTTTGTTTTCTCCCCTTTCAACAAATAATTCCTATAGCATTTGATTGTCAGGAATCAAGGCTGAAACTTGACTTAGTGCTTCAGTTGAATACCAAATTGAAGATATCTTCTTTTGTTCAGCCTTATTCTCAGATTTAAGAGTGCGCCACCAATATTTCTGTGTCATCATCTTCAAGATCATGATCAGGGTCATCCTTTTGTAATCGCTCTTCATTTTTAACAAAACTGCCTTTCAAGAAGGCTAAATTTTCTATGTATGTCTACCATTTTTTCCCCAAAACAGCTTCTAACTGAACACCGCAAGGATGCTTCTCTTTTTAACTTCATGACAAAGGTTATGTTTTATTATATATTTACATACTGTAGATGTCACATCATGCATATTGGGATAATTTTTTTCTCATATCTCGACCATTAAACCAAAGAAGGTCAATTAGAGCCTTTTGATCCCTGTCCAATAATTATTTTTCTTTGAAATGACTCTTCTTTGCTTTTTTATTTTCTGTTGTGTACATCCATTATTTTTAAGGCTTTTCTTGTGAGGTTCTCCTTTACTGAAATCTCTATTGTCCGAAGAAACTTGCTCATCCTCTTCTTCAGCCAGAGGCTCAAGCTCTACATCTTCGAGAATCTTTCCAAGAATATTCTTCTTTGTAGGGTTTGTCTCGTTTAAACATTGGTGCATCTGATTGACATCATTCTCATCCTTAGATAAAGGCTCAATCTCTAGATGTAGGAAAAATTGATGCCTCTGATACAAGTATGATCATGATCATGACAATTTTGAGCATTTTTGAAGACTAGTCACTAAAGCTCTCTTTTGTCATTTCTCTATTATTTATAATCTTGTATAAATAGAACCTTGTAGGGTTTATTTCCTTAGTTGATGTTTGAGATTGTAAGAACACTCCTCTTGTGAGAGAGAGTTCCAAAACCGAAATTAGGGCATAGCATAAGGGTGGATTCTCTTGTGTGTTGCAAAGCTTCATACCTTGGTTCTAGAGAAGTGGATGCCCTCTTGTGTCTTTATAAGAGTTAGGTGCGTGTCGAGTATGGTTTTAAGTGTCCAAGAGTTACCATTCTTGGGTTCTTAAGATTACAACTTCATTGTGTGTAACTATCTATCTTTGTTTCTTGTTCTAGTTTCGGGTTTCCCTTGTATTGTTGTAAAACCCGTAGGTTCTAGTTGTTGTAGCATTGTTGTTCTTCATTGTATTGTGCTAATATAAATTGCTGGTTGGTTGTTTTGAGGTGTTAAAACTCATTGTTCTCTCTATTCTTGTTATAAGTAGCGAATCCGAGAGTGGTCACCAAAATAGTCTCGGGTTTCCTCAACTTGTGGACTGTTTTGGTGTATGTTTTCTTGTGTTCTTGGTCATCCTTGTATCATTTGGTATCAAATCAAGGTTTGATTTTGTTCCAACAAAATCAATCTTGGGATTGTTATCTTGAAAATAAAAAAAAAAGAGAAAAAGAAGAAAAAAGTTATTGTTCACGTTTTTAGGATTTTTCAAAAATCTTAATTTTTGTGTGTTTTGTGTGTTTCTAGTGTTAGATCCTTGTTCCCTAACACTATTAGAGTCTAGAAATTTCAAATCCCAACAAAAAAGAAGTGTCAAAATCGAAAATCCCCCCAAAAAATACTAAATCCGTTTTTGACGTTAGGTCAACTTTTGAGTTTTTCATTTTGAGTTTTTCTTGTGTTTCTAGTGTTAGATTTGTTTTCTCTAATACTATAGGAGTATAGGGTTCGAATTTGAGCTAAATTAGAGGTTATTTGAGTCATCCACCATTGTTGAGCTTGAGTTTGAAGAAACTTGAAGGTGGGATCTCGTTGTGAGAGGTTGTTTTGAACTCACGTGTGTTTTGTTTTGTAGGATTTGTATTGTACTATTGTGTATGACGTTGTGGACTGATTGGGTGCCTTGATTGGACTGTAACTTGAAGGGATAATTTTTGGTACCACCACAATGGAACCCGAGGCTTCAAATGCTCATACAATGGACAATAATGCCATCAATCTCATTTTGGCTCGCCTTGAAACTGTGTCCCGAGATGTGGCTAGGTTGAATGTGGGTCTTGAGAATTTAGATAGGGATGTGGAATCAATGAGTGGGAGATTAGAACGTGTGAAAAGCCAAAGGAGTTGATCTTCCACCCCTCAAAACATTTCCCCAACTAATACTCCTGAGACCTTGCACCAAATGCTATATCCTCTAATTGCCACAAATCAAACCATTCTTTACTCCCGAAGCCGAGAAAAAATATACCAAGCCATCCTTCACTCCACCAAGTCCAACAAGACGGGCTTGGAACCCAAATACCACCACCAAACCTGAACCCTCCCATCCAAACTCCACTTGACCAAAGACATCACTATCTAAATACGATACCACCACTACAAGCTCCACTTAACCCAAATAGACCCATCCATGTTGAGGGCTATGGTAGGGGAGGACAACGTGATGGTTATGGGCCGTATGAGGATGTTTACTTGAGGAAAAAAAATGAGGGATAGACATGGGGAGTTACGCCGAGAGGTGAGAGATGGTCACCCAAACCGAGATGTAGGTCTCAATTCTATCAAAGTGAGCCTTCCCATTTTCAAAGGTGAGAGCGATCCCGAAGCCTACCTTGCATGGGAGTCGTCTTGTGACAAGATATTCCAACTTAATGATTTCACCGAAGAAAAGAAAAGTTGCTATGCTATAGCTCACTTCGAAGGGTATGCTAATACATGGTGGGAGTATGTTAAATGGCTTGGGAATGAGATGATTGGGGGACAACCTCCTCCTTGGTTTCGGTTGAAGAACCTTATGCAGCAAAGGTACTTGCCCGAAACTTATAGGCATGAGATCCTTGCCAAATAGTATAATTTGAGGCAAGGGAGCAAGAGTGTCATGGATTACTATGATGAATTTCAACAATTGATGTTGAAACTTTACCACTGAGGCGAGCAAGTAAGTCATGACATTGTGCGCTTTAAGGTTGGGTTAAACAAGGACATCTCCACTAACATGACGCTTCACAAATTCGACACCATAGATGGCATCTTCCATGCAACTTTAGAGGTTGAGAGGGATCTCAAAGAGAACTCATTCATGGATTCCCTACCAGAGCCCATCAATTCTATCCAAAAACATCCTCCAAGGTATGAAGGTAAATTGAATTCTCCTTCCAATCCCATGGAGATTCAATGCTTCAAGTGCCAAGGGTGAGGGCACAAGGCTAGTGAGTGCCCAAACCGGAGAAATATAATCCTAAGGGAGGGTAGATAGTACTATCTTGGAGAAGAGGTGAGCATCGAATCGGTTAAGAATGATGGCAAACCGCAAGATGGAGAGCAAAAAGAAACCGAAGTGCAAAATGAAGAGTATGTAGAAGATGTGTGGCCACAAGAAGGAGATTATGAAGTGCCTTTGTAAAAGAGGTGAGCCCGTGAATTTGTGGTCAAATTCATCTCAAGATGGAGAGGATGATACAAGTAAGATCATGATCATGACACTTTTGAGTATTTTTGAAGACTAGTCACTAAAGGGCTTTTTTGTCATTTCTCTATTATTTGTAATGTTGTATAAATAGAACCTTGTAGGGTTTATTTCCTTAGTTGATGTTTGAGATTGTAAGAACACTCCTCTTGTGAGAGAGAGCTCCAAAACTGAAATTAGGGCATAGCATAAGGGTGGATTCTCTTGTGTGTTGCAAAGCTTGATACCTTGGTGCTTGAGAGGTGGACACCTTCTTGTGTCATTGTAAGAGTTAGGTGTGTGTTGAGTGTGGTTTTAAGGGTCCAAGAGTTACTATTCTTGGGTTCTTAAGATTACAACTTCATTGTGTCTAACTATCTATCTTTTTTTTTTGTTCTAGTTTTGGGTTTCCCTTGTATTGTTGTAAAACCTGTAGGTTCTAGTTGTTGTAGCCTTGTTGTTCTTCATTGTATTGTGCTAATATAACTTGTTGGTTGGCTATTTTGAGGTGTTAACACTCATGGTTCTCTCTATTATTGTTATAAGTAGTGAATCCGAGAGTGGTCACCAAAATAGTCTCAGATTTTCTCAACTTGTGGACTGTTTTGGTGTATGTTTTCTTGTGTTCTTGGTCATCCTTGTATCAGTATCCCTCCTTTCTCATTTGCATTATTAATGAGATTTTGCTACAATTTCTGGTCACGAGAAATCCTATGCTTATGATGTCTTCATGAAGGATTTTTAGCCTTCTGTTCAAGCGCCACAACTGTAAGCTTTTTAGCAAGACCTACTTTACCATTTTTTAAAGCTTATTGCATTCTTTCTTTGAAATTACCTTCTTAAAACATGGACAAACAAACATCTCCGACCATATTTGTAACTTGAAAAAAATATGATCCCTGTAATTAATAATAATATATGGATCATTATATTCTTCTCCTTATTAATTTATGGCTCATAGAAAATATAATTTTCCAAGAAAAAGTAAATTTCAAAAGAAAAATACAACTTAGTGGAGAAGATTATAAAGTACCAACGAGTTATTTGTTAAGGGGATGAGATATTCAAAGTTATCCCATCATAGCATAACTTATTTCACTATTATAGTACCAACCGATGGAATAAATAATTTCAAAATTAATTAATACTCCTAACCAAAAGCTAAACAAGATAATTTTTCATTTTATAACAGAATTATTATTTTTTATCCTTCTACCAAATGACTACTGAGATTCATGAAGAGCAGTAGGTGCATGTGGTCAAGATTAGAGTCAACAATCTTGTTTATTTTGAAAGAATCATTAGGCCAATAAATAAAGAACATGGGACATTCTGAATTTATTTCTAGTAAGAAGTTAAGATCTAGTTGAGAATTAAGGAATACACAAAATTAATATTGTTACTTTTATTTTGATTATAAATAATGTTGTTATCTTTTTGTTCAGTATTGTTATAATTAATAATAATGATTTTTTATATTCTTCTCTTTATCTATGTCTCATGACAATACCTTCCAATACAAAACACCACAAAAGGTCTCTCTATTTTATAATAATAATAATAATAATAATAATAATAATAATAATAATAATAATAATAATAATTTTTAAAACTTATTTGTCTTACCGAATAAAATACCATTTTTTTGTGTATAAAATAACGCATACATATGATGACTGAACAACAAGATAAACTATTTTCTATATTAAAATATAATTTAAAAAATATAAAAGAATGCATACTATGTTATAACTGTAAAACAAAATAATAAACATATAAGAATTTTAAAATGCCTCAAAGTAGCTTTAATTGCGGAGTTTGATATAAAATATTTAATTATAAAGGAAATAGGCAGCACAAAATTATAAAAATAAATACATATTATTTTTTTAATTTAGACAAAATAAACATTCAAAACATAATACATGTACTAATAAATCTTATTGTCTATCAGTAATATGTTAGCTTGTTTTTGTAACTTATTTGTAACCTCCAATACTGTCATTGATGATAATATTACGTCTATTTCATTTGTAACTCAATAATTATATATAATAACATATTCCTTTTATCAAAAAAAAAAAAAAAGAAGCAAACATAAAACATACCTCAGTAATGATGAAGGTTAAATAAGAAACAGAAGTTGGCACTAACGGAAGGAAATTTGTTTTTCCGTTTATGATTTTTTCTTTTGTGCATGATAGAATGGGGACTCGAATATACAAGAAATTGCGATGATTAATGCGACTCCCCAAATCTCATTAATAAGACAACGCGTGGGAGTCTGCACGATATTTTAGGTGTGGGTCCCTAGTACACTGGGTGAGTTTATTGTCATGACAAAACATGAACGACAAACTAGACTTCGTGTCTCACTTTTTTTTTTTTAGTCTCCAATGCATATTTAATCCCGTATTTTTTCACGTGAACTTTCATTGCTTAGTACTTTTTAGATTTTTATGTTGGCTATTTTAGTCTTGAATTTAGTGCATTTTTAGTTTGAGCAACGACATGCTAGACATCATGTATCGCTTTTCCTTTTTTTTGTTTTCAATGCATATTCAATCCGAGATTTTTCACGTGAACTTTAGTTCTTTTCAGTTTATCTTGGCTGTTTTAGTCTTGAATTTAGTGCTTTTTTAGTTTGAGCAATGACACGCTAGACATCATGTATTACTTTTTCTTTTCACGTGAATTTTCTGTCCAAGCTTATTCCCTAGGTTGTTCACGTGAATTTTAAATGCTAAGTACTTTTTTAGTTTTCGATGTTGTCCGTTTCAGGTTTGTTCACGTGAATTTCAATAGCTTGTGCTTTTTATTTTTTGATTTTGGCCATTTCAGTCTAGAATTTAGTGTTTTTTCGTTTGAGGTTTTGCTTTTGTGCAGAGTAAAAATAGAAACTCAAATAAATAAGGGGTCACGATAATTAATGCGACTCTTAATATGTCATATTTAAGGCAACACATGGGAGCCTCCACGACAGTCTAGGAATAGGTCCCTAAACGACACACCATGCGTGCCTATTACCACAACAAATCATGTACGACACGCTAGGCATCCTGCATCACTTTTCCTTTTACAATTTTCATTGCATATTCATTCCCAAGTTTTTTTTCACCTGAATTTTCTATCCACGCTTATTCCCTAGGTTGTTCACGTGAATTTTAAACGCTAAGTGCTTTTTCAGTTTTCAATGTTGGCCATTTTAGGTTTGTTCACGTGAATTTCAATTGTTAGTGCTTTTTTAGATTTTTTGTTTTGGCCATTTCTATCTAGAATTTAGTGCTTTTTCGTTTGAGGTTTTGCTTTTGTACAAAGTAAAAATAGGGACTCAAATAAATAAGGGGTTGTGATAATTAATGCGACTCCCAATATGTCATATTCAAGGCAACACATTGCTGGGTTCGAAATCTAGAGGGCGTCATACGGAAGCTTTTCGTTTGCAAACCATAAGACGATAAATAAGACGACGCATGAAAAATTAAACTAAAAATATATTATTGGATATGGTTTGGCCAAACGGCCTACATATTAAAAATAAAATTGAAAATCCTAAAACTTATTGGGAGAAATCTCCCCTAAACAAAGACTCTTTAAAGACTACATTGTGGATGCTATTACATTATGGTATGAGAAGGGGTCTTCTATTTATAGATGTCCAAAACCTTTCCTCCAAGAAAGAGGTTAGCCAAATTTGAAAAATAATTATAATTTTTCTTTCAGGAAAAGTAAAAGTAATTATGGTAACTTTATTTTCCTTCTAAGAAAAAGTAAAACTTAAATATAGTAAGAAAATCAGGGCAAAAATCCTAACAAATCTCCCCTTTTTGGCTTGATTTTCTTCACTTGATCCGCCTTCTTCACATCTTTAATCTTTGATTTTCACATAGACTTTATCACTGCTGCTTGACATGCTTAAAAATGGAGTTTTTGGGTTAAAAGTATATGAGCCCTTTTTGGGTTAAAAATATTGGAGCCCTTTTGCAGGGTTAAAAGTGATCTTTATTTTCAAATATGTGACAGCAGAGTTGTTGAAAATATGATTTACAATTATCTCCACAAGTAGCTTTTTGACATATATCTTCATTATCATCAAATTAATTGCAACTTTGTTCAACAATTGGACCATCGATTTATTGAACCGTGGACTCTGATACCACTTGTTGGGTTCGAAATCGAGAGGGCGTCATGCGGAAGCTTTTAGTTTGCAAACCATAAGACGATAAATCAGATGACACATGAAAAATAAACTAAAAATATATTATTGGATATGGTTTGGCCAAACGGCCTACATATTAAAAATAAAATTTAAAATCCTAAAACTTATTGGGAGAAATCTTCCCCTAAACAAAGACTCTTTAAAGACTACATTGTGGATGCTATTGTGTTATGGTATGAGAAGGGGGTCTTCTATTTATAGATGTCCAAAATCTTTCATCCAAGAAAGAGGTTAGCCAAATATGGAAAATAATTATAATTTTTTCTTTCAGGAAAAGTAAAAGTAATTATGGTAATTTTTATTTTCCTTCTAAGAAAAATTAAAACTTAAATATAGTAAGAAAATCAGGGTAAAAACCCTATAACACATAGGAGCCTCCACGACATTCTAGGGTGGGTCCCTAAACGACACACCATGCGTGCCTATTACCACAACAAATCATGCACGACATGCTAGGCATTCTGCATCACTTTTTCTTTTTTAATTTTCATTGCATATTTATTCTCGGAGTCTTTTCACGTGAATTTTCTGCCCGCGCTTATTCCCTAGGTTGTTCACATGATTTTTAAACGTTAAGAGCTTTTTCAGTTTTCAATGTTGGCCGTTTCAGGGTTGTTCACGTGAATTTCAATAGTTAGTGCTTTTTTAGTTTTCTGTTTTGGACATTTCAGTCTAGAATTTAGTGCTTTTTTGTTTCAGCTTTTGTTTTTGTGTAGAGTAAAAATAGGGACTCGAATAAATAAGGGTCGCGACAATTAATGTGACTCCCGCTTTATCTTTGTTCGTGTAAAATACCACAATAACTAAATTGCACTTGCAAATACAAAAAGTGAAGAAAATAAAATAATATTCTTCTTGGCGGAGACGCTGATATCTCTCTCTATTTAAGGAGATTCAAACCCCTTGTGGCATAATATACACCAATCCAACAGTATATCTCTTGAATTATACCCTCCAGGATACAACAACCTATCAATGATGTATAACTCAAGCAACTCTGGATTAGTTGTATAGTCTAAAGTTCCACCATAAGAACACCTTCCTTCAACATATAACTATATTATAGTGAATATAGTTAAAGACTTAGAATATTTTCTTTGTCTCAACTCTTTCTTTCACTAATATATTTACATCTGTTGTATAATGACTATAATTGAAGTTCTCTCTTTCACTACTACATTTACTCTTATCTTCTTTTTCTTGTCACTCACAATGTACTACCACTCACCTCTATTCATATGTTCTTCAACACAAGGAAGAAAACACCATTTATATAGGTGTAGTATTCTTTCATCTTGTAAATTAGGGAGTAGTGAATATTAAGTGAGGAATATGAATGTTTTAGGGGTCATGAGCTAAGCCTTGGCTAAACTTTGAAAGTCGCTATTACCAAAAATTAAACAAGTCACTAAAGGATATTATTAGGAGGTGTCGTGCTCATATGTTATATGAGTTACAATACACAAAGAGGTAGAATAATGGTAGAAGTTACTGTTAGAAATTAGGCAGAAATAAAGCAAACCACAAGAAGAATAAAACAAAAACAACACATAGATTTACGTAGAAACCCTTGCGGGAAAAACTACGGGCAGAGGCAAAGGAGGTTTCACTATAATGGAGAGAGAGTACAACGTGGAGAAGGCTGAATTTTTAGAATGCCCAAAACAACCCACTAAATGTACTTATATAATATGTGCATACAAATAAGTCCTAGGACCAGAAATATAATCAGTCCTGTTGGCCCGATCCCTACTCTACCACCACAGACCCCATTGAAAATCACCAACATGGGTCGCACCGCGAAACTTTCTAGGCCGGATCAACAAAATTAGGGCCACAAATTTAGCAATCTCCACCTTGACACGATTTTTAATTTAGAACTCAAATCGATTTCAAGACAAACTCTCCACCTCTTCTACAAAAGCCCCTAAGGGGACATCTTAACAACTAACACTAACCAAGTCCAAGCAATGCTCAAACATGGCACTTGGTAGTGTCTTGGTCATCATATCAGCAGAATTATTATGAGTACTATTCTTGCTCACCACAATATCACCACGAGCAATAATTTCATGCAAAAAATGATACTGAACATTGATGTGCTTTGTCCTCTCATGAAATATCTGATCTTGCATATGGAAGATAGCACTCTGACTATCACAAAAAACCGTAGTAATCTGTAAGTCTTTGCTAAGTTCACCGAACAAACCCTTCAACTAAATAGCTTCGTTGAAAGCCTCTATAATAGCCATATACTCTACCACAGTAGTTGACAAAGCAACCGTAGTCTGTAAGGTAGCTTACCAACTAATAGCACAACAACCAATGGTGAAAACATAGACTGTAAGGGACCTCCTTTTATCATGATCTCCTTCAAAATCAGAAACAACATACCTAATTACTCCATCTCTATTTTGCCCAAACTATAAACAAACATTAGCAGATCCATGCAAGAATTTGAAAATTCACTGAATTGCTTTCCAATGTTCTTTACCAGGGTTTGCCATGTATCTGCTAACTGCACTGATGGCATAAGATAAATCTGGTCAGGAACATACCATCGCATACATAATAGACCCGACGACACTAGAGTATGGAACTCGAGACATATAGTCACGCTAATTATCTGTAATTGAAGATAAAGTGGCCGAGATTCTGAAGTGAGCTGCCAATAGAGTACTTACAGGTTTGGGATTTTGTATATTGAACTTGTGAAATACTTTCTCAATATACCTTTTTCTGATTCAAGTATAACTTACACTTCTCTTCTTTGTTTCTCCTAGATCCTTCATCTCAAACTCCTTGCTGAGTTGGTCTTTGACTTTTATTGTCTCTCTCATATCCTTTGCTGCAATAAACATATCATCAACATACAAGAGAAGATACACAAATGAACCATCACTTACCCCCTTGAAGTAGACAAAACCATTATAAATACTCTTCTGAAACATATGAGAGGTCATATAAGAGTCAATCCTCTTATACCACTACCGCCTGGGAGACAGTTATAAGCCATAAAGAGACTTTTTCAGAAATCATACGTAGTCTTCCTTTACTAAGACTACAAAACCCTCTGGTTGCTGCATATAGATGTCCTCCTCAAGTTCTCCATGTAAGAATGCAGTTTTGACATCCAACTGCTCAAGCTCAAGATCATGCATGGCCATAATATCAAGCAAGGTTCGAATGGAACTATGCTTTACAACTGGAGAAAACACATCTGTGAAGTCAACACCTGGAACCTGACTTTAACCTTTAGCAATTAGTCTTGCTTTGTACCTTACATCTTCAAGTCCCAATGTTTCTTTTTCCTTTATAGATACCCTCTTGCAACGGACAACCTTTTTATATTTTGGCAATCTCACCAGATCCCATGTTCCATTCTTATGAAGTGATTCCATCTCCTCCTGCATAGCAATCACATCCGCCGAAATCATCACAACTAACTGCATCTGAGTAAGAATAAGGATCTTTATCGGAATTAATACCTTCAGCTATATTTAATGCATACACAAGCAAATCAGCTTCAACATACTTCTGAGGAGGTCTAATATCTCTTCTAGGCCCATGTCACAACCCAACCCGAGACCCTGGCCATGACGAGCATCCCAAACCAAGGAGGCCTGAGCACCCTTCTAAATCTTGTAATCATGCACAATATTCATATAATATAAGAAAATTTGCAGAAATAAAAGTAAACGGAATCATGGTCATACTCTGAAATCTGTTCAACAATGCGAAAATAGGTTTATCAACATTTAAACAACATCTTTCTCAGTCTGCAAAATCTCTACTACACATGACATCAATAACTGTTTGAAACTTGGGAGAAGGCCCCAGTGTACTAAAACCAAAGTAAAAAAAAAATATGTCTAAAAAGAGATATGCCTTCCAGAATAAAGAAGGCTCACCATTGCAAACTTTGATTCTTTCTGAAAGCTCTACGGATTAGCCGGACCTCAAGATTGAGCCTCAGACCCTGAAAGGTAGGGGGGTCAATACAGTTGTACTGGTACGTAGAGCAAATCCAGAATAATAATTTTTATTCAACATATATGAGAGAAATTTAAAACAGTTCATAAATATATCATATGGTAAGAATTACATGGGCATATTTAAAAGACTCTATAAAATCATCTGAACTCTGTGACACTCTTTATTTTACTTCTGTGCTAGGTGGTATATCCTACAACTCTGAAATTCTATGGGCTATATGGAATCTGCCATTAAATCGGCAGCCAAGCCCCTAACCCAAGTTTGCCGCAAGGGCCAGAGACTCTGTCTCTTCTACGCCACAGGGTCATCGCCAGCGTACAATAATAATATACCCGTATCGACAAAATACGGTTTTAGGCTAGGAGTTACTTGAACTCAAGCCTTCTTTGAGTAACCACCTAACCCTCTTTAAGCCCATTTTTAACTCTTTAAAACATTTCATTCTCTGAAATCTAACTCTGAAAAACTCTAAATCTTTTATGGCGTATATTTATATATGGTATCATCATACCATTGACTTGCAAGTCACATTCTCTGAGACATTAATAGCATGTTATAATCTCTGTTTTCAAAACATAAAGTTTGGGACCACCATATCAATAAATCAATTCAAAGAACTCTTTCTTAAAACTCATGTAAACACATGCAAGAAACTCTTTTTTTCAATGTTTCAAATACACAAGGTGGTCATGTCAAAGTTCTCAATCATATACAATTCTTTCTCTTTGAAACAAGGATGTAGTTATATAAAGGAAACTCCCTCTCGTCATCTCTAAATCATGTTCAAATACTATGATATTAAGAAAACCACTTTCAAACCATAAAACATGCATTTCAAATCATTCCTGATAAGATCATAAACTTAAATTCATCACAAGAGAGGGATTTCATAATTTGTTCTCTCAAACAATCTTCAATCTCAATTTTTCATGCATATACATATACGTATAAATCAATTTAAGGGGAAAAGACCTATAGGCCAAAACAACAATGTCATTAAAATATTCATGATGCATAATTAAAACATGGATTCCAAAACCCCTTTGTAATTTCGTGCTTGATGATCTTTAAATCATATTCAAGTGTTTCAACAAGCCTATGTAGTTTTAGAATAAACCCCACGTACCTTAGATTATTTCGGAGAAAGAGCGGAACCCGGATCTTGATCCGTTTCTTGAAATCTTGAATTTAAGATCTTGATTCTTGATCTTGAGGAAAAGGATTAGGGTTTGGATTTTGAGAGGATTAGAGTAAAATAAGTAATTTTGGCTTCTTGGGGCTGAAATTCTATGTTATAGACGGATTTTTGTGTGAGGGAAAATGACCATGGTGCCCCTAAACCAATTAGAAACTGAAATAATGTGTAAAACAACCTTATATCCGCGTATGGTTTTGTGTCGACGCAATCTCAACGCGAAGCGTCATGATCACGTCGGCTTACTGCCTCACACGAAAAAAGCCATAGCTTTTTGCTCGATTATCAGATTTTGGCGAAACTGATATCATTGGAAAGCTAATTCAATTATCTAAAATTTAGTGGATCTTGAACTGAAAAATTCTATGGGTATCAAGAATTATCCACGTTCAAAGTAGACCCTTGTAGAATCGACTATCCTATTTTGGATGAATGAAAGGTTCTTAGGTCAACTTTGCTTTACGCCATTTATATGAATATTTTTCACCTCATAATCACTTCATATACTAGGAGAAAGATCATGGCACATGAATCTAAGAATAAACCATGGAATTAGAGCTTACGCACGTAGGAACGAAGGTTCAATTTCTAGCTAAAAAATACGGGGTGTTACATGCCGTCTTTAGCAATAGAATATTGTGGCGTCACTGGTGGTGAAGAAGAAATAATACCACTCTGTATCTCCGGGCTAGAGACTGAGAAGTAGGCACTGGTGTAGACTTTGATCCAATTTGCAATTCAACATAGGTTCTTGACTTTTGCTAATTCATGTTACTAAGCTCATCTGGAGGTGAAGCACTAGATTCGGAGGGAACCCAAAGCATGGAAGATTCATCAAACACAACATCCTTGCTAATGATAACCTCTCTGCTTTCTGGACACCAAAGCTTATAACCTTTAACACCAGGCTTATTACTCATAAATAAGCATTTAACAGATCTAGGTTAAGCTTTTCATTATTAACATGAGCATATACAGGATATCCAAATATCCTCAAATTAGAATAACTAGAAGGAGTACCAGACCATACCTCTTGCGGAGTCTTTTTATCAATCACTACTGAGGGAGAGCAGTTAGTAAGAAGACAAGCCGTGGAAGCAGCTTCGACCCAAAAAGACTTGGGTAAACCAGCATTAGAGAGCATACAACGCACCTTCTCCATTATAGTCCCATTCATTTGTCCAACCACACCATTCTGCTGTGGAGTATGACGAACTGTCAAGTGACTCATAATTCCTTCTGACTTGCACAAAACATTAAATTCATTAGAACAGAACTTTAAAACATTATCGGTTCAAAGGCATTTTACCTGCTTCCCTGTCTGCTTTTTAATCATAGTCTTACATTACTTAAAAGTAGGCAACACAAAAAAACACAACATTCTTTTCCTTTATAAAGAATACCCAAAGTTTTCTGGAATAGTCATCAATAATAGTCAATAAGTAATTAGCGCCTCCTCTAGAAGGTACTCTAGCAGGACCCCAGAGATTAGAATGAATGTAATCAAGTGTGCCCTTATTTGAGTGGAAGCCTTTAGTGAATCTGACTCTCTTCTGCTTCCCAAAAATGCAGTGCTCACAGAACTCCAATTTGGTAATACTCTGCCCATCAAGAAGTCCTCTCCTGCATAGTTCATCCATCCCGTTTTCACTCATATACCCCTGGAGTGTATGCCAAAGTTTAGCAACGTCACTTTCTAATAGAGAGGAGATAAAAATAGCTGCATCACCTGTAACTGTAGAGCCTTGCAAGACATATAAATTTGCAGACTTTTTCTGTCCCTTCATCACAATAAGAGTACCTTTAGTAACCTTCAAGACTTCACCTTTACCAGTGTACCTATATCTGTTCAAATCAAGAGTACTCAAGGAAATAAGATTTCTCTTTATGTCTGGGACATACCACACATCGCCAAGTGTCCTCACAACCCCATCAAACATCTTAATTCTGATTGTTCCAATACCTGTTATTTTGAAAGGTGTGTTATTTCCCATCAACACAACACCTTTAGATATTGCTTCATATGTTGTAAACCAATCCCGATTGCGACACATATGAAGCGTACAAGCTGAATAAAAAATCCAATCCTCACGGGGTTTGGAGTTACCATAAAAAAAAAACTAAGAGTTCTCCATCACTACCACCATCTTCAACAAAACTAGCTTCACCATACTTGTCTGGTTGGTTTTCCTTCGGTTTTGGAGCTTCTCTTTTCTCTCTATTCTATAGCTTCCAACACTCGTATTTGATGTGACCTTTCTTCTTGCAGTAATTACAGGTTTTGTTTCTTTTTCTATCATCACCCCTAGAGTTCCTCTCATGATTCCTTCCTCGAATAATGAGACCATCTCCTTGAGTCTTCGACCCATTCACAAGATGATTCATCTTCTCCTTAGAGAACAACGCATCATACACTTCATCTATGGTCAGGGTATCACAACTATATAAAATTGTATTCCTAAAGATCGTGTATGATATAGGCAGCGAACAAAACAAAATCAACCCTAGTTCTTCCTCATCATACTTAACCTCCAGAGTCTCTAAATCAAAGACGATTTCCTTAAATACAGATAAGTGATCTTCCAAGGATGCACCCTCAGACATGCGATGGGAATAAAGTCGTTGCTTGAGATGCAACTTACATGTTAGGCTCTTCTTCATACACAACAATTCTAGTTTCAACCACAATGCAGCAGCTGTGGTCTCCATCAAAACATTCTGTAAAATCTGATTGGATAAATGAAGGTGGATCTGAGATAGAGCCTTCCGATCCTTACGTTATTTGTCCTCGTCCGTTCATGATGAGGGCATATTCTCAAATCCTAATAAAGAGTCATCCAAATCCATCTGCATGAGCACAACCCGCATCTTAGCTTGCCATAACAAAAATTTAGTGTTGCGATCCAATAGCGGAATATCATTCTTCATGGTTGCCATCCCCAAGAAAACAATCGAGCAGGCTCTGATACCAATTTGTTAGAAATCATAAAGAAATAAAGAAAACCACAAGTAGAAGAAAACAAGAACATCACACAGATTTACGTGGAAATCCTTGCAAGAAAAACCACGGGCAAAGGCAAAGGAGGTTTCACTCTAATAGAGAGAGAGTATAATGTGGAGAAGGCTGAATTTTCTGAATGTCCAAAATAACTCACTAAATGCACTTATATAATATGTGCATAAAAATAAGTCCTAGGCCCAAAAATATAATCAGGTATGTCGGCCCGATCCCTACGCTACCATCACAGACCCCATTGAAAATCATCAACATGGGTCGCACCGCAATTTTTTTTGGGTCGGATCAATGAAATTCGGGTCACAACTCTAATAGTTACAAGAAACTTATGACCACATTCTTACCATTAACTCATAAGACTAAAGACAAAAAATAATATGGTAGATAATGGACAAATAAAGTGTTAGAAGTTACAAGAGTTATCAAACTATAATGACACAACTTCATTTACTTTATGCCTATCAATTATCATGCAATTTAATTTTAATATTAAAATGCACCGACAGTCATATTTAAGACAACACGTGGGAGCTTGCATGACATTCTAGGTGTGGGTCCTAAGCGACACACCATGCATGCCTATTACCACGGCAAAACATGCACGACATGCTAGGCATCCTGCATCACTTTTTCTTTTTCAATTTCCAATGCATATTCATGTCCGAGGTTTTTTCACATGAATATTCAATGCTTAGTACTTTTAAGTTTTCGATTTTGGCCGTTTCAGTATTTACTTTAGTGCCTTTTCATTTTTTTTGGTTTTGGCCTTTTCAGTATTGAATTTTAATGTGTTCAAACAATCGAGTAAAAAAAATTCATCACTCACACGACTAACAATGCAAAAGAGTTCCTAGAACTTGTTAAATTTCACTGGACAAACAACCAAAAATGAAAATATTAATACAAGTCATGTAAACCCACACATCAAACAACGAAACAGTAATTTTTTTTCGTATATGAGTCTGTGTGGAGTTAAGCAACAAACAATCACAAACAAACCAAAAGAGCTCCTAGAACTTATTACTTTGGAGTTTGCTGAGAAGAGTTACAAAATTTTATAGTACAAAATGTAACCGTCTATAAATAGTAGTAGTAGAGAGTTAGAACACAAAACCACTACACCTACATATTTTCTCTGTATACAAACCTTTTTAGCTTCCATTTTCCATAAAAACACCATGGACAACAACAACAACACTCACCAATCTCCAGCTGAAGCTTCGGCCGCTGCTGCTGCTGTGGCTGTGGCAGCTCAGTCAGCCGCATATCCACCGCAGAGACCCTACGACCGTGTCCATAATAAACAACTGCAAATATTCTGGAATTACCAATGTCAAGAAAGCAAAAAAAGCTACCGATTTCAAAAACCACCAACTTCCCCTCACTCGTATTAAAATGATAATGAAAGCTGATGAAGATGTTCGTATGATTTCAGCCGAAACTCCTGTTCTTTTTGCTAAAGCCTGTGAGATTCTTAGTCAAGAACTCACTCTCCGTTCATGGCATAACGCGGAGGAGAATAAGCGTAGAATGCTACAGAAGAATGATATCGCTGCAGCGATTAGTCATACTGATACTTTTGATTTCCTTGTTGACATTATCCCAGGGACGAAGTTAAGGATAAGTTAGTTGGGCTTGGGCTAGCACCAGGTGGTATGCCGTATTATCACCCTCTGTTGGGCCAGCCAGCTCCGGGTGGGGTAATGCTTGGTAGGCCTGCTGTTCCTGGTGTTGTTCCTGTTAACATTCGAAGGAGAAGATTAAGATCGAGCAAATCAACAAGAAACAATGAAAATCAGTAGAAGTTTCTAGAGAGAGAAAGAAGAGAGAAGTAAGAGCATTTTCTCATTATTGAAAACTGATACATCAGAATGAATTAATAGCATTTTCTCATTATTGAAGAGAGAAGGAACTGAGGTTGGACCCCAAACATCAGAATGAATTAATTGAAATGGCGCAGTGGCCTTGTGTTCAGACAGTGAAAAAGGTAAACGACAAGATTTAGACACTGAACAGGACTCGCAATGTAATTTTTCTGAAAAATTAAAACCTAAGGAAGATAAAATGGATTTGGTGATGGCGGATGATGGGTGCCCAAGCCGGCGATGCCAGGTTGACGAGAGAATGGCTTGACTCACAACAGACGGAGACCTGGATGGAAGAGTGTATAGCCCATGCTCACAGCGGCCCGTGTACCGCACCCGGTTCGTGGTATTGTCCACTATCTGGAAATTGGTGTCATTAAAAATGAGGGTGCAGTTATTTTCTTTAGTAAAGCGATAAACAGATAAAAGATTGGATGTGAGGGAAGGGACGTGGTGAAGGGTTGAGAGATGAAATTTACCATTTGGGGTATAGACATACCCAGAGCCGGTGTTTGTGATGGGAAGGGATTGACCATTGCCTACTGTAATAGTTTCTGAGCCATGATACGGATGAGGAGCTTGAAGTTGTGAATAATCCGACGTCACATGGGTGTTAGCACCTGTGTCTAGATACCAATCGCCAGATTGAGCGTTTGTGGACGCATGCATCGCCCTTGATCCTCCGGACTGGCTATTTACATTCTGCGAGTCATCATAACGATACCAGCAATTAGCCGCAGAATGGCCCCGTTTAGCACAAATTTGGCACGTCGGAAGATCTCGTGTGGGCATCCGCTGGTTTCCTCGTCCCTGTCCGCGGCCTGACTGGAAGCCGTCCCTCGGTGGAGGCCCGCCTCTGCCTTGCTGCCCGGTGTTTCGACGGTCACCGCCGCCGCTGCCTCGCCCTTGGTTACGGCGATCGTCACCGCGACCCCTGGCCGAGCCTCCGCTGCCAGCCGAGTAAAGAGCCGTGACGCCAGGGGTGGAACTGGCTTCTCCGAGCAGTAATTTGTGTTCCATGTCTAGATTCAATTCTTCTGCATTAAGCCATCCAGACAGTTGATTCAGAGTGATTTCGACAGGCGAGAGGCGAATATGCTGTTTGAGAGAGGAATAGCCAGCCGGAAGACCACGTATCACGGCATTCACCACGTCTCGTTCAGGAATAATCTCGTTCACAGCATCTAGGTCAGACAGAATAGAGGCCACATCATCAAGGTATTGAGTCATCGTCTTCGTTCCCTTCCGAAGAGTATGCAATTTGTCACGCAACTGAAAAATATGAGCCGTGGACACAAAGTTGTACCTTGTGGCTAGTGCGTCCCAAAGTGAAGCCGATGTGAGAAAACCCCGGGCGTGTTTGTGCACAGAGGGGCTAATAACTGCGAGAAGACAGGCTCGGATCTGAGTGTCTACGATCATCCACGGAAGGTAGTCGGGATTTGGGAGCTTGACGCCGTCCTTCTCGGCTGTCTCGGGCTGCGGCTTCTCCGCACCGTCAATCCATCCGAGCAGCAAGTTGGCTGCGAGGGCGGTGCGGACGTTAAGTGCCCAGGCCGGGTAGTTGTTGTCAGATAATTTTTCGGGGATGAGATTGTGGAGATTCCTGAGCAGTAATTTTACTCCAGACGGTAATTTTGACAGAGGATCAATAACCTTGTCCATGGCGCCGACCTACGGCGGAGGAGGGAGGCCGTGCGGCGTGGTGTAGACGGTGGCGGCGGCGCACACACGTCGGAAAAGAGGAGAGATTAGGGTTTGGGCGGAAGAAGAAACCCTAGCTTTGATACCATGATACAAATTTAATAATAATTGATCTCATTAATATTGAAGGGGTTACAGCTGTATATATAGAGAACTGAAGAATAACTAATTACAGAATAACCCAGATGTATTTAATAATTATATATGTAGTCTATTAAAAACAAGAAAAATAAATAGTCCACCTAAAAATTTCTCTGACCTATGTATATATACATTGTACTATGAACCGGGTCATATTATGGACAATAAACTTAACGGGCCAATCCCAATACATCAACATAAAATAAAATTGTAGTATAATGACCCAAATGAATAAAATCAGTCTCCATCACGCAAGTTGGAGGGGGACACAACTCCCAACTTGAGTAAATGAGCATGATGTTGAACTCCAGTCAAACACTTGGTGAATACATCAGCAAGCTGGGAGGAGATGGAAGTATGAGAAAGAGATATCAAACCGTTAACTAACTTGGTACGCACGAAATGGCAGGCAAGCTCAATATGTTTGGTCCGCTCATGGAAGACAGGGTTCTTGGAAATATGAATGGAAGCCTGATTGTCACAAAACAAGGGAACAGGAGTGAAATAAGACACACCAAAATCAGAAAGAAGGTGAATAAGCCAAGTAATATCCGCAACAGCTTTACTCATTGCTCGGTACTCAGCTTCAGCAGAAGAAAGAGATACAACAACTTGCTTCTTGGACTTCCAACCAATGAGACTATCACCCAGTAGAACACAATATCCAGATACAGACCTGCGGCTATCAACACAAGCACCCCAATCGCTATCACAGTACACAGAAAGTGAAAGATCAGGGGCAGAGGAGAGAAAAAGGCTAGAATCAGAAGTCCCCTTTAGATACCGAAGAAGATGCAATGCTGCAGACATATGAGGCACACAAGGGGTCTACATAAACTGACTAAGATGATGCATCACAAAGGATATATCAGGGCGTGTATGTGTGAGAAAATTAAATTTCCCAATCAAGCACCTGTATTCTTCAAGATTAGGAAGAAGAGGCCCAACCCCAGCTTGGAGCTTAGTGTTAAGCTGAAGAGGACACACCAAAGGGGAAAAAGTCAGGCTGTTATAAGTAGCCAACAAATCATGAATGAATTTCCATTGATGAAGTAACACACCAGAATCAGTGTATAAAACCTCAAGCCCCAAAAAATAATTGAGGGTTCCCAAGTTCTTGATTCGAAAAGATGAGTGAAGAAATGCTTTAAGAGCAACAATTTTAGTAAGGTCACAACCAGTGAGTATGATATCATCCACATAAATTGCAAGAATAACATCATTAAGAGAGTGGGTATAACCTCAAGAATAAAGAGCCTGAGATAACTTGGCAAACCACTGCCGTGAAGCTTGGCGTAAGCCATAAAGGGATTTCTATAATTTGCAAACCAAAGGAGCATCTCCAGAACTATAATCAACAGATAACCCAGGTGGAAGCTTCATGTAAACCTCCTCATCAAGGTCTCCATGCAAAAAGGCATTGGTAACATCTAATTGAAACATAGACCATTTTTGTTTTACACCAACAACCACCAAGGTTTTCACAGTGGACATCTTCACAACAAGGGAAAATGTCTCATGGTAATCAATTCATTCAACTTGGGTATCACCCCTAACTACCAGTCTAGCTTTATACCTCTCTATGGTGCCATCATCTTATACTTGCTTTTGTACACCCACTTACAACCAATCGACTTCTTACCAAGGGGAAGAGGGACAATGGACCAAGTACTATTAGCATCTAAAGCCTCAAATTCCTACTTCATAGCATCCTGCCAAGCAGGGATGCTAGCAACCTAAGAATAACAATGAGGCTCAACCAGAATATATATCTCAGAAGTAGAAACTGGAAGAGTAGAAGAACTAGAGTCCTGACCAGGAGTATGCCTAAGGTAAGTGGGAATAAAGTAGTCACGAAGGTATTTAGGAATGGAATATGATCTAGTAGATTGTCTCAAAGGAGGTAAGGGAGAAGGGGAGGAAACAGATGGAACAACAGGGTCAGAAGAAGAGGGAAATGAAGGAGGAGAAACAACCCCATCAGGTTCAGGAAAGGAAGAACCCTCAGGATTTTCATGTGGAGAGGGTGGATGAAATATGGTAGGAATAGGGTTATCAAATGAGAAAGGAAAATAAGAAGGACTGGGTGAAGGAGAAGAATGTGAAAAGGCAGCAAATGGGAAAATATGTTCATGGAGAATGGCATCCCTGGACACGAAACAAGACTTACAGTCAAGGCTATATAATTTGTAACCCTTTTTACCAAAAGGGTAACCCATAAATACACAAGGGACAGCTCTAGGGGTAAACTTGTCTTTGTTAGGGGTAATGACAGTGGAGAAGCACAAACACCCAAAGGATTTGAGATGAGAGTAGGAAGGAGGTTTGGAGTAGAGGACCTCATAGGGACTCTTAATATACAGGAGAGGATAAGGGAACCTATTAATGAGATACGTGGCTGTCAACACACAATCTCCCTAAAATTTAATATGAACAAAAGATTGAAATAGTAAGGCTCTAGCAGTTTCAAGTAAATGCCTATGTTTTCTTTCTACTACCCCATTTTGTTATGGAGTATGTGGACATGATGTTTGATGGAGGATACCTTTGGATGAAAAGAAAGCAGAACCAACATTATTGGATCTTAATTCTAGAGCATTGACACTCCTGATGCAAAGGACTTTAGAAATAAATTGAGTTTCTATCATGGTTATAAAGGCTTTTAAGAGATCAAATGCATTGCTTTTTTCTCCCATTAAATGGGTCTATGTAGCTCTAGAAAAGTCATCAACAATGGTGAGAAAGTATCTAGCCCCATCATATGTAGGAGAGTGATATGGACCCTAAGTATCAATGTGAAGTAATTGGAAGGCTGAAGTTGACTTAATAGAACTATCTAGAAAGATAAGTCTTGTTTGTCTAGCTAATGGACAGATAAGACAAGGGAAACACTGTTTCTAACTCGTAAAAGGTTGCACATCTGGAATGTGGTTCATTTTAGAGAAAGGAATATGACCAAGTTTGTAATGCCAAAGAACATCTATTATATTCATGGAATCATGTATGATAGATACTAGATTTTCAACATTTGTAGAAAAAGGACTAAAAGAATTAGAAAGTGCAGATACATCAGAGGTACAACAACTAGGAATATGAGGAGGAAAATAGGAAAGAGAAATCTCAGCAACACTAGATGACAAGAGGAGTTTGTATAGACCATTTTCTACCTTACCAAGAACCAGAGGCATTTTCTGAAAAGGGCCTTGTAAAACACACAAAAAGTTCTGGTAAAGTAAACAATCCCATTCAACTGGTCTAACAATTTATGAACTAAGATTAAGATGTATTGGAAAGTAGGGACATAAAGAACATTCTATAGTGTGAAATGAGGAAACAAAGTCAAGGAACCTTTATTTGTGACCTTGACTTTGTAACTATTTGGAAGAGAAACAAGAACCGGAAAGGGCAGGGTCTGAATATCAAAGAGTAATTCTGTAAGGGATGTCATATGGTCAGAAACCCCAGAATCTACAATCCATAAGAAATTATCTACTTGGGAAATCATTCATGATTTAAACCTCTCATTATCACCTATAAGTTTACCAGCCAGCCCAGCAAAAGCCATAAGAGATGATAAAGAAGGAGTAGAACCAAGTCCAGGTGGGCAGATCTGAGCTTCTTGGAGCAGCGATAGCAACTGAGAGTGTTGCTCAGCATTCAAACTAGGAAATCCAGAATTGGATGAGATAACAAGGTCTGTAGAAGTAGAAGGTGTCAGTTCACTGTAGGCAGCAACCTTCTTAGGACCCAAGGTCCTGGTGAACTTAAAACCAGGTGGAAACCCATGCAATTTGTAGCATTTAACAATGCTATGTCCTGGCTTCTGACAATATTTGCAAACCAAGTTGCTGGGATTAGTGGGATTAAACTCAAAGTTTACCTTTAAAGGAAAGGTAGAGTTGTGTCTGACAACTCCAGCATGAAAGGAGGAAGATCCAGCATGGAAAGACACCAATAAGGAAGTGGATACTTGTCTTTGCCTCTCATCATTCAACAGAAGGCCATAAGTTGTGCCAACAGATGGTAGAGGCTTCATGAGAAGAATATGACTTCTCACCTGGACATATGTGTCATTCACCCTAACAAAAATTGGTACAATTTTTGTTTATCCTCATCCTCTTGATATAAGACTTTAGCTCCACATATGCAAGACTTGGAACGTTTGGTGGAGATGGATGATATTTCATCCCAAAATTGTTTAATACGATTAAAATAAGAAGCAATATCTAGAGAATCCTGAGAAATATGGGCAAGTTCCTTTCTCAGCTCAAATAACCTTGTACTATCCACTTTTCCATACCTATCCTCAAGTTCACTCCAAACCTTACTCGCAAGTTCAGAATACTCTACACTTCTGCTAATTTCTTTACTTAAAGAGTTAAGGAGACAACATAGCTCTAGGTATTTACATCTTTGCCATTGTCTAGCCAAAGGGGAATCAGAAGAGGGACAAACAGAGCTACGATTAATAAAATCTAGTTTGTTACTCACAGAGAGAGTCACCAAAATAGTGTGTCTCCAGCTAGGATATCTAGTTCCATCGAAGGGAATGGCAACAAGTGACCCTCCCAACACATCAGAGTGATGTACATATAAAGGGTGACAAGGATGAGTGAAATCATCCTTGTGGAAGTTGGTTCTAGGAAATACAGTAGTGGTACTGCTAGGGGAAGAGGAATTAGGTATTCCCGCCATTGTACGACAAGATATTCAACACAAAACCAATAGAGTAGCAAATCAACAAAGAAAAAAAATAATAAACTACAATGTGATAGCAATATCTACCAAAAAATGGTCCTCAAGCAGAACATCAATGCAACGCAGAGTTCGAGAGTGATGAAGAATACCAGAAAAATTTGGAATCCAAAAAAAACTCAAAATTGGAGGAATGAGCACTGAATCAACAATTTAGCTCTCAGTGTAGGCAAAAATGGAAGAACCCAGGCTACACAAAATGGAAACCACCAAGTAAACCCTTGAATTCGAATGTCATTTGAATCAGTCGAAATTATACAAGAGCTGAAATCCAACAGATCTACCGATCTCTGGCCCTGATACCATGTTAACATTCGAAGGATATGATGAAGATCGAGCAAATCAATAAGAAACAATGGAAATCAGTAGAAGTTTCTAGAGAGAGAAAGAAGAGAGAAGTAGAAGCATTTTCTCATTATTGAAAAGAAGAAAAATGAATAGTCCACCTGAAAATATCTCTAACCTATGTATATATACATTGTAGTATGGACCAGATCATATTATGGAAAATAAACTTAACAGGCCAAGCGCAATACATCAACATAAAAGAAAATTATAGTACAATGACCCAAATTAATAAAATCAGTCTCCAACAATTCCTGGTGTTGTTCCTGGTACTGATCCGTCAATGTATGTGCCTCATCTGCTGTTCCAGGTATGGCAATCTATGTGGCAGACACAGAGGATCATTCGTATCCTAGTGAAGGTGGAAGTAGCAGTGGCCAGGCTACAGATGACAACCAAATGTAAGTTTGTGACTTTCATGAGTAAGCTAGAGTTTGAAAATTATGTTTGGGAATTAAAATGCTTATTCTGTATACTGGAAGATGGTGATTTTGTTTCTTTACTTTGTTTCTTGATGAGTATTAGAATCAATTACATTAGCTTTTCTTATTTAAATTGGACTCACTAAGTGTTGGAATAAAATTGGCTCAAATTGAATGAAATCGAAATTTGTTGAATCATTTCTCTTGTTTACACATAAAGAAGAGAGATTTCATGTGCTTTGGTGAGTAATTAGCAGGTAAAGATGTGTGCCAAACTCTTTACAGAGATTGAGTAGGGAAAGAGTAAATGACATGATGAAGTACAAAACTAGCAAAAGAATCAACTTTTTTTTCCCCTTTAGGCATACCTGCAATGAACACCAAGGTTTTTGTGGTCTCATAAATATGGAACTAAAATTTATGAGTACTCCTCTCTACATTATTCGGTGGAAAAATATACAATGGAATATAGTAGGCATATTACTCCGGTGCCTTCCAAAGAATCTTGGGTTGTTTCTGCAGAGTTTTTGGGGAGATTAATGCCTCCTCCATACATTGACCCAAGCACTATCAAACCGGGAAGAAGACCATATAAGAGGAGGCGTGGAGTCAAAATTTCAAAAAGTCACTCTGTATATCAACTCAATCAACACTCACGACTTGTCATAAACGGCAATGAAGGTGATCAGCCTAGCACCCCAACAAGTCCACGACAACATACATAATGCCCCAAAAGTATACTATGGCAGCAAGTACAAAACCAATAACATATTACGGCGGCATAGATATGTCCCTAGCATATTACGGCAGCGCATGTATGCCCCTAGTAAATATATACGAGGCCCCTAACATATTACAGCAGCATAGGTATGCCTATAACATATTACGGCAGCGCATGTATGCCCCTAGTAAATATTTTGCGACTACAAGTACAAGACCCTTAACATATTACGGTAGCATAGGTATGCCCCTAACATATTACGACAACACATGTACGCTCCTAGTAAATATGTCCAATATCCCAACGTCACCTCACAACTTACCATTAAATGATTCTCTATATACTTACCAAAATACATATTCGCGGTTGATCAAAGACCACCGATTCTATCAAGCACACATTTGTCCCAACACATGGACTAGGCAGAAAAAAAAAATATTTTTTATGAAGCAGATTTGAAAAGCAAGCATCAAAGTTTAAAGTCTCACTTACCTCGAATTCACAATCTAAGCACCCTTTTCAATATATTACAACGATGCTCCCGTAAATTCAAATCACCTTAAACTACACCAAAATGGATTTAAAACAATAAAACCTTTTAAGTGGGTAATGTCTAAATTTTTAGAACAAGTCGGCAATCAGAATCAAGTTCTCAGTCCAATTGCTCGTTTGTGTACCATTCAAAATATAGCATCTTCAAAAATTAGATTTTTCAATTAAACGAAATTTTATATTTTTTTTTCAACAGAAAAAAATATAGCTACTATGTAAAACAATGGCTTCGCAACATGTTGTCCTTTAATATTATCCTTCTGTTTTCATATAAATTTCAACACCAATTCATCCCCTATAATCATGAATATCCAATCATTATCAAATTAAGCAAAAGAACGTCAAATTAAGATTGTTGGACTTTTAACACCATCAGCCCACAAATGAATGCCCTCTTAAGAAAACAACAATTCCTGGACTCAATAGATATTCATTCACATCACACTACCGATGGAAAAATGTGAAATCTATTATCTATTATCTATCTATTATCTATTATCTATTATCTATTATCTATTACTACCTTAAAAGCACCAACTCAAAAAATCTTAAAGTGAAATTACTAATTTACCCTCCTAACTAAAAAACCTAATAGTGAAACAACGTTTCTACTCAACCTTCACTAACAGCGTCTCTTCCCTTCTCTCTACTTTAATAGACACCACAGTTGAAAAGATGCAACTTCTCACTTTGCTTTGTTTTATACATACAGAAAGGCCTATTACGTTTGCCGCTGTCAACTTCTCCGGTAAGAAACAAATCAGCCGTCTCTTCCACCTCTCTCTACTGTACGTAACAGACACCACACATGAAGGGATGCAGCTTCTCACTTTGCTCAGTCAACACCTATTTTCGTTTCCTGCCATCAACTTGTCCGGTAAGAAACAAATTAACATCCTTACTCCTCAATAATGAGATTTATTGTTTGTTTAAACAATTCATTTAGATCACACGATTTCACGTTGTTATGATTAGTGCTTCTTCGTCACTACAACACGTTCTTTATATTAATTTTTCTTTGTCACTAACAGGTTTTCGTCTATTGCAATTCACATACTCAGATCATATTGAACTTCTCCGTCAAACAAGCATGCCCTCCTACACCTCTTCACCCATGTTTACTTTTTCATTCACAATAAAAGTCATCATTCTCTGCTTCACGCTGTGTTTACCATTTTTGGTTGTCACTACAGCTTATCGACAATTTCAATTCCCATATTCAAATCATAATGTATCCTGATCATATTGCACTTTTACGCTCATAATAAACTTTGTGTTTGTTAAATCAAGCCACCATTCTATATATCATGTTGTTTTAATCATTTTTTGTTTATACTACAGCTTTTTGTCTATTGCAATTTCCATATTCAGATCAAATAGTATTCAAATTGTATTGCAGTTTTCCACCAAAAAAATACTTTTCCGCCAAATATTCAACTTCACCGATAACAAACAGGTATGCCCTGTCACTCCTCCTTATCAAACATTACAATTTCTTGAAACGATACAGCATACTCACTCTGTTTAATGTACTGAATCGCTCTCACCTCCAACAATCACAAACAAGACAGATGCCAATCTGTACCATAACAGGCAATTTCCCAGCCCAACGACATCACGCTACTAAAGTCTTAACCAACTATGTGTTGTTACTCCTCCTCAACCAGTTTAATGTACTGAAGCGCTGTCACCTCCAACAATGACAAACCAGATGGAGGCCAATCTCAACTATAACAGCGTATTTCCCAGCCATACTACATCACGCTACTATAGTCTTAACCTATTATGTGCTGTTACTCCTCCTTAACCCAAACTTACTCCCTTTCGAATCAAAACGCGTTTCACCTTCGCAATCAACTTTAAAGTTGATGCATTTCTTAAGGATCTTTCATAATATTGCAATTTTCAATTTTCAGAGAACCTTCCAATTGCGCTTCTCATTCAACTATTACAGAAACTAACGCTTAGCCCATCTACTATAATTTCTAAACTGCCAGCGCCCTCTGCCTCCATCAACAACAACAACTACCTTTGTCAAAAGCTAATTGTAAGATGAAGTTGTATCAAGCTACTAATGCCATCTTTGAATTCCAATATCTGGTGACCAATAAATAGTTTGCAGTGCTGATTATTTTTTTGTATATTTGATTGTTGAGAAAAATGAGTTTCTCTTACAAAAGTAAAGTTTCTTTTCATGACGCAAATACCTTTACTGAGTTTCATTTATTCCTAAACTTATGTGCAACTAAAAATGTGTGTTTTGATGTTTATAAGTTGTAGACACTTCTATTCTTCTTTCTATCTCTAACGTTTTACACCTTCCTAGACAATTAACTTTGTAGTTTGTATGATCTGTCCATTTGTTATACAATAAAAGTTGGATAATAAATAAATTGTATGTTGTAGCCACTAACCACTTCCCATTTATTTGTCCTGCTTAATCGCTCTTGCTTCTAACGTTATGACATGTTATTTTTTCAAATCTGCCAACGATATCTGCCTTGGGAAAATATATGGCTCCGTTAAGTGTACTATGGCTAAAAGAATTGTCATGAAAACTTCGTACTACTATTTCTTAGTGTGTTTATTGTGAAATCTTCTCAACATAAATTGTTTCTTTTTCTCAGAAAAAATTACTGCCATGTCTGCTATTTTTACTTAATGTACAACTAACTTATTTCTTGTGGTCACTATCAGCTTTGTGTCTGTGGCGATTCACATATTCAGATTCTATAAACCATTAGCAAGTTCTACCCACCTGTAAAGAAGTTGTAAGTTCATCCCTTCTATCTTTTGACTCCTACTAGCATTTTCAGAATTGCTTCCCCTCCAATTCACAATTACAGATTGGATTAACTGCATGCAAAATCTTTCTCCCCAAAAACGGGTTGTACGTTTCCACTTATTTTACGCCTTGAATGATACACTTCGTATCTATTCACTCATCTATATTATTGCCGTCTATGATATGAACCCCGTAATAATTCGAAAATTAACATTAATCAGCCCAAAACAGACAAATTGAGTAAAACGGGTTTATAGGCCCAGCATGATCATCCCTAATTAATCAACGAAACTTTGGTTGAGTCTCCTGAAGATAAAAAAGAAATTTGAATTCATATGTCTAAACAATGATTTTTTGGGTCATCAAACTAATCTTGAGCTACGGTTCCACTATTAATTGAAGAACATTACTTTGGTTCATCAGACTAATCTTCAACTACGGTTATCCTATTAATTGAAGAACATTATTGTTAACTAACAGAAGAAGAACAATTCAGCAACATTGTCATACTTTTTGGATTTTGCTTCTCTGCTTTCTGTTCCAAAGACATGTTGAATATTAAACTTTGCCTTGAAACAGAGGCACATACTATGTGTATTATGTGGGAGGGTCTGTGTCTTCTGCCTTCCCATTTCTAAACTGTTTTAGGAAAAATCTGTCATTGGCTGTTTCACTTTTTATGGATGTTGGATGTTTGAGATTCAGGTCTCCATTCACATAAAAATAAACACCGCGTTACACCTCTTCGCCTATCCTTCTGTTTTTTCAGCACCCTCTGTGATGCATTACTATGATGTCATCTTCTCCAAAAACAACTAACTCACGTCAATTCCTCAACTGGATCCAAATCAGCAATACTTTATGCGTAATTCCATTGGCCAAAAAATATAACATACATCGTAAAATCTTCAATAGCTTCCACCTTCGATGAAAATATTTAGGTATGATGTGCTTCTTAAGGCTCCTAATAATCATATCTTTGATTTTCAGAGTTCCTTCCAATTGTAAATCCCATTCAGTTTGACAGAAGTCTGATTCACTTGAGAAGTATGCACTGGAATTCCTTCTTTCCGACTTAGATCTTTAAAACACGGAAGTAATGCCACTCCGATCACGAAAATTTGGCAAACATTGATCACTGTGTCTATTTTATCTACTTTGAAATATACCATCAATACGTAGCTAACAGCATAAACAAAGTATATTTTAATGTCAGCTTCCATTAATCCGTGTAGATTCATTCAGCTGCTTAGCCTATCTGCACTCCTTACAAAGCTGCGGCCACCATCTGTAAATAAATTATTAATTGAAACTTTTACATAATTCTCGATATTTCATTTGCACGCTTCTCTTCTTATATTCCATGCGTGAATCAATTTCCATTCATCTGTAGAGATTCAAATGCTTCACTGGCCTCCATCAAAAACAGATTGTGAGCAAGTTTTTTTTACGTAAAACTCGATGTTTCACTGGCGCACTTGAATGCTTATACTTCCACTCATGAATTCGAGTAAAATAACCTTGAAGAATCTAATCAAACACTTAGTTTGAGATAAACTTACTATTTTCTTTCAGAACATACTTACTTTTGTACTATTATAGTGTCAAATCATATGAATAAAAACTGAAATGATACTTCATTTATAGTTTCCCATTTAGAGCTTGTATTCTTTCATTCACTGTTTTGACAAATATCTCTTCAAATGCTTTTAATAAGATTGTTTTACACAGTAGTGTTACAAATATAGGAGGACAACTATCCCACCAAAAGAGACGTTAAATCAGTCTCATACCATAGGTAGTATACAATTTATGAATTTCTTGCTAATGTTACCATTTAACAATTCACAATTTCAATAAATTAAACCATTATCTACTGATCTTATGAATTATACATATGAAACCACTTATCGTTCCATCGAACGCCGAAAAATTTATCATGAAATTTCCAGATAATCACCATCCCAAAATAACAGGTAAGCTTAACAAAAGCTAAAGTGTACCTTTTTTGGTGAACTGTGAAATCAATCACTTTTTATACATTAGTAACATGATCACATCACATAATTGATAGGACACAAACATTGAGTAATGATTGATAAATAAAGGGCATTGCGAAGTGTGGAGAAAACATTTGTTTCACCTAAACCGTTGCAAGATGGACACATTGAAGAACAACAATCGAAGAAGCGGAAAAGAAATTGGATACTAAAGGCTTTATCATATGAGAATGATAATGGAGGTAAATTTACTAAATTACATTATACGTTTAGTTTGAAGCGTTTAAGTGGTAGCACCAAAATATTAGCCTCTACTAATACATAATATACTTTCAATTGAAAATTTAGGAGAAACTATTTAACATATATCTACATCATATATTCATAAGTTGGATAAGAAACCTAATTGCATCTTTCTATCGTGCCAAGAGGTTTGAGTATGAGACACCAAAAATTTGTTGTGGAAGTGGATATATTAAGTTAGAAGCCAATGAAGTTTCAGATAACGTATATGCATTATTTGTGGATGAATTGGAAGAAGCCAAGTTATTCAGAAAAACTATTAAAGCATATAATATCATTTATGCTTTTACGACTTTTAGAGTAATGGTCGATACAGAGCTAGCATTTTCCAGAAAGGGAGTTTACAGTTTTAAGGCACAAGGACAAGTATATCATCATCTACCATCATTGATCTGCCACGTTACTTTCAGTTGTACTTCTATGATAAAGATCATGAATTGGCAAACAGAATGTCAATACTCCAAGACTCAACATTATCAGAGAAAGTGATGGGCAAAATCAGCAAAATAATGGATAAAAAACCATATGCACAATTCTCTTCACACCTTAAAGATCATACAAGTTTAAAAAATTTAGAAATACCTATAACTGCAAATGCTTCCTTGGATCAACGAGTTTATAACAAACCAACAGTGGATCAAGTGTCAGCAATTTGGATAGACGGCAAAAAGCCAAACGTACCATTTGGAAGAGATAGTTCGATAATAAAACTATGACACGTGCAACGCACGTGCCGTAAACCTAGTTTAGATATAAGTGTGAATAACATTTCCATAGTGAGGGAACATCCTTGGAGATGAATATTTGTCATAAAAATCTCCTAGCTCGAAAGTTAAGTTGAGCACTTTATTTTCGATTGACTTTTAGTTGATGATTTTGTGTAACCCTCCGAGACTACCCCATGGTGCTTAGGACCACAAGTGATCCTAATCTAACCCTTGTACTGGCATAACTCGTGAGCAACTGAATGAAATACATAAAACTTGAAGTAATAATCGGAAGAAAAGTTTTTAATTGAACATCTTCAAAACAAAACTATTAAAACGATTACAACTCTGGTTACACAAAACAAAACTGAAATCAAATACATCAATTCTACTAACTGTATATGAAGCCTCTACTAGTATTGACTATAGGTAGCCAGGACATGACCTCCATCTATCCTAAATCAATACGACTGAATAAAGTAAACAAGATGCTACTCGAACTATGATTGACTCGAGCCCTTCGAATCAGAAGGACTTGCCATCTGTTGACTGGAAGCTGCAAACTGTCCGATTATGATGTGTGGGCTACAACGAGTACTTACATTATGAGACAATGTAGCACATAGACATATATGTGGATCAGTACTTCTAGAATGTACTGAGTATGTGAGGGTTAATGCATAAGTAAAAACTATTATGAATAGGACATAATAAGCAAACAACAAGCAAAAGGAAAAAAAGAACACATAGATTTAAGTGGAAACCCTTGTGGGAAAAACCACGGGTAGAGATAAAGGAATTCACTATAATGGAGAGGAGTAAAATATGGAGACGATAGTCTCAATTTAGTGTATATAAGAACAAGCCGAAATAGCCCACTAAACTCACTTATTTAATACGTGCATAGAAATAGGTCTTAGGCCTAAAAACATACAGGTCCATACCGTTGGGGTTTCACCCCGCATCTTCAACAGGATTAATGGTGGGCTTCGGTATTAGGCCTATCCGCCCGATCCCTACGTTATCACCACAGAACCCATGAAAAATAATAAACATGGGTTGCACCGCAAACTTTTTAGGGCCGGATAAACAAAATTCGAGTCACAACTCTAACAAAAATAATAAATTAATGTACATATAAGCCTTTAAACAATGCATACAAAGAGTAAATGACTCACCTTGGGCTTGAATAAAACAAAAGCTGTAAAATCAATCCTGAATAATAAAACATACTGCATAATCTTTGTGAGCCCTAACACTTAGTTCTAAAAGTTGTACTATTACTCTTTATTTTAGGAGGTTCTTCTAACCAACATAAACCATGTGATCTATTATGGAGTTCAACGTCTCACATCCATGTTGGTAGGGTTGTCCTACCCTTGTCATCGAAATAGAACCTAAGCTAGAGTGATCACTATGCTAAATACATAGTGGGACTTAATCCTATGGTGGCACATAGTTTTGGGGCATAATACCTTGGTCTCATACCCAAATCGGTGTTAAATACTACTCTCATATTACTTATATGCTCACTCTTTAAGAAATCCACCTTAAAATGTCATAAGGGTTTATAATGAAAACCAGTTATGCTCCTCTTTGCTTTAAATTGTAATCAAAATAAATAAATGTGGATTCCATCTATTAACTGAGGATCAAAAGATCAATTCTTGTTTTAAATCTTGAAACAAACTTATCATAGAATGCTTAAAAGCATAAACTTCTTGAAATCTCAACACTTAAACTTAGGGCTTAAAATTCATGCTATAAATTCATGGTAGTTCATACTAAAGCTTCGTACTCAATATAATTCTTTAAATACTTCAACAATACAAGACAATATAGCACAATCTCATTCATAATATAAATTTCATAAGTTAAAAAGATAAACATAAGCACTTCTCGATATACTTAAAACTTTAAATCTAATGAAAATCAGATGCTTCAAGAATATACATACTTGGGTATGAAACCTACTTCAAAACAATTAAATAAAATCTTAAAATCATGTAATTTGGGCACAAGGGTGAAAGCATACCCTTGTTCATAACCCCACATACCTTAATAGGCTTAATTTGATGGAGAAAGCTTGACCTTGAAAGCCTTGGAGATGATCTTAAAAGTTTTTCATGGAATTATTGGACTAGAGAACTTAAATTCTTGTTTATCTTTAAGTGAATGTAACTTGAAGTTAAGTTCTTTAGAGGAGGTTAGGGTTTGTTCTTGGAGAGGAAGGCTTTTTCGGAGAGAAATTATTAATAAAGGGACAAATAATGCTCCTTTGGGGATTTAATTATGTGTTATGGACGAATGGGGTGCGGTAAAATGACCCATTTGCCCTTAAAAATGCTGAACCAAAAGCTGTAAAATAGGGGCGGGCGATGGAGCATGCGCCACGGGCTAATCGCGCACCCTCACTGCCTCTCTCACGAAAATTGCTATAACTTTTCGCTTAGGTATCAGATTAAGGACAAATTGGTATCGTTGGAAAGCTATCTAAATTATATACAATTTGGGAGTCTTGATGTGAAAAAATCTAGGTATATCAAAAGTTATACATGTTCAAAGTTGATCCTTGTAGAGTCGAATGCCAAACTTTGGAAAAATCAAAGGCTCTTAACTCAACTTTGTTCTAAATGATACTTATGAATATTTTTCACCTCAAAATAACTTCACACACTAGTATAAATATCATGAAATGTATATTCAAAATAAATTCATGGTATAAGAGTTTACACTAGTAATAATGATGCTTCAAAGTCTAGCCCGAAAATGTGTGGTGTTATATTTTGTTTGGGTCAACTTTCAGTGACCATTTATCCTAGGATATAAAGAGTTATGTGTCCTAATATGTCAACATTAATCCCTTCGAGTCTTCTTTCCAAAGCCACCGACCGTTCGTCAATGTAAAACGTCGCATGTTTCTAAGCTAAAAAACCAACCGTTGTTCCTGCATGTGTAACCTCTAATCCCGTAATTTATATTTTAATGCATGTATCATGTTCATTATCCTAGTGAGAGGATATCTTGTGATGTATAAAACATGTTCATAAGAGTCACTTAGAGCAAGGCGAGCTAAGAACTTTTGAATCGACAAGGTTTTGGTGTTTAATTTCCCAAGGGTAAGACTTGAGTTAGTCTAACTTTATATATATGTGGAATTTGTCAGTTTTAGACCCAGAAAATTATAGATAATCGAATTAACTTTCCAACTATGCCAATTTCGCCTTAATCCGATACCTGAGTGAAAAGTTATGCCTTTTTTCGTGTGAGGCAGTAAGGGATCGTGATAGCCCAGTGCCGTGATGGCTATTCAACCCGACTAGGGGTCGCGTCACGAGGGATGGTTGATCCAATTAGGGGTGGCACCGCGGGGGATATTCCCCCACAGTTTTAGCTTCTTAAGGGTTAAGGATCATTTGGTACTTTCCCCTCAATCGCAAACGTCGATAGCACGAATTATAATACCAAAAAGGAAATTATTTGTCCATCTTATTCAAATAAACTCATGCAAGAACACTCTCCTTTTCCTAACAACAATTCAAGATTTTTGTCTCAAGAATACAAGGATTTCTTCAAGAACTCATCAATTAAGGTATGTCGGTTTATGATCAAGGATACTCCTTTCATCCTTGTGCCCAAAATTTGATCTTTATTTAAAATTTTATATTTTGTAAATTAAGGTTCATACCCAATGTAAGGGATCTTGATAGCCCAGCGCCGTGATGGCTATTCAACCCGACTAGGGGTCGCGTCACGAGGGCTGCTTGACCCAATTGGGGGTGGCACCGCAGGGTCTATTCCCCCCACAGTTTTAGCTTCTTAAGGGTTAAGGATCATTTGGTCCTTTCCCCTCAATCGCAAACGTCCATAGCACGAATTATAATACCCAAAAGGGCATTATTTGTCCATCTTCTTTAAATAAACTCATGTAAGAACACTCTCCTTTTCCCAAGAACAACAATTCAAGATTTTTATCTTAAGAACACAAGGATTTCTTCAAGAACTCATCAATTAAGGTATGTCGGTTTATGATCAAGGATACTCTTTTCATCCTTGTGCCAAAAACTTGATCTTTATTTAAGATTTCATATAATGTAAATTAAGGTTCATACCCAATTACCATTATTTGAACATTATAATAATTTATGTGATTTAAATGTTGAATTGCATGTCTCTTTTCATATATTTATGTGTGTGATAGGATTTTGCAGATTTCCAATTGAGTATTAAACGTGATATTGTGATTCTTGATTTCATTGTATTGATATTGTTGAAGTATTTCAAAAAGTATATTGAGCAAGAAGTTTTTCTATGAATTTGCATGGATTTAAAGTATGGGTTTATCACGACCCGAGCCGGGGCCCTGGCCGCGATGGGCATCCCGAACCATCAAGACCCCTCTAACTCCCCAACCCACTAGTGATATTATCCGCTTTGGACCCAGTCCCACACGGCCTTAAATTGCGTCACTAGGGAGTAAGGATTTCTTACTTATATACCTAGCATCCCTCCTGTGTTGTGCCGATGTGGGACTCCTTCCTAAGTTGGGGTGTTACATACACCCCCCTTATGGACTTAGCGTCCTCGCTGAGGTTTGCCCCACCAAATAGGATTTTCCTATACTCAGGACTGAGGTTGACCCATCCTTATCGGGATTTGCCTACACTCAGTTTGAACCCTGGCCTACATCGACAAGGCTGACATAGGAATGGATTTGATACTATTCTTGTAACGCCCCGCATTTCGGGCTAGAATAAAATATATGCCTCTGATGCGTTGATAATCCCCGAGCCTTAAATCCTATGCCAATTTGGCATGTTAATCAAGTTTGTAGTATGTGAATCCATTTGAGCATGAATTTAGACCATAGAAGTCCTTCAACTCAAGGACGAGTTAAAACTATTTCGATCGATTAAGTTTTAATGGACGTTGTAATTTGTGTCAAATTCTATTGACCTTAAATCATTGTATATGATGAAATGGGTGGCATACTATATACCAAATTGTATATAATTGAATAAGCTTTCCAACGATACCAAATTCGCCTAAAACGGACACCCGGTGAAGAAGTTATGGCCTTTCAAAGTTGAATGTGTCGCCTATGCACATATAGGCGATGCATAGGGCGGCGCCTATGCAAATATAGGCGATGCATAGGGCGGCGCCTATGTAAATTTAGGCAATGCAAAGGGTGGCGCATAGTTATGGTTTCAGGTGACGAAAACACTCCGTTTTGAGTTACTTTAAGTGCAAGTTAGTCCTTACAAAACCCAAAATCGTCCTTACCCACTCCTAAACGGATTTGGGCCTATTAACAACATTGAAGCCTCCTATAAAATCCCAAAAATCTAATCCTTCAAGAACTTAAGAGAAGGAGAAACTAGGGTTTGAGAAAATAAGCTTGAAGGACCGATCATTCCGAAACTTCTTCGTGAAACAAATTACAGATTCGGAATCCTCTCGACGTAGGCTTCGATAGACACCAAAAATTCGTGGAGAATAAGGTACGCGGGGTTTTCCTAAAATCACATGGGTATAGAAATCATGTTTTAAGAATTGGGTTTTCGAATTCATGTACATACTCATGTTTCAGAAGCTTTAATGATATTGTTTTGGCCTTTTGGCTTTCCCCCAAAGTGATTTGAAAGTTATATGTATATATATATATATGCGTTTGTCCTGAAATATGAATTTAGAGCATGATTTTCATGAAACCTCTCTCTTAATGTAAATTTTTCCATGTTTCACGTAATATACAATGTTTTGAACACGAAAGAGAGGGTTGTGAATGTTGAATATGCATGTAATAAAAGAATGCATGGTTTTGCCTAATATGCACATGACCACCATATGTTTGATGAATGTTTTGCATGGATTTGACTTGAGTTTCAGAACATGACATCTTTAATGCAAATTATATGTTTTGGTGGTCTAAACTATGTTTTGAATTAAAGCTTTTGCTTAATACGTTATGGCTCAGAAATAGGACTTGCAAGTCTTGGTATGACGATACCAACTCAGACAAATGCCATAACAGACACAGACTAGTTCAGAAATTAGATTTTTATCAGACTCTCATGATTTAGAAATTTCAGAATGATACATGTTCAGAAAAGGCTAAAATAGGGCATAAAGAGAGCTTAGGTGGTTCCCTGAAGAAGGCGGGAGTTTCAGACAACTCTTTGCCTAAAACCGTGGTTTGCCGACCCGGGTATATTATTATGCGCTGACTTAAATGTCCTGTGGCATATCAGACTCAGACACTCCAACCCTTGCGGCACACTTGGGTTGGGGGCTTCCCCGCCGAGTCAATGGAGGATTCCATACAGCCCGTGGAATATTCAGACTTGTAGGGGAATACCACCTAACTCAGAAGTAAATCACAGATCATGATTTGAAATGAACAGACAGGTTGCATGTTTTCAGAAAGTACCCATGTATGTTTCAGAAACAGTTTTATACATGATTTCTTGATGAAAAATTGCTTTCCCTTAATATATATATATATATATATGTATGTTCTATTAAACTACTTTTGGATTGCTTCGCGTGCCAGTACTTTTGTGCTGACCCCCCCTCCTTCCAGGTCCTGAGGCACAGTCTAGGGGTCCAGCTACTCAGTAGACATTCTCGGGTTTGCAGACTTGATCTCACAGTGGTGAGCCTTCTATTATTCGGAAGGCCTAATTATGTCAGACACTATCTTATTTATTATGTTTTTGGTTTACTGGGGGCCTTGTCCCAGCTTCTTTTCAGAAAAATGTTTATGTTCCTAGTAGAGATTTCGCAGACTGATGTCAGATAGTATTATTCAGAAATATTGCAGGAATTGACCATGTTTTCAGTACTCAGTTTCAATTCCGCATTTTATTATGTTTATGAATGTTGTGCATGATGACCAAATAGAGAATGGGTGTTCCGGGACTTCATGGTTCGGGATGCTCGTCACGGCTAGGGCCTAGGCTCGGGTCCTGACAATTCTGTCATGACCTGCGCCGGGGACCTGGCCTCAACGGGCATCCCAAACCATCAAGGCTTGAGAAACCCCTCTAACTCCCCAATCGAGTAGTGATATTATCTGATCTGGGCCCACGCCCGCACGGCTTTAAAATGAGTCACTAGGTAGTAAGGATTTCTTACTTATATACCCAGCATCCCTCCTATGTTTTATTTATGTGAGACTCCTTCCTAAGTTGGATGTTACAGGGTTTTAAGTCCTAAGTCTAAGTATTGATATTTCAAGAAGATTATGATTTTAAGTCTCCTTTATAAGTGTTTACCAGGATTCAAGAAAGAAATTGATCTTTTGATCCTAAGCTAAGATAAGGAATTCACATTGTTCATAAAGTTTGAGATTTAAAAAAAGGGAAGCATAATTGGTTTTCATTGTAAACCCTTGTGCTATTTTAAAGTAGATTTACTAAAGTTTGAGCGAAAGCATGGGAGTAGTATTTACAATCAAGTTGGGTATGTTTCCAAGGTCTATTTCCCTAGATATACATGCCACCATAGGATTAAGATTAAGTGTTCATAGTGGGCTAAGTCAGTGATCACTTAAGATAAGGTTATACTCTTTAACATGAGTATGACACCTCTCCCTATCATGAGGTTTTCCCCATAGGGGAATAAGACATTGGACTCCATGATATCTTACATGATTTATGTCGATTATAAAAACCTCCCAGAGTCCCTAAGTCCTAAATTAGAATAACAGAACAACTTATAGAAACTAAGTGTAGAGACTCACAATTTTATATAGATATTGTTTTACATAAAGACATTTGCCATGAGATTCCAACTTTTGGTTTATAGATGATAAAGGTGAGTTCTTCTACACTTAGCTTGCACGATTTGAAAACAGAATAAAAGTGCAACTTCATATAATTAAGTGTGGTGGCTCACAAGAATTACTTTTATGCTTTACTACTTCTGACTTACGATTTGACAGTTTTATTATTCAAGCCAAGGTGGGTCACATCCACTTAGCATGATGTTTTGAAAGTTTGTTTGGATATTGTGTTATTGTTTTACTAATGCATTCACCTCTATATGCTCAGTACATTAAAAAAGTACTGATCCACATATACATCTATGTGATAGATTGTTTAGTAATGTAGGTTCAAGTGCCCAGTTCCAGCAACATGATTGACCGTGAGCATCTCTATCTTCATCCCAACAGTTGGTGAGTCCTCATAGTCTGAGGACCCAGATATTTAGATTTTTAGCTTTATGCAGTATTTGATTAGTTATTTTCAGTTCAGTTTGAGTCAGCTGGGGGTTTGTCCTAGCGACTATCTAGTTAGTAGAAGTAGAAGTTTGTCCGGTTGTTAGTTACATTTTAGATTTTCCAGTGTTAGTTGTTTAGACTTTTAAATTAAATATTATCAGACAATATGTTCAGTTAAATCTAGCTCAGTTCTGATAGTATTCAGTATTTTAGTATTTCTGCATGCATAGATCTCTTTATTAAGATTTTCAGATTTAGTAGAAAGCTTATAGGGTTAGCTTGAGACTACTCATAATTTTGTGCACCATGTGACGTTCGGGGTACTTTTCTGGGGCATTAAAAACTTGGTATTAGAGCCTAAGGTTTAAAGAGTCCTAGGGAGTCAGACAAACCGCGTTACATAGAGTCTTGATCATAGATGTGAAGTGCGCCACATTTATGAGCAAGAGGCTACGGGATGTCTTAGGAAATCATCCTTTTAGTTCATGATCTATCGTGCTTACGATGACTTTATCTTCCTTTAACCCGTCCTCTTACATGATAGTTGAATATGCCTCTTCGCCGAGCTAATGCACATATAAATGATAACCAGCCACCCTCGACTACTGACCCTATGAATGAGAATATATCCCATGCTGAATTTCGGGCTGCCTTTCATGAGTTGGCCCAAGCTGTGACTACCAATGTTTAGGGAAACCATCAGGCTGTAGTCCCACTTCAGCAGAATAGTGATTTAGCTACAGCCAAAATTCGTGACTTCATGAGAATGAATCCGCTTGAGATCTTTGGGTTAAAAGCAGGTAAGGACCCACACCTGTACTTAGATGAGGTGAGAAAAATCATATAAATTATTCATATTACTAAGGAGGAGAGTGTAAAGTTAGCATCCTATAGGTACAAAGATATGGCATAGATTGGGTGGTTATGTGAAAGAATGGTAGAGGTGAGAATGCAACTCCTTAGAGTTGGTAGATGTTTTAGGATGTGTTTCTAGGCAAGTTTTTTCCATGTTAATTGAGTGAAGCTAAGGTAGAGGAGTTCATGAACCTGAGGAAGGGCTTGATAATAGTAAAGGAGTACTTCCTTAAGTTCAATTAGTTGTCTAAGTATGCCCCTAACATGATGCATGACCCTTGTTGAGTATGAGTAAGTTTGTTACTGGAGTATCTGGTTTTGTAGTCAAGGAGTGTAGGACTGCCATGCTTATTAGGGATATGGATCTTCCTAGGCTGATGATTCATGATCAACAGATTAAGGCAGAGAATTTGAAGAGGAGAGAGAGAAAATAAGAAGGCTAGGATCGAAAAATTTGAATATGGCCAGAAAAGGTTTGGAGGGGGAAATAATTTATAGTTTTAGGGTCGCTCATCCATGCCAGTTCCATCTTCAGCCAGTGCTCCCCCACCCAGAACTAAATAGGAGAGTGAGGTATAACTTCTACGTCCAGATCTCAGAATAGTGTGGGTGGAAGGCCTAATTTTGCAGCATGTGCTAAATGTGGTAAGAATCAACCTAATGAGTGCTTGCTATTATTAAAAGGTTATTATGGATATGGTCAGTTTTGTCATAAAATCAAAGAGTGTTTGTATGCTAAGCAAGAAGCAAGGATGTTCATCCCCAGACTTAGGATACTAGCGCACCAGCTACTTTAGGTCGCCCAGTCTCTCCTCAGGAAACATCATCCAGTATCGATGGCGGTCAACGCCAGAATCAGTTCTATGCTTTAGAATTTCGTCACTAGCAGAAGAGTTCACCAGATATTGTTACTAGTATGCTTTGTGTCTTTCATCCTGATGTTTATTTTTTATTAGAACCTGGGTCAAATATCTCTTATGTGACCCCACTAGTTGTAGTAAATTTTGGGACAGGTCCTAAAAAACTCTCTAAGCTCTTCTCAGTTTCCACCCCAGTGGGTGAGTCAGTTGTTGCCAAACGAGTCTATAGAAAGTTTCCTATAACTTTCCTTTATAAAATCATATTAGTAGACCTTATAGATTTAGACATGATCGACTTTTACATTATTCTGGGTATGTATTGGCTCCATTCTTGTTATTCATCTATATATTGTCGCACTCAAGTAGTGAAGTTTTAGTTTCCTGATGAACCAATCTTTGAGTGGGCAGGTAATGCATTATCTCCCAAATGTCTTTTCATATCCTATCTTAAATCCAGAAAGTTGATATCAATAGGGTGTATTTATCATTTAGTTCGAGACAAAGAAACTAAGTCTGAGACTCCAACAGTACATTCAATCCGAATAGTCAATGAGTTTCCCAAAGTTTTTCCTGAAGATCTGCCAGGGTTACCTCCCAATAGAGAAATAAAATTCAGCATCGATCTTCTTCAAAATGTTCATCCCATCTCAATTTCTCTATATCATATGGCTTCCGTCGAGCTTAAAGAGTTAAAAGAGCAGCTTAAAAACCTCTTAGATAAAGGTTTCATAAGGACCAGTGTTTCTTCATGGGGAGATCCCATCCTATTCATGCATAAGAAAGATAGTTCTCTCTGAATGTGTATTGATTACCGTCAGCTGAATAAAGTCACAATCAAAAATAAATATCCTCTTCCTAAGATGATGACTTATTTGACAAACTCCAAAGTGCAAGCTACTTCTCCAAGATATACCTTAGATCTGGCTATCACCAACTTAAAGTAATGGAATGTGAGATCCCAAAGACAACATTCAGAACTCATTACGATCACTTTGAGTTTCTAGTCATGTCCTTTGGGCTAAAGAATGCCCCAACAGCCTTTATGGACTTGATGAATATAGTCTTCAGACAGTATTTGGACATATTTGTCACAGTATTTATCGATGATATCCTTGTTTATTTCCATAGTGAAGTTGACCATACAGACCATTATAGAATTGTGTTGCAAACTCATCGAGATCACTAGCTGTTCGCCAAATTCAGCAAGTATGAATTTTGGTTAAGGCTAGTAGCTTTCCTCGGTCATATTTTTTTTGGTGATAGAATTAAAGTTGATCCCCAAAAGACCAAAGCAGTAAGAAACTGGCCTAGACCAATCTCTCCATTAGACATCTGGAGTTTCTTGGGTTTAGCTGGCTATTATTGATGGTTTGATGAGGGGTTTTCATTTATTGTGTCCCTCATGTTCATATTGACTTAAAAGAAAGTTAAGTTTCAGTGGTCAGATTCTTGTGAGAAGAATTTTTAGGAGTTGAAGGGTCGACTCACTTCAGTCCTAGTTTTTGCGTTACCTGACGGTACAGATGGATTTGTTGTTTATTGTGATGCTTTTATAGTTGGTCTAAGTTGTATTATGATGCATAAAGGTAAGGTCATAATCTATGCCTCTAGATAGATTAAGCCTCATGAAAAGAACTACCCTACCCATGATCTTGAGTTGGCCGTTGTTGTGTTTGCCTTGAAAATCTGGAGGCACTATCTTTATGGGGTGCATGTTAATCTGTTCACTAACCACAAAAGGTTGCAATATGTGTTTTTGCAGAGAGAGTTAAATCTTTATCAGAGAAGGTGTTTGAATTGTTAAAAGACTATGACATGAGTGTTTTGTACCATTCGGGCAAGGCTAATATTATGGTAGACGCCCTTAGTAGACTGTCTATAGGTAGTGTTGCTTATATGGAGAATAATAAGAAAGAGTTAGTTTGGAAAGTTCAACGGTTATCTAGATTAGGTGTGTTAGTTAACTCAGTTGAGGGTAATGTTTGGGTCCAGAGTAGTTTTGAGTCTTGTTTAGTTTTCGAAGTAAAGGAGAAGCAAGATACGGACTCTAATTTGGTTAGGCTGAAGGAGTCAGTTAGAGATCAAAAAGTAGAGGTTTTCTCCTATGGGGGAGATGGTGTGTTGAGATACCAAGAAAGACTATGTGTGTCGTGTTGTAATGGTTTGAGGCACTGGATTATGGAAGAATCACATGGTGCATGTTACTCCATTCACCCAGGAGCCACCAAGATGTACCGAGACTTGCAGGAAGTTTATTGCTGGAGTGATATGAAGAAAGATGTTACAGAGTTTGTGGTTAAGTTTTCTAACTGCCAACAGGTTAAAGTAGAGCACCAAAGTCCTGGTGGCACCTTATAGGATTTTAGTATTCCCACTTGTAAGTGGAAAGAGGTAAACACGGACTTTGTGATAAGGTTACCTCATTTACATCATCAACATGATTCGATTTGGGCTATTGTATACAGATTGACCAAATCAGCCCATTTCTTGCCAGTTCACACATCCTTCTCAATCGAAGATTATGCTAAGTTGTATATTAGAGAGTTAGTCAGATTACATGGAATTTCATCATTTTAGATAGGTGTACTCAGTTTATCTCTCACTTCTAGAAAGCCTTTTAGAAGTGTCTTGGCACCCAAGTTCATTTCAGTTCATCTTTTCACCCTCAGATAGATGGTCAAGCAGAGAGGATCATTCAGACCCTAGAGGATATGTTAAGGGAATGTGTTATTGACTTCAAGGGTAGTTGGAAGGATCACTTGCCATTGATCGAGTTTACTTACAATAACAGTTACTATTCTAGTATTCATATACCCCTGTTTGAGGATTTTTATGGGAGAAGATGTGGATCACCCATCGGTTGGTTCGTAATAGGTAAGGATGCTTTGGTAGGACCAAACCTGGTGTTTAAAGCCATGGAGAAAGTCCTGTTGATTTGAGAAAGGTTGAAAAAAGTTAAGAGTCGCTAGAAATCATATGTAGATGTGAGAAAAAGAGACCTTGAGTTTGAATCTTATGACTTAGTTATTTTAAAGATTTCTCCCATGAAGGGGGTGGAGAGATTTGGCAAAAAGGGGAAGCTTAGTCCCCGATATGTTGGCCCTTAAAGAATATTGAGTCGTGTTGGAAAAGTAGCATATGAGATTGAGTTGATTGTAGAATTATTAGTCGTTCACCCAGATTTCCATGTATCCTTATTGAAGAAGTGTATTGGTGGTACAACTGTTGTAGATCCCTTTCAAAGAACTGAGATTCAAGATAGCCTTTCTTATGAAGAAATCCTAGTTGAGATCCTTGATCACCAGATCCGTGGACTAAGGAACAAAGAAGTTCCCTTGGTCAAAGTTATTTGGTGGAATCAGTCCATTGAGGGTGCCACTTGGAAATCAAAAGTATATATGCGAACCAAGTACCCTCATCTATTCTCCACTAGTTCAAACTTAGCTTAAGGTAACAAGTTTTCCTTAGATTATATCTTGTCCACATGCAGTTTCTGTCATATCATTAATTTCATGTCATTGCATGCATTCACTAATCAGTTCAGTCATGTAATCATGCTTCTGGATATGCATATTTATTATGAAGTCTCATCCCCTCAGTATTCTCAGTTCAGTTAGTATCATTCGAGGACGAATGTGCGCAAGGGGGCGATAACGTAACCCCTCACATGTTTCTAAGCTAGAAAAAAAATTATTTTTCCTGCATGTGTAACTTCTAATACTTTAATTCATATTTTAATGCATGTCTCATGTTCATTAGCCTAGTGATAGAAGAACTTGTGATGTATAAAACATGTTCATAAAAGTCACTTAGAGGAAGGCGAGCGAAGAGATTTTGAAACGACTAAGTTTTGGTGTTTGATTTTCCAAACGTAAGCTTTGAACGAGTATAACTTTATTTATATGTGAAATTTGTGAGTTTAAGACTCAAAAAATTGTATACAATCGAATTATCTTTCCATACCAATTTCTCCTTAATCTGATTCCCTAGTGAAAAGTTATGCCATTTTTTGTGTGAATCAGTAAGGGGTCGTGATAGCCCCATGCCGTGATGGCTATTCAACTCGACTAGGGGTCGTGTCGCGAGGGATGCTTGACCCAACTAGGGGTCACACCACGGGGGCTATTCCCCCATTGTTTTAGCTTCTTAAGGGTCAAGGGGCACTTTGGTACTTTTCGCTCAACCCCATAATCCATAACACGAATTATAACACCCAAAAGGGCATTATTTTTCCAAATTCTTCAACTCAACTGGCGTAAAAACCCTCTCCTTTTTCCAAGAACAATAATTCAATATTTTCCTCTCAAGAACACAAGTATTTCTTCAAGAACTCATCATTTAAGATATGTGGGGTTATGAAAAAGGATACTCCTTTCATCCTAGTGGCCAAAACTTGATCTTTATTTAAGTTTTTATATTTTGCAAATTAGGGTTCATACCCAATTACCATTATTTGAAGATTATAATGTTAGAAGTGATTTAAATGTTGAATTACATGTCTATTTTCACATCTTTATGCGTATGATAGGATTTTGCAGATTTCCAATTGATTTTTAAGCATGCTATTGTGATTCTTGATTTCATTGTCTTGATATTGTTGAAGTATTTCAAGAAGTATATTGAGCATGTCATTTTTCTATGAATTTGCATGAGTTTGAAGACCTAAGTCTAAGTATTGATATTTCAAGAAGATTATAATTTTAAGTCTCTTTTATAAGTGTTTGACAAGATTTAAGAAAGGAATTGATCTTTTGATCCTAAGCTAAGATAAGGAATCCACATTGCTCATACAGTTTGAGATTTAAAGAAAGGAAAGTATAATTTCTTTTCATTATAAACCCTTGTGCTATTTAAAAATGAATTTCCAAAAGACTAAGCGAAAGCATGGGAGTAGTATTTAGCACCGAGTTGGGTATGATTCTAAGGTATCATACCCCAAAAATACGTGCCACCATTGGATTAAGATTAAGTTCCCATAGTGGGCTATGTCAGTGATCACTTAAGATAAGGTTATACTCCTTGGCAAGAGTATGAAACCTCTCGCCATCATGAGGTTTTCCCCTTAGGGGAACAAGACGTTAGACTCTATAACAACTCAAATGGTTTATGTCGGTTAGAAAAACCTCCCAGAGTCCCTAAGTCCTAAATTAAAATAACAAAAAAACTTTTAGAAACTAAGTGTTGAGACTCACAATTTTATACAGATATTGTTTTACATAAATACATTATCCATGATATTCTAACTTTAAGTTTACAGATGATAAAGGTGAGTTCTTCTACACTAATCTTGCATGATTTGAAAAAAGAATAAAAGTACAGCTTTGTAGAATTAAGTGTGGTGGCTCATAAGAATTATTCTTATGCTTTACTACTTCTGACTTACGATTTTACAGTTTTATTGTTCAAGCCATGGTGGGTCACTTACACTTAGCACAAAGTTTTGAAAGTTTTTTTGAATATTGCATTATTGTTTTACTTATGCCTTCACCCCCACATGCTCAGTACATTCAAAAAATATTGATCCATAGATACGTCTATGTGCTACATTATTTAATAATGTAGGTTCAGGTGCTCAGTTCCAGCATCATGTGACGTTCGAGGTACTTTCCCAGGGCATTACAGTCAATCCGAGTCCGGAGTCAAAAGTTATGAGTGTTTGAATGAGGAACTATCTAGGGTCTTTGATGGCCCTTTTCCACAAAGAAATTGTCAAAGTACACTTCCTCAGCATTGCATTGCACATCTGACTCAATCCCTAAGGTTTGCTTTGGCCATGTGATGCAAAGCCTTTTTGGGGTGTCAAAAAGTGTTCTTTTTGATTTATTTTAAGAGCATAAAGGTCTTTTATCATCCCAAAAACATTCCTAACCCTCTTTGGATGAAATTAAGGCCTTATATAACTTACATTTCCTCTGTAATTTCCTAAATATCATTCCATATGCAAGAGGGGATAAACTACCTTGGGTTTGAGGATTCTACTCTCTAAAGTGGTCAATTTCTCTACGTTCTCTTCGATTTTTCTCCGTCAAAAGGTATGTGGGACTATCCTAAACCTCATGGGCATAAATTTATTTATTTTAACAAGTTTTAAAGATATAATTACATATATGAAAAATAGTTTGGAAATCTATTGAAGAACATGCATCATGAACCCATTTTGATGAAGTGTGCATTTATCATGGGGGTTTTCCATAAACTTGAATTGTAATCATGTCCATATATAGTTTGGATATTGAAAAGCATTTTATGAGTATGATTTGTGAAACTCCCTTTCCCCATGATGAAATTTATGTTCTTAACATTTTATGAATTATGAATTGGGTTTGAGAGCATGAACTATAAGTCCCCTTTTTGATCATGAGATTTATGTATAACTAATGTTGGGGTTTGCTTTATAAATGATTATATTTCTCGAGTTATTAATTCCTCTTTATCAAAGAGGAAATACTTAATTATAAAGGCTCTTGTTTCTTAATGAAGAATTGCATATGTTTTATGTAAGAATTGGTCACCTTATGTTGAAATCTTGAAAATATGATGCCTTTACATAAGTTTCATATGTGTTTGGAATAAAAAATCTAATGTGGTTTGTTAGAGTTGTGATCCGAATTTTGTTGATCCTGCCCTGAAAGTTTTGCGGTGCGATCCATGTTTGTGATTTTCAATGTGGTCTGTGGTGGTAGCATATGGATGGGCGGATAGGCTCGATCCCGAAGCCTACCACTGATCTCGATGCGCTTGCGAGGATTTCTCCCCCATGGTATGGACCTTTATGTTTTTGGGCCTAGTATCGATTTTTACGCACGTATTATATAAGTACAATTTAGTGGTCTATTTAAGATAATTTAGAAAATACGCACATTCTCCACATTGTAGTCCTCTCTTTTCAAAGTGAAGTTCCTCTTCCTTTGCCCGTGGTTTTTCCAGCAAGAATTTTCACGTAAATCCGCTGTGTTGTTCTTTTTTTTCTTTTATATATGGTTTTTTATATTTTGTCCAAATCTAATAAACTGGTAACAGTTCCAAGATTGATTGTTTTCTTGGGGATGACAACCATGGAGTATGATATTTTGTTGTTGGATCGCAATACCAGATTTTCGTTATGGCAGGTTAAGATGCGGGATGCCCTCGCGCAAATGGATTTTGATTATTCTCTATTAGGGTTTTATCATATGTCCCTCATCATGGATGGATTTTGATAAATGATATAAGGATTGGAAGTCTCTATCTCAGATCCACCTTCATTTATCCAATCAGATTCTACAGGATATTTTGAATAAGACCGCTGCCGCTGCGTTGTGGTTAAAACTGGAATCTTTATGCATGACGAAGAGCCTAACTAGTAAGTTACATCTCAAACAATGACTTTATTCCCATTATATGTCTGAGGGTGTATCCTTGAAGGATCACCGATCTATATTTAAGGAAATCATCTCTGATTTATAGACTCTGGAGGTTAAGTATGATGAGGAAGATCTAGGGTTAATTCTGTTATGTTCACTGCCTGCATCATACTCGACCTTTAGGGATATGATTTTATATAATAATGATACCCTGACTATAGATGAAGTCTATGATGCGTTGTTCTCTAAGGATAAGATGAAGCATCTTGTGAATGGGTCGGAGTCTCAAGGAGATGGTCTCATTGTTCGAGGAAGGACTCGTGAGAGGAATTTTGGGGGTGATGAAAGAAATAGGTCAAAATCTAGAAACAAAAACAAGACCTATAATTATTTCAAGAAGAAGGGTCATATCAAATACGATTGTTGGAAGTTACAGAATAGAGAGAAAAGAGAAGCTCCAAAACCAAAGGAAAACCAACTAGAGAAGTCCGGTAAAGCCAGTTTTGTTGAAGATGACGGTAGAAATGGAGAACTCGTGGTAGTTTCTGATGGTAACTCCAAACCGTGTGAGGATTGGATTCTTGATTTAGCTTGCACATTTCATATGTGTCGCAATTGGGATTGGTTTACAACATATGAAACAGTCTCTAAAGGTGCTGTGTTGATGGGAAATAACACACCTTATAAGTATTATAAAAATTATAATTAAGATGTTTGATGGGGTTGTGAGGACACTTGGTGATGTGCGGTATGTCCCAGACCTGATGATAAATCTTATTTCTCCGAGTACCCTTGATTCGAACGGATACAGGTACACTGATAAAGGTGGATTCCTAAAGGTTACTAAAGGAGCTCTTTTTGTGATGAAAGGATAGAGAAAGTTTGCAAATTTATATGTCTTGCAAGGCTCTGGGGTTACAGGTGATGTAGCTATTTCTACCTCCTCTCTATTAGAAAGTGATGTTGCTAAACTTTGGTATATGCGTCTAGGCTTATGAATGAAAATGGGATGGCTGAACTAAGCAGGAGAGGACTTTTTGATGGACAGAGTATTACCAAATTGGAGTGTTGTTAGCATTGCATTTTTTACAAAGCAGAAAAGATTCAGATTCACTAAAGGCATCCACTCAACTAAAGGCACACTTGATTACATTTATTCTGATCTCTGGGTTTTTCTAGAGTAACTTCTAGAGGAGGTTCATGATTATGTGCTAAGGGGTCTTTTGGACCTTTGTGGTTCGGGATGTCCATCACAGCAAGGGCCTCGGCTCAGGTCGTGATAGTTTTTTATCTTGATCGTTTGAGTCAATAATTTGGTGCTTTTTTATTCTTTGATTTTGGTCGCTTCTGTTTTGAATTAATGCCTTTTCAGTTTTCAATTTTGATCGTTTCTGTCTGGAATTTAGTGCTTTTTTATTTTTAATTTTGGTCGTTTTTGTCTTGAATTTAGTGCCTTTTCAATTTTTAATTTTGGTCACTTTTCTGTCTTGAATTTAGTGCTTTTACAATATTCTATTTTGATCGTTTCTGTGTTGAATTTACTGCTTTTTCAATTTTCAAGTTTGGACATTTCTGTCTTGAATTTAGTGCTTTTTAATTTTTTAATTTTGGTCATTTCTATCTTGATTTAGTGCTTTTTCAGTTTTCAATTTTGGTCATTTCTGTCTTGAATTTAGTGTTTTTTTCAGTTTTCAATTTTGGTCGTTTCTGTCTTGAATTAAATGCCTTTTCAGTTTTCAATTTTGGTCGTTTCTGTCTTGAATTTAGTTCTTTTTAAGTTTTTAATTCTTGTCGTTTCAGTCTTGAATTTAGTGTTTTTTTCAGTTTTCAAATTTGGTCCTTTCTATCTTGAATTTAGTGCTTTTTCAGTTTTCAATTTTTGTCGTTTTTGTCTTGAAATTAGTGCTTTTTCAGTTTTTAATTTTTGTCGTACCTGTCTTGAATATAGTGCCATTTCAGTTTTCAATTTTCATTGTTTCTGTCTTGAAATTTGTGCCATTTTTTTTTATTTTGGTCATTTCTGTCTTGAATTTAGTGCCTTTTCAGTTTTTGATTTTGGTCGTTTCTGTCTAGAATTAAAACCCTTTTTAGCTTTCGATTTTGGTCGTTTTGATCTTGAATTTAGTGCCTTTTTACTTTTCGATTTTGGTTGTTTCTGTCTTGAATCTAGTTCTTTTTCGATTTTCAATTTTGATCGTTTTTATCTTGAGTTTTAGATTTTGGTCATTTCTTTCTTGAATTTAATGCTTTTTCATTTTAAAATTTTGGTTGTTTCGGTCTTGAATTTAGTTCTTTTTAAATTTGAGCAACGATATGCTAGACATCATGTATCACTTTTTCTTTATTAGTTTTCAATGCATATTCAATCCCGAGGTTTGCATGTGAACTTTGAAAGCTTGGTGCTTTTCAGTTTATTATCTTGACCGTTTTAGTCTTGACTTTAGTGCTTTTTTAGATTGAGCAGTGACACGATAGACATCATGTATTACTTTTCCTTTATTAGTTTCCAGCACATATTCAATTTCGACGTTTTTCATGTGAACTTTCAATGCTTAGTGCTTTTATATTTTTTATCTTGGCGTTTTGAGTCTTGAATTTAGTGCTTTTTTAGTTTGCACAACGACACGCTAGACATCATGTATCAAATTTTTTCTTTTAGTTTCCAATGCATATTCAGTCACAAGGTTTGCATGTGAACTTTCAAAGCTTAGTACTTTTCAGTTTTTTAATTTTAGCTGTTTTAGTCTTGAATTTATTGTTTTTTTAGTTTGAGCAACGACATGCTAGACAACATGTATCACTTTTCCTTTTTTAAAATTTGAATGCATATTCAATCCCAATGTTTTTCACGTGAAATGCTTAGTGATTTTTAGTTTTTTATCTTGACTGTTTTAGTCTTGAATTTAGTACTTTTTTAGTTTGAGAAACGACACGCTAGACACCATGTATCCCATTTTGTTTTTTAGTTTCCACTGCATATTCAATCCCAAAGTTTTTCACGTGAACTTTCAATGCTTAGTGTTTTTCAGTTTTTATCTTGACCATTTTAGTCTTGAATTTAGTGCATTTTTAGTTTGAGCATTTTGCTAAAAGAATTTTTTTTAAAGCAACACCTGGGAGCTTTCACGTTACTCTAGGTGTAGGCCCTTGCACCACGCGTTATGCGTGCCTATTACTATGACAAATCATGCACGACACGCTAGGTATTGTGCATCACTTTTCCTTTTTCAGTTTTCAATGCATATTCATTCTCGAGGTTTTTCTCATAAATTGTACTGAATAATACATATAATGAACGACCAATAAGAAAAACTATATTCTATAGTATTAAAATTTAATTAAAAAATATAAAATAATACACACCATGTTATATTGTAAAACCAGATAATAAACATACAAAATTTTAAAAATACCTCAAAGTAGCTTTAATTGTTGAGTTCAGTTTGATATAAAATATTTAAGTCCAGAAAAAATAGGCAATCACAAAATTTAAAAAATAGTACATACTATATTTTAAACCTAAACAAGATAAACATTAAAAAATAAATCATGTGCTTATAAATCTTATGGTCTGCATATAATACATTCGCCTGTTTTGATAATCTAATTTTGTAACCCCCGATACTATTATCAATAATAGTGTTAGGCTGTCAAATCTATAACTCTGCACTTATATATAGATAACATATTCCTTTTTACCCCCAAAAAACATGAAACATACCTTAATATAGCGATGAAGGTTAAACAAGAAATCTGATAGTTGCTACTAGAACGAAAAAAATTTCATTTGAATTTTTTGTATGGTGCAGAATAGAAGTGGGGACTCGAGCAAATAGGGGGTCATGGCAATTAATGTGACTCCCAATATGTCATATTTCAGGCAATACGTGGAAACCTGCGGTGCATTCTAGGTGTGGGTTCCTGCACGACACACTATGCACGCCTATTACCAAACATGCACAACGCACAATGTATCCAACATCACTTTTCCTTTTTCAGTTTTCAATGTATATTCATTCCCGAGATTCGCTCAACTGAATTTTCAATACTTAGTGCGTTTTTAGTTTTCAATTTTTGTCGTTTCGTCTTGAATATAGTGCTTTATCAGTTTGAGTTTTTCTCTTTTTGTTTGAGTTTTATGCTTTTGTCCACAATAGAAGTGGGGATTCAAACAAATAAGGGGTCGAAACAATTATTGTAACTCCCAATACGTCATATTTAAGGCAACACATGGGAGCATCCATGACATTCTAGGTGTGGGTCCCTAAACGACACACCATGCGTGCCCCTATTACAAAAACAAATCATGCACGACACGCTAGGCACCCTGCATCAGTTTTCCTTTTTAGCTTCATGCATATTCATCCCGAGGTTTTTTTCACGTGCATTTTTAGTCTGTGCTTATTCCCTAGGTTGTTCAAGTGAATTTTTAACACTAAGTGCTTTTTCAGTTTTCGATGGTTGTTTCAGGTTTGTTCACGTGAATTTCAATACTTAGTGCTTTATTAGTTTTCCATTTTAGACATTTCAGTCTAGAATTTAGTGCTTTTTCGTTTGAGGTTTTTCTTTGTGCAGAGTAAAAATAGGGACTCGAAAAATGAGGGGTCTCGACAATTAATGTGACTCCTAATATGTCATCTACGGCAGCACGTGGGAGCCTGTCCGACATTCTATGTGTGGGTCCCTAAACAACACACCATGCATGCCTATTACCACACCAAATCATGCACGACACGCTAGGCATCCTACATCACTTTTTCTTTTTTAGTTTTCAATGCATATTCATTCCCGAGGTTTATTTTCACGTGAATTTTCAGTCCGTGCTTATTCCCTAGGTTGTTCACATGAATTTTTAACGCTAAGTGTTTTTTTCTGATCTAGATAGCCGTTTCAGGTTTGTTCACGTGAATTTCAATACTTAGTGCTTTGTCAGTTTTCTATTTTGGCCATTTCAGTCCAGAATTTAGTTCTTTTTGGTTTGAGCTTTTGCTTTTGTGCAGAGTAAGAATTGGTACTCGAACAAATAAGGGGTCGCGACAATCAATGCAACTCCCAATATGTCATATTTAAGGCAACACGTGGGAGCCTCCACTACATTCTAGGTGCAGGTCGCCAAACAACACACCAAGCGTGCCTATTACTACAACAATTCATGCACGGCATGCCAGAACATCCTTCATCACTTTCCTTATTTAGTTTTCAATGCATATTCATCCCAAGGTTATTTTCACATGAATTTTCAATCCGTGCTTATTCCCTAGGTTGTTCACCTGAATTTTTAACGCTAAGTATTTTTTAGTTTTCGATGGCCGTTTCAGGTTTGTTCACGTGATTTCAATAGATAGTTCTTTATTAGTTTTCAGTTTTGTCCATTACAAAATAGAATTTAGTGCTTTTTAGTTTAAAGTTTTGCTTTTATGCGGAGTAAAAATAGGGACTCGAACAAAAAAGGGGTCGCAACAATTAATGTGACTCGCAATACGTAATTTAAGACAACACGTGGGAGCCTGCACCATATTCTAGGTGTGGGTCCCTAAACAACACACCATGCGTGCCTATCACCACAATAAATCAAGCACAACACGCTAGGCATCCTGCATCACTTTTCCTTTTTTAGTTTTCAATGCATATTTATTCCCGGGGCTTTTTTCACTTGAATTTTCAGTCCGTGCTTAATCTCTAGGTTGTTCACATGAATTTTTAACGTTAAGTGCTTTTTCAGTTATCGATGGCCGTTTAAGGTTTGTTTACGTGAATTTCAATACTTAGTGCTTTGTTAGTTTTTGATTTTATCCATTTCAGTCTAGAATTTTGTGCTTTTTCTTTTGTACAGAGTAAAAATAGGGACTCGAACAAATAAGGGATCCCGACAATTAATGTGACTCCCAATATGTCATATTTAAGGCAACACGTGGGAGCCTCCACGACATTCTAGGTGTGGGTCCCTAAACGACACACCATGCCTGCCTATTACCACAACAAATCATGGACGACACGCTACACATCCAACATCACTTTTCCTTTTTTAGTTTTCAATGCATATTCATTCCCGAGGTTCTTTTCATATATGGGAATAATCATGGATATGGACTTATGGGACTTCATGGTTGGTCCGAGACTTGGTGTGTGCAATTGAAGTGCAAAAGGGGACCTAAATGCACGAAAAATCAGCCAGCATATTACACTTGATGGGCACCTAAGTCTTTAAGGATCCTTTTTGTCTTTTTTGCCTTTTATTTATAATAGGATATAAATAGAACCATGTAGGGTTTCTTTGATTAGTCTTTGATGATATTTGTGAGTCTTGAAAGACCAAATAACACAAATCCTCTCTCCTTGACGCACCAAAACTGAAACTTGGATACAACAATAGGGTGGATTCTCTTTTGTTGTTGCTTGCTTGGAAACATTGATGCTAGAGAGGTGCAATACGATCTTGTGTCATGTAAGAGATAGGATTATTGTTGTGTGTAGTTTTAAGGTTCCAAGAGTGTCCATTTTGGGTTCTTAAGATTATACCTTCATGTGGTCTATCTATCTATCCCTTTACTTTATTGTAATCTTGTTTTATTCCTTTTGTTTTAGTGTAAGCCGTGTGGGTATTCTTATTGTTGTTGTTCAACTTATTGTTGTTTCCATCTTGTAATCTTCTTGTTAGTTTTTTGTTCACTGAAAAATAGGTGTCAATACACCTCAATATAGTTTTTTTATTGTGCCATTTTGTGTTGTTGTGGTTAGCCGAGACTAGGTCTCAAAAGGGGCTCTCGGTTTTAGCCATTTTGTGGACTATTTTGGGCAGATTTTGTATCTTCCATTGTTGTATTGTATCATTTGGCATCAGAGCATGGCTTGGTCTTGCTCCCTCAAGATCAATCTTGGGCTTGTTAGCGGAAAAATTAAAAGAAAAAGTGTTCAAAACTGAAAATTCCAAAAAGGAGCAAATCTTTCCATTTTGTGTCTTGGCCAAAAAATGTGTTTTTGTTGTGTCTTGGCCGAGATTTTTCTTATTTTCTTTTCTAGATCTTGGTTTCTTTAGTTTTGTTTTGTTGTTTCTAAGTGTTGGTTTTCTTGTTCACTAGCACTTTTTGTTTAGATCCAAAACTTTAGCTTGAACTTGTTGAAAGTTGTTGTTGTGAACAAGTTGTGGGCCGTGCCTTGTTTTTGTTGTTGTTCTTGGCTGTTTGGACTTGTTGTGGATTTGGTATGATGTTTTTGGTGTTGTTGTTGTTGTTGAAAGGTTGTTTTAGTGTTCTTGAACCTCATCACAACCTTCATCCCTTATTAAAACCAAAAATACAACACTAAGGAGACTTGGCCGTTTGTTGGTGGATTTGTTGGTTGTTCTTAGAGATTGTTGTTGTTGGTGGTGAATGTTGTTATTTTTCTTGTGTTCTTCACCTCCTTCATAAATTATAAAACATTAAGTGAGGTGTTAGATCCTAAAAGTGAAGGAACAAGCTGTAAGACTTCTTGGTCTTGAAGACTTTACAACCACCAAAGGCATATCAATCACTTCTCAATCATTTTCTATGAAACAAGGGTCCATGTTTTAAGGAGAAAAGTCAAGTCTTGCTTTTTGAATTAGAAAGAGGATTTCAAGACTTGTTTTCCCTCCTTAACCAATTCCCACCATTTCCAAATTACAATTGGACCAAGACTTGAATTGGAAAATAAAATTTGATAACAACTGCAACCAATAGGTGGCTGCCACATCATATTTTTACTGTTCAACAATAATTTTTAAGCCCAAATTTTGATCTTCTAATTTCAATTTGTTGTTCTTTAGTCTCGTTTATTGATTCCATTACTAACATACAAGATAGCACTAGATTGTAAGTTAGTTTTGAAACCGTTCTTCGTGTTAATTTTCCTTTGTGTGTCTTAATCCTTTGAGTCATTGTAACATCTTTGTGTATTTTTTTCTTATTCTTCGGAGTCATTGTCAACGTTAGATCCACCTCTCAACACCTCTCGGAGTACAAGAAAGCTTACAATACTTGTGATATTGAGTGTGGGGGATCCTAGAGACATGAAATAAAAGAGAGAGTGAGGATGTTTTGTATAACTAACGTGTGTTCTATTTTATAGGTAACTCCTTTGCCACAATGTCTACCATTTTGGCCCACTTTGATGCTATTTCCCAAAAAATAGCTAAGGCAAATGCGGGTCTTGACAAATTGGGCTCGGATATGTCTACTTTACTTGAGAGGTTGGATTGAGTGAAGAGTCGAAGGAATTCTCGTGATTCTACTTCCGACGTTTTACCTCAAACAATCAATCCTCCAAGACCACCACCAAATTACATAGACATTAGCCAAGCTACTAAATGTCCTCCAACCCAAGACCTACATAGGTCAATCCCTCTTCCATTCGATCAAGTCCAACAAAAAGGACTTGGAAGCCAAATCCCTCCCTTCCAAGCTCCACAACCAAAGCTCTAATTTACCAAATCAATCCTTTCTACTGAAACTCTACTTCACCAAAGCTGACATGTCCATGTAGAGGAGAATGGTAGAAAGGAACATGATGGATATGGAGTCTATGACGATGCTTGTATGATGGTAGGAGACTTTTTTAAGATGAGAGTGAAGACAAGGCTTAAGATGGAGAGGAAGCCGAGATTTAAAATGAAGATGTTGGCCGATACTTGTGTTAATGTACTCTCGGGGTCCTCATGATTTCGCGGTCTGTTTTTGTGCCATCTCATGATTTTTGTGGACTGTTTTTGTGCCATATCATGTTTTGCGGGCTGTTTTGAGTGGTTTCTTTTGAAGTGGCCGACTGAATGAGGTGAAGCCGTGAATTTGTGGGAAAATTCGCCTCAAGATGGAGAGGATGATATGGGAATAATCATGGATATGGACTTATGGGAGTGCATGTTGGGTCCGAGACTTGGTGTGTGCAATTGAAGCGCAAAAGGGGACCTAAATGCACTAAAAATCAGCCAACATATTACACTTGATGGACACCTAAGTCTTTAACGGACCTTTTGGTCATTTTACCTTTTATTTGTAAAAGGATATAAATAGAACCATGTAGGTTTTCTTTGATTAGTTTTTGAGGATATTTGTGAGTCTTGAAATAGCAAAGAACTCAAGTCCTCTCTCCTTGAGGTACCAAAACCGAAACTAGGATACAACAATAGGGTGGATTCTCTTTTGTTGTTGCTTGCTTGGAAATGTTGATGCTACAGAGGTGAAATCCGATCTTGTGCAACGTAAGAGATAGGTTTATTATGGTGTGTAGTGTTAAGGATCCAAGAGTGTCCATTCTTGGGATCATAAGATTATACCTTCATGTGGTCTATCTATCTATCCCTTTACTTTATTGTAATCTTGTTTTGTTCCTTCTGTTTTATTGTAAGCCATGTGGGTATTCTTATTGTTGTTCCCATCTTTTAATAGTCTTGTTAGTTTGTTGTTCGCTGAAAAATAGGTGTCAATACACCTCAATATAGTGTTTTTATTGTGCCATTTTGTGTTGTTGTGGTTGGCCGGGACTAGGTCTCAGAAGGGGCTCTCGGTTTTAGCCATTTCGTGGACTGTTTTGGGCTGATTTTGTATCTTCCATTGTTGTATTGTATCCTTTTCACATGAATTTTCAGTCCATGCTTATTCCCTAGGTTGTTCACGTGAATTTTTAACGCTAAGTGCTTTTTCAATTTTCGATGGCCGTTTCAGGTTTGTTCATGTTATTTCAATAGTTAGTTCTTTTTATGTCTTCGGTTTTGGCCATTTCAGTCTAGAATTTAGTGTTTTATCATTTGAGAATTTGCTTTTGTGCAGAGGAAAAATAGGGACTCGAACAAATAAGGGATCGCGACAATTAATGTGCTTTCTTAGTTTTGTTTTTATGCATAATTGAAATGGGGACTTGAACAAATTGGTGATTGCAACATAATGCGACTTATAATATGTCATATTTAAGGCAATACGTAGGAGCTTGCATAACATTCTAGGCACGAGCTCTACACGACACACGCACCATGTGTGCACGACATGCAAGACATCCTACATCACTTTTATTTTTTAATTTTTCAATATATATTAATTCCTGTGGTTGTTTCACGTGAATTTTTGGTACTTTGTGTTTTTTTAATTTTTCATGTTGATTGTTTCAGTCTTGAGTTTTTGCCGAGAGGAAAAATTTTGTTTGTGGTTTTTGCTTTTGTAGAGAATAGTAGTTGGAACTCAAATAATAATGAGAAGTGAAAATTAATGTGTCGCCCAATATGTCATATTTAAGGTAACACGTGGGAGCTTGCATGACAAAATAAATCATGCACGACACGCTAGGCATCCTACATCACTTTTCCTTCTTCAGTTTTCAATGCATACTCATTCCCATGTTTTTTTAACGTGAATTTTAAGTCTGTGCTTATTCCATAGGTTGTTCACATAAATTTTTAACGCTAAGTACTTTTTCAGTTTTCGATGGCCGTTTCAGGTTTGTTCACGTGTATTTAGATACTTAGTTCTTTTTTAATTTTCGATTTTGGACATTTCAGTCTAGAATTTAGTGCTTTTTCGTTTGAGGTTTTTCTTTTTTGCAGAGTAAAAATAGAAACTCGAACAAATAAGGGGTCACAACAATTAATGTGACTCTCAATATGTCATTTAAGGCAATACGTGGGAGCCAACACGACATTCTAGGTGTGGATCCCTAAACGACACACCATGCACGCCTATCACCAAAAAGTATCATTCACGAAACGCTAGGCATCCTGCATCACTTTTCCTTTTTTAGCTTTCAATTCCTATTCATTCACGAGGTTTTATTCACTTAAATTTTCAGTCTATGCTTATTCCCTAGGTTGTTCACGTGAATTTTTAATGCTAAGTGTTTTTTCAGTTTTTGATGGCCGTTTCAGGTTTGTTCACGTGAATTTCAATACTTAGTGCTTTGTTAGTTTTCGATTTTGTCCAATTCAATCTAGAATTTAGTGTTTTTTCATTTGAGGTTTTCCTTTTGTGCAGTGTAAAAATAGGAATTCAAACAAATAAGGGGTCGCGACAATTAATGTGACTCTTAATATGTCATTTTTAAGGCAACACGTGGGAGCCTCCACGACATTCTAGGTTTGCGTCCCTAAACGACACACCAAGCATGCTTATTACCACAACAAATCATGCACGACACGCTAGACATCCTGCATCAATTTGCCTTTTTTAGATTTTAATGTATATTCATTTCCGAGGTTCTTTTCACATGAATTTTCATTCCATGCTTATTCGCTAAGTTGTTCACGTGAATTTTTAACGCTAAGTGCTTTTTCAATTTTTGATGGCTGTTTCAGGTTTGTTCACCTGATTTCAATAGTTAGTGCTTTTTTAGTTTTCGTTTTTGTCCTTTTCAGTCTAGAATTTAGTGCTTTTAGTTTGAGGTTTTGCTTTTGTGCAGAGTAAAAATAGGGACTCGAACAAATAAGGGGTCACGACAATTAATGTGCTTTTTTAGGTTTATTTTTATGCATAATTGAATTGGGTAATCGAACAAATAGGGGATTGCAACAATTAATGTTACTCATACTACGTCATATTTAAGGCACAGGTAGAAGTCTGCATGACATTCTAGGCACGAGCTATATAGGACACACACACTATGTGTACTAGGGGTGTCAAAGGGGCCGACCCGGCCCGATTATCTAACCCGGCCCGGTAAGCCCTAGGGCTTTAGGGTTCCGGGTCCCGGGCCGGTTATTTTGTTAAAATGGGCCCGATTAACCCGGCCCGGACCAGGCCCGGTCCAAGCCCGCCGGTTAACCGGCCCGACCCGGAAAATTAAAAAAAAATAAAAAAAATTTTAAATTTTGGGCCAAACTAGCCGTTGGCCCAACGGCTATATAGCCGTTTTTGGGTCCAAACGGCTAGTTTGGGCCCATTTAGTAAAGAAAAAAAAAAAACTTTAAAAAATATTTTTTAATCCCCAAAAAAAATCTATAAATACCCTACAACTTCAAATCATTTTTCACACAATTTTTCACTCTCTCAAATCTCATTCTCTCTCAAATCTCAATTCTCAATTCTCAAATATTCAATATATTTAATTTCTTAAAGTGTTCACTTTAATTTTTTAATTTTTCATTTACAAAGTACGAGCGGAAGTTTCTAAAGTCGCAATCTTCGGATACTTCCAAAATTTGGTATTGTGTTCCATGTCTTACGTTTAATTTTTATTTATTGTATTAATTATTTAATATTTTATTTTATTATATTTGTGTATTTTGAATATTTTTAGTTTAATTTAATTTAAATTATGGATAAATTAAAAAACCTCGCTACTAAAGGTGTTAAAAAATTTTGTCCCGGTAGTGGTAGTGGTAGTAAAAAGCGAATTACTAGCGGTAGAGGTAGTTCAAGTAGTAGATATACTCGTGTGCCTTCGCCTCCGGTACCGCTTGGTACACCTTTTGAGGAAGAAATAGAAGTAGGTGCTCACGATATGAATTATGTAGAAGCTCAGGAAAATTACGGTATAGAAGAAGAAAATGAAGTAGATGCGGTTAATTTAGACGGAGATAATGAAAATATTGCTGAAACACCCGCAGTAGGAGATGCTAACGTTAGATCTGAATCAGTTAATCTACCTTCCCGTCTTCCCAATGCCCCAAAACCTCGTAAAAGAACTAGTATTGCATGACAATTTTTTGAACGTATATCAGATATTGAGGTGCAGTGCAATATTTGTCAACAAATATATAAGCATAGAAGTGGAGGCAAGCAAGGGGGTACGGGTACGTTAATGAGACATATAGCTGAAAATAACAAAAGAGAGTTAAATATTGCAAAAGGTGGTGGGGATGTTAGTGGGTAAACACAAACTAGAATGGACCCAGCAACCGGTCAAGTAGCGAAAAAGTATAATAAATTGAGGGACAGGGAAGAAATAGCTAAAATGGTAGCTGTGGGTTGTTTGCCTTTTAGTTTTCCTTCTTCTGATGCCTTTATTCGTTATATACAAGCAATTTATAATCCTATGTTTAATGGTATTCCTAGAACTACTTGTCGGTCTGATATTTTTAGACTCCATTCACAATATTGTTTTTATTTATCAACATTGTTAAAAAATATTCAATGTAGATTGTCCCTAACTTCTGATCTTGGTCGTGCTGTAAATAAAAATGATTATTTAACCGTTACTTGTCATTGGATGGATAGTAATTTCGTGATGCAAAAACGTATTCTTGCTTTTTTATATGATGAAGATCGTAAACATACTGGACAATTTATTGCTGATTCTATTGTTAAAATTGTCGGATATTATGGTATATAAAATAAAATTTTATGTATTGCTTTTGATAATGCTTCTAACAACAAGACTGCTATAACAAAAATAAAATCTACGCTATCTCCGCCCTTGCCTGAAATTTTTCATATTAAGTGTGCATGTCATATATATAATTTAATTGTAAAAGATGGTCTTGAGTTTTTTGAGCTTTATATTGAAAAAATTCGTCTTGTCGTTTGTTTTATTCAAGGAAATAATCGTAGATCGAGAATTAGAGAATTTAAAGTTAAATGTCAAGAAAATGGACTTACACCGATTTTGATGCCTGAGGAAATTGATATTAGATGGAATTCTACGTATGAATTTTTAAAAACTTGTTATAAATATAGAATTCCTATTACACTAGCTTTTAACCAACATTGTGGTTTATTTGCTGATTCTGCTGATTGCATGCTACATAATTCTGATTGGGTTGTAATTAATGATCTTGTTAAGTTTTTAGAAAAATTTTATGTAGCTACGGTTGAATTTTTCGGTGCTTACTATCTTACTGTTTGTAATATTTTGGCATATATAGCCGATATTTCTGGTTTGCTCCAATAATATAAAAATAAAGAAGGTTATAAAGAAGTTGTTGGCGCCATGTTTACGAAATTTAAAAAATATTTTTTTCCGATTCCCCCTATTTACTTGGTTGGTGCTATGCTAAATCCGTGCATGAAATATAATCATATGTGTCACTTTAGTACTCTTATTTATACTAACTTAGAAATAAATACTAATCATGATTTTGAACAAGTACAACCTGATTTGTGGACGGCTACGGCTGATGCAAAGGATTACATAGAAAAATTATATAATCACTATGCTGATTTATTTGATTCAGCCGTACCTACAAATATCACTCCAACTGTCGCTCCTCATCCTCCCGAGGATCCATCATCTTCTAAAAGGCCGGCACATAGTGGTTTTTATGATTCGTTTTAGGATTTAAATTGTTGGAACAGTGTTGATGAGAGAACTTACACATCAACTTATCGGGAAGAGCTGAAATATTATCTTCGGATGGCACCAGAGGATCGCAGACGACGGATCAACACGTTGGATTGGTGGAGGAATAATGAATCACAACATCCTGTGCTTTCAAGATTAGCTAGAGATATCTTGAATGTTCCAATGTCAACCGTTGCATCAGAGAGCGCCTTCAGTCAGGGACCACAGCAACTTGGAGACAACCGACACTCATTGGGAAGCAATGCAATGAATGTTCTAGTTTGCCTCAGAGATTGGATTAGAGCGGAAAGAAGAAACCAAGAAATGGAACCGGAGCCGAGCGACGAGCTGAAACTTGAAGAAATTATGACTTCACGGGAAAACTCAGCAGAATCAAGTCCAATGCATGGTTTTGCCCCCGTTGACTTCGACTATCCTATGCAGGTTCACATTAATATTAACATGAATGAGTTGGAAAAAATGATGCATAATTTATAGATTTTTCATTCATGTAAATTATAAATTTTGGATCATTTTGCAATCAATAAAATTCCCCAAATTCATTCAGTCCTTAGTCGTTGTTTTTTATTTTTTTTTATTTAACGATTTAAAATTTTAAATTGAATTTCTAGTTTTCTACTTTAAATTAAAAACTTACTTCTAATATATTATTAATTTACTACCAAATATTATTAATTTATTATATTAAGTAGCATATGTTTTGTATATTTGTGCATATATCTTCTATAGAAGTGTATATTTAACGTATACATGTGTATATGTTTTATAAATTAGTATATAAGTATATCTATACATATTGTAATGTATATATAATGTAGTATATTTTATAAGTAGTAGTATATATACATTGAATGGTGCGTATACACGTGTATATATCTTCTATAGAAGTGTATATTTAATGTATACATGTGTATATGTTTTATAAATTAGTATATAACTATACAAATATATATTGTAATGTATATACATTATAGTATATTTCATTTAAAGTATTACATATACATAGAATAGAGTGAATGGATCTTCTATAGACGTGTATATTTAACGTATACATTACTTTATGTTTTATAAATTAGTATATATATTGTAGTATATACTTTTTTTAAAGTAGTACATATATATTGAATGGTGCGTATATATGTGTATATATCTTCTATAGACGTATATCTTTAAAGTATACAAGTGTATATGTTTTATAAATTAGTATGTAACTATATATATATACATATTGTTGTATATATGTATATCACTATATTGTAGTATATATTTTATTTAAAGTAGTACATATATATTGAATGGTGCATATATATGTGTATATATCTTCTAAAGTAGTATATATTTAACGTATACATGTGTATATGTTTTATAAATTAGTGTATATATATAATGTAGTGTATATATATATATATTATACTATTGTAGAATATGTTTTATTTAAAGTAGTACGTATAGTCATATATAATTATATATTGAATGGTACGTATATATGTGTAATTGTTTATACTTTATATATTTTTTAGAAAATATATATTGTACATTGGAGTGTATACAGTGTATATTGGAGTGTATATAGTGTATATTGGATTATTTATTTATTTTTTAAACGGGTTTGACCGGTTTTTAACCGGGTTTGACCGGATTGGGTTAAGTGGACCGGGTTCGGGTGGGTTTTAATTTTTTTCTGTTTGACCCGGACCGGCCCGGCCCGGCCCGGCCTGGTTAACGCCTAACCCGACCCGTAACCGGCCCGTAACCCGGGTAAAATGGGAGGGCCGGTTCTGGGTTGGCTCGGCCCGGCCCGTTTGACACTCTTAATGTGTACACGACACGCAGGGCATCCTACATCACTTTTATTTTTCAATTTCCAATATATATATAGATTCCCGTGTTTTCTTAACTTGAATTTTCAATACCTAGTGTTTTTTTAATTTTTAATTTTGATTGTTTCAGTCTTAAGTTTTTGCCTAGAGGAAAATTTTTGGTTTGTGTTTTTTGCTTTTGTACAGAATAGTAGTTGGAACTCGAAAAAATAATGAGAAGTGGCGATTAATGTGACGCCCAGTATGTCACATTTAAGGTAATACGTGGGAGCTTGCATGACACAACTAATCATGCGCGATACGCAAGTCATCCTGCATCACTTTTCCTTCTTCAATTTTCAATGCATATTATTTCCCTGGATTTTTTCACATGAATTTTCAGTCCGTGCTTATTCCATAGGTTGTCCACGTGAATTTTTAATGTTAAGAGCTTTTTAAATTTTAGATGGCCGTTTCAGGTTTGTTCACGTGAATTTAAATACTTAGTGTTTTGTTTGTTTTAGATTTTGTCCATTTCAATCTAGAATTTAGTGCTTTTTCGTTTGAGGTTTTGCTTTTGTGCAGAGTAAAAATAGGAATTCGAACAAATAAGGGGTCACGACAATTAATGTGACTCCAAATATGTCATATTTAAGGCTACTCGTGGGAGCCTCCATGACATTCTTGGTGTGGGTTCCTAAACGACACACCATTGTTACACCCCGTTTTCAACTCTGAAAAGATTTCAATTTTAAGTTCGAAAGGGTTTTTATTATTAAAGTGACAAAATGAAGATAATTTGTTTCTAAAAGGATCTTTTACATTAAAAAATCAGAGTCGCCACTTGGTATAATATGGTGTGCCAAGTCACCATTGGAAATTCCTTTTCAAAACAATTTGACTCTTTAAACTGGTTTGCGAACAAAGATTCTGGCTAAGAAATTCTATTGACCGAGGGGAAGGTGTTAGGCACCCCTCGATCCTGTGGTTCGACCATGATCGCTTGGTGGAGCGTATCGGCTAATTTTGACACTACGAATGTACAAACCACACAAAACCCGTAAAACAATCAAACAAACAAACAAAACAAAAAAAATGAATCAAAAGTACAGTGTCCAGTCCAATTTATACAGTTCAAAATAGAAAAATACAAAAAATAAATCCTATCTAACCTACATTAATACTAACTACGCTCCCGTACTTTACCCGATGCCTCGGCCTTCCTCACGAACGTCTTCCGCCAACATAGTACGTCGGGGCATTCCCTGGTGAATAAATACATTGTGTCTTGGGGCATTTCCCGGATAAATAAATACATTTGAATTAAACACGATAAACTAGAAATCAAACATTCACACACACATTAAACATTCAAAACATTTAATAAACACATCTCTCCTAAGTTTTGCCTACCCAAACCGACATTTGCCTATCCATTTCAACATATCATAATTCTATCACATTCCAACAATATTCATGCTCATTACGAATTAAACAAAACAACAATAAACCAAAGTTAATCTAAATTCAACTTTTTATCAATTTCTCAATTCCATCCTCAAACAACCAATTTCAATTCTCAAACCAGATATCATTTCACCAAACCATAATTAAGCAAACCAACCACGAGTCAAAATAAACACGCATTCATCACCAACAAGGACCAAATAACACACAATATTCAATCCAACACCAAATATAATAAACAGTGAAATAAAAAGAGAAAGAGAGTAGAATTGGACTTCAATTTGAATCTTTCAAACTCAATGTTATTAGAATAAAGAGAGTCCGGACCCAGAAACCTCGAGCTGAACCATAACACCAACAATCCAACTCGACAATGAGAAATAATGACCCGTTCACCGTCACTTTGCACCGACACTGTTCACCAACACTGTTCACACCGTTACTGTTAACTTTTTTACTGTTCACGCCGTTATTGTTCGTGTCGTTACTGTTCACTCCATTACCATTCACGCTATTACTGTTCACCGGCACTGTTTACGCCGGATTCCCATTGTCCATACCCTTTTTCTCTCTCGATTTTTTTTCTCTCGCGCGGTTCTTTTTTTCTCTCCCTTGTTTTTTTTTTGTTCTTGTGAGAAAGATGATTTGGTGATTGTTGTTATTATGAAGAAGATGATGATGAAAGAATGATTCTCTCCCATTTATATTTTTTATTTGTTTTTTTTTCTTTATTTATTATCCTATGTGGAAGCATATAATTGGTGGATTGTGGGAATAAGTGTGTGGCATGTGAAAAAGTTAGTGTGGCATGTGGAACGATGAGGGTGGCATGTGGAAAAATGAGTAGGGCGTGTGTCTTTTGCATGTATCCAATGAAAAATGGAAAGTGAGGTGTTGAGGTGGCATAGTGAAGTGGCAAAGATGCTATGTATTTAATTATTTTTAATTCTTTTTTTTTTGGGGAGAAATTATCAATTAAACAAAAGTATGGTAAGGTGAATATAATAAAAATAAAAATAAAAATAAAAATTAAAAAAAATAAAATAAAAATTAAAATGATTAAAATATTTTCGGGAAAGGACAAAATTATGTGTCTACATCATGCCTCCTTTGGATGTAGACACATGGTGTTTTCATACAAAGCAGTAGACAACGAGACAAAATTTTCTCCTGACCATTATTCAAAAGCACGGAGCACGAGGAAGGAGGGAAACCAGGTCTTGACTTAGGACATCCTACCTACCCAAGTTATGAGGGAATCGAGTGACAGTTATCTCAAAGGATTGGTAGGAGATGGTCTATGCCGAGTTGGAGAGTTGAGTGAGGTCCCATCGAGGTTCCGGTCCGCGGCTCTGTTATTACATCAAAAATGAAAATTACAAGTTAAAAACATAAATGAAATTACAAAATCCTATCTACGCAGCTTCTGTTGGAATCTTGACTTGAGTTTCATCACCCTATTCTTCAGGCGGGCTCCTGATTTGAAATTTCTTCAACTTGTTGCTTGGTTTTCAATTTCATCACCCTGTTCTCCAGGCTGGCTCCTGACTTGCTATTTTTGATCTATTGACTTTCATTTTCTTCACTTTGTTACTTGACTTTCAACTTCTTCACCTTGTTGCTTGACTTTCAATTTCTTCACCTTGCTGCTTGACTTTCCATTTATTCGCCTTGTGCTTCAGGCGGGCTCCTGAAATCACATCAAAACTAGAAAGAAAATGATCCCAAACAAAGATTATTATAAAGAGATTTCATATGCCAGGAAAGTTAAGTTCCAACACAAGAATTAAATTTTTCCCCAGTTTATCATCAAAGGACTTTTGCGAAAGTCACATCATTATAGGAATCAAGGAGAATCACTTGACTATAAGGTGTGTCTGATAGGAATCAAATGAATTGACTCGACTAAAAGGTACGTCTTCTAGGGGTCCAGGAGAATGACTCGACTAAAATGTACATCTTACTAGGAATCAAGGGAGATGACTCGACTAAAAGGTACGTCTTACTAGGAATCAAGGGAGATGACTCGACTAAAAGGTACGTCTTATAGGAATCAAAGGGAATGACTCGACTAAAAGGTACGTCTTCTAGGGGCCAAAGGAAATGACTCGACTAAAAGGTACGTCTTATAGGAATCAAAGGGAATGACTTGACTAAAAGGTACGTCTTATAGGAATCAAAGGAGATGACTCGACTAAAAGGTTTGTCTTATAGGAATCAAAAGGAATGACTCGACTAAAAGGTAAGCCTTCTAGGGTTCAAAGGGATTGACTCGACTAAAAGGTGTGTCTTCTAGGAATCAATGGGAATGGCTCGACTAAAAGGTACGTCTTATAGGAATCAAAGAAGATGACTCAACTAAAAGGTACGTCTTATAGGAATCAAAGGGAATGACTCGACTAAAAGGTACGTCTTTTAGGAATCAAAGGAACTGACTCGACTAAAAGGTATGTCTTATAGGAATCAAAAGAGATGACTGGACTAAAAGGTATGTCTTATAGGAATCAAAGGGAATGACTCGACTAAAAGGTACGTCTTTTAGGGGTCAAAGGGAATGACTCGACTAAAAGGTACGTCTTATAAGAATCAAAGGGAAAGACTTGACTAAAAGGTACATCTTATAGGAATCAAAGGAGATGACTCGACTAAAAGGTACGTCTTATAGGAATCAAAGGGAATGACTCGACTAAAAGGTACGTCTTATAAGAATCAAAGGGAATGACTCGACTAAAAGGTACGTCTTCTAGAGGCCAAAGGGAATGACTCGACTAAAAGGTACGTCTTATAGGAATCAAAGGGAATGACTAGACTAAAAGGTACGTTTTTTAGGGGTCAAAGGGAATGATTCATCTAAAAGATACGTCTTATAGGAATCAAGGGAGATGACTCAACTAAAAGGTACGTCTTACTAAGAATCAAGGGAGATGACTCGACTAAAAGGTACATCTTATATGAATCAAAGGGAATGACTCGACTAAAAGGTACGTTTTCTAGGTGCCAAAGGGAATGACTCGACCAAAAGATTCGTCTTATAGGAATCAAAGGGAATGACTCAACTAAAAGGTACGTCTTATAGGAATCAAAGGAGATGACTCGACTAAAAGGTATGTATTATAGGAATCAAAGGGAATAACTCGACTAAAAGGTATGCCTTCTAGGGTTCAAAGGGAATGACTCGACTAAAAGGTGTGTCTTCTAGGAATGAATTGGAATGACTCGACTAAAAGGTACGTCTTATAGGAATTAAAGAAGATGACTCGACTAAAAGGTACGTCTTATAGGAATCAAAGGGAATGACTACCTTATGGGAATCAAAGGAAATGACTCGACTAAAAGGTATGTCTTATAGGAATCAAAAGAGATGACTCGACTAAAAGGTATGTCTTATAGGAATCAAAGGGAATGACTCGACTAAAAGGTACATTTTTTAGGGGTCAAAGGGAATGACTCGACTAAAAGGTACATCTTATAAGAATTAAAGGGAATGACTCGACTAAAAGGTACATCTTATAGGAATCAAAGGAGATGACTCGACTAAAAAGTACGTCTTATAGGAATCAAAGGGAATGACTCGACTAAAAGGTATGTCTTCTAGGAGTGAAAGGAAATGACTAGACTATAAGGTATGTCTTATAGGAATCAAAAGAGATAACTCGACTAAACGGTATGTCTTATAGGAATCAAAGGGAATGACTCGACTAAAAGGTACGTCTTTTAGGGGTCAAAGGGAATGACTCGACTAAAAGGTATGTCTTATAGGAATCAAAGGGAATGACTCGACTAAAAGGTACGTCTTATAGGAATCAAAGGAGATGACTCGATTAAAAGGTACGTCTTATAGGAATCAAAGGGAATGACTCGACTAAAAGGTATTTTTTCTAGGAGTGAAGGTTCAATTTAAGAAGTGTATCATCCAGCAAATGAAAACTGAAATACCTGGTCAAGAAAGTGTGTCTCCGAGGGATATAAGATGATGAATTTTTACCATGATTTAATTATCAAACCTATGCAGCAACATTGCTTCCTGCATTTGTAAAATTGAGAAATTACGGGCCTTGATGTTTAGGCTTTGAAATCCTTGATTTGAAGGTAACATGTGTTCCTATTTCATGCAAAGAAAGGTTGTGAGTTTTAAAACATGGTGGCTGGTTTGTGGCTTTGGCTTTCGTGGAAAACGCTCTTGCCGTCATCACCTTTAATCTTGCTTCCAACCATTAGCCTGTGTCATTGACTTGCTGCTTCATTGACCAAACTTAGATTATTAAGAGTGACTTTGAAACAAATACAGTATTTTTGCTTTGACATGCTCCTCAGATAAACCCTTTGAACTTTGGTATTTCCATGAGGTCCCAGACTTGTCTGTTGTCAGAACTTTCTGTATGCCTTATTTCGGCTCACAATCATATCTCTTTCATATGTTGGCCTTTTGTCTCACTTTTTTCAATTGAAGAAGCTGGTAGCCAGTTTTAAAATCTTTTCTCACTTGTTTTGACACGGACTTGACTCAAAGACATGAAACGAAAAAAAGAATGATAATTTTTGTTTGGATAACTGACTCAAGAATGATAAAAAAAAAGAGAAGAAAGAAAAGACAATGAATGTACCCTTTTGAAAAAAAGAAACAAAAAATTCATCTAAAAATGATAGTCAACACTAATGATTATCCCATGCATTTTGGATTAAGCAGCTTGATCTTTTCATCCAAACTTTCTACCCATTGTTGTTGAGTTAATGGCTTTGAAACTGAGTTGATTCCTTAGGTCAATTGTATTTAAGACCCCATTCAGCTAGTGGTGCCTTGAAGGGTTTTCTCCAACAAGATTCTCTCATTTTCTTTTCCTAAGCTCACCATTGCCTTATGGTGTCTGTAAGGGTTTTCCACTAATGAGACTCTCTTATCTTCGTTTCCCTTAACTCACAGTCGTTTTATGGTACCCGTGAGAGTTTTCACCAATAAGACTCTCTCATTTTTATCTCTCTTAACTTACCATCGTCTTACGGTGCCCGTGAGGGTTTTCACCAATAAGATTCTCTCATTTTTATTTCTCTCCTGATTTCTTATGTTGAGGAAGACAAGTAGTTCCTAACTGCATCATCATATCCCTTGCATGCTTAGCCTTAACATCCTCAAAGATTGATCTGAAGGTCTTTCTTTGGTTGTAACTTGGCTTTTGGATATGATTAGAAAGAAAGGATGACATAAGGCCCAATCGACACTTGAAGTAGGGTAGGACTTACAACTTTTGGAATTGACTCAAACAATGAGGATTAACTCATGCCCCAGTTTCTTTTGACTGGGTGACTCTAAATTGTTTATTTGGTTGGACCGATCCCGGAGTTGGGCAACCTACGCATCTTACCCCCGAAAGAGGAGAATCAGGTCACGCGTAGTTCTGGAAGCTTGTTCTTTTGCTTGATTCTGATTTTTTTTATTTTGTTGACTCTTTTTCTCTTTGGGACTTTTCTGACTTTATTTTTCTCGATCCTCTTCTTTTTCTCTTTTTTTTTTTGAAAATTTTCTGACTCTACTGTTTTGCTCGACATCTTTTCTTTTGAGATTTGTTGACTCTATATTGATTCCAAAAGAGGTGTATGAAAGAAAATAAAACTAAGGCTCAAATGGGATAAACAAAGGATGACACAATGTTTGGATAACATAATAAAATGCCTTCATCATATCAATCTTTGAAAATGCAAGTACATAACATTCAATTTGAAAGCTGGAGATGAAGATCATGTGCGACATCTTTTACAACCGTCACTACTTCTTCTGCGCTTTTCTAGCATACAACTCCACTTTTGTTGTACAGTTCTTACATTGAATGACTCATGATTTTGTGGAGCTGATTTTCTTTATGTTCCTCTTGATATAGGATCACGCATACACTGTTTGACCAAATTGAGGCATGCCTTACAATTGATGACCAAGTTATTCTGGTGATTCTCAAAACAATTGCCTTAATTTTGAAAGAAGGTTTCAACATGGTCACCAAATGTCTTAACATGCGACCTATTTCTCATACGTTTTTTCTACCTTTAGCCCTCTGATTCAAAGTTCATGCTCAAGTTGGATTTTAATATCTAGCAAAGAATTCCTCCAGCATGTCATATCACTAAAGCCAACACAAAATGTACTATGTAAAGAAAACAAACAAATAACATGTACTTAAACACAAAGGAAAAAGGGACACTTTATTTAGTGAAATAAAAGATAGAAAAGGTTTGACCATAAATGACAAAAGGGACAAATCAATATAGATCCCGAACTACCACCCTGAAATAATTTGGATAACAGAAAAGAAAAGAAAACAAACTACCAGACCTCTTCCTAGTAGGGAGAGGGGTGACTTCTCAATTGCTCAGCCTGACATATTAGCCACTGATTTGCATATTAGCATGACTAGAGCTTCCACCACTGTCAGACACATTTCCTTCAACAAATAAGTTTTGGATCCCCATGCTTAACTCATTGCCTCCCACATATTGTGCAGTACTGCGTGCTGGTGAAAAACTTTGTGGGATGGTCGAGCGGCCAATGTTTTGCACCACAATCAATTTATCTTGAATCATCTTTTCTATTTCTCTTTTCAAAGTACGACAATCTTCAGTACTATGACCCTGAACATCAGAATGATATGCACACCATGCATTAGGATCAAAATTTTTTGAATGGGGGTTAGGTATATAATAAAGGAGAGGAGTAATCATACCCCTATGTCACAATCTCTGGAACAAACTGGCATAAGACTCCCCAATAGGAGTGAAATTATCCTTTTTCTTCCTCCTCTTTGCGAACTCTGGCCTCGGATGAAAATTGAATTTAGAGGTTCCTTGGTAAATTTGTGGGGGTCGAGGACGATGTTGAGGGACAGGTACATTCTATCCACCAAGCTCCTCAAATTTTGATGTATCAAATCTTGGAGAAAGGTTAACACTTGAAAACACGCCCCGGTTTTTATATGAAACATATTTATAGCCCACAAGTCCCAAGGAACTTTTCATATCATTTTCTTCACTCTTAACTTTCCCAACAATTTTCTCTGGGTCTTCTAGCATTCTAGGCTTCTTATTAACAAATTTTGGCGGTCCACTTAACTTAACTGTAGGCTCAAGAGTATAACAATGATCATCACGAGTATTGAACGTGGATTCACTAGTGGACTGGGGAAGCACAATCCTTGGATTGATAGCCAAAGTGAAAGCATTAGTAGAAGGTTGAGCAACAAAAGTACAAACGGTATGTGGTGATGTGAATGTGGTAGACTTATACTGAGGAGATAAAGAAAGAGTGGTGGAAGTATTGAGGTGCATTTGACGTGGAATAGATTCTGAGGCATGCTGTGGTACATCAACCATAGTAGGAAACTGACTTTGCGATTTTGGTGGAAGACTCAAGGTATTTGCAGGGTAAAAAGTGGGAAACTGAGGTGGAGGCAGCCCACTGGCCCAAGCTCGGTACATTTTCATCATTTGTTGTCTCAGTCTCAAATTCTCTTCCTTTAAACTCTTAATTTCTTGACTCTTTGTTTCATCCATGATGCCACTCTCTATATGCTTGTTGGACACAACTAACTCTTTTTTGAATTTGGTGTGATATGGAGGACCATCCAGGAAGCCACAAATTAACCACCTTAAACTAAATGAACAAGAGGCAACAAATATGTTAGAGTTCAACATTTTTTCTTTTGAACATTTTTTTTTTAGAAAAGATCACCGAACCCAAGAAAGGCGCCTACGTATCTCACCCCCGAAAGAGGAGAATCAGGTGTGCGTAGTTCGTGAAGTCTTGCCAAAATGGTCAAATAAAATCTTTTTCTTTTTCTTTTCTTTTCCTTGAAATTTTAAGAAGAAAAGAAAAATGAAAAATTGTCAAAAGAATAGACGAAAATCTTTTTGAATTTTTTTAGTTTTAATAACCTATATAAAATGAAACCTATGATTACCAAAGAAACTCTTTTTTGGGTTTTCAATTTTAAATTTCATATGAAAATGAAACTTGAACCTATAAAAGGAAAATCTTTTTTTGTGGTTTTCTTTTAAAGATGTATATGAAACACCTACTCTAAGTGAAGAGTGAAGAAAATCTTTTTGAATTTGTTAAATACGATCCCCGAACAAACAATAGGCTGCCTACGTATCTCACATCCCGAAAGAGGAGAATCAGGGGTGCGTAGTTCGTCTAGATAGGACAATTAAGGTTTAAATAACCGACTGAACCCTGACTTGAGAGACTCGACCACAAACAGAAGATGCAAATCAATAAAATCTTTTTGAGTTTTTAGTTTGACACTTCTCATAAGACTGACACCAACAACTATGTAAGAAAAATCTTTTTGTTATTTTCATTATATGAAATGTACAAAACTTCTGCCATTTTTTAAAATTTTTCTTTTATGAAAACTCCTATGAATGAAAAATCTTTTTTTAAAATTTTCGAATTATGAATGATTACTAAAGAAACAAAAGGAAAATCTTTTTGATGCCTTTTTGTATTTTGAGAAGATGGTGCAAATGGTGAAAAAAAAACTTTTTGAATTTTTATTTTTTCCAGAAAATAAATGCAAAAGGTAAAAGAAAAATGATTTTTTTTGAATTTTTGGATTGTGAAGAACAAAAGTCATTAAAAACTCTAAAAAAAACTCTGAAACCTTTTTTTTTAATTCACCTTTACGTTTTTTTTTCGATTTACCATTGCCTACACACTTTACTTCTAACACATACTTTCCCCGAATCAGTCCGTCAAATGACCACGTTACCCTCGAAGATGCAACATTTAGCACATAGGGATGTTGTAGAGGTGAGTCTCCTACAAAGGACCAAATGGGCCCCGCTAGGTCTCAATATGATGCACATAAGTATGACCTAAAGGCTGACCTATGCTGGGGTTCACTAACAAGGCTGTTCAGGGGAGCGTATTGTCGATAGTGGCTGCTTTAGCTGGCCACCTACTCCCTACCAGCCGACGGCTCCTCCTCCTAAAATAAGGGTGACTCAACTATAGGTCGTGTACACAACATGTACTATAGAACTTTTTGCAGAAAGAATTGACTCGGGTTATGCACATGATGCCAGATATAAAGAAGTAACACATAAGAAAAAATGAAAACAAAGAGCACGTAAGCACACCACAATGATAAAACAATACAAACAATCACACAAATACGTTTATACACCTATAATGTCAAACTAAATCGATATAACTCCAAAAATAAGCTTGAATTCTGAAAATTCCCCAGCAGAGTCGCCAGAGCTGTCACACCCTTTTTTCCACTCCAAAAAGATTTCAATTTTAAGTTCGAAAGGGTTTTTATTATTAAAGTGATAAAATGAAGATAATTTAATTCGAAAAATACATTTTACATTCAAAACTCAGAGTTGCCACTTAGTATAATCTGGTGTGCCAAGTCACAATTGGAAAATCCTTTTCAAAACCATTAGACTCTTTAAACTGATTTACGAACCGAGATTCCGGCTAAGAAATTCTGTTGACCAAGGGGAAGGTGTTAGGCACCCCTCGATCCCGTGGTTCGACCACGGTCGCTTGGTGGAGCGTATAAGCTAATTTTGACACTACGAATGTACAAACCACCCAAAACACGTAAAACAATCAAACAACCAAACAAAACAAAAAAATGAATCAAAAGTACAGCGTTCAGTCCAATTTATACAGTCCAAAATAGAAAAATGCAAAAAACAAATCCTATCAAACCTACACTAATACTAACTACGCTCCCGCGCTTTACCCGACGCCTCGGGCCTTCCTCACGAAAGTCTTCCGCCAACATAGTACGTCAGGGTATTTCCCGGTGAATAAATACATTGTGTCTCGGGGCATTTCCCGGCTAAATAAATACATTTGAATTAAACATGATAAACTAGAAATAAAACATTCACATGCACATTAAACATTCAAAACATTTAATAAACACATCACTCCTAAGTTTTGCCTACCCAAACCGACATTTGCCAATCCATTTCAACATATCATAATCCTATCACATTCCAACAATATTCATGCTCATTACGAATTAAAAAAAACAACAATAAACAAAAGTTAATCTAAATTCAAATTTTTATCAATTTCTCAATTCCATCTCCAAACAACCAATTTCGATTCTCAAACGAGATACCATTTCACCAAACGTTTCTATTTGCTGGCTCGAAGAGCTTCATCCAAGGATGCATCTTCTCATTGTTTTCTTCCTCGATAGTAAGGAGTACGAGGGATAGAGACATTTAGAGAGGGTTTTGGAGGGGTAGTCTCGATAGTAGTGCTTTTTCTGTCCACCAGGTATCCTGCATAATCAACATCTGAGTATCCTACAAAATTAAAATTACTACCATTGGGTTACCATAAGCCAAGATCACTAGTTCTCTTCAAATATCTGAAAATTCTCTTCACAGATTTTAGATGTGATTCTTTGGGTTTTTCTTGAAACCTAGAACATAGCCCAACACTGAACACAATGTCAGGCCTGCTTGTTGTGAGGTACAATAATGATCCTATCAAACCTCTATACAATTTTTGCTCTACATCTGAACTTGTTACATCCAAATCCAGCTTTATGGCAGTGGCAATAGGAGTACTGATCTCTTTTGCTTCTTCCATGGAGAATCTTTTGATAAGCTCTTTGACATACTTTTGTTGGTGGATCATTGTCCTTGACGCTGACTATTTTATTTGCAACCCCAAGAAGTAATTCAGCTTTCCCATCATGCTCATCTCAAATTCACAACTCATGAGTTTGACAAATTCATGAGTCATATTCATGTTCGTTGATCCAAAAATAATGTCATCCACATATACCTGCACAACTAAAAAATCCTTCCCATTAGTTTTTAAGAAAAATGTATCATCAATTTTACCTCTGGAATGACCATTCTCCAGTAGAAACTTTGACAACCTCTCATACCAAGCTCTAGGTGGCTGTTTCAGCCCATACAAGGCTTTATCCAGTTTATACACATGATCAGAAAAATCTTTTCTTTCAAATTCTAGAGGTTGCTTGACATACACCTCCTCTTTGAGAATGCCATTCAGATATGCACTCTTCACATCCATCTGGTAGAGTGTATACTCCTTGTAGGCAGCAAAGGCAACAAGTAATCTTATAGCTTCAAGTCTTGCTACAGGAGCAAAAGTCTCATCAAAGTCGATTCCTTCCTCTTGGTTATATCCTTAGACCAGCAACCTTGCCTTATTTCTTGTGACTATTCCATGCTTATCAACTTTATTCCTGTACACCCACTTAGTTCCAATTACTGATCTATCTTTTAGAAGAGGAACTAAGTGTTATACTTTGCTTCTTTCAATCTAATTCATCCCTTCCTGCATGGCTATGATCCAATCAGCATCAAGCAATGCTTTAGTTATCTTTTTTGGCTCTATTTCTTACAGAAATGCCTTGAAGGCACACATACTTCTCATTCCAGATCTTGTAGTGATCCCAGAGGTGACTTCAGTGAGAAAATTTTCTATAGGATGTGATCCTTGATACTTGTACCCTTTTGGAATCAAGCCTAGTGAGCTACTGGGATAACTGATGACATTTTGATCTGGGGTAGTTGGTGTCTCAGTTCCCCCTGTCACTGTGCCTTCAGCTTCAGTTCCCCCTGTTGAGGTGCCTCTATGTTTGGTAGCTTCAGTCAATGAATTGGGTTGTGTAACCTGTTTCTCCACATCATTTTCTTCCTGCAGGTTAGTTTTAACACAGGATTCATTAAAGATCACATGCATGCTTTCTTCAACATAGTTACTTCTGTTGTTTAAAATCCTATATGATTTACTATGAAGTGAATATCCTAAGAATATTCTCTCATCACTTTTAGCATCAAATTTTCCCAAATTAACCTTTCCATTATTATGTATGAAACATTTACATCCAAAAATTCTAAGGTGAGAGATGTTAGGCTTTCTTTCTTTTTGTAATTCATAGGGAGTCTTCTCTAACATAGGTATGATCATGCATCTATTTATGATATATGTTGCAGTACTTATTGCCTTAGCCCAAAGGTTTTTAGCAACATTTTCTGCAAGCATCATTGTTCTAGCCATATCTTCCAAAGTTCTATTTTTCCTCTCCACCACTCCATTTTGTTGTGGTGTTCTAGGAGCTGAGAAGTTGTGATCTATACCATTTGTTGAACAGTATTTCAAGAATTTTACATTCTCAAATTCTGAACCATGGTCAGACCTTATGGAAACTAATGAAGTGCCCAGTTTCTTTTCAATTTTCTTAATGAAGATTTCAAAGACATCAAAGGCATCTTCTTTAGAGGCTAGAAACAAAGTCCATGTGAACCTGGAATAGTCCTCAACAATTACAAAAACATACCTTTTTCCACCTCTTCTTTGAAGTCTCATGGGTCCACATAAGTCTACATGAACTAGGTCAAGGTACTTGGTAGTGCTAACATGGTTCTTTGACTTAAAAGAGGATCTTACCTCCTTCCCCCTTACACATGCACTACATAGCTTTTCTTACTTAAACTTGGTCTTGCGTAATCCCAATACTATGTCTTTGGATGAAAACATGTTTAGTTGTTTCAGACTTGCATGACCAAGTCTTCTGTGCCAAAGGAAGGGATCATTTTCTATAGCACTCAGACAAGTCAACTTAGGTCCTGGTTGTTCAATGATGTCAACTTTGTATATATTTTTGTATCTCCTTGCAGTGAGCACAATCTCTTTGATATCAATCATTATGACCTTTACTCTTGCAGCAGTAAAAATAACTTTATTACCTTTATCACACTGTTGTGAGATGCTCAGCAGATTATTCTTTAATCCTTCTACAAGATAGACATCCTTCAATGTTTTTGACTCAGATGAGCCAATCTTTCCAATTCCAGTTATGATTCCCTTTTTTCTATCACTAAAAAAAACTCCTCCTCCATTTATTTTGGAGAGTGAAACGAACTTTTTCTTATCACCAGTCATGTGTCTTGAGCAACCACTGTCTAAATGCTAGTGCCTTTTGCTTCCTTTCACCTTCTCCTGCAAAAGAATTCAATGGTTAGACTTAGGAACCCAGACAAGCTTGGGTCCTATTTTATGAGTGAAAGGATGAATTAAGTTTCTTTAAGTCCATGCAGGCAACAAGTAGTGCAACCTGTTTCTCAGACAAGAACTGGTTTTGTTCCTTTTGGTTTGAGAAGATATGTTAACCAGGTTTTGACTATTTGATCTACTTTTTGAAGCTACTAGACATTCAATGGTGGGATGTCCAAGGTTTCCACAAATGTAACATAAATCTTTAGGATCATCAAAACCTTTGTAGAATCCCAAACCTGCCTTTTCATTGAAATTTATCTCACTCAATTTGTGAACAATTCTTGAGGATTTTGTCCACCTGTTTGCCCTTTCAAGATCTAGTTTTAGCTTAGAGATTTCATGACTCAACTTATTAATTTTTTCAGTTAAATTATGGCATTCATTTTTGTATTTAACAAGATCAAGTTCAGCATTTTCTTGTTCTTTACTCATGGCCTTTTTCCCATTTTAAGTGAGAGTTAAATCTCAAGTTCTGCAACTTGTTTCTTGAGAATGCAAATTTCCTTGTCAACTATATTTGAGAAAGCCTTTATATCAATGAGATCAAATTTAATACTTGCTAGTCTGTTGAACAATTCATCCCTATCAGAGGTTAACTCTTGGAAATCATCAATCAATGCACTCATCAAGGAAACAAGTTTTGGCTTTGAGAACAATTTAAGTTTTTCTTTGAGCTCAAGTATACTAACCTTAGAGTCCTCATCTTCTTCACCTAGTTCTGAATCTCCAAGAGCCATGGATGCAGTTTCATCAACTTCATCTTCATCTGAATCAGATCCCCAGGCTGCTATCATTCCATGCTCCTCCTTTCTTTTTTCCTTCAGTTCCTTATCATCCCTTTCCTTCTTCCATTCTATTTCCCAGACTAGACAGTCTCTAATCTGATGATCAGTTTTTCCACATTAGCAGCAACCATTTGGATTTTCATTGGACCGTTTCTTAGTACATGTTCCCTTCTTCATCTTGAAGAATTTGGTGAAGTTCTTAGTTATGAAGGAAACTTGCTCCATATCAAGTTCAAATGCTTCATCACTATCAGAAGTTTTCAATGCTAAGATTTTCTCAGGAGATGCTTGTTCTTTGACTCCATCAACTTTCATTTCATAAGTCCTTAATTTCCATACTAGTTCATCCAGGGTCATGCCTTCAAGATCCTTATTTGCCTCCCTGATTGCAGTCACCTAAACATTTCATTTTTATTTAGGTAATACCCTCAGTACCTTTTCAACTTGTTCTTCCTCAGAGATGACTTTTCCTAAGGAAGTCAGCTCATTTGTTAAGGTGGTAAGACTTGTCATCATTTCATGCAAGGTTTTATTTTCCTTCATTTTGAATGCCTCATAATCAGTGAAAAGGAGAGAGATCCTAAATTTTCTTACTTGAGAAGTGCCTTCATGAGCATTTACCAGTGCATCCCAAATTTGTTTAGCGGTAGTGCAGGTGGATACCTGGTGTATTCAGCAGGTCCTAGTCCACAGACCAAGATGTTCTTGAATTTTCCATTTTTCTTCAAAGCTAACAAGTCATCATGAGTAAATTCACTCCTTACTTTCTTGACTTGTTCACCATCAACCATCTTCTTTGGAATAATGGGACCATCAGTAATCCTCTCCCATAATTCATAGTCTTCACCTTGAATGAACATCTCCATCCTTGCTTTCCACCAGATAAAGTGAGAACCATCAAAAAGTGGAGGTCTAGTAGTTGACTGACCTTCACTTGACCAGCAGGAGGTGCGAAATTCATCATATTGATCTTTTCATATGTGCTTGCCTTATTTAAGACAACCTCTCTTTGATACCACTTGTTAGAGTGCGAGCCCTACCAATTTTAATAAATTACACTATTTATTAACTATCTGTGGAACAAGTAGCTAAACGTGGTTCACAGAAGTAAAAACTGAACACAATAATATTTACATGGAAAACACCCAGCTCAAGAAAGGTGTAAAAATCCACGATCTGTACCTTTGCAGGATTTAAAATCAAATCCACTATAACTCTTGAGCCTCAACAATCAACAAAGTTACAAGACTCCTTGTAAGTAGGAATTAAAACTTCTAACTCCTATACTACAAAAATACAAATCTTCCCAAGATATGTGTTCCCAAATCTTCGAGTTCCCAAACTTGAAGACACAACACCTAACTCAGTTTATAGATCACTGAGACTAGAACAATGACTTATTATAACTCAAAGAACCTACCTACTACAAATAGTCTAGGACTTATTAAGTAAAGGAACAGGTTCTTCTTCAAGTCAGTGAATTCTTTTGCGGATTGTTGATTATCTTATCAGTGCTTGAATGAATGGCTTTGAATTTCGTTTATTGTATTCAAGCCATCCTGTGAGAAAGTCCTTTTAATACTTGCTTCTCTCTCCAGTAGGAATCTTAGCAAGTGACTCCTCTTCTTGTTGCTGCCGCATCTTGCTCTCTTAGATTAAATAAGACTCTTTTGCTTTATCTTCTCTTATTTCTAGACTCCTTGATCAACCCAACTTCTGCATTATTTCATGTTTCTCTTCATCATGACTAGGACTCTTTTGCAGGACTTCTTATCCCACTCAAATTCTAATGTGATAGATATTATCCATTCCTTTTTGTATGCAGAGTCATCTTATCAATAACTTGTCTGCAACTTAGCTTTGTTCACTTGGATGGACCAGCTTTTACAACATGTTTCATTCACATGTCTATCATCAAAACTCCACATATCCTAACACATAGGCTACAAACTTATCTTTTTGAATCAACACACAACCCAAACCAAATCTAGAGTCATCACAATACACCACAAAACTATCTGTACCATCAGACAAAGTCAACACAAGGGCTGAAGTAAGTCGAGTCTTCAACTCATGAAGACTCTTGTCATAGGAATCTGACCACTGGAAATTCACTTTCTTTTGGGTCAACCGGGTCATGGGAGACGCAATAGAATAGAAACCTTCAACAAAATGGCGGTAGTAGCCAGCTAGATCCAAGAAAATCTTAATGTCAGATGGAGAGATAGGTTTAGGCCAGTTTCTTACATCTTCTGTCTTTTGGGGATCAACTCTAATGCCTTCGGCTGAAATGATATGACCCAGAAAGGCTACTAATCTTAGTCAAAATTCACACTTGTTGAATTTGGCGAACAACTGGTGATCTCTAAGAGTTTTCAAGACAATCCTAAGATGATTTGCATGGTCATTCTTAGTACAGGAGTACACAAGGATTTAATCTATGAAAACGATGACAAACATATCTAGATACTTCTTTAACACTCGATTCATGAGGTCCATAAAGGATGTTGGAGAATTGGTTAGACCAAAAGACATGACTAGAAACTCAAAGTGACCATAATGGGTTTGGAAGGTTGTCTATAGAATATCACACTCCCTTACTTTAAGTTGATGATAGCTGGATCTAAGGTCTATTTTGGAGAAATAACTTGCACCTTGCAACTGATCAAATAGGTCATCAATTCTTGGAAGAGGATACTTATTCTTAACTGTGACCTTATTAGGCTTATAACAATCAATGCACATACCCAAAAAACCATCTTTGTTTCGTACGAATAGAACAGGTGCGCCCCAAGAAGAGATACTGGGCCTTATGAAACCTTTATCTAAAAGATCTTTGAGTTTGTCTTTCAACTCCTTAAGCTCTGCAGGTGCCATACGGTATGGTAGAATAGAAATAGGCTGAGTGTCGGGAAGAAGGTCAATCCCAAATTCTATCTCTCTATCAGAAGGTACCCCTGGGAGATCTTCCGGAAAACATCAAGAAACTCATTAACAATGTTGATTGACTAAATAGTTAGAGCCTCAGACTTAGTGTCTTTAACTCTACCTAGGTGATAGATGCATCCTTTGGATATTATGTTTTTGGTTTTGAGATAGGAGATAAAATGACTCTTGGGAGATACTGAATTCCTAGACCACTCAAAAACTAGTTTCTCAAGAAACTGAAACTTAACCACATGGGTATGACAGTCTATAGATGCATAACAAGAATGAAGCCAATCCATACCCAGAATAAGGTCAAAATCCACCATTTCCAACTCTATCAAATCAGAAAGCATGACTCTACGAAGAATAGTAACATGACAATTCCTATACACTTGCTTAGCAACAACTGACTCCCCTACTAGAGTAGAAACTACGAAAGGCTCAGGAATCTTTTTGAGACTCATTTCAAAATTCACAGCGACTAATGGGGTCACATAAGAGAAGCTTGACCCGAGGTCCAACAACGCATAAACATCAAAGCAAAAGACATGGAGCATTCCCGTAACAACATCGGTAGAATCCTCCGACTACCAATGGGATAGTAAGGCATAGAATCTATTCTGGCGCTGACCGCCAGCAGTAATGGATGAAGCGCCTTGAGCAGGGGCAGGACGGGATACAGGAGCTAGTGCACTAGTAGTATGTGTCTGAGGTCGGGCATCTTTGTTCCCTTGTATAGCATGCAGACACTCTCTAAGTTTGTGGCCCAGCTTTCCACAACTAAAACAACCCCTCTAGTCTGCTAAAAAATCACCGGTATGGTCCCTACCATACTTAGCACAAGGAGGATAGCAGGGTCTGTTACTTACACTGTTCTGTGACCTTGACATAGTAGACCTATTCCCTTGCTCTTGTCTATATCCAGGCGCGGGAGCACCAGTTGATGAAGGCGCTGGAATAGACGAACAACCTTGGAACTATGTGTGGTTCCATCTAAGGTACCTAGCCTGACTATACTCATGATGCTCAAATCTATCCCTCTTCTTACCCCTCAATCTATCTCTTTCCTTCATCTTATATTTCTCTATCTGTTGTACATGTATCATCAACCTAAATAGATCCATATCCATATTCAGCATCATAGTCCTACACTCTTTCAGTACCAAACTAGAAACACCTGTCACGAACTTGCTTATACTAGCTCGGGTGTCAGCAATCAAATTAGGAGCATACTTGGCTAACTAGATGAACTTCAAAAAGTACTCCTTAACGGTCATGGAGCCCTGCCTTATGATTGTAAAATCCTCAATCTTTGCTTCCGTCATCTCAAGCGGAAAGAACTTTTCCAAGAATGCATTTTGGAACACCTGCCAAGTTATAGGAGCAGCAGCCTCACCTCTACCCTTTCTCCACGCTACAAACCAGTCATAAGAAATGTCTTTCAACCTGTAAGTCACTAGCTTAACACTTTCTTCCTCAGAAACATGCATCACCTGTGTGATCTTGCTCACCTTCTAAAGGTATAACCGTGGGTCCTCACCTTCCTTAGACCCATAAAACTCTGGTGGATTCATCTTCATGAAATCACGAATCCTAGTAGCAGTTAAATCATCTCCCTACTGATTAAGAACTATGACCTGGTTATTGGCCTGAACATTGGCGGTGACTTCTTGGGCTAACACCTGAAAGGCCACCCGAAACTCAGCATGAGACACTATCTCATTCAAGGGATCTACAAAATGGGGTTGTTCATTATTGTTTCCACAAGCGTTCTCTCTTCGGGGAGGAATTTTATGAAATAGGAGAGCACAAATTATTAGATGAGAAGGACAACTATAGGCACGATAGAATCAGAAAGAAAGAAACAACTTTTTTTCTAAAACGTCTTGTAGCCTCTTAATCATACATGCGGCGCTCTACACAACGATGATCAAGACTCTACTTAACGTTGCTTGTTAGACTCCCTAGGTCTTCTTAAACCTTAAGCTCTGATACCAAGTTAGTACGCCCCAAAATCTCATCTCGAAGCGTCACACGATGCTTAAGGTTACAAGTAGCCCCAAGCTAACCCTTTGAGCCTGTTACTATCTCTATCTCTTACTTTGGAATATCAAGTCAAGCCATAAGACTATAATATATCATCTCAAAGCTGAAATAACTGGAAAACATAGTCTGAAATACAAAATCCTGCAAGTCTAAAACACAACTACTAGTCTAGTCTGCAAAGACTCTACTACTCAAACTGGAGAGCCATTGGGACAGACCCCCAACAGACTCAAACTGATATGAAAGTAATAACAACTGTAAATTTGAGAAAAATAGATCCTCGAAACATGAGTACAAGCCAATTATGGAATATAGGAAAGACACTCGAAAATTACAGTCACTGCTAAGACTGAGCACCTGGACCTAATTATAAGACAATGTAGCACATAGACGTATATGTGGATCAGCACTTTGGGAATGTACTGAGTATATGGGAGTGTATGCATTTACATAAAACAATATCTATTCTCTTTAATAAAATCATGCATGCAATTAGGAATGACTCACATAGCTTGAATAAGTCTAAAACGTAAAACTCATGAATCATGAATAGTGAAGAGTGTAACACAAGTCTCGTGAGTCATTATACTTAACTTTAAAATCTCTACTCTCCTCTTATTCTCAAAACTTGAGGGCTAAAGGAACTATAAACAATACTTTTCAATCTCATGCTTTTATATCTTGGAGAGTAAAACTTCTTTAAAACTTGAGGTCTTAGAACTTTTAGGAACTTCAACACTTGGAATCTCTAGAACTCTTTTAGACTCGGAACACTTAGAACTCGGGAGTATATAACCTTGGGAGTTTCTTCTAACCAACATAAGCCATTTGAGTTACATGGAGTCCAACATCTTGCCAACGTTGGGGAGAGCTTTTCTATCTTTGCCATTGGAGTAGAACCTCATCTTTAGTGATCACTATATCGTCCTTGGGCCCATAAATATCGAACCTATGGTGACACGTATTTTTGGGGTATGAAATCTTGGAATCATACCAAACTCGGTGCTAAATACTACTCCCATACTCAGCTTAGAACTTTTAGGAAATCCACCTCAAATAACTCAGGGTCTATAATGAAGACCAAAACATATTTCTATTTGCTTTAAATCATACTTAATGTGTATTTCAACTCTATTATGACCAAAAGGCCAAATCATTCTCAATAATATCAAAGTACTCAATTCATGGGTTCTTATAGCACGAAAATTCATAAAATTGTAAATATCAAGTAGGGCTTAGTGACCCATAATCAAATCTCAAGTTAAGACTCATCAAAATGTATACTAGATTTCATAAGGACTCATAAATCATATAGAAATCTGGAATTTTCAGCAATTTGCTTTAAAATCTCAACATACTCATGTACTTCAATTTCTAGAACATTGGAACTATTCAAATCTCAAGGAATAACAACATAGGGTATAGACCCATACTTTAATTTCATAAGAAATCATAGAAAATCATATATTCTCATAATCAAAACAACTTTTGTGGACAAGGATGAAAGAAGTGTCCTTGTTCAAACCCCACATACCTTCGATTATAACTTGGATGAACAAACTTATTTGAAACTCTTCTTCTTACTCTTGAGAGAGGGTTCTTGAAGTCTTTGACTTGGGCACCTTGAATCTTAACTCAATTTTTAAAATCTATGGGGAGTTCTTTGAATTTCTTGGAGAAGGAATTGGATTTACTCTAGAGGATTAATCTTGAGAGAAAACCCTAGTTTATGATGTTTGGATGAATAATGAAGCTACCTACTTTATTTTGGATATATCTAAGTATTAAAAGGGTGGAAAAAGACCCAAAAACCTTTTTTAAAAATGACTTAAAAATACTGAACGGGATGTGCGAAGGTCCATCGCTGGGTCGACGGTCCGTCGGTCCTGACCATCGCATCTAGGCCAGATTTGGAATTTTTGCCTTGACTGCGATGGTCCGCTGCTAGTTCAACTGTCCGTCGGCCCCGCTATCGCACTTGGCCAGTAAGTGGACTCATTTTCCCTTCTGCGACTATTTGGGAGACGGTCCGTTGCTAGTCCGACGGTCCTTCATCCCTCTCTGTCGCACCTGGGCTATTCAACTATTTTCTGTAAAATGGCTATATCTTTCTCTTTCGATGTAGGATTTTGATGAAATGGGTATCGTTGGAAAGATAATTCAATTTCTCACATGACAGAAAGTCATTTTTGGGAAAATTCAACAAGGTTTAAACACTAATTACTTTGGAACTCGTTCCTTAATCTTTTAGGGCCGAAATTACACTTAACTTAACACGCTCTAAAGGCTCAGACTACGAGGAAACTTTGCGGGGTCTTACAGTATCAGGGGCATACTTAGACGACTAATTGAAATTAAGAGAGTACTCCTTCACTGTCATCGAGTCGTGCCTCAAATTCACAAACTCTTCTATCTTAGCTTCCCTTATCTTACGTGGGAAGAACCTATCTAGAAAATCATCTTGAAACACCTACCAACTTGTGGGAGTTGCATTGTCACCTCTACCATTCCTTCACATAACCACCCAATCATAAGCTACATCCTTCAATCTATAGGATACCAACTCTACACTCTCCTCCTTAGAAACATGCATAATTTGGGTTGTTCTTCTTTACCTCATCTAGAAAAAGCTATGAGTCCTCACCTGGCTTCTACCCAAATAACTCTGGCGGATTTATTCTCATGAAATCTTTGATTCTAGCTGCTGCTAAGTCACCATTCTGCTGAAGTGGGACTACAGCCTGATTCTGATGGTTGCCTTGAATTTTAGTAGTCACAGCTTGGGCTAACACCTAAAAAGAAGCCCTAAACTCAGCATGGGATACATTCTCATTCAAGGAATCTGCGGGATGGTTACCATTTTTTCGAGCATTTGCTCAATAAGGAGGAATTTTTTAACCGTCACGTGAAAGCATGTGTTTAAAGCAGATAGAGATACTGTAAGCACGATAGATGATGAAAGAAAGAGGTAATTTCCTAAGGATGTTCCATATCCTCTTGTTCATAAATGTGGCGCACTTCACACCCATGACCAAGACTCTATGTAGCGCAGTTTAACTGACTCCTAAAAAACTTAGGTTCTGATACTAAGTTTGTAACGCCTCAAAACCTGGTCCAGAGATGTCACATGATGCTCAAGACTAGAAGTAGCCTTAAGCTAACCCTGTCTGCATACTACTAAGCCTAAATCTCATAATAATGAAAGTATAGACATAAAAGTCATGCTAGAATGTGGAAACTGTCAGAAATATCTTAGAATAATGTCTGAAACATCAAAACTGAATAATCTAAATCAAAAATAGTAGTCTGACTAGCCTATACTACTAATAACTAGAGAGTCACTGGGACAAACCCCCAGCTAACTCGAATTGTCTGAAAAGAATACTGAAATTATGTAAACTACTAAGCTGCAAAATCTGAATGCATAAGTCCCCAACCTATGAGGACTCACCAACTATCAGATGTAGATGGAGATGATCGAGCTACTCACGCTGCTGATACTGAGCACCTGAATCTATATTATGAGACAATGTAGCACATAGATGTATATGTGGATCAGTACTTTTAGGATATATGAGTATGTAGGGGTGAATGCATAAGTAAAAAATTATCTCACAATCATCATTTATAAAATAATGCATGCTAAATGTAAATGATTCACATAAGCTGGAATATCTGAAATACTAAAATACGTAGCAATAAGGAGTAAAAAACACTTTATAAATCTCATGAGCCATAACACTTAGTTCTAAAAGCTGTACTTGTATTTTCTTTTTAAATCATACTGTGTAAGTGTAGAAAGGACTCACTCTTAAATCTAAAAGCTGAAAAGCTGAAAACTGTAGCGAAAGTCTTTCTGTAATGCATAGTCTAAATAAATTTGTGATCCTTTACACTTAGTTTTCTAAAATCTTTTCTGTAAATCTCTTTTGTTAGGCTTTACTATTTGGGAGAATACTTTGAAACTATTCTGAAAATATTTACTGATAGGGAAAATACTTTATTTGAAGCTTATTTGTAAGGAAGGTTCTCTTAACCAGCATAAACCATGTGAGCTACATGGAGTCTAACATCTCGTCCTCCTATGGAAGAAACCTCACGTTGGGGAGAGGTGTCATACTATTGCCAAAGAGTATAACCTGAGCTAAGTGGTCTCATCTGTATCTGTTATCCACATAGAAGTGAGAATAATCTAATAATTTGTACGTACGTTAGCTACGTAGTTCTATGGAAGTAAAATGTGCTAAACCCACACTTCCCACTCGCTGCTAAATACTACTCCCTTTTTATTTGCTACGTCCATTCTATTGGAAATCCACTTTTAAAACTAGCATAAGAGTTTATCTAAAACCAATTATACATTTATCTTAGTAAATCTATAAATAAAGATATTTTGAGTTCTGTAATCTATAATAATCTATAAAGTGGATTCCATAGCTAAACTGAGGATCAAAAGATCAAATCTTTTTTGAAAATCTGTAAATAATCTGCTCATAAGATGCTTAAAGTATCATCTTTCTTGAACTAATATTATTCTAGGTAATAACCCATGCATTAATCTCCTGTCCAAACATCATAATAACATGTTTGATAATGAAAACAATGATAATTCATCTAAAAAATCTGTAATTCACTGCAATAGGCATGAAAATATGAAAATAGACATGCAATTCATCTTTAAAATATCTTAAAACTCATAATCTTTCAAATAGCAATAATGGGAATGAACCCTAATTTAAAATTCATGTATAACCATTCAAAATCATATGAATTTGTAATTAAAAGCTTGGCTTTGGGCATAAAGATGGAAGAAGATACTTGTTCATAAAGCCCACATACCTTGATTGATGATTAGATGAAGAATCTTGAGTTATTGATTCCTAATTGAGCTCTTGGGGATGAGTTCTTGATTATCTTGTCTCGGGAATCCTCAATCTTAATCTTTCTTGGAGAATCAATGGAGGATTTTGATTTCTTGGAGAAGAAGCTTTGGAGTTCTAGAATTTTTGCTTTAGAGAAAATTGATGAATAATGGTCATAATAGGCTTAGAATGGGTTTAGTATTGGGTTATTCACGGATTGGAGCCTTGGGAATTGACCAAAATGCCCTCTTTAAAATTCTAGATGGATCTGGAAAAAGGAATTGGGATCCCGATATAATGGGCCACCGCGACGTGCCACTATCGTGGTGACTCACTGGAATTTGATGACTGAAAAATTGGGGACCTCCATGACGTAGAGCCATCGCATTGTCCCACTGAATTTTGATGATTAGGACCTGGAACTTTAACGCGACGCGCCACCATCGTGGTGCCATATAGAAATGCCATTTTGGCTACTGGCGCGACTCTCCAACATCGTGTTGGACTTTTGAAAATTGACAATTGGGAATGTGGACCTCTCTGCGATGTGCTAGTATCACTGAGGTCCACTAGAATGTGAAAATCGGGATTTTGTCAAGCTCCGCGACGTGCCAAGTGCCCAGGTAACACACTGTCAACTTAAAAATGCTCTAACTCCTCAACCAAGTGTCAAAATTGGGCGAATTTTGTATCGATGGAAATCTTATTCAATTTATCACATAATGGAAAGTCTAAATCTAAAAAATTATACATGAAATAAATATTATTCATTTTGAAAGCTATCCCTTAACATTCTAGGACGAATTCAAGCTAGGAAAAGTACAGGGTATTACATTAACTCTAAGTGTTTTTTCAGTTTTCGATGGCCGTTTCAAGTTTGTACATGTGAATGTCAATACTTAGTGATTTTTCAATTTTTATTTTTGGTCATTTCAGTCTTGAATTTAGTGATTTTTTGTTTGAGGTTTTGCTTTTGTGCAGAGTAAAAATAGGGACTCAAATATATAAGGGTCACAACAATAAATGTGACTCCCAATATGTCATTTAAGGCAACACGTGGGATCCTACATGATATTCTAGGTGTGGGTCTGTAATACCACGCATGTTTCTAAGCTAGGAGACGAACCATTTTTCCTACATATGAAATCTTCTATCCTGTGATTCATACTTGAGTACATGACTTACAATGAGTATCCTCGCGATAAGATTGCTTATGATTCGTTAATCATGTTCATATGAGTCACTTAAAGTAATACAAGCTAAGAGTTTTTGAATCAATCAAGTTTTAGTGTTCGATTTTGTGAGGGTCATATTTGAACTAGTATAACTCTATGTTAATGTTGTATTTCTTCCTATTTATACCCACCAAATTATAGAGAATCGAATTAGCTTTACAACAATACCAATTTCGCCTTAATTCAATACCCGAGGGAAAAGTTATGCCCATTTTCCTGAGATACAGTAAGGGTATGCGATTGGTTAGGCGCCGCCCAACCAAACTTTGGAGATTGGTTAGGCGCCGCCCAACCGGGCTTGTGCGATTACTTGGGCGCCGCCTAAGTCAGTTCAAAGTGCCAAAAAAACTCCTTTTTGAGTTATTTTGAGGGTAATTAAGTCTTTTAACACTCCTTACACTTCCCTAAACTTAACCCTACGAAATATATAGCTCCTAATTACATTACAACCCTACGAACATCTTAAGTTCATCATCCAAGAGCACTAAAAGAGAAAAACAACTAGGGTTAAATAATTAATCTTGAAGATCCAATTTCAAGGAAATTCTTCCGTCAATCATCAAGAATCTTCCTTCTAAGCTATGCGTGAGTTGATTCATGGACTCCTTCCATCCATGAAGCTCAAGAACCATCTTCTAAATTATGTATTATGATGCTTATGTTGTTGGTGGTTGATGTTCATGTGGTTGGAGTTTGATGATGCCTAAGATGGGATCTTTTTATATTTTGTGTAAGGATATGTGTAATACCCCGAGAAATTTTTCGTTGAAGTTTTGTGCGTAAACGTGTTGGGTTCTATCTTCTAGAATGAATTATAAATTTTCCGTGCAAGATGTCTTAGATTATGACCCACCATTGCGTAGAGTATTGAACAATATTTCCAACGATAAGTGGATCATATAAAACGGACACCCGAGCGACGAGTTATGAACATTCCGATCGAACCGTGAATAGTAGTGAACAGTAAAACGTGCAGGAAAAAAAGTACTGAGGCCTGGCGTATTTTTCCTCCAATTTTAAACGATCATAAGTCCTTGTACATAATGATCTGGGTGATCTACTATATATAAACGGAAAGATCTGCGAGTCTTCTTTCCGATGAAATTGGTTTCATCCAATTTTTCTATCGGAGCAAAAGGTTATGGTCAATCTACTTCAGCATATCAAAAGTGAATTTTTGGGTCAATTTCAAACGATCATAACTTCTCGTACACAATGATCTGGGTGAGATACTATATATCAACGAAAATATTTGAGAGTCCTCTTTCTAATGAAATTGGATTTATCCAATTTGAATATCGGAATAAAACGTTATGGTTGATCTACTTCAGACTATCAAAATAGTCCACCAAAGGACAGATGCGAAAATTATTTGATTTTTAGGGGCGTTTGGGTCATTCCCCCTCACCCAAAATCCGTCCAAACCCTATATTAAATCCTATTAGAAGCATTATATGTTATATTTCATCAAATTCCCTAAAAAAGAAAACCCTAAGCTCCTACTTCCAACTTCAAGAACCTCCAAAGTTCACCATTAATTCTGCAAATTTATTCATGATTCCAAGTTCATAGTTCAAGAACTCCAAGAACCATCATTCAAAGGCACGATTAACGTCTAAAAAATGAGTATCGATCTAAAGTTCATCATTCAAGGTATGTGGGGTTTTTCAACAAGAACTCTCTTTCGTTCTTGTGCCCAAATGTAATTTTCCTTACAAAGGCATGATTTTTATTTAATTTTATTATGAATTTGAAGCATGAACCCATATCTTACGATGATTATATGGGGTGATATAAAGCATGAATCTTGAACGATATTTATCATGATTTTGATATTTGGGTCGCGAACCCCATTTGAAATTGTGTTTTTGAGAAAATGTGTGTTATAAGCACGTTGATGTTGAATATTTGAGATGTTTTGAATGATTTGACCTTTTGGTCGTGAATGAGTTATTTTGAGATCGACTGTGAAAGAAATCCACGTTTTTATTGATTATGTTAAATGGGTAGAAAATTGGCTCACGATGAAAATTGTTGAAGTGTTTATTGTGGATTTTCTTTAATGTGAGCCTGAAGCCGATTTAAATTTCTGAGCTAAGTCCGGGAGTAATCATTAACACCGAGTGGGAGGTATAAAGTGACCTTACTTCCCTAGAACTACGTGCCCCCGTAGGATGTGAGCCTGAGGCTGATTTATATAGTGATCACTAGTGTTTTTTAATTGTTACTGGAAGTCCTACTCCAATGGCAAGGATAGGAAGGCTCTCCCCAACGTGGGTTGTACGTTGGACTCCATGTAGCTCACATGGTTTATGTCGGTTATAGGATCTCCCAATGTGTGTGTGTGTACTCTTCTATCTGAGATGAAAACATATTTGCTTAAAAGGATGAGTTTGAGAAAGTCATTATTCTTAAAAGATTTAAGGAATATATTCTAATGAGAATTGACATGAGATTTGATTGTTTTGATGATTTGAAATTGAGATGAAAGTGAATTGAGAACGTATTGTAATGACTCACTTGTTTTACTTTACTTGTATTATTCATCCATGATTTTGATAATTTAATTCGAGCTAAGTGAGTCATCTATATCATCTTGCATAATTTTATAAACTGTGATGATATTAAAATATTATTTTATATATGCATTGCACCCCCATATGCTCGGTAGCTTTCCATGGTACTGACCCACATATTCGTATGTGGGCTATATTTTCTCGGAATATAGGTACAAGGTATAGTTGCGCCATCGGATCAGTCAGTTTGTGGTATCCAGTGAGCAGGTGATGAGTCCTATTGATTCAAGGTCTTGGGTTAGTTATGCAGAGTTTATAGTGTTGTATTTTCTTTATTCAGTCATATTGAGTTGGGGTAGTCGGGAGTCATGACCCGGCTACCTACAGTCAGTACTAGTAGAGGCTTCATAGACAGTCAGTAGGAGTTGATGTATTTTGTTTCAATTTTGGTTGTCAAGGCAGAATTGTAATCCTGTAAAATTCCATTTTTTGTATCGATCAGATTCAGAAAAGAGTTAATTTCTGCTGAGTATGGATTTGTATTTTTATTTAGTTGCTTATGAGTTATGCCAGTAGAAGGGTTAGCTTGGGGTCACTTGTGACCCTAAGCACCGTGTGACGTCTCGGGACCCGATTTCGGGGCGTTACAATATGGTGGTATTTAATGTATAAATATGTGAAATTGGTGGTTGAATATTTGTAATCTTGATGAATCCACCTATGCCTAAGATATGCATGTAAGGTGTTTGTGAAAATACCTAAGGGAATAGAAAGCATGCTTTTATGACATAATGTCCTAAATGACTATTCCATGTTCTAAGTTTATGTTCAACGTGATCCCCATGCTATTGTCTTGAATTGAAGATGTTGTATGAGATGCTCATGATATTGTTGTGATATGGAATGACCATGTTATTGAAGTCATGCAAGTATATACATGTTGTGTGCATTCCCGATCATGTGATAGTTTGTTGAGAATCATTCTTATTATGAAATCCTTACTTATGATATTGTGAATTGTGGAGTCTACTCTTATGATCAAGTCAGTCATGTGTGTCAGTTTCCTTTCATCGAGTCCTGGGGGTACTTGTACCCAGAAACTATAGCAGTGTTCCTAGAGCTAGTGTCATGTTTCAAGATATCCTCAGTCAAGCTAAGCTCCATAGATTTCAGTTAGTCACGTGACTCAGAAAAACTCAGAAATCTCAGTAGTCCCAGTAGTTTCAGTACTCTCAGTCATACCTCAGATCTCAAGTAGCTTTTTCGTCAGTCAATGGAACTCAGTGAATTCAGCATAGTTCAGCTAAGAAAATATTATTAGCTCAGTTAATCAGTTTATAAATCAGTTCAGTTCAGTTAGTCAGTTCAGTGTAGTTAATCTTTTTAGAGTCTTTCAGTTGGGAGTAGGGACTAGCACCGAGCGAGTGCAGGGATGACGGTTTTTCCCGTTATAAAGGCAGAGCCGTTAGCAACAATTCCTGTACTCCAGAACTTCGTAGATAGCGCAGGACAGGAGTCACCCGTCAGATTAAGGCTATACTTGACTATTATATTGCCTTAGGCTTGATTTCCTGTTTAGGGTCACCCGTTAGAGAGGCTTGACCATAGTAGAGGTCTCTACCCGTGGCACGGTATTGACACCCTTCCAATCAGGGAAAAGATTGGACCCCACCAGTACAGTATCGGGGCATATCGGTTAGGTTACTACCTCCCACAGTCACAGTTACAGTTACAGTTTCAATATCAGTCTTCAGAGTAGAAATCAGGAATCAGGACTGTCAGATACAGTTATCGATCTCAGTAAGGAACTCAGATAGTTCCATTTATTCTTGGACCATCCCGTCAAATAGGCTTGGTCTCATATTCAGATGCTGATTATTAGATCTAGAGGTCACCCGACAGGTAGGCTTTATCTCAATCTCAGATTCAGTCGAGTATTCTCATTTTCAGTTTTAGAGATCACTCGTTATCTAGGACTGATCTCAGACTTAGATGTTCAGATACAGTTAGGAACTCAGATAGTTCCTTTGATTCTTGGACCATTTCTTCAGATAGGCTTGGTCCCATATTCAGATGCTTATTATTAGATCTAGAGGTCATTCGACAGACAGGCTTGATCTCAATCTCAGATTCAGTCGAGTATTCTTATTATCAGTTTCAGAGAACACTCATTAGCTAGGATTGATCTCAGACTTAGATGTTCAGATACAGTTTGAAACTCAGATAGTTTTCCCCAGAATTAGGACTGTTAGATATAGTCATCCATGCTATCAGTTATTCAGTATCTCAGTATCACGAAACTCACGTTGTCAGAGTTTAAACTCAAGTAGTCAGTATCTCCATGAGTTTAGTAGCAGTTACGTATGTATGTATGTATGTATGTATTCTCACGCTCATATTAGTCAGCGTGTTCATGCATATAAACCCCATGCGTTTAGCCTACCCCCACGTATACTCAGTACTTTAGTTGTACTGACGTATTTACTCTATGGTGCTTTCTTTTTATGGTACACAATAGGTTCTGAGGTGTAGATTCCAGATCAGAAGTAGCTGTTTAGTAAGAAGTGAGTCCTCATCTTTCGAGGACATGATCCTTATATTTATTATTCCAGTATTTCAGTTTATTTTCAGTTTAGGGAGTTAGTTGGAGACATGTTCCTTCAACTCCTTATTCAGACAGTTTAGAGGATTTCAGACGATTGTAGAGTTTTCAGATTTAGACTTCAGTATTTTCGGTTTTTTTTTGGTATTGTGATACCACCTTATTTAAGATATTTCATTATTAAAGATTGAACCTTACGCCCTCTTTGTTCATGTTTCTGCATTTTATATGTATATTATGTAGTTATAGGTACAAATATCAGTCATGGGTTAGCTTGTGGTCCTTCGGGGTCATGAGCACCATGTAGCATTTTGGTTTAGAAAATTGAGGCGTTACAAACTTGGTATCAGAGCCTAAGGTTCAATAGAGTCCTCGGAAGTCTGAAACCCGCATCTAGTAGTGTATTGTACATGGGTTTGTTGCATGCCACATTTATGTACAGGAGGCTATAAGATGTTTTAGGAAAAGTCTCTATTCTTCAGTATTCATCTCGTGCCAGTGAGCAGTCAAATTTGTATAGCTTGTTTTCTCATCCTTGCATCTATTCATGCAATCCAAAATCTCAGAGAATGTAACTATTTCAAGGTAAAACCTCCTAGTAGTTGCAAGTTCTGTCCATCTCATGCATTAGTTTCATACCCCCAAAGTTTATTTATAATCTAGTTCGTAGATGCCCTGTGCATCACCCCAGTATCTCAGCAAGGTAAACATTCCTAGAGGGACATAGTGTCCCAAGGGGGAGATACCCCACCTTTTCTTGATGCTTTCATGTTCCCGTTATAAATTAGTTATCAAGTGCCATGTCATAATCAGTCAAGCTTTCAAGAGTCATCTTAGTCAGATATGCAGGCATTAGATATACGTGTTCAGTAGAGAAAGTACTATTTATCAGTATCTTCACTCATACATTTACATATCATGTCAGTTATGTAATCATGCATCAGATATGCATGGATTCATCCTTTCAGTTGTGCATCAGATATGCATTCTCATTTTGAGAAAACTCACTTTATTAGAATCCTCAGTCTTATATTCATGAATCAGCTTCCCATGCATCAGATATGCATGTTCAGTATGTTGTGCTCAGCTTTCAGTCATGTCAGTCATGAAACCATCTTTAAGTAGTGTATGTCTTGTACGTAGTTCATCTTATCATCTCTCCCGCTTCAGTTAATTTCCATTCGAGGACGAATGTTCCCAAGGGGGAGATATTGTAATACCCGCATTTTTCTAAGCTAGGAGACGAACCATTTTTCCTACATATGAAGTCTCTTATTCTGTTATTCATACTTGAGTACATGAGTTACAATTAGTATCCTAGAAATAAGATATCTTATGATGCATTAAGCATGTTCATATGAGTCACTTAACGTAATACAAGCTAAGAGTTTTTGAATCCATCAAGTTTTAGTGTTTGATTTCGTAAGGGTCATATTTGAACGAGTATAACTCGATGTTAATGAGGTATTTTTTCATATTTCTACCCACTAAATTATAGAGAATCGAATTAGCTTTCCAACGATACCAATTTCGCCTTAATCCAATACCCGAGCGAAAAGTTATGCCCATTTTCGTGAGAGACAGTAAGGGCATGCGATTGGTTAGGCGCCGCACAACAAAACTTAGGCGATTGGTTAGGCGCCGTCCAACCTGGCTTGTGCGAATACTTGGGCGCCGCCTAAGTCAGTTCCAAGTGCCAAAAACACTCCGTTTTGAGTTAGTTTGAGGGTAATTAAGTATTTTAACACTCCTTACACATCCCTAAACTTAGCCCTATTAAATATATAGCTCCTAATTACATTACAACCCTACTAACATCTTAAGTTCATCATCAAAGAGCACTAAAATAGAAAAACAACTAGGGTTGCATAATTAACCATGAAGATCCAGTTTCAAGGATATTCCTCCGTCAATCATCAAGAATCTTCCTTCTAAGGTATGCGTGAGTTGATTTATGGACTCCTTCCATCCATGAAGCTCAAGAACCATCTTCTAAATTATGTATTATGATGTTTATGTTGTTGGTGGTTGATGTTCATGTGGTTGGAGTTTGATGATGCCTAAGATGGGATCTTTTTATGTTTTGTGTGAGGATATGGTGGTATTTAATGTATAAATATGTGAAATTGGTGGTTGAATATTTGTAATCTTGATGAATCCACCTATGCCTAAGATATGCATGCAAGGTGTTGGTGAAAATACCTAAGGGAATAGAAATCATGCTTTTATGACATAATAAGTCCTAAATGACTATTCCATGTTCTAAGTTTATGTTCAACGTGATCCCCATGCTATTGTCTTGAATTGAAGATGTTGTATGAGATGTTCATGATATTGTTGTGATATGGAATGACCATGTTATTGAAGCCATGCAAGTATATACATGTGGTGTGCATTCCCGATCATGTGACAGTTTGTTGAGAATCATTCTTATTATGAAATCCTTACTTATGATATTGTGAATGGTGGACTCTATTCTTATGATCAAGTCAGTCATGTGTGTCAGTTTCCTTCCATCGAGTCCTGGGGGTACTTGTACCCGAAAACTATAGTTGTGTGCCTAGATCTAGTGTCATGTTTCAAGGCATCCTCAGTCAAGCTATGCTCCATAGATTTCAGTTAGTCACGTGACTCAGAAAAACTCAGAAATCTCAGTAGTTCAATAGTCGCACTAGTTTCAGTACTCTCAGTCAGACCTCAGATCTCAAGTAGCTTTTTCGTCAGTCAATGGAACTCAGTGAATTCAGCTTAGTTCAGCTAAGAAAATATTATCAGCTCAGTTAATCAGTTTATAAATCAGTTCAGTTCAGCGCAGTTAATCTTTTTAGAGTCTTTCAGTTAGGAGTAGGGACTAGCACCGAGCGAGTGTAGGGATGGCGGTTTGTCCCGTTATAAAGGCAGAGCCATTAGCAGCAATCCCTGTACTCCAGAACTGCGTAGCCAGTGCAAGACAGGAGTCACCCGTTAGATTAAGGCTATACTTGACTATTATATTGCTTTAGGCTTGATTTCCTGTTCAGGGTCACCCGTCAGAGAGGCTTGACCATAATAGAGGTCTCTACCCGTGGCACGGTATTGACACCCTTCCAATCAGGGCAAAAATTAGACCCCACCAGTACAGTATCGGGGCATGTTGGTTAGGTTACTACCTCCCACAGTCACAGTTACAGTTACAGTTTCAGTATCTATCTTCAGAGTAGAAATCAGAAAACAGGACTATCAGATACAGTCATCGATATCAGTAAGGAACTCAGATAGTTCCATTGATTCCTGGACCATCCCATCAGATAGGCTTGGTCCCATATTCAGATGTTTATTATTATATCTACAGGTCACCCGATAGGTAGGCTTTATCTCAATCTCAGATTCAGTCGAGTATCCTCATTATCAGTTTCATAGATCACTCATTAGCTAGGACTGATCTCAGACTTAGATGTTCAGATACAGTTAGGAACTCAGATAGTTCCATTGATTCCTGGACCATCCCTTTAGATAGGCTTGGTCCCATATTCAGATGCTTATTATTAGATCTATAGGTCACTCGGCAGACAGGCTTGATCTGAATCTAATATTCAGTCGAGTATTCTCATTATCAGTTTTAGAGATCCCTCATTATGTAGGACTGATCTCAGACTTAGATGTTTAGATACAGTTTGGAACTCAAATAGTTTTCCCCAGAATTAGGACTGTTAGATACATTCATCGATGTTATCAGTCATTCAGTATCTCAGTATCACGAAACTCATGTTGTCAGAGTTCAAAATCAAGTAGTCAGTATCTCCACGAGTTCAGTAGCATTTACATATGTATGTATGTATGTATTCTCACGTTCATATTAGTTAGCATGTTCATGCATATAAACCCCATGCATTTATCCTACCCCCACGTATACTCAGTACTTTAGTTGAACTGATGTATTTACGCTATGGTTCTTTCTTTTTATGTTACACCATAGGTTCTGAGGTGTAGATTCCAGATCAGCAGTAGAAGTTTAGTAAGCAGTGAGTCCTCATCTTTCGAGGACATGATCGTTACATTTATTATTCTAGTATTTCAGTTTATTTTCAGTTTAGGGAGTTAGTTGGAGACATGTTCCTTCAACTCCTTATTCAGACAGTTTAGAGGCTTTCAGACGATTTTAGAGTTTCAAATTTAGACTTTAGTATTTTCGGTTTTGTTTTGGTACTGTGATACCACCTTATTTCAGATATTTCATTATTCAAGATTGAACCTTACTCCCACTTTGTTCATGTTTCCGCATTTTATATGTATATTATGCAGTTACAGGTACAGCTATCAGTCATGGGTTAGCTTGTGGTCCTTCGACATAAGAACCGTGTAGCGTTCCAGTTCAGAAAATTGGGGCGTTACAGGGTCCCTAAACCACATATCATGCGTGCTTATCAACACAACAAATGATGCACGCCACGCTAGACATTCTGCATCACTTTTCCTTTATTAGTTTTCAATGCATATTCATTCCCGAGGTTTTCTCACTTTAATTTTCATTCCGTACTTATTCCCTAGGTTGTTCATGTGAATGATTAATGCTAAGTGTTTTTTTAGTTTTCTATGGCTGTTTCAGGTTTATTCACGTGAATTTCAATACTTAGTGCTTCGTTAGTTTTTGATTTTGTTAATTTCAATCGAGAATTTAGTGCTTTTTCATTTGAGGTTTACATTTTTGCAGAGTAAAAATAAGGACTCAAACAAATAAATGGTCTCAACAATTAATGTGACTCCCAACACGTGGGTGGCTCTATGACATTCGCGGTGTGAGTCCCTTAACGACACACCATGCTTGCCTATTACCACAACAAATCATGCATGACACTCTAGACATCCTACATCACTTTTTCTTATAAAGTTTTCAATGCATATTCATTCACGAGGTTCTTTCCACATGAATTTTCAGTCCATGCTCATTCCCTAGGTTGTTCACGTGAATTTTTAAGGTTAAGTGCTATTTCAATTTTCGATGGCCGTTTCAAGTTTGTTCATGTTATTTCAATAGCTAGTGATTGTTAAGTTTTCAATTTTGGCTATTTCAGTCTAGAATTTAGTGCTTTTTCGTTTGAGATTTTAATTTTGTGTAGAGTAAAAATAGGGACAACAACAAATAAGGGGTCACAAAAATTAATGTTCTTTTTTAGTTTTGTTTTTATGCATAATTAAAGTGGGGACTCGAACAAATAGGGGATTGCAACAATTAATACGACTCATATTATGTCATATTTAAGACAATACGTAGGAACCTGCATGACATTCTAGGCACAGGCTCTACACGACACATGCACTAAGTGTGCAGGACACACAGGGCATCATACATCTCTTTTCTTTTGAAAATTTTCAATATATATTGATTCCCGTGGTTTTTTCACGTGAATTTTCTGTACTTAGTGTTCTTTGAATTTTTGATTTTGATCGTTCCAGTCTTGCCTTTTTGCATAGAGGAAAATTGTTGGTTTGTGTTTTTTGCTTTTGTGCAGAATAGTAGTTGGAACTCAAACAAATAATGAGAAGTGACAATTAATGTGATGCCCAATATTTCATATTCAAGGTAACATGTGAGAGCTTGCATGACACAACAAATCATGCACGACACGCTAGGCATCGTGCAACACGTTTCCTTTTTCAGTTTTCAATGCATATTCATTCTCGCGGTTTTTTCACGTGAATTTTCAGTCCGTGCTTATTCCTTAGGTTGTTCACGTGATTTTTTCACGCTAAAGGCTTTAACAGTTTTCGAAGGCCATTTCAGGTTAGTTCACGTGAATTTCAATACTTAGTGCTTTTTTTGTTTTCAGTTTTGGCCATTTCAGTCTAGAATTTAAGTGCTTTTTCCTTTGAGGTTTGCTTTTATGCAGAGTAAGAATAGGCACTCGGACAAATAAGGGGTCACGACAATTAATGTGACTCCCAATATGTCATTTAAGGTAACACGTGAGAGCCTGCACGACATTCTTGGTGTGGGTCCATAAACGACACACCATGCGTGCCTATAACCACAAAAATCATGCACGACCCTCTAGGCATCCTGCATCACTTTTCCTTTGTTAATTTTCAATGTATTTTCATTCCTAAAGTTTTTTCACGTGAATTTTCAGTCCGTTCTTATTCCCTAGGTTTTTCACGTGAATTTTTAACGCTAAGTGTTTTTTCCATTTTCGATGGCCGTATTAGGTTAGTTCACGTGAATTTCAATACTTAGTGCTTTGTTAGATTTTGATTTTGTCCATTTCAATCTAGAATTAGTGTTTTTTCATTTGAGGTTTTGCTTTTGTGCAGAGTAAAAATAGGGACTCGAATAAATAAGGGGTCTCGACAATTAATGTGACTCCCAATATGTCATATTTAAGGAAACACGTGGGAGAATCTACGACGTTCTAGATGTGGGTCCCTAAATGACACACCAAGCGTGCCTATTACCACAACAAATCATGCACGACACGCTAGACATCCTGCATCACTTTTCCTTTTTTAGTTTTCAATGCATATTCATTCCCGAGGTTCTTTTCACGTGAATTTTCAATCCATGCATATTCCCTAGGTTGTTCACGTAAAATTTTAATGCTTAGTGCTTTTTCAATTTTCGATGGTCGTTTCAGGTTTGTTCATGTGATTTCAAATGTTAGTGCTCTTTTAGTTTTAAATTTTGGCTATTTTAGTCTAGAATTTAGAGTTTTTTCGTTTGAGGTTTTACTTTTCAGCAAAGTAAAAATAGGGACTCAAACAAATAAGGGGTCGCGACAAATAATGTGCTTTTTTAGTTTTGTTCTTATGTATAATTGAATTGGGGACTCGAACAAATAGGGGATTGCAACAATTAATGTTACTCATCACATGTCATATTTAAGGCAATACGTAGGTGCCTGCATGACATTCTAGGCACGGGTTCTACACGACACACGCACTATGTGTGCATCCTACATCACTTTTCTTTTTTCATTTTTCAATATATATTTATTCCCGTTGTTTTTTCATGTGAATTTTCTGTACATAGTTCTTTTTTAATTTTTGATTTTGATCATTTCAGTATTGAGATTTTGCCAAGAGGAAAATTTTTGGTTTGTGTTTTTTGCTTTTGTGCAGAATAGTAGTTGAAACTCGAACAAATAAAAAGAAGTGACAATCATTGTGACACTCAATATGTCATATTTAAGTTAACACGTGGGAGCTTGCATGACACAACAAATCATGTACGACATGCTAGGCATCCTGCATCACTTTTCCTATTTTAGTTTTCAATGCATATTCATTCCCGCTGTTTTTTCATGTGAATTTTCGGTCTGTGCTTATTCCCTAGGTTGTTATGTGGATATTTAACGCTAAGTTCTTTTTCAGTTTTCAATGGCCGTTACAGGTTTTATCACATGAATTTCAATAGTGCATTTTTAGTTTTCTATTTTGGCCATTTCAGTCTAGAATTTAGTGTTTTTTCATTTGAGGTTTTGCTTTTGTGCAAAGTTAATATAGGGACTCACACTAATAAGGGGTCACGACAATTAATGTGACTTCCAAAATGTCATTTAAGGCAACACATGCGAGCCTGCAGACATTCTAGATGGTTGTTCCTAAACGACACACCATGCGTGCTTATCACAACACCAAATCATGCACGACATGTTAGGCATCCTGCATCATTTTTTCTTTTTTAGGTTTCAATGCATATTCATTCTCGAGGTTTTTTCACTTGAATTTTTAGTCTGTGCTTATTCCCTAGGTTGTTCACGTGAATTTTTAACGCTAAGTGTTATTTTAGTTTTTGATGGCCGTTTCAGGTTTGTTCACGTAAATTTCAATACTTAGTGGTTTATTAGTTTTCAAATTTTGTCCATTTCAATCGAGAATTTAGTGCTTTTTTGTTTGAGGTTTTGCTTTTGTGCAGAGTAAAAATAGGGAATCAAACAAATAAGGGGTCGCGACAATTAATGTGACTCCCAATATGTCATATTTAAGGCAACACATGGGAGCCTCCACGAAATTCTAGGTGTGGGTCCCTAAACGACACACTATGCTTGCCTATTACCACAACAAATCATGCACGACACCTAGACATCCTGCATCACTTTTCCTTTTAAAGTTTTCAATGCATATTCATTCCCGAGGTTCTTTTCAATTGAATTTTAAGTCCATGCTTATTCCCTAGGTTGTTCACGTGAATTTTTAACGCTAAGTGCTTTTTCAATTTTCAATGGCCGTTTCAAGTTTGTTCAGGTTATTTCAATAGTTAGTGCTTGTTAAGTTTTCGGTTTTGGCCATTTCATTCTAGAATTTACTGCTTTTTCGTTTGAGATTTTAATTTTGTGCAGAGTAGAAATAGGGACCCAAACAAATAAGGGGTCACAAAAATTAATGTTCTTTTTTAGTTTTGTTTTTATGCATAATTGAAGTGGGAACTCGAATAAATAGGGGATTGCTACAATTAATACGACTCAAAATATGTTATATTTAACACAATACGTAGGAGCCTGCATGACATTCCAGGCACGGGCACTACACGACACACGCACTATATGTGCACGACACGCAGGGCATCCTACATCTCTTTTCTTTTTAAAATTTTAAATATATATTGATTCCTGTGGTTTTTTCACGTGAATTTTTAGTACTTAGTGTTTTTCGGATTTTCGATTTTGATCGTTCCAGTCTTGAGTTTTTGCCTAGAGGAAAAATTTTGGTTTGTGATTTTTGCTTTGTGCAGAATAGTAGTTGGAACTCAAACAAATGATGAGAAGTGACAATTAATGTGACGCCCAATATGTCATACTTAAGGTAACATGTGAGAGCTTGCACGACACGACAAATCATGCACAACATGCTAGGCATCCTGCAACACGTTTCCTTTTTCAGTTTTCAATGCTTATTCATTCTCGCGGTTTTTCACGTGAATTTTCAGTCCGTGCTTATTCCCTAGTTTTTTCACGTGAATTTTTAAGTCTAAGTTCTTTTACAGTTTTCGATGGCTGTTTCAGGTTAGTTCACGTGAATTTCAATACTTAGTGCTTTTTTTGTTTTCGGTTTTGGACATTTCAGTCTAGAATTTAAGTGCTTTTTTGTTTGAGGTTTTAATTTTGCGCGGAGTCAAAATAAGGACTCGAACAAATAAGGGGTCACGACAATTAATGTGACTCTCAATATGTCATTTAAGATAACACATGGGAGCTAGCATGACATTCTTGGTGTGGGTCCCTAAACGACACACCATGCGTGCCTACAACTACAACAAATCATACACGACACTCTAGGCATACTAGTCACTTTTCCTTTGTTAGTTTTCAACGTACATTCATTCCTGAGGTTTTTTTCTCTTGAATTTTTTGTCCATGCTTATTCCCTAGGTTTTTCACGTGAATTTTTAACGCTAAGTGTTTTTTCCATTTTCGATGGCCGTTTTAGGTTGTTAGTTCACGTGAATTTCAATACTTAGTGCTTTGCTAGTTTTTTATTTTGGCCATTTCAATCTATAATTTAGTGATTTTTAATTTGAGGTTTTGGCTTTGTGCATAGTAAAAATAGGAACTCGAATAAATAAGGGGTCGCGACAATTAATGTGACTCCCAATATGTAATATTTAAGGAAACACATGGGAGCCTCCACGACATTCTAGATGTGGGTCCCCAAGCGACACACCATGCGTGCCTATTACCACAACAAATCATGCACGACACTCTAGACATCCTGCATCACTTTTCCATTTTTAGTTTTCAATGCATATTCATTCCCGAGGTTCTTTTCACATGAATTTTCAATCCATGCTTATTCCCTAGGCTGTTCACGTGAATTTTTAACGCTAAGTGCTTTTTCAATTTTTGATGGTCGTTTCAGGTTTGTTCATGTGATTTCAATTGTTAGTGTTTTTTTAGTTTTCAGTTTTGGATATATTAGTCTAGAATTTAATGCTTTTTCGTTTGAGGTTTTACTTTTTTGCATAGTAAAAATAGGGACTCGAACAAAAAAGGGGTCGCGACAATTAATGTGCTTTTTTAGTTTTGTTCTTATGCATAATTGAAGTGGGACTCAAACAAATAGGGGATTGCAACAATTAATGCGACTCATAGAATGTCATATTTAAGGCAATACGTAGGAGCCTATATGACATTCTAGGCACGGTCTCTACACGACACACGCACTATGTGTGCATCCTACATCACTTTTCTTTTTCCATTTTTCAATATATATTGATTCCCGTGGTTTTTCAGGTGAATTTTCAGTAATTAGTGTTTTTTTTAATTTTTTATTTTTATCGTGTCAGTCTTGAGTTTTTGCCTAGAGGAAAATTTTTGGTTTGTTTTTTTTGCTTTTGTGCATAATAGTAGTTGGAACTCGAACAAATAATAAGAAGTGACAATTATTGTGCCACCCAATATGTCATATTTAAGTTAACACGTGGGAGCTTGCTTGATAGAACAAATCATGCACGACATGCTAGGCATCCTGCTTCACTTTTCCTTTTTTATTTTTCAATACATATTCATTGCCGTTGTTTTTTCACGTAAATTTTCAATCTGTGCTTATTCCCTAGGTTGTTCATGTGAATTTTTAACGCTAAGTGCTTTTTCCAGTTTTCGATGGTCGCTTCAGGTTTGTTCACATGAATTTCAATACTTAGTTCTTTTTTAGTTTTCGATTTTGGCCATTTCATTATAGAATTTAGTGCTTTTTCGTTTGGGGTTTTGCTTTTGTACAAAGTTAATATAGGAACTTGGACTAATAAGGGGTCACGACAATTAATGTGACTCCCAATATGTCATTTAAGGCAGCACGTGGGAGCCTGCAAACATTCTAGATGTGGGTTACAAACAACACACCATGCGTGCCTATCACCACAACAAATCACTCTCGACATGCTAGGCATCCTGCATCACTTTTCCTTTTTTAGTTTTCAATGCATATTCATTCCCGAGGTTTTTTCAATAGAATTTTTAGTCTGTGCTTATTCCCTATGTTGTTCACGTGAAATTTGAACGCTAAGTGTTTTTTTAGTTTTTGATGTCCGTTTCAGGATTGTTCACATGAATTTCAATAGTTAGTGCTTTATTAGTTTTCAATTTTTTCCATTTCAATCGAGAATTTAGTGTTTTTTTGTTTGAGGTTTTGCTTTGTGCAGAGTAAAAATAGGGACTCAAACAAATAAGGGGTCACGATAATTAATGTGACTTCCAATATGTCATATTTAAGGCAACACGTGGGAGCCTCCGCGATATTCTAGGTGTGGGTCCCTAAACGACACACCATGCATGCCTATTACCACAACAAATCATGCATGATACGCTAGACATCTTGCATCACTTTTTCTTTTTTAGTTTTCGATGCATATTCATTCCCAAGGTTCTCTTCACATGAATTTTTAGTCCATGCTTATTCCCTAGGTTGTTCACGTGAATTTTTAACGCTAAGTGCTTTTTTTAATTTTCGATGGCCGTTTCAGGTTTGTTCATGTGATTTCAATAGTTAGTGTTTTTTTAGTTTTTGGTTTAGGTCATTTCAGTCTTGAAGACTACCTAAAAGAGTGCACAAGCTCAAGTCTGAAGAAGGCCTAAAACCGTCCTTTGGTGCACTTAGGGGGTGGGGGGTGGGGCTTTGGGAGCCCTTTAATGAAAGGTCTCTTTTGTCATTTGTCTATTTTTGTAATGTTGTATAAATAGAACATTGTAGGGTTTAAGTCCATTAGTTTTTGTATGCTATTGAAAGAACTCTTCTTTTAGAGAAAGAGAGAGTCCAAAATCGAAACTAGGGCATAGCACAATGGTGGAATCACTTGTGTGTTGCATCTGCTTAATACGTTGGTGCTTGGATGCTGGACGCCTCTCTTGTGTTATTTTTAGATATAGGTGATTGTACTGTGTGGAGTTAAGGGTCGAATAATATCACAAGTTCTTGGGTTCTTAAGATTGTACCTCCATTTGTCTATCTTTTTATCTTTACTTCCTTGTAATTATTGGTTCTTATGTTAGTATAATCCATTTGTGTTCTCTTCATTGTAACCATGTGTTGTTTTTATTATTATCTTGTTCTTCATCTTGTTGGTTACATGTAGTTTTGTTTGACTGCCTTGGTGTAATAAACACCTTATAATCTCTTTATTCTTGCCTAGTTAGTGAATCCTAGAGGGGTCACCAAAGAAGTCCTCAGTTTCTAAGACTTGTGGACTATTTTGGTGTATGTTTTAGTGACTTCTTTGGAATTCTCGTATCATTTGGTATCAGAGAATGACTTGATTTTATTCTCACAAGATCAAATCTTGGGCTTGCTTGTTAGAAAAATCAGAAAAAAAATTAGAAGTGTTCTTGTGTTTGTGTTCTTGGCCGAGAGGTGTAGACATTGTTGTTATTGTTTTAGCCAACAGATTGTGACTAGATCTAGTAGAAATTTTGTTTATCTAGTGTGTTTCTTGTGTTGGCTTCTTTCTCACTAACACAAAGGTGTCTAGATCTAAAGTTGAACTTAAAAATGGTTGCACTGTTGATTTGAACTTGAGTTGGTCGTATGGTGATGTTGTTGTAGTTCTTGAAAAATTGTTGTTGTGTTCATATCGTTCTTCACCTATTCTCATACATTAACCCACATAAAGTGTAAATAGATCCCAAAATTTGTAAATCTAGTTGTGAGAATACTTGAACTCATCACTTCCTGGACTGGACAACCACTTTTCAACTACTTTTTCTTAAATTAAGGGCCTTGTTTTGTGGAACTAGTACAAGCCAAGTCTCACATTTTTTGAGATTGAATTTGAAAAAGGGTTAAGACTTGTATCCCCCCCCCCCATTACCAATTGCCTTCCATTCCAAATTGTGTGAAGATTAAAATTTCAAGTTTGTGACAACAATTTGTGTGGGACCAAGACCAATTACATGCTACCACATCACCCTTTCTACTGTTCACGTCAATATTAATCTCAAATTTGAAATTTTTAGTTCTAATTGTTGACTCTTGGTTTCATTAGTTTATCCTAGAACTAATTAACAAACTTGTAAACTCCTACTAGATTGTCAATTAGTCCTTCGAATCCATTGTTCGTGTTTACATTTTCTTTGTGATTTGTCGTTTTGAAAATCGTAGTACTTCTTTATTCAAGTTCAGACATTACTTCCTTGAGTAGTAAAATAAAAGAATCCATTCTGACTAAGGAGTATACTTACTCTTCAACTCACCACGAGCTACAAGCTGACTTGGAAACGTTTGTGAAATCAAGTGAGAGACCACAAAGTGTGAGATAGTGAAGTGAGGTTGTTTTGAACTAACGTGTGTTTTGTGTTGTAGGTTTTGTATTGTATTGTTGTGCGTGACATTGCGGACTGATTTGGTGTCTTGATTGGACCGTAACTTGAAGGATTATTTTTCGTACAACCATAATGGAACCCGAGGCTTCAAATGCTCAAACAATGGACAATAATGCCATCAATCTCATTTTGGCTGGTCTTGAAACTATGTCCTGAGATGTGGCAAGGTTGAATGTGGGTCTTGAGAAATTAGATACGGATGTGGCATCAATGAGTTGGAGATTAGGACGTGTGGAAAGACAAAGGAGTCGACCTTCCACCCCTCAGAACATTTCCCCAACTAATACTCCCGTGACCTTCTACAAAATGCTCTATCCACCAATTTCCACACATTAAACCAATCTTTAATCTCGAAGCCAAAAATAAGATAGACCAATCCATCCTCCACTCCAACAAGTCCAATAAGAAGGGCTTGGAACCCAAATACCACCACCAAACCCGAACCCTCCCATCCTAAATCCACTTGACCAAAGACCTCACTATCCAAATCCAATCCCGCCACTATAAGCTCCACTTATCCCAAATAGACCCATCCATGTTGAAGGCTATGGTAGGGGAGGACAATATGATGGTTATGGGTCGTATGATGATGCTTACGTGAGAGGGGAAGATATATGGGGAAGGCATGGTGATCCGAGGGAAGTTCATGTCTGAGAAGGTAGAGTTAATCATTGGAACCAACAAGGTAACCAAAACCATGATGTAAGGATAAACTCCATAAAAGTTAGCCTTCCATTCTTCAAGGGTGAGAGTGATACCGAAGCTTATCTTGCTTGGGAGTCATTGTGTGACAAGATATTCCAACTTAATGATCTCACCGAGGAAAAGAAGAGTTGATATGTGATAGCTCACTTTGAAGGGTATGCTAATATGTGGTGGGAGTATGTTAAACGGTTAGGAAATGAGATGATCGGGGACAACCACCTCCTTGGTTTTGGTTGAAGAACCTTATACGGCAAAGGTACTTGCCCAAGACTTATAGACATGATCTCTTTACCAAATTGTACAATTTGAGGCAAGGGAGAAAGAGTTCCATGGGTTACTACGATGAATTTCAACAATTGATGTTGAAACTTGACCACCAAGGAGATCTAGTAAATCATGACATTGTGCGCTTCAAGGTTGGGTTAAACGAGGACATCTCCACTCGCATTACTCTTCACAAATTCAACACCATAGATGGCATCTTCCAAGCGGCTTTAGAGGTTGAGAGAGAGCTCAAAGAAGGCTCATTCATATCTGCCCAACCCGAGGCCAGCAAGGTTGTCCTAAAACATCCTCCGAGGTATAAAGGTAAAGTGAATTCTACTTCCAATCACAAAGGAAATCAATGCTTCACGTGTCAAGGTTGGGGGTACAAGGCTAGTGAGTGCCTAAACCAGATCAATGTAATCCAAAGAGAGGGAAAATTTTATTATCTTGTAGAAGAGGTGGGCATTAAATTGGTTAAGAGTGATTGCAAATAGCAATATGGAGAGCAAGAACAAGCCTAAGTACAAAATGAAGAGTACAGAGAAGATGTGTAGCACAAGAAGGAGATTGTACAGTGCCTTTGTAAAAGAGGTGAGCCCGTGAATTTGTGGTAAAATTCCTCTCAAGATGGAGAGGATGATACAAGTATGATCTTGACCATGGACACTTTTTTGAGTATTTTGAAGTCTACCTAAAAGAGTTCACAAGCACAAGTGTAAAGGATGCCCAAACCCGTCCTTTGGTGCACTTAAGAGGAGGGGGGGGGGACTTGGGAGCCCTTTAATGAAAGGGCTCTTTTGTCATTTGTCTTTTTTGTCATTTGCTTGATACGTTGGTGCTTGGGTGGTGGAAAACTCTCTTGTTTCATTGTAAGAGATAGGTGATTGTAGTGTGTGGTGTTAAGGGTCCAAGAATATCACAAGTTCTTGGGTTCTTAAGATTATACCTCCATTTGTCCATCTTCCTATCTTTACTTCCTTGTAATCATTGGTTCATATGTTGGTATAATCTATTTGTGTTCTCGACATTGTAACTGTGAGTTGTTGTTATTGTTATCTTGTTCTTCATTTTGTGGGTTAAATCTAGTTTCGGTTGGCTGCCTTGGTGTAATAAACACCTTGTAATCTCTTTATTCTTGTCTAGTTAGTGAATTCGAGAGGGGACACAAAAGAGGTCCTCGGTTTCTAAGACTTGTGGACTATTTTGGTGTATGTGCCAGTGTCTTCTTAGTCTTTCTCATATCAAATAGGGACTCGAACAACAAGGTGTCGCAACAATTAATGTGTTTTTTTAGTTTTGTTTTAATGTATAATTGAAGTGGGGACTCGAACAAATAGGGAACTGCAACAATTAAAATAAATCATAGTATGTCATATTTAACGCAATATGTAGGAGCCTGCATGACATTCTAGGCACGGGCTCTACACAACACACGCACTATATATGCACGACACGCAGGGCATCTAGCATCACTTTTTTTTCAATTTTTAATATAAATAGATTCCTGTGATTTTTTCACGTGAATTTTCAGTACTTAATATTTTTTTAATTTTTAATTTTGATCGTTTCAGTCTTGTGTTTTTGCCTAGAGGAAAATTTTTCTTTGCTTTTGTTAAGAATAGTAGTTGGAACTCGAACAAAAAATGAGAAGTGCCAATTAATGTAACGCCCAATATGTGATATTAAAGGTAACACGTGGGAGCTCGCAAGACACAACAAATCATGCACGATACGCTAGGCATCCTGCATCACTTTTCCTTTTTCAGTTTTCAATGCATATTCATTCCTGTGGTTTTTTCACGTGAATTTTCAGTCAGTGCTTACTCCCTAGGTTGTTCACGTGAAATTTTAATGCTAAGTGCTTTTTTAGTTTTGGATGGCCATTTCAGGTTTGTTCACGTGAATTTCAATACTTAGTGCTTTGTTAGTTTTCAATTTTGGTCATTTCAGTCTAGAATTTAGTGCTTTTTGGTTTGAGGTTTTGCTTTTGAGCAGAGTAAAAATAGGGACTCGAACAAATAAGGGGCTGCGACAATTAATACGACTCCCAATATGTCATATTCAAGGCACCAAGTGGGAGCCTCCACGACATTCTTGGTGTGGGTCCCTAAATGATACACCATGCATGCCTATTACCACAACAAAACATGCACGACACACTAGGCATCCTGCATCCCTTTTCCATTTTCAGTTTTCAATGCATATTCATTCCAGCGGTTTTTTACGTGAATTTGCAGTTCGTGCTTATTCCCTAGGTTGTTCACGTTAATTTTTAACACTAAGTGTTTTTTCAATTTTCGATGGCAGTTTCATGTTTGTTCACGTGATTTAAATAGTCAGTGCTTTTTAGTTTTCGGTTTTGGCCATTTCAGTCTAGAATTTAGTGTTTTTTTCGTTTAAGGTTTTGCTTTTGTGCAGAGTAATAATAGGGACTTGAACAAATAAGGAGTCGCGACAATTAATGTTGTGTTTTTAGTTTTATTTTTTTGCATAATTGAAATAGGGACTCGAACAAATAGGGGATTGCAACAATTAATGCGACTCATAATTTGTCATATTTAAGGCAATACGTCGGTTCCTGCATGACATTCTAGGCATGGGATCTACACGTCACACACACTATCTGTGCACAACACGCAGGGCATCCTTCACCACTTTTATTTTTCCAATTTTCAATATATATTGATTCCCATGTTTTTTTTCGTGTGAATTTTCAGTACTTAGTGTTTTTTAAATTTTTGATATTGATTGTTTCAGTCTTGATTTTTGCCTAGAAGAAAAATTTTGGTTTGTGTTTTGTGCTTTTGTACAGAATAGTAGTTGGAACTCGAACAAATAATGAGAAGTGACAATTAATGTGACTCCCAATATGTCATATTTAAGGTAACACGTGGGAGCTTGCATGACACAACAAATCATGTACGACACGCTAGGCATCCTGCATAACTTTTCCTTTTTCAGTTTTCAATGCATATTCATTCCCACAATTTTTCACATAAATTTTCAGTCTGTGCTTATTCCATTGTTTGTTCATCTGAACTTTTAATGCTAAGTGCTTTTTTAGTTTTCGATGGCCGTTTCAGGTTTGTTCACGTAAATTTCAATACATAGTGCTTTTTTAGTTTTCGGTTTTGGCCATTTCATTATAGAATTTAGTGCTTTTTCATTTGAGGTTTTGCATTTGTGCAGAGTTAAAATAGGGACTTGAACAAATAAGGGGTCACGACAATTAATGTGACTCCCAATATGTCATCTAAGGCAACACGTGGGAGCCTGCACGACATTCTAGGTGTGGCTCCGTAAACTTCACACCATGCGTTCCTATCACTACAACAAATCATGCACGACACACTAGGCATCCTGCATCACTTTTTCCTTTTTAGTTTTCACTGCATATTCATTCCCCACGTTTTTTAAACTTGAATTTTCAGTCCATGCTTATTCCCTGAGTTGTTCACGTGAATTTTTGACGCTAAGTGTTTTTTTAGTTTTCGATGGCCATTTCAGGTTTGTTCACGTGAATTTCAATACTTAGTGCTTTCTTTGTTTTTTATTTTTTCCATTTCTATCTAGAATTTAGTGTTTTTCGTTTGAGGTTTTGCTTTTGTGCAGAGTAAAAATAGGGACTCAAACAAATAAGGGTTCGCGACAAGTAATGTGACGCCCATTATGTCATATTTAAGGCAACACGTAGGAGCCTCCACGACATTCTTGGTGTGGGTCCCTAAACGACACACCAAGCATGCCTATTACCACAACAAATTATTCACGACACGCTAGACATACGGTATCGTTTTTTCTTTTTTAGTTTTCAATGCATATTCATTACCAAGGTTCTTTTCACATGAATTTTCAGTCCATGCTTATTCCCTAGGTTGTTCTCGTGAATTTTTAATGCTAAGTTCTTTTTTAGTTTTCAATGACCGTTTCAACTTTGTTCACGTGATTTCAATAGTTAGTGCTTTTTTATTTTCAGTTTTAGCCATTTCAATCTAGAATTTAGTGCCTGTTCATTTGACGTTATGCTTTTGTGCAGAGTAAAAACAGGGATCGAACAAATATGGGGTCACAAAAATTAATGTGACTCCCAATATGTCATTTTAGGCGGCACGTGGGAGCCTGCACCACATTCTTGGTGTCGGTCCTTTAAAGACACACCATGTGTGCCTATTATCACTACAAGTCATGCACAATATGCTAGGCATCCTGCATCACTTTTCCTTTTTTAGTTTTCAATACACATTCTTTCCCGCGGATTTTTTGATGGGAATTTTCACTCCTTGCTTATTCCCTAGGTTATTCATGTGAATTTTTAATGCTAATTGCTTTTTCAATTTTTGATGGTTGTTTCAGGTTTGTTCACGTGAATTTCAATACTTAGTGCTTTGTTAGTTTTCGATTTCTGCTATTTCAATCTAGAATTTTGTGCTATTTGGTTTGAGGTTTTGCTTTTGGGCAGAGTAAAAATAGGGAATCAAACAAATAAGTGGTCGCGATAATTAATGTGACTCCCAATATGTCATATTTAAGGAAACACTTGGGATTCTCCACGACATTCTAGGTGTGGGTCCCTAAACGACAAGCCATGCGTGCCTATTACCACAACAAATCATTCATGACATGCTTGACATCCTGCATCACTTTTTTTTTTTAGTTTTCAATGAATATTTATTCCCGAGGTTCTTTTCACTTGAATTTTCAATCCACGCTTATTCCCTAGGTTGTTCACGTGAATTTAAACACTAAGTGCTTTTTCAATTTTCGATGGTCGTTTCAGGTTTGTTCACATGATTTCAATATTTAGTGCATTTTTAGTTATCAGTTTTGGCCATTTCAGTTTAAAATTTAGTGTTTTTTCGTTTGAGGTTTTGCTTCTGTGCTGAGTAAAAATAGGGACTCAAACAAATAAGGGGTCGCGACAGTTAATGTGATTTTTTAGTTTTGTTTTTATGCATAATTGAAGTGGGGACTCGATCAAATAAGGGATTGAAATAATTAATATGACTCATAATATGTCATATTTAAGGCAATACGTCGGAGCCTGCATGAAATTCTAGGCACGGGCTCTACACGACACACGCACTATGTGTGCATGACACACAGGGAATCCTACATCACTTTTATTTTTCAATTTTCAATATATGTTGATTCCCGTGGTTTTGTCGCGTGAATTTTCAATACTTAGTGTTTTTTTAACTTTTGATTTTGATTTTTTAAGTCTTGAGTTTTTGCCTAGAGGAAAATTTTTGGTTTGTGTTTTCTGCTTTTGTGCAGAATAGTAGTTGGAACTCAAAAAAATAATGAGAAGTGACGATTAATGTGACGCTCAATATGTCATATTTAAGGTGACACGTGGAAGCTAGCATGACACAACAAATCTTGCACAAAAATCTAGGCATCTTGCATCACTTTTCCTTTTTCAGTTTTCAATACATACTCATTCTCACAGTTTTTTCACGTGAATTTTCAATCCGTGCTTATTCCCAAAGTCGTTCACGTGAATTTTTAAAGCTATGTGCTTTTTCAATTTTTGATGTCCATTTTAGGTTTGTCCACGTGAATTTCAATACTTAGTGCTTTTTAAATTTTCTGTTTTGGTCATTTCAGCCTAGAATTTAGTGCTTTTTCGTTTGAGTTTTTGCTTTTGTGCAGAGTAAATTAGGGACTCGAACAAACAAGGGGTCGCAACAATTAATGTGACCCGCAATATGTCATTTAAGACAGCACGTGGGAGCCTGCACCATATTTTATGTATGGGTCCCTAAACGACACACCATTCGTGCCTATCACCACAATAAATCATGCACAACACGCTAGGCATCCTGCATCACTTTTCTTTTTTTAGTTTTCAATGCACATTCATTCCGAAGGTTTTTTTCACTTGAATTTTAAGTCTGTGCTTATTCCCTAGGTTGTTCACGTGAATTTTTAACGCTAAGTGCTTTTTCAGTTTTCGATGGTCATTTTTGTTCACTTGAATTTCAATACTTAGTGCTTTGTTAGTTTTCGAATTTTTCCATTTCAGTCTAGAATTTAATGCTTTTTTGTTTGAGGTTTTGCTTTTGTGCAGAGTAAAAATATGGACTCGAACAATTAAGGGTTGACGACAATTAATAATGTGACTCCCCATATGTCATATTTAAGGCAACACGTGGGAGCCTCCACGACATTCTTGGTGTGGGTACCTAAACGACACACCATGCGTGCCTATTACCACAATAAATCATGCACGACTGGCTAGACATCCTGCATCACTTTTCCTTTTTTAGTTTTTAATGCATATTCATTCCCGAGGTTCTCTTCACATGAATTTTGAGTCCATGCTTATTCCCTAGGTTGTTCAAGTGAATTTTTAACGCTAATTGCTTTTTCAATTTTCAATGGCCTTTTCAGGTTTGTTCACGTAATTACAATAGTTAGTGCTTTTTAAGTTTTTGGTTTTGGCCATTTCAGTCTAGAATTTAGTGCATTTTCAATTGAGGTTTTGCTTTTGTGCAGAGCAAAAATAGGGACTCGAAAAAATAAGGTGTCGCGACAATTAATGTGACTCCCAATATGTCATATTTAAGGCAACACGTGGGAGCTTGCATTGAATTCTAGGTGTGGGTCTTAAAAGACACACCATGCATGCCTATTACCATGGCGAAACATGCACGACATGCTAGGCTTCCTGCATCCCTTTTCCTTTTTCAATTTCCTTTGCATATTCATTCCCTAGCTTTTTTCACGTAAATTTTCAATGCTTAGTACTTTTAAGTTTTCTATTTTGGTCCTTTCAGTCTTGACTTTAGTGCTTTTTCATTTTTTTTTTCAGTTCTGTCCTTTTTAGTATTGAATTTTAATGTGTTCAAACAATCGAGTAAAAAAAATCATCACTCACCTGACTAACAACCCAAAAGGGTGTCACGTCCGAATATCATTCCTAGGCGTGACTGGTACCCGCTAACACCACTTGTCGGGAGAACCAATCTTTCATATACTTTACTAGTTAATAAGCACTAAGATAAGATATTCGCAACTCCGATGAATGAATAAATAGTGGATAATAATCCAACAAAATTTCATAATCAAACTATAAATTCATCATTCACTCGAGAACTAATTCTCTAACCAAAATCCCACGCTAAGATCATGAAGCATCTAAAATAGAGTCAGATAATTTAAAATTTTGGGTATGCAAACCTAATGAAAAAGAATATAAGCTAAAATAGCTAGAGCTGAAACTATAGCCTCCACAAACAATGCAAAGGCTTACCTCAACAACAAAATCCTCATAAATAGACCGTCAGGCACTAATCTCACCTTCCATAAAATATCTGCAGATATGCAAGCAAGAAGTGACCTATTTATAAATATAACGCAGTAAGATCCTCAATCCGCTACTTTAATGCCCCTGAAATAATTGTTAGAAAATACAACGCACAATGAAATGTATAAATAATATGAACATAATATCTCTTATAATGTAATGCTCAGTAGGGTCCAAACGAAAGTTCAAAACTCCACTCTGTCAACTCAATCAACACTCCCGGCTTGTCATAAACGGCGGTGAAGGTGATCAGTGTAGCAACCCGACAAATTCATGGCAGTAAATATAATGTCTCAAAAGTATACTAGGCAGAAAATACAAGGCCCCTAACATATTACGGCAGCATAGGCATGCCCCTAACATATTATGGCAGCGCATGTATGCCCCTAGTAAATATATCACAACCGCAAGTACAAGGCCCCTACAATATTATGGCAGCATAGGTATGCCCCTAACATATTACGGCTAAGCATATGCTCCCCTAGTAAATATTTCACGACAACAAGTACAAGGCCCCTAACATATTACGGCAGCATAGGTATGCCCCAAACATATCAGGGAAGCACATGTATGCTCCTAGTAAATATGTCCAATATCACAATGTCACCTCACAACTCATAATTATATGATTCTCTATCTACTTAAATGTTATTGAATGGAAAGGAATAATAAATACCACAAATAAAAGAAACAAGAAGAACACACAACTTTTACATGGAAACCCTTGACGGGAAAAACCACGGGGTAGAGGAGGGGAAAATTCAATATTATGGAGAGGAGTAAGCTGAGGAGACGAAAGTCTCAATGATGTATATGAAAACCACAAAAAGTAACCCACTAGATCCAACTTATATAATGCATGAGTACAAGAAAATTAAAGGCCCAAAAACATATAGGTCCATACTATAGGGGAGAAACCCCTGCACCCTAATAGGATTAGTAGTGGGCTTCGAGATCGGTCCGAACCCTATGCTACCACCACAGATCCCCCCCTCCTCTCCCCCCCCCCCCCCAAAAAAAAATCAAACATGTATCACACCACGATCTTTTCAGGGTCAAATCAAGAAAATTTGGGTCATAAAATCGAACAATCTCCACCTTGACACAATTCTAATTCAGAACTCAAATCCATTTCGAGAAAACCCTCCACCTCTTCCACAAAATCCCCTAAGGGAACATCTTAATTGCTGAGACCTACCAAGTCCAAGCAATGCTCAAACATGGAACTTGGTAGTGGATTTGTTATCATATCAACGGGGTTATCATAGGTACTAATCTTGCTTATCATAATATCACCACGAGCAATAATTTCATGCACAAACTGATACCGAATATCGATGTGCTTTGTCATCTTGGGCAACATCTAATCTTTTGTAAAGAAGATAACACTCTGATTATCACAAAAGATCTTAGTAATCTTTAAGTCTTTGCTAAGTTCACCAAACAAACCCTACAACCAAATAACTTCCTTACAAGCCTGTGTAATAGGCATGTACTCTGCCTCAGTAGTTGACAAAGCAACTGTAGTCAGTAAAGTAGTTTTACAACTTATATAACAACCACCAATGGTAAAAATATATATTTTAAGGGATCTACATTTATCAAGGTCTCCTGCAAAATCAGAATCAACATACATGAATAAATATTTAGAAATTATGAACTTACAAAGGGGTTTTGGATTTACAATTACAGTTATGTATTATGAAACCTTGTTGGTGATAAAGTTTTGATCTTGCGGCCTTTTCCCCAAATTTATTTGTACCTTTAAGTTCAAGACTTCCAAGAAACTATTAAGATTCGGATTTCCATTCTTCTAACTACAAATCTAAGGTACGTGGGATTTTTCTAAAACTACATGGGCACGGTGAAATTGATTTAATGATGAATTAATGTTTAGAAATTATGAACTTACAAAGGGGTTTTGGATTTACAATTACAGTTATGTATTATGAAACCTTATTGATGATAAAGTTTTGATATTGCGGCCTTTTCCCAAAATTTATTTGTACTCGTATATATGTATGTATGAAATTGGATTTGAATATTTAATTAAGAGAACGAACATATAAAATCCCTCTCTTGCTATAATTTCCCATTCTTTTCATATGATATGTATTACTTTGAATGCATTTTCAGAAGTGTGGTACAAATGTCTTGATTATTGTTTATGATTTGATTATGATTTTGAATTGAAGAGAGAGGGTTTCACATACTGATAAATATTGAAAATATATAATGAATAAATTGCATGGTTTGTCAAAAATACATGACCACCACATGTTTGTTGAAATGTTGAAAAGAGAGATTCTTTGCATAATTTGACAAATGTTTTGAAGTATGAATCTTCTTGAATTGTTTAAAGTATGGTGGTCCAAACTTTATGTTTTGAAAGAAGAGATTATAATATGATATTTTATGGCTTAGAGCTTTGAATTGCAAGTCAATGGTATGACGATACCATATAAATGAATGCCATAACAGAGTAAGAGTTTCAAACTTGATTTCAGAGAACACATGTCTTAAAGAGCTAAAACTGGGCTTATAGAGGGTTAGGTGGTTACCCAAAGAAGCTTGAGTTCAAATAACTCCTAGCTCAAAACTGTATTTTGTCAATACGGGTTTCATTACGTCCCCAAAAGGGATTATACGCTGGCCTAGTGCCCTGTGGCGTATCAAAGACAGAGACTCCAACTCTTGCGGTAAATTTGAGTTGGGGGCTTGGCTGTCGAGTCAAGGGCAGATTCCATATTGCCCGTGGAATTTCAGAGTTGTAGTGTATACCACCTAACTCAGAAGTAATACAAAGCATAGAGTTGTATTTACAAGATTGTTTTAAGAGCATTCGAGATGGCCCATGTATTTTGAACTATTTCATGCATAATATTTTATGACTTGCTCTCACCTATGTTATATATGTATAAAATTCATTATTTTGGATTGCTCTGTCTACCAGTACAATTGTATTGACCCCCTATATTTCAGGGTCTGAGGCTCAGTCTAGAGGTTCTTTTAAGCTATAGTATTATTCAGACAGAAGTGAAGTGTGCAGTTGGTGAGCCTTCTCTATTTCAGAAGGCCTATTTCTTTTCAGTCACTTGTTATTTATTTTGATTTAGGTCCACTGGGGGCCTTGTCCCAGATTCAGACAGCTTGTTGATGTCATATGTAGTAGAAATTTCGTAGACTGAAAAGGATGTTGTCTAGATGTTGATAAATTTATTTCCGTATTGTTAAACAGGACTCAGAATATGACCATGATTTCGTTTATTCTATTTCCGTGTCCTTTCTGTATTATACAAGTATTGTGTATGATTAGCAGATGTAGAAGGGCGCCCGGGCCTCCATGGTTTGGGATGCCCGTCACGGCTAGGGCTCCGGCTCGGGTCGTGATAGTAACGATAGTTTATTAGTCCATGCGTTTAACAATACTTGTTTACTATTGATTTGACACACATGTTAAGGAATAATAAATAATAGGATAATTTTATTATATTAATATAATAAATTTAATGCTTTAAAAAATGTGAGTAAATGCTCTGTTTCCACTTTGAACTATGCACGAAATTGCTGAGACACACCCGAACTTTAGGAGGGTCCTATTATCCCCTGGACTAATTAAAATCATTTTTTTGACAACCTTAGTGCCTACGTGGCACATCAGTGAATCATCACATTAAAGGTCCACGTAGGCACATGTATGTGCCACGTTGGCACTAAAGTTGTCAAAATTTTGGTTTAATTAGTCCAAGGGCAATTGAACCCTCCTAAAGTTCGGGTGTATCTCAGTAATTTTGTGTATACGTTAGGGTGGAAACAGAGCATTTTCTCTAAATTCCTTGAAAAATGCATTTAGTGACAAATCTATATCTATATATTATTAATAACAAAGGTTGCAACCCTCTAATAGACTCAAATGTCAGATTTTAATTCGCCCAAGTGGCTGATTTTTATTCGTCCAAGTGGCAGAATTTAAAATATCCATGGCATTATCTTTACTTTTAAATTTAGTTAAATTAAATACTTAAATTTGAAAGAATAAGTAAACATCTGAAAAATATTTGAATGAGAAGTTAATTAAAAAACAAACAGCTAGTTCTATAAACTGCCCACAAAAAACTGAAACTTCAAATTCAGTTCAACAAAATCAAATTAATGAGAAGTTAATTCAAAAAATTAATATAAATAATTCTGTAATATAAATCATTAATTTCAAAATGAAAACCTAACAAGCTCTATCATTTTTGCTTCTTATTACGGTAAAAAAACAATAACAAACTAAAGTTACTTTATAATTTCATTTTTTAATTCAATTTTTTGGTATATTATGTAACTATAGTATTTTCAATTACAAATTACAAAAGAAAAAATACACTATTTTCATCTCATAAATTGCTTATATTTTTTGTATATTTGCTTCACTACAGCCAAATTCATATTTTGATGCAACCTTCATATTTTGATGCAACCTCCCCATTAAACCATATCTCATCACATACAACATTCTTCTTCACTGAATTGCAAATATATACACCTTTTTTTGATGCAAACTTCTCATTAAACCATATGTCATCATATATAATATCCATCTGCACTAAATTGCAAATATATACATGTTAGTAATTCAATAACTCTTCTAATTGAATAAGTTACCATGTAATATTATAACTCTTTTACCGGAATCTTATTTATCCAATGTGTTTCCTACTTATTACACAACACAACTGCATTCCTTCTTATCCTCAAATTTAACCGTATTTTCCTTCCCTTCTCTATAAAAGAAATTCACATCTTTTGTAACCAATGATTCCTTCTTATACCACTACAATCTACAAATACCACTGATTCCTTACCACAATCTACATATACCTTCATATTCTATCCAAATTGTAAAACTTCATAAATGACATAACAATCACAAAAATGAATTGAAAGTTAAAAGTCTTCGTTGTTCGTCTTTGAAAAGTGAAAGGTCGCTTTAATCCCGACTCTATTTACTCAATTGAAATGGTACTTTAGGATAAGAAGGTATTATTTTTTGTTTACAATTGTTCATATTTTTTAAGCTCGGATTGTTTCTCTTTTTCTAGAACCCTTTTCTACAGTTTAAAAATGTTACAATTTCATTACGGTTTTCATATTTCATATATTTATATTTGTAACGCCCCAAGAACCTATCCCGACACGTCACACGGTGCTTAAGGCCACACGTGGCCTCAAGCTAACCCTCTAAGCCTGTCATCACTTTTAGAACGCACTATGAAAATAATCAAGCTAGAACAAGGAAGAGTATCACATTATAACATACTGGAATACGATGAAATACTGGCCTGTACAATCAAAATATTGAAATTTTGTACATACTGGTACTCTAGTCTGACAAAGCCTCTACTATATTAGACTGAGGAGCCATTAGGACAGATCCCCAACTGACTCATACTAAACTGAAAAGAAACAACCATCTACTAACAAGACAAAATCAGGGACATAGGTCCTCGAACCATGAGGACTCACCAACTGCAGAAATGTAGATGGAGGTACTCGAAGATCACTGTCGCTGCTGAGACTGAGCATCTGAACCTACATCACGAGGAAATATAGAACACAGAAGAGTATGGGAATCAGTACTTGGGAATGTACTGAGTATGTAGGGGTGTATGCATCATTATAAATAATATCATAAATATATAAGAAAAATCATGCATGCTGACAATACTGACTCACCTCGCTTGAATTAAACTGTCATATAGTTCTCATAAATCATTAACAGTAACACATGTATTATAAAGCTCATAAAACAATGTACTCAACTCGAAACTCTTTGACTCAAGACTTAGAGTGACTTGGTGACTCAAAGAAACTTAACTATTATGGACTTGGGAGTTTCTTGTAACCAACATAAACCATGTGAGCTTACATGGAGTCCAACGTCTTGCCCACGTTGGGGAAAGTTGTTCTATCCTTGCCATCGAAATAGAACCTTATCTTTAGTGATCACAGTCTTGGCCTTTGGCCCTTAATCTCAATCCTACGGTGACACGTAGTTCTGGGGAAGTAGGATGCGCTGAACCCACACTTCCCGCTCGATGCTAAATACTCCTCCCAGGCTTAAGATCAGAACGCGTTAGAAAATCCATCTTAATCAACTCAAGGGTCTATCATGAAGACCAAATCATAAATATATCTCATCTGTAAATCATAAACAACTTGTGGATTCCTAACTCGACTCAAACTTAAAACAATCTTTATCAACATCAAGTATACTTGCTTATTAAATCATATCAAGTATCAAAACTTCAAGAAAACATTATAGAACTCATTCTTGACTCTCAGGCTCAATATCAATATATATATTCAATAATCAAACTTCTCATGGAAAAGCATAAACCATGAAACTTATCTTAAATTGCTTGGAAATCATCAATTCATGGTAACAATATGCAACTCATGGCATATATCCTCAATTTAAGAAATAATACAATGAAATAGTCATGTATATCAATCTTGAATAGCTCAAATATCATAAATCATTAATAAAGTAATTTGAGAGTAAACCCACTTAGCAAAATCATGAAAATCAGTACTAGAAAATTAAATCTTTGGGCACAAGAACGAAAGGAGTGTTCTTGTTCAAACCCCACATACCTTGGATTATGAATTTAAGATGAACAAGCTTGATTGGAAACTCTTCTTCACACTTTTGTGCTAGGTTTCTTAATGCCTTTGACTTGGAGAATTTGATTCTTGAATAACTTGGTGAAATCTTTGGAAGATTCTTGAATTTCTTGGAAGAAGATTTGATTCTTTTTGGATTTGGAAGAAAACCCTAGTTGTAGATTTTTCTTGGAAGGAATGGAGAGAAAATGGATTTCTCTTCTCTGGTTGGGATATATATAGAGGGCTAAATTGAGCGGAAATGACCAAAATGCCCTTTTAAAAACGACGGAAATTTCCAGATTGGGGTGTCCGACGGCGCCGTCCGAAGGGATGTCGAAGGTTCGACGGTCGTCGGACCTTACCATCGGACGTTTCCAGAGAATGATGTTACTGCCAAGGTTCAACGGTTCCGGGAGACGGGACGTCGCTTGTCAGACGTTACATCGGACCCTACCATCGGAACTTTCCAGAGAACTGGGTTCTGCCTCAATGCGACGGCACCGGTCGACGGTAAGTCGATATTCTGAAGGTACGTCGGACCTCACCATCGCACCTGGGTGTTTCGGACTGCTTTCTTTTTTTCTGCAATTCAGCCATAACTTCTTACTCCGATCTTTGATTTTGACGAAACTGGTATCGATGGAAAGTTTATTCAATTCTCCACGTGACAGAAAGTCAAAATTAGGGAAATGCAACACAAAATAAACATCAATAACTTTGGAAGTCATCCATATTCACTCAAAAGACGGATTTAGGCTTAAGGAACAATCGGGGTACTACAATATTTATAGTATGTTTATAAAAATTCTCATTTTGTTCTTTTATGTTTTCAGGGTGATAGGATACAACCTTCTGTTACTCATTCAGTGCTTAAACTATTTAAATCAGTAATCAAAGAGCATGGATTATATTTTATGCATAACTTTATTGTCGGAAAAAATACTTCCAAGTTTCGGTACTCTCAGATCAACTGTTACTGAATTTACAGTTTTTGATCCATCTTTTTCATTGAACTTGTTTCAATTCCGACCTTTCACATTTGCTAAATAAGAATTTTGTTGACGAAACAGAATTATTTGGTAAGTAATAATTACCCTCATATTTTTCATATTTACGAATCATCATAACAGTAGTATAACATGTTTTGTTTTTATAGATGTTATTGGGGAAATTATCAATTTCAGACCAATTCAAACTCACAATATGGGAGGCAATTCTAGAAAGTTCATTAATATCGATCTGGAAGATGATGAGTAAGAAAAAATACTCTTTAATTATTTTTCTACTTATATTATCATGTTTACATAATTTTTTTACAAATATTTCTCAAAAACAACAGGATATCAACAACTTTTAAGGGCGATTTTCTTGATCAAATTATGCCACAACTTCTAAGTTCTGGCAACCAAACAGTTATTGTTGATATGCAACTAATGCAGGCACATAAATTTCAAGGCCATATTTTATACTTAAATCTATTTTAATTATTATAAAATAAGTACATCTTACCAAAAAATTTTGACAGACCTATACCATACAAAATACTTGGAATACCTCCAAGCTTTGGATAAATCCAACTGATGCCTAATCTGAAGACTTTAAAAAAATGGTATATTATACATTTTATTATCTCTCTCTCACACACACACATATAAGCATGTTTTCTCAAACAACACATTCATTTTGTGAGTTACATATGCAGATTACTCTTTGTTCGAGTTAGAAACTCAGATAGATTAACAAGTACTATCAGTAACATCTCTCATCAAGTTTCCTCAGTATCAGATGAATTATCTAAAGGCACTATTGAAGTCAAAAGAATATCTAAATTGTTGCAGATTGAGGAAGTTAGTATACCCTTTTTTATATAATGTATTGACATGTTCCTGTGTTAAATATATGTATTCTTACCAATTTGTATTTTTAATTTACCAATATACAGGAAGGTTCTCATTGTTGTATAGTTGACACTATTGAATTGTTAAACCTAGAAAATGGATGGTCTTATACTGGATGCACTAAGTGTCGTAAGAAGACAAAAAAAGGTGGAAAACACTTATTTTTGCACAAACACAAAATGCAACCATGAAGATTCCCTTTTCATTTCCAGGTAATCATATAATTTTTTTGATGCACAATTAAAACACAACTTTATATAAGGAAAAAAATACCATTTAGGTACAGGATTCAAGTTACAGTGATGGACGATTCTGGATCTATTTCATTGATTATATGAGACACTGATGCCACTTTTCTAATTGGCAAGTCCTCAAGTAAATTGAAGGAAGGATTAATTCAGGTATATATATATATATATATATATATATATATATTCTATATAAATTACAACACACATTTTTTTAAATAATTACTAACAAATATTCTTTTTAGAATACTGCCAATGATGCTGCCCCTTCATATCCGCCGAAACTGGATAATATTCTTCAAAGGAAATTTATTTTTAAGGTGATTGTCAAGAGCGGAAACATTCATAACCATGATGAGGTTTACAGTGTTGTAAAATTTTTAGATGATGAAGAGTTGATCAAGAAATATTCTCCTAAAGAATCAAATACCTTGTAATACCCTGTAAAATCCTAAGTCTAAAATTCAGCTTGTTAGGCTTTACAAGCTCCAAGACTTAGAAAATTTAGCTAAGTGTTCAACACTTAGTCTCATTTTGGACCTCCAAACATTGGGGATTTATTTGACGACCTTTCCGACCTTTGTTTTCTAATTTTTAAGTTGCATTGCGATGGGGCAAGGTCGTAGTATATCCCTGGTAAGTTTCGGAATTTTTGGAGTAGCGTAAGGGCACGTTTGGTGTGCCAAACCAGTAGCAAAAGGCGTTTAGCCCGCGTCGCTTAGCCTAGAGCACCTCTCTAAGAAAGGCGCCGCCAGACTACAACGGTGGACTTTCAAGGTGCCTCCCTGGTTAGAGCGGTGCTATAGCAAGGCGCCGCCCTGCAACTCCGGTGGATGCCCATTTTTCAGCATTTCACCTCCGTGTTTCTAAGGGCAATTTGGTCAATTTTCCTACCCTATATAAGCCTAATAACACGAGATTTGGCAATAATTTAGCAACTTATACTCTATTTCTCTCAAAAAATCTCAAGAACAAGCCCTAGGGTTTTCATAGAAGGATCAATTCCAAGAAAATTCACCATCAAATTTCAAGAATCTCTCCATCAACCTTCATTAAATCAAGAGCTAAGGTATGTGTAGTGTTGATTTATGGATCCCTTTCATCCATAAAGTTCAAGAACCCTCTTTCAAATTATGAATCATAAAGTTATGTCGTGGGTTGATTTTGTTTGTGTGATTGGTTGTTATACAGCTCTCAAGTTAGAATCTTTATGTGATTTTATGAAACTAGGGTGACATGTAAATTGAAATATATGAATTATGGGTGATTTGAATCATTAATGTGATAAATATGCCTATGACATAAAGTGTGCATGCAAGGTGTTTGATAAAATACCTAAGAGACTAGAAATCATGTATTATAGCTAAATAAAACTTAAATGAAAATTCCATGCTCCATCCCTTATGACTTAACATGAATTCCATGCTAATTGTTGTGTATTGTTGTTGTGATATGGAATGCTCATGAAATTGAAATCATGCAAGTATGTACATGTTATATGCATTATCTTCCATGTTCAAGATTATGATGACCATGTACTTCATGAAATCCCCAACTTATGACATTATGAATTGTGGACTTTATTCCTATGATCAAGTAAGTCATGTTATGTCAGTTTCCTTCCATCGAGTCCTGGGGGTACTTGTACCCAAAAAATATAGCTGTGTGCCTAGAGCCATGTCATGTTATCACGATACTTTCAGTCAAGCCATGATCTATAGAATTCAGTCAGTCATGTGACTTAGGAAAACTTAGAAATCTTAGAAGTATCAGTAGTTCAGTAATCCCAGTGATCTCAGTACTCAATAGTTTCGGTAACCTCATTGTTCCCATTGATCTCAGAAAATATCATGAACTCAGTTAGCTATCAGATATCAGTAGTATTTTGTCAGTCACGGAACTCAGCAAACTTAGAATTAGTTCAGTTCAGTTCAGTTAATCATATCAGCGTCTTTCAGTTGAAAGTAGGATTCAACACCGAGTGAGCTTAGGGATGGGGACTCACCCTCTAGATAGGACTGAGATCTCTAAAAGCAATCCCTAAGTTCCAAAACTACGTAGCTAGCGTAGGTACGAGATGTCACCCTTAGATAGGACTAACATACTCAGGGATTACCCGTTAGCGCATGTAAATATATAGGACTGGTCCCAGGGGTCACCCGCTAGATTAGGACTGACTCCATTGCAGTTGTCTTTACTGGTGGCACGGTACTAACACCCTTCCAACTGGGGTTACAGGTTGGACCCCAGTTAGCTTAGCATGGGGCATGTCGGTTAGATCAATATATCCCACAATTTCAATTACAGAATCAGGACTGTCAGATACAGTCAATTCAGATCAATAGTACAGATCCAGGACTGTTAGATATGGTCAATCATTATCATTATAAATAGACTTTGAGATTACCCACTAGATAGGACTGATCTCAACTATGGTCAATCAGTATTAGTATCATCAGATTTAGAGATCACCCGCTAGGTAGGATTGATCTCAGACTAAGTTAAATCATCTCTTTATTATCAGTATACTCAAGATCACCTGCTAGATAGGACTGATCTTAGATTTTGCTACTCCATATAGAACGAAACTCAGATAGTTCCATCAGAACTTAGACTGTCAGATACAGTCACTTAGTATCAGTTACATCGGTTAGGTCGATCATCACAGTTATATTAGTTATATTAGTCGTCATAACTTATATTAGCAACATTCAGTTTCAGGGCTATTAGACACAGTCAATCAGACCAGTTCCTCATAATTTGAATTGTCAGAAATAGTCGTTAATTTATTCAATATCTCAGTATCAGTAAACTCATGTTGTCGGTATTCAGACTCAGTAGTCAGTATCACCACGAGTTCAGTTATAGTTACTTATGCATGTATGTATTCTCACGTTCATATCAGTCAGCATTGTTCATGAATATAGCCCTTTGCATTTATCCTACCTCACTCGTATACTCGGTACATTTAGTCGTACTGAAGCATTCACGCTATGGTGTTTTATTTTACGCCATAGGTTCAGAGGCACTAGCTCCAGATCAGCAGTAGATTCCAGTCTCAGCAATCAGAGTTAGAAGTAAGTCCTCATCTTTCTAGGACATGATGATTTCATTACTATTTCAGTTTTCAGTATATTTCAGTAGTTGGAGTTAGTTGGGGACATGTACCATCAACTCCTTATTCAAAAAGTTTAGAGGCTTTCAGACTATACCATGTCAGACAGTTATTTTCAGATTTGTTTTGGTATTGTATATCATCTTTTTCAGTCATGTATTAGTATTGAACCTTATGGCCTTTCAGTTTATGTTTCCATATTTTTTAGTCTTTTATGCAGTATACAGGTACAGATATCAGTCATGGGTTAGCTAGTGGTCCTTCGAGGTCATGAGCACCGTGTAGCATTCTGGTTCAGAAAATCAGGGCGTTACATACCTACACTGTATGTGAACTCTCCTTAGAAATTTCTTCCTATTTACAAGTAATTCATACTTACATTTAATTTTAATACTATGTTGTAAAGGACCATAAATTCAACAGTCAAGTTTCAGCAGAAGAAAAGAAATACAAAGTAACTACTCACCCAATTTATATTTACCTAATGAATAGTATATATTTGATAAATACCTGTTAAAATTCTTTATTTATATTATTCTATTTAAATTTTTAATTTTTAATTTTCAATAGGAAGCCATGCACGACACTGACATGTTAATTCCCTTGAAGAATGTAACACCCTGCATTTCGGGCTAGAACAAAAATCGTCATTTCTATGTGTAGATGATCCAAAAGACATAAATCCTATGCAGATTTGGCATGTTAATAAATTATGTAGTGTGGAAATCTATTTAAGCATGAATTGAGATCATAGAGGTCCCCAAACTCTAGGACGAGTTGAAAGCTTTCCTATCGTTCGAGTTTTAGTGAGCGTCGAAACTTGGGTCAAATTCAATCGACCATAACTCTTTGTATATAATGAATTAGAGGTACTACTATATATCAAATTAAATCTCTTCAAATTATCTTTCCAACGATACCAATTTCTCTAAAATCCGATACCCGAGCAAAACGTTATGGCTATTTTCATTACTGAGACAGTAGCATCACGCGATTAGCGTGCGACGCATGCTCTGTCGCATGCACTCAATTTCCAGGTTCTATTTTCGCATTTTTAAGGGAAAAAGTGGTATTTTCCACACCCTATTCAGCCATAACACAGGATTAAATCCCCCAAACACAAAAATAACATTATTTTCTCTCAAAATCACCAAGAACACTCTCTAGGGTTTCAAACTAAAAACCCAAATAACTCAAGATTCAACTGTGGGTTTTCAAAACTAATTGAAGATTCGAAATCCCCAAACCGTAGGCTTCAAGAATCATCCATCAAATTTCTAAATTGGAGTACGTGGGGTTTATCCTAAAACTACATGGGCTTGTTGAAAACACTCAATTATGATTTAAAGATCATCAAGCGTGAATTTGTTAAAGGGGTTTCGAAATCCATGATTTTATTATGCTTTATGCATGTTTAATGATATTGTTGTTTTGGACTTTAGGGCTTACCCCCCTTAAATTGATTTACACATATAAGTATATGTATGAAACTTGAAATTAAAGATTTTTTTGAGAGCACAAATAATGAAAATCTCTCTCTTGTGATGACCTTTTGTTTATGATCTTATGGTGATTGATTGAAATGCATGATTTATGGCTTGAAAATAGTTTACTTAAATACCATAGTATTTTGAGCATGATTTAGAGATTTAAGAGAGGGAGTTTCTTAATGTAAATATATTTTGTTAAAAGAGAAAGATTTGCATTAGATTAAGAGTTTTGACATGGCCACCTTGCATCATAGAAAGTTTGACAAAGAGAGTTGCATACATTTGTTTACATAAGTTTTAGAGAAAGAGTTCTTTGAAATGATTTATTGATATGGTGGTCTCGAATTTATGTTCGAAAACAGAGATTGTAATATGCTAATAATGGCTCAGAGAAGTGACTTTCAAGTCAATGGTATGGTGATACCATAAGTATGTATGCCATAATAGAGTATGTTTTCAGAATATGTTTCAGAGAATGCATGTTTTAAAGAGTTAAAAATGGGCTTAAACAGGGTTAGGTGGTTACCCAAAGAAGGCTTGAGTTTAAGTAACTCTTATCTAAAACCACAATTTACCGATCTGGGTATATTATTTTTACGCTGGCGACGGCCGTGTGGCGTAGTAGAGTCAGAGACTCCAACTCTTGCGGCACATTTGGGAAGGGGGATTCCCCGCTGAGTCAATGGTGGATTCCATATAGCCCGTAGAATTTTAGAGTTTTAGGGTATACCACCTAGCGCAGAAGTAAACTAAAAAGTGTCACAGAGTTCAGATGATTTTATAATCTTTCGAAAATGCCCATGTGATTCCTTACCATATGATATGTTTATGAACTATTTTAAATTGCTATCATATATGTTGAATATAAATTATTATTTTGGATTTGCTTTGCGTACCAGTACAATTGTATTGACCCCCTACCTTCTAGATTCGAAGGCTCAGTCTAGGGGCCCGGCTAATCAGTAAAGTATCCAGAGAGAAATGATCCGTGCAGTGGTGAGCCTTCTTTGTTCCAGAAGGCCTATTATTTTAGATTATTTTATTCCTTTGTTTTGGTCTACTGGGGGCCTTGTCCTAGATTTTCAGACAGTTGTCTTTAGATTATATAGTATAGATTTTGCAGATTGTTTCAGATGTGGTTTAGTTGATTTCGGATTTCATTCCTTATTGTTGAACTGAATCTAGAATATGACCATGTTTCCATATTAGATTATAATTCCGCATTTTCTTTTATTATATGAATGTTGTGCATGATTACCAGATCAGGTAGAGTAGGATGTCCGGGCTTTCATGGTTCGGGATGTCCGTCATGGTCAGGCCCTAGTTCGGGTCGTTTCAAACTTGATATTAGAGCACGGTTCATGTTCCCAGGGTATCTGCAAAATTACGTCAGGTAGAGTCTTATTTATGGGTGTGTAGCACACCACACTTATAGGCAGGAGGCTACTAGGCGTTTAGGAATATCTCTCTTTCTTCATGTTCTATTTCATGCTATGGAGTCAAAATATTCCTCTTAGATACTCTAATTCGTGCTATGGTGTCGCCCATGAGGAAGTAAAGTCATCCCAATTCTTTCCTTACTTTGATGTGCTCAGATATGTCTTATTATTGGGGTGATTCAACTGCAGAAGTTTAGAGTCTAAATAGTATAGTCCTTTCTGGTTAAACCATATTATAGTTTAAATTTGTGCAAGGACTTGGGAAGAGTCCATTAGTGCTCCAAGGTGTATTGATTCTAGTGTGAACTTTGATTCTGATAAAATCGTGCTTTTCAGTCTGTAGTATTAAGTGTATTCAGTCCCTTTCAAAATTTATGTTTCAAACGTCATGCTTCAGAGGGAATGATGTGTAGTAGAATGTTGGAATTGTATTTCCACCCGAGTAGTAGTATAAGTTAAAGTGACGGTGTCATGACCTATGGGTAGTGATATTGGATCAAGAAGTTGGTGATGTGAAGTCGCAAGATTAGAAATCAGAGTGAGGCTGAATTTTGTGTAGATAAATGTGTTTAGTTGAATAACTGGTGTTTGAGAATGATTTACCATTTTATAGTGATAGACTAATGTGGTAGCTAGTAGCATGTGTGGAATGAATGAAAGTCTGTGGGGGAAGTGTTTGACTCAGATTTTTTTTTATACAGAGTAAGATGTGTATTCTTAGATCATTGAATATTTTGTGTCAAGTTTCTATCTCTTGTAATCTTGTTATCATTGTGTTGTTGAAAGTGAAAGTCTAGTGAATCCGTGTGGGGCTCTTTCGATTCACTAGCATAGTTTCCTTGTCATTCATCTCATTTCTTATTCAAAACACAAAATCAAAGTCTAGTGGAGCCGTGTGGGGACTATTTCGATTCACTAGCAACTTGTTGTTGATCTTGTTGTTCTTGTGTTGGTTGGAACTGGGATTTAGTGGCATAATGGCAAGAAAAGTGGTAAGGGCGATTTATTGAATATATGTATAGCCGAATCTTTTTGCATGAGATTGAGTTGGTAATAAAGTGATACGTCCTTGTGTGTTAGTTTAGTAGAAGGTAGAGATGGAGTTATTTCTTAAGGTGAATTATTGTTTGCTTGAAATATGAAAATAGTTGTTGGTGGTGTTTGTTGTGCAAGAAGAGTATAGGTTATTGATAAAGGTACTTGGTGGATGAGTGTAGTTAATTTAGGCGTCCCTGAGATTACAAGAGGGAGTTTAATTGAAACTTATAGAGTTATGAACTAAGTTTAGCTATAAGGGGTAGATAGTAATGGTGTGTAGAAGGAGGATTTGTTAATGGATTGTGAATAGGGTAGGCCATATGATTATGATAGATTGTTGTTGTTATGGAGTTCTAGTGTACTAGTGTTTCTTGATGTTTTATTTCATATTTTTTTCTTTCCAAGTGAGAATTGTGTGTAAGGTTGGATTGTAAACCATGTTTAGCACTAGACATTAAGTTTGAATAGTTGATGGCCATGAAGGTAGATGTGATAATTTCTTGGTTAATGATACTAGTTATAGGGAAGTGATCTAATAGGATTAAACAGCGTACGCAAGATCTTAAGTTTATTTGAGTCGTAGTGAAGTGTGATGTTGTATGTATGATGTAGAAATTTTCCCAAAGTGATATGAAGTTGTGACATTTTCTAAGGCTATTGCATGTTGCGTGTGGTTAGCAGTACCATTAAGTTGCTAGATGGAGAAAGACTAGTTAGACGGTACATGGTGTTCTAACTAGACAAGTTAAGAAGTTATGATTAATGATGTTGAGACTTTTTGTATAATCTTGATTCTCATGGTTTAGAAATATAAGTTTGCAGGCATGATGCTGGTAGACTATGACAGAAGTGGTATGGTTCGTCAAAGGTTTGGAGAAATCCATGTTTAGTGTTAGGAGAATCTAAGTTGGTGAATGTTTAAGCTTTTATATGATGACTTTGGGGCTATAGAAACCTAAGGGTTGAATCTTAGAACGAGGTATTAGCATTGGTCGCTATACATGAAGATACCGTCTTACAGGGTAAGTTTAGTTTTATATGTATTGTTATATCCCCGACTCTAGAGTAAAGTGATTTTAGTTTATACCAGAATATATATAGTGGTTCACAGACTTAGAGTAATGGCTTAAATCTAAGGGGAAGATGATAGAACGAGTGACCAAGTCAAGTTTTCATATGCTAATAGATGTGCCAGTAAGTTGTGGAATTGGCCGTGAGAAAGAACGATGCTCAATCTATTCTTATTTCAGCAATTTACTTCAGTTATTACCATACATACCCATGCTTTATGTTTCAGCTTCATGGTCATAGTCCGTGTTCATGCATATGATAAGGAATTATGTACTCTCCTAGTTCCTAGTATGATAGTTCCCAGTTTTTTCAACAGTCAGAATCACTTTCCGTAAGTTATGAATTCTAAAAATTTAGGTCATGCAGTTCATGACTCTTGTACACATGTGATACTCTTAACGATCAGTGAAAATTCAGATTTATATCAGGTACGTCCTCGATTAGATCTCTTTAATGAGTCCATGCTGTGAGGGCTCTATTCCCGACGCCTCAGTAGGGTATCAAGTTCTTCTTAGTACTCCCCTCATGTTCCGGATTCTGGTATTCCAATTTTTCAGTGACCTTTTCCCTTAGGTCGAGATAGTGATGATGAATAGTTTTATAGATGGGAAAAAGTAAACATTTCTTGTTGATGAAAGATGGTTGTGTGCTTATTTGAGTTAAGGTAATAATTGTGGAGTAAGATTGAGGCCAAGTCTTTGATACATGTCAAGGTTAGTTGAATTTTTATGTGTTATATTTGAGAAAAATTATTGTGTGCATGTTTTATGTAAGTCCATAAGTTGAAAGAATTTTGAGGTGAAGTTTCGTGTATGGCTTGGTTAGTTGAGAATATTTTATGTGTATTATCTGAATAGTGCAGGGAAGTTGTTATGGATAGAAGTATTAGAGAATATGAGAAAGATGCTTTATGAGTGTTTGTTTAGAAGTGCATATGTGGGTATGAAGATAGGCTTGAATGTCATGTTTGTATACATACGAATAGATGCTTTGAGTGTTTGTGAATGTCTAATGTAAAGTTGAAGGTGATTGCTGGAGTGCCAATAAGAATTATGCATGAGATGAGGAATTGTGAAATGCAGGGTGTACTGAATTCATGATTCAGACTAGTACTACAGTATTATGTGGTGCGTCTTGTGATTTTGAGTTAGGCTTGAAGATGGTGAGAGGATTTAGTTCAGTTTAGACATTAGTAGATGAAAATATCAGCGGCCATGTGAGAAAAATAAGTGGAATTAATGAGCATGGTGTTTAAGTGGAAAATATAGTTGAGAGAGTATTTTAGAAGTGTGGCTAACCTTGAAAGTAAGAAGTAGATTGCCTAAAGTTTGGTAATTCTATCCTAGTTTATGAGTTACATGTCTATATTCCGTGCTATAGAGTAGTGTCAATGTTGTGATTCCATAGTTGGATGTCTGGTGTAAATTGTGCCCAAGATCCTTTGCTCCCTAATTCTACTAGAATTCCCTTAGAAAAAGTGTTGAAGAGATACTCCAGTTAAGTATAAGTCTCTAGTACAATTCTGTCTGTATATCCAACAATTCAGTTTAACAGTCAGGCAGACAAGTTACAGTAGTTTTCCACCTTTTCACCCAGTCCAACTATCCGAAGTTCAATACGTATGATTATCCCAAAAGATAATCTATTCCATCCGTGTAAGTTGCGAACTCATTTCAGTCCAAGCATCATGTTTTAGATTCATTTATTTAGTCATGAGTCAGTTCATAAGAGTTCAACACATAATCTCAAATTTTTCAAGCTATTTTAGCCCAGACAGTGTAATACCTTTGTACGATCTAAATCTTGTTGCCTCATGATTCGTACTTACATAAGTTATCACTTCCAAATCCAATTTGTGTGATTTGAGCATAAACACTTCGGGGAGAAATCCTATACTCTCAGCATGAATCAGCTCCTTAAAACAAGAAAGGGCAAGTCAGCTCAAAATTCAGTTTCATGAGAAGTTTAAATGTTTCAGATCAGTTATATCCTTTCTTAGAAGACACATCATGTACGAATTATATCATACCTTTAAGCTTCAATGTTTCTACCCATCATTCGGGAACGAATGATCCCAAGGGAGAGATAATGTAACACCCGGCATTTCGGGCTAGAACAAAAATCATTATTTCTATGCGTAGATGATCCAAAAGACATAACTCCTATGCAAATTTGGCATGTTAATCAATTATGTAGTGTGGGAACCTATTTAAGCATGAATTGAGATCATAGAGGTCCCCAAACTCAAGGACGAGTTGAAAGCTTTCCTATTATTCGAGTTTGAGTGAGTGTCGAAACTTGGGTCAACTTCAATCGACCATAACTTTTTTTATATAACGAATTAGAGGGCCTACTATATATCAAATGAAATCTCTTTGAATTATATTTCCAACGATATGAATTTCGTCAAAATCCGATACCCGATCGAAAAGTTATGGTCATTTTCGTGACTGAGATAGTAGCATCACGCGATTAGCTTGCGACACATGCTTTGTCGCACACACTAAATTTCTAGGTTCTGTTTTCACATATTTAAGGGAAAAATTGGTATTTTCCACCCCCTATTCCGCCATAACACGGGATTAAATCCCCCAAATACCAAAATAACATTATTTTCTATCAAAATCACCAAGAACACTCTCTAGGGTTTCAAACTAAAAATCCAAATAACTCAAGATTCAACCGTAGATTTTCGAAACTAATTGAAGATTTGGAATCCCCAAACCGTAGGTTTCAAGAATCATCCATCAAATTTCTAAATTGAGGTACGTGGGGTTTATCCTAAAACTACATGGGCTTGTTGAAAACACTCAATTATGATTTAAAGATCATCAAGCATAAATTTGTTAAGGGGTTTCGAAATCCATGATTTTATTATGTTTTATGCATGTTTAATGATATTGTTGTTTTAGCCTTTAGGCCTTACCCTCTTAAATTGATTTACACATATTACATGTATGAAACTTGAAATTGAAGATTTGTTTGAGAGCACAAATAATGAAAATTCCTCTCTTGTGATAACCTTATGTTTATGATCTTATGGTGATTGATTGAAATGCATGATTTATGGCTTGAAAATAGTTTACTCAAATACCATAGTATTTTGAGCATGATTTAGAGATTTAGGAGAGGGAGTTTCTTAATGTAAATATATTTTGTTAAAAGAGAAAGATTTGCATGAGATTAAGAGTTTTGACATGACCATCTTGCATCATTGAAAGTTTGACAAAGAGAGTGGCATACATGTGTTTACATAAGTTTTAGAGAAAGTGTTCTTTGAAATGATTTATTGATGTGGTAGTCCTGAATTTATGTTTGAAAACAGAGATTGTAATATGCTAATAATGGCTCAGAGATGTGACTTGCAAGTCAATGATATGACGATACCATAAGTATGTATGCCATAACAGAGTATGTTTTCAGAATATGTTTCAGAGAATGCATGTTTTAAAGAGTTTAAAATGGGCTTAAACAGGGTTAGGTGGTTACCCGAAGCAGGCTTGAGTTCAAGTAACTCTTAGCCTAAAGCCGCAATTTACCGATTCGGGTATATTATTTTTACGCTGACGACGGCCGTGTGGCGTAGTAGAGTCAGAGACTCCAACCCTTGCGGCACATTTGGGTAGGGAGCTTCCCCGATGAGTCAATGGTGGATTCCATATAGTCTGTGAAGAGTTGTAGGGTATACCACCTAGCACAGAAGTAAACTAAAAAGTGTCACAGAGTTCAGATGATTTTATAGTCTTTTGAAAATGCTCATGTGATTCCTTACCATATGATATGTTTATGAACTGTTTTAAATTGCTCTCATATATGTTTAATATAAATTATTATTTTGGATTTGCTCTGCGTACCAGTACAATTGTATTGACCTCCTACCTTCCAGGTTCGGAGGCTCAGTCTAGGGGCCCGGCTAATCAGTAGAGTATCCAGAGAGAAGTGATCCGTGCAGTGGTAAGCCTTCTTTTTTTCAGAAGGCCTGTTATTTCAGATTATGTTATTCCTTTGTTTTGGTCTACTGGGGGTCTTGTCCCAGATTTTCAGACAGTTGTCTTTAGATCATGTAGTAGAGATTTCGCAGACTATTTCAGATGTGGTTAAGTTGATTTCGGATTTCATTCCTTATTGTTAAATTAAATTCAGAGTATGACCATGTTTCCGTATTAGATTATAATTTCACATTTTCTTTTATTATATGAATGTTGTGCATGATTACCAGATCAAATAGAGTAGGACGTCCGGGCCTTCATGGTTCGGGATGTCCGTCATGGTCAGGCCCTAGTTCGGGTCGTGACAAAGACCTATGCAAAAAGGAGTAGATCATCAAAAAAGGGTAAATCAGTCATAGATGATGAAGATATCAATTTTCAGCAGTCGAGCAACAAGGCTGGCAGAGGTTTTAAAAAGGAAAAGGAGACATCATTTGCTTCTTTTAAGTGACTTTTGTCATGTTATATCTGTAATTTAGTATATTAATATTACTCTAGCAATTTATTAGATATTGTGGATTTCATCATTAGGTATTTGTATCTTATTAAGTTTTAAAATTTTATTATGTTTATTTATATATTGTCAATCTGAAAGCAAACACCTAATATTAATCTATATACAACCTGAAGGACCTACCTACTATCAAATGTCATTGCATAATGAATACTAGATAAATATCTTCTTCATCTGTTTGTCTAATATTCTTCCTTGCAATAACCAAAACTCATCCAAATGAGTATGTTATATCCATATTACATAATGTATAAATAACATAATTTTCACTAGAAACACATCACTTAAAAGCACAAAAAATGTCAGAATAGTATCAACTGATTCAGCAGCCTAGATTTGTAGAAAAAACTTGAGAAAAAATGCATGTTCTCACCTATGCAAATTGCTTTTTTACATCTGAAGAATTTCTTCCACTTTGCACAAAAGGGGATACGTCCAAAAAGTAATATTTATAATAAATTTAAACGTGTACCTATTAATCGTTGTAATTTTCTTGCAGATCCAATGGAAGTAGCATTCAGGCCTAAACATTCCAAAAAATAATACTTAGAGCATCATTAAGTAGACAACAACTAAACTATTAGTGGTAGAAGAAGAGATTGCTGCGGGAATCCACTCATGTCCAAAAACTGGTCACTACTCTCCAGCATGTAAATGTGAGGAATGTAAGGGTTATACATCATATAATTAGGAGGGAATAGTTCGTTTATTAAAGGATGGAGAATTTTACAGTGTATTTATTACTAGAGAATATATTTGTAGACACTACCAAGCAAGCAATTCCTTGAAGATGAACAAGACCTGTATCGATTCTTCCTTTATAAGCTACAGAAGTCGGCTCACGCCCATTTTCAGCACAGTGGGGTAAGTAGTCCAACATTGACAAACACACAAACACTAAACACAACAAGAAACAAACACCCTTAGTCACAAAATTATTTCACCAAGTAAAAATTAACAAAAAGAAAAGAACTAATCTAACTAGGACTCGCTACCAATATAGGTGGAAGTCAAAGAACCAAAAAGCTTACCATAACGTAACCATGCATTTTGATACGAACTTCCACACTATGTCCAAGAAAAAATGATAGTTATCAAGATACTTTAATTGAAATGAAACTGAACCATGTACCTGTAACATCAGTAGCGCCAGGTAACAAGGGACTGCTAGGAGGTGCCATATCAAAACCACTGATCCTTTTGATGAAAAGACACATCATTAGTACCAACAACAAAGTGATAAATTGATTGAAAATATAACTTTCCATGATCTGTATAGATGTTAGCCTCTACGGGACATGTATAACACTAAGAAAGTTTGAGCATAGGAAAGTAAAAGCTACTACTAACCTAACAGAACCAATAACCCATAGGTGAATAAAGGGCACATTTAGAATAAGATTTGTATGTGTTTTACTGCACAACTACCACTAACCCTACTATAATGTGAACATGAAAGCTAATGCATAGAAAAGTATAAACTGCTTATCCATGAAAAAAGAAAAAGAAAGAAATTCAATGTAACTTGTGGAAGTATCATCCGGATATTTCAACGTATAATCCTTCCTTCCCCAAAAAAAAATAGTTGCTCTCCACCAGATGGCTTTTGCAAGAGTTTCACTCAGATGAATTTGGAAACAGACAAATGAGCAACTGAAAAGGTATACAACATAAATCCAACTAGCTTTTAGAACTGCATTTGATCTTACCTATCGTAATCCCGCATTCGATGAAGATCATCTTCATCCCAATCTCTGGTCCTCTTCCTCTCTCCTATCACTCCGATCCCTATGACGATCTCTGTAATGACGATTACGGGAAGAAGATGATCTTCCCTATCCCTATTCCTATCTTTGTCCCTTTTTTTACCTCTGTCTCTATCTCTATTCCTGCCCCTGTCCCAGTCTTTATCACTTCCTCTCTCTCTCCCCTTCTCCATGCTTCTGGATGAGCCCCTTTCTTTCTCGGGGTCACGAGAAGTATGGCTGGAATAGGCAGAATGGGAATAAAATGTTAAGTCAGTGAAGAGAACTACAAAACTTACATATATCATATATAAAAAAGCCTAAGGATGGCAAACCATACAGATGATGTAAGGTTAGGATAAATTTGATTTATCTGTATGGAAAACCATACAGATAGAATACTTAATTCGATTAAATATTCTATCCTAAACGTACACATGATATAGCTTGATTGTGTATTGTTGGCCACCACAAATGAATCACTACCAATCACTAGATGATTTTTATTAATGTATTTTCGTGGTTCTGATCAGAAATTGCAGAAAGACATACCAAATAAGCAACTAATCTGCAAGTGAAAAGTTTGTTTTTAGGTAATCCTTTAATTCTATGCAATACCACAACATCTTCCTATTTTAATTAGTTACACAGTTAACATTATCTTATGTAAGGCCATGTTCACATAGTAATACTGGAAAATGAAATAATTTACATAAACAATAACATTCAAATTTTTATTTTAACAGAATTTATCAACTTGACCCTGTAACCACTGTCATTTTAACTGCTCACCAGAATTTATCAACTGCTATTTCAACCACTCTATTTTTTTCAACTGCTATTTTTTTCAATATTACTCTATACCTTATCATTCCAAATATCAAACTCTGATTCTATACATATTCATATGGACAAAGATAAGAAACTTGCAAGGAAGAATACGATAAGTATACGACAACAGAAACGGACGAAATATTCCTCTAATAACAATGGTATTATCTTTATCAATATTTGTTGTTATATCTTAATTTCTTTAATTTATGCCATACTTAAGAGACAAAGATGTACAATAAATATTACTTTTATATATTTACAACATAATTTTGTACATACATGAATTCTGTTAAAAATGTATGTTTTATGAATTTAAATTACTTACTTTTTCCTAAAGGAAATGACAACAAAATACACCAATTACAGTTTTAATTAACTTTATAAATCAATGATAATAAACTCGCAAAGAACATAGTAACATGTACATTATACATTGGCATAATACATGAATATGACCCTAAACTTGACACCAAATTATAACTTTGACCTTAAACTTTGACAGTGCATAAATATGACCTTTAAGTATTCAAAACTGCACAAATATGACCTTTAAATGACTTTTCACTATTATTTTTTCATTATTTTCGGCTCAAAGATGAAAATGACATCTAATTTATTTTGTCATTGTGAAAAAAAGAGCAATATTGTTGATTTATTAATTAGATAGCCCAGTGGTGTTATTTGCTCTTCTTGGGCGCTTCCTTCAGCCTACTGCGCGGGTGGTTCGATCCCTGCTAGTGGCTTTTTTTTTAATAAAAAAAAAAACTAGGTGTTGCTGCTATAAAAAAAAAAAAAAAACTAATAATAATAATAATAATAAATACCAACCCTTTTGTAAGTAATTACATTCTCTTCCACTTTTTAAATTACTTTACTCTCTCTCCCTATTAATATACATAACATAGCCAACATATACATAGCATTACGTGTATATGTTGGGATTTTTGTAATATGTTTAGAAAGTTGAGATTTTTTATACTATTGGAAATATAAGTTGTGTATTTGTGTAATTTTTAGTAATAATAATAAAGACGACGCCGTTTTAACACAAAAAATAAAGTTTTGATAGTGCACAAATATGACCTTTAACTATTCAAAACTGCACAAATATGGCCTCCCTCCAAGTCAGCCCTTTAACGACATGGCACCGTGTGATCGGATGAGCTTTCCATGTAGGCGCGAGTGAAACTCACGCATGGGGGTTGCAAAATCGGAGGTCATATTTGTTCAGGTTTTGAATAGTTAAAGGTCCTATTTGTGCACTATCAAAGTTTAAGGTCAAAGTTATAATTTGGCGTCAAGTCTAGGGTCATATTTATGTATTATGCCTTATACATTTACTATACTTATTGACATTACCCCTTTTATATGCGTAATAATGTTTTTTCAGATTTTATTGATACTATCATTTTCAAAGGGATTGTTTTAGAATTTAGGTAAAGGAAATGGAAAAAAGCCTTTTAACAGATACAACATACGGAAAAGGCTCAAAAATACCCCTGAACTATCTGAAATATTCCAAAAATACCCCTTATTAGATTTTTGGCTCAAAAATACCCTTCACTCTAAAATCCATAAGCCCATAAGCTTAATAGATGACCCCTGAACTATCTGAAATATTCCAAAAATACCCCTTATTAGATTTTTGGCTCAAAAATACCCTTCACTCTAAAATCCATAAGCCCATAAGCTTAATAGATGACCCGACCCGACCCAATAGTTAAAAAACCCGATCCAGCAAGCAAGTTTATAGGTATCATCGATCATCAGCCTCATTTGACTTAAAATCTCCCCCCAAAAAATTGATATATCTGGGGTTTTATCAAAAATTGATCTAATGTTTTTCTGAAACCGGAGAAGAGGCAGCTTGGTGACAATTTTGTGATTGGACACGGAGGTTTTGTAATGTGTACAAAGGTTACACAGACAATAGTTTTGAATCAATTGTTATCTAGAGTTGATAAAATTCATGCTCGTTCAATTTAATTTCACAGGTACAAAGCACACCATTATTCATCGAGATGTTAAGTGTACCAATATTTTATTGGACAATAAATGGGTTGCTAAAGTGTCAGATTTTGGATTATCCAAGATTGGTCCGCCTGGTTGCTCAGAAAAACCCATGTTAGCACTGCTGTGAAAGGAAGTTTTGGATATGTTGATCCTGAATACTATAAACGACAACAGTTGACAAAACAATCTGATGTGTATTCTTTTTGGGTGGTGTTATTCGAAGTGTTATCCGCTAGGCCAGCATTAATGCCTAGCATGACAAAAGGGCAAGTGAATTTGGCTGATTGGGCTTGTAGTTGTTGTAAAAAAGGAAATCTTGAACAGATAATTGATCCGACTATGGAAGGACATATTGCCCCTGAGTGCTTAAACAAGTTTGTAGAAGCAGGATATAATTGTTTAAAGGTTCAAAGGCCATCAATGGGTGATGTTTTCTGCAATTTAGAATTTGTACTAAAGCTTCAGGATGCAGCAGATGATAAAGGTCACAAAATGGAAGAGAATAGTTACCCAGCTAGCCGTCTTTCCCCTTGATTGTGAATGCTTATACGAATATATCTACAAATGAAGGCGAGGCCTTCTCAGTTTCGTATGAAGTTGGAGGAAAAGTAACTAGCACTGCTACATCCATGACCGATAGTGATGACAAGTTGAAGAGTTACAATATTTTCTCTGAGATTTTGAATCCAACTGGTCGATGAGATTGTTACATACAACTAGTATCACAAGTTGCATATTACTTCTACTCTGTTTCTTTTTTTTTTTTTTTTTTGTTGAATTTTTCTCCTGATTAATATTGATGTCTTGTATCGAATGGGTTGATGGATTTTTTTAAAAAAACGAATTATATATGTGGAGAGTGAAGTGGAATATCCAGGTGACTTTTTTTTTTATTTAAGTAGCTTCCTTGGTGGAATTCTGTAAGAGGGAAGGGTATTTTTGAGCCAAATATTTAACGAAGGGGTATTTTTGAGCCAAAAATCCAACGAGGGGTATTTTTGAGCTATTTCAAATAGTTCAGAGGTATTTTTTAGCCTTTTCCGTACAACATATCATCATAGTTCTTGTGCATCACATATTACATACATGAAGAGTTCGGATCATGCTTCTACATCTCAAGTTCATCGACATTACCAGTATCTAACACAAGAATATGATATACGATATTTGGCATCGACTCAACTGCGCAACAAAATCAAAATTTTCAAGGTATAATTAAGATACCCTTACTACAAGATTACTAAAATTAACATTATTTAATAAAACACTAATATACTAAATATTTTCTTTTACAACATATGAATTGTAGCTAACAGTGTCAGTAGTGATGATGATGTACCAGGTTTGTCTTTACAGATTACTATTTTTGCCATACTTAAAATAATGCTATCTCAATACAAGTACAGAATGTACTGATATGGGTCACGATGAAGATGAGTATGAAGGTATGTCTTGAATCAAACAATTAAAATGTATTCACATACAAATAATATTTTTATAAAAATGATTTATATATTTCTAATATTTTACTCGGTAGAAGTTAATGAAGGCTATGCAAGCATTGATAATGAAGGTATACATATTTAATTTTATATTTTATAAGCATTAACTATTCTGAATAAAGCTTAACATTTCAAAAATATTTATATTTGTCTTTTTTTTATCAGATTACTGGGATATAGGAGATCCAACTTATGAATGTGATCATTGTGGTGCTTACTTTTGGAGTGAAGAAAGGATTAACAAGAAATTAAAATCTAAAAGACCAGAATTCTCTTTGTATTGTCTTCATGGTAAGATAAAGTTAGCAAAATCAAAACAGTCTCCTTCGATTTTAAGACAGTTATTATTTGGACCAGGTAACCAAAAACAAATCCTGTGTTAAATACTACTAACAAATATAAGAATCATATTAATTTATGCACTTTTAATTATGCAGGTCCAAAAAGTAAACTGTTCAAAGATAATATTGAACTTATAATTCAATGTTTTCATTTACATCAATGGGAGAAAAAGTTGATGATTCTGTAACACCCCGTACTTAATTACGTGCATTAGCCATGGTTATATGTGTTGGAGTATATGTATTGATCATAAGTTAGGTATATATGAGTTTAAGTATGAGTATTGATTATTTTGAGATGGTTTCAAGTGTATAGTTTGATTATATGTGTATGGAAATCGACATTATTTATACCGGAATTTGCTCGTCGAAGTTTCTATGCGAAGTTTATCGAGTTATATTTTCAACGATATAAAGATTTCTGAAAACAGATGAGTATTGGATATAAGCGAGCATGTTCGAAACTTGAAAACGGTGGACGCAATGAACAGTAAATGTGCAGAAATTTTCTGCACACAAAAGTACTGCAGCCAAACAGATTTTTGGGTCGACTTTAATCGATCATAATTCCTTGTACAGGACGAACTGGGTGGCCTACTTTATATGAAATGAAATACCTTTGAATTATCTATCCAACGATACCAATTTCACCCAAATCCGATATCGGAGCGAAGTGTTATGGTCGATTTACTTTAGCCTATCAAAACAGTCCACCATGGACAGATTCGGATTTACTTAAATTTTTAAGGGCAATATGGTCATTTTCCATCACCTCATGGACGAAAATTGGTCATTATATACATATACTTAGCCTCATATCCATCATGTTATCATCCAAATTATTGAAGAATAAGAAACCCTAGTCTAATTTCAACTCCAATTATCTTGTGATTCAACCGTAGAAAGTCCAAATTGATTCCGTAGTTGTGTTCACCATCTCGAGGGCTTCGAGAAGCACCCCTTATTTGTGCCAACAGGACTTCGAAATCAAAAGGGCCATTTTATGGTAAGGATGTAAATTATGTTGGTGTTATTTATATGGATATGTATATATATATGCATGTGAGCATAAGAAGTATGTTATTTGATTGTTGTTGAAAGATGATTGGGAAATGATGTTGGATTATGTTGAATTGTGAAGGGATTTGGTGTGATGATGTATTGATGATTATATATATATATATACACATAAACCTATTGTTCAAGTTGGTTTTTGGAATGTTTTGCAAATATTGGTTGTATGGAATTATGGAAGAGAATTGTGGTGTTGGGTTGCTAATACTAGATGCCAAACATTTCATTGTAGATAAGTGATTTGTAAAGGCGGGAAGTTGTGTTGAATTGGTATCCGAATCTACAACGAGGTATGTAAAGCATACTCTAACGATGTTCTTTGGCATGAAAACACCAATGTTCCATCAAGTAAGATTCCAAGGTTGTCCAAAAACATGTATTGTTCTACATTACCAACGAAGTTGTTTCCATTCTATAAAGTGTCAAAATGCTTCATTGATATACCAAAAGGCTCTTATTTCATTGTTGTGATATTGATGATTCTGAAACACATTGTTGATGTACCAATGAGTCTTTATTACGTCGTTATTGTATAGAAGGTCTATTACTTGGTTCTTATTGATGTATCGTTGTTTCAAAGTATCAAAAATGTGGTGGCGACCGAAATAACAATCTCAAAGATTAATTGAACTAAGTGATGGAAGTTCTCTCTTATCGGGTGGTATCCCAGGGGCATAAGCCTAGCATGGGTCGATCCCTATTTACGTGTTTATGGGTGGTATCCCAGGGGCATAAGCCTAGCATGGGTCGATCCCAGTTGATATGTACTGGAGGAAGCCTAATGGTCACAGTACAGTACAGTAATGATTACAAAAATGTTAAGAATGAAGGTAAAGTGATTGAATAAATTCAATGTACAGGTTGTCACAAGTTCTAGTAAGTGTGGTCCACTCCTATTACTATTTATTCACTTGTTTCGGATTTCTATTGAGCTCCTATATCATATGTAATTATCTACAGCTTTACATACTCAGTACATATTTCGTACTGACGTCCCCACGGAGACCTGCATTTCATGCTACAGGCACAGGTACCTCAGCTCATTCACAGCATAGATAGGAGCCAGGTCATATAGCTATTGTTGGTGAGCTCCAGTTTGCTTCGGAGTTTTCCGAGTCGGTTCCTTATGTTTTGTTATTGTACAGGAGTTATGTGTGGGCAGGGGTTTGTCCCGACCCTAGTTATGTCATGTATATCCTAGAGGCTTTGTAGACATAAGGAAGGGTAAAGTCATGGAAGTTTATATAGTGATGTTATATCTGTATATGTGGTGGCCCCGACGGCCAAGTATTATATATATATATATATTTGTGCGTGTTGTGCTGATATAGGTAATTAGATACTTCTATATGCAACGAAGTGTTGTTCAAATTTTTGGTGACATGTAAGGGAAAGTACAGGTATTTGAACGGGTTCTCCCGGGCCTTCTCGGCTTCGGGTGCCAGTCCGGCCCGATGGGATTTTGGGGCGTGACAAAAGTGGTATCAGAGAGGTTCGTCCTAGTGAGTCTACAAAGCCGTGTCTACGTAGAGTCTTGTTTATCGGTGTTTTGTGCACCACATCTATAAACAGGAGGCTATGGACATTTAGGAATTGTTTCTTTTCTTCATGTCTTATATCGTGCGATAGAGCTTATATTGTATATGAAGTCATAGTTGACCACTGAATCAGTTTGTTTCTCTTATTATAGTAATGAAGCCGGTTACCAGAAGCAAGAATTCCGGTAAGCAAGTAGATGTGGCTGCCGGAGAGGGGACTTGTAAGTCACCCACTATACCAGCTAATCAAAGTGAGGCTCCAGCTGAGCATGCATCAGAAACTTCCCCCAGTCCGGAAGAAATAAGGGGGAGGAGAACTATATCCCCAGAGCCACCTATTAATGCTGTTGATCAAGATCTTAGAAATGCAGTGCAACTTTTGACTCGTATAGTTGCTGGGCAAGCTCAAGGGAGAGCCATTCCTACTGCAGGTCCTAGTGGTATAGATAGGGCGGCTAGTCTTCGAACACAGGATTTTCTTAAGATGGATCCGCCTACTTTTACCGGATCCGATCTTAACAAAGATCCGCAGGACTTTATTGATCAGATCCAAAGGGCCCTAGAGGTGATGCATGTATCGGGTAGAAAGACAGTGAAGTTAGCCGCGTATAGATTCAAAGGTGAGGCTATATATTGGTATGAAGACTGGAAACGGTCAAGGGGCATTGATGCACCCCCAGCTACTTGGAAAGAGTTCAAAGAGGCATTTATTGATCATTATCTTCCATATGAGGCTCGTCAGGCCCGTGCGGATCAGTTCTTAAATATTTGACAGGGTAATACAAGTGTGAGGGAGTATAGTCTTCGATTTAATTCTTTGTCCAGATATGCTCCTAATGTTATAGCTACTATGGATGACAGAGTTCTTCGGTATGTGGATGGATTGGATCTGTATTTGGTTAGGGATTGTACTATTGCCGCTTTGAACAAAGATATGGACATAGCGAGGATCCAAGCTTTTGCACAGAAAATGGAAGATCAGAGGCAGAGGAGAAGAACACAGGAATCAGAAAGAGGATATTCCAAGAGGGCTAGATCTACAGGGCAGTTCATGGAATCTCAAGGAGGGTTCAGACCACAGTTTTCTGCTAGACCACCTAGGCCATTATCTTCTTATTCTGCAGCTAGTGCCCCACCACAGTTCCAAGGGTCCAGAGGAAATCAATTTGGGCATAGAAGTGAGAGTCAGAGTTCGCGGATAGTGGGGTACCAAGGGCAAGGGAATATGAGCCAATCGAGACCTCCTCGAGAGCCATGCAATAAATGTGGAAGGTATCATTTGGGCGCATGTCGGATGGGGACCAATGTTTGCTTTTGGTGCGGTATGTCGGGGCATATGATGAGGGAATGCCCACGAAGGGACATAGGGGGTATGGCATGACCTACGGGGTCATTTGTTGCATCATCATCATCGATGCCTTATTCAGGAAGGGGTGCACAACCAATGGGTCATGTTAGAGGTGATAGAGGAGCCACGGGTTCTAGCGGGGCTCAAAATCGTACGTATGCTCTAGCGGATCGACAGAATTTAGAGGTTTCCCCATATGTGGTTACGGGTACGTTGTCTATCTTTTCAATCGATTTATATGCCTTAATTGATCCCGGTTCCACATTATCTTATGTTACTCCATTGGTTTTTGGAAAGTTCGAAAGAATACCCGAACTATTAGTTAAGCCATTTGAAGTATCCACACCGGTTGGGGAATCTATTATAGCTAGAAGGGTTTATCGAAACTGCATAGTAACTATTTGTGGTCGTGATACGATGGCTGATCTTGTAGAGTTAGAAATGGTAGATTTTGATGTTATAATGGGTATGGAATGGTTGGCGTCTTGTTATGCCACAATTGATTGTTGCACGAAAAAGGTATATTTCCATTTTCCAAATGAATCAGTCCTTGAATGGAAAGGTGAAATTAGCGCGCCAAGAGGTAGATTTATTTCTTATTTTAAGGCAAGAAGAATAATTTCCAAGGGATACATATATCATTTAGTTAGAGTAAGGGATACAGAAGCAGAGTCACCAACTCTTCACGCTGTTCCGGTGGTAAATGAATTTCCTGAAGATCTTCCAGGTTTGCCTCCTGAACGAGAAGTAGAGTTTGGTATTGATGTAATACCAGGCACCCAACCAATCTCCATTCCGCCGTATAGAATGGCCCCAGCAGAATTACGAGAATTGAAACAGCAATTGAAAGATTTGCTAGAGAAGGGATTCATAAGGCCTAGTATGTCCCCCTGGGGAGCACCAGTGTTATTTGTGCGCAAAAAGAATGGCTCCCTGAGGATGTGTATTGATTATCGGCAATTGAATAAGGTGACTATTAAGAATAAATATCCTCTCCCAAGAATTGATGATTTATTTGATCAGTTACAGGGCGCCAAGTGTTTTTCTAAGATTGATTTGAGGTCAGGTTACCACCAAGTAAGGGTCAAAGAGAAGGATATACCCAAGACAGCTTTCCGAACACGGTATGGTCATTATGAGTTTCTAGTTATGTCATTTGGGCTAATAAATGCACCTGCAACTTTTATGGATTTGATGAATAGGGTGTTTAAGCCATTCCTGGATGTATTTGTGATAGTTTTTATAGATGATATTCTAGTTTATTCTAGATCAGAAGAGGATCATGCCAATCACTTACGACAGGCATTGCAGACTCTTCGTGATTGTAAGCTTTATGCAAAGTTCTCTAAATGTGAGTTTTGATTAAAGTCGGTGGCATTTTTGGGTCATATTGTATCTAGTGAAGGGATAAAGGTTGATGCTCAAAAGATAGAAGCTGTGAAGAACTGGCCAAGGCCCACAACGCCTACGGAGATTCATAGTTTTCTCGGGTTGGCCGGTTATTATAGAAGGTTTGTTAAAGACTTTTCTTTCATTTCAGCACCCTTAACCAAGCTAACGCATAAAGCATCCAAGTTCCAATGGAATGATGCGTGTGAAGAGAGTTTCCAAGAATTGAAGAATAAGTTGACTTCTACACCTGTGTTGGTACTTCCAGAAGGTACAGAAGGGTATACAGTGTATTGTGATGCTTCGAGAATTGGTTTAGGATGTGTATTAATGCAGCATGGTAAGGTGATAGCATATGCCTCAAGGCAATTGAGGCCACATGAGAAAAATTACCCCACACATGATCTTGAGCTTGTAGCAGTTATCTTTGCTTTAAAAATATGGCGCCACTATTTATATGGGGTTCATGTTGATATATATACTGATCACAAGAGCTTACAATATATTTTCAGTCAGAAGGATCTAAATCTGAGGCAGCGAAGGTGGATGGAACTATTAAAAGATTATGATGTTGATATTTTGTATCACCCAGGGAAAGCGAATATAGTAGATGATGCGTTGAGTCGTAAGGCTATGATGGAACCTATAGAAAGGCAAGGGATGATTAAAGATCTTCATCAATTAGCTAGTCTAGGAGTTCGTCTTCTCGAAACTCCGGACGAAGAGCTTATTGTGCATAATGCCGCGGAATCCTCATTAGTAGCTGAGGTGAAAGAGAAGCAAGATGCAGATCCTATTTTATTACAGCTTAAGGAGAACGTTCAGAGTGGTGTGACCAAGGCATTTGAGCTTACGCGAGAAGGAGTACATCAGTGCCAAAACCGATTGTGTGTGCCGGATGTAGACGGGCTAAGAAAGAAGATTATGACAGAGGCACATTTTTCAAGGTATTCCATTCATCCAGGATCAACCAAAATGTATCAAGATTTGAAAGATATGTATTGGTGGAATGACATGAAAAGGAACATCGCAGAATTTGTAGCTGAATGTCCAAATTGCCAACGAGTTAAAGTGGAACATCAAAAGCCCGTAGGCTATATGCAATGCATAGATCTTCCAATTTGGAAGTGGGACATGATCAACATGGATTTTGTTACAGGTTTGCCTCGTACAACTCGGAAATTTGATTCTATATGGGTGATTGTGGATAGGCTTACTAAATCCGCACATTTCTTACCCGTTAAGACCACTTACACAGTTGAAGAATATTCGAAGCTGTATGTTAAAGAAATAGTCTGATTACATGGGGTGCCAACTTCTATTATATCGGATCGGGGAACTCAATTTACCGCAAACTTTTGGAAGTCTTTCCAACGAAGTTTGGGAACACAAGTGAATCTGAGTACAGCTTTTCACCCTCAGACGGATGGACAAGCAGAGCGCACCATTCAAACACTTGAAGATATGCTACGAGCATATGTTATAGATTTTAAAGGGAGCTGGGATGATCATTTACCTCTTATTGAGTTTGCCTACAATAATAGCTATCATTCAAGTATCAAAATGGCACCATATGAAGTTTTATATGGGAGGAAGTGTAGATCACCAATAGGATGGTTCGAAGCGGCTGAAACTCTTATGTTCGGACCGGATCTTGTGTATCAAGCGATAGAAAAAGTCAAGGTGATTCAGCAATGGTTGAAAACAGCCCAAAGTCGACACAAGTCATATGCGGATAGTAGAAGAAGAGGGCTAGAGTTTTCGTTAGGCGATTGGGTATTTTTGAAGGTATCGCCAATGAAAGAGGTGATGAGATTTGGCAAGAAAGGAAAGTTGAGTCCACGATATATAGGCCCGTATAAGATTATTCGAAGATGTGGGCAAGTTGCTTATGAATTATAGCCACCCCAGGAACTCTCATCAGTGCATCCAGTATTTCATGTATTGATGCTTCGAAAGTGCATCGGAGATCCGTCCCTTATTACTTCTACTGAAGATGTGCAAGTAACAGAAGATCTTACCTATGAGGAGATGCCTATTGCTATATTAGATCGTCAAGTTAAGAAGATGAGAAACAAAGAAGTAGCATCGGTGAAAGTACTTTGGAGAAATCAACAAAGGGAAGAGATTACATTGGAAGCGGAGGAAGCAATGAAATCAAAATACCTTTATTTGTTCAAAGGTGAAAAAGAAGTGCAAGGAGTGGAACTGGGACGCTAACAAGTAAGTTTTTACATATGCATAATATTTATATGATGACATGAATATCGATTATGAATTCGAACTTGTTTCGGCTAAATAACTACATTCACATTCGAGGACGAATGTCCTTAAGGGGGGAAGGATGTAACACCCCGTACTTAATTACATGAATTAGCCATGGTTATATGTGTTGGAGTATATGTATTGATCATAAGTTAGGTATATATGAGTTTAAGTATGAGTATTGATTATTTTGAGATGGTTTCAAGTGTATAGTTTGATTATATGTGTATGGGAATCGACTTTATTTATACCGGAATTTGCTCGTCGAAGTTTCTATGCGAATTTTATCGAGTTAGATTTCCAACGATATAAAGATTTTTGAAAACAGATGAGTATCGGATATAAGCGAGCATGTTCGAAACTTGAAAACGGTGGACGCAATGAACAGTAAATGTGCAGAAATTTTCTGCACACAAAAGTACTGCAGCCAAACAGATTTTTGGGTCGACTTTAATCGATCATAATTCCTTGTACAGGACGAACTGGGTGGCCTACTTTATATGAAATGAAATACCTTTGAATTATCTATCCAACGATACCAATTTCACCCAAATCCGATATCGGAGCGAAGTGTTATGGTCGATTTACTTTAGCCTATCAAAACAGTCCACCATGGACAGATTCGGATTTACTTAAATTTTTAAGGGCAATATGGTCATTTTCCATCACCTCATGGACGAAAATTGGTCATTATATACATATACTTAGCCTCATATCCATCATGTTATCATCCAAATTATTGAAGAATAAGAAACCCTAGTCTAATTTCAACTCCAATTATCTTGTGATTCAACCGTAGAAAGTCCAAATTGATTCCGTAGTTGTGTTCACCATCTCGAGGGCTTCGAGAAGCACCCCTTATTTGTGCCAACAGGACTTCGAAATCAAAAGGGCCATTTTATGGTAAGGATGTAAATTATGTTGGTGTTATTCATATGGATATGTATATATATATGCATGTGAGCATAAGAAGTATGTTATTTGATTGTTGTTGAAAGATGATTGGGAAATGATGTTGGATTATGTTGAATTGTGAAGGAATTTGGTGTGATGATGTATTGATGATTATATATATATATACACATAAACCTATTGTTCAAGTTGGTTTTTGGAATGTTTTGCAAATATTGGTTGTATGGAATTATGGAAGAGAATTGTGGTGTTGGGTTGCTAATACCAGATGCCAAACATTTCATTGTAGATAAGTGATTTGTAAAGGAGGGAAGTTGTGTTGAATTGGTATCCGAATCTACAACGAGGTATGTAAAGCATACTCTAACGATTTTCTTTGGCATGAAAACAACAATGTTCCATCAAGTAAGATTCCGAGGTTGTCCAAAAACATGTATTGTTCTACATTACCAACGAAGTTGTTTCCATTCTATAAAGTGTCAAAATGCTTCATTGATATACCAAAAGGCTCTTATTTCATTGTTGTGATATTGATGATTCTGAAACACATTGCTGATGTACCAATGAGTCTTTATTACGTCGTTATTGTATAGAAGGTCTATTACTTGGTTCTTATTGATGTATCGTTGTTTCAAAGTATCAAAAATGTGGTGGCGACCGAAATAACAATCTCAAAGATTAATTGAACTAAGTGATGGAAGTTCTCTCTTATCGGGTGGTATCCCAGGGGCATAAGCCTAGCATGGGTCGATCCCTATTTACGTGTTTATGGGTGGTATCCCAGGGGCATAAGCCTAGCATGGGTCGATCCCAGTTGATATGTACTGGAGGAAGCCTAATGGTCACAGTACAGTACAGTAATGATTACAAAGATGTTAAGAACGAAGGTAAAGTGATTGAATAAATTCAATGTACAGGTTGTCACAAGTTCTAGTAAGTGTGGTCCACTCCTATTACGATTTATTCACTTGTTTCGGATTTCTATTGAGCTCCTATATCATATGTGATTATCTACAGCATTACATACTCAGTACATATTTCGTACTGACGTCCCCACGGAGACCTGCATTTCATGCTACAGGCACAGGTACCTCAGCTCATTCACAGCATAGATAGGAGCCAGGTCATACAGCTATTGTTGGTGAGCTCCAGTTTGCTTCGGAGTTTTCCGAGTCGGTTCCTTATGTTTTGTTATTGTACAGGAGTTATGTGTGGCGGGGGTTTGTCCCGACCCTAGTTATGTCATGTATATCCTAGAGGCTTTGTAGACATAAGGAAGGGTAAAGTCATGGAAGTTTATATAGTGATGTTATATCTGTATATGTGGTGGCCCCGATGGCCAAGTATTATATATATATATATATTTGTGCATGTTGTGCTGATACAGGTAATTAGATACTTCTATATGCAAGGAAGTGCTGTCCAAATTTTATGTGACATGTAAGGGAAAGTACAGGTATTTGAACGGGTTCTCCCGGGCCTTCTCGGCTTCGGGTGCCAGTCCGGCCCGATGGGATTTTGGGGCGTGACAGATTCTATTAATAAAAAAAGGGGACCAAAAACATTCAAACTCTCTGAACAAAACTATCATCAAATTGGTAATTTATTGCCCCCCAAGGATCCACTCCAAAATTTGCACAATTGTATATCTATGATATAGAAAATAAAGTGCAGAATAGAATTCAAGCTTTGAGTTTAGTATTGAATCATTCCTTTTTTGCAAATTTATGAATACTGTAATAAAATATATAACATAAAATTATTTTATCATCTATTCTTATCCAGTTGAGATGAAAGCATAAATAATTTTTATGCTGAAATTGTTCATGATCTGAAGCAAATGCTTGATGAGCAAAATACTTTGACAAAATCATTCAGAATGGTAAGAGATAGATTTCTAGAAGATACTCACTCTAAAGTTAAACTCAAGCTGATAGAAAAGCGAAACTATGATGGTAGAAGATACAATTTATCATCTGTTTTAGAGATAGTAGCTTTGGTGGTTGTCGATTTTGAAGTATCACGATGTGATAGAGACATTGTTCTTGAAACTCAAACTGGACAACTTCAAAGAATTAATGAATTGAATGTTGCATATTTAGCTCTACAATATCCATTACTTTTTCCATATGGTGAAGATGGATATAGAGAGGATATTTTTTTAAATGGAAAAGATGAATCAAGTCGGAAAAGAAAATTTATTGGCATGCGTGAATTTTTTTCATACAAAATTCAATGAGGAATGATGAAGTACCAACAATTATAAATGCAAAGAGATTGTTTCAACAATTTTTAGTAGATGCATATATAATAATTGAATAATCGAGGTTGAAGTATATTAGAACTCATCAAAAATAATTGCGTGCTGCAATGTATAAAGGATTAAAAGATGTCATTTTACATGGAGAGATAAATCCTTCTTCTCATGGTAAAAAGGTCATTTTATCATCAATCTTCACAGGAGGTGCAAGATACATGATTTAAAATTATCAAGATGCTATGACAATTTGCAAATGGACTGGATATTCAGATCTTTTCATTACATTTACTTGCAATCCAAAGTGGCCTGAGATTATCAGATTCTTAAAGATTAGAGGCTTACAACCAAAAGATCATCCGGACATATTATCTAGGGTGTTCAAAATGAAGTTAGATCATTTAATAAAGGATTTGAAAGATAAGAAAACATTTGGAGCAGTTAAATCAGGTATAGAACACCACGAAATCAATTAAATCAGATCTTATTACTAAAAATTTTCATTATTTTATACATATATTCTGGAACTTAATGACTTGATTATCTCATATCTCTAATTCTATAAGTCAGTGTTGTTGTATTATTTAAAATTACATATAATATATTTTTTTTTGCAGTGATATATACTATTGAATTCCAAAAAAAAGGATTACCTCATGCGCACATATTATTGTTTCTTCATAATAAATGCCCAAATGTGAGAGATATTGATCAAATAATTTCAGCTGAAATCCCGGATAAAAATATTGATCCTGATTATTACATGGCTATGGAAAAATTCATGATACATAGACCGTGTGGTTTTGCTAGAAAATCATCCCCTTACATGCATAATGGTCGATGTTCAAAACATTTTTCAAAGAAGTATGTAGTAAACACTATAATTGATGAAGATGGATATCCAATTTATAGAAGAAGGGAGGATGGCAGAACTATTGAGCGAGAGTGTATTTATTTGGATAACAGGTATGTGGTGCCACACAATAGATATTTGATACTGAAATATGGTGCACATATTAATGTTGAATGGTGCAATCAAGAAAAATTGATAAAGTACTTATTTAATTACATAAATAAGGGAAATGATCATGTTACAACATCTTTTTCACAAAGTGTGCATGACAAAGATTCAACAAATGTTGATGAAATCAACATGTATTATGATTGTCGCTGTATTTCTTCCTGTGAAGCATCTTGGAGAATTTTTGGATTCCCAATTCACCATAGAGAACCTCCAGTAGAAAGGCTTTCATTTCATCTACCTAACGAACAATCAGTTATTTTCTATGATAATGATCCAATTGATTATGTTGTTAATAAACCAAGTGTAAGGAAATCACAATTTTTAAGTTGGTTTGAGGCAAATAAGTTAAATGAAGAAGCAAGAGAATTAACTTATGCAGAATTCCCTCAAAAATTTGTTTGGAATAAAATTACAAAAGAATGAAAAAAAAAGAAGAGAATTCTGCTTTTTCTATTGGTAGAATTTTTTTTGTTCCCCCTGGAAGTGAAGAGTTATAAGATCTCAGGATGTTGAATATCATCAAAGGTCCAAAGTGCTATGAGGATCTACGCACTGTCAATCATCAAGTTCATCTAATTTTTAGAGATGCGTGTTATGCATTGGGTTTATTAGATGATGACAAAGAATACGTGGATGCCATACTTGAGGCAAGTAACTGGGGAATGCCATCTTGTCTAAGACAGTTATTTGTTATATTATTATTATTATTATTATTATCAAATTCAATGTCTAGGCCTACATTTGTTTGGAGAAAAACATGAATTTTACTATCAGATGACATCCAGTATGCAGTAAGAAGAAATATGGCAAATCCAGGTACATAAATCAAACATTTCTATATATTTCTATAGTATCTTTATTTTATACTGTAAAAACTTTTAATTATTTTTTATTTATAAGATAAAATCCTTTATGACAGAATATTAAGATTTTCTAACAATCATAAGACTTAACTAATAACACATACCTTAAACATAACTATATCAGTAATATATTTATATGTTACCTATATGTTTATTCTATAATTAGCTTTTGCATTTATAGGTTATTATATATCAAATATTTTTTTTTTTTGAATAATTGTTCATTTTACAGAAGCAGAGCTAACAAATGATGAACTGAAAAATCAGTGTTTGCAAATATTGAAAATTTGTTAAAAGATTGTGGAAGAACCTTACGTGATTTTCCAACAATGCCCACACCAATTTATAATGCGGAACCAGTAGACATTACCAATAGACTCATCCTAGATGAATTGCGTTATGATAAAGGCTCTTTGACTAAGGAACATTCAGAATTGTTGAATAAATTAACAGTGGAACAAAAGGCTGTTCATGACAGAATATTAACAGCAGTTCAACAAAATAATGGAGGTTTTTTTTTTGTATGGTCATGGAGGAACCGGAAAGACTTTTATTTGGAAAACTTTACCTTCGGCAATAAGATCTAAAGGACAAATTATTTTAACAGTTGTATCAAGTGGCATTGCATCACTTTTACTACCTGGAGGTCGAACAACTCATTCAAGATTTGTGATTCCACTAAATGCTACTGAAGATTCAACATGCAATATAATACAGGGCAGTCATCTTGCAAGTTTAATTGTGAAGACAAAGTTATTTATTTGGGATGAGGCACCTATGATGCATACATATTGTTTTGAAGCACTTGACAAGACTCTAAGAGATATTCTTAGATTTGAAGATGCATCTAATTTGGACAGACCATTTGGAGGAAAAACAGTTGTTCTTGGTGGGGACTTTAGGCAAATTCTCCCGGTAATTTCAAAAGGTAACAGACAAGATATAGTTAATGCTACCCTTAATTCTTCTTATTTGTGGGCTAACTGTCATTACTTAAGTTAACACAAAATATGAGGCTACAAGGTACTCAAATGAGATCACACTTTAATAATCCAAGAGAATTTGCTGATTGAATTTTAGAGATTGGGGATGGTAGAATTGGTAATTCAGTTGATGGAATAGAAAAAGTCCAAATCCCTTATGATCTTCTTATTCATAATTCAGACAACCCAATTTCAGCCATTGTGGAAAACACATATCCAGATTATTTATCTCAATGAACACATGATTTCTCTAAATCATAGTGAAGGAACCATATTTTTAAGTTCCGATAAAATCTGTATGTCAGAAGACACAATTACAGATTTAGATCAGGTATATACATCTGAGTTTCTAAGCACTATAAAGTGCTCTGGAATACCAAATCATACAATTACATTGAAAGTTGGTGTACCAGTGATGTTATTGAGAAATATGGATCAATCTTCAGGGTTGTGTAATGGAACAAGATTAATAATCACTCGAGTAGAAAATTGGGTTATTGAAGCAAAAGTTTTATCAGGAAATTTGATTGGACAGAAAGTGTTCATACCGAGAATGACATTGACTCCATCAGATGTTAGAATACCTTTTAAGTTCCAACGAAGACAATTTTCATTAGTTGTTTCTTTTGCCATGACTATAAATAAGAGCCAAGGACAATCTTTATCTTATGTTGGGCTATATTTGAAGAAACCTGTGTTTACACATGGCCAGCTCTATGTTGCACTTTCACAGGTTACAAGAAGACAGGGATTAAAGATTTTGACATATGATGATGAAGGAGAAATTTCAAATGAAGCAACTAATATAGTGTTTAAAGAAGTTTATCGTAATTTGAGTGCAGACTGAAGCTAATCTGATCCTAAGGTCATAACAGGGTCAACAATATTATCAATTTGTTAAGGGTTAGACTTAGCTTTTTTATTTTTCTGTCAACTAGATAATAATAGTTCTTTGTTGATTCAGTAAGTATAGGTTAAAGTTAGATTTTACGTAAGTTATTTATGACTGTTTATCCTATTTGATTATTCTCTTTGTACATTTTATTCAATTATTTTAATAATTATACTTTCAAATTTTCAGTCTCCTTCTATATATATTGAGCTAATAGTAGTATGATTCACCTTCAGAAGCATGTTTAGTCAGCATTTTCCAAGCAGAATCATTCCTTATCACTAGGAGCAAAGGGGAAAACCATGCATCAGGAGAAAAAGACTTTTCTTGGCAGATTTGCAAGTGTTAGATGCACAGACATCTCATGCATTATCAATTTTTCTTAACTTGAATTCACGGGATTCACGATTTCATCATCTCTTTATGTTGTTAATATTGATAGCTAATAATATGGTCAATTCATCACAGAGTGAGATAGATTCACAAAAGGCAGGTTCACATGTATAATAAAGGGAAAGTCGAGACATGTAAAAGCAGAAAGGTGAAGTTGACAGAGAGCTACTTACAAACCCCCATCCATTTATTGTGAATTCTTGACCCGGACTACTGAATTGGCAACGCATTGAGAGGAAAAACTCCACATATGCACGGTCATCTACTATTGCTGCAACACCACCATGGCCAGGACCATCTTTTAAGGCTCTAGCATAATCTTCAGGCAGATTAAGAGCAACAAGTCTAGATTCATCAATGTGCAGTTCTTGAATCAGATAATTACGAGAAAATGAACCCAACTGATAACCGATGGATTCCTTTGTATTTACTAAACTTTCAATTCCAGTAATTGATGAAGAAAGTTTCTGCACGGTAAGAATTGAGGTAAGATTGGCAGTGTAGCTTGAATTTATTTTCAAAACCACAAATAGCCATATAAGAAGGACAATGCGGCCAAGGGTGCTGATAGTGTTTTCTCCTGTATACAAAATTGTTCTTTGGTATAGAAGCTCATTCAAGTGTAGCACAGAAGCAACTTGACCAGCATAAGTTACTTACTCTGGGCAGTAAAGAGAGTTGAAAAGTTGAACCTGCAAAAGAGTTTTACACAAGAAATGATCAAAAGTCTGTGGAGAATATATGACAGCCTCTTTCATCAAGTAAATATATGCTAATTTAGTATATAATGTTTTTCCAACCCACCATAAAACAGTGACAAGCTGTTTACTTGGAGGTCCATGAAAATCATCATTTAATCTGTGTTCCAAAATCCAAATTACAGTGCCCAAGATTAAGAAAAACACACCAGTGATACACCACATCTTGGGAGTAAATGTCCTGAGAAAAGCCCAAGCATTATAGTTCTGCTCTTTAACTCATGCCACTACAACTAACCCAGATTCAATGTACGGTTGAGTGAAATCAACCATTTTTTTTCAATTAGTTGTAATTGCTATGTCGCCTAAGGTTGCATCATAAACCTGAAATAAGAGATCAAGTAGATACATAGATATTCAGTGATTTGATTAGGAAATATTTCAGTTTTGAAAACTGCAAGCACAGTATAATCAACACCCCATTCACACTCCTAATTCATCGTCTCAGGCAATTGTATTGTAGAAAAGGAATACTTACATGAACGGATGACGCTGGGACTGTTTTATCTTTTCATGGGATATTTCAGACCAGTCATCATATCATTCTTAACAAATCGATGAAATGAAGCGATGATATCAACATCTATATCTATATATATACAAGCAGCAGTAATATAAGCCATTAATGCATGTGAAATATTGAAACTGATAAGCCATGAGACATAATATTATGTCCACATCCACTTTCAATCTAATTTGTTTTTCCAAAAAATCAGAACGAATAAGCACTCCGATTTGAATCACACAGCGTAATCATAAAAAATGGGAAAACAACGGCAACAAACATCTACAACAACAACTTCATATATAGATTAGTTGTCACGACCCGAACCGAGGGCCTGGCCGTGATGGACATCCCGAACCATGAAGACCTGAAAGCCCTTCTAACATGCAATCATATACAAAGAGAAAATGCGAAAATACATAACAAAATGGAATCATGGTCAGCTTTTAATTCAAACTAATCAATACTGAAATGAGTTCATAAAGATCAACAACATCTGACACTAGTCTGCGAAATCTCTACTAACTGAAAATAACCTCTGTCTGAAGACTGGGACAAGGCCCCCAGTCGGACCATGAATCAAAATAAAACAATAATGATATATATATTAGGCCTCCCGGAATAAGAGAGGCTCACTAGATGCAAGCTTCTGACAAGTCAATCTACTGCTTATCGGGACTCCAGGACTGTGTCTCAGAATTCTGAAATATAGGGGGTCAACACAGATGTACTGGTACGCAGAGTAATCCAAAATAATGTATTTATATATATAAGATAGATGAGAGCAAGTCATGAAAACATCATGCATGATGTAGTTTAAAATACATGGGAAAAGTTCAAATGATCTTAAAACAATCTGTTCAATGCAGTTCTATTCTTTGTATTACTTCTAAGTTAGGTGGTACGCCCTACATATATGCTACTCCACGGGCTATATGGGATCCGTCCTTAACTCGGCGGCCAAGCCCCCAACCTAAGTTTGCCGCAAGAGTTGGAGTATCTGAATCTGCTATGCCACAGGGCCGTCGCCAGCGTATAAAATAGTATACCCATATCGACAAAACACGGTTTCAGGCAATGAATTTTTATGGCTCATGCCTTCTTCGGGTAACCACCTGACATCTCTTAAGCCCTTTTTTTAGTTTGTTCTAAACATGCATCTTTCTTAAAATCAAATTCTGAAATTCTAAGCAATAATCTGTATCTTTAATCTGTTCTAAATCTCTTTGGTATCGTCATACCAAGACTTGCAAGTCGTATATCTGAGCCGTAAGGTATCATGCAAGATTCTTTCATTTAAAATAATGTTCAGACCACCAAAGCATTCAGACAAGTATAAGGGAATTCATATTTCAAAACATAAGTCAAAATCATGCAAAGATTCTCATCTTTTCAACAATTCCAACAAACATGTGATGGTCATATATTTTTGACAAAAACCATGCGATTCTTTCATTATATATTTTCAGCATTTATCAACAATGTCAAACCCCCTCTCTCAAATTCAAAATCATAATCAAATATTTAACAGAATCAAAATATTTATATCATATTTCCAATAATGCATTTCGAATAAATCATAACTTACGAAAATAAGAAACTTGTAAATAAGAGAGGGATTTCAAATAGATCATGCTCTCAATTCATCATTCAAATTCATCAAACACATACATATATATATACTATACATGGTTATAAATCAAGTTTGGGGGGAAAGGCCTCAAGACCAAAACAATAATGTCATTAAAGAATTCATAAAGCAACTTTCTAATACAAATTCTAAAACCTCTTTCGAAATTCGTGATTTCACAATATTTAAATATTGTTGAAACAATTTTCTTATACCCATGTAGTTTAGGAAAACCCCACGTACCTTAGATTATGAGATTTGAAAGATGGAACCTAGTTCTTGATAGATGTAACCCAGATCTTGATCCTTTTCTTGAAATTCTTGATTTTAGGGATGAGTTGTTGTTCTTTAGGAAAAGATTAGGGTTGGATTTTTTAGAGGACTTGGGTAATGAGGCATATTATGCTTTTGGGGAATGAATTTTATGGGTTATGGATGGATTATGGGTGATATAAATCGTTCTTTGGACGTTTGGGGTTGAGGGGAAAGGACCAAAGTGCCCCATGACCCTTAAGAAGCTGAAATTGTGTGGGAATAGCCCCCGCGTTGCGAGACCTAGTTGGGTTAAGTAGCCCTCGCGACACGACCCCTATTTGGGTCAAGTAGACTCGCCTCGCAGGGCTATCGTGACTCCTTACTGCCTCACACAAAAAATGGCATAACTTTCCGCTCAGGTATTGGATCCAGGCGAAATTGATATCGTTGGAAAGATAATTTGATTATGTACAATTTGGTGGGTCTTAATCTGCCAAATTCTATATATACAAAAGTTATACTCGTTCAAAGATGACCCTTGTAGAATCGAATATCTAATTTTGGATGAATGAAGGGTTCTTAGCTCAACTTTGCATTAGGCCATTTCTACGAACACTTTTCACCTCATAATCACTTAATATACCAGGAGAAAGATCATGACACATGCATTTAAATAAAAATCATGGAATTTGAGTTCACACACGTAAGAACAGCGGATCGATTTCTAGCTCAAAAATGCGGGGTGTTACATTAGTCCTACAAAATGGAGTCTCAAGAAGATAGAGTGTACACAATCTTTACCCCTATCTTAGAGGTTGTGAGTTTTTCTCCAGTAATAGACCCTTAGCTCAAAAAAAACGTTCATAAGCAGTTTTGAGAAAAGTGTAGGGAGTACAAAAAACATCAGATAAGTACGCAAAGCAGCTGATATTAATAGAAAAGAAATTACAACACAATAGTACATAATTTATGTAAAAGAAACTAGAGATAGTAACAGAAACCGATGGACAAGAAACAAAAATGTTACATTAATAAATCTCGAATAAATCTTGAGGTTCATTACAAAATTCGAGTATAACAACACTATAAATGATACTATGAATTGCCATTCAAAACCATTTAAAAAATCAGAGTATAATTGATATAAAAATATAAAATATAATACTACTGATTTGTTCGAGATTAACAACACAATGAAAGTTTTGCAGATCAATTCTACTATTTTTAGTAGATACACTACCACATGCAAAAATAAATCAACATGGATGCTTACCAATCTAATGAGGACTCTGAAAGTAAGGGTGTCTAACGGGCCGGGCCGGGCCAACCCGGAACCGGCCCTCCCATTTTACCCGGGTTCCGGGTCGGTTACTGGCCGGGTTTGGGGTTAACCGGGCCGGGCCGGGCCAAACAGTAAAAAAATTAAAATCCACCCGAACCCGGCCCACTTAATCCAATCCGGTCAAACCCACCAAGACCCGGTCAAACCCGCTCAAACCCGGTCAAACCCGGTTAAAAACCGGTCAAACCCGTTTAAAAAATAAATAAAAAATCCAATATACACTATATACACTCCAATATACACTATATACACTCCAATATACAATATATATTTTTAAAAAAATATATAAAGTATAAACAATTACACATATATACGTACCATTCAATATATAATTATATATGACTATACGTACTACTTTAAATAAAACATATGCTATAATAGTATAATATATATATATATATATATACACTACAATATATATATATACTAATTTATAAAACATATACACATGTATACGTTAAATATATACTACTTTAGAAGATATATACACATATATATGCACCATTCAATATATATGTACTACTTTAAATAAAATATATACTACAGTATAGTGATATACATATATATATATACAGCAATATGTATATATATATAGTTACATACTAATTTATAAAACATATACACTTGTATACTTTAAAGATATACGTCTATAGAAGATATATACACATATATACGCACCATTCAATATATATGTACTACTTTAAAAAAAGTATATACTACAATATATATACTAATTTATAAAACATAAAGTAATGTATACGTTAAATAGACACGTCTATAGAAGATCTATTCACATATATACACTCTATTCTATGTATATGTAATACTTTAAATGAGATATATACAATATATATACATTACAATATATATTTGTATAGTTATATACTAATTTATAAAATATATACACATGTATATGTTAAATATACACGTCTATAGAAGATCCATTCACTCTATTCTATGTATATGTAATACTTTAAATGAAATATACTAATAATGTATATACATTACAATATATATTTGAATAGTTATATACTAATTTATAAAACATATACACATGTATACATTAAATATACACTTCTATAGAAGATATATACACGTGTATACGCACCATTCAATATGTATGTACTACTTTAAATAAAATATATACTACAATATAGTGATATACATATATATATATACAACAATATGTATATATATATAGTTACATACTAATTTATAAAACATATACACTTGTATACTTTAAAGATATACGTCTATAGAAGATATATACACATATATACGCACCATTCAATATATATGTACTACTTTAAAAAAAGTATATACTACAATATATATACTAATTTATAAAACATAAAGTAATGTATACGTTAAATATACACGTCTATAGAAGATCTATTCACATATATACACTCTATTCTATGTATATGTAATACTTTAAATGAGATATATACAATATATATACATTACAATATATATTTGTATAGTTATATACTAATTTATAAAATATATACACATGTATACGTTAAATATACACGTCTATGGAAGATCCATTCACTCTATTCTATGTATATGTAATACTTTAAATGAAATATACTATAATGTATATACATTACAATATATATTTGTATACTTATATACTAATTTATAAAACATATACACATGTATACATTAAATATACACTTCTATAGAAGATATATACACGTGTATACGCACCATTAAATGTATATATACTACTACTTATAAAATATACTACATTATATATACATTACAATATGTATAGATATACTTATATACTAATTTATAAAACATATACACATGTATACGTTAAATATACACTTCTATAGAAGATATATGCACAAATATACAAAACATATGCTACTTAATATAATAAATTAATAATATTTGGTAGTAAATTAATAATATATTAGAAGTAAGTTTTTAATTTAAAGTAGAAAACTAGAAATTCAATTTAAAATTTTAAATCGTTAAATAAAAAAAAATAAAAAACAACGACTAAGGAGTGAATGAATTTGGGAAATTTTATTGATTGCAAAATGATCCAAAATTTATAATTTACATGAATGAAAAATCTATAAATTATGCATCATTTTTTCCCAACTCATTCATGTTAATATTAATGGGAACTTGCATAGGATAATCGAAGTCAACGGGGGCAAAACCATGCATTGGACTTGATTCTGCGGAGTTCTCCCATGAAGTCATAATTTCTTCAAGTTTCAGCTCGTCGCTTGGCTCCGGTTCCATTCCTTGGTTTCTTCTTTCCGCTCTAATCCAATCTCTGAGGCAAACTAGAACATTCATTGCATTGCTTCCCAATGAGTGTCGGTTGTCTCCAAGCTGCTGTCGTCCCTGACTGAAGGCGCTCTCTGATGCAACGGTTGACATTGGAACATTCAAGATATCTCTAGCTAATCTTGAAAGCACAGGATATTGTGATTCATTATTCCTCCACCAATCCAGCGTGTTGATCCGTCGTCTGCGATCCTCTGGTGCCGTCCGAAGATAATATTTCAGCTCTTCCCGATAAGTTGATGTGTAAGTTCTCTCATCAACACTGTTCCAACAATTTAAATCATAAAACGAATAAAAAAAACCACTATGTGCCGGCCTTTTAGAAGATGATGGCTCCTCGGGAGGATGAGGAGCGACAGTTGGAGTGATATTTGTAGGTAAGGCTGAATCAAATAAATCAGCATAGTGATTATATAATTTTTCTATATAATCCTTTGCATCAGCCGTAGCCGTCCACAAATCAGGTTGTACTTGTTCAGAATCATGGTTAGTATTTATTTCTAAGTTAGTATAAATAAGAGTACTAAAGTGACACATATGATTATATTTCATGCACGGATTTAGCATAGCACCAACCAAGTAAATAGGGGGAATCGGGAAAAAATATTTTTTAAATTTCGTAAACATGGCGCCAACAACTTCTTTATAACCTTCTTTATTTTTATATTGTTGGAGCAAACCAGAAATATCGGCTATATATGCCAAAATATTACAAACAGTAGGATAGTAAGCACCGGAAAATTCAACCGTAGCTACATAATTTTTTTCTAAAAACTTAACAAGATCATTAATTACAACCCAATCAGAATTATGTAGCATGCAATCAGCAGAATCAGCAAATGAACCGCAATGTTGGTTAAAAGCTAGTGTAATAGGAATTCTATATTTATAACAAGTTTTTAGAAATTCATATGTAGAATTCCATCTAGTATCAATTTCCTCAGGCATCAAAATTGGTGTAAGTCTATTTTCTTGACATTTAAGTTTAAATTCTCTAATTCTCGATCTACGATTATTTCCTTGAATAAAACCAACAGCAAGACGAATTTTTTCAATATAAAGCTCAAAAAACTCAAGACCATCTTTTACAATTAAATTATATATATGACATGCACACTTAATATGAAAAATTTCAAGCAAGGGTGGAGATAGCGTAGATTTTATTTTTGTTATAGCAGTCTTGTTGTTAGAAACGTTATCAAAAGCAATACATAAAATTTTATTTTCTATACCATAATATCCGGCAATTTTAACAATAGAATCAGCAATAAATTGTCCAGTATGTTTACGATCTTCATCATATAAAAAAACAAGAATACGTTTTTGCATCACGAAATTACTATCCATCCAATGACAAGTAACGGTTAAATAATTATTTTTATTTACAGGACGACCAAGATCAGAAGTTAGGGACAATCTACATTGAATATTTTTTAACAATGTTGATAAATAAAAACAATATTGTGAATGGAGTCTAAAAATATCAGACCGACAAGTAGTTCTAGGAATACCATTAAACATAGGATTATAAATTGCTTGTATATAACGAATAAAAGCATCAGAAGAAGGAAAACTAAAAGGCAAACAACCCACAGCTACCATTTTAGCTATTTCTTCCCTGTCCCTCAATTTATTATACTTTTTCGCTACTTGACCGGTTGTTGGGTCCATTCTAGTTTGCGTTGACCCACCAACATCCCCACCACCTTTTGCAATATTTAACTCTCTTTTGTGATCTTCAGCTATATGTCTCGTTAACGTACCCGTACCCCCTTGCTTGCCTCTACTTCTATGCTTATATATTTGTTGACAAATATTGCATTGCACCTCAATATCTGATATACGTTCAAAAAATTGCCATGCAATACTAGTTCTTTTACGAGGTTTTGGGGTACTGTGAGGACGGGAAGGGAGATTAACTGATTCAGATCTAACGTTAGCATCTCCTACTGCGGGTGTTTCAGCAATATTTTCATTATCTTCGTCTAAATTAACTGCATCTACTTCATTTTCTTCTTCTATACCGTAATTTTCCTGAGCTTCTACATAATCCATATCGTGAGCACCTACACCTATTTCTTCGTCAAAAGGTGTACCAAGCGGTACCGGAGGCGAAGGCACACGGGTATATCTATTACTTGAACTACCTCTACCGCTAGTAATTCGCTTTTTACTACCACTACCGCTTCCGGGACAAAATTTTTTAACACCTTTAGCAGCGAGGTTTTTTAATTTATCCATAATATAAATTAAATTAAACTAAAAATATTCAAAATACACAAATATAATAAAATTAAATATTAAACAATTAATACAATAAATAAAAATTAAACGTAAGAGATGGAACGACAATACCAAATTTTGGAAGTATCCGAAGATTGCGACTTTAGAAACTTCCGCTCGTACTTTGTAAACGAAAATTAAAAAATTAAAGTGAACACTTTAAGAAATTAAATATATTGAATATTAGAGAATTGAGAATTGAGATTTGAGAGAGAATGAGATTTGAGAGAGTGAAAAATTGTGTGAAAAATGATTTGAAGTTGTAGGGTATTATAGATTTTTTTTGGGGATTAAAAAATATTTTTTAAAGTTTTTTTTTTTTTTTTTTATTAAATGGGCCCAAACTAGCCGTTTGGACCCAAAAACGGCTATATAGCCGTTGGGCCAACAACTAGTTTGGCCCAAAATCAATTTTTTTTTTCCGGGCCGATTAACCGGCGGGCCTGGACCGGGCTTGATCCGGGCCGGGCTAACCGGGCCCATTTTAACAAAAAAACTGGCCCGGGACCCTAAAGCCCTAGGGCTTACCGGGCCGGGTCAAACCGGGCCGGGTTAGCTAATCGGGCCAGGCCGGGTCGGGCCGGACCAGCCCGACCCGTTTGACACCCTTATCTGAAAGTCACAAAATACCAACAAATCAAACCCCAATTTTATAGTAGATTAGACCAATTTGGACATAAAATACATAATATCTACCATAGATTCATCCTTACATCAATAGAAAAGTATAACACATGCCTGAAGAATAAGTATAAACACCAAATTTATGAATATCTACATGTGTTGGAATAAAATAAACAATAACATCAACTTTATTTATTTAATTCATAGAAATATATTGTTACTTTAAACTAATATAAAAAAAATAATACTTAATAACATCAACTTTTAACAGTAAATCATTTATATTATACATTTTGAACTTTTATTTTCCAAGGAACAACATTCTGAAAGTTTTATAACTAATACATACATTATCCGTGCATCGCGCGGGTACTATACTAGTAGTACTTAATAGTAAAGATAAAATGGATAGAAAAAATAAATTATTCATTCATTTTTCAAACTGAAAAAATATTATTATACATTTTAGTATCGTGAATAAGTATATTTTAAAATAATTAAGGAAAAAAACCATAAACATTAGAACGTGTCCCTCATATATCTCTAACACTTGCTTCCCAAATAGAAAAAAATCGATCGGACTAAGGAGAGTTGCTCACTATTCACAATCGACATGGATGAAGGTGAAAGTAAAAAATCCCTATAGTGAATACTTGATTTTTTTTTTGTTCTTCATTTTTCTTTTCAGGTAGTTTCACTCTTTTGATCGATCAAAAAAAAAGTTAGTTGTTAGGATAAAAAATGATGAAACCTCGGAAGGGTGGCCTAGTTGGTTGAGCAAGGATTTCACGAATGTTGGATATCCTATTTTAAACAAACCGCCTGCATGTTTTTTCAATCTTGCTCATTGTATGGAGTTTGGCTAGTGGGGAAGAGTGGTCGAGTTGGTTGAGTAGTGGATTTCCCAAATGGTAGGTATTAGGTTCGAAACCCCCGCATGTTTTTTTCAGTCTAGCTCATCGTACGGAGTTTATCTAGTGGGGAAGAGTGGCCGAGTTGGTTGAGCAGGGGATTTCCCTAATAGTAGGTATCGGGTTATAAACTCCTTCTTTTTTCCTATCTAGCTGGTCACACAGAATTTGCCTAGTGGGGAAGAGTTGGTAAGTTGGTTGAGTAGGGGTTTTCCCAAATGGTGGGTATCAGGTTTGAAATTTCCTGCATGTTTCTTTCAGTCTAGCTCATCGTACGGAATTTATCTAGTGGTGAAGAGTGGCTAAGTTAGTTGAGTAGGGGATTTCCCAAATGGTTGGTATCAAGTTCGAACCCCCTGCATGTTTTTTTCCAGTCTAGCTTGTCGCATAGCATTTGCTTAGTGGGGAAGAGTGGTCGAGTTGGTTGAGTAGGTAATTTCCCAAATGGTGGGTATCTGGTTTGAAGCTCCAACATGTTTTTTCCAGTCTAGCTCGTTGCATAGAGTTTGCCCAGTGGGGAAGAGTGGCCGATCGAGTTGGTTGAGTAGGGGATTTCCCAAATGGTTGGTATCAGGATTGAAAATCCCGCATGTTTTTTCAGTCTTGCTCATCATACGGAGTTTATCTAGTGGGGTTTATGTATCTGAGTGGTTTGCAGGCTGATAAGTGGAGTAGGATTTAAGGGTAGAAAATAATGACATTTGTAAAAATTTATTGGAATTGCAATATTATCCAACCAAGAATGCACTTATGAGTGGTGATCAAAATTTCATGTTTGGAGGTTTTTACTTTTATAGTGGTAAAGATTAAAAGATGGAATATTATTATATTGCCAAATAGTCAATCAATACCTTAGTGTAAAGTGGGAAACTTAACTTTCTTAGATATGTACATTTGGTGGGAAACTAAAATTGATACTAATAAGAGGCTAGAGCAATGCCTCTTTGTCTACGTCGACGTGTCTGCTTCATGCCGAGGATATTTTCGGAATTTCAATGTCTCTTGTTTAAAGGTGTTTTATGCTTTTCCGCTGGTAGTGTGGTACGACGTCAATGCAAGATTTTTTGAAAAATAAGTGGGACCCAACTTGGGTAAAATGTTGAAAACGTCATTAACGATATGTCAAATAAGGAAATATGTTGTTTTTTTCTGAATTGACTAAAAAAAAAAAATAGGTCACATAAATTGGGAAAAAAGAATATGTAGAGCAACTATTAGTTTGATTTGTTGGGCTCCTACGGGCACGGGGCTTTGCATCTGATGAATTACTATATTTGAAATATCAAACACTTTCCCAAAATTTATCAGAAACTTTAATGTCCTAAGCAATCTGCTTCTTTAATATTTGTGTTATCCTGAATTTTTGTTTTATTTGTAGCACATTTAGTTTCTCAGATGGGAAATGCTGATGGATCTAATTGGCAAGAAGAGACTAACCAAAAGGTATTGTTTGAAGTGGTGTTTTTATTTGTTTTCCTGTTTGGTAATGTACTTACCGAGGTGTCACGATCCGAACCGGGGCCCTGGCCTTGACGGGCATCCCGAACCATGAAGGCCCAAGAGCCTTTCTAACTTGAAATCACATACACCATTCATATACAACAAGGAAAAATGCGAAAAGTAAATAAACGGAATCATGATCATTTTCTGAGTTCAAACTAACAATACGGAAAGAAATCCATAAACATCTAGACTGCATCTACATTAGTCTGCAAAATCTATAATACATCAGAAATTAACAACTTGTCTGAAACTGGGACAAGGCCCCAGTCGGACCTAAAACCAAAATGAAATAACAATGTTCTAAAAACAGGCCATCCGAAATAAAGAAGCTCATCAGCTGCACACTTCTGTCTGATAAATCTACGGCTTAGCGGGGCCTCTGAACTGAGCCTCAGACCCTGAAATATAAGGGGTCAATACAAACGTACTGGTTCGCAGAGCAATCCAAAATAATGTATTTATATATAACACAAGTGAGAGCAATTCATAAAATATTTTACATATAATTTATGAAAACACATGGGCACACTTTAAAGACCTTGAAACATTTCTTTGAAATCATAAACCACACTTTATGTTACTTCTGAGCTAGATGGTACACCCTACAATCTGTAATTCCATGAGTTATATGGAATCCGCCCTTGACTCGGCGGCCAAGCCTCCAATCCAAGTTTGCCACAATGATTGGTAGGGAGACACGCAAGACCACACAACATGGTACGAAGGATTCAGCGTAACGTTATCTTTTTATAGCTTATTGTATACTCTTTTGTCCTCCAAATTTCTAGGGTTACTTACCGAATAATTTTCTGATTTGAGAACGTTGTTGTGATTTGGGAGTAAAACAATCGGATTTGGAATCGGAACAAATTTCAATTATTTAATATTGTGAATGATCTAATGGAGTCAAAAGGTGGTAAAAAGAAGTCTAGTAGTAGTAGTTCCTTATTTTACGAAGCTCCCCTCGGCTACAGCATTGAAGACGTTCGACCAAACGGAGGAGTGAAGAAGTTCAGATCTGCTGCTTACTCCAACTGCGCGCACAAACCATCTTGATATTCCCTAATCTTCCATCGTTTAAGGCGTCAATAGACGCAGCTGAAAAAAAAAACAAAAAAAATCTCTGCTTTCGTTTTCTTTCGTTGTCAAGCCCTCACTCCTTTTCTTCCTTTACTTCTTTCCTGCTTTTGCGCTCATTGCTCTGAACATTTCTGTTTTAACTCTCTTTGCTGCTGTGAACATCTTTCATAATGGAAATGGACTTGCCAGTTTCTGCCATTGGTTTTGAAGGTTTTGAAAAGAGGCTCGAAATTTCTTTCGCCAAGCCTGGTTTGTTTGCTGATCCTAACGGAAAAGGACTTCGATCTCTCTCGAAGGCACAATTGGATGAAATTCTCGGACCTGCTGAGTGCACAATTGTTGATAACCTATCAAATGCTGATGTTGACTCCTATGTCCTCTCCGAGTCGAGCCTCTTTGTTTATTCTTACAAGATAATCATCAAAACATGTGGCACCACAAAGTTGCTTCTCGCAATTCTGCCCATTCTAAGGTTGGCTGAGACCTTGTCTCTCAAAGTTCAATACGTGAGGTATACCCGTGGGAGCTTCATTTTCCCTGGTGCTCAATCGTTTCCTCACCGTCACTTTTCTGAAGAAGTTGCTGTCCTCGATGGCTATTTTGGGAAGCTTGCTGCCGGTAGCAAGGCTGTGATTATGGGAAATCCTGACAAAACACAGAAATGGCATGTTTACTCTGCCTGGGCCTGTTCAGTCCAATGACCTTGTTTACACTCGAGAGATGTGCATGACTGGTTTGGTCAGGGAGAAGGCATCTGTCTTTTACAAGACTGAAGGAAGCTCGGCTGCTCACATGACTGTTAAATTTGGCATAAGGAAGATCCTCCCCAACTCTCAGATATGCGATTTTGAGTTTGAACCCTGTGGTTATTCCATGAATTCTATTGAAGGAGCTGCTGTTTCAACCATTCACATTACCCCAGAAGATGGCTTTAGCTATACTAGCTTTGAATCAGTTGGATATGATCCTAAAACCGTGGAGTTGGGTCCCCTGGTTGAGAGAGTGCTAGAATGTTTCGAGCCAGCTTTCTCTATTGCTTTGCATACTGATGTTGCTACCAAGTTACTGGAGCATGTTTGCTCTATTGATGTTAAGGGCTACTCTCTTGCTGAGTGGAGTCCAGAAGAATTTGGCAAGGGCGGTTCCATTGTCTACCAGAAGTTCACTAGGACTCCTTACTGTGGATCTTCTAAGTCCGTTCTGAAGGGCTGCTGGAAAGAGGAATTGAAAGAAGAAAAGGAGTAGTGTTGTCTTGAGGGTCGTTTTGTTGTTTTTGTTTTAGCATCTGTTGTTTGCTCATGTTTTCCTTGTTTTTCTGAATAAAGGACTTGTATGTCCAAACTCGGTGTCTATCGGATTTGTACCGACTGTGCAAATTCTGAACTAGTTTAGTCTTTTGGTGTTTCACCAGAAGCCTTGTGTGTCTGCATTTTGAATTGTTTCCTGTTGGTTGTTGTCTCTTCAGTTGTCTAATAAAAGTTTGTTGTGTGTAAAAAAAATAAAAAAAAAAATGATCCCCAATCAAATCAACATGTCATGGTAGTGCACAAGACCACAAAGCATGGCTCCTAACCATAGTCCCAAAGTGGGACGACATAAATTAGGTACACAAGACCACACAACATGGTACCATAACCCCGTGTCGGCAAATCACGATTTCTAGCATTGAGTCTTTCAACTCATACTTTCTTTGGGTAACCATCTAACTCTCTTTAAGCCCATTTTTAACCTTTTATAAACATACATCTTTCTGAATTCAAAATCTGGAAATCTGAATGAAAATCTGTATTCTATTCTATTCTGTGTTACCATGGCATTATCTGTATTGGAATCATCATACCAAAACTTACAAGTCATATTTCTAAGCCATACAATATCATGTTACAGTCTTCTCTTTCAAAATATTATTTTCAGACCACCAAACCAGTCAAATAGTATAGAGGATATGTATATTGAAATTCATGAAAACAGAGTCAAGGATCCTCAATTCAATTCACAAACACATGGTGGTCAAGTATCTTGTAAAAAATCATTCACTTCTCCTTAAAATCATCGCTTTCATTTTTGCATTTAAGAAAGACACCCTCTCTTCAAGTCATCATCAAAATCAAGTCAACAAATAATAGTAAAGACATTTATGTCATGCTTCTCAATATGCAATCGAATAATTCATAACGAGAGAGGGAGTATAAATCTTCGTGTCAAACATTCAACCCATATATGAAAATACATGAACAAAAATGGAATTTAAGGGAGAAGGTCTCAAGACCAAATCTTTATCATCACTAAGGTTTCATAATGCATAATTGTAATTGTAAATCCAAACCCCTTTGTAAATTCATAATTTCTAAATATTTTCATCATTAAAATAATTTCACCATGCCCATGTAGTTTTAGAAAATTCCCATGTACCTTAGTTGCGAAGAAATCATGAAGAAATTTTGAAAAGATTGAACCTTTAAGCTTGATTGCCTAAACCCTAATTATTTTCTCCTCTTGTGTTCTTGAAAGATGAAATAGGGGTCTTCAAGGAATTAAAACCTTACTAATAAGCCTAATTTCGTTTAAGGATGATTAGGGACAGCTTAGGGGTGTCAAATGACTTATTTGCCCTCGAAATACCTCAAAAATGAAATGTCCAGGTTGTTGTGCCATGGGGTTTGCGTTGCACAAGCTATGAAAAACTTTATGGTTTGCATTGCACTCCCTATGGTAAACTTTATGATTTGCATTGCACTGCCTATGGCAAACTCTTTTCAGTGAACGTTTGCGATTGTTAGGCGATGCACACCTCTTTGCAAAGCCATACTTTTCGCTCGGGTGTCGGATTAAGGCGAAATTGGTATCATTGGAAAGCTACTTCGAAGAACTTTCATTTGATATATATAAGGCCCTCTAATTCGTTATATACAAGAAGTTTTGATCGATGGAACTTGACCCAAGTTGAAACATCAACTAAAACTTAATCGATAGAAATGTTTTCAACTCGTCTTAGAGTTAGGGGATTTTGTGACCTCAATTCATATTCAAAAGTTTTCCCACACTATAGGATTGATCACCAAACATATATTAACAAGGAATCATTTAGTTCAGGTCTTACGCATAGGAGCGGCGGGCGGTTTAAATTCTAGCCCGAAAGTACGGGGTGTTACATTATCCCCTCCTTGGGATCATTCATCCCCGAATGATGGGTAAGAACTTACTGAAGCTCTAAAAGTGTAGAATAAAGAACGTACTATTGATTTGAACATTTTTCCTCATCAAAACATGCAAAGACATCACACGATCTTCATGATAACCTCGAGGGAAATGGATAAGCACGAAACCTGAAAGAACGAAGCTTGACATCGACATGATCTTGGCATGTGTTTAATGGTACATGATCAAAATATTGTAAGACATGAATTTTTTCCTAAGAGTCCTCAGCTTGATTAAGATTGGTACAAGACATGAGATAAGATTCTTGCGGGACATATGTTTATTAGCATTCTCCATCTTACAAGATACAACAAAAAGTCTTAAACTTGAGACACTACTCTTCTATACCCCAACATTAATCAACACACTTAATCATTTCCAACTTACAAATCTCCCGTAACACATCTAACCACAAGAATTTATGTCCCGCCATATAATACTTCTATGTTCAAGCCTAACTCGGATGAAAGAGGTGCTAATTTAAACTATGGGACCCTACACTCTACATCACATTAAGAAATCACCTCGCCTCATCACTATAACCCAACAACCTCAAGTCTTAATTCAAAGAATACTAACCACATGGCATATAGGTTTATATTTTCATCAATCAGAACATTCAAGCCTAATCATTACTACACCCATTACATGGATCTCCCCACTAAGACCAGCAATTTCGATCACTCTCAAAAATATTTTTGCCACAATTATTCTTCTTAGCTATTTCACACAACAAAATTTCATCTCCTTCTTTTCCCTTTCACTTATAACCTTAGCTCGAGAATCACATCAAAATTTTTCACCTTCAAGAACATCTACTCCCCCACCTAACACACTACTACGCTTTCACAACCACCATTATACTAACATACGGAGGGTAATTAGGTAACCCAAGCATAAACATCATGAATGGAAGTAACACTATTAGATCATAACTTATACTTATTGCACTACTCAAGGAGGGACATGAAATGAGTTACATAGAGTGCTCAAACCTTAGACATAGGTAGGACTTGGATACATAACGTAAGGAATTAGCAGAGTGACATCATAGATTGAAGTAGGAGGAGTTTGCTTGAATAAGAATAGGTTTATCATGACTCTTCCCTAACTTGCCACAATGAGAAAATTCAGAAACTGCCTTAACTCACATCTCCCCTTAGATCAAAGTCACAATCCTAGACTTGAGAGCATAAACTCGCATCAATCTATAACCACAATTCTCAATATAATAGGGGGGAGGGGGTATCGGTATACACATGGACACAAACTTCCCTCAATAATTTAACATAAAGACACTAAGTTCTTTCAGGGACATCCCCCCCTCAAGGATACTAATCATAACTTCCTCTAACCCCCAAAGTCATCATTCAAAGGCACGATTAACATCTCAAAAATGAGTATCGATCTAAAGTTCATCATTCAAGGTATGTGGGGTTTTTCAACAAGAACAATCTTTCGTTCTTGTGCCCAAAAGTAATTTTCTTGACGAAGATATGATTTTTATATGTTTATTATGATTTTGGAGCATGAACTTATATTCTATCTTGGTTATCTTGAGATTATGATGTTTATGACTTTGAAAAGTCGAATTTATATGAAATTATGACTTAAAGCATGATGCTTGAAAGAAATTTACTATGATTTTGATATGTAGGTCTTGAACCCCATTTGAAATTGTGTCTTTGAGAAAATATGTGCTATATGCACGTTGATGTTGAATATTTGAGATGTTTTGAATTATTTGACCTTTTGATCGTGAATGAGTTATTTTGAACTCGGCTGTGAAAGAAATCCACGTTTTTATTGATTATGATAAAGGGGTAGCAAATTGGCTCCCGATGAAAATTATTGAAGTGTTTATTATGGGTTTTCTTTAATGTGAGCCTCAGGCTGATTTAAATTTTTGAGCTAAGTTCAGGAGTAATCTTTAGCACCGACTGGGAGGTATAAAGTGACCTTACTTCCCTAGAACTACGTGCCCCCGTAGGATGTGAGGCTGAGGCTGATTTATATAGTGATCACTAGTGTTTTTGAATTGATACTGGAAGTCCTACTCCGATGGCAAGGATAGGACGGCTCTCCCCTATGTGGGTTGTACGTTGGACTCCATGTAGCTCACATGGTTTATGTCGGTTATAGGATCTCCCAATGTGTGTGTGTGTACTCTTCTATCTGAGATGAAAACATATTTGCTTAAATGGCTGAGTTTGAGAAAGTCATTATTCTTAAAAGATTTAAGGAATATATTCTAATGAGAATTGACATGAGATTTGATTGTTTTAATGATTTGAAATTGAGATGAAAGTGAATTGAGAACGTATTGTAATGACTCACTTGTTTTACTTTACATGTATTATTCATCCATGATTTTGATGATTTAATTCGAGCTAAGTGAGTCATCTATATCAGTATGCATAATTTTATAAACTGTGATGATATTAAGATATTATTTTATATATGCATTGCACCCCCATATGCTCGGTATCTTTCCATGGTACTGACCCACATATTTGTATGTGGGCTACATTTTTTCAGAATGTAGGTACAAGGTATAGTTGCACCTTCGGATCCAGTCAGTTCGTGGTATCCAGTCAGCAGGTGATGAGTCCTTTTGATTCAAGGGCTTGGGTTAGGTATGCAGAGTTTATAGTGTTGTATTTTCTTTATTCAGTTGTATTGAGTTGGGGTAGTCGGGAGTCATGACCCGGCTACCTACAGTCAGTACTAGTAGAGACTTCATAGACAGTCAGTAGAAGTTGATGTATTTTGTTTCAATTTTGGTTGTAAAGGCAGAATTGTAATCCTGTAAAATTCCATTTTTGTATCGATCAGATTCAGAAAAGAGTTAATTTCTGCTGATTTGTATGGATTTGTATTTTTATTCAGTTGCTTATAAGTTATGCCAGTAGAAGGGTTAGCTTGGGGTCACTTGTGACCCTAAGCACCGTGTGACGTCTCGGGACCTGATTTCGGGGCGTTACAGACACTTTGCCAAGAAGTGTAGGGAGAATACTCCCAGCCAGTTTCAAGACCACAGGTACTCAGACCACAGACAAAAGAAGTCCTTCTCAGACTAAAAAAGGTTTCTTCTTGAGAAAAAATAAAAATAAAAAAAGAAATATAGAAAAAATGATAGTAGACTCTATAAAAAAATTATTAGCAGAACAACTGCCCAAAGAAATAGCAATGAATCCAGAATCGCCAGAGCCAAGATCCAGAATTTTCTTAATTCCAAGAGAAGAGACAAGATCACCCAGAATAGGAACAAGACTGGGACTATCATACGGAGACAGTGACGAGTATGAACGAGACTACAACTCAACCATGGATCAATTTGCACAAGACCTAAATGCCGATTCAGGAATGGAGTTTGATTTAGAAGCATTACACAATGTGGATACATAAGCAATGAAGATATCCACGAAAGACAAAATTACAGACGTATGCAATGATGTAACAGATAAATAGATAGACGGACAAAGTAAAGACATAGCCATGTAATCGTGGGCCCCACCCAAGTTGCCAAAAGTCTTGCTAAAGTTTTTATCAAGCATATTTAAGTAAGGATTTGAAATCCATAAAGTATATTGAAGAATAGATTTGAAGTCCACAAATGCCTATAAATACCCCTTTTTGGAAGACTTAAACATAAGTAGCTAGAGAGGAAAAATCAAGAGTGAGAAAGTTCTTAGTTTTTCATAAAGTTCTTAGTTTCCAAAGTTTGTAAGTTAGTTAAAAAAAAAAGAGCATGTAAAAAGTCTATATTAGTTTCTTAGTTCTTCATTTTCGGTAGCTGTCAAGTTTTCAGGGGACTCCCGAAAGGGAAATCTCACTTCTTCCTTAAGACATGTAAGTAGTCGTTACATAGATCTTTGTATTTTTCTCCCAAGTTTGTAAATTATGTTTGAATTAATCAAGTTCATATATTATTTCAGTTGTGTTTTTTAATATTATAAGATCTGGATCGCTGGCGGTTCACCGCCAGTTTTCTGGTGTTGTAAAATTTTTATATTACATACAAATATACTAGAATTTTTATACAGTCTTGTAAAATACTTATATGTTCTAACATATGTCCTTTTTCATTTACAAGGTTAGTTGCTAATAAGTCTAGATAGTTACTCAAAACTATTTCTTTTGATACTTTGTCTGCCCTCTTTTTTATTCTTCGTTTAAAAGCCGATATCTGAATCGTATATCGTTAGCAAAAGGATGCCTTTTTATTTATTATTATTTCTATACCTAAGATGCTTTATCAATTCATACTCTAAACCGGATATTATGGTGATTAGATTATCTAGTCTTCTCGGATCTTCTTTTGTATTATTTAGTCTTTTATATTCTAAGTATAAACTATACAAATTATTCTGAATTTCTTCTAATGATTTTATATTACTATGTCTCTCAAAGGATACATAGTTATTCTATTATTCTAAGTATATTCTAAGTTGTGTTCATTAAGCTAGATAAAAAGGATACATGTCTCTCAAAATCTTATCTACCCATAGTAATTGGTTAATATAAGATATTTGGTTTTTGACTTCTATTAGTCTATTATCTACTTCTTGTAGTTCTGTCCAGACTTCTTCTCTCGATTCTGGAGAAAGCTCAAATAATTTAATACTTAACTGCCTATGTTGTAGTAAGATATTATATAAATTTATAAGTTCTCTCTTTATATTTCTAATAGACTAATAATATTCTAAATCTAAGCCTAGTTCTACTAATTCTTGAAAATCTTGTCGGAATATTGTCTTATAAGCTTCCCAAAGTGCTTTAGTACTTTCTCCTAGAAATGTTTCTAAATATCTATACATAAATTCTGCATTTGGTTTTTGATTACCAGGCCCTTTCCAGAGAACAATTGGTATGCAAAGAGTACCTTATTTGAGCTTTCTCCATAATCGAGAGAAGAAGTCTGGACAGAACTACAAGAAGTAGATAATAGATTAAGAAAAGTCAAAAACCAAATATCTTAGTGAGAAAGTTCTTAGTTTCGCATAAAGTTCTTAGTTTCCAAAGTTTGTAAGTTAGTTAAAAAAAAGAAAAAAAGAGAGTGTGTAAAATCTATATTAGTTTCTTAGTTCTTCATTTCCGATAGCTGTCAAGTTTTCAGGGGAATACAAATGGATACAAAATTATACAATTTTAAGAAGGGTATACAACATATAGGAGTAATAAAATATCAAAAAGACTTCGAAAAAATAATACAAATCCTAGATACGCTAGAGATAATCGGAGAAAAAACCTTGCAACATTGGGACTCCAATTAAATTACCTGCAAATTAGAAATAATTAATCTAGAATATTCTATAAAAACAACATCTATAGAGGCTACAAATAAAGACCTTAAAGACTTTGAAATACAAATAAAAGAGCTATTAGAATTAGGAATAATTAGATCTACATCAACACATAGGTCAGAAGCTTTCATAGTAAGAAATCATAGTTAAATAGTAAGAGGAAAAGCTAGAATGGTAATAAATTACAAAAGGCTCAATGATAATACTGTAATGGATGGGTATAAGTTACCAGGCAAAACAAAATTAATAAATAGAATACAAGGAAGAAAAGTATTTAGTAAATTTGATTGTAAATCTTGATATTGGCAGATTAAAATGCATGAAGATAGTATAGAATGGACAACTTTCACATGTCCAAAAGGACATTTTGAATGGCTGGTCATGTCGTTTGGATTAAAAACGGCTCCTCCAATTTTTCAAAGAAAAATGGATAGTATTTTTAGAGACTAAAAAAAAATTGTATTCGTTTATGTTGATGATATTCTAGTTTTTAGTAATAATATGAGAGAACATTTAGGACATTTACAACAAATTTTTAAATTATTTGTAGATAATGGAATAATAATAAGTAGAAAGAAAATGAAATTATGTAAAAATAGTATTAGCTTTTTAGAAGTAGTTATTGGAGATGGTAGAATAAAATTACAACCACACATAGCTAAAAAAGTCTTAGAAATGCCAGATAGATTAGACAAGACTAAAGATTTACCAAAATTTTTAGGACTTTTAAATTATGCTAGAACTTTTATTAAAGACTTAGGTAAAGTAGCAGGACCGTTATATTCTAAAACAGGATCCATAGGCCAAAAAACTTTTAATACTGAAGACATAAAATTAGTCCAACAACTTAAAGGCATGATACTAGACATCTCAGACTTAACGTTACCATTAGAAACGGATTATTTAATAATTGAGACAGATGGAAGCCTTCAAGGATGGGGAGGAGTGTTCAAAGCAAAGCCTAACAAATATAGTGACAAAAAGGAAGAAAAAATTTGTACTTATTCAAGTGGAAAATATAAAGAAAAGGGCAAGTTAAATAGCATAGATGCAAAAACACTAGCAGTAATTTACGGCTTAAATAGTTTCAAACTTTACATATTAAATAAACCAGAAATACTAGTAAGAACAGACTGCGAGGTCATACTAAAATTCTATCAGAAAATAAAAGAGAAGAATAGTAGTAAAAGGAGGAGGCTAAATTTCCTAGATGCCACTTCAATTTATAATATTGTTCTAGAACATATCAAAGGTAAAGATAATAATCTAGCGGATCAGCTAAGTAGACTAATAAAAAAAGATAACTAACAATTTTTGTTTCAGTATGTATACAGGCAAAGACAAAGGAAAGGTGGAAGCGTCATCCTCTCAAGACTACTTAAATAAATTACTAAGCAACACTCGTTACAGGCTACTAACAATGTTGGAACATGCGAAATTAGAAAGACTGATTTTTGGACCTTGTAATCTAGCCAGTTATGAGCCATCCAATCTGACATTCAAATTGAAACCAGATGTAAGGGTGGACAAGTGACAGATTTACCTGATCGACAATTTATGGATCTCCTACAACAAGACACCAAAAGACATTAGAAACTTTATTTTAGTCTAGAATGCTCTACGTTATTATTTTACTGAGAAAAATAGCACGAACAGATTTAAATTTTATGTTGTTCTTAGGGGAAAGACACATAGAGTATTTCAGACATGGACAGAGGTAATGGATTCTATAAAAAATTATGAAACCTCTCTCTATAAAGGCTTTGATGATTTAACAGAGGCTTTCGATTATGCCAGTATAAATTTAGGACTAAATTATTCTATTACACCTGCTTTAAAACCAGAAACGCAAAAAATTCCTTAATATAATATTAAAAAAGATACAGACAATATTATATTTTGCGATCATTGTTCCTCTATAACTGAAGCTTTTAAAAAATTACATCACGCCAACGTGGTTTTAAGACAAGATAATGAAAACCTTGTAAATGAAAAAGGATAAATATTAGAACATATAAGTATTTTACAAGACCGTATAAAATTTCTTCATTTTGAACTTTCACAACAGACTCAGCCAATTTATGAGACTCAAAAAATTCTAAAGAATTCTCCATCTTCTTTAAAAATGGAAAAACCCATTGTATCGGGTAAAGATACAACTAGTCCTGCTCAAACGCTAGCTGGTAAAGACTTATCAAATCCGTTAATGGGTGTGCATTCCCCAATGAATGTAGAAAGACCTACTATATCGGGTAATGATACAGCTAGTCCAGCTCAAATGGTGGCTGGTAAAGACTCATTAAATCTGTTGACGGTTGACACTTTGTCAAAAAGTGTAGGGTGAATACTCTCAGCCAGTTTCAAGACCACAGGTACTCAGACCACAGACGAAAGAAGTCCTTCTCAGACTAAGAAAGGTTTCTTCTTCAGAAAAAATAAATATAGAAAAAATGATAGTAGACTCTATAAAAAAATTATTAGCAGAACAACTGCCCAAAAAAATAGCAATGAATCCAAAACTGCCAGAGCCAAGACCCAAAATTTCCTTAATTCCAAGAGAAGAGACAAGATCACCCAGAACAGGAACAAGACAGGGACTATCAGACGGAGACAGTGACGAATATGAACGAGACTACAACTCAGCCATGGATCAATTTTCACAAGACCAAAATACCGATGAAGATTCAGGAATGGAGTTTGATTCAGAAGCATTACACAATATGGATACGTAAGAAATGACGATATTCATGAAAGATAAAATTACAGACATATGCAATGATGTAACAAATAAATAAATAGATGGATAAAGTAAAGACATAGCTATGTGATCATGGGCCCCACCCAAGTTTCCAAAAGTCTTGCTAAAGTTTTTATAAAGCATATTTAAGTGAGGATTTAAAATTCATAAAGTATATTGAAGAATAAATTTAATGTCCACAAATGCCTATAAATACCCCCTTTTTGGAAGACTTAAACATAAGTAGCTAGAGAGAAAAAATCAAGAGTGAGAAAGTTATTATTTTTTCATAAAGTTCTTAGTTTTCAAAGTTTGTAAGTTAGTTAAAAAAAAGGAGTGTGTAAAAAGTCTATATTAGTTTCTTAGTTCTTCATTTCTAGTAGCTGTCAAGTTTTCAGGGGACTCCTGAAAGGGAAACCTCACTTTTTTATTAAGACATGTAAGTAGTCGTTACATAGATCTTTATATTTTTCTCCCAAGTTTGTAAATTATGTTTGAATTAATCAAGTTCATATTTTATTTCATTTGTGTTTTTTAATATTATAAGATTTGGATCGTTGGCGGTTCACCGCCAGTTTTCTGGTCTTGTAAAATTGGTAAATTACTTATAAATATACTCCTAGTATATGGTTATTCTCTTAGTATTTTAGCAATCACGATGGATTAATCTGTAAATTCCTAGGGATATGGAAAGTCCGAAGAAGATGAAAAAAAGATTGTTGTTATTCTCCTGGGGTGTGATTAAAGAAGATATTGCTAAAAGGGCAGTCCGGTGCACTAAAGCTACCGCTATGCGTGGTGTTCGGGGAAGGGCCCCACCACAAGGGTGTATCGTACGCAGTCTTACCTTGCATTTCTGCCAAAGGCTGTTTCCAAGGCTTGAACCCGTGACCTCCTGGTCACATGGCAACAACTTTACCAGTTACTCCAAGGCTCCCCTTCAAAGAATATATTGCTAAAATACCTAAAACTGAAGAGAAAAAGATGAACAGGTATAGATTAAAAAATCATAAAATTAAAAAATGCAAAAAATAATTTAATTTGGTGGGAGAAAATATATTTTGATCTTTATAACATCACTACTATACTGGACTAAGGACAATGAAGGAGGGAGTACTGAGTAGGACTTTACACCATATAAAAAACACATCCGCATTAACTCTACTTTATTTTCTCATAACTACTTACCTGCTCTATTTACTTGTTTATATTACTTTGATTAACTTGTTTATTTACTTTACTTATAACATCTACTAAAACCTGCTTATTAATTATTTGCTCTTTTTTTTATTTTATACGCTTTATTATTATTATTATAAATCTGTCTTATAATATTATCTATCCGTTAATACTATTATTATTATTGTATTTTTATTATTATTATATATCTACTATTATATTTGTCTTCAGTTCGTTACATTATATCTATCTCTTTATATTATATCTATATAATCTATTTATTATTGGAAACAAAGCCCTAAGATTCTAGGAGACTTTACTATATATGGTGTTGTCAAGAACTGAGAAACGAAAACCTAGGCCCTACGAACGTCTAGTAATATTAGATTCAGAATATTATTGGTCTACTAGAAATATAAAGAGAGAACTTATAAATTTATATAATATCTTACTACAACACAGGCATTTAAGCATTAAATTATTTGAGCTTTCTCCAGAATCGAGAGAAGAAGTCTAAACAAAACTACAAGAAGTAGATAATAGATTAAGAGAAGTCAAAAACCAAATATCTTATATTAACCAAGAACTATGGGTAGATAAGATTTTGAGAGACATGTATTATTTATATCTAGCTTAATGAACACACCTCATAGAAATATAACACCATTAGAAGAAATTCAGAATAATTTGTATAGTTTATACTTAGTATATAAAAGACTAAATAATACAAAAGAAGATCCAAGAAGACTAGATAATCTAATCACCATAATATTCAATTTCGAGTACGAATTGATAAAACATCTTAGGTTTAGAAATAATAATAAATGAAAAGACATCCTTTTGCTAACGATATACGATTCAGATATTGGCTTTTAAACGAAGAAATAAAAAAAAGGGCAGACAAAGTAGTAGAAGAAATAGTTTTGAGTAACTATCTAGACTTATTAGCAACTCTAGAAACATCACAATCAGAATTTTTCAAAGAATATTTAAGTGAAATAACATGGGATTTACATCGACTTAGAGTCAACATAACATATTACAATAAAAGGATAACATATCTAAAGAAACGGTGTGACCTAGTAGATATTCCTTTAGGATAAAATTAAGTAAAAATATATGAAAATGCATCCTTTTGCGAGACAAATACTAGGAGAACATAATCGATTATATAAAGAAATAAGACTAAGAAACGAAATTTTGGAAAAAGAACAAAGATTAATAAATCAAATAGAAATATTAGAAGTTATAGAATTGTCAGAAGCCATTATAATCTCAGACCTTACAACATTAGTAAACTGTGTAGACTGTAAAAAATTGTTTAAGTGTAAATTAGAAAGTATTAGATACTGTATAGACTACAGAAATTATAGAATAAAGACCATTAGAAATCATTGTATTAGCAAAATACCTTTAGGATAAAAAATTAATAATTTAAAGAAACTAGAATACTTAGATCTAACAATCCAAGCTAAAATGAAATACAAACGTTTTTAAGACAGTTCTCTTATTAATTGTAATTTTAACAACGAAGAACAATTATTACATGGAGATAATCCACAACTAAATACTATTACAGACTTTATAATAAACCTAGGAGAAAAAGTTCAAAAAGAAAATATGAAAATAATAAGAACTCTAGAGATATTATGTAATACCCCATACTTTTTCCTAACTTGAAATTGTCCTAAGAATGTTATAAGATTTCTTTGAAAGATGAATCCACTTTTTTATATGTGGTATTTTTAAGATTTTCACTTTTAATCACGTGGGAAATTGAATTAGCTTTCCAATGATACCAAATTCATCAAAATCCGACATCGAAGGAGAAAGCTATGGCTGAAATACAGAAGGCAGTGAAACCGCCCAGGTACGACAGTGGAGGCCGACGGACCGTCAGACTAGCGACGGACCATCGCAGTGAGGCAGTGGGACTACCTTCTTCGCAGGAGCGATGGCCCATGCCGACGGACCGTCGGACTAGCGACGGACCGTTGCTCAAGCCGTCACAAGGGATATAGTGATCCTCCTTTCTACCAAGGTACGACGGTCGGGACCGATGGACCATCGACCCAGCGATGGACCATCACACCCACCGTCGGACATCCCGTTCAGTTATTTTAAAAGAGGTATTTTTGTCTTTTACCACCCGTTTTTATACCTAATATTATCAGACCAAGGCTCATGCCTTCATTATTCAACTATAATACCAAAAATTAGGGTTTTCTCCCTAAGATTAATCCCAAGAACAAAATCCAAATCTTCTTCAAGAACTAAGAGATTCAAATTCTTCAAGTTCAAGAACTTCAAGAAACTCAACCCAGGTATGCATAGTATGCATTCATGGGACTCTTTCACCCATGAAGCTCAAGAATCTCTTTTCAAAATCTAAGATTTGTTTGTTTATGAATGTTCATGATTTAAATAGAACTGGAATTCATGCTCATGATGTTGTGGGGTTTTGATTCATGTTTTAAATCACATATTCCAATGATTGAAAATAGTATATGAAGATTTGCTTTATAATTATGATAAAACCCCTTCAATTTATAAGTTGATTGATGTATCCATGATTATTAGATGTGTTGACGATTGTATAGCCAAAGCATGCTCCTCATGTGTTTGATTAATTGCCTATGTGAAAGAAAAATGCCAAAATAGTATGATATTATGAAATCCCCATTTATGTACAAGCTTATGCATGACAAGTGTTTGATGAAATATCTTAGTCAATGAATTATGGATTATGATGTTAATTATGTATTCAAGAAAGTCATGCTTTTGTCAGTTTCTTTCCATCGAGTCCTGGGGGTACTTGTACCCGACAATTTAGCTGTGTGCCCAGAGACAGTGTTATGTTTTCATGATATCCTCAGTCAAGCCATGTTCAGTAGAATTTAGTCAGTCATATGACTCAGGAAAACTCAGTAAAACTCAGAAATCCCAGTAATCTCAGAAAGCTCAGAAATATAGAAATCTCAGTACCATTCCATCAGTCAACGGAACTCAGTAACTCAGTCCAGTTCAATACATTTATCCATGTTCAGTGTCTATTCAGATGGGAGTAGAAATTAGCACCGGGTGAACCCAAGGATGGGAACACACACTGTCAGATGAGGGTGTGATTCTTAGAAGTCATCCTTATGTTCCAGAACTATGTAGCTAGCATAGGTTGAGACATCAACTCTGTCAGATGAGGGTTGATGAGGTGGATACGAACTGTCAGATGAGGGTCCTACCATTCTCTTTTAGGGATACTGTCAGATGAGGGTCACCCACAACTTGTCTTTACCAGTGGCACAATATTGACACCCTTCTAATTGGGGTTACATATTGGACCCCAACTCAACCATAATGGCGTATTAGGGGCATGTCGGTTAGATGACTACTTCCCACAGTTTCAGTTATTGAATTCAGGACTGTCAGATACAGTCATTCAGTCTCAGTAATAGAACTTAGATAGTTCTACAGAATTCAGGAATGTCAGAGACAGTCAACTCAGAACATTACGAAACTCAGCTAGTTCCATCAGAACCTAGACTGTCAGATAAAGTCGCTCAGTATCAGTTATTTCAGTTATACCAGTACTCAGACTCAATAATTATGTTATCATGAACTTAGTTACAGTTACTATGTATTCATGCATGCATTCTCTCGTTCATATTAGTCAGTTAGCCAGTATTGTTCATGCATATGAACCCCATGTATTCAGCCTACCTCACACGTATACCAGTACATTCAAAGTACTGACGCATTTGCGTTATGGTGTCTTATACCATAGGTCCAGAGACATGAGCTCCAAAGCATCAGTACCATTCCAGTCTCAGCAGTTAAAGTTAGAAGTGAGTTCTCATCTTTCGAGGACATGATCATTACTTTATTATCTCATTAATTAATTTATTAGTTGGAGTTAGTTGGGGACATGTCCCATCAACTCCTTATTCAGACAATCATGTTTTAGAGGCTTTTCAGACTACAATATGTTCAGATAGCTTATTTCAGCTTTGTTTTGGGTATTTCATACCCCACCCAGATGTTATATTTTTATGAGATATTATGTCTCAGTTTTGAACCTTATGGCCTTTCATTTCATGTTTTCGCATTATACAGTATATGATACAGTATATTATGTAGTATACAGGTACAAATATCAGTCATGGGTTAGCTTGTGGTCCTTCGGGGGCATGAGCACCGTGTAACATTCCGGGTACCTTATTCGGGGCATTACATATTAGAAGACTTGCAAAACAAGCAAAAGAATTTGGTAAGTAAAATAGAATTAAATTTTGATTTCCTAAAGAACCAACAAGCAAAATTAGAGAAAAAAATTCAAAGTTCTAATTAATAAAGACAAGGGTAACCTAGAAAATCCTGAAATAAAGCTAGTATTACAAGAAGTACAAAAAGAAATTAACCAAATAAAGCATATAATACTCTCATGATGATATACTACAAGATAAACTTTATCTAGCCATATTACAAAAGGCTGTACAAATTCAACCAAATCCCGAAGGATTATCAGATCATCAACCCCAAGGAAAAACAGACTCTTTAATCGTAAAACAAAATAATATTATAATCTTTTACTATTAGAACTTAATAAAAGCATAAAAGAAGAAAAGCAAAGAGGCAGTCAAGATAAAATTATAGATGAATTAATAGAGCAACTAAAAAAGATAGAAATAACCCCTCAAAAAGAATTAAAAGAAGTTAAAATAACTAAACCAAAACCATGGACCTTTTTTCAGCATCCCCAAGCAGATCAAGACCAAGTTTTACCAAAGAAAGATTAACAACAAAAATGTTATCAAGAATCATAAATAGACCCAAAATGAATTCAAGACAACAGCTAGAAGAGATAGTAGACGTGGACAAAGACATGCAGCTTTTTCAACAAAATAAATTAAAACTATTAAGCGCTAAGACTTTATACAATGATGGAATATTTTCAATGACACAATTATATAAACATTATAGGGAAGAGCAATTATGTGTAATTAGAAACGATAGTGCTAGTGTAAATTTAATATGTCCAGAATCTTTAAGATAGGTTGAAAAATCAAATATAAGCCTCATGCATATGGGACTTATAGTAGTAGGTTTAAAAGGCCTAACTAGAAAAAATCTAGGAACTAAGGTATTAGTTACAATATATGATAATAGATGGTCAGACTTGAAAAGATCCATAATAGGAATAACAGAAGTAGACATGTCGACAAATGGAGGACTTTTTTATTGTAGTCCAGATTATATGATAAACCCTGTAGAATTTGGAAAATATATAAAGATAGGCGTTCAGACTAAAGGATATGAAGAAATGAATAGCGGAGATAATTTATTAATATGTGTAGGATTTATAGGAAAACTTGCCACCAACAGTAGTATAAAATTTAATTTAAAGATAAATGATGTAGTAAGTATAATGGGAAATAAAGGAATTAAATTAATGAAGCCTTTAAAGATAAATCCAGAAGAATATGCAGGATAAGAATGAGATTTAAAAAATTTCAGTAAGAAAGAAATATTAAAACCCACAGATCATTTAATGTATATTAATAAGAAAGGAGACACCTCAGTAAGATTTACAGATTACACATATACAAATGAAAGAGAAACTGAGGAAGAGATTGAAGAATGTGAGAACACTAATTTCATGAATATAGAAATACTAGAAGAAGGTTTTGAAGTAAATAAGGCCATAATGAAAGCAAAAGCTCTATACGAAATAAATAGCAATAGAGTATTTAAATGCACAGGTTGTAAATTAGGAAACTTAAAACTTGAAGAAATGAAAGAACATTTTATAAAATGTGAATTAAGAACAGATAATTATGGTTATACACGTAAAAAGGAAAAACAAGGTAAAGACTCAGAATCGATTTATAGTATAGACGAAAGTATAAAAGAATTTATGAAAAGTGCAGCAAGCACTGCAAGCCCTTTCCAAAGAACAACCGGTATGCAAAGAGTACCAGTAACAATAGGGAATTTATCAAGATATAGAGTATTCATAACGAACCTAGACATTCAAGCAGAACAAGGCATAAAACCTAGAGGAAGAAGAATGCCAATAGAAGAACCCATTAGATTACAAGAAGGTGGTAATAAAGGAAAAATTCTAAATTTACTAGCTCATGACCCTCAGGCATGGAAGAATGTAATAGACATATGGAAAACTATAATTGTTGCAGACTACATACAACATATACAGGATAATCAAGAACCAGATGCAGAAATTATGTATAGATATTTAGAAACATTTCTAGGAGAAAGTACTAAAGCACTTTGGGAAGCTTATAAGACAATATTCCCACAAGACTTTTAAGAATTAGTAGAACTAGGCTCAAATCCATACAATTTTGTAAACAAAGTACATACTCTACTAACAGGAGAAGATCCCAATAGTGGATTAGTGGTATTGCAGCAAAAATCCCTGATAAATTTAGAGCAACTAAGTATTAATAATTGGTCAAGGATTAAAGTATTTCTAAATGATTACTTTTATTATTGCATAATTAGTGGGAACTCGTTTGATCAGACTCTAGGAGCTAGATTATTTAATAAATTACCAGGGGCTCTAGGAAGAGAGATAGAAGAAAAATGGTCCAAGAGAGAAGGAGTAATACAAAACCCAAACAACCCATGATCAATAGGACAACAAATACAACATGCAATGGATGTATTACAAGAAAAATGTACAAATATACAGATACAAAACAATTAAAAAGAAGTGATACAGATGTTTGTAAAAACATATATACTACACAACATTATGACCAAGATTATAAAAAGAAGAAATATAGAAAGACATAAAAAAAGACTATCACCCTAAGAAGAAATATTATTTAAGAAGATCAACTGCAAGGAAGCCATACCTAGATAAGAATAAACGTGTAAGAAAATATAACACCAGTAGAACCTACAAAAATAAATTAGAATGTTTACCTGCGGTAGCATAGAGCACTTAGCAAATACTTGTCCAAAAAGAATCAATAATAGATCTAGAAATGCACAATTAATAGAAGATGTAAATAAAAATTTAATAAATGTAGACGAATATATGTCAGCTAATGAAAGTATATACTCTGTTAGAAGTATGAAAGTCGTTGAAGAAGAAATAAATAAATCTGATTCTAGAGGAATTTATAAATGAAATAGGATTAGAAAAGACAAACTCAGACTATTATGATTTAGTAAATTTTATAGAAGAATGTGAACATGAATTTGAGGAAAGAAAAGGATTAGACAGTAATCAGTGTTGTTTTTGTAAATGGTTTCCAAGTAAAATCAAAAGGGCAAAATGTAGGAAATGTTACAAAGAAGGATGCATAAAATGTATAGAAAAAACCTCAGAGATCCTAAAAACCCAAAAATCAACAAACAATTTAAGTAATTTTCACAAAAAACAACCTGGACCAATAGTTAAAATACTAGAAGATAAAATATTAGAATTAGAAGAAAGACTAAAAAGATTAGAAATGACAGTTTATAACCTTGAAAAATATAAAGAGGTAATTACAATAGAAGACCTATTGGAAGTAGAATTATTAAATACATTTGCTGAAAATAATAGAGTTAAACAGAAAAAATCAATGATGATACCATTTGAAGGAATGGTATGTAATGAAGAAAAGAAAATTAGTACAGTCAAGGTTTTAGCAAGAATAAAAATTCAAGACTATGAGTTTGAGACTTTAGCTATAGTTGATTCAGGATGTACAAAGAGCATTTTAAATAGTAGAATTTTACCAGCAAAAATAATTAAATAATTGTCAAAACCTCAAGAATCCATGCAAATGGACGGAACATATAATACCTATACATACTATATACCAAAAGCAAAGATAAGTTTTATTAATACTTGTGAAAATTTCTACCAACCATTGTATATACTCAATGAAATACTAGTTAGAGACTTATGGGATTTACATGGACTTAGATAATCTAATCACCATAATATCCGGTTTAGAGTACGAATTGATAAAGTATCTTTGGTCTAGAAATAATAATAAATGAAAAGACATCCTTTTGCTAATGATATACGATTCAGATATTGACTATTAAATGAAGAAATAAAAAGAGGGCAGACAAAGTAGAAGAAGAAATAGTTTTGATTAACTATCTAGACTTATTAGCAACTCTAGAAACATCACAATCGAAATTTTTTAAAGAATATTTAAGTGAAATAAAAAATCATGTTCACATTCTTCTATCAAATTTACTAAATCATAATAGTCTGCGTTTGTCTTTTCTAATTCTATTTTCATTTATAAATTCCTCTTCTCTAGAATCTGAAGAATCATATTTATTTATTTCTTCTTCAAAGACTTCCATACTTCTAATAGAGTATATACTTTTATTATCTAACATATATTATGCTTTCAGGGGACTCCCGAAAGGGAAACCTCACTTCTTCCTTAAGACATGTAAGTAGTCGTTACATAAGATCATTATATTTTTCTCCCTAGTTTGTAAATTATGTTGAATTATATCAAGTTCATATTTTCTTCCAGATGTGTTTTAAATATTATAGATCTAATAGCCGTGCGGACTACCGCCAACTTTTCGATCTTGTAAAAGTAATGTGTTTTCTATTATAGATCTGGATAGCCATGCGGAATACCGCCAGTTTTTCGATCTTGTAAAAATGTGTAATTTACTTTTTTCATTTTGTAAAGTTGTAATTTACTTATAAATATACCCCTAGTAAATGGTTATTCTCTCAGTGTTTAGCAAGAATGATGGATTAATTTGTAAATTCCTAGGGAATTAAAAAAGTCCAATAACGATTTGAAAGGACTGTTGTGTCATCCCAGGGTGTGATTAAAGAAGTCATAGATAAATAACTAAAACTAAAGAGAAATAGATGAACATGGTATAAATTAAAAAAAAAAATCAAAATGCAAAAAATAATTTATTTTGTTGGGAGAAAATATACTTTGATCTTTATAACTTGTCCACTTACACTAGACTAAGGACAACGAAGGAGGGAGTACTGATTAGGATTTACACCATATTATAAAACATCTTCTTTAACTCTGCTTTATTTTTACCTGCTTATCTGCTTTAATTATTTGTTTCTTGCTCCAATTTTGCCTACTCCTTTTTATTATTATCTGTTTGTTATTGTTATTATGTGTTTATTATATTTGTTTATTCGCCTTCTTATTATTACTATCTGTTATCTATCTGTATATTATTGGTATCAGAGCCCTAAGATTCTAGGAGACATTAAATAGATGGTGTGCGATTATATCTCTAGAATTCAGAAAAGAAGGTCGAGACCCTACGAAAAAGAAATAATATCAGATTTAGAGTATTATTGGGATACTCGTATGTTATTTAAAGACTAAAAAAAACTATATAGGATTTTGGTAGAACAAAGACAGTTATACCTTCAACTTCTTGAACACTCTCCGGAACTAGGTGAACAGATCCATCAAGAAATAGAAAGAATAGATACTAGATTACCAGAAATATAACTGCAAATAGAATATTATAGCCAAGAGTTGAAGACCGAAGAAAGTTGGAAGAGGATAAATGATATTTATCTTGCTTAATGAGAACACCTCATAGAAATATAAAATTGTTAGAAGAAATCGAGAATAGTTTGTATAGCTTATACTTAGAATATAAAAGACTAAATAGTACAAAAGAATATCTGAGAAGACTAGATAATTTAATCACCATAATATATGGCCTAGAGTACGAATTGATAAAGCACCTTAAGTCAAGAAATAATATTTAATGAAAAGGCATCATTTTCCTAACAATTTACGACTACGATATTGGTATTTAAATGAAGAAATAAAGAGCAGGGCAGACAAAGTAGAACTAGAAATAGTCCTGAGTAACTATTTGAAATTATTAACAACACTAGAAACATCACAATCAAAAACGTTCAAAGAATATTTAAGTGAAATAAGATGGGAATTACATGGAATTAGAAGCGACATAACATACTATAATAGAAGGATAAGTTATCTAAAAAAAGGGTGTAACATAGTAAATATTCCTTTAGGATAAATCACAGTATATGAAAACACATCCATTTGCTAGACAAGTTCAAAGACCATACCATTACTTATATAAGAGCTTAAAACATTTTAACAGAATTTTAAAAGAGGAAAAAAATTTAATAGAAGAAATAAGAGTAATAGAATCGATAGATTTACCAGAAACAATTATATTTTTAGATCACAAATTTTTTTTAGGCTGTATAGACCACTTAATCTTGTTAAAAATTAAATTAGAACATATTGGATATTGTATAGATTATTGGAAAATTAGAATAAAATCAATTAGATAAGAATGAAATAGAGAGACTTTTTGTCTAATGCCCCGAAAAATTTTTTCCGTTAAGATCTCAGACGAAAATGTGTTGAATTCTGTTCTTTATCGTGATTAATAATTTTTCTGTGTGGAATTTCTGGATATTCGACCCGTCATCGCGTAGAGAATTGAATAAGCTTTCCAAAGATATGTGGATCATCCAAAACGGACACTCGAGCGATGAGTTATGATCATTCCGATCTAACCGTGAATAGTAGTGAATAGTAAATGTGCAGGAAAAAATACTGAGGCCAGGTGAATTTTAGGGTCAACTTCAAATGATGATAAATCCTTTTACATAATGATCTGGGTGAGCTACTATATATGAACAGAAATCTCTGAAAGTCCTCTTTCCAATGAAATTGGTTTCATCCAATTTGGCCATCGGAGCAAAAAGTTATGGTCGATCTACTTCAGCCTATCAAAACAGTCCACCAAAGGACAGATTTGACATTATTTGATTTTTAAGGGTATTTTGGTCATTCCCACTCCAATCCATCCGGGAAAACCATGGATTTAAGTCCATTAAGAGCATTCAATAGCTCATTTTTCTCCAAAATTTCCTAAGGCTCAAACCCCAACCCTACTACTCCAAATTTCATCCTTCTATGTCTCTTGATTGAACCATAGAAATTTTAAATTGATTTGGGATTCGTGTTGATCATGTTAAGGGCTTCGAGAAGCACCCTTTATTTTTGTGAATAAAGTTCCGGAGTCGGAAGTTCATATTCATCTTCCATTTTTGGGTATGTGGGGCTTTGAACAAGATTATCCTTTTGATCTTGTGCCCGGTATTTTTGTTGAATTACATTGACATGAGATTTTACATGTTTTACCATGAATTGGAAATATGGTTTTATATCCTATATTATTGTCCATGAGCTATGGGATTATCTCATCCGATATGTGTATGATGTTGAGATGGAATTATGTCCAAAAAGTATTTGATTATGAGAGTATGATGATTTAATTTGTTAAGCCTTGAATTATACTATCATTCCACTATTTCCTTATTATGAATTTATAATTGATATTGGAAATTCTATATACCTACTATGGGTTGATGTCTCAAGTACCTTTAAATGAGAGTTGGATGGCAAATTGAGAAATGTTGATATTGAAGTTGCAATGAGTCTTGGTATTTTCTGGATGGTTTTAATGAGTTAAATTGTTGAAAATATTATGTATTGAGTCTTCATATCCTTGTCCAAATGTCGAGTCGGTTATGGTTCAATGCATTGATACCTTGTTGATGTTGAAGAAGATTAAAATGTTTTGAGCTAAAATGTGTTGAGTTAGGAATCCACAAATTGATATGATTTGATAAATGAGAAAGAGATTTGATTTGGTCTTTATGATAGACCCTTGTGATGTTGTGTTGGATTTCCTAACACGTTCTAAGCTTGTCGGGGAGTAGTACTTAGCACCGAGAGGGAAATTTGGTATTTCCCCAAACCTATGTGCCACCGTAGGGTTGTTTGATGATGATATTATTGGCCAGAGAGCCCGATTGTGATTATTTCAGTTTTAAGGTCGTACTCCCTGGCAAAGAGTATGACGCTCCCGCTAACGGGGGTTTCAAACATTGGTATTCCACGTAGCTCACGTGGGGTTGTCGGTTATAGAAAACTCCCCTATCCATAAGAGTCATGTTTATTGAAATACCGAGTCACTCCGAGTTTTGATTTGGTAAGTCAAGTTTCCTATGATGATCTATAATGATTTATGAGTTTTTTCTCCTACATTTCCTATCTAAGATGTTATGAGTTGCATGATTCAATGTCACTCAAGTCAGGTGTGTCATTATGGTCCTTATGTACGTTTTTACGAAATTTATGATATTATTTGTATTATGCATACGCCCCCACATACTCAGTACGTATCTTGTGCTGAACCACATATTTCTCTATGGGCTACATTCTTACCATGATGTAGGTTCAGGTACTCAGCCGCAGCCGCGACAGTGATATTCGAGTGCCGCATCTACGTTCCTTCAGTGGTGAGTCCTCATGGTTCGAGGACCAAGTTGCTAGTTTTGGTGCTGTTGTTTTGTGATCCCTTTGGTCTGTTGAGTCAGTTGGGGGTTTGTCCCAATGGATCGTTGATTTTTCTGTATAGAGGCTATGTCAGACTAGTGTATTGGTGGGTTGGTTTGTGTATAGACATTCCATATATGTACAATCTAACGATATTCCGTGCCATGTGAGAGGTGATATGATATGTTTCTATATATATATCCTTAGTGTAGCGTGTATGTTGTTGTGTTGGAACCCAAGGGTAGTGTTTTGGCTTAAAAGGTTAGCTTGAGGCTACGTGTAGCCTTGGGCACCGTGTGGCATTTTGGGATGATATTTCAGGGCGATACAAACTTTGTATTAGAGCCTAAGGTTGTGAAGAGTCCTAGGGAGTCTAACAAGCCGCGCTACGTAGAGTCTTGAGCATCGGTGTGTAGCGTGCCACACCTATGATCAAGAGGTTGCGGGGCGTTCTAGGAAAAGTCATTTCTTTCTTTCTTTCTACAAGAGTCTATTATGCTTACAACTATTTCCTTCTGCTGTTAATTCGTGCGTTCTTACGACAGAAAATGCCTTCACATCGAGCTCACGGAAACAACAACCAACCTCAACCTGTTGATCCGTTACATGAGACGGTATCCCATGCCGAATTTCAGGCAACTTTTCAGACGCTAGGCCAGGCAGTTACCGCCAATACTCAGGACAACGCTCCACCTCCGTAGGAAAATAATTCGGCAGCAACACGAATTCGTGACTTTATGCAGATGAATTCGCCAGAGTTTCATGGGTCGAGAGCAGGTGAGGACCCGCAGATGTATGTTGATGAAATAAAGAAAATTACATAGATTATGTACGTGACCGAGGAATAAAGTGTGGAGCTAGCTTCTTATCGGTTGAAAGATGGTGCCTATGACTGGGTGTAGATGTGGAATAAGGGTAGAGAGGAAGATACCGCTCTGGTGACTTGGCAATTATTCCAAGATGCTTTCTTGGATAGATTATTTCCTCTTAAGTTACGGGAAGCTAAGATAGAGGAGTTTATGAATTTGAGACAAGGCTCCATGTCGGTTAAGGAGTATTGTCTTAAGTTTAATTAGCTATCGAAGTACGCTCCCAATATGATGGCTGACTCGAGGACTAGCATGAGCAAGTTTCTAACTGGGTGTCGAGTTATGTGGTGAAAGAATGTAGATCTTCTATGATCAACAGGGAGATTGATCTTCCTAGGTTGATTCACGCCCAACAGATTGAGTTAGACAAGATAAAGGAAAGAGAAAGAGTAAGAGGGATTAAAAGAGTCAAATCGAAGAAATAGGGGTCTGGTCAGACTAGATTCTCCGGAGAGAGTCTCCCTCAGTTTTAGAGACGTCCATTTATACCTGCACCTTCCTCAGCTAGTGCACCCGTATATAGGGGCAAGAAGGAGCTCGGGAATAGGTTGGTACCTTCCAGGTCTTAGGACAGTGTAAGCAACCGACCTCATCCTCCTTCGTGTGCTAAGTGTGGTAAAGACCATTTTAGGGAGTGTTATATGGGGCAGCGGGACTGTTTTGGTTATGGAAAGTTGGGGCACATACTTAGAGACTGCCCGTATGCCATACAGCGGAGTCGTGATGCTCGTTCTCAGAGTCAGGCTACCAGTTCCCTGCCTCCCATAGCCCATCCAGTTCCTCCTCAGGGTGCTTCATCTAGTACTGCTGGCGGTCAATGCTAGAATCGTTTCTATGCTATACCACCTCGTCAGGAGCAGGAGGACTCTCCCGATATTGTCACTGGTATGCTCCGTGTTTTCTATTTTGATGTCTATGTGTTGATGGACCCCGGTTTGAGTTTTTCTTATGTGACACCTCTGGTTGCTGTAAATTTTAAAACGGATCCTGAACTAATTTCTGAGCCTATTTTGTTTTTTACTCCGGTAGGAGAGTCTGTCATTGCTAAGCGGGTGTATAAGAAATGTCCCATTACTGTCTTTCATCGGGTTATGTATGCTGATTTGATTGAGCTAGATATGGTTGACTTTGATATCATTCTGGGTATGGATTGGCTTCACTCATACTATGCGTCTATTGATTGTCATGCCCGTGTGGTCAAGTTTCAGTTTCCTGATGAACCTATCCTCGAATGGTCCAGGAGTTCTGTGATTCCTAAGGGTCATTTCATATCCTATCTCAAAGCTAGGAAGTTGATTTCCAAGGGTTGCATCCACCATTTGGTTCGGGTTAAAGACACTAAGTCTGAAACCCTGACCATTCAGTCAATTAATGTTGTTAATGAGTTTCTTGATATCTTTCCGAAAGATCTCCCTGGAGTACCTCTTGATAGAGAGATAGAGTTTGGGATTGACCTTCTTCCCGATACTCAGCCTATTTCCATTTCTCCGTATCGCATGGCTCCCGCGGAACTTAAAGAGTTGAAGGAGCAGTTGAAAGATCTTTTAGAAAAAAGCTTTATCAGACCTAGTGTGTCCCTATGGGGTGCACCTGTCCTGTTGTGCGTAAGAAAGATGGTTCTTTGCGGATGTGTATTGATTACCGTCAGCTTAATAGGGTTACTATTAAGAATAAATATCCTCTTCCTCGAATTGATGATTTATTTGATCAATTGCAAGGTGCGAGGTACTTTTCAAAGATAGACCTCAGATCCGGTTATCACCAACTTAAGGTTAGGGAATGTGATATCCCCAAGACAGCCTTCCGAACCCGTTACGGTCATTTTGAATTTCTAGTGATGTCTTTCGGGTTAACTAATGCTCCAACGGCTTTCATGGATCTTATGAACCGTGTATTCCAGCCATAGCTAGATTTATTTGTAATAGTGTTCCTTGATGATATTCTTATTTACTCCCGAAGTGAGGGTGATCATGAGGATCATCTCCGAATCGTGTTGGAAACTCTTCGAACTCATCGGTTGTATGCTAAGTTCAGTAAGTGTGAGTTCTGGATGAACTCTGTAGACTTCTTAGGTCATGTTGTTTCTTCCGAAGGTATTAGCGTTGATCCTCAAAAGGTAGAGGCTATAAAGAGTTGGCCTAGACCTATTTCTCCTTCTGATATCCGAAGTTTCTTGGGTATAGCTGGTTATTATCGTCGTTTTGTTGAAGGGTTTTCATCTATTGTGTCTCCTATAACCCATTTGACCCAAAAGAAAGTAAAGTTCTTGTGGTACGAATCTTGAGAGAAGAGTTTTCAGGAGTTAAAGACTCGACTCACTTTAGCCCCTGTGTTGACTTTGCCTGACGGTGTTGATGGTTTTGTGGTGTATTGCGATGCTTCCAGAGTTAGTTTGGGTTGTGTATTGATGCAAAAGGGCAAGGTTATAACTTATGCTTCCAGGCAGCTAAAGCCTCACGAGAAGAATTATCCTACCCATGACCTTGAATTAGCTGCCGTGGTTTTTGCTTTGAAAATCTGGAGACATTATTTGTATGGCGTCCATGTCGACGTATTCATGGACCATAAGAGCTTGCAGTATGTATTCATCCAAAAAGAGTTGAATCTTAGGCAGAGACGATGGTTAGAACTGTTGAAAGATTATGATATGAGCATGCTATATCATCCGGGCAAGGCCAATGTAGTAGAAGATGCCCTTAGTCGGAAGTCCATGGGTAGCGTAGCACATGTGGAGATTGTTAAGAAGGAGTTGGCCCGTGAGGTACATCGTTTGGCTAGATTGGGGGTTAGGTTGTTTGGTGATGCTGAGGGTAGTATAGGAGTGCAAAGCGGTTCCGAATCCTCTTTAGTTTCGGAAGTGAAGGAGAAGCAAGACATGGATCCTACCTTGGTCAGGTTAAAAGAGTCAGTTAAAGACCAAAAGGTGGAGGTTTTCTCCCAAGAGGGAGATGGCATTTTGAGACTCCGAGAAAGATTATGTGTTCCTAATGTTGATAACTTGAAGCAGATTATGGCGGAAGCACATGGTACGCGATACTCCATCCATCCTGGTGCTACCAAGATGTACCATGATTTGCAGGAGATCTATTGGTGGAACGGTATGAAGAGGAACATAGCAGAATTTGTGGCGAAGTATTCCACGTGTCAACAGGTTAAAATAGAGCACAAAAGCCCAGTGGCGTGGTGCAAGAGTTTAGCATTCCTACTTGGAAGTGGGAAGAAGTGAATATGGACTTCATAGTTGGTTTGCCTTCTTCTCGTCGCCATCATGATTTGATTTGGGTTGTCGTAGATCGGCTGACGAAATCAACTTATTTCTTGCCTTTGCATTCATCATATACAACTGAAGATTATGCTAGAATATATATTCGGGAACTCGTCAGACTTCATGGAATCCCTTTGGCTATTATTTCTGATAGAGGTACTCAGTTTACCTCTCAGTTTTGGAAATCTTTCCAGAAGGGTCTCGATACCCAAATTCGTTTAAGTTCTGCTTTCCATCCGCAAATAGATGGTCAGGCCAAGCGGACCATTAAGACTTTAGAAGATATGTTGAGGGCTTGTGCGCTTGATTTTAAAGGTAGTTTGGATGAGCACTTAGCATTAATCGAGTTTACTTACAATAACAGTTTTCATGCTACTATTGGAATGGCCCCGTTTGAAGCTTTGTATGGTAAAAGGTGTAGATCACCCATTGGTTGGTTTGAAGTTGGTGAGGCTTCCGCGACTGGACTGGATGCGGTGTTCGAGGCCATAGAGAAGGTTAAGTTAATTCGGGAAAGGTTGAAAACTGCCCAAAGTCGTCAAAAATCATACACAGATGTAAGGAGGAAAGACCTTGAATTTGATGTTGGTGATTTAGTGTACTTAAAAGTTTCACCCATGAAAGGGGTGAAGAGATTTGGGAAGAAAGGGAAACTAAGTCCCCGTTACATTGGTCCCTATAAGATTGTGGATCGCATTGGGAAGGTAGCGTATAAGGATGAATTGCCCGCGGAGTTATCTAACGTCCATCCGGTTTTCCATGTTTCTATGCTTAAGAAGTCTATTGGTGATTCTGTTGTGATTGATCCTTCCGAAAGCTCGGGTATTCAAGATAGTCTTTCATATGAAGAGATTCCGGTTGAGGTTTTTGACTTTCAAGTTCGTAGGCTAAGAAACAAGGAAGTTCCTTTGGTTAAAGTGCTTTGGCGAAATCAATCCGTGGAGAGTGCTACTTGGGAAGCCGAAGCAGATATGCGCGCTGAATATCCCCACCTCTTTCCTACGAATCCTGAGCATGTCAAAGGTATCGTTCTCTTTTGATTTAATCCTTATTGCTATGTTTATCTTGGCTTGTGTGTTTTCTACGATATCCAAAAAAAATCTAGAATGGAGTATATGCTTGGGAAAGGTGATTTTTCTCTATATACTCATTTTCATAGTATTCTTGACCTACCTATCAACATTCGAGGATGAATGTTTCCAGGGGAGAGATGATGTGATGCCCCGAAAAAATTTTCCGTTAAGATCTCGGACGAAAATGTGTTGAATTCTGTTCTTTATCGTGATTAATAATTTTTCTGTGTGGAATTTCTAGATAGGCAACCCGTCATCACGTATAGCATCGAATAAGCTTTCCAAAGATATGTGGATCATCCAAAACGGACACTCGAGCGATGAGTTATAATCATTCCGATCTAACCGTGAATAGTGGTGAACAGTAAATGTGCAGGAAAAAATACTGAGGCCAGGCGAATTTTAAGGTCAACTTCAAACGATGATAACTCCTTGTACATAATGATCTGGGTGAGCTACTATATATCAACAGAAATCTCTGAAAGTCCTCTTTCCAATGAAATTGGTTTCATCCAATTTGGCCATCGGAGCAAAAAGTTATGGTCGATCTACTTCATCCTATCAAAACAGTCCACCAAAGGACAGATTTGATATTATTTGATTTTTAAGGGTATTTTGGTCATTCCCACTCCAATCCATCCGGGTAAACCATGAATTTAAGTCCATTAAGAGCATTCAATAGCTCATTTTTCTCCAAAATTTCCTAAGGCTCAAACCCCAACCCTACTACTCCAAATTTCATCCTTCTATATCTCTTGATTGAACCGTAGAAATTTTAAATTGATTTGGGATTCAAGTTGATCATGTTAAGGGCTTCGAGAAGCACCCTTTATTTTCGTGAATAAAGTTCCGGAGTTGGATGTTTATATTCATCTTCCATTTTTAGGTATGTGGGGCTTTGAACAAGATTATCCTTTCGATCTTGTGCCCGGTATTTTTGTTGAATTACATTGACATGAGATTTTATATGTTTTATCATGTGGAAATATGGTTTTATATCTTATATTATTGTCCATGAGCTATGGGATTATGTCATCCGATATGTGTATGATGTTGAGATGGAATTATGTCCAAAAAGTATTTGATTATGAGAGTATGATGATTTAATTTGTTAAGCCTTGATTTATACTATCATTCCACTATTTCCTTATTATGAATTTATAATTGATATTGAAAATTCTATATTCCTATTATGGGTTGATGTCTCAAGTACCTTTAAATGAGAGTTGGATGGCAAATTGAAAAATGTTGATATTGAAGTTGCAATGAGTCTTGGTATTTTTCGGATGGTTTTGATGAGTTAAATTGTTGAAAATATTATGTATTGAGTCTTCATATCCTTGTCCAAATGTCGAGTCGGTTATGGTTCAATGCATTGATACCTTGTTGATGTTGAGGAAAATTAAAATGTTTTGAGCTAAAATGTGTTGAGTTAGGAATCCACAAATTGATATGATTTGATAAATGAGAAAGAGATTTGATTTGGTCTTTATGATAGACCCTTGTGATGTTGTGGTGGATTTCCTAACGCGTTCTGAGCTTGTCGGGGAGTAGTACTTAGCACCGAGAGGGAAATTTGGTATTTCCCCAAACCTATGTGCCACCGTAGGGTTGTTTGATGATGATATTATTGGCCAGAGAGCCCGATTGTGATTATTTCAGTTTTAAGGTCGTACTCCCTGGCAAAGAGTATGACGCTCCCGCCAACGGGGGTTTCAAACGTTGGTATTCCACGTAGCTCACGTGGGGTTGTCAGTTATAGGAAATTCCCATGTCCATAAGAGTCATGTTTATTGAAATACCGAGTCACTTCGAGTTTTGATGTGGTAAGTCAAGTTGCCTATGATAATCTATAATGATTTATGAGGTTTTTCTCCTACATTTCCTATCTAAGATGTTATGAGTTGCATGATTCAATGTCACTCAAGCCAGGTGTGTCATCATGGTCCGTATGTACGTTTTTACGAAATTTATGATATTATTTGTATTTTGCATGCGCCCCCACATACTCAGTACGTATCTTGTGCTGACCCACATATTTATCTATGGGCTACATTCTTACCATGATGTAGGTTCAGGTACTCAGCCGCAGCCGCGACAGTGATATCTGAGTGCCGCATCTACGTTCCTTCAGTGGTGAGTCATCATGGTTCGAGGACCAAGTTGCTAGTTTTGGTGCTGTTGTTTTGTGATCCCTTTGGTCTGTTGAGTCAGTTGGGGGTTTGTCCCAATGGCTCGTTGATTTTGCTGTATAGAGGCTATGTCAGACTAGTGTATTGTTGGGTTGGTTTGTGTATAGACATTCCATATATGTACAGTCTAACGATATTCCGTACCATGTGCTAGGTGATATGATATGTACTTATATATATATCCTTAGTGTAGCGTGTATGTGGTTGTGTTGGAACCCAAGGGTAGTGTTTTGGATTAAAGGGTTAGCTTGAGGCTACGTGTAGCCTTGGGCATCATGTGGCGTCTCGGGATCATATTTCGGGGCATTACATTTTGACTAGGATAAGAACATCACAATAGATTCCTTCAAGACAATAGAATATCTAGATTTGCAATTAAAAGTAGAAAAGAGACACAGATGAATAAAAGATGATACATTAATTAAATGTAATTTCTGTAACGGAGAACATATTTTACACGGAGAAGACTCTCAACTAAATATTATTACAGATCTCATAATAAATCTAGGAGAAGCAGTCCAAAGAGAAGACAAAAAAATACTAAAGACCCTAGAAGTATTGGAAAACTTGCAAATTAAACAAAAGAAACTATTAGATAAAATAGAACAGAACTTTGATTTCTTAAAAAATCAACATATAGAACTAGAAAGAAAAATTAAAGTAATAACAAATAAGGATATAAATTTTCTTAGTATAAATAACATAGAAAAGGAATTAAAATAAATACGTAAAGAAATTAGTCAACTTAAAGAAATAACCCTCTCATGAATAACATCCCTATAAATGATCAACTCTACTTAGCAATATTACAAAAAGCGGCACAAATTCAACCAAATCCCAAAGGATTATCAGATCATCAACCCCAGGGAAAAACAGACTCCACAATAATAAAATAAAATAATATTATAATATTACTAATATTAGAACTCAATAAAAATCTAGAAAAATCAATTGAGGAAAAAGTTTAGCCAGAACAACAAGAAAAAGCTCAGATCGAACAAAAATCTAGTATAGAAAAATTAATAGAACAACTAAAGAAAGTAGAATTAACTCCTCAAAAGGAGAAAGAAAAGATAAACACTACTAAAAAATCATGGACCTTTTTTCAGCATCCCCATGCAGACCAAGATCAGGTTTTACCCAAAACAGTTTAACAAATAATGTGCTATCTAGAATAATAAATAGACCAAAAATGACTCCATGACAACAGCTAGAAGAAATTTTAGATGTAGATAAAGATATACAACTTTTTCAACAAAACAAATTAAAATTAATAAGTGCCAAGACACTATATAATGAAGGAATGTTTTCAATTACACGATTCTATAAACATTATAGAGAAGAACAATTATGCGTAATTGGTAAAGATAGCGCTAGTATAAATCTAATAAGTTCAGAATCTTTAAGACAAATTGCTAAGTCAAACATGAGCCTCATGCACATGGGACCCATAGTAGTAGGCCTAAAAGGACTAACTAGAAAAAATCTAGGAACCAAAGTACTAGTTACAATCTACGATAATAGATGGTCAGACTCAAAAAGATCTATAATTGGAATAACAGAGGTAGACATGTCACCAAATGAAGGACTTTTTTTATTATAGTCTAGACTATATGATAAATTCTCTAGAATTTGAAAAATATATAAAAATAGGTATCCAGACTAAAGGATATGAAGAAATGAACAATGGAAATAATTTACTAATATGTGTAGGATTTATAAGAAAACTCGCCACTAATAGTAGTACAAAATTTAGTTTAAGAATAGATGATGTAGTAAGTTTAATAGGAAATAAAGGTATTAAATTAATGAAACCCCTAAAGATAAATTCAGAAGACTATGCAGGACTAGAATGGAACTTAGTAAAATTTACTAAGAAAGAATACTAAAGTCAACCGATCATTTAATGTATATAAAAAATAAAGGAGAAACTTCAGTAAGATTCACAGACTACCAATATACAAATGAAAACGAAACTGATGAAGAAATTGAAGAATGTGAGAATACTAATTTTATGAATATAGAAATATTAGAAGAAGGTTTTGAAGTGCATAAAGCTATAATAAAAGCAGAAACCCTATACGAAATAAATAACGACAGAAAGTTCAAATGTATAGGCTGTAAAATGGGAAATCTTAATCTCGCCAAAGCTAAAGAACATTTTATAAATTGTAAGTTAAGAACAGATAATTATTGTTATACACATAAAAAGGAATGAATAGGCGAAGACTCATAATCAATTTATAGTATAGACGAAAGTATAAAAGAATTTATGAAAAGTACGGCAAGTACTGCAAGCCCTTTCCAGAGAACAACCGGAACGCAAAGAGTAAATATAACAACAGGAAATTTACCAAGATATAGGGTATTTAGAATAAACCCAGACACTTCAGTTGAACAAGACATAAAACCTAGAGGAAAAAGAATGCCAATAGAAGAACCCATTAGATTACAAAAAGGTGGTAATAAAGGAAAAATATTAAACTTACCAGCTCATGATCCTTAGGCATGAAATAATGTAATAGACATATGGAAAAATGTAGCTGTAACAGACTACATACAACATATATAGGGAAATCAAGAACCATATGTAGAAATTATGTATAGATATTTAGAAACATTTCTAGGAGAAAGTACTAAAGCACTATGGGAAGCTACAAGACATTATTCCCACAAGATTTTTAGAAATTAGTAGAACTAGGTTCAAATCCATACAATTTTTGTAAACAAAGTATATACTCTACTAACAGGAGAAGATCCCAATATTGGATTAGTAGTATTACAACAAAAAGCCCTAATAAATTTAGAACAACTAAGTATTAATAATTGGTCAAGGATTAAAGAATTTATAAATGACTACTTTTATTATTGTACAATTAGTGGGAAATCATTTGATCAGACTCTAGGAGCTAGATTATTTAAAAATTACCAGGAGCTCCAAGAAGAGAGATAGAAGAAAAATGGTCCAAAAGAGAAGGAGTAATACAAAACCCAAACAACCAATGGTCAATTGGACAAAGAATACAACATGTAATGGATATATTACAAGAAAAATGTACAAATATACAGATACAAAAATAATTAAAAAGAAGTGATATAGATTTTTGTAAAAACATATATACTACAAAACATTATGACTAAGATTATAAAAAGAAAAAATATAAAAAGGCATATAAAAAAGACTATCGACCTAGGAAGAAATATTACTTAAGAAGATCAAATGCAAGAAAGCCATACCTAGATAAGAATAAACATGTAAGAAAATATAACACCAGTAGAACCTACAAAAATAGATTAGAATGCTTTACCTGCGGGAGTATAGAGCACTTAGCAAACACTTGTCCAAAAATAAACAATAGTATATCTAGGTATGCACAATTAATAGAAGATGTAAATGAAAATCTGATAAATGTAGATGAATATATGTCAGCTAATGAAAGTATATACTCCATCAAGAGTATGGAAGTGTTTGAAGAAGAAAAAGATAAATCTGATTGTTCAGATTCTGGAGAAGAGGAATTTATAAATGAAATAGGATTAGAAAAGACGAACTCAGACTATTATGATTGAGTAAATTTGATAGAAGAATGTGAACATGAATTTGAGGAAGGAAAAGGATTAGATAGTAACCAGTGTTGTTTCTGTAAATGTTTTCCAAGTAAAAACAAAAGGGCAAAATGTTGGAAATGCTATAAGGAAAGATGCATAAAATGTATAGGAAAAACTTCAGAAATCCTAGAAACTCCAAAATCAATTCAGGAGAGATATTTTGTTGTAAGTATGTGAAAGCCTTGTTTTCTTGTTGAAGAGCATGAACAGTATATAGTATGACACAAGAAAACCTAGACATGATCCCATTGGCTGAGACAAAAACGTTGCAACAACTTTTCACCAACTTTCTGTACTTTCGTCCTGCTGTGGGGTTGAATGTGATAGTGACAGGTAAGCCCAACTTGTTTTATAAGTAGTAGTAGCTTCAGTCATCACCTAATCTTCAGAAAACAGGTCCAAACATGCAATTTGTCACACCATTAAAACTAAGGACTCAACATATGACCAGTAGGCTTGTATACTGAATAACGCAGTTTGTACTAGTTGAACCATCCCACCATATGAGAGCTTTTCCAGAGTTGATAATGAAATTCTTGCAACAATCTTGGTACTCAATGGTTTCCATTGGGCGAGGGACAATTTTTTAGTTGTTAAGGGTATTCCCAGGTACTTAAAAAGGGGAGTGCTCCTTTTGTGCGGGTTTCTTACTTAAATTGTTACAACTGTTTATTGAAACACGTCTTGATTAATATTTGCTGGTGTGCGTATTATTTTTTTTCTTTTTTCTTTTGAGTAAAGCATCTAGTACCTCCTGAACTATGACCAAATTTGCTACGACACACTCCAACTTCACGATTACCTCCCTAACTAAATTTTAGCGTGTTTTTGTCAACCTTTTTAACTGACATGACACCTTTTGTCAATCTTTTTAGCTGACGTGGACTCCATTTTATGTAATAAAGGTATACAAAGTAGCATTTACTTCACATGAGCAAATAATTTCACCATGACAAAACTTAATAAATTGTTATGTTAAAAGTCACGAGTTAATATTTTTGGGTAAAAATTACAAGTTATAGTAAACAAAATTAGTTCTCAGACGTGGTTCTCTATTGAATTTGGATAAATTTATGATGCCAATTATCTCCATCGGAGATCCGTTTACTAATTCAAATAAGATTTGAAGAACAAAAGAAGAAAGATGATGATAAATGAGGAAGGTGAGGGATGAAAAAAATATACAGTAGAGAAGAAATGAAAAAAAAAAATCAAAATTGATGGGTAAGAAAGGAGAGCTTAGAGTTTTAAAGGAATTAATTAAAAAAATTCAAAAAAAGGAAGAATCAACTCATATAGACATTACATATGTCAGGTGGACGAAATTTTACCAACAAATAAAGTTGTCAGCCTATCCCATCTAGAAGTAATTGTATACAAATACTTGATTTCAATGTCGAGGTATGCTTTAATAAATATTTAGTTATATTTAAATCGTTTAGAGATAAAACACGTAGAATTATGATACTTAAATGTGGTAGTAAACATTTCGGGGAAAAAGTAAATATTTGGATATTAATATTTACTTCATATGAAAAGTGGTAAATTAAAATTTAAAGGTGAAATGACATATTTGCACCTTTGGAAATTTCGTATACACTCAATTTAGCTCTTATATATTCGCAATTCTCTTTCAAAATTTAGTAACATACAATTTCAGTGCATCACACTGCTTTTTTTAGTTTCGTTCTTCCGCCGGAGCTATGGATTTCGGTGATTGGCGGACTCAATTTCTGTCTCATTCTCGTCAAAGGATTGTCAACAAGATGTAATTTTTATTTTTTTTTTGCTGATTTTGGATATGGAAATTTGGTTTATAAGTGGTTTATTACTTTTTTTTTTGTGTGTGTTCGGTATGCTATACCAGTTAAAAATATTTTAGTGTTGTGGTGGGGTAGGGGGTGTTGAGAAATGATTCAAAAAATGCTTGACCAAGTCTTCAGGAAGTTGGTAGTTAGTTTGTTTTATTCTAGCAAATTTTAGATAGTGTTACAGATTAGTAGGCAATCAGTAATTAGTGTGTTAGTGGACCTAGATTTTAGTATTTTCCAGTTTTATTGTGAGCCCATTTATAGGCAATTCTCTTTACTTTCATTGTGCATCAGAAAATACAATCATTTGTTTTTATCTTCTCTTTTGCTCTACTTTCTGTTCACTTTCTCTTTAGATTTCCTTTTTCTTTCCCGACAAATTTGGTATCAGCGTTCGGTTTCTTTTTGAAAGTGAGTGAATCGGGAGGCTTATATCAATTGAGTATTTGAGTGGAATGAAAGAGAAAGTGTGAGAGCAAAAGAAAAATAACAGTGAATCGTGAGGTTTCGCAACCACTCAAGCCAATTTTTACTGGTGAAAAGTATGAGTTTTGGAGTATCAAAATGAAAACTCTTTTTAAATCACAAGGACTTTGGGATGATACGGGTGTCATGGGCTCGAGACCATTTACTAGAAGCCAAGCTCAGGAACTACAAAGACTTCAAGGCGCGTTTATGAAAATGGACGCGGTTGAGCTTGTTGAGAACTCGCCCAAGGGAGTATACGCCTTGATATGTGAGGGCTGACCTTAGGTGCTCAAAATACACCCAAGGCTTCCCCAAAACACTCCACACCCACCACCCCTTTATTAAGGGTAAAGGGGTCCTTTTGCTACACCTTTGTAATAGATTATTTAAACATTTTCCTTAGTGTTGTTCCTTAGTTATCTTATTTTTGAATCAAGATTGTAACATTGAAACTCCATCCTATAAAGAGAGAGTAGACCACCATTGACATCACAAGAGATGGTTTTCTTCCTCTGTTATGTGTATCGGCCAGAAACGTGAGTTCTTGAGTGAACCGAGTTCCTCTTGGGTTTGTGTAAGAACTTGGTGCTTGTTAACTTGTTTTGTAGAGATTTTAGAGTTTGATACATTCTTTAGTTGCTATCTAATGAGTTCTCTTTGTGTCAAGTTACCTATCCTTTTATTATTTGAAGTTTATGTTTGTTTCCTGTATCACATTGTTGTCTTGTTGTTGCGGGTTTAGGCGTGTTACTGTGACTATTTGTAGACTGTTTTGGTGTAGTAGATACCGTTTGGTATCATGGGAGCTGGTGGAAGCGGTCTTTGTGGATCAAGCAGGCTATGACGAAGAGGCATGCAAATTGAAAGGGTTAGAAAAGAACGATGCCAAAGCATTGTTCCTGATTCAACAAGCAGTCCATGACACATTTTTTTTACAAGAATTACAACAACAACTATGTCTTCGGAGGCATGGACGATTTTGAAGAAAGAATTTCAAGGTTCAGCTAAGGTTATTACGGTAAAATTGCAGACTTACCGTCATGACTTTGAAACTCTTTCTATGAGAAGTAATGAATCTATTCAAACTTTTTGTCTAGAGTTTTTTCTCTTGTTAATCAAATGAAGTCTTATGGTGAAGATATATCTGAAGAAACTGTTGTAGCAAAAGTTTTAAGGAGTCTTACTCCAAAGTTTGAACATGTTGTTGTTGCTATAGAGGAATATCATAGCTTATCTTATCTGATTATAATTTTTTTGAACTAATGAGTTCTTTGCAAGCCATGAAGAGGCTCCTAAGTTCCTAAGAAAAAAATGAAGAGAAGGCATTTCAGGTGAAGGGGGAGTCCACTCATTAAAAAGATAAGCTAGAAAACTTTGCAAATCGTGGCCAAGGCAGAGGTGGCTTTCGAGGAAGAGTTCAAGGAAGAAATCAAGATATAGGAGGATCAAATGAAGATAAGCAAAACAGAACGTTTCTATGCAACTACTGTAGAAAATCAGGTCATAAAGAAGCTTATTGCTGGCAAAAGCAGAGGGATGAAAATAGCCAAGCAAGTTTTGTGGAGGAAAATGATGATGAAAGTAAGTTTTTCATGGCCCTTTATTGTGAAAAAGAGACTCCTAGCGATGCTTGGATTTTGGACAGCGGATGTTCCAACCATATGTATGGAACAAGATTTTTGTTCAAGGAGCTCGATGAGTCCAAAAAGTCAGACGCAAGGATAGGAGACAATAAGAAGATTCAGGATGAAGGAAGATGTACTGTTAGCATTATGACCAGCCAACGTAATGCTAAAATTTTAGAATATGTCATGTTTGTTCCTAGTCTATCTCATAATTTGCTTAGCATTGGACAATTAATGATTAACGGATACTAAATTTATTTTGACGATGGTATTTGCACTATTAAAAATAAGAAATCTGAGAAAACCATTGCTAAATTTCCAATGACTAACAATAAAATATTTCCTTTAGAAGTTTCAATGGTCGAGAAATGTGCTATGGTAGCTAGTGGTGATAATGAAACTAGACTATGACATCTGCATTATGGGCATTTAAATGTTAATGGGTGGAAGTTATTGAACCTAAAGGAAATGTTTTTTGTATTGCCAAAAGTTGAGAATCTTGATTTTTGTAAAAGTTGTGTTAATGGAAAACAAAGTAAAATGGTTTTTCTTGTAGGCAAGTCTTGGAGAGCTTCTGTTTGTCTTGAGTTAGTACATGCTGATTTATGCGGTCCTATGAGTGTTGAGTCCTTAGGGGAAAGTCGATGCATTTTGCTTTTTACGGATGACTATAGTCGTATGAGTTTGATATATTTCTTGAAATTTAAATCTGAAACATTTGACAATTACAAGAAATTGAAATCTTTTGTTGAGAGGCAAAATGGATGTAGACTCAAAGTTCTTCAGACAGATGGAGGTGGTGAGTTTATGTCAAAAGAATTCAGCTCCTTTTGTGAAGAAAATGGAATACATCGAGATCTCACAACACCTTATACACGGGAGCAAAATGGTGTAGCCGAACGAAAGAACCACACAGTTGTTTAGATAGGCAGAAGCATGATGGAAGGTAGAAGTGTACCGAAATGTTTTTGGGATGAAGTTGTTGCCACAACTGTCTATTTGCTGAATATTTTCCCCACCAAGGCAGTTTATAATCAAATGCCATATAAAACTTGGAGTGGTAACAAGCCCAAGGTAAGTCACTTACGTGTCTTTGGTTGTATAGCTTATGCTTTGGTAAATTCACAAGATCAACATAAGATTGATGAAAAATGTGAAAAATATATCTTTGTTGGATATAGTACAAAATCCAAGGCTTATAAGCTATATAATCCTGTGAGTGGCAAAATTATGGTCAATAGAAATGTTGTTTTTAATGAAAATGCATGATGGAACTTTAATTCTGAAAATAAAAGTTCAAATATTCAATCGTTGCCTTCTGATGATATTGCTGATCAAGAGAGTGTGGCAGATCCTTTTTTGGCATGTCCAATCGACTATCTCATCAATTGCACCAACAACTTCTCCAATATTGGAAGAACCTTTAACCGAGTCAACCCCATTAAGAAGATCAACAAGGGATAGGAAACCAAATCCCAGATATGCTGACAATACATCTTGTACTTTTGCTTTACTTGTTTCAGATCCTATTTTCTTTAAAGATGCCGAAGGAGATGATAAATGGTGCAAAGCTATGGAAGAGGAGCTGTTAGCTATTCAATAGAATCAGACTTGGTAAATTTTCCCGAAGGAAAGAAAACAATTGGGATCAAATGGGTGTTTAGAACCAAATATCATGCAGATGGAAACATTCAACAACACAAGTCAAGGCTCATCGCAAAGGGTTATTCTGAACAACAAGGTATCGACTTCGACAAAACTTTTTCTCATGTTTCCCACTTTGAAACTGTGAGAACTTTTTTAGCTTTGGCTGCTAAATTAAATTGGCCAGTGTACCAATTTGATGTTAAATCCACCTTTTTAAATGGTGATTTGGAAGAGAAAGTTTATGTATCACAACCTGAAGGTTTTATAGTTAATGGTAAAGAAGATAAGGTTTAAAGGTTAGAAGAGACACTCAATGGCTTAAAGCAAGCGCCACGGGCATGGTACTTCAAAATTGATTCTTATTTCTACAATGAGCCTACTTTTTATATAAAAAGAGGAGGTAAAAATGATTTTCTGGTTGTATGTCTATATGTTGATGATATGATATATATGGGTTCGAATGAGTATATTGTCACTGAATTTAAAGATTGCATGATGAAGAATTTTGATATGTCTGATTTGGGACTGTTTCATTACTTTCTTGGTCTTGAGGTGAAACAAGAAGTTGATGGCATATTTCTTTCACAAAGAAAGTATGCAACAGATCTTTTGAAAAGGTTCAATATGGTAAATTGTAATATTGCTGCTACTATGATGAATATCAATGAAAAGTTTGTCACGACCCGAACCGGGGCCCTGGCCGTGACGAGCATCTCGAACCATGAAGGCCCGGACGCCCTTTTCTATCTGGTAATCATGCACAATATTCATAAATTATAATAGAAGATGCGGAATTGTAAATCATTACGGAAACATGGTCATACTCTGAGTTCAATTAAACTATGAAAAATGAAATCCAATATCAACTACACAATATCTGAACCAGTCTGCGAAATCTCTACTACATCTGAAAATGACAACTGTCTTAAACTGGGACAAGGCCCTAGTGGACCTAAACCAAAATAAATAACATAATCTGAAAGACATAGGCCTTTTGGAATAAAGAAGTCTCACCAATTGCACACATCACTGCTGTCTGAAAACTCTACGGCCTAGCAGGACCTCTGAACTGAGCTTTAAACCCTGGGAGGAAGGAGGGTCAATACAAATGTACTGGTATGCTAAGAAATTCAAAATAAATCTTGTATATAAATAAAATAGTTGAGAGATTGTCATAATCATCATGAAAGATATTATTTCAAAACACATGGGCATTTTTGATAATCATAAAAATTTTCTGTCAATGCAATTTCTGATCTTTGTATTACTTTTGAGTTAGGTGGCACTCTCCTACAAGTCTGATATTCCACGGGCTATATGAAATCCGCCATTGACTCGGCGGGAAAGCTCCTAACCCAAGTGTCCCGTAAGGGTTGGAGTGTCTGAGTCTGATACGCCACAGGGCACTAGGCCAACGTACAATAATATACCCGGATCGACAAATCACGGTTTTGGGCAATGAGTTGTCTGAACTTGTGCCTTCTTCAGGGAACCACCTAAGATCTCTTTATGCTCAATTTTAGTCTATTCTAAAACAAGCACCATTCTAGTTTCAAAATATGAAAATTTGATTTCAAATATGCATTCTATTCTGTTCTGAATTAACATGGCATTATCTGAGTTGGTGTCGTCACACCAAGACTTGCAAGTCCTATTTTTGAGCCATAATGCATCATGCATGATTCTTTCATCAAAAACTCAATTCAGACCACCCAAACATGCAAATAGTATAAGAGATTTCATGTTCCGAAAGCACAAGTCAAAACTATGCAAGGATTATCATTCTTTCAATAACAATGTGGTGGTCCTGAAATCTTTGTCAAACCATGCAACTCTTTTCATTAGATATTTATATTCAATATTTATCAATACAAACAACCCCCTCTTTTGATTCAAAAATCATATTCATGTCATAGTATAAATCAATACATTTTGTATCATGCTTTTCAAGATGCATTTCAAAACAATCCATATCATATGAAAAATGGGATAAATCATATCAAAAGAGGGATTTCATGTGAGTCATGCTCTCAATTCAAACATCACATTAAAACACATACATACATATACATAGGATTTCAAATCACTTTGGGAGAAAGCCTAAAGACCAAAATAATATCATCAAGGCTTCTAAAAACATGATTAAAATTGTAAATCCAAAATCCATTCTTAAAAATTATGATTTCTAAACCCTTTGCATAATTTAAAAAAGATTTCTATGCCCATGAAATTTTAGGAAAACCCCACATACCTCAATTTAGGAATTTAGTGGATGATTCTTGAAGCCTACGATTTGGGGATTCCAAATCTTCAATCAATCTTGAAAACCCACGGTTAAATCTTGAGATATTTTGATCTTTGGGTTAAAACCCTAAGAAGTGTTCTTGAGAGAATTTGAGAGAATGAGGGTATAATTTGGTTATTAGAGGCTAAATCTCATGTTATTGGGGATATTTAAGGGTGGGAAATGACCCAAATACCCCTCTTGGATGCAGGGCTTGACTTCAGGAAATTACACTGGCAAGAATAGGCAGGGCGCCGCCTCGCTTATCGCCCTGGCTTACTGCCTCTCACGAAAATGGCTGTAACTTTTCGCTCAGGTATAGGATTTTGGCGAAATTAGTATCGTTGGAAAGACAATTTGAATAGATTTCATTTGATATATAGTAGACCCTCTAATTCATTATATACAAAGAGTTATGGTTGATTGAAGTTGACACAAGTTTCGACGCTCACTCAACTCGAACGATAGGAAAGCTTTCAACTCGTCCTTGAGTTAGGGGACATCTATGATCTCAATTCATGCTCAAATAGGTTCCCACACTCCATAATTGATTAAAATGCCAAATTTGCATAGGATTTAAGGATTTTGGATCATCTACGCATAGAAATGACGGTTTTCGTTCTAACCCAAAATGCGGGGTGTTACAAAGTTGTGTTGTGATAATGGTTCTGAAATGGCAATTGCAACTTATTTTAGAAGTCTGGTTAGTGGTTTGAACTACTTGTCTCATACAAGACCATACATTGCTTTCTCTGTCGGTGTTGTATCTAGATTTATGCACAATCCAAGCAAAATTCACCTTGGAGCGGCAAAGATAATACTGAGATATATTGCTGGGACATCAGATCATGGAATTTGATATTCTAAGGTAACAAATATCACATTAACTGGCTTTACTAATAGTGACCATGTAGGCAACATTGATAACAGAAAGAGCACCTCCAGTTTCTTGTTTAATCTTAGATTTGGAGCAATTTCATGGAGTTCAAAGAAGCAGGAAGTGGTGACCTTAACTTCAGAGGCTGAGTATGTTGCAACAACTTCTGCAGCTTGTCAAGTAGTTTGGTTAAGGAGACTTGTTGCAGATTTTAATCAGAAATTAGATGGTGCGACTGAGATTTTTTGTGATAATAGATCTGCCATTACGATGACGAAGAAGCCAGCTTTCCACTGTAGAAAAAAGCACATAGATGTCCGCTATCACTATATTCGAATTCTTGTTTATACCGGAGAAATTACTTTGAAGTCATGTGATACAAATGAGCAAGCAACAAACATTTCACAAGACACTTCCACAAGCAAAGCGCGAGTTCTTCAGAGGTCAACAAGGAGTTTACAGTTTGAATCAAGGGGGAGTATTGAGAAATGAATAAAAAAATGCTTGACCAAATCTTCAGGAAGTTGGTAGTTAGTTTCCTTTATTCTAGAAAATTTTAGATAGTGTTGCAATTAGTAGGCAATCGGTAATTAGTGTGTTAGTGGACCTAGATTTTAGTATTTTTTATTTATTATGAGACTATTTATAGGCAAATCACTTTACTTTCATTATGCATCAGAAAGTACAAACAGTCAGTTATTTTTTTCTTCTCTTTTACTTGTTTTCTGTTCACTTTCTCTTTAGATTTCCTTTTTCTTTTCATCAGGGGGAGGCAGGGGGATTGGAGGTGGATCTGGGCAGTGACAAAACCAGAAATTTTATCAAGAGTGTTCTAGATTTTAATACTCCCTCCATCTCAATTTATGTTTTACTTTTCGAATTTTGAGATTCAAACAAGTTTACTTTTGATCGTCATTTTTATTTTTATGTAGTTTCCAAATATATGAATTTTATTTTAAAAAACTTAGAAGACTTAAACTGTTGATTCTCGAAAAATGAAAAGTGACGCATAAATTGGGACAAAGAGAGTATATGTATGATGAGAGGGAGCATAAATGCCTACTACAGAGATATAAGAGGTTGACTATAGATGGTTTCAGAAGAGGTAGGAGTAGACTGAAGAAATATTGGAGGGAGATGATTAGACAGGACGTAGAACAATTACAACTTATTGAGGACATGATCCAGATAAGTGGGTGTGGAGGACGCAAATTAGGGTAGAAGGTTAGTAGGCAGGAGTGTGACTCTGGTAGTAGGTAGGTGTGTTTTGTCGTGTTTTCCATGCTAGTTGTCATAGTGCTTTGCTTGTAGTGTCTTGGTATTAGAGTTTTGGTGATGTTTATTGTTTCAGGGAGGTCGAGTATGATACTACTTTGTGATAGGCTTATTTTCGGTTATTATTCGTTGTTTGTTTTTACCTATTGTTTCTTGTTCTTATATTGTGTTCTTCTCCAGAATATTTTTGTCGTGAGTCTTGGGTCTTTCGGAAACAATCTCTGTACCTCACCTCTAAGGTAGTAGTATGGACTGCGTACACTTTACCTTCCCCAGACCCCACTGGGAGTACTAGGTATGTTGTTGTTGAAATGGAACACGGATGCCCCAGTGCGGAGGTATGAGAGATTGGCGAGGTAGGGGTAGGTTGAAAAAATATTAGAGGGAGGTGATTAGACAGGACATGGAGAAGTTACAACTTACTGAGGATATGACCCTAGATAGGAGGGTGTGGTGGATGCGAATTAGGGTAGGAGTTTAATAGGGAGGAGTGCATCCTTCCTAGTAGGTAGGTGTGCTTTGTTTTGTGGTTTGTACTAGTAGTCATAGTGCTACGCTTGTAGTGTATTGTTTTTGGAGTTTGGTGATGCTTTTGTGTTTCGCATAGATCGATTGTAGTATTATTTTGTGGTAGTCGGTTGGGGTGGTTGTGACTTGTGAGGGTGGGGAGGAAAAAATTCAACTTGGTTTTCCTACTTTTATTTGGGAAGTCATTTTCCTTATTTTCAAGGAGCTTGTTTTACTAAAAGAAATACTTTTCAAAATGTTTTTCCAATAAAATAAGGCACAAGTATACCCCCAAACTATACCTGAAGTTGCTATGACACACCTAAAAAGTACGTGGTCCTATTACCTCCTTATACTCATTTTTTCTGTATTTATATACTCCTTTTGTGCTGACATGGCTGCCAAGTCAGTACAAAAAGGAGTATAAAAATATTCTGTTACTTGACAGAGGAGAACAAAAATACAAAAAAATTAGTTTGGGGGTGGGCGGAGTTAATAGATACTCTGTAAAGTTTAGATGTATCATAGCAACTTGGGATATAGTTTAAGGAATACTTATGCATTATCTCTTTGACCAACTGAACACAAGAAAATAAGAAAATGTTTCCTGTATACTGAATACGCCCCAAGTGGAAAACCTACTTTACTCTCTGTGCCTTATATTTTGTTTTAGATTTGTTGAAATGGCAGCTTGTTGCTCGAGTTAATTGGATTATAACTACTGATATTGTAACAACATACCCAGTATAATACCATGATTGGGGTCTGGGGAGGGCACAGTATACACAAACTTTACCCCTAACTATTCTCGAACTCAAGGAAAAGTAATTCAAAGAAAATCAATATAACTACTGATATTCTTTAGAGAAAATGAGCGTAATGCAAAATTATTCTTAATATATATATATGCAATGAATTTATCCAGATTGTGCTATTATGAACCCTTTAAGCTGATTCTTTTGTTGATATGGCTGTATAGAAGGGACACCTTATTAGGGCATCTTCGGGTTTATACTCAAGAAGTAGTACAAGAGCTTATGAGAATTGCAGTGAGGTTTGAGGAAAAGGTCTATACTGATGCGACAAGTCTGGTATGCAGTCTAAACTTGTTTCTATTTATTTGAATGATGCAATTTCTACACCACTGTTATTCCCGCTTGTTTAAACTTGCATTCGTTTTCCAGCCATCCAGACATGTTGTATGCATTTTAACTGAAATTTAACCAATATTGCAGCACGATTATTTGCGGAAGATATCTATAAAGATACTCAAAATTGAAACTAGATTTCAAAATCGTGTGACCAATCCTCTACTTCCCAATGCAGTTAGTAGTGGTCCGAGAGCCCACAGCCCAGGTGAACAATGAAGTTCATGTTTTATATTTCACATTTTCATTTGCAATTAAGAAAAAAAATGACCCTCTCATTTTTAATGTTCTTGATTTATTTCTTTTTTCAAATCTCTTATGTAGTGTCGTACGTAGCAACAGGAAAGCCTACTTTTTGGGCAAAAGCATACGGGGTGTGTTCGGTAGGGAGGAAAATGTTTTTAATGAAAAATATTTTTCAAGAAAACATTTTCTATGAAGACAAGTGTGTAGAGAATAGCAGAAGAAATGTGTAATTGTAGAGATCTTCTACTAACCCAAGATTGTTAACTAAGATCGAAAAATTCAATTAAAAAGAGGAAGCTATAAAGGTGGAGGAAGATTATTGAGAGGGAGAACTTGAATTTGGAAGAAGACTACTTGAATATGCTTGTATTGGATTTGTTTTTTTGGATTGGTTACAAATGTACAAGACTATCCTTATTTATACTTGTTTATGGATGGTTCTAGAAAATCTTCTCGATACCTCTACAAGAAAAATCTAATAATCTTTATTTTTTACTACTCTAGAATATCTAGATAATTCTACAAGATAAATATCTAGTGATCTTTATCTTCTATTACTCCTCTAGAATATCTAGATAATTCTACAAAAGATTTATTCAAGATACTACACTAGGATATTCTAGAAGAACCTATGATATCTATTCTTCCAAAAAATCCACTTAAGATATTTTTCACACTCCCCCTTAAAGTGATTTTTTGAAAGCTATCCCAAACTCGTAGCAGAAGAACTCAAACGAAGTTTTGAACCATACCTTGGTGAAACTCTTAGCAGTTTTTCCCAACTTCTCTTTCTTTTTCCAATGAAGAAGATTTTTTATCATCGATTTGTCCTTGCTGAGTTTTATAATGTTGACTTTTCGAGCTCCCCTTTTTGTGAACTCCTCCACAACTTTATTATCTGGAGACCCATATGATGGAAAGTTTGAAGCTTAAGGATTCATGATTTTAGAACTTACTCTTTCTGAAGCAATTCCATAACACAAGGATATTTTTTCGATATCAGTCTCCTCATTTGATTTGATGACGATTTGATAAACAATTTCCCGTGAAGCCTTGGTAACATAATAGGATCCACCACTAGATTTCATTTCTAGATCTTCAATCATATTGTATATCTCTTAATCTACAATTCTGGTTTTAATTTCAATGTTTTCATCCGTTTGATCTTTAGCTTCTTCATCAACTTTCAGTATTTTCTCTGAGCCAGCGATTGACCTTGAAATGATAGATGATTGACCAGAGACTTCAAATTCTACTACATCTTCCTTAATGCTTTTTTTGATAAATTCATCACTAGCATACAGAGTTTTTATGCGTTGTCTGCTCAGAATCTACTTCAATAACTTCCACGTCCAAACTTTTATTACCATTTTCAGGATTTGCTACTTTGATTTCCTTGATAGCATCTACCATGTCACCTAACGTCTTTAATTTTTTTTTGCTTCTTATCAGTGCCTTTCTTCTCCACATGATGGATTGCATTATATTCAATCCAATCTCTTTTTAAAATTATAGAAGCCAAGGCATCTATTGCTCAACTCTCAGCTGCTAAGCATTTTTCCCAGCCTTCCTTTTCTTTTCAACAACCTTTTAAGTTTGAGCCATGTTGCTCACTATGTCTCAACAATATCTTCTTATGTGTCCTGCTTTGTCACACCTATAACATCTGAGAGACTTCTTACTATAATTGTTAGAGGAATCTTCCTTTCTTTCAAGCGAACTTGAACCACTTGAGAATCAAGAGTGAGGCATATCTCTTACTTTTCTTTTAACATTTCTCTTGTCATCTACAAGAGCATTTCCTTCCCTTTTATATAAATTCACCAGCCAATTGTTTGGCTAGTAACTCTTGTGACGATAATAAATTTTCAAATTTCTCCAAGGATAATTATTGAGGCTTGTTAGGGTTTTTGCCTTGATTTTCTTACAAAAATTAAGTTTTACTTTTTCTTGTAAGAAAAATAAAAGTAACCATGAATACTTTTACTTTTTCTGAAAGAAGAATATAAAACTTTTCCTTATTTGGCAAACCTCTTTCTTGGAGGAAAGATTTTGGACATCTATAAATAGAAGTCTCTCTTCTCATACAATAACATAATAACATCCACAATGTAGTCTTTAAAGAGTCTTTATTTAGGGGGAGATTTTCTCTCTCATTAGTTTTTATATTTTTTATATTAGGTTTTATATGTAGGCCAATTGGCCAAATAATATAATAATATTAAGTCTTTTAGTATTGTTTTATGTGTCTTCTGAATTGTCACCATAATAGTTTGCAACTAACAGCTTCCACATGACGCCCTCTCGATTTTGAACCCAACAAGTGGTATCAGAGTCAATGGTTCAAAGATCAGATGGTTCGATTGAGGATAGTTTAAGATAAAAATTGCAACAAATTTGATGATATTGAAGATATATGTCCAAAAACTACATGTGGAGACGATTGTCAATCATATTTTCAACAATTCTGCTGTTACATATTTGAAAATAAAGCTTACTTTTAACCCTACAAAGGGCTCTAATATTTTTAACCCAAAAAGGGCTCATATACTTTTAACCCCAAAGCTCCATTTTTAAGCATGTCAAACGGCAGTGATGAAAACTATATGAAGAACAAAGATAAAAAATTTGAAGAAGACGGATCACGTGAAGAAAATCAAGCCAAAAAGGGGAGATTTGTTAGGGTTTTTGCCCTGATTTTCTTACAAAAATTAAGTTTTACTTTTTCTTGTAAGGAAAATAAAAGTAACCATGAATACTTTTACTTTTCTTGAAAGAAAAATCTAAAACTTTTCCTTATTTGGCAAACCTCTTTCTTGGAGGAAAGATTTTGGACATCTATAAATAGAAGTCCCTCTTCTCATACAATAACACAATAACATCCATAATGTAGTTTTTAAAGAGTCTTTGTTTAGAGGAAGATTTTCTCTCTCATTAGTTTTTATGTTTTTTATATTAGATTTTATATGTAGGCCAATTGGCCAAATAATATAATAATATTAAGTCTTTTAGTATTGTTTTATGTGTCTTCTGAATTCTCACCATAATGGTTTGCAACTAACAGCTTCCGCATGACGCCCTCTCGATTTCGAACCCATCAAGCCTATCCCTAAATTTATGTCACAAAGGGAATATATTCCGATTTCAGATCATGAATGATAATTCTTCTCATTCGTGCTTCAGATATAGCCTAGTCCATATTCAATTAAGAAATTTCAGAACAAAAGATTTTAATCTTTAAAAAGTACTCGGCAATAGAAAGATTACCTTGAGTGGTGTTCGCTAATTCATTCTCTAATATTTGTTGTTGAGATTTATTTTTCTTGTTGAACAACTGGTCGAGGATCCTCCAAATATCATAAGCTGATTTGCACCTTATGATATGGTCAAATAAATTGGAGGAGATGGTCCTCTTTAGTATGAACTCCGCCTTCACATTAATCTGATTCCACTTCCAGTTCTTGTATGCAATACTATTCTTCGGTCCATCGTCTGGAGGACTTATGTTACTTCCGTTAACAACATCCCACAAATCCTCGCCCATAAGGTATGATTCTATACATTTCTTCCATACCTTGTAATTTGACTGATTTAACAACTCCATTCCCAATCCATTAACGCGACCGCTTAAATCCATTAGACAAACCAGTTAAATCGACCACAACCCCAATCTTGAAATAAACACTAGCCAATCTATGACTTTGGCTTTGATACCATGTAGAGAATAGCAGAAGAAATGTGTAACTGGAGAGACCTTATGCTACCCCAAGATCGTTAACTAAGATCGGAAGATTCAACTAAGAAGAGAAAGCTATAAAAGTGAAGGAAGATATTGAGAAGGAGAACTTAAATTTGGAATAAGACTACTTGAATATGCTTGTATTGGATTTTTTTTTGGATTGCTTACAAATGTACAAGGCTATCCCTATTTATACTTATTTATGGATTCTTCTAAAAAATCTTCTAGGTACCTCTACAAGAAAAATCTAGTGATCTTCATCTTCTGCGACTCTAGAATATTTAGATAATTCTACAAGATAAAAATCTAGTGATCTTTATCTTCTACCACTTCTCTACAATATCTAGATAATTCTACAAAATATTTATTCAAGATACTACACTAGGATATTCTACAAGAATCTATGACATTTATTCTTCCAGAAAATCCACTTTAGATATTTTTCACAAAGTAGTTTTTTACTTATTTTCCTATGTTCCGTATGTAAGTAAGACATATTATCCTAAAAATATTTGTATATATCTAACACAAAAACTATGATGACGGGTGGGGTAGTGTGATTGGTGTTATGGTGGTGGGGGTGGGGTGGGGTGGGGTGGGGTGGGGGGTGGGGTGGAGAGGACGGGGAAGGCAGGGGTTTGTGGTGATAGGGTAGGGTGTGGAACATGGGTTGTTTCTAGATATTCCTTAATGTTCCGGCTATTGATTGGTGTTGTGGTGGTAGAGGAGTACGGGGGAGGTCAGGGGTTTGTGGGAATGGAGAGTTCAGTTAGACTATACCCGCCTTAATTCCCTCATTCAGGACAAATGTTAGCAGTTTATTACTATACTTGGACTCTGTTTTACCAAGTGTATCTAGTCCAGACTTTAGGTTGTTTTACCTAGTCTTTAGGTTGTTAACTCCTAAATTGTAGGAGGAAGTAACTAGAAACTATTTAGGAAGTAGGTTACCCTATGTTTTGATTTCCTTGTTATGTTTTCAGACTGCATATAGGAAGCTTTATTGTGATGAATAAGACGACATATTGGAATCAATAGTTTTCCTTCTTTGTGTTCTACGTTTCTCTATTTTTCTTTCTCTCTATTTTATTCAACATTTGGCCTCTGAGCCTTGGCCCTAAGTGGATAGAACACTTTTGCAGTAGCTTTTCCTAAACACTTATAATCTTCATGATGGCATCAGAGAACTTCATTCAACCTTCCCTCCCACGCTTAGATGGTCATTATGACCAGTGTATGTTGATGGAAAACTTTCCAAAATCAAAAGAATACTGGCAAGTAGTTTCATAAGGCATACCACAATTGGAAGCTGGTGCAACAGAAGCTCGGATAGTAGAAATAGATGGAATGAAATTGAAATATCTAAAGCCAAAAACTATTTTTTTCAGGCTATAGATCATTCAATGTTGGAGACAATTCTTTGCAAAGATACCTCCAAGCACAAATGGGATTCAATGAGAAGGAAGTATCAAGGTTCTGCCAAGACAAAAAGGCAGCAACTTCTGGCACTTCGCACTGAATTTGAGACATTGAAAATGAAGTCTGGAGAATTAATTACAGATTACTTCTCAAGAGTAATGACCATTGTCAACAAGATGAGGCTACACGATGATAAGTCAGAGGACGTGGTTATTGCAGAGAAGATCCTAAGATCACTAACACAAAATTTTAACCTTCTTGTTTGTGCCATAGAGGAGTCGCACAATATTGATGATCTATCATTGGACGGACTGTGAAGTTCGTTGTTAGTTCATGAAAAAAAATTGATCCAACCAGAACAAGAGGAACAAGCTCTTCAGGTCTCAACCCCAGCAAGCAAGCATGACAAGAAGGAAACGAAGGGATGCAAAGATGCTCAGACAAATACCAATAGACAAAGAAAGGACAGAGGTTGAGGAAAATATTTTCAAACCAACTACAAAGGAGGAGAATGAAGCAAGGAACATATTGAGTGTATGTTACAGGTGTCATAAATTTGGCTATTACAAGTTTGAATGCAGAACAAATATGTCAAAAAAAGAGGTGAATCGTCCAATTTTGTGGAACAAGAGGAGGAAGAGATATCACTATTACTGGTAGCAAAGGAGGAGATTATCATAAATAAGTGGTACTTAGACACACCATGCAACAATCATATGACTGGTTTCAAGGAAGCTTTCTTAACCTTGGATGAAACTTTTAGAGTCAAAGTTAGGTTTGGAGACTACTCGAAACTTCCAACAATGGGGAAAGGTCAGGTTAAAGTACAGACAAAATAAAATGGAATACATACAATTTTTGATGTGTCACACCCATATTTTTTACCGCCCCAACCCCGCTAGGGAGTTGGTTTTGGAGAAAATGAGTTTTTTCAATTAAAGTGATGTTTTGAATAGGGATTATTTTATTTACAGAGTCGCCACTTGGAATTGAGTTTGGGTGTTCCAAGTCACCTTATTGAATACCCATTCAAAAGAAAATGACTCTTTATTATTGGTTTGCGAACTAGAAATTCGGATAAGAAATTCTGTTGACCGAGGGAAAGGTGTGAGGCACCCCTCGAATCCCGTGGTTCTAGCACGGTCGCTTTAATGACTTGTGTCTGACTTAAATTAATCTTTTGGATATTTATAATTAATTAACCTAAAAGTTATTTACCTCCCGCTTTTAATTTATTTTAAATTATTTGATTATATTAATGTGTTCCGGTCATACCACAACTTTTGATATACTTCTCAAGCCTTTGAGGCATTTATGGATCGCTCCCATTTTTTTCAATTCTGAATAAGATTCTAATTTGTTTGACATCTATCAATCCCATTAAATCGGCATTAAAATGATATATTAATTTTATTATAACGAATGGTCGGTAGCAGGACTTTCCAACTTCATCGTTAATCTTCACTTATATATTAAATTTATATTTTCCTCGAATTAAAATACCTAAACTCATTTTTCATATGCATACTAGCTTGCTTACTTTACAAAGTTTTTTCCTATCATTTTTTTTATCGTGACGGATCTTGAATAAAATTGATTAGGCCTTAAATATACCATCTAGGCCATTTAAAATGAGAATGACAGCAACTGGCGAATAAGCAACTTAAGTCCAATTAAATAAGCGGAAGAGCATGAAATCTACTTTAGTAATTTACTGAAACAAAAAAAAAAGAACGTTTTTCACAACATATTGAAAACCATCTCATGGCCAAAATAAACTCAAGCGCAGACTGACTCAGAGCCCGTTTGGATAAGATTAAAAAAATAATTTTTTAGCTTAAGTGATTAAAAGTTTAAAATAAGTGCATATAAATTAAGCAGATAAGTGTTTGGATAGAGTTACTGAAACTGGAAAAAAGTTGTTGATGTGTTTGGTAAACAAGTGATGTTAATCACTTTTTTGTTGTTAAAATGACTTAAATGTCCTTAAAATTGTTAACACCATAAATAAGGTAAATTATTTATAATTTTTAATTTTAAAATAAATTTTTTGAACAAACCTCCGATTAATGATGAATTCGATGAAAACAAAGAAGAAAGATGAAGAGGAAATTGGAGGGAAAAAATGAAGCGAAGCGGCAAAGAGAAAAAGAAAAAAAAACTATATATTTAAGGGCTACAAGTTTAGGATATTGTTGGAATTGGAGGAAAATAAAAGAGATAAAAAGGTAAATATTTTGGTCAAACCTAAAAAAATATTAATCTAAAAAGCAAAAAGCTGGGTACCCAGCTTCTCACTTTTTGATTCTTTTAATCAGTTTTTAGCTTTTTTTAAGCACTTTTTAGTTTTACCAAACACCTTTAAAAGCTAAAAAAGATATTAAAAGATGATTTGACCAGATTTTAATCCTATCCAAACGGGCTCTTAATGAAAATGCACCAAATTAAAATAAAAGTTATCTAAAAATATAAAACATATCGTTGGTTATAAATTTTTACTTTCCCACAGTATTAGCCCTTATATAACTACATGTTCATTAGCAAAAGAATGTGAATGAATCAGCTTAAAATTAAATTGATCACTTTATACCAATCAAAGAACCCATACTTGACAATTACATTTTTTACATGCTACGTAGGAATTGTTTTGTAACACCCCGCATTTCGGGCTAGAATAAAAACCATGACTCTGATGCGTTGATAATCCCAGAGCCTTAAATCCTATGCCAATTTGGCATGTTTATGTAGTATGTGAATCCATTTGAGCATGAATTTAGACCATAGAGGTCCTTCAACTCAAGGACGAGTTGAAACTATTTCGATCGATTAAGTTTTAGTGGACGTTGTAATTTGTGTCAGTTCCATCGACCATAAATCTCTGTATAAGTCAAATTAGAGAGCCTACTATGTGTCAAATGATAGGTCTTCGAGTTAAATTTCCAACGGTACCAATTTTGCTAAAATCCAACACCCGAGCAAGAAGTTATGACCTTTCAAAGTAGTATGCGTCGCCTAACCAATCGCACATGACCACTGGAAAGCATATGCGATAGCATATGCGGCGCCTATGTAAATATAGGCGATATCATATGCGGCGCCTATGTAAATATAGGCGATATCATATGCGGCGCCTATGTAAATATATGCGATATCATATGCGGCGCATATCTTATGGTTTCAAGTAACTTAAACACTCCATTTTTGGGGCAAAATGGTCCTTTTCCCACCTTATTCATCCATAAACACGAAATTCAGTCCCCAATTCTCCAAAATACATCCACATTCATCTAAAAATTCTCAAGAACACTCCTAAGGGTTTCAAACTAAAAACTCAAATAAATCAAAACTCAACGTGGGTTTTCAAAATTGATTAGAGATTCGGAATCCCTAATCTACAGGCTTCAAGAAGCGCCCATTATTTTTCGAAATAGAGGTACGCGGGGTTTTCCTAAATTCTCATGGGCATAGAAAAATCATATTTTAGAATGGGGTTCTTGAATCTATGTATATATTCATGTATTAAATGTTTTAACATCATTGTTTTGGTCTTTTGACCTTTCCCAAAGTGATTTGAGAATATGAATGTATGAAACCATGTATTTAAGAATGAATTCTTGTTGAGAGCATGATTTTCGATGAATTTCCTCTTATTATGATTTTTTCAGATTTCTCATAGCATATGAATTGTTTTGCAATGCATCTTTGAAAAGCACTATATGAAATGATTGAACTCTTGTTATGATTTAATGGTGGTTTTAAATAACTAAAGAGGAAATATAGCATGAATGTTTAATGTTCATAATGCATGTAATGAAAGAGTGCATGGATTTGCTAATGGCACTAGACCACCATATGTTGATGAAGTTTTTGCATGATTTTGACTTGAGTTTCGAAACACGAAATCTTCTATATCAGTTGCATGTTTTTGGTGGTCTAAATTATGCTTTAAATGAAAGATTTAGCTTAATGTATTATGGCTTAGAAATCATGACTTGCAAGTCTTGGTATGACGATACCAATTCAGACCAATGCCATATCAGACTCAGACTAATAGAAATTTCAGACTATCATGATTTTAGACATTCAGAATGTTGCATGTACAGAAAAGGTTAAAAATGGGCATACAGAGTTGTTAGGTGGTTCCCTGAAGAGGGCTTGATTTCAACCAACTCATTTCCTAAAACCGTGGTTTGCCGACCCGGGTATATTATTATACGTTGACTTAAGTGTCGTGTGGCGTATCAGATTCAGGAACTCCAACCCTTGCGGCATACTCGGGTTGGAGGCTTCCCCGCCGATTCAATGACGGATTACATATCGCCCGTGGAATATCAAACTTGTAGGGGATACCACCTAACTCAAAAGTAATACACAGATCTGAGTTTGAGATTTACAGACAGGTTACTTGTTTTCAGAAGGTGCCCATGTGTTTTTCAGAAACTGTTTTATGCATAATGTTTGATGAACATTTGCTCTCACGTATTATATATATATATATATGTGTTCAATTACTCTATTTTGGATTGCTTTACGTGCCAGTACAATATGCTGACCCCCTTCCTCCCAGGTACTGAGGCGTAGTCTAGGTGTCCTGATCCTCAGTAGAGTCTATAGATAGGGTTGTCTTAGAGTTCAGTTGGTGAGCCTTCTTTGCTTCGGAAGGCCTAGTCATTTAGGTATTTATTTCAGTTTGGTTTTTGGTCTACTGGGGGCCTTGTCCCAGTTATTCAGATAGTATGTCAGTAGAGATTTCGCAGACTATTGCAGATGTTTATTAAATATTGTTGGGCATGTTTTCAGGCCTTTAACTGTTTTAAATTGTTGACCATGTTTCCATATTATTGTTTCTATTCCGTATTACTTTGATCATATGAATTATGTGCATGATTACCAGATAGACAGAGGGCGTTCCGGGACTTCGGGTTCCGGAATGCTTGTCACGGCCAGGGCCCCGGTTTGGGTCGTGAAAAACTTGGTATCAGAGCACGGTTCATGGTCCCTGGGTGTCTGCGAAATCGCATCGGGTAGGGTCTTGTTTATGGGTGTGTAGAGCACCACACTTATAAGCAGGAGGCTACAAGGCGTTTAGGAATGTCTCGCTTTCTTCATGTTCTAGTTCATGCTATAGAGTCAGAATGTTCCTCCTTCATACTCTAATTCATGCTATGGTGTCACCCATACGAAAAGAAAAGTTATCCTAATTTCTTCCTCACTCTGGTGTTTCTAGATATTCTCCGATTATCTAGCAGAAATTTCAGAAGTCCCACAAAAGATGGGAGAGGAGTTCCCTCGTGTAAAATTGTGTCCTCATTCTTATGAGGCGTTCAGTTAAGACAAGAGTAAGATGTGTATTCTTGAGTCATTGAATATTGTGTATCAAGCTTCTATATCTTGTAATCTTGATATCAGTGTGTTGTTGAAAACAAAAGTCTAGTGAAGCCGCGTGAGGCCTATTTCGATTCACTAGCAACTTGTTGTTCATCTTGTTGTTCTTGTGTTTGTTGGAACTGTATTTCCACCTGAGTAGTAGTATAAGTTAGAGTTTCGGTGTCATGACCTATTGGTAGTGAAATTAGACCAAAAAGTTTGTGATATGAAGTCATAAGGTTAGAGGTCAGAGTGAGGGTGACTTTTGTGATTAAATATTTATAGTTGAATAACCGTTGATTGAGAATGATTTACCCTTTCATGGTGGTAGACTAATGTGGTGGTATCATTTATGAATTATATGGTAGTCCGTGGAGGAAGTGTCGACTCAGAATGTTATTTGTTTTCTTCCTTTCAAAATAGAGAAAGAGCCCAGAGTGGATACTTAAGGTGGTTATAGAAACCCCTTATAGGCTATGAATGAAAATGGCTAGATTAGCCAGTAGGTTGTAAGTATAGACTCATTGTCATATGGGGTATCTGAAGGTAGTCTAAATTCCCACTGGGGTAAGTAAGTGTGATGTGAGAAAGTCGTATAAGTAGATAAGATTGTATGGTTATAATATAAGCTTAAGGTTGATCATGTCTATTATGTGACCTTACCTCTTAACCTTCTTCTCATTGGTAGTTGTAAACTAATACTACTTGTGAGAAAGTATGTAGTATATTTTTGAAGTATTTGGGTAGAATATCCCAATTTGAAGGACTAGTATATTTATATTATGTTACACTCTTCATTGGTTGTAAATGATTGATGCTAGACTATAGGCTTGAATTTAAATGGTGTGGTGGTGAATAGTGGCAAGAGATTGATGATACATGTTTCGTGGGATTAGATTTGTAAGCTTGATGTGTTGAAATAGTACGTGTTAATGGATTATGACAAGGAAAACCGTAAGGTCATGATCGATTATTGTGGTTATGAAGTTCTAGTGTACTAGTGTTTCTTGATGTTTATTTCATAGTTTCTAAGTGAGGATTGTGTGTAAGGTTGGTTATAAATCATGTTTAGCACTAGACATTAAGTTTGAAATAATTGATGTCCATGAAGGTGGATGTGATGATTCTTTGGTTAATGATACTAGTTATATGAAAGTGATCTATAGGTTTGAACAGTGTATGCAAGTGCCTAAGTTTATTTGATTCGTAATGAAGTATGACGTTGTATATGTGATGTAGAAGTATGCCCAAGGTGGTATGAAGATGTAGTATTTTTCTAAGTCTATTACATGTTGTGTGTGGCTACTGGTACCGTTGAGTTGCTAGGTGGAAAAAGACTAGCTAGATGGTATATGGTGTTCTAAATAGCCAAGTTAAGGACCTTTGATTGATAGAGTTGAGCCTTTTGATATGAGCTTGATTCTCATGGTAGAGGAAAATAAGTTTGAAGTTGCTATGTTGGTAGACTATGATAGAAATTGAGTGGCTCATTGAAGACTTGGTGATACCCATGTTAGGTGTTATAATCTAAGCTCGAGTCCTTGAAAGTTGTGCTAATATAAATAAGAGTAGAGGCACTAGAGGGTGAGCACTTCAACTTTGGGGATACTCATGAAGATTCGAAGTTAGTAAGTGTTCGAGTAATAGATGATGACTATTGGGGTTACAGAATGATAGAGTGTACCTCAGGAGGTAGTATTAGCAGTGGGAGTTCCACTCTCATGTGTGGTCTTTTGGGTTAAGTTTTATTAATTTTATGTATTGTCATATTTCAGAACCTAGAGTGCAGTGAGTGCAGTTAAGTTTAAAGTCTAGTAAGGTACCTCCCAAAACTTAAGATGATGGCTTGAAGCTAAGGGGGAGATGACTAAACGAATAACCAAGTAAGACTCTCAGATTCTTGTAGTTATGTCATGATGATGTAGAACATCAAAAAGTAAGGGTGAATCTCAACCCATTCCTATCTCAGTATTTCTCAGTGATCCTAATACCTAATCATGCTTTACGATTTAGTTCCATGATCAGTTCACGTTCATACATATGATAGAGAGTCATGTACTCACACTTTATAATGTGCTCCGTTTCCATAACTCATGTTTTACGCCAAATGATTGGTGAGATTCATCTTATATCCATGAATACCCTAAATTCAGAGCGCTTTGGTGAGTCCCTGTTGTTGTTTTGCTATTCCTCAGGCCTCATATGAGTGTCAAGCTTCATATAGTATCATTCCATGCCTCCAGATCTTATGTTCTAACCTTTTTGTGACTCCTCCTTATGCGATGACAGTGGTGGTGAGTAATTATTCCTTGTTGATGGAATATTATAGTACGCTTGTTTAGATAAGGCCATAAGTATGAAGCAAGATTTGGGGCCAAGTTTTTATTTATGTGATGGTTAGTGAAATTTTGTATGTGTATGTTCTTGGGGTAGCTCGTGGGAGTGATATTGATAGTGGTTTAGAGAATATGTGAAGTATGCCTTTATGAGTATTTGCTTTGAAGTTCATATGTGGTTATAAAGATAGGCTTGAATGACATGTTGAGATTGTTGTAAAGGAACGCTATATGTGCTAGCGACTTCATAGTAAGAGTTCAGAGTAGTCATTGATGTGGTAAGGCATGTTATACTTAGGATGTGATCTTTAAAGGAGATATAGAAGATTGCATCATATGGTTTAGAATAATAGCGTGGTCTGGCATGTTGTATTTTTGTGACTTAGAGTTAGGCTTGATCACGGAGAAGGGATTAAGTTATTTTCGACATTAGTAGAAAGATTTGTCAATGCTCATATGAGAATTTTAAGCTGAGTTGAATGAATATGATATTTAAGGAGAATAGTATAGTTAAATGATATTCGAAAAGTGTGCTAAGCTTGAAAGTAAGAAGTTGTAATGCAAAAAGCCTGGTAATTCTATCCTAATTCAGGAGTTATATGCCTATGTTCCAGACTGCAGAGTAGTGTCAATGTGGTGATTCCTCAGTTGGATGTCTTGTGTAATCCATACCCAAGATTCATGGATCCCTATTACTTCTAGAATTTCTTTAGAGAATTGTGCTGAAGAGATACTCCAGTTAAGTATGAGGGTGTAGTATAATTTAGTCTATATGGCCAATAAGTCAGTTTAGCAATCAGATTCGCATGACTTGTTTTCTCGTCTTTGCACTTATTCATGCTACTTGAAATCTCAGACATGCTACTATTCCAGGATAGAGTATACCAGTAGTTACGAGTATAGCCCAGTTCATGCATCATGCATTTAATTCAGATTCCAGATGTTCAGTTATGATTCAATTCGTAGGTGCCCTGTGCATCGCCTCAGTTTTCTGAGTATCTTAGTGAATTGAGAATTCATAGAGGGACATAGGGTACCAAGGGGGAGATACCCTATTCAAATGCATGCATAGATTCTTATTACAAACTTCGCATCAGTTATTATTACGTATATAGCCATACGTTCATACGCCAGTTCAGTAAAATATGTATGCATTAGAAATGCATGTTCAATAGAAAAGTTCAGCTTATCAGTGTATTCAGTCCTGCATTCATGAGAACAACTCGGTCACAGATCCATGCGTCAGATATGCATGATTCATTATGAGAATTCAGCCTATGAGTAGCTTCAGTCGTGTGTTCCATGCCTCGGTTATGCATGTCTGGCATAAGCATTTAAAACATCAGTAGTTCCAATCTTATAGTCATGTTTCCGATCAGTGTATTCTTTCTTAGGGAACATATCATGTCCGCATTATCCCATACCCTTAAGACTTTGACATTCTATCCATCATTTGGGGACGAATGATCCCAAGGGAGAGATAATGTAACACCCCGCATTTCGGGCTAGAATAAAAACCATGACTCTGATGCGTTGATAATCCCAGAGCCTTAAATCCTATGCCAATTTGGCATGTTTATGTAGTATGTGAATCTATTTGAGCATGAATTTAGACCATAGAGGTCTTTCAACTCAAGGACGAGTTGAAACTATTTCGATCGATTAAGTTTTAGTGGATGTTGTAATTTGTGTCAGCTTCTATCGACCATAACTCTCTGTATATGTTGAATTAGAGATCCTACTATGTGTCAAATGATAGGTCTTCGAGTTAACTTTCCAACGGTACCAATTTTGCTAAAATCCAACACCCGAGCAAGAAGTTATGACCTTTCAAAGTAGTATGCGTCGCCTAACCAATCGCACATGGCCACTGGAAAGCATATGCGATAGCATATGCGGCGTCTATATAAATATAGGCGATATCATATGCGGCGCCTATGTAAATATAGGCGATATCATATGCGGTGCCTATGTAAATATTTGCGATGTCATATGCGGCGCATATCTTATGGTTTCAAGTGACTTAAACACTCCTTTTTTGGGGCAAAATGGTCCTTTTCCCACACTTATTCAGCCATAAACACAAAATTCAGTCCTCAATTCTCCAAAATACATCCAAATTCATCTAAAAATTCTCAAGAACACTCCCAAGGGTTTCAAACTAAAAACCCAAATAAATCAAGACTCAACTGTGGGTTTTCAAAATTGATTAGAGATTCGGAATCCCCAATCTACAAGCTTCAAGAAGCACCCATTATTTTCCAAAATAGAGGTACGCGGGGTTTTCCTAAATTCTCATGGGCATAGAAAAATCATGTTTTAGAATGGATTTTTTGAATCTATGTATATATTCATGTATTAAATGTTTTAACATCATTGTTTTGGTCTTTTGACCTTTCCCAAAGTGATTTGAGAATATGAATGTATGAAACCATGTATTTAAGAATGAATTCTTGTTGAGAGCATGATTTTCGATGAATTTCCTCTTATTATGAATTTTTCAGATTTCTCATAGTATATGAATTGTTTTGCAATGCATCCTTGAAAAGCACTATATGAAATGATTGAACTCTTGTTATGATTTAATGGTGGTTTTAAATCACTAAAGAGGGAATCTAGCATGAATGTTTAATGTTCATAATGCATGTAATGAAAGAGTGCATGGATTTTCTAAAGGCACTAGATCACCATATGTTGATGAAGTTTTTGCATGATTTTGACTTGAGTTTCGAAACACGAAATCTTCTATATCAGTTGCATGTTTTTGGTGGTCTAAATTATGCTTTAAATGAAATATTTAGCTTGATGTATTATGGCTCAGAAATCATGACTTGCAAGTCTTGGTATGACGATACCAATTCAGACCAATGCCATATCAGACTCAGGCTAATAGACATTTCAGACTATCATGATTTTAGACATTCAGAATGTTGCATGTACAGAAAAGGTTAGAAATGGGCATACAGAGTTGTTATGTGGTTCCCTGAAGAGGGCTTGAGTTCAAGCAACTCATTTCCTAAAACCGTGGTTTGCCGACCCGGGTATATTATTATACGCTGATTTAAGTGTCGTGTGGCGTATCGGATTTAGGAACTCCAACCCTTGTGCCATACTCGGATTGGAGGCTTCCCCGCCAAGTCAATGGCGGATTACATATCGCCCGTGGAATATCAGACTTGTAGGGGATACCACCTAACTCAAAAGTAATACACAAATCAGAGTTTGAGATTTACAGACAGGTTACTTGTTTTCAGAAGGTGCCCATGTGTTTTTCAGAAACTGTTTTATGCATAATGTTTGATGAACATTTTCTCTCACGTATTATATATATATATATATATATATATATATATATATGTTCAATTACCCTATTTTTGATTTCTTCGCGTGCCAGTACAATTGTGCTGACACCCCCTTCCTCCCAGGTACTTCAGGCGCAGTCTAGGGGTCCAGATCCTCGGTAGAGTCTACAGGAAGGGTTGTCTCAGAGTTCAGTTGGTGAGCCTTCTTTTCTTCGGAAGGCCTAGTCATTTAGGTATTTATTTCAGTATGGTTTTTGGTCTGCTGAGGGCCTTGTCCCAGTTATTCTGATAGTATGTCAGTAGAGATTTCGCAGACTGTTGAAGATGTTTATTAAATATTGTTGGGCATGTTTTCAGGCCTTTAACTATTTTAAATTGTTGACCATGTTTCCGTATTATTGTGTCTATTCCGTATTACTTTGATCATATGAATTATGTGCATGATTACCAGATAGACAAAGGGCGTTCCGGGTCTTTGAGTTCGGGAATGCTCGTCACGGCCAGGGCCCCGGTTCGGGTCGTGACAGTTTTGGGGAGAAATGCACCAATGTCATCATGACCCATGCAGTCATGTAATAGTCTACAAAGTTAGTAATACTTACAAAAAAAATATACAGGAAACTACCTAATAAAAATAAATGGAAAGCAAGGGCAAAAGGCAATGGCCAACTTTAGGAAAAGTTATCTCTATAGTCATTTTTTATACAGCCAATTTTTCTGCATGTGGTTCACTCTTCATCATATTATTAACATTTCCAAACCTATTCCATTTCAGCAAAGGAAACAATTTGGCAGAAACCTCAACGTACAAACTTTTTAAGAAACATTTTTCTTAAGTTCCTAGTTGCTTTTAAGATTTAATATAGGATCCCTAACTTCTTTAACTTGAATAAATAGTCAAACAGGAAATCTATATTGATGAAATATATTCAAGTGAAAATATGTATACATTCAATTAAATACAAACATCATGTTAATAACACCATATAAATAGAGTCATAAGAAAATAACATACAATAATAGGAGAAATTTTACATACTAAAGTCTAAACAATGCATGAAATCCTTTAAACAATTTTATTCACATTTCGATTCACCATGAAACTTATAAAAATAAATAATAAGGAATTAAAGAACCTGTGTAGTGAAATAGATAAAATAGAAGCAGTTACCAAAAAAAAAAAGAAAAGATAAAATAGAAGCAAGTACGGCTTTGCCGGAAACTCGAATAAGACCCCAAAACTCAAACTCGTCACTTATTTTCCTCTCTATTTCAAATAGTTTTCTTCTTCCGTTTCCCGTACTCTCAGTTTCTGCGTTTTATTCTCTAAAGTGTCCCCCATTTTTTATTTTTCTCCTTACTGTCTTCTTCTGTCTCTTTTTTTTTTTCTCTGTCTTTGTCTCTAACTTCTCGTTTTCTCTTGTTTCTCTCCTTTTCACTTCTTTTCCCTCTTCTCTGGTATGTTTGTGTTGTTGGTTTATATGACAGTGCATGTGTGTGTGTGTCGTGTGTTTGTGTGGAGGAAGTGGGGAGAGGTTGAGTGAAAGAGGGAAGGAGGGAAGAGTTTCTTTTTTTTTTTTTTAAATTGGGGGGAGGGGAATGGGAGAGGGATTACAATGTGGGGAATCGAATTCTCACCAACAAGGTGGGAGTTCAGGTAACTAACCAACTAGTCTACTAGATTAGGATAATTTTTTTTTCTTTTTTTAATTAATATTTTAAATAAAATAAAAATGATAAAATCTATTTAAAACTAACAAAATACAAAATAAGTTAAATAGCTAGTCTTAAAAATATGATTCAGAAGTATTAATGTCACTAGATTTTTTATTCAAAGTTAAAAGATGAAAACAAATATAATTTAGAAAATTTTCTTTTTCCTAAAACTAAATAAATAAAAAATAAAATAAAAACTTATTTAAAAAAAATGTGACTCTATTTTTTATAGTGTTCAAAACTTTTAAAACAAACATTGTAAAAATAAGATAAAATTGAAATATCTAATTTAGACCTAAAAATAAAATACATATATATATTAAACATTAAAAATAGCGTAAAACATTAGGTTTAACAAAAAATTAGGTGTTTACATGATGTACTTTATGTGCCACACTTGAAGACTAATTTGCTTAGCATTGGGAAACAACAAGAGGAAGGTTACGAATTTAATATAAAGGATGGAAAGTGCAGAATTCAAGATGGTAAGCTTGGATTAGCTGCATAGGTAAATATGACTACCAATAGAATGTTTTGACTTGACTTTAATCATATTGAGCAGTCATATTAGTCATGTTTAACAACTCAATTGAATGAGGCAGTTTGGTTATGGCATTTTCGATACAACCACTTAAATTTTGAAGGACTTAAAACCCTAAAGGAACATGGTTACTGGCCTTCCAAAGTTCCAGAAACCTTCCAGATTTTGTGAAGATTATGTCATGGGAAACAACAGAGAGAGTCTTTTCCAAGAGGTAGAACTGAAAGAGCAGGTGAGGTACTATAAATAGTTCATTCTAATACTTGTGGACCTATAAGTCCAATTTCAAATGGAGGAACAAAGTACTTTACAACTTTTATCGATGATTACATTAGGAAAATTTAGATTTATTTTCTTAGAGAAAAGTCTGGGGTCTTTGAAGCATTGAAAAAGTTTAAAACAGTAGCAGAAAATGAAGCAGGAAAGTCGATTCAGGTGTTGCATGCGGATAGAGGTGGTGCGTACGACTCACATGCTTTTTCAAAATTTTGTGAGTCATATGGCATTAAAATACAAAAAACCGCAACCCACACTCCACAACAAAATAGAGCGAGTGAGAGAAAGAACCGAACAATCATGAATATGGTAAGGAATATGTTGGTTTGAAGCAAAGTACCAAAAAAGTTTTTGGACTGAAGCAACAAACTAGAGTGTACATATTTTAAAAAGGAATCCAACTTTCGTTGTGTGATACATAACACCAGAAGAAGCTTGGAGTGGAAGAAGATCCGATGTAAGTCATTTAAAATTTTTTGATTGTGTTTTCTATGCACATGTACCGGATCAGAGACAGAAGAAATTAGATGACAAAGGAGAAAAGTGTATGTTTCTTGGAATAGCAAATTATTCAAAAGCTTATAAATTGTTTAATCCTATTGCACATAAGATTATTGTTAGCAGGGATAAGAATATTTTCTCTGAAGAAGAGTTCTGGCAGTGGGATGGAGGAGAAGCTAAGCAAAATAAGCCAACAATTTTTGATGTTGAAGACCAAATCAATAGTGGAATAGATCAACATGATCCAGAACAATTAGAAGAGGTTGAATCTTCACATCAAAGTTCAAGTACTTCTGGGGCTCAAAGAGAACAAAGGTAGAGAAAGATGTTGGGTTCGAAATCGAGAGGACGTCATGCGGAAGCTATTAGCTGCAAACTATTGAGACGATAAATAAGACGAAAAGAAAAACATACTAAAAACATGATTATTATATAGTAATTTGGCCAATTGACCTACATATAAAAACCTAATATAAAAGAAAACATAAAACAATTAGAGAGAAAATCTCCCCCTAAACAAAGACGCTTTAAAGACAACATTGTGGATGCTATTATGTTATGGTATTAGAAGGGGGTCTTCTATTTATAGATGTCCAAAACCTTTCCTCCAAGAAAGAGGTTAGCCAAATATGGAAAAGAATTATATTTTTCTTTCAGGAAAAGTAAAAGTAATTATGGTAACTTTTATTTTCCTTCTAAGAAAAAGTAAAACTTAAATATAGTAAGAAAATCAGGGCAAAAACCCTAACAAATCTCTCCTTTTTGGCTTGATTTTCTTCAAAATATTCTTGATCCTCCTTCTTCTTGTGCATGATATTCGTTCTTCATATATATTCTTCATATATCACTGCTGTTTGACATGTTTAAAAATGGAGCTTTTGGGGTTATAAAATATATTAGCCCTTTTCGGGTTAAAAATATTGGAGCCCTTTTGCAGGGTTAAAAATGAGTTTTATTTTCAAATAAGTGACAGCAGGATTGTTGAAAATATGATTGACAATTATCTCCACATGTAGCTTTTGGACATATATCTTCATTATCATCAAATTGATTGCAACTTTGTTCAACAATTGGACCATCGATTTATTGAACTGTGGGCTCTGATACCATTTGTTGGGTTCGAAATCGAGAGGGCGTCATACGGAAGCTTTTAGTTTGCAAACCATAAGACGATAAATCAGACGACACATGAAAAATTAAACTAAAAATATATTATTGGATATGGTTTGGCCAAACGGCCTGCATATTAAAAATAAATTAAAAATCCTAAAACTTATTGGGAGAAATCTCTTCCTAAACAAAGACTCTTTAAAGACAACATTATGGATGTTATTATGTTATGGTATGAGAAGGGGGATCTTCTATTTATAGATGTCCAAAACCCTTCCTTCAAGAAAGAGGTTAGCCAAATATGGAAAAGAATTATATTTTTTTTTCAGAAAAAGTAAAAGTAATTATGGTAACTTTTATTTATCTTCTAATAAAAAGTAAAACTTACATATAGTAAGAAAATCAAGGCAAAAACCCTAACAAAAGATACCATCTTGGATGAGTAATGAGGTAACTGGAATTGACACCATACGTTATTTTTATTTACTTGAATGTGAACCAGTTAGCTTCAATTACGCAGTCAAGAAACCAAAATGGCAGAACGCGGTGGAAGAGAAAATATTTGACATTGAGAAGAACAACACCTGGGAACTTACAACATTACCAGAAGGTCAAAAAAGTATTGGTGTGAAATGGGTGTTCAGTACAAAGTTGAAAGAAAATAGAGATATAGACAAATACAAAGCTAGACTCATCGGAAAAGGGTACAAGCAAGAGTATGGCATTGATTATGTTGAAGTGCTTGCACCAGTTGCAACATGATACAATCAGGATGATTTAGAGATTGGCGTCTCGAAATGGATGGTCAATGCATCAACTAGATGTAAAATCAACATTTTTATATGAAAACCTAGAAGAAGAAATGTATGTTGATCAACCTCCTGGCCATATCAGAATTGGTGAAGAGCATAAGGTGTATAGATTGAAGAAGGCATTAAATGGATTGAAACAAGTGTTAAGAGCTTGGTACATTTGCACCGATGCTTATTTCATGGATAAAGGTTTTCAGAGATGTCCATATGAGCAAACTCTTTACATTAGGTACAACAAAGGTAATATTATCATTGTCTGTCTATATGTTTATGACTTAATTTTTACTGAAAGCAATGAGGCTATGTTTAAACAATTTAAGGAATCCATAATGAAGGAGTTTGATATGACTGCTTTAGGAAGAATGCATTACTTCCTTAGATTAGTGGTTGTCCAGTCTAGTGATGGTTTTTTTGTTTCTCAAGTTTCAGATGGACAAGTGAAACCCAGTTTGTACATCAGCTGATCCTAGACATAATATATGTTGTCAGCCTTATTAGCAGGTACATGGACAATCCTAAACAATCTCACCTACTAGCTGTTAAGCATATTCTGAGGTATTTGTAGGGCACAATCAGCTATGGTTTGTTTTAAAGGGAAGGAAGTTCACTGTTCATGGGTTTATGGATAGTCATTATGTGGGAGATCGAGATGATAGGAGAAGTACTAGCGGTTTCCTATTTATGCTGGGATAAAATGCCATTTCATGGTCATCTAAGAAGCAGGCCATTGTAACTTTATCCACCACAGAAGCAAAGTTTGTTGCTGCAATAGCATGTGCAAGTCAAGTCATCTGGCTTAGAAAACTGCTTGAGGAAGTTCACTACAGGCAAGCTTGTGCTACTACCATATACCGCGACAATAGTTCAGCTATTAAATTGTTCAAAAATCTGGTGTTTTATGAGAGAAGCAAGCACATAGATGTAAGGTATCATTTCTTAAGAGACCTTACAAATGATGGTGTAATTGAGTTGCATTACTGCAAAAGTAAAGACCAAGTAGCAGATATCTTCATTAAGGCTTTAAAGAAGGAAATTTTTTTGAAGTTAAGAAGAATACTGGAAGAAGTTGAAGTGTTGTAAACTATGTTAGAAACATCAGTTTAAGGGAGGGTTTGTTAGTAGTTTTTTTACAATAATTAGACTCCATTTTACCAAGTTTATCTTGCCTAGTCTTTAGGTTGTTTACCTAGTCTTTAGTAGTTAACTCCTAACTTGTAGTAGGGAATAACTAGAAACTATTTAGGAAGTAGGTTACCGTAAGTTTTGATTTCTTTATTATGTTTTCAGACTACATATAGGCAACTTTATTTTGATGAATAAGACGACATATTGGAATCAATGTTTTTCCTTCTTTGTGTTCTATGTTTCTCTATTTTTCTTTCTCTCTATTTTATTCAACAATAAATGCATTGGTGAGTCAACCTACAATCACGGAAGAGTGTGGTACTGCCACCCCTCTCTAAGTAATGGTAATATTCTTAGCCATGGGGTGGGTGGGAGAGTGGGTGGGGGGCGGAGTGAGGTGCTGGGATCAGGTGGGGATTCTGATTTTTAAGGAGCTTATTTTCTTAAAGAAAATACTTTCTAAAATTTTTTAACCAAACAAACACGTGAAAAAGGATATATTTTGTGGGATGTTTTCTTCCATATGCAACACTCTCTTAAAGGACTTGTTTGTAAAGAGGAAACTTGAAATTAATGCTTGAAGCTAAGAGTTCTGTTGGAAGCAAAAAAATCACTTGTTTTCTTTGTTTTACTCCTTTTTTTAGTACAAGTAAGGGGGGCTAGACCTTAACTTACCAATCTTAATGTGGTAACAAAACCCCTACTAATTAACCAGCATGAAGAAAATATGAGCCAGAGAAAACTAGGTATCCTATGATCATCACAGAATTTATAATACATTCTATGATGATATTACTGATTAGGAGACTTACATAATGCCAAAATATAAACGTCAAGAAGAAAGTTGAGTTATCATCCTCAAAGTTCCTTTTATGCATATATGATCTAAAGAAGATAGTTTGCCCGTCTAATATAACTTGAAGTATTTTCCCCATGTTTTCTTCTTCAAGTCTATCCAAAAGCACTTGATAGCTCATCACTTCTTTGATTTATTGAATTTTATTGAAGTTGTTGACATTTTCATATGATTTTTCTTAGCAAGTCGCATCGGCAGGTGCCTTGGAATAAATTCTCCAGTAACCTTACCATCCCAACTATGTTTCCTTCCACGTGTCTTCTTTTTGTTCTTGCTGCTTCCACTTCTTTGTTGCCTTGGTGAGAGATCCCCATCCCTAGATACTTTTTCAAAACATATATCCAACTCTTCCTCCTCCTCACAAAGGTCCTCATCACTAGAAAAAGCATTAAGTTCCTTCTCAGAAAGGTCCTCATCACTAGCAAAAGTATTAAGTTCTGACGCTAAATCTTTTGATTCATTCTTCTTTACGGTCGCACTTTTAGGCACAAATGTTGTAGCTTCTGGACTTAATGAAGAAGGAACCTCCCATCTTTGTTTTACTCGTTTCTAAAATCCCACCATTTTTTTGTATCAACCAAATCCCCTTTTAAAGTTTAAATTTTAACCAATGAGATGACAACAGAAGCTGTTTCCTATGAAACTATTTCAGGGCCGGAGGTGAGTGACGAGGATGAGGACACTGAGGACGTGTCAAAGGAGGATTCTTTCAAGGAGGTGTCCGTGACAAAGAAACAAAAATCTGCTGTTGGACACAAAGAAAATGTTAAAGTTGGAGAAAATGAGGTAATTTGTGTTGTTCTTTCCAATTTTTTCCTTTTTGGAAACCCTTTCTCAATTATCAATGGAAGAGAAGAAACGGGACTGTACCACTGATTTATCTATAGTTAATGATAAGAATTGAATTTTGTAATTGCTAATTTATATTTTGTTGTTCGACTCTCCTGTTATGAACTACACTCTAGAATCAGAGGCGGAGCCAGGATTTCAACAAAGGGGGTTCCATATTCAAAGAAAACTTAGGATTTCAACTAAGGGGGTTCCATATTCAAAGAAAACTTAGTCGAATGGGGTTCAACACCTACTATAACCACATAAAAAATAATTTTAATCATGTATAAATAGTATATTTTTCCGTCGAAGGGGGTTTGGATGAACCCCCGACCAGAAGGTTGGCTCCGCCCCTGTCTAGAATCCATATAATCGTTTGTTCCAAACCTTGTCCTGGATGTGGGGTGCGGCTCAGGTGGCGAGCCTGCCCATATCTTATCCTGGTGGTGGGGATTTGAATGTGACTCCTCTCCCCAAATCTCCCCCACCCTCCACTCCCCTAAAAAAAATTGTCATGGAGTAATCAATCCGAAATTAAACAGTGTTTTATTGGGGTGAGTAGATGGTGTTAACTTTGTTTTGTGAGTATTCTCGCAGTATAATTTCTTAAGTTACTTAATGATCTCTCGTGTTTTATCTCCTGTGTTTAAACTTTAAAGTTAATGGTCTCTTACACTTTTTTAACCTCTTAAGGTGCAAGCATCAACAATTGGGAAGAGGGGATAAGACGGTAGCTCAATCAATTGCTTTTTGTGATGATTGTGTCGAAAATGACCAAAGGAAGTTGGATACTGAAGAACAAATAGCGCCTTGTCGGATTAAAGCTTTGTAGGCTAAAGAGTGGCTACTAATGAATATAGAAGTAGCAGTACCTATTTTGAGGGAAATAATAGGGTCATATTTGGACAATAATTTTTGTATGGTATGTTCAATATCAACTAAAGATTTATTTCTCAATAACGGTAAGTTCCCAACAAATGGAAATGTAAATGGTCCTGGTGGGAGTTTTTTCTTGGTTTAAGAATTTGAGTAGAAGTAGAAGAAGATAAGGAGAAACATGAGAATTGTGAGAATGATGGACCAAGGATCCATTGTGCCCCACCTCTATTTTTTCCATGGCATTCATTGGCCCCTACATATAGGGATGCATGGAGCTAGGTTTATCCGAATTCAATATTTTCGATGTAAATCTTGAAAGTGTGTTAAAAATTCATGTCATATGTGTAAATAATTTGGCATAATACATAAACATGTTCTTTAACTTGGCCTCAACTGACATCTATGCCTTCCAATTTTTAGTATGCACAAGTACACACTTAAACTTGTATGATATTGAATAGGTAGATAGACACATTCCATGTGACATCCAGATGACAATCTCATGCAAATTCGTATCTGATAGAATTAAGGGTGTTAAGTGGGCCAGGCTGGGTCAACTCGGAACCGACCCTGATAGTTAACTGGGTTGGTTGGTGGGCTGGGCCAATTTGGGGTTAAGTGGGCCGGGCCGGGTCCAGGTTCAATAGTAAAAAATTTAAAAACAACCCTGACCCGGCCCACTTAACCCAACCCGGTCAAACCCACCTAAACCCGGTCAAATCCGGTTAAAAAACCGGTCAAACCCGATTAAAAAATCGGTCAAACCCATTTAAAAACACAAAAAAAATAAAATATTCCAATATACACTATATACACTATAATTATATACACTATATACACTCCAATATACACTATATATTTTTTAATAAATATATACACAATTACACATATATACGTACCATTCAATATATACGACTATACGTACTACTTTAAATAAAACATATACTACAATAGTACAATATATATATACACTACAATATATATATATATATATATATATATATATATTTATATAGTTATATACTAATTTATAAAACATATACACATTTATACGTTAAATGTCACACCCCTTTTTTAACTCCAAAAAAGATATTTTTATGTTTCGAAAGGGTTTTATTATCAAAAGTGACAAAATATTGAAAATTTGTTTCGAAAAGGATTATTTATATTCAAAACTCAGAGTCGCCACTTGGCATAAATCGGGTGTGCCAAGTCACCCTTGGATATCCTTTTTCAAAACGGTTGACTCTAAAACTGATCCACGAGCAGAGATTTCAACTAAGGAATTCTGTTGACCGAGGGAAAGGTGTTAGGCACCCCTCGGTCCCGTGGTTTGACCATGGTCGCTTGATGAAGCATATCGGCTAATTTGACACTAAGAATGTATAAACCATATAAAACACATAAAAAAAACAATCCATCAAACAAATGAAACAAAACAAGTCCAAAATATAGTGTCCAGTCCAATTATTACAACCCAAAGTAAAAAGGTACTGAAAAGTAAACCTATACTAATCCTAAACTATGCTCCAATGCTTTACCCGATGCCTTGGGCCTTGATCACAAGCACCCTCCAAGTACAAGATACCTCGGGGCATTCCCCAGTGAATAAGTACATAAGGCCTCGGGGCATTCCCCGATTAAATGAATACATTTAATGAAATGCGATAAAAATGGAGAAAATCACTCAAAACACAAACATTTACAAATTCGATGATTAGAATCCTACGAGTTGCCTACCCCAAAGCCTAGAATTTGCCTACTAGTTTGGGCCTGAAGCATGATACTATCAACGTTCAACATCAACAATGAATCAAAATAATACAATATTCACTATTATCGATTTTTAACTTCCACCCTCCAAATTCAACTCAAGTTTTCAACGCGAAAATTCACAATTGCTACTTTCAAAAATCTATAAACAATATCAATGAAATAAAACGACGAATCAATTCGCCAAAACACTCATATCATATCATGCTTTACACAAATCAAACAGATATAATGAAATAAAAGTGAGAAGAGATAGAATTGGACCTTCGATCACGTTTTTAAAATCAATGCATTATTCCAATTAAACCGGGAGAATCCACGTCCGATAACCTCAACTCGACTCCCCAAATCAGGTATAGACCGGCTCGAATTCACAATAAACCTGAAGTCCGAATCGAGCAGCAGTCGCGAAAATACGCGTGAATACCCCAAACAGAACTCGTGAAGAGAAAACCCCAAAACAGTATGTAATTTTTGGCGGGCCCCTGCAGAAATTAGCCTGAGAATGATCAAGATAAACCAGTTCCTGTGAAGAGGTCGCCGAAAAATTCAACCCAGTACGATCCTCCCTCAATTTCCTTCTATTCCCGTCCTCCTTCCCTATATCTCACTAATTTCCCTGTTTTCTGCGTATACCCCTCAATCTTCGAGTTGTGTGTGTGTGATTCTTCTCTGGTGTGTTGTGTGTAATTCGAAGAGGGAGGCGTCTGTGTGGATGTCGATCAGTGAAGAGTGTATGTGTGCGCCTTTCTGTGTGCAATGTATTCAGTGAAAATTGAAAAAAAATGGTGAGAATGTTGCTGTGTATGCCTATATATTCTATTCAAGAATGAAACTTCCCCAATAATCACGTGGGCCCCCTCCTTTATTTTTAGATCCTTTTGTGAATTCCTTTCCTTTTTATCCATTCTGTTATGGAAAAGGATGATGAAAATATGAGTAGGTGAGGGGTGAAGAACACGTGGCAGGGTAGGGGGTAGGGGTAGGTAGGGAGAGATAGTGAGGTGTCCTCATTTGATAGGGACAGTTGTTAATTTTGTTATTAAGAGAATATTGGGGATTAGATTTGTTAGGGGTTTGTTATTTTTGTCATTTAGTGAAAAAGAATTATAGAACGGTTAAGGATACGTGGTAAGGCGAGATAACAAAAATGAATAAAATAAAGCATCGGGAGGGACAAAATTAGGTGTCTACATCAGTCCCCCTTTGAATGTAAACACGCAGTGTTTTCAGACAAAGAAGTAGACAACGAGACAGAATTTTGTCCCGACCCTTATTCAAAAATGAAACAAAAAGAAAGAGGGAAACTAAGTATAGATTTAGGACATCCTACCTACCCAAGTTATGAAGGAATCAAGTCACGGGTATCTCAAAGGATTGGAGAGAGAAGGACTATACCAAGTTGGAGAGTCGAGTGAGGTTCCATTGAGGTTTTGGTCCGCGGCTCTGTCATTACATCAAAAATAAAAATTACAAGTTAAAACATAAATGAAATTACAAAATCCAAGCTACGCAGCTTCTTTTGGACTCTTGACTTGAGTTTCATCACCCTATTCTTCAGGCGGGCTCCTGACTTGCAATTTCATCACTTGTTGCTTGGTTTTCAATTGCTTCACTTTGTTGCTTGACTTTCCATTTGTTCATCCTGTTCCTCTGACGGGTTCCGGACTTGTAATTTCATCACCCTGTTCTTCAGGCGGGCTCCTGAAACCAAAATTAAAACTAGAACGAAAATTATCCCAAACAAAGATTATAGTAAAGAAGTATTTCATTTTTGAAAGTGTGGTCCCCTTTTACAGGAGGGTCCTCAACAGAAAGTAAAGTCCCATTTTTTATGAGGGTCCTGAACAGAAAATAAAATCTCATTTTTCAGGAGGGTCCTAAACAGAAAGTAAAATCCCATTTTTCAGGAAGGTCCTGAACAGAAAGTAAAATCCCATTTTTCAGGAGGGTCCTGAACAGAAAGTAAAATCTCATTTTTCAAGAGGGTCCTGAAAAGAAAGTAAAATTCTATTTATCAGGAGTGTCCTGAACAGAACGTAAAATCCCATTTTTCAGGAGTGTCCTAAACAGAAAGTAAAATCCCATTTTTCAGGAGGGTCCTGAACAGAAAGTAAAGTCCCAGTTTTCAGGAGGGTCCTGAACAAAAAGTAAAATATCAATTTTCAGGAGAAATCCCACTTTTCAGGAGGGTCCTGAACAAAAAGTAAAATCCTATTTTTTAGGAGGGTCCTAAATAGAAAGTAAAGTTTCATTTTTTAGGAGGGTCCTGAATACAAGTAAAATCCCATTTTTCAGGAGGGTCCTGAACAGAAAGTAAAATCTCATTTTTCAGGAGGGTCCTGAATAGAAAGTAAATTCCCATTTTTCAGGAGGGTCCTGAACAAAAGTAAAATCCCAATTTTCAGGAGGGTTCTGAACAAAAAGTAAAATCCCATTTTTCAGGAGGGTCCTGAACAGAAAGAAAAATCCCATTTTTCAGGAGGGTCCTGAACATAAAGTGAAATCCCATTTTTCAGGAGGGTCCTGAACAAAAGTAAAATCTCATTTTTCAGGAGGGTCCTGAACAGAAAGTAAAATCCGACAGATGTTCTTTTCCAATGGTAGCTAAATTAAGTGAGGCGAATTTGCCCCTGTTTTAACAAAGAAAATTTGTCAGTTAAAAACATAGAGGTGGCTTGCAGCACCTGGCTGTCTCGGCACCTGCTCCAGTGTCTATTCCCTTCATTTTATTTCAGATTGCTGGCACTTGCCCCTGCTTTGTCGCGTCTGTTGACACCCAAGTTTTACTCTTCGTGCCTAAAATTAACGTCTTCAGGCTTCTTGATCGTTAAAGGGCACAAAATATAATTTTCACATCTTTTTTTATAATTGTTGACAAATTATTGATAATCATCCTTACTTTAGGATTTTATCAATTTGTTATCGTATTTTTAATTTTCAGAATTTATTAATAATCTTCCTTATATTAGGATTTCTATGAATTCATTATCGTTTTTTAACATTTTACAATCATCTGTACACGTACACGACATGACATCACATTTTTTCTTATCATTTTTCAAATTAATTATATATTTTAATATTTTATTTTTTTAAATTAAAAATCAATTTTTGTATTCTTTTTTACAGTCCGCAAATACTAAGTCGGATCAATTAATTTTACACAGTATAATAATTCGATGTCTTGTCACATTCGACAATGACCACACAATAATGTCTTATCACATCCGACAGTGACTAGACATAATGTCTTGTCACATCCGACAATGACTACAGATAATGTCTTGTCACATCTAACAATGACAACTCAATGACACTATCCTTTGGACAATAATTCTATCCATTGGTCAAAAAGATAAACATCTTTTGGTCATTATCCCAAGGACCAAAGGGTGTGCTATTAAGAGATAACTCTGATAAAGGTGGGGAATCATTATCCCCCAAAAAAGAAAAAAAAAGGAAAATATATCAAAAAGGGGGAAAACTCCAACATAAGATTCAAAAGAAGTCGAAACAAATACAAAACAAGGGGCAAAGAAGCACAATATAGAAGATCGAGCGTCAAAAGCACGGATACAGTGCAATTCTCATTGAGGAAATAGTCACTTTTATCCCAGATGTCATCCTACCCAACCTCAGAGACAATAACAAGTCCTACAAGATCCTACTCTAAGTTTTCTCACTTTAGTGGATACTTACATGAAGGCCAAGTCTATGGTATCACAATTGCATTCATTGAACTTCTTTTTGAGTGTGAGTGTATATTTCTAGACGTCTCCAAATTCAAATGAAAATAATTTTCAAATCAGTGTGAGAACGAGACATTCTTTCTGGAGAGCGCACTTGAAACATGGGAACATGCACAGTTCAAAATCTTTGTTTGAAGCAAGAGGAACAAATCTTGTCGATACTTAGGTATATCTGAGGTACCACTCGAAGCTATAGAAGTTACCCAGAAGTCGATCTCAGTTAGTTGGAAAAGAGATAGGGGGATTCTTATACACACTACTAATTGTTGATACCAACTGTAGTCAAGACACAACTATATCTTTTCATTGTTCAATATTTCTTACAAAGAAATCACAAACAATGTTCTACATTTTTACCTTTCAACATTTCTTGCAAATAAAACACAAAGCAATCTTTTACATTTTTCATCTTTCAACACATTTTTACAACGAAAATACAAAAAAAAAATCTTTTCTTTGAAACCATGCCTTCAAATACATGCATCACATTTTACGTGCAAGACGCCTATCTCCGAATACCAACAATTGACCTTTCTCTTCAAGATACAACCTTCAAACACAGACATTTTTATTTTCAATTGGGTGTTCTCAGAGGCTTTTTACATTCTCATTGCCCCGCCAGTCGAGAGGCTATTACCTTTCAAAGCCCCGCCAGTCGAGAGGCTATTACCTTTCAAAGACCCACCAGTCGAGAGGCTTTTACATTTTCATAGCCCCGCCAGTCGAGTGGTTATTACCATTCAAAGCCCCGCCAGTCGTGAGGCTTTTACATTTTCATAGCCCCGCCAGTCGAGTGGCTATTACCTTTCAAAGCCCCGCCAGTCGAGAGGCTTTTACATTTTCATCGCCCCGCCAGTCGAGAGGCTATTACCTTTCAAAGCCCTGCCAGTCGAGAGGCTTTTATATCTTCATAGCCCCACCAGTCGAGAGGCTTTTATATTTTCATAGCCCCACCAATCGAGAGGCTATTATCTTTCAAAGCCCCGCCAGTCGAAAGGCTTTTACATTTTCATAGCCCCACCAGTCGAGTGGCTATTACTTTTCAAAGCCCCACCAGTCGAGAGGCTTTTATATTTTCATAGCCCCTCCAGTCGACAGGCTATTACCTTTCAAAGCCCCGCCAGTCGAGAAGATTTTACATTTTCATAGCCCCTCCAATCGAGAGGTTATTACGTTTCAAAGACCAGCCAGTCGAGAGGCTTTTACATTTTTATAGCCCCACCAGTCGAGAGGCTTTTTACATCCTCATAGCCCCGCCAGTCGAGAGGATATTACCTTTCAAAGCCCTACCAGTCGAGAAGCTTTTTATATTATCATAGCCCCGCCAGTCAAGAGGCTATTACCTTCTAGCTGTTCCACCAATCGAGAGGCCATTACCTCATCAGTTGATGACCTTAGTCTTCATAGACAATTGAGGACGACCATCACATAGTCTCTGTAGACAATCGGAGATAACAATCAACATCAGTCTCCATAGATAATTGGATATGTCATGAAGTCTTCGTATGTAATCGAAGACATCATACATCACATAGTCTCCGTAGACAATCCGAGATGACATTCAACATCCATCACCATAGACAATTAGAGATGTCATCAAGTCTTCGCAGACAATCGAATACACTATCATTCATCATAGTCTCCGTAGACAATCGGAAACAGCAATAAACACCAGTCTCCATAGATAATTGGAGGTGTCATGCATCAATTCTCCGTAAACAATCGGAGACAACAATCAACACTAGCCTCCATAGACAATTGGAGGTCTCATGCATCAATTCTCCGTAAACAATCGGAGACAACAATCAACACCAGCCTCCATAGACAATTGGAGGTGTCATGCACCAATTCTTCGTATACAATCGAAGATATCATCATTCAACATCAGCCTCCATAGACAATTAGAGATGTCATGCATTAAGTCTTCATATACAATTGAAGACATCTTTCATTCATCAATATCAGTCTTTGCAGACAATCAAAGACACCTTTCATTCATCCTAAAGTCCTCATAGAAAATCGGAGACATCATACATCTTTTGAACAAAAGGTACAATTCAGAACAACAATATTTTTTTTTCAAATCCCATATATCACACACTTGTGCAAATTTTGAGAACCATCTCAAATTTTTCCCATTCCCTCATTTCGAACTACATTGATATGATTCTCGTGATACTCGAGATATGTAGGAAGCTCTATGCAGAGTTCGGTCATTACAACCCCACAATGATTCTTTCTCCCCAGCAAGTACACAATCTTGCATCCCTAGCATCTCACAACTCGATACTGGGCAATTTCAAAAGGAGCATCGAAAATATGTGAATACTTCTGTTTCCACAAAACCCTCCTCTCAAAGATCATTTCATATGATCATTCGCCCCTAATCACAAGGCAAGAGACAATCTGCCAATTCTTTTGAGCTACACCCAACCTGATCCTCATTAACTTGAGGTATATAGGCTACTCTAAATTAGAGTTCGGTCGAATTTTTCTATAACAAAAAAAAATTATTTTTGTTGAGAAAAATTGGCTACACGTCAACGTTTTCGTTTGAAGAATTCTACATCATCCTCAAATGAAAAGTGGCAACTGTTGACACCCAATTTTTGCTCTTCATTCCTAAAAGAAACGTCTTCAGGCTTCTTGATCGTTAAAGGGCACAAAATATAATTTTCACATCTTTTTTATAATTGTTGACAAATTATTGATAATCATCCTAACTTTAGGATTTTTATCAATTTGTTATCGTATTTTTACTTTTCAGAATTTATTAATAATCTTCCTTATGTTAGGATTTCTATGAATTCATTATCGTTTTTTAACATTTTACAATCATCTGTACACGTACACGACATGACATCACATTTTTCTTATCATTTTTCAAACTAATTATATTTTTTAATATTTTATTTTTTTAATTAAAAATCAATTTATGCATTCTTTTTTACAGTCTGCAAACGCTAAGTCGGATCAATTAATTTTACACAGTATAATAATTCGATGTCTTGTCGCATTCGACAATGACCACACAATAATGTCTTGTCACATTCGAAAGTGACTACACATAATGTCTTGTCACATCCGACAATGACTACAGATAATGTCTTATCACATCTGACATTGACAACTCAATGACACTATCCTTTGGACAATAATTCTATCCATTGGACAAAAGGATAAACATCTTTTGGTCAATATCCTAAGGACCAAAGGGTGTGCTATTAAGAAAAGTAGGGACACCTCTTTATCCATTGGATAATAAGGGGTGCCAATTTTCATTATAAATAGTGGAGGGTGGAAGACAAATGACATACACATTTTTTACCACCCACACTTATTTATTTTTTCTCTCTCCACACACATTTTTATACACCCACACATATTTTTCTCTCTCTCTCAAATACATACACAAAAAACACAAGAAAAAATCTTTCTCATTTTTCATTTTTTCTCTCCCAAAAATACACAAATATATATGCATATGTTTTAATCACACACACATTATATTCTTCTTTCTTCCCTCTCTCAAGAATAATCAAATACACACATTTTTATTCTTCCTCTCTCTCAAAAAATCCACACATATTTTTCACCTCTTTCTCCTCTCCCTTAAACACAAAATTTGTTCATCTTTTTCTTTTCTCAAAAACACATACATATACTCAAAATAAATATTTGGCCGATGAAGAAATTCTCCATCGATTTTTGAGGCCTCCACAAATAAAAGACGGATATTACGTATATAAATACGTAGTAAAAAATTAAATATTTCGGGCAATGACAAAACTTTTATAACACCACGACAACACAAAAGGTTTTATGATTCGTATCTTGGCAAGGCGATTTAGGACGGCTGATTTGTTGAGCAACCACTTCGTAGCCATGGCGAGTCTAAAACTTAATACGACCCCACGTTATAACAAAATTTTATTTTTATATGTACATCTATATATACATGTGTGCACATTATTTCACTTACTTTAATAATTATTTGTTCATTTTATTACTTTATCAAACACTTACACATAATTCTCGAGCTTTATATTTGTAGTTTATTTTCATTTGTATGATTGTACATAAAGATAAAAAATAGTGAAAACTTTACTTTTTGGGTGCTGGGAGGAGATATTCTTTATTTACATAATTTCATCACTTTTAGGCAAAACTTAGGCCGTTAATATTTACATAAAAGAATCAAGTTAATCAAGTAATTCACGTATTGTGTAATCTTTTCTTCTCAAATAAATTTTACTTTTTCATAACTTAAATCAAATAAAAATATTACTTGTAAATACCTTTTCTTTTCATGACACATTAAAATATATTTCTTTTAGTACGTCATAAAATACTTTTCTTTTTAACATGTAATTTATACATTTTATACATATCTTTTACATGTTTTTATTTATATAGTTAATATACATATACTTTTACATGGTTTTAAACATTTATATTTTTTTCAAAGAATTATTTTATATTTAATACACATACACTTTTATATTATTTTAAATATTTATACCTCCCCCCTCATTGACAAGTTTAGTCTAGCCGGGTACCACATTTGTGGATCCTGAAGGGTGCTTAAACCCTTTCCTTTGGGATACTTTGAACCCTTACCTAGAGTCTCAATAGGTTTTCGCAGACTAAAACATTAATCATACGTATTAACAAATAAATAGGTTTCCTTATTTTTCTTTAAAAATTAGGTGGCGACTCTGTACACAATTTAATTCTTTGAGTCCAATAAGTCATGTTTTGGTTGACCTTGGCAAAAACAAGGCATGACCGAATGGCGACTCTGCTGGGGAATTATAGCAGGTTCTAACCATGATAGACTGAATTTCTCAATTGAGGGAGGTATTTTTACATTTTTGTATACATTAATTCTTTGATTCTTTATTTGTTCAGATTAAAAATTGTGTAGATTTTTTTTATGAATTCTTTATATTATTTGGGCAAATCAATTTTGCTGCCTTATCAATTCTTTTATTCATTATTTGTTTAATACATTATATCTATAGGAACTGTTACACATTATTCTTTTAATCATAATTCACAATTCCATTGAGTTTTTGGCCGTACACAATTCACACACTGAACACGCGAGGGGTGTACTGCACTCCTACGAACCTTGTTTGGATTTCTTAGTTTCAGAATTGGTGCATTTAGGCTAGTGTGCCTTTTCGCAATTATTCAGTCTTACTCTCAACCATTTAGGAAAATTTCTATTTTAGAAATAGGTCATGCTGTATACAAACTCAAATTTATTTGAACTACGTTTTGACCTGATTCTTGTCCTGACAAGATACGTAGGCCCTGTATTAGGGTTGGGTCTCTTCACTGTTTCAAAATAATTTCTTCGGTATTCATTTTGGGGCAATTTTTCTGAAACAGTTCAAAGACGCTCTCCAAAAGTCTTCAAGAGCGCAAATAAATGATTCCTCAAATTCAAATCTCAATAACATTAGTGTTTAGGCGACGTACCTCCAAATCCTCACCCGATTTTGGTTCGAAAACACCTAGCTTCTTCTTTTGGAGGTCGTAAAGCATTAAATTTACGGTGTATCGGTCTCCACTATCAAAGCAAGGGTTCAATATTCTTTCATTCATAACAATCCTGCTAACTATGGTGAAATAATGCCATAACTTCTTCAATGTCTGTCCTTTTCAATCTCGTCGACATATTGAAGTAATTTCAAAACTCTCCTCATGCTCGGCATCCATCCTCTCGATCAACTGATCAAACCAATTTTGCTGATACAAGCAATTCCTTCCTGATCGTCTTTCACATTACTTTCAAAGATGACCGCTACTTTTGTCCATTCATACATGCTACATAAAAATCTGTAAATTCGCCTGAACTACACAGACCTGATTCTTATTTTCACAAGATACGTAGGCAACCCTCATTTGTGTTCGGTCCCATTCTTTTTTTAAATAAAATTTTTTTTTGACTTGGTTGGTACCAACACAATTAGGAGTGTGCATGAGAAAGAACAAATTGGTATGATGGAGAGTACCGACTTCACGGTAAACCATAGATTCTTTTGGTACCTCTTAGTCAAACCTGAGTAACACTCGAAAATTCTCTTGCATATATCTAAGACAAGAACAAAGCCAACCTCATCGTTTCAAGTGTATTGTGTGGTGAGCTTTAGACAAGTTTATTGCATTGCATTGTTGATCCAGAACTTTGCCTGAATGTCTATTGAGGTGAAATTCTGAGTTACACTTAGTTTGGGAAAAGATTGTAGGCCTTTCTTGACTAGATTGTGCCTTCCACAGCCTACCAAATAACATCAATCCCTAGTATTTACCCCTTTGATCCTGAAACCTTTTGTTTGGAATAACCATATTTTAGCCTATACCTTTTGACTGCTTACATGCACTATCCCTCTTTGGCCCACCTCCTTGAGCGCACAAAGTACGTGCAAGTTGCGAATGAAGATTCAAGATCAAAGTTGCTAAAGGCAAAGGACGTATATCCCCAGAAGAACAAAAATAAAAGACGACTTCAAAAAAAGAAGGAGCAAGACCCCACAAAGAAAAAAAGAGATAACTCTGATAAAGGTGGGAATCATTATCCCTCAAAAAGGAAAAAAAAGAGAAGGAAAATATATCGAAAAGGGGAAAAACTCTAACATAAGATTCAAAAGAAGTCGAAACAAATACAAAACAAGGGGCAAAGAAGCACAATAAAGAAGATCGAGCGTCAAAAGCATGAATACAGTGCAATGCTCATTGAGGAAATAGTCACTTTTATCCTAGATGTCATCCTACCAGACCACAAAGCCAATAACAAGTCCTACAAGATCCTACTCTAAGTTTTCTCACATTAGTGGATACTTACATGAAGGCCAAGTCTAGGGTATCACAATTGCATTCATTGAACTTCTTTCTGAGTGTGAGTGCATATTTCTAGACGTCTCCAAATTCAAAAGAAAATAATATTCAAATAAGTGTGAGAACGAGACATTCTTTTTGGAGAGCGCACTTGAAACATGGGAACATGCACAGTTCAAAATCTTTGTTTGAAGCAAGACGAACAAATCTTGTTGATACTTAGGTATATCTGAGGTACCACTCGAAGTTATAGAAGTTACCCTGAAGTCGATCTCGGTTAGCTGGAAAAGAGATAGGGGGATTCTTATACACACTACTAATTGTTGATACCAACTGTAGTCAAGACACAACTATATCATTTTATTGTTCAACATTTCTTACAAAGAAAACACAAACAATGTTCTACATTTTTACCTTTCAACATTTCTTGCAAATAAAACACAAAGCAATCTTTCGCATTTTTCATCTTTCAACACATTTTTACAACGAAAATAGAAAAAAAAAAATCTTTCCTTTCAAACCATGCCTTCAAATACATGCATCACACTTTACGTGCAAGACGCCTATCTCCGAATACCAACAATTGACCTTTCTCTTCAAGATACAACCTTCAAACATAGACATTTTTCTTTTCAATTAGGTGTTCTCAGAGGATTTTTACATTCTCATAGCCCCGCCAGTCGAGAGGCTATTACCTTTCAAAGCCCCGCCAGTTGAGAGGCTTTTACATTCTCATAGCCCCGCCAGTCAAGAGGCTATTACCTTTCAAAGCCCCGCCAGTCGAGAGGCTTTTACATTTTCATAGCCCCACCAGTCGAGAGGCTATTACCTTTCAAAGCCCCGCCAGTCGAGAGGATTTTACATTTTCATAGTCCAGCCAGTCGAGTGGCCATTACTTTTCAAAGCCCCGCCAGTCAAAAGGCTTTTATATTTTCATAGCCCCACCAGTCCAGAGGCTATTACCTTTCAAAGCCCTGCCAGTTGAGAGGCTTTTATATTTTCATAGCCCCGCCAGTTGAGAGGCTATTATCTTTCAAAGCCCCGCCAGTTGAGAGGCTTTTACATTTTCATAACCCCGCCAGTCGAGTGACTGTTACTTTTCAAAGCCTCACCAGTCGAGAGGCTTTTATATTTTAATAGCTCTTCCAGTAGAGAGGCTATTACCTTTCAAAGCCCCGCCAGTCGTGAGGCTTTTACATTTTCATAGCCCCACCAGTAGAGAGGCTATTACCTTTCAAAGCCCCGCCAATCGAGAGTCTTTTACATTTTCATACCCCCGCCAGTCGAGTGGCTATCACCTTTCAACAGCCCCGCCAGTCAAGAGGCTTTTTACATTCTCATAGCCCCACCAGTCGAGAGGATATTACCTTTCAAAGCCCCACCAGTCGAGAGGCTTTTTATATTCTCATAGCCCCTCCTGTCGAGAGGCTATTACCTTCTAGCTGTTCCACCAATCGAGAGGCCATTACCTCATCAGTTGATGACCTTAGTCTTCATAGACAATTGAGGATGACCATCACATAGTCTCTGTAGACAATCGGAGATAACAATCAACATCAGTCTCCATAGATAATTGGAGATGTCATCAAGTCTTTGTATGCAATCGAAGACATCATTCATCACATAGTCTCCGTAGACAATCCGAGATGACATTCAACATCCATCTCTATAGACAATTGGAGATGTCATTAAGTCTTCGCTGACAATCGAAGACATTATCATTCATCACAGTCTCCGTAGACACTTGGAAACAACAATAAACACCAGCCTCCATAGATAATTGGAGGTGTCATGCATCAATTCTCCGTAAACAATCGGAGACAACAATCAACACCAGCCTCCATAGACAATTGGAGGTTTCATACATCAATTCTCCATAAACAATCGGAGACAACAATCAACACCAGCCTCCATAGACAATTGGAGGTGTCATGCATTAATTCTTCATATACAATCGAAAATATCATCATTCAACATCAGTTTCCATAGACAATTGGAGATGTCATGCATTAAGTCTCCGTAGACAATTAAAGACATGTTTCATTCCTCAATATCAGTCTTTGCAGACAATGAAAGACACCCGTCATTCATCCTAAAGTCGTCATAGACAATCGGAGACATCATACATCTTTTGAACAAAAGGTACAATTCAGAACAACAATATTTTTTTTTCAAATCCCATATATCACACACTTGTGCAAATTTTGAGAACCAACTCAAATTTTTCCCATTTCCTTATTTCGAACTACATTGACCTAATTCTCGTGACACTCGAGATATGTAGGAAGCTCTATGCAGAGTTCGGTCATTACAACCCCACAATCATTCTTTCTCCCCAGCAAGTACACAATCTTTCATCCCTAGCATCTCACAACTCGATACTGGGCAATTTCAAAAGGAGTATCGAAAATGTGTGAATACTTCTGTTACCACATAACCCTCCTCTCAAAGATCATTTCATATGATCATTCGCCCCTAATGACAAGGAAAAAGACAATCTGCCAATTCTTTTGAACTACACCCGACCTGATCCTCATTAACTTGAGGTATGTAGGCAACTCTAAATTAGAGTTCGGTCGAATTTTTCTATAACAAAAAAAATTATTTTTGTCGAGAAAAATTGGCTACACATCAACGTTTTCGTTTGAAGACTTCTAAATCGTCCTCAAACGTAAAGGGGCAACTGTTGACACCCAATTTTTGCTCTTCGTTCCTAAAAGTAACGTCTTCAGGCTTCTTGATCATTAAAGGGCACAAAATATAATTTTCACATCTTTTTTATAATTGTTGACAAATTATTGATAATCATCCTAACTTTAGGATTTTTATCAATTTGTTGTCGTATTTTTACTTTTCAGAATTTATTAATAATCTTCCTTATGTTAGGATTTCTATGAATTCATTATCATTTTTTAATATTTTACAATCATCTGTACACGTACACGACATGACATCACATTTTTCTTATCATTTTTCAAATTAATTATATTGTTTAATATTTTATTTTTTTTAATTTAAAATCAATTTCTGCATTCTTTTTTACAGTCTGCAAATGCTAAGTCGGATCAATTAATTTTACACAGTATAATAATTCGATGTCTTGTCGCATTCGACAATGACCACACAATAATGTCTTGTCACATCCGACGGTGACTACACATAATGTCTTGTCACATCCGACAATGACTACAGATAATGTCTTTTCACATCTGACAATGACAACTCAATGACACTATCCTTTGGACAATAATTCTATCCATTGGTCAAAAGGATAAACATCTTTTGGTCAATATCCTAAGGACCAAAGGGTGTGCTATTAAGAAAAGTAGGGACACCTCTTTATCCATTGGATAATAAGGGGTGCCAATTTTCATTATAAATAGTGGAGGGTGGAAGAAAAATGACACACACATTTTTTACCACCCACACTTATTCATTTTTTCTCTCTACCTACACAGTTTCATACACCCACACGTATTATTTTCTCTCTCTCAAATACATACACAAAAAACACAAGAAAAAATCTTTCCTCATTTTTTATTTTTTCTCTCCCAAAAATACACAAATGTATATGCCCATTTTTTAATCACACACACATTATATTCTTCTTTCTTCTCTCTCTCAAGAATAATCAAATACACACATTTTTATTCTTCCTCTCTCTGAAAAAATCCACACATATTTTTCACCTCTTTCTCCTCTCCCTCAAACACAAAATTTGTTCATCTTTTTCTTTTCTCAAAAACACATACATATACTCAAAATAAATATTTGGCCGATGAAGAAATTCTCCATCGATTTTTGAGGCCTCCACAAATAAAAGACGGATATTACGTATATAAATATGTAGTAAGAAATTAAATATTTTGGGCAATGACAAAACTTTTATAACACCACGACAACACAAAAGGTTTTATGATTCGTGTCTTGGCAAGGCGATTTAGGACGGCCGATTAGTTGAGCAACCACTTCGTAGCCATGGCGAGTCTAAAACTTAATCCGACCCCACGTTATAACAAAATTTTATTTTTATATGTACATCTATATGTACATGTGTGCACATTATTTCACTTACTTTAATAATTATTTGTTCATTTTATTACTTTATCAAGCACTTACACATAATTCTCGAGCTTTATGTTTGTAGTTTATTTTCATTTGTATAATTGTACATAAAGATAAAAAATAGTGAAAAATTTACATTTTGGGTGCCGGGAGGAGATATTCTTTATTTACATAATTTCATCACTTTTAGGCAAAACTTAGGCCGTTAATATTTACATAAAAGAATCAAGTTAATCAAGTAATTCACGTATTGTGTAATCTTTTCTTCTCAAATAAATTTTACTTTTTCATAACTTAAATCAAATAAAAATATTACCTGTAAATACCTTTTCTTTTCATGACACATTAAAATACATTTCTTTTCGTACGTCATAAAATACTTTTCTTTTTAACATGTAATTTATACATTTTATACATATCTTTTTCATGTTTTTATTTATATAGTTAATATACATATACTTTTACATGGTTTTAAACATTTATATTTTTTTCAAAGAATTATTTTATATTTAATACACATACACTTTTATATTATTTTAAATATTTATACCTCCCCTCTCATTGATAAGTTTAGTCTAGCCGGGTATCACATTTGTGGATCCTGAAGGGTGCCTAACCCCTTCCCTTTGGGATAATTTGAACCCTTACCTAGAGTCTCAATAGGTTTTCGCAGACTAAAACATTAATCATACGTATTAACAAATAAATAGGTTTCCTTATTTTCCTTTAAAAATTAGGTGGCGACTCTGTACAAAATTTAATTCTTTTAGAGTCCAATAAGTCATGTTTTGGTTGACCTTGGCAAAAACAGGGCATGACAGCGTCATTGACCCAAACTCAAATTATTAAGAGTGACTATAAATAAACATAGTATCTCTGCTTTGTCATGCTTCTCAGATAAACCTTTTAAACCTTGGTATTTTCATGAGTTCCCCAGCTTGTCTGTTGACAAAACTTTCTGCATGCCTTATTCAGCTCACAATCATGTCTCTTTCATAGTCTGACTTTGTCTTGCTTTGTGCAATTGAAGAAGCTGGTAGCCATTTTTGAAATCTTTTCTCACTTTTTTTGATATGGACTTGACTCAAAGACAAGAGAAAAATGACAATGACTTTTATTTGGATCACTGACTCAAGAAAACAAAATAAAAATAAAGAGAAGAAAGAAAATACAATGAATGTCCCCGTTTGAAATAAAGAAATGAAAAATTTATCTAGAAATGACAGTCAACTCTAATCATTATGCCATGCATATCGGATTAAACTGCCTGATCCTTCCATCCAAAACCTTCTACCAATTGTTGTTGAGTTAATGACCTCGAAATTGAGTTGCTTCCTTAGGTCAATTGAATTTAATACTTCATTCGGTTAGTGGCGCCTTGAAAGGTTTTTGCCAAAAAGCCTCTCTCATTTTCTTTTACCCAGCTCACCATTGCCCTATGGTGTCCGTGAGGGTTTTTCACCAATGAGACTCTCTTATTTTCATTTGTATCAACTCACCGTCGTCTTACAGTGCCCGTGAGGGTTTTCACCGATAAGGCTCTCTCATTGTTATCTCTCTCAGCTTACCATCGTCTTACGGCGCCTGCGAGGGTTTTCACCGATAAGACTCTCTCATTTTTATTTCTCTCCTGATTCCTTATGCCAAGGAAGACAAGTAGTTACCAAAATGCGTCATCACATCCATTGTATGCTTAGTCTTAACATTCTCAAAGATTGATCTGAAGGTTTTTCTTTGGTTGTAACTTGGTTTTTGGATAGGGTTAGAAAGAAAAGATGGCATGGAGCCCAAACGACACTTAAAGTGGATGACTGTAAATTGTTTATTGGGTGGGACTTACAACTTTTGGAATCGACTCAAACAATGAGGATTACCTCACGCCCAGTTTCTTTTGACTAGGCAATTCTAAATTGTTTATTTGGTTGGACCAAGCCCAGAGTAAGGCAGCCTACGTATCCCCCCCGAAAAGAGGAGAATCAGGTCACGCGTAGTTCTGGCAACTTGTTCTTTTACTTGATTATGACTTCTTCTTTTCTCTTTTATTGACGTTTTTTTTCTCTTTGAAACTTTCTGACTCTATTTTTCTTGACACTCTTCTCTTTACTTTCTTTTTGGACATCTTTTCTTCTTTTTTTTCTTCTTTTTTTTTGAAAATTTTCTGACTCTATTGCTTTGCTCGTCACTTTTCTTTTGAGCTTTGCTAACTCTATCTTGATTCCAAAAGAGGGGTATGAAAGAAAATAACACTAAGGCTCAAATGGGGTAAACAAAGGATGACACAATGTTTGGATAGCAGAATAAATACCTTCGTCATATCAATCCTAGAAAATACTATTACCTAGCATGCAATGTGAAAGTGCACGATCAACATCACTTATGACATGTTTTACAACACTAACTTGCCCCGAGCATGTGTGTCACCTCTTTTCTATACCTGTCAAACATACAACTCTATATTTGTTGTACATCCCTCACATTGAATGACTCATGGTTTTGTGGAGTTGATTTTCAATCTGTGCCTCTTGATAGGATCAGCAGACACTGTTTGACCTAATTGAGCTATGTTTTTCAATTGATGACCAAGTTATTCATATGATTCTCAAAATAATTGCCTTAATTTTCAGAAAAGGCTTTAACTTGTCACCAAATATCTCAGTACTCTACTATTTTCTCAGATGTTTCTCCTAACTTTAGCCCTCTGATCCAATGTTTCATGGTTAAATTGGATTTTAAGATCTGGCTAAAGAGTTCGTAGGCATGTCATATCACTAGAATCAACATAAAGTGTACTGTATAAAGAAAACAAACAAACAACACATATTTAAAACATAAAGGGAATGAGATACTTCATTTAGTTGAAATAAAAGATAGAAGGGTTTGAACAGAAATGACAAAGGGACAAAACAAGATGGATCCCGAATTACAACCCTGAAATAATTCGAAAAATAGAAAAGAAAAGAAAACAAACTACCAGACCTCTTTCTAGTAGGGAGAGGGGGTGACTTCTCAATTGCTTAGCCTGACAACTTAGCCACTGGTTTGCATATGAGCATGACTAAAGCTTCCCTCACTGTCAATGTTCTGCACCATAATTAATCCATCTTCAATCATCTTTTCAATTTCTCTTTTCAAATCTCGACAATCTTTAATATTATGACCCTGAGAATTAGAATGATACGCACATCGTACATTAGGATCAAAATTTCTTGAACGCCAATTAAGAGTGCACCCAAGGAGAGGAGTGATCATGCCCCATTATACCAATCTCTGAAATAAATTGGCATACGACTCTCCAATTGGTGTGAAGCTATCTCTCGACTTCTGCCTCATTTCATCGTTTGTCTTGGATCGAAAATCAGGCTTAGAAGGGTGTTGGTATATTTGTGGAGTTATAGGACGACTCTGAGGAGTCGGTATGTTCCACTATGGGTAAGATGGGGGTTGAACATGTGTTTGTGCATTATATATTGGATATGGAGGTGGAGGATCAGAGTATAATGAATTTTGGGAGTGATTATGTGGATCTTGAGCATGAACTTGGGTTTGAGCCTGAGAGTGACGACAACTGGGTCTTCTTGACCGTGCTCGTCGTCCAACTACAATAGAAGATGCATATTCCTCATTTTTTCCCTCCAGGTTCCCTTAATTGATTGCAATATTGTCCCAAATGTTTCACGGATTCCTCATGCCCATCTTGCTCCTCAAATTTTGACATCTCAAAGATTGGAGGAAGGTTAGAACTTAAAGGCATGTCCCAGTCTTTGTATGAAACATCTTCTTTACCCGCAGGTCCTAGAGAATTTTTCATAGTACTTTCTGCACTCTTTATTTTTTCAACCATTTTCTCCGACTCTTCTGGCACACTGGACTTCTTGTTAAGAAATTTCGGTGGTCCAGTTAACTTTAAAGCAGGCTCAGGAGTATAACAATAATCACCAAGAGAATTGAATATAGGTTCAATAGCAGTATGAGGATGCACAACCGTTGGGCGAGCCAGTGTGAAAGTCCCAGTAGAGGATTGAGCAACAAGATCACAGACGACATGTGGTGTTGTGAATGTTGCAGGCTTATGCTGAGGATCTAGAGGAAAGGTGGTGGAAGTATTGAGAAGCTTTTGGCTTGGAATGAATTCTGATTCATGCTGCGGTGCATCAACAACAGTAGAAAACTGACTTTGAGATTTTGGTGGAAAACTCAAGGTATTTATAGGATCAATAAAGAGAAATGGAGGAGGAGGCAACCCACTGGCCCAAGCTCGATGCATTTCTGTCATTTTTTGTCTTAGCCTCCTAATTTCTTGCTTCAAACTCTCATTTTCCTGATTCTTTGTTTGATCCATGATGTCACTCTCTATATCTTTGTTGGACACAACTAACCCTTTGGATTTGGTGTGATGTGAAGGACCAGCCAAAATGCCACAAACCAACCATCTTAAACTGACTCAACAAAAACAACAAATATGTTAGAGTTCAACACTTTTTCAAAACCACTTTTTCCTTCTGATCACCGAACCCAAGAATGGCGCCTACGTATCTCACTCCCGAGAGAGGAGAATCAGGTGTGCGTAGTTTGTGAAGTCTTGCCAAAATGGCCAATTAATTCTTTTTCCTTTTTTTTTCTTTTTCTTGAAACTTTAAAAATAAAAGGAAATAACAAATTGTCAAAAGAATTGACGAATTTTTTTTTTTCATTTTTTAAGTTTAAACTCCCTATACAAAATAAAATCTATGATTACCAAAGAAAAATCTTTTTGGGTTTTCGATTTTGAATTTCATATGAAAATGAAATTTGAACCTATTAAAGGAAAAATCTTTTTTGTAGTTTTCTTTTAAAGATGTATATGAAACACCTACTCTAATAAACAGTGAAGAAAATTTTAATTTTTTTTAATTTTTCAAATAAGATCAACCAAAAATGAAACCTACGACTATTGAGGAAAATCTTTTTTTTTTGTATTTTTCTTTTCAAGACATGTATGAAACACCTACTCTAAATGAAGAGTGAAGAAAATCTTTTTAAATTTTTTAAATAAGATCCCCGAACCAATAATAGGCTGCCTACATATCTCACTCCCGAGAGAGGAGAATCAGGGGTGCGTAGTTCGTCCAGATTGGAAAATTAAGGATTAATTAACAAACTACACCAAACTTGAGAGACACGACCAAAGACTAACGATGAAAAATGTCAATAAAATCTTTTTTGGAGTTTTCAACTTGACACGTCAAATAAAAATGACACCAACAATTATGAAAGAAAAAATCTTTTTGGTATTTTCATTACATGAAATGTACAAATTTCTACCATTTTTTGCATTTTCTTTTATAAAAACTGCTAAAAAAATCTTTTTTGAAAATTTCGAATTATGAATTCATGCTAAAGGAGACAAAGTGAGAAATTTTTTTGATGTTTTGGTTTTTGAACAAATGAGTGCAGAAAATAAAGAAATCTTTTTGAATTTTCGAATTGTGAAAAACAAAAGCCATAAAGAGTTTTAAAACTACGAAACTCTTTTTTTTCTTTCCGACTCACTTTTCTTTTCTCCTTTTTTTCACTTTACTTCTAACACAAGTTTTCCCCAAATCAGTCTGTCAAATGACCATGTTACCCTTAGAAATGCAACATTTAGCACATAGGGATGCTTTAGAGGTGAGTCTCCTACAAAGGACCAAGTGGGCCCCGCTAAGTCTCAATATGATGCACAAAAGCATGACCTAAAGGCTGACCTACGTTGGGGTTCACTAACAAGGCTGTTTGGGGGAGCGTATGGTCGATAGTGGCTGCTTTGCTTTCCACCTACTCCATAACACCGACGGCTCCCCCCTAAAATAGGGGTGACTCAACTAGAGGTTGCGTACAACACGTGTACTATGGATTTGTTGCAGAAAAAATGACTCGGGTTATGCACATGATGCCAGATATAAAACGGTAACACATAAATAAAAACTGTAAACAAAGAGCACGAAAACGCACAACAATAACACAAACAATAATCACAAACAAAATGTCTATACACCTATAGTGCCAAACTAAGACGATACGACTCCAACAAATAACCAGAGATTCTGGGTTCGATCCCCAGCAGAGTCTCAGAGCTGTTACACCCCTTTTTTAACTCCAAAAAAGATATTTTTATGTTTTGAAAGGGTTTTATTATCAAAAGTGACAAAAGATTGAAATTTTTTTCGAAAAGGATTATTTATATTCAAAACTCAGAGTCGCCACTTGGCAAAAATAGGGTGTGCCAAGTCACCCTTGGATATCCTTTTTCAAAATGGTTGACTCTAAAACTGATCCGCGAGCAGAGATTCCGACTAAGGAATTTTGTTGATCGAGGGGAGGTGTTAGGCACCCCTTAGTCCCGCGGTTTGACCATGGTCTCTTGATGAATCATATCGGCTAATTTGACACTACGAATGTATAAACCACATAAAAAAAATAATCCATCAAACAAACGAAACAAAACAAGTCCAAAATATAGTGTCCAGGCCAATTATTACAACCCAAAGTAAAAATGTACTGAAAACTAAACCTATACTAATCCTAAACTATGCTCCAATGCTTTACCCGATGCCTCGGGCCTTGATCACAAGAATCCTTCGAGTACAAGAACCTCGGAGCATTCCCCGGTGAATAAGTACATAAGGCCTCGGGGCATTCCCCGATTAAATGAATACATTTAATGAAAAGTGATAAAAATGGAGAAAATCACTCAAAACACAAACATTTACACATTCGATGATTAGAATCCTATGAGTTGCCTACCCCAAAGCCTAGAATTTGCCTACTAGTTTCGTCCTGAAGCATGATACTATCAACGTTCAGCATCAACAATGAATCAAAATACTATAATATTCACTCTTATCGATTTTCAATTCCCACCCTCCAAATTCAACTCAAGTTTCCAACTCGACAATTCACAATTGCTACTTTCAACAATCTATAAACAGTATCAATGAAATCAAACGACGAATTAAAATCACCAAAACACTCATATCATATCATGCTTCACATAAATCAAACACATATAATGAAATAAAAGTGAGAAGAGATAGAATTGGACCTTCGATCACGCTTTTAAAATCAATGCATTATTCCAATTAAACCGGGAGAATGCACGTACGATAACCTCAACTCGACTCCCCAAATCAGGTATAGACCGGCTCAAATAAACCTGAAGTCCGAATCGAGCAGCATTCGCAAAAATACACGTGAATACCCCAAACAAAACTCGAGAAGAGAAAACCCCAAAACAGTATGTAATTTTCGGCGGGGCCCTGCAGAAATTAGCCTGAGAATGATCAAGATCAACCAGTTTCGGTGAAGAGGTCGCTAGAAAATTCAACCAAGTATGATCCTCCCTCAATTTCCTTCTATTCCCGTCCTCCTTCCCTATATCTCACTGATTTCCCTATTTTCTGCGTATACCCCTCAATCTTCGAGTTGCGTGTGAGTGATTCTTCTCCAGTGTGTTGTGTGTAATCCGGTGAGGGAGGCGTCGGTGTGGGTGTCGATCAGTGAAGAGTGTGTGTGTGCGCCTTTCTGTGTGCAATGTATTCAGTGAAAATGAAAAAAAAATGGTGAGAATGTTGCTATGTATGCCTATATATTCCATTCAAGAATGGACCTTCCCCAATAATCACGTGGTCCCCCTCCTTTATTTTTGGTTCCTTTTGTGAATTCCTTTCCTTTTTGTCCATTCTGTTATGGAAAAGGATAGGAAAACGTGAGTAGGTGAGGGGTGAAGAACACGTCGTAGGGTAGGGGGTAGGGGTAGGTAGGGTGAGGTAGTGAGGTGTACTCATTTGATAGGAAGGGTTGTTAATTTTGTTATTAAGAGAATATTGGGGATTAGATTTGTTAGGGGTTTGTTATTTTTGTCATTTAGTGAAAAAGAATTATAGAACGGGTGAGGATACGTGGTAAGGTGAGATAACAAAAATGAATAAAATAAAGCTTCGGGAGGGACAAAATTAGGTGTCTACATTAAATATATACTTTTATAGAAGATATATACACATATATACACACCATTCAATATATATGTACTACTTTAAATAAAACATATCCTACAATATATATATATATATAGTTATATACTAATTTATAAAATATATACACATGTATACGTTAAATATATACTACTTTAGAAGATATATACACATATATACGCACCATTCAATATATTATATATGTACTGCTTTAAACAAAACATATACTACAATATATATATATATATATATATATATATATATATATAGTTATATACTAATTTATAAAACATATACACATGTATACGCTAAATATATACGTCTATAGAAGATATATACACATATATACGCACCATTCAATATATATGTACTACTTTAAATAAAATATATACTGCAATATATATATAGTTATATATACATGTATACGTTAAATATATACGTCTATAGAAGATATATACACATATATATATACCATTCAATATATATGTACTACTTTAAATAAAACATAAACTACAATAAATATATACTACAAGTCTACAATATATATATATATATATATATATATATAGTTATGTACTAATTTATAAAACATATACACATGTATATGTTAAATATATACGTCTATAGAAGATATATACACATATATACGCACCATTCAATGTATATGTACTACTTTAAATATAAAATATACTACAATATATATACATTACAATATATATATATATAGTTATATACTAATTTATACAACATATACACATGTATACGTTAAATATACACGTCTATAGAAGATATATACACAAATGTACACACCATTCAATATATATGTACTACTTTAAGTAAAACATATACTACAATATATTTATATACTACAATATATATAGTTATATACTAATTTATGTAACATATACAAATTTATACATTGAATATATCCGTCTATAGAAGATATATACACATATATACTACAATATATATAGTTATATACTAATTTTATAAAACATATACACATGTATACATTAAATATACATGTCTATAGAAGATATATACACAAATATACACATCATTCAATATATATGTACTACTTTAAGTAAAACATATACTACAATATATATATATAGTTATATACTAATTTATAAAACAGATACACATGTATACATTAAAAAAATACGTCTATAGAAGATATATACACAAATATACACACCATTCAATATATATGTACAACTTTAAGTAAAACATATACTACAATATATATATATATACTACAATATATATATAGTTATATACTAATTTATATAACATATACACATGTATACATTAAATATATACGTCTATAGAAGACATATACACATATATACTACAATATATATAGTTATATACTAATTTATAAAGCATAAACACATGTATACATTAAATATACACGTCTATAGAAGATATATACACAAATATACGCACCATTCAATTCATTTGTACTACTTTAAGTAAAACATATATACACATGTATACGCTAAATATGTACTACTTTAAATAAAATATACTATAATATATATATACTACAATATATATATATATATTTATATATAGTTATATACTAATTTATAAAATATATACACATGTATACGCTAAATATATACGTCTATAGAAGATATATACACATATATACACACCATTCAATATATATGTACTACTTTAAATAAAATATACTACAATATATACACACACTATATGTATAGTTATATACTAATTTATAAAACATATACACACGTATACGTTAAATATATACTACTTTAGAAGCTATATACACACATATACGTACCATTCAATATATGTACTACTTTAAATAAAATATATTACAATATATATACACTACAATATATACACACACTATATATATAGTTATATACTAATTTATAAAACATATACACATGTATACGTTAAATATATACGTCTATAGAAGATATATACACATATATACGTACCATTCAATATATATGTACTACTTTAAATAAAATATACTACAATATATATATACTACAATATATAATTATCTATTATTTTATAAAACATATACATATGTATAAGTTAAATATATACGTCTATAGAAGATCTATATACACATATATAAATTAATAATACTTGATAGTAAATTAATAATATATTAAAAAATAAGTTATAATTAAATCCAATTAAAAGAAATAAAAAAAAATTAACCGGGCCGGGCCGGTTAATCGACGGGCCCTAACCAGACTTGGTTCGGGCCGGGTTAACCGAGCCCTAATCAATAAAAAACCTGGCCCGGTAACCTAAAGCCCCAGGGCTTACCGGGCCGATTTTTATAAGTGGGCCGGGTCAGTCCGGCCCGTTTGACAGGTTTAGATAGAATACTTGAAATTATGAGTTATGGGCATGTTATTTTGAAAACGTGCATCAACTATAATATTACTCAAATAAAAATAATAGTGTTTGTGGTACAATAATGAATCACCACTTAGCCTCTCTGCCAACCATAAATTTTGATGATCATTGATTTCTTAAAAGCATTCAGATTCGAGCTTAACCTCTACGTTAGTTCTGCATGTGTATATATTTGATTTTCCTTCGGAGATAGATTGAGATCTTAAGTTTTATAAGTTTAAATTTTAAGATCCTTATTGAACTTGATCTATTTATAAAGTTACGAGTTCATACTTGTTATTTGCTGTAATTTTAGTGCATTTTTTATTTGAATATAAATTTATGTTATGTGTCGAAAAGGCTAAGTTCAAATGAATTCGATGCCACTATATGTCTTCGACATTGTTTCCCACCTAATGTTTGATAGGGAAATTCTCGTTGATTGTCCTTCCATGCGCAACTATTTAGCAAATCATCTTTTTAAGGTTATAGATGTACTTTAACATTGTTTTTTTGCAAGTTATAGATGTACTTTTTCATAATTATAAAATTCAATTTTTAATTGCAAGTTGCAGTAGTTTTGATAAATTTTATTGATATTTTAATTTTTTTTTTTGATAGTGCTAATGTTTCTATTTCTCTTCTCTCCTAAATTAACGCGCAAGATAAAATGTGGGCAAAAAGATATCCTAAATTGATACTACACGTTATTAAAAGAAAAGAAATCAGATCTTCATTATCTCTTCCATTTACTTCATATCTTCATCTCTCCTTTTACTCCATCTCTCCTCATTTTACTCAGTTTCTCCTCTTTTTACTCCATCTCGCTTCCTTGAAAAATACACATTTAAGTGCAATCTCCACCATATGTTGTGAGTGGAGTGATTTTTATTTGTGGATTTTTTCGTCTGAATTTGTGTGATTAAATTGTATCTTCAAGTCCTAAATTTAATTCTACTCCGATATGTTGTTTATCGCCTTATTTATATAAAAAATAAGCTCTTGGTTTTGTAATCTCAAGTATTCTATTTTTTGAGTTTATATCTAAACTAATGTGTGCTGAGTTTCTTTCTTTTTTGATAACTAACAGTTTTATTAATCACCAAAGTATCAGAACAAAAGGATTCATAGCACAACTTAACACCGCTGGCGATCTCACAGTACAAAACTCACTTGTATTTAATTTCCCTTACTAGCTGCTTGTGATCACTGATCCTTGACTTGCTTATCATATAGCCTCAGATTCATCAGAATCCATATGGTGTAAATGAACTCAATGAACACCAATTTGAAAATTTGAGCACTCTTAGACTTGCCTCTGGAGTTGTTTCTAGTTGATTGCTCATTCATCTTCTTCTTTCATCCACCTAAGAAAGCATTGCAGACAAACATAGAGTAGTGGCATTCAAAGAATAGGTGATTCTCTGTTTCATCTTGAGTTTGACACATTGGAAATTTGGTATTGTTAGAGACATGAAGTTTGGATGATTGACTTATGAATGAAACATGTTAGTCATGATGGTCGTTACAGGTGAATGTTTGAGCAAGGCTGATGATAAAATCACTTGAAGAAAAAAGTTGAAAAGCAAGCAAACTCAGCATTTGTCACGTGTGATAAAGAAGTTGGAAAGAAGATAAACACAACACTTGAAGATTAAATTAATAAAGGAGTTCTATCCAAACAAGGAGATATAATAAAGGAGTTCTACCTAGACAAGGAGATAGACTACAACAAGGAGTGAAACTACCTGAGAGTCCTATTGAAGAAAGAAAGCACATCATAAGAATGACTCAATCAGGAGTTGGCTTAAATACAAGAGAGAGTTTCTAAAAGTTTCACTCACACACTGATAAGAAAAGCATCAATCAGCAAATCAGTTCACTAGCTTGAAGAAGAACCTGGTCCTTTACTTAGAGAGTCGTAGACTTTATGTAATATGTTAGTTCTTTGAGTTGTAATGATCTTAATTCTAGTCTCAGTGAAATATAAGCTGAGTTAGGAGTTGTGTCTTCAAGTTAGGGAACTCGAAGATTTGGGAACACTTATCTTGGGAAGATTTGTGTTATTGTAGAAATAGGAGTTAGAAGTTTAATTCCTAGTTTACAAGAGTCTTGTAATTTGTTGATTGTTGAGGCTCAAGAGTTTTAGTGAAGTTGGGGTTAAATCCTGTAGAGAAACAGGTTGTGGTTTTTTGCACCTTCTTGAGCTGGGTGTTTTCCACGTAAAAATACTGTCTTCATATTTATTCTACTAAAGTGAACCTTGTTAGCTTACATGTTCCACTGATAGGCAACTGATAGAGTAAAACATTAAAATCAGTAAGGTACACACTCTAACAAGTGGTATCAGAGCTAAGTTGTCTTAAATAAGATTAGCACCTAAGAAAAGATCACTATGATGAATTCTGCACCTCCTACTGGTCACAGTGAAGGTTAGTCAACTGCTAAACCTCCACTCTTTGATGGTTCTCACTTTATCTGGTGGAAAGCTAGGATGAAATTGTTCATTCAAGGGGAAGACTATGAATTATGGGATAGGATCACTGATGGTCCTACTATTTCGATGAAGCTGGTTGATGGTGAACAAGTCAAGAAGGTAAGAAGTGAATTTACTGCTGAAGACTTTGTAGCATTAAAGAAAAATGTTAAGTCTAAGAACATCTTAGTCTGTGGACTAGGACCAGCTGAGTACAATAGAGTATAAAACTGTACCACTGCTAAGCAAATCTGGGATGCCCCGGTCAATGCACATGAGGGTACTTCTGATACAAAAACAACTTGGATCGTATCACAAAGCAAGCCAAAACAGTCCACAAACAAAGGGAAACCCGAGAGCAACACAAACACAATTCTCGGTTCCAACAACAACAAGAAACAAGGTGAAAATGAATAACAACAACACGAGATAAACAACATTATGATAAGAAGAAAAATACTAGGATAACAACAATCCAACGTTACAAGATGAAAAGACTCAACAAGAACACACGGGTTCACTAGACATTCATCACAAACTAAGACATGAAATGTAAATATAGAAAGTGTGACATACACTATTACAAGGTTAAGAACCCAAAGATGTATTAAATCGAAGGACCCCTAAGACTTACAATAGTAACACCTCACCCTTATGAAGACACAAGATCAGAATCCACCTCTCAAGCACCAACGTTTCCAAGCAATACATATTCACAAGTGATTCCACACTTGCTCATGTCCTAGTTTCGATCTAGGGAGGCTTTCTCTCTCTCAAGAGAGGTTTTCTTACATAAACATTCAATAACTAATGAACTAAAACCCTATCATGTTATATTTATAGACTTATTACAATAAGAGGTAAAAAGGACAAAAAGAGCCCTTTAATGAAAAGGCCACATATAGGCGCCTATGGAGTGTGTTTTGGGGTGGCCTTGTACACACCAAGGCCCTTCTTCACACTTAAACGAAACTAAAGACACAACAAAATGAAACTAAGAGATCAAAATTTGGGCTTAAAATATGTTACATGAATAGTAAAAGTGTTGATGTGGCAGCATACTATTGGTCATGGTTTTTGCGCCATTTTATTCACCAATTTGAAGTCTTGATCACTTTAAAATTTGAAATTAGTGGGAATTGGTTAAGGAGGGAAATATAAGTCTTGGAATCCCTTTTCAAATTTCAAAAAGGAAGACTTGACTTTCTTTGTACTTTTCCTTAAAACAAGGGTCCTTAAATCATGAAAAAGTGGTTGAAAAGTTATTGTCAATTCAAGAGTGATGTGAACAAGACCTTTCAATAACAAATACTACAACTTGTCTTTCTTCTTTTGTAGATCTAAAGTTAACTTTTCTTATTTTAACAAAAGATGAATGGGTGAAGAATCAACAAGAACACAACAACTTCCAAGAACACCAACAACACAACTAACATCCTACTCTAAATTCCACAACAACAAAGTTAACCATACGGCTAAGGCTTCAACAATTTCACAAAAGGTTCTTAAGCCACCAATACTTAACAACAACACAAGGAAAAGCTTTGAACTACAATAGCAACACACGTCCAAGGTGAAAACCACAACATAATGTTCAACAATAATTCGGTCAAGGCTTAAGTTCATGTCAACAACATCAACAAATATAAACTCAAATCAAGATCGACTCACAGTGTTAGTGAAGAACAAAACTAACACTACAAACACACAAGACAAGTAAAAGACTCCTAGACCTAGGCTCAAGAACGAATCTCGGCCAAGAACACCACAAGGACACAATTTCGGCCAAGAAAACAACAATGGATAGATTGCTATTTTTTGGAACTTTTAGTTTTTTAAACATTTTTTTTATTTTCTAACAAGCAAGCCCAAGATTGATCTTGTAGGAAGAAGATCAAGCCATGCTCTGATACCAAATGATACAAAAACAACTTGGATCATATCACAAAGCAAGACAAAACAGTCCACAAACAAAGTGAAACCCGAGAGCAACATAAACACAATTCTCGGCTCCAACAACAACAAGAAACAAGGTAAAAATGAATAACAACAACAAGAGATAAACAATATTATGATAAGAAGAACAACACTAGGATAACAACAATCCAACGTTACAAGATGACAAGACTCAACAAGAACACATGGGTTCACTAGACATCACAAACTAAGACATGAAATTTAAAGATAGAAAGTGTGGCATACACTATTACAAGGTTAAGAACCCAAAGATTTATTAAATCTAAGGACTCCTAAGACTTACAATAGTAACACTGCTCCCTTATGAAGACACAAGATCAAAATCCACCTCTCAAGCACCAATGTTTCCAAGCAATACATATTCACAAGTGATTCCACACTTGCTCATGTCCTAGTTTCGGCCTAGGAAGGCTCTCTCTCTCAAGAGAGGTGTTATTTGAGTTCTTACATAAACATTCAATAACTAATGAACTAAAACTCTATCATGTTCTATTTATAGACTTATTACAATAAGAGGTAGAAAGACAAAAAGAGACTTTTAATGAAAAGGACATAAAAATAGACGCCCATGGAGTGTGTTTTGGGGTGGCCTTGTGTACACCAAGGCCCTTCTTCACACTTCAATTTGCACACTCCCTCGGTTGAATTCAAAATACTCAAAAATGTCCATCGTCATGATCATGCCCATATCAACTTCTCAAGTAAGAAAATTTAGAATTGCTCTTCTTTGTATTGAATAGGAAGCTTTTAAGATGAAGGAGAATGAATCCTTGCATAAAATGATGAAAAGGCTCACTGCCTTGAAAAATGAGTTAACTTCCTTGAAAAAATTCATCTCTGTTGAGGAACAAGTTGAAAAGGCATTGAGGGTACTGCCTAAATCAAAATAAAATGTCAAAGTGACTACTATTAGGGAGGCACATGATCTCACACATATGTCACTGGATGAATTAGTAGGGAATCTGGGGACTTATGAAATGGAAATTGATGGAATAAAAGAACAACCAGCCCCTGAGAAAATCTTGTCTTTGAAGGCTTTAGGCAGTGATAATAAAATTGAACTTGACAAGGAACAAGTTGCCTTCATAAGTAAGAACTTCAAAAAATTCTTTAAAAAGAAAAAGAAAACAAGTAGCAAGAAACGTTCCAATGACAATCCAAATGGATGTTACAAGTGTGGTAAGACTGATCATCAGATCAGGGATTGTCCTGTCTGGGAAATAGAATGGAGAAAGGAAAGGGTTGAAAGAGAATTAAAAGGAAAAATCAAAAGAAGGGAGAAAGAGGGATATACTATGGTAGCCGCTTGGGGATTTGATTCAGATAATGATGAAATTGATGAAACATCATTGATGGCTATTGGAGATTTAGACTTAGAGGAAGATGATGATACTTTTGAGGTAAGTATACTTGATCTTAAAGAAAAATTACATTTATTTTCTAAAACAAAACTTGTTTCCTTGATGAGTGCACTAATTGATGATTTCCAAGAATTAATTTCTGATAGGGATGAATTGTTCAATAGTCTTGCAAGTCTCAAATTTGACTTCATTGATCTAGAAGCTTGCAAGAACATTGTTGAAGAAGAAAACTGCACTCTCAAGAAACAGGTTGCTCAACTTGATTCTTCAAATAATAATCTTAAGTCTAAAGTCCTAAAATTGATACTCACTGAAAAGGGAAAAAGATCAAGAGTAAAGAACAAAAAATGTTGAACTTGAATTAGTCAAGTACAAACATGAGTGTAATAATGCAACATACATGGTGAATAAACTGAGTCAAGAAGTATCTATACTGAAACTTGATCTTAAAAAGGCAAACAGGCGGACAAATTCTTCAAGAATTGTTCATAAGTTGAGTGAAAGGAATCACAGTGAAAAAGCAGAAGTCTTGATGATCCTCAAGACTTGTGCTATATCTGTGGTGATCTTGGACATACAACCACTGAATGTCCTGTTGCTTCCAAAAGCAGATCTAGAAGTCTAAATCTGGCAAAAAAATTCTCACAGACCAAGAAAAAGAAAACTGATACTGGTCAGAGAAATAGGTCACGTTACCTATTACCTGCATGGACTAAAAGAAATTTAATTCATCCATTTATAAATAAAATAGGACCCAAGCTTGCCTGGGTTCCTAAATCTAATCATTGATTTCTTGCAGGAGAAGGTGAAAGAAAGCAAAAAGCATTAGTACCTGGATAGTGCTTACTCAAGACACATGACTGGTGATAAGAAAAAGTTCCTTTCACTCTCCAAAATAAATGGAGGAGGATTTTCTTTTGGTGATGGCAAAAAGGGAATCATTACTAAAGTTGAAAAAATTGACACATCTGAATCAAGAGCATTGGAAGATGTCTACTTTGTGGAGGGATTGAAGCACAACCTTCTTAGCATATCACAACTGTGTGATAAAGGTAACAAAGTTGTTTTTACTTCTGTAGGAGTCAAAGTCAAGAGGATGGACACCAAGGAGATTGTGCTCCTTGCAAGGAGATATAGGAATGTGTACAAAGCTGACATAATGGCAATTCCAGGAACAGAGTTGACATGCCTAAGTGCTATGGAAAATGATCCCTTTCTCTGGCATAGGAAACTTGGACATGCAAGTCTAAAATAACTAAATATACTTTCTTCCAAAGATATGGTATTGGGTTTGTCCAAAACCAAGTTTATGGAAGAAAAGGTATGTAGTGCTTGTGTAAGGGGGAAGTAGGTAAAATCTTCTTTTAAATCAAAGAACCATGTCAGCACAACCAAGTTCCTTGACCTGATCAATATGGATCTGTGTAGACCTATGAGACTTCAAAGTAGAGGTGGAAAAAGGTATGTTTTTGTGATTGTTGATAATTATTCCAGATTTACCTGGACATTGTTTCTAGCTTCCAAAGAAGATGCCTTTGATGTCTTTACTATATTCATCAAGAAAATTGAAAAGAAATAAGTCACTTCTCTAATTTCCATAAGATCTAACCATGGTACAGAATTTGAAAATGTCAAGTTTTTAGAATTCTGTTCCTCAAATGGTATAGATCACAATTTCTCTGCTCCCAGAACACCTCAACAGAATAGAGTAGTAGAAAGGGAAAATAGGACCTTGTAAGATATGGATAGAACAATGATACTTGCAGGAAATCTTGCTGAAAATATTTGGGCTGAGGCAATTAGTACTGCAACATATATCATAAATAGATGCATGATCAGACCTATTCTAAAGAAGACTCCCTATGAATTGCTAAAAGGAAGAAAGCCAAACATTTCTCATTTTAGAACTTTTGGTTGTAAATGTTTCATTCATAATAAAGGAAAGGATCAATTGAAAAAATTTGATGCTAAAAGTGATAAGGTAATCTTCTTAGGTTATTCACATTATAGTAAGGCATATAGGGTTCTAAACAACATAACAAATTGTGTTGAAGAAAGTGTGCATGTAGTTTTTGATGAATCTTGTGCTAAGACTAACCTGCAGGAAGGGAGTGATTATGAGGAAAGGTTACACAACCTGGTCCATCAACTGGAGTTACCAAATATAGAGTCACCTCGACAGAAGGAACTGATTTTGGAGGCACACTGACAGGGGGGAACTGATCCACCAACTACCCTAGCGCAGAACAATTACAGTTATCCTAGTAGCTCACTAGGATTGGTACTAAGAGTTTACAAGTATCAAGGATCACATCCTATTGAGAATGTACTCACTGATCTCACATCTGGGATTACCATAAGGTCTGGGTTGAGAAGAATGTGTGCTTTCAAAGCTTTTTTTTCAAAAATTAAGCAAAAGAAGGTAACTGAAGCACTGCTTGATGCTGATTGGATCATAGCCATGCAAGAAGAGTTAAATCAATTTTAAAGAAGCAAAGTGCGGAACCTAGTTCCTCTTCCAAAATACAGAATAGTAATTGGAACTAAGTGAGTGTATATAAATAAAGTTGATGAACATGGAATAGTTACAAGGAACAAGGCAAGATTGGTGGTTCAAGGATATAATCAAGAAGAAGGCATAGACTTTGATAAGACTTTTTCTCCTATTGCTAGAATTGAAGCAATAAGGCTTCTTGTAGCTTTTGCAGCTTATATGGAGTTCATTCTCTATCAAATGGATGTTAAGAGTGTTTTTTATATGGAATTCTGAAGGAAGAGGTGTATGTCAAACAACCACCAAGTTTTGAAAGTAAGAAGTTTCCTGATCATGTGTATAGGCTTGATAAGGCTTTGTATGGACTTAAACAAGATCCAAGAGCTTGGTATTAAAGATTGTCAAAATTTCTTCTGGAGCATGGTCATACTAGAGGTAAAATTGACAACACTCTCTTCTTAAAAACTAATGGAAAATATTTGTTGGTTGTGCAGGTGTACGTTGGTGACATTATTTTTGGCTCTCCATAAACATGAACATGACACATGACTTTGCCAAACTCATGAGTTGCGAATTTGAGATGAGTATGATGGGGGAGATAAATTACTTCTTAGGATTGCAAATTTAAAAAACAGCATCTGGAACCATGATCTATCAATAGAAGTTTGTCAAGGAACTTCTCAAAAGATTTTCCATAGAAGAAGCAAAAGAGATCAGCACTCCAATAGCAACTGCCACAAAACTTGATTTGGAAAAAACAAGTCCTAATATGGTGCAAAAGCTATACAGAGGGATGATAGAATTATTATTGTATCTCAGAAAAAGCAAACCTGATATTATGTTCAGTGTAGGACTATGTGCAAGGTTTCAAGAAAATCCTAAAGGATTTCATTTAAAATCTGTGAAGAGAATCTTTGGATATCTCAAAGGAACTAGTGATCTTGGCCTATGGTATAAAAAATGTAGTGATTTTAACTTGGTGGGATACTTTGATGCTGACTATGTAGGATATTTGGTGGACAGGCATGGCACACTTACTTGGATCATGTTTAATTACCTGGTCCACTAAGAAACAAAACTCAGTAGCTCTGTCTACTGCTGAGGCTGAGTATGTTGCTGCTCGATCTTGTTGTGCTCAGTTGCTATGGATTAAACAACAACTTATGGATTTTGGTGTAGATGCTGGATGTATTCCTATTTTCTATGACAATACAAGTGTCATTAATATAGCTAAGAATCCTGTTCAACATAAAAGAACTAAACATATTGATATTAGACATCACTTTCTTAGAGATAATGTTGAAAAAAGGTTTTATATCAATCATGTTCTGTACTACTGAAGACCAAATTGTTTATATATTCACTAAAGAATTAGGCAAGGAACACTTTGAAAAAAAATAGGTTAGCCTTGGGGATGATTAAGATTGCATAAATCTCCCCCAATGATTGACTAGAAAAGTTGATGTTCTCTTGAATTATTGTTGATTAATCCAGTCTTGCACATTTAGTTGTGTGTCTTAATTCCAAAATGTTGAGTGATCTAACCTTTATTTATTTAATTTTTACACTGTTGTTGGAATACTTAAAGCAATTTTGTTCAGAATTTTCAGGAGTTCAGGTATGATTATCAACTTATCTTAAAATTGACTAAGGAGAAATAAGTTTACCTTCTTGGTTCTTTGTGTTTCTCTTAACCGCCAAATACCAAGAGTACAACAATTTCAAAAATCTTCCACCACAATTCCATCACCAATGAAACTCTTCATCATTATCCTGGCACCCATTAAATCCCTCTCCTTTACATTTCAACTTCTAATTCTCTTCTTATAGCCGTTTCTTTTTCTCTCACCTCACTCACCATCTCACAACCAAAAACAAATTATTATTTCTTCCTTACCATGGCATCCTCATCATCTGGCCCATCTTCCAACTCTATTACCTCTCCTTCTACAATAATTGTTCTTTATCCCACTGCTGATATACCACCTCCCATTTCACCTACAATTCTAATTAAACTATCTGATTTTGCAGCCTTCAAAAATTTCAAAAACTTTTTTGCTCAATTTTCTTCAAATCCTTCGTCCTCTTCTAAGTCCTCACCACCAGCTCCGATTCCTCTCCAAATTATCGACTCTGGTGATGTTCTTATTGCTAACTTGATCCCACGAAAGTCAAGATCTAAATAAAAAAGAAAACTCCCACCATTGTTGTTGAGGACCATGATCTTGTTGAACCTTCCCCTATTGTACTCACTCCTAGAACTCCTCACACTCATGGGAAAAAATAATGGCAAGAAGCTTCTTTGGCTGAAGCCCTTCAAGTAAGCAAGAGGAAATGTGTTGCCATATCTGCTGCTGCTCCTCCTCCTTCCTCCTCTCCAGATATACTGCTTCACTCAGTGCATAAAGTAAAGATGGTGAAACACATAATTCCAAAACCCTCTACTTTTCGTACACCTTCATCTCAGCCAAAGACCACCCCTGCCTCAAAATCTTCCTTATCTTCTAAACCCACTCCAAAGAAATCATCCACCCGTTCAAAGAAACAAGTTACCAAACATTTTCCCTCTAATTCTTCTATGTCTGACTCACCTCCTGATAATCCTTCTGAGTTAGATTTAGATTTTGAACTTCATGAATCCTCTGCCAATCAGGACTCTCCTGCAAACCACTACCTGTATTTTCAAAAGCGTAAGCTGGCTAGATGACGTTTTGTTAGTGGATTTGGGGGTGCTGATATGAATGTGTTGTTAACCAAATTAGAGGTCCAAGGGTGGTCACACTTATTTCTTTAAGGTGACTTACAAAGAAAGTTTGCCAAATCTGAGGTCTATGAGTTCTATACAAATGGGGTTGCTATTGGTGAGATGTTTTCTACTACTGTTCGAGAAATCACCATAAACCTCTATACTGTTGATATTGCTAGGATTCTACATATTTGTCCAGGGGGTTGGGGTTACTATGTCAAGGTCACTTGGACTCTTTTTGACAATGTTGCATCTGCCCTTGACATATCTCGTAAGTTTTCTGGCAAACCTCACCTGGTAAATTATGGTAGGGTTCTCAAGAAAGAGATGTCTCCACTTCATCAACTCTACTTTGATGTAGTTCACAAGATGCTCACCCCTAGGAAGGAATGAAGGACTGTAGCAAACTTTCTTGATCTTACTCTTATGGATTTGCTGGATACTGAGGTGAAAATTGATCGGCCTAGGATTATTCTAAAGCACATGCAAAGGGTACTCCTCAAAGAAGTGAATGGTCATGCTCTTCTTTATGAATAGTGGCTCACCCTTATATTTAAAGAATTTAGAGTGCCTATCCAAGTGTGGTCTATGCAGACCACCAAAGATGTTATAGGGACTATGAACCATGTGGAGCTACCTATTTCTAGAGAAGTGTTGACAATCCTATGCAGCATTTAAGGAATACTTTCAATGCCAAAACTGCTGAATTAGAAGTCGTGCAGGCTGAAAATATGCAACTTCGTGCTCAGATTACTTCCCTTCAACTTTCCCTTGAGAGTGAAAGATCTTCTAATGTTGAAATCGTGCAAAAATTGACTGCTCTCATTCCTTCTGCCTCTTCTTCCTCAACTTATCTCACTTCTTAGCTCCTTAGTAGTACTTTTTGTTGCGTGGCTTGCCTGTTTATCTTATTAGTTTTTTTATATTAGTTGAAGTTAGATTGCTCTTGGATGTTCTAAACTTCATTGCTACTTGTATTTTGCTCCTGTTTAATTTAATGAATGATGGTACTTTACTGCAACTTTTGAATTTTTTAGTGATAGCTCCGGTGGCCATGGATTATTAATGTAATGCCCCAAAATCTAATTCCCAGGATGCCACATAGTGCTCCAAACTACTAGTAGTCTTGAGCTAACCCTGGTTGCCTTCAACTAATCTGAATCTCAAAATAGGGGAATATATATATATGCAAGATAATACAAAATGCAGAAATCTATTGAAAATAACTGGGTATGTTTGGAAAATACTAATCTCAGATGTCTTGGTAAAACAATACTGAAATAAAATCTGAATACTAAATCTGGTAGTCTGACAAGCCTCTACTGACTAGATCTAGTGGAGTCACTAGGACAGGCCCTAGCTGACTCAGACTGCCTGAAATAAATACTAAATCTTCTACTCATAAACTGGAAATCTGAATAGCTATGTCCCCGAACTATGACGACTCACCAACTGCGGAGATGTAGATGGGATGCTCGAAAATTACTCACGCTGCTGAGACTGAGCACCTGAACCTACATTATGAGACAATATAACACATAGACATATATGTGGATCAGTACTTTGGGAATGTACTGAGCATATGGGGTGAATGCAATAAGTAAACAACATCATTACAATTTATAAAATCATGCATGCTAAACGTAAATGACTCACATAGGCTTGAGTAATCTGAAATCTGAAGATCATAAACCATGAATAGTAATGCATATAAAGCAAATCTTGTGAGTCATAACACTTAGTTCTGAAATCTGTATTCTGTTCTTATTCACAAATCATATTGGCTGAGTAAAATCTGTAAATTTGTATCTGAAGGGTTTTAGGGGAAATACTTTAAAAGCTTTCTGTAAGGTAAATACTTTATCTTTTATCTCAAGGAAAAATATTTTAAGAACTATTCTGAAAGTCTTTACTCTTAGGGAGGTTCTTCTAACCGACATAAACCATGTGAGCATTCATGGAGTCCAACGTTATTGTCCCCCTAAGGAGTAATCCTCATATTGGGGAGAGGAGTCATATTCTTGCCAAAGAGTATAACCTATCTGAGTGATCACATATCTATCATCCATATAGAAGTGGGAACAATCTAAATTCTACGTTGGCACGTACTTCTGGAGTATGAAATTGTAGTAACGTACTCATCTCGGTGCTAAATACTACTCCCATTAAATCTGTACGCTCATTCTGATGAAAATCCACTTTTAAAAATAGAATAATGGTTTATAAAGAAACCAACTGTATATCTGTAAAGCTAAATCTATAATCTGAATCTGTAAAGTAGATTTAATATTTATTCTGAGACCAAAAAGGTCAAATCTTTATCTATAATTTGAGAGAAATCTAGTCATAGAGTGCTCATAGCACAACAAATCTCGAAATAGCAATCTGTAATAGGTCTTAATGACCCATATATTAAACTCATGTCAAAGCATCAAAATATTCAAGCTTGATAGTGTAAATATTGATAAATCAACTCAAAATCTAGAAATTTCTGCAATATGCATGAAAATATGAACATAAACATGCAAATCAACTTCTAAATTACTTGAAAATCTCATAAGCTTGTAAATAACGACAATGGGTATAAACCCTAACTTCAATTTCATGGAAAATCACATAAAATTCAGTAAATTTGTGATTAAAATAAGTTTTGGGCACAAGGACGAAAGGATTGTTCTTGTTCATAACCCCACATACCTTAATTGATGATCTTAGATGAAAAACTCGAATCTTGGACCCCTATTGATGTTTTGGAGATGAGTTCTTAGAGGTCTTGAATTGGGGATCCTTAATCTTGAGTTTCCTTGGAGAATTAATGGAGAAATTGGGTTTCTTGGAGAAGGAGCTTTGATGATCTAGGGTTTTCTTTTGAGAGAAAGTGGATGAAATAAGCATAGAATGCTTTGGAATATGTTAAATCTTGTGTTTTGGACGGATTGGAGGCTTGGGAATTAACCAAAATGCCCCCTATAAACTTTTAAACGGAACTGAAAAATGAAATATTTTTTAAACTGGGTGTCCACCGCGATGTGCCACTATCACGGTGGCTCACTGAAAAGTGGACGAATGGGAATTGGACTATCACCGCGATGCACCACAATCACGGTGCCCTTTAGTTTTCTATTTTGGCCACTGGCGCGATGCGCTAGTATCGCGAAGTGCCACTGGAATGGGACAATTGGAAATTTGGACCTCTCCGTGATGTGCCAATATCATGGAGGTCCACTAAAAATTGACAATTGTCATTTAAATCCTCTCTGCGATGCGCTAATGACCGTAATAACGGTGTTTTACGACTGGAACTTAAAATAGCCATAACTTCTTACTCAATTATCATATTTAGGCTAATCTTATACCGTTGGAAAGCTAATTCAATTTCCTAAACACTGAAGGGTCTAAAATTGGAAAATTTTACATGTATGAAAAGTCATTATCTCTTGAATCAAACTCTAAACATTTCCAACACTAAGTTGAACTAGGAAAAGTATGGGGTGTTACAATTAAACATCTTTTACTTAACTGAGTGATTGCTTTTCGATGATGTCAAAAGAGGGAAGAATAGATTGTGCAATGTTTATAACTCAAATAACTAACCTTTTTCATTCTAGTATCCTTGTGTTTAATTCTTTATTAAGTATGTCAGAAAGCTATGGTGTTGTGATGCTATGAAACATGTGCTGGTTTGTCATCATCAAAAAGGGTAAATTTGTTAGAGAAATGAAGTTTTTATGATTGACTTATGAATGAAACATGTTAATCATGATGGTCCTTACAGGTGAATGTTTAAGCAAGGCTGATGATAAAATCACTTGAAGACAAAAGTTGAAAAACAAGCAACTCCAGTACCCATATTGGAGTTCGACTAATCCGGATTAGTGCTGCGTAGGGCCCCATTCGGGGGGAAGCACTCCCTAGAAGGATTTTCCATACCCAGGCTCGAACTCGAGACCTTTGGTTAAGAGAGGAGAAACTCTAACCGCTGCACCACATCTTTTGGTGGTACAATTTTTTTATAGTTGTTAAGGGTATTCCTAGGTACTTAAAAGGGGAGTGTTCCTTTTGTCGGAGTTTCTTAGTTAAATTATTATCAACTATCTATTGAAACACGTCTTGATTAATATTTTATGGTGTACATATTATATTCTTTTTTTTCTTTCCTTTTTTGTTAAAAGTTGTACAAAGTGGCATGCACTTCACATGGACAAATAATTTTGTTGGAGTTCATGAAGTTTTGGTGATTAAAAAAATAACTGAAAAAGATTAGTTAAAGTGGTTCAGTGAAGTCCGGGCAAATGAAGGATAGTCCGCAAAGAGATTTTATGCTTCAAATCTTAACATGTTTATTTAACATGAGTTTATTTATGTACGTCAAGTAATCAATCATTTAAAATCTAATGCTTCAAATCATTACTTGTTTTCCCTGTTTTCTTTTTTTTCTTTCTCTGTGAAATTTTCAATATTTTTTTCTAAAAAATATACTTCTGCTGAAATTCTTATATTCATTGTTTTGATTTTGTTGTTTTTTGAATGTTAGTTGACAACTTAATTTCTCAGACAATAACAATCGTTGGTCTACTTTTCACAAATATTGAAAAAATTAAGTTCATAAATCGGTCGTTTCTAAGTAATATGGTAAAAATAAATTATCTGTTATATTATTAAAATAAATATAAAAATAAATTAAAGAGTATTTTAAAGAGTATGAAGAAGAACAAAAAATGCAACACACATTAGAATCAAGTGTCGTTTCTAATGAAAAAATGGAGAGGGACAAACATTTGTGACCAAATGAAGATGTATGAGAATTTTGTTAAAATATTAAACTTTATAAGTAAATTATTTTTTATTATGAACTTGAAGAGATATAGAAGTAAATGAAGATTATTAAGAGTAGGAGTTATGAATATGAGGAATGTGGAGTCAAAGATTAATGAATATTATTAAAATAAAAATTATGAAAATGAAGAAGTGTGAGTTATAGAGATGACCTTTTAAATACTCCTAATATAATTAAGAAAAACAAAAAGTACTTTAAGCAAAATTATTGTATTATAAATTATTATCTAGGAGTTATGAAATTGAATGAGGATTATTAAAAGTAGGAGTTATGAATATGAGGAATGTGGAGTCATAGATTAGTGAATAGTATTAAAATAAAAGTTATGAAAATAAAGTGGTGTGAGTTATGGAGATGTCATTTTAAATACTTCTAATATAATTAAGAAGAACAAATTGAAAACATTGTTAGGAAAAACCCAAAGTAAATTAAGAAAAATAAATTGAAAGCATTGTTTGGAAAATCCCAAAAATAAGTCAAACAATGTAATATGATAAAGTACAAATAGGATAATATAATATAGTACTAAGGCAATTATGATCGAAAGCACATAAACAAAGTTATTTTTTCACCTTGTAAATATATTTCCTTTGTTTCAATTTGTTTGTCTTACATTTTTTTTTTTCAATTAGTTTGAATTTTTTTGGGCCAAACACATCGACAACCCTTTTAAGTTGGCATCAACTTTCATGTAGGCACCTTAACTAAGCACTATTCATTTAGAGACCTCAAGTAGACTCTTGAAATAGGCACGTAAGCAACCTAAAAAACTGGGTTTCAGTTTATTTATTTTCTTTTGTAAAAATATAAGTTTCACGGTAATGTCTCACTATCACAATTTAATTCTCCTTCTCGCAATGCTAATTATTAGAATGAGAGCTTAAATATGAGAACTTTAATATTTGTGGATCTTATGCAACATAGATAAATATTAAATGAGCGTCAACATAACTAATGAATACTGCAAAAAGTTCATTCAAAATTTTGAATTTCATGCATGATTATAACACATATGATCCGTAAATTGCATACTTATTTTCATTGATTAATATTTGATCTATGTGAACAAGAATTTCATTATTTAGTATACCAAAATTCAATTTCAAATAAAATTGATTAACAAAAATTATAAAAGGAATAATAAAATAAACAACTAATGACACGCTTTTCAAAAATTATTTTGATTAATATTTTATGGTGTACGTATTATATTTTCTTTTTTTGGTTAAAAGTTGTACAAAGTGGCATACTCTTCACATGGACAAATAATTTCACCATGACAAAACTGAATAAATTGTTAAGTTAAAAGTTATGAGTTATGTTTGGGTAAAAATTACAAGTTATTGTAAAAGAAATTAGTTCTCAGACGTGATTCTATATTGAATTTGGATAAAATTTGTGATGTCAATTATCTCCATCGGAGATCCTTCTACTAATTCAAATAAGATTTGAAGAACAAAATAAGAAAAAAAAGGTAGTCCGGTGCACTAAAACTTCCATTATGCTCAGGGTTCAGGGAAGAACAAAAGAAGAAAGATGATGATAAATGAAGAAGGAGAAGGTTGAGAAAATATGCAATACAGGAAAAATAAAAAAAATATATCAAATTGATGGGTAAGAAGGGAGAACTTAGAGTTTCAAAGGAATTAACTAGAAATATTCAAAAAAAAATAAAAAAATCAACTCATATAGACATTACATATATCATGTGGACAAAATTTTACTGACAAAAAAAGTTGTCAGCCTACCACACATCTAGAAGTAATTGTATACAATTACTTGATTTCAATGTCGAGGTATGCTTTTGTTGGAGTTCATGAAGTTTTAGTGATAGACAAAATAACTGAAAAAAATTAATTGAAGTGGTTCACTGAAGTCCGGGCGAATCAAGGGTAGTCCGCAAAGAAATCACTAATCTATATCTATAATATATTAAAAGTGTGAAGACCCTTAGAAAAGTAATTTAAATTTTTATCCTTCGTTAAAAGACGTCACTTTAGACAAAATCATTTTTTCCCTTTTTTCTATAATTGAATTTCTCAAAATAAATATATTAAATTTTACCTGCAATTAAATATTTATCAAATTTGTGTCCTACTTGATTTGTTTTACCAAAAAAAAACTTCTAACTTTTTTCCTTGCTTATTAAATTTTTCTACAATGTTTCCACGGATAACATACAATTTCTCAATTTTATCATGGAAAAAGAAAAGTCACGTTTCCCTACCTTTTTCGTATAGAAGTCACTACCAAAAGTTTACTCAAAATAAAATTAGATGAACTATATATGGTTCATCTCCTGCGTTGGTATTTCTGTTCATGAACCCCCATTCTAACGAGTATTCCGATTCATGGCCGTGTTCCAGGTACTATACTTTTCCTATGATTATTTTCTTCTTTTGATTGACATTCCTTTCAAATTTAAGACTTTAGAATTGTTCTTTTGTGATTTGAGGAAGAGTGATAGCCCAAGTGAGGTACAGAGTTGTATAGAAGCTTTAAATTTTATAAAATTTAAAAACTAAACTCCAATCTAAAACAAATAAAAATATGTTGTTATATATTGTCTTTCAATAGGTACTAAGTTGGCTTATTATCTTTCTTCATGTTCACTATTAAAGTCAAATTCATTGGCGAATGTTGTAGGTTGGATTTTCTAGCACAAATGCTTCTTCTAGATGGGACGTGGTAATCACCGGGTATAGAGAATTTTCTGTCAATTGAAATTTTGATAGTATATGATTAAAGAAATAAATTTACTTGTGATTTGAGGTAAGTTCTTTAAAATTTATTATGTTTTTAAAATTTATAATAAATAAATTATCATGTACTCCTGATAGATAGTTACTTATTGAGAAGTTTTCTTATAAAGTCTTGATATTTAAGAGACAAATTTGTTTGTGATTTGAGGTAAATTTTATTTTAGTGTTCTTGATATTTATACTTGATGGTATCTATGATTAAAGAGACAAATATACTTTTGATTTGAGGTTTATTTTCTAAAATTTTGGGTTAAAACATAAGAACCCTAACTACAATATCTTTTACTTCATAGCTATATTTTGAGAATTTTTCCCGTCCTCTTTTAATTATAATAGAGGAATCTTAAAACAAATCATATAGGTGTTCGAAATCATATTCTTTTTTATTTAATAATCATGTTTTCTGTAATATCGTAGCTTTTATGTGCAATTTAGTTTTAATTGTTGTATGTCTGTAATATTTTTGTTTTAAGAAATTTGTGATTCTTATTTACAAAGGTGCATTAGATAGGAGAATGTGGTGTTCACGGATTGGGATAGAAGGTTAGCAGGTAGCTATGCTTTTACTTGCTTTTCAATTGATATGTTCTCGGCAATGATAATGGATTTATAGTGTATTCTTGAGAATATCAATATTTCAGTATAGATCTAACCAACTTAAGATTGGGATAGTAAAAGCGCACGAAATTGAATTTATTGTTCTTTCATATAAATGATTGTCCGAACATTTATAATTCGACATACACTTATTATTAAAAATAAATCTTCAAGACGAATTATCAATGACTGTACATGCAAACGATGTTCAATTATTAACGTGTCACTTACTATTTTCATCAAATTATTATTTGAAGAATTAGTGTTGGTAGTTTTACTTTTTTCTCTTGTGAACGTGAAAAAGGAATTCTAAAACATATGATAAGTGAAATTGAATTGAGAAGCAGGCAGTACCCCTGCCCGGCGGCACTAGTAAGTACAAGTAGTTGGATTTTATCATCAAAATCCTCAAAAAAAGGTATGTCCTCTTTGTAATTAGTCTAACTTCAAATGCTGTATTTTTTCGGATGAACGAACATCATTCTAAGTGTTATGTTGTACAAACTCAACATGCTCCAGTTATATGCTCAGATTCTACATATGATGCTTCTCTATTGAACTAAGTTCTCAAGAAGTACTTTTGTCCTGGTCCATCAATGTGAAGTTGTTTGATTATACTTATTAGAGTACTTGATTGAAATTATTGCGTGGCTTTTGCCCCTCCAAGATTAATTCATCAATTGGTTTCTATTGCAACTTATGAACATTGACGTGGTCTTTAAAAAAAGCTCTAAATACTCCTAAGGTCGCCTGCATCTACATAGGCTATGATCTTCATATTTTTTTAATTAGTCCAATAATATATTAAAATGGGCTTTAGTTTAGCCAATTGAGTGTAACTGGGTTGTACCAAAGCGATAGTATGAGGATAAAATAAAATATCCATGCTGCCTGATGGATTTAGAACATCGCAAATAAAATCCTCAACGTTGATAGATTTTTTGTAATACTTTTTCAATAATTGATTTAATGGTCTTGAGTTTTCTAAGTAACCTTATTTTGGATTGCGCCAAATGAAGTATAAGGATAATAATATCCATATTGATGCAGGAAAATATCTAAGTTATACTCTATCGGATCTCACTTTGTGGGATTACATCAGACATGTTGATGTTTGATAACAATATTCATGTGACCTGATGAATTCAGATCATCATAAAGTAAGTCTAAATCAATCATCAGTTGTTTAGGACTTGAAAGTGTACCCCTTATAGAACTTCATCGGGATGTTTAACCCTTGAAAATGTATTTCTTATGGGACTTCACATTGGTTCGCTACATGCTAACATTTGTTCACTATATGCTATCATGTGTTTAAGATAATTTCCACTCCATTCCATGACTGCTCTCTCTAATAAACAAGTGAGATGTAATATGATCATGTGAAATCAAATATGTATATGTAAATGTGCATGTTCCTTTTAAATAATAGAAGTAAGTCCTTAATGATGATTTAGTTTTTAGATGGAGTACAACATAAATATTTTGTTCCTATTAGAGTTTTGCAGTTTTTGCTAATTCTGGTGTGTTTTGTTTCGCTTGCATGGATAATTTAATGATAAATCAATAAGAGAAGTTGCAACAAGAATACTTGGGGAAGAATTTTTTGAAAAGGAACAAGATGATCTCCTTAAAGACTTAAAACACATACCAAATTGCTTGTGCCAAAGAAGGCTTGTGATCATCGTATAAGTCAAACTGTATCATTCAAACAAATATAGTATTTATTTTACGTTAATTTCAATATTTTAACATTTTTGTTCTTTTATAGATTATTTTATCAATTGATATGAGTTACATGTGCAAAGCCCATTTAAGTGTGATTTTATGATAAATTTTTATTAGGTTTCTATTTTTGTGTCGGTCAAATCTAATTTTTTATTTTATTTTGGCAGCATCTGACCATCTCAAATAAGTATAATTATGCAGTAAATTTTTTCAGATTATTCTTTTGATTTTGATCATTATTATTGTTTCTTGAGCCTGAGATTTTATCAAAAATAATTTCTTGTCCATCCAAGTCACACAACAAGATGGATGCAGGGGTTAAAAGAAAGTTAGAGAAAGAAGTTATGTGGAATTGTGTATAATTAAGCTGTATAGAGCTCTAACTATTGAGACACCATGCTACGAAAGAGCAACCAGCAGCCAAATTGATGGCTCCACACATTTAGAACTCAGAAAAGGTGATAGACAAGTTGTATACAACTTTTATCATTGCAGCTTATGAGCACAACCTTTTCTATATTATAAATTTAAAAGATGATGTCGATCAATTTGATGGTAGAAGCTAAGGATGGCTTCAAAGTTTGTTCGAGGATCGAGACGATTGGCTCCATTTTATATGAAAGATACATTTTGACTGAAATATTTATTGATGATCAATGTAATGAGTTCACATGCCTCTTATTTGATGGACATGGACATAAACAAAGAAATTTGAGAGAATTTTTCGATAAATATGATTTTGTAGTACAAAGTGTTAGAGTGCGTGCCCTACTGATTTTAGTGTTTTACTCTAATAGTTGCCTATCAGTAGAACAAGTTAGCTAATGTGGTTCACGCAAGTAAATATGAAGACAATATTTTTACGTGGAAAACACCCGGCTTAAGAAAGGTGTAAAAAACCACGACCTGTACCGCTACAGGATTTAACCCCAACTTCAATAAAACACTTGAGTCTCAACAATCAACAAATTACAAGACTTCTTGTAAACTAGAAATTAAAACTTCTAACTCCTATTTCTATAATAACACAAATCTTTCCAAGATAAGTGTTCCCAAGTCTTCGAGTTCCCTAACTTGAAGACACAACTCCTAACTCAGTTTATGTTTCACTGAGACTAGAACTAAGACTCATTACAACTCAAAGAACCAACCTATTACATAAAGTCTATGACTTGCTAAGTAAAGGACCAGGTTCTTCTTCAAGTTAGTGAACTAATTTGTTGATTGATGCTTTTCTTGTTGGTGCGTAAGTGAAACTCTTAAATGTTGTGTCTTCTATTTAAGCCAACTCCTGATTGAGTCCTTTAGATGATGTGCTCTTCTTTATTCAATAGGACTCTCAGGTAGTTTTACTCCTTGCTGCCATCTATGTCCTTGCCTGGGTAGAACTCTTCTATTATGTCTCTTGTTTGGCAGGAATCCTTGATCAAATCAATCTCTAAGTGTTGAGTTTATCTTCTCCTCAACTTCTTGTTGTATATGATAAGCATTGAGAGCAATTCTGATTTTCTTTACTTATCCACTCCCAATTTCAACCACTTTAGTTTATCATCCGCCTTGCCATTAACTTCTCTTTCTTCACTTGTGTGGATCAGCTTGCATAACATATTTCATTCATATGTCCATCATCAAAACTTCAACTCCCTAACAAATTCCCCCTTTTTTATGATGATAAACTAAGCAACACAACATCTATCACAAAGTCCTGAGACACTCAATATAGGAATTAAAAAATGAACACAGAATGAAACAAGTTGGTCAATTGAGTTATAAACATTGCACAATCTATTCTTCCCCCATTTGAAATCATAAAAAGTTGGGCCCAAAAAGTAAAAAATGTTTAATAATCCATGGCTATTGGGGCTATCACTAAACAAGCAAAATCCATAGCAAAAGAACACTTACGCATTACGAAAAATAGGAGCAGAACACAATTAAGCAAGGAAGTCCATTTTATTTAAAGGCAAAATACAATTAAAAGTACCAAAAACAGCAAAAGAGATAACAGGTCACCCTGTGTAGGAAACAAAAGAGACAATCCTAAGGCACTAAGATGGGAACTAAGTAGAAGAAGAGAAGGGGATAAGGGTGGTCAATTTCTAAAGAATCTTAGCATTTTCAGATCGTTCACGTTCCAAGGAAGCCTTAAGAGAGTCAATTTGAGCAAGGACATCCCTCTTCTCATCATCATGGACAACCTGAGCAGCATCCTGTACAGCCTGAGCAACCTCCAGCTCAGTGATTTTTGCTGCAAGCACATTCCTTAACCGTTGCACAGGGTTATTAGTACTCCTCATGGAAACAGGTAACGCCATATAGTTCACAAACCCTATGACGTCCTTAGTGGTTTGCAGAGACCACACTTTGACAGGCACGTTGAAATCCTCAAAAATAGGAGTGAGCCAGAATTCAATTGTCAAGGCATAACCATTCACATATTGAAGTAGGACCCTTTGCATGTGTTGAATCATAAGTCGAGGCATGTCAATCCGTACTTCAGTATCAAGCAGATCCATCAGAGTGAGATTAAGGAAATTTGCCACAGTCCTTTATTCTTGTCGAGGAAGAAGCATCTTATGAACAACATAGATGTAAAGCTGAAGGAGTGGGGACATCTCACGCTTAAGAACCCTACGATAACTGACAAAATGAGGGTTTCCAGAAAAATTATGAGATATATCAAAGGCAGATGCCAGATTATCAAGAGAAGGCCATGCGACCTTGACATAATGACCCCAATCTCCTATAGGAATGTGCAAGATGCGAGCAAGGTCAGTAACATAAAAATTAATAGTAATTCCATGAACAGTGGCTGAAAATATTTCCCCAATAGCTACCCCATTAGTATAGAACTCATAGACTTCATCTTTTCCAAACTTACGTTGGTGATCACCTTGAAGGAACAAGTGTGACAACCTATTAGCTTCCAATTTGGATACCAAGACATCCATCTCAGGGCCCCCAAACCTAGTGACAATGCATCCTCTAGCTAACTTGCATTTTTAAAAGTGTATGTTATGAGAGGACTGAGTGGCACGATTAGTAGGAGTATCCTCATCAAAATCAAAATTGAGATCTATCTTAGTAGAGGGTGCAGGGAGAGTATCAGAAAGTGACCCAGATTCAGAGGAGTCGAATGGAACATGTGCCTCAACCTGTTTGTTTGAACGTGAAAAGGCTCTTTTAGCAGTGGACTTAGAAGAGGATGAGGGTTTTGAAGTAGAGATGGATTTTGGCTTAGGGGAAGGTGTACCAAAAGCAGAGGGTTTTGGAGTTGTGCATTTCACTGTCATGCCCTTACGCACTGAATGAAGAAGGATATCTGGAGAGGAGAAACAAGAGATAGGAGGAGCAGATGTAGCAACCAATTTCCTCTTGCTTGTTTAAAGAGCTTTAGCAAAGGATGCTTCTTCCTAATGTTTCCTCTGACAAGTATGACGAGTTCTGGGAGTGGGTATAATAGGGAGAGGTTCCATAAGATCTTGGTCCTCAATAGCAATAGCGGAGGAAGAATGTTTTCTTTTTGACTGAGATCTTGACTTTCTTGGGATAAAGTTTGCGATTGGAACATCATTAGGGTCAAAAATTTGTAAAGGAATCAGAGCAGGTGGAGTGGGTTTGGTAAAGGACGATAAACTGGAGGCAGATTGAGCGAATGGGTTTTGGAGATTTTTGAAGATGGTGAAATTGGATAGTTTGATTTGAATGGTAGATGGAATAGAAGGGTTTTTATTTGCAGTCGAGTGGAGGATGATTTTGATGGAGGTGAAGTAGTAGAGTCATGGAGGTTTGAGGAATCAGAGGAGGAAGACGAAGCCATAGTTGAGAGGATACTTAAGGTTGAGATTTGTAGTTGGAGAGTGAATAAATGATGAAGGAGAAGCAAGAAATGTATTTAATGAGAAGAAAAAGAAGATAAAACGTAAGAGGACTGTACTTGGTAAGGGAATGTAATGATGGAGTGGTGCAGTGTTGATGGGAAAGTAGTAGCAGCTTTTTGAAAAAGAAGGACTCTTGAGTTTTTTTTTTGGCAGTTTTGGCAGTAACAAAGAACCATGTGGCATACATGTTTCTCTCTATGCAATTATAGGCAAAATATAATCATACCTTAAACTTTTTGAAAAAGATGGACAAAACTGCTTGAATGTTCTAGCATCTCTGCAAGACCAATACATGAATGAGTCAGATTACTCTAAAATCTTGGAATTAGGATATACAACTAAATATGTAAGACTGGACTAATCAACAAACACTTAAAAGTACATGTCTTTTCTAGTCAATCATTAAGGGAGATTTATGCAATTTTAATCATCCCCAAGGCTAACCTATTCTTTTTAAATTGTTCTCTGCTTAATGCCTTAGTGAATAGATCAACAATTTGATCTTCAGTATAACAAAACATGATTGATATCAACCCCTTTTCAACATTATCTCTAAGAAAGTGATGTCGAATATCAATATGTTTAGTTCTTTTATGTTGGATAGGATTCTTGGCAATATTAATAGCACTTGTGTTATCACAAAAAATGGGAACACAACCTATATTCACCCCAAAATTTAGGAGTTGTTGTTTAATCCATAATAACTGAGCACAACAAGATCCTGCAACAATATTTTTTTCCTCGGTAGTTGACAGAGCTACTAAATTTTGTTTCTTAGCGGACGAGGTAATTAAACATGATCCAAGGAAGTGTATCATGCCTATGGTGCTCTTCCTGTCCACCAAATATCCTACATAGTTAGCAACAGAGTATCCTACCAAGTTAAAATTATTACCTTTTGGATACCATAGGCAAAGATTACTAGTTCCTTTTAGATATCTAAAGATTCTCTTCACAAATTTTAAATGAAATTCTTTAGGATTTTCTTGAAACCTTTCACATAGTCCCATAATGAACACAATATCAGGTCTGCTTGCTGTGAGATACAATAATGATCCTATCATCCCTCTGTATAGCTTTTGCTCTACACTAGGGCCTGTTTTATCCTTGTCTAGCTTGGTGGCAGTGGCTATTGGTGTGCTGATCTCCTTAGCTTCCTCCATGGAAAATGTTTTAAGAAGTTACTTTACATAATTTTGTTGATGTATCATATTTTCAGAGGTTGTTTGCTTAATTTACAATCCCAAGAAAAAGTTTAGCTCACCCATCTAACTCATTTCAAATTCACAGCTCATGAGTTTAGCAAAGTCATGAGTCATACTCATGCTTGTGGATCCAAAAATAATATCATATACATAAACCTACACCACCAACAAATATTTTCCATTAATTTTCAAGAAAAGAGTGTTGTCAATCTTACCTCTAGTATGACCATGCTCCAGAAGAAATTTTGAAAATCTTTTATGCCAAGCTCTAGGAGCTTGTTTTAGACCATAAAGGGCCTTGTCAAGCTGATACACATGATCTGGAAACTCCTTACTCTCAAATCCTGGAGGTTGTTTGACATCCACCTCCTCTTTGAGAATACCATTCAAGAATGCACTCTTAACATGCATTTGATAAAGAATGAAATCCATATAAGCAGAAAAAGCTACAAGTAGCCTAATTGCTTCAATTCTAGCTATAGGAGCAAAAGTCTCATCAAAATCTATGCCTTCTTCTTGATTGTACCCTTGGACCACCAATCTTGCCTTGTTTCTTATAATTGTTGCATGCTCATCAACATTATTTCTATACACCCATTTAGTCCCAATCATTGTTCTGTCTCTTGGGAGAGGAGCTAAGTGCCAAACTTTATTTCTCTAAAATTGATTTAATTCCTCTTGCATGGCTATGATCCAATCAGCATCCAGAAGTGCCTCATTCATTTTTTTTGGTTCAATTTCTGATAGAAATGCCTTGAAAGCACACATTCTCCTCAACTCTGACCTTGTAGTGATCCCAGAAGTGAGATCGGTGAGCATATTTTTAATAGGGTGAGATCCATGATACTTGTATCTTTTTGGAATCAATCTTTGTGAATTACTAGAATCACTGTGATTATTCTGATTTGGGATGGTTGGTGGTTCAATTCCCCATGTCAGTGTGCCTCCAGAATTAGTACCCCTTATCAGTGTGCCTCCAGATTTGACACCTTCTGCTGATGGACCATGTTGAGAAACCTGTTCCTCAGAATCACTTCCTTCCTGCATGTTAGTCTTAGCACAAGATTCATCAAATACTACATGCACACTTTTTTCAACACAATTAGTTCTATTGTTTAACACCATATATGCTATGCTATGATGAGAATATCCTAGGAAAATTTCCTCATCACTTTTAACATCAAACTTTCCCAATTGATTTTTTCCATTATTATGAAAGAAGCATTTACAACCAAATGTTTTAAAATAAGAAATATTAGGTTTTCTTCCTTTTAGTAATTCATAGGGAGTCTTTTCTAGAATGGGTATGATCATGCATCTATTTATGATATATGCAATAGTACTGATTGCCTCAGCCCAAAGTTTTTTAACAAGGTTTTCTTCCAGCATCATTGTTCTAGCCATATCTTCCAAAGTCTTATTTTTTTCTTTCAACTACTCCATTTTGTTGAGGTGTTCTAGAAGCAGAGAAATTGTGATCTATACCATTTGAAGAACAGAATTCTAAGAACTTGACATTTTCAAATTTTGTACCATGGTCAAATCTCATGGAAATTAGAGAAGTGCCTAGTTTCTTTTCAATTTTCTTAATAAATATAGTAAAGAAATCAAAGGCATCCTCTTTGGAAGCTAGAAACAATGTCCAGGTAAATTTGGAATAATCATTAACAATCACAAAAACATACTTTTTTCCATCTTTGCTTTAAAGTCTCATTGGTCCACACAAATCCATATTGATCAAGTCAAGGCACTTGGTTGTACTGACATAATTCTTTGACTTAAAAGAAGATTTTACCTGATTCCCCCTTACACAGGCACTACATACATTTTCTTCCTTGAACTTGGTTTTAGGAAAACCCAGAACCATATCTTTGGAAGAAAGTATGTTTAATTATTTTAGACTTACATGTCCAAGTCTTCTATGCCAAAGGAGGGGGTTATTTTCCATAGCACTTAGGCAGGTCATCTCTGTTCCTGGCATTGCCATTATGTTAGCTTTGTACACATTCCTGTATCTTCTTGAAGTGAGAACAATCTCCTTGGTGTCCATCCTCTTGACTTTGACTCCTGCAGAAGTAAAAACAACTTTGTTACCTTTATCACACAATTGTGATATGCTGAGCATGTTGTGCTTTAATCCTTCGACAAGGTAGACATCCTCTAATTCTCTTGATTCAGATGTTCCAATTCCACCAACTCTAGTAATGATTCCTTTTTTGCCATCACCAAAAGAAACTCCTCCTTCATTTACTTTAGAGAGTGAAAGGAACTTTTTATTGTCACCAGTCATGTGTTTTGAGCAAGCACTGTCCAGGTACTAATGCTTTTTGCTTCCTTTCACATTCTCCCATAAGAAATCAATGGTTAGATTTAGGAACCTAGACAAGTTTGGATCCTATTTTATGATTAAATGGATGAATTAAATTTCTTCTAGTCCATGCAGGCAATAGGTAATGTGACTTATTTCTCTGACCAGTATTAGTTCCTTTTTTCTTTGTTTGAGAGAATTTATTTGCCAGGTTTTGACTGCTAGATCTGCTTTTGGTAGCCACAGGACATCCAGTAGTTGAATGTCTAAGATTACCACAGATATAGCATAAATCTTGAGGATCATCATGTTCTGTGAAAACCTAAACCTGTTTTTCAATGTGATTCCTTTCACTCAATCTTTGAACAATTATTGAAGAATTTGTCCACCTGTTTGCTCTTTCAAGATCAAGTTTCAGTTTAGAAACTTCTTGACTCAGTTTATTCACCATGTCTTTTGCATCATTACATTCTTGTTTGTACTTGACTAATTCAAGTTTAGTGTTTTCTTGTTCCTTACTTGTGACCTTTTTTTCCATTTTCAGTGAGTGTTAATTTCAGGACTTCAAACTTAAGGTCATTGTTTGAAGAATCAAGTTGTGCAACCTGTTTCTTGAGAGTGCAGTTTTCTTCATCAACAGTGTTCTAGCAAGCTTTTAATTCAATGAGGTCAAATTTTAGACTTGCAAGACTGTTGAACAGCTCATCCCTATCAGAAGTTAATTCTTGGAAATTATCAATTAGATCACTCATCAAGGAAACAAGTTTTGTTTTAGAAAATAAATGCAACTTTTCTTTAAGTTCAAGTATACTTATCTCAGAAGCATCATCTTCTTCATCTAAGTCTGAATCTCCAATAGCCATGAATGTTGTTTCATCAATTTCATCTTCATCTGAATCAGATCCCTAGGTTGCTATCATTGAATGTTCTTTGTTCTCTTTCCTTTTGGCTTTTTCTTTCAATTCTCTTTCAACCCTTTCCTTTCCCCATTCTATTCCTAATCTGATGATCAGTCTTACCACACATGTAGCATCCATTTGGATTGTCATTGGAACATTTCTTGCTACCGATTTCCATTCTCTTTTTAAAGAATTTGCTAAAGTTCTTTGTTATGAAGGCAACTTGTTCCTTATCAAGTTCAATTTCTTCATCACTGTTTGAAGCCTTTAAAGCCAAGATTTTCTAAGGAGTTGCTTGTTCTTTAGTTCCATCAATTTCCATTTCATAAGTCCTCAGGTTCCCTACTAGTTCATCCAGTGTCATACTTGTGAGATCCTTTGCTTCCCTAATAGCAGTCACTTTAACATTCCATTCTGATTTTGGTAGTACCCTCAACACCTTTTCAACTTATTCCTCAACAATGATGACTTTTCCCAAGGAAGTCAACTCATTTGTCAAGGCAGTAAGCCTTGTCATCATTTCATGCAAGGATTCATTCTCTTTTATCTTAAAATCTTCATATTCAATAAAAAGAAGAGCAATCCTGAATTTTCTTACCTGAGAGGTACTCTCATGTGCATTAACCAGAGCATCCCAAATTTGCTTAGCCGTGGTACAATTTGACACTCTGTTGTACTCAGTCGGTCCTAGTCCATAGACTAATATGTTCTTAGCCTTAGCATTTTTCTTTAATGCCACTATGTCGTCAGTAGTAAATTTACTTCTTACCTTTTTAACTTGTTCACCATCAACTAGTTTCATTAGAATAGTAGGACCATCAGTGATCCTATCCCATCATTCATAGTACTCCCCTTGAATGAACATTTCCATCCTGGCTTTCCACCAGATAAAGTGAGAACCATCAAAGAGTGGAGGTCTAGTAGTTGACTGACCTTCACAGTGACCAGTAGGAGGTGCGGAATTCATCATAGTGAACTTTTCTTAAGTGCTAACCTTATTTAAGACAACCTCTCTTTGATACCACTTGTTAGAGTGCGTGCCCTACCGATTTTAGTATTTTACTCTAATAGTTGCCTATCAGTGGAACAAGTTAGCTAACGTGGTTCATGCAAGTAAATATGAAGACAATATTTTTATGAGGAAAACACTCAGCTCAAAAAAGGTGTAAAAAACCATAACCTGTACCTCTACAGGATTTAACCCCAACTTCACTAAAACACTTGAGCCTCAACAATCAACAAATTACAAGACTTCTTGTAAACTAGGAATTAGAATTTCTAACTCCTATTTCTACAATAACACAAATCTTCCCAAGATAAGTGTTCCCAAGTCTTCGAGTTTCCTAACTTGAAGACATAACTCCTAACTCAGTTTATATTTCACTGAGACTAGAATAAGATTCATTACAACTCAAAAAACCAACCTATTACACAAAGTCTATGACTTGCTAAGTAAATGACCAGGTTCTTCTTCAAGTTAGTGAAATGATTTGCTGATTGATGCTTTTCTTGTTGGTGCGTAAGTGAAACTCTTGAATGTTGTGTCTTCTATTTAAGCCAACTCTTGATTAGGTCATTTAGATGATGTTCTCTTCTTTCTCCAATAGAACTCTCAGGTAGTTTCACTCATTGTTGTCATTTGTGTCCTTGCCTAGGTAGAACTCTTCTATTATGTCTCCTTGTTTGGGTAGGAATCCCTGATCAAATCAATCTCTCAGTGTTGCGTTTATATTCTCCTCAACTTATTGCTGTATGTGATAAGCATTGGGATCATATCTGACTTTCTTTACTTATCCGCTCCCAATTTCAACCACTTTAGTTTATCATCCACCTTGCCAGTAACTTCTCTTTCTTTACTTGTGTGGACCAACTTGCACAGTTACTCTTTCTTCACTTGTGTGGACAAACTTGCACAACATGTTTTATTTGTATGTCCATCATCAAAATTTCAACTCCTTAACACAAAGCACATTAAAAGAAAGTTCTTTGTGTTATTGAGTTGAGAGAATTTTTGCCTGCCTTGAGAAAAAGGTGCAATTATGAGTTACGCTCTCTAAATTGTATGCTAAAAAAATATATTTTATATTCCAATAGATAAGTATTTTTGCATACGCTTCTATGGATCGTATGAACACGTATGAGATAGTGTTGATGCCTAATTATTTAGGTATAGAACAAATTCACGCTAATGGACCCATTTCACATGTATTGTTAAAGAATAAGGGGTTCAAGGAGACATAAGGGATGCAAATATGATAAGTTAAAATAGGGGTACATAGAAGTTCAATGTATGTGCAATTGTTTTAACTTTAAAGGCCATCTATGAAGACATGTTTTATCTATGCCCAATTACAAAGGTATAGAGGAAATTTCAAATCATTATATATTGACCCATTGGAGAAAAATTTTAAACACTTATATGAATCAGAACTTGGCTCAAGAAACATAGATATTATTAATCCTATTTAAAGTCTTTTAAGAAATAATAAAATATGGTAAGATATATCAAGAGGATTAATAATTGCGGAGTCCTATAATGTATTTTAGAAATTATGAAGATGGTAAGAGAAAATATATGATAAGAATTTAAAGTTTATCTCTCATGTATGTGTACTCTTTTATATTCTTAATTTATTTATTCATCTACCCAATTATGTAGAATTTTAAGGAGCATAACACATATTCAGAAGGAAACAAAAACTACAAATTAATTAGAACTCCATGATTTACTTAAACGTGAGAAGTCTATCTTTTATGTATTTTGTGGTTCATGATTTTGTACAAAAGGGACTATGACGAGGAGGAAGCTCATGAAAGAGACTATATATGTGAATGTGGGATAACTTTTAACAGTTGGAGTTGCTTCAACGTACTCAATCTGTTTATAAGCCTACCAATGCAAAGTCTTGATTAAAAGTAGTGTGTTATCCATGGACATAAATGTCACAGAAAAGTCTTGCCGGAAATAATGAGTTCAAAGTACATGATATTCGGTAGAACACTTTAAAATTATCCGAGTACGGTCACACTCATTATTATATATTATCATTTCTTTATTCTTGTGCTTCCTATAAATTATATTTTTAGCGTAATAATGTCACGTATTTTGTAACTAAATATTTAAACATTGGACACACAAATACATACGAATTTCTTCTTTAATATTAAATACACGTGCAACGTACGTATCCTAAACTAGTATGTAAAGATATGAGTACTTTATGTCTGAATGGAGAAAAGATAGTGCAACTGATAAACTCTACTTGATTATCACCCATGGAGATAAAGAGGTAGAGTTACGATAAAAAGGTTGAGTTGAAGAAAGAGTTTTACTAATGATAAAACTCTAAAAGAATAAGAGTTTGAATTGAGGAAGAAGTCTAATCAGATAAAGAATTCTTTGTAGAGTTGTGTTTAAATAGAGGGAGTGACTTGTAGAGTTTCTCATGCATTTACAAAGAAAAAAGACAATTGACAAACTACATGGAAGTTCATAGCAATATTAGTTTCTATGTATTAGGTTTGATTCTTGAGTTGTAATCTGTAATTCTAAGTTCAGTGAAGAAAGCACCCCCTAATTCTAAACTGAATTAGCATTATTGTCTTCAAGTTGGGAAATTTGAAACATGGGATCACATACCTTGAGAAGTTTGTGAGTTGTGTTTGATTAGTGTTAGAGTACGAGCCCTACTAATTGCCTATCTGTGGAACAAGTCAGTAAATGTGGTTCACAGAAGTAAATACTGAATACAGTGTTTTTACGTGGAAAACACCCGGCTCAAGAAAGGTGTAAAAAAACACGACCTGTACCTCTACAGGATTTAACCCAACTTCACTATAATACTTGAGCCTCAACAATCAACAAAATTACAAGACTTCTTGTAAACTAGGAATTAAAACTTCTAACTCCTACTACTACAAAAACACAAATCTTCCCAAGATAAGTGTTCCCAAGTCTTCGAGTTCCCAAACTTGAAGACACAATTCCTAACTCAGTTTATAGGTCACTAAGACTAAAACAATGACTTATTATAGCTCAAAAAACCTACTCACTACAAAAATTCTACAACTTGCCAAGTAAGAGATCAGGTTCTTTCTTCAAGTATGAGAACTGATATGTTGATTGTTGATGTACTTTTTTAGTGCTTAACTCTGCTTTTGAATTTGTTTCTTGTATTTAAGCACCCACCTCATGGATTCCTTCAATTGATATCAACTTCTATATTCAATAGGACTCCAGATAGTTTCCTGATACTCTTTGTCGCCCCTCTCTTCTTCTTTCAATAGGATTCCTCTTTTCTCTTTCTTCAAGACTCCTTGTTCAACTCAACTTCTGCACTTCTTATTTTTCACTCAACTTATGCAAGTCTTCTTTTTCAACTAAACTTCTACTGTGATAAATGTTATCCACTTCTGTTTGTAATCCAGGTCATCATATCAATAACTTATCTGCAGGTGACCTTTGTTTAGTTGGATGGAATAGCTTTTACCATATGTTTCATTCTCATGTCTATCATCAAAACTCCACATGCTCTAACAATTTCCCCCTTTTTGATGATGAAAAACATAGCAGTATCATACCACAAAACTGACATACTCACCAAGAAGTTAAGTAAAGAAAACAAAATGAAACACAGATCAGTCAGTTGAGTTATAAGCACTGTATAATCTATTCTTCCCCCTTTTGACATCATCGAAAAACCAAACTAATGAGTGAAACAAGTCTTATTGGCCACTAGGGATATCACTAAAACATGAAGACATTAGGGCAAAAAAAAAGCAATGTATCAATAAAACAGAAGTGAGCCACATAAAACAAAAAGAGACCATTTCAATGATAGAACAAAATACAATAATCACATCCCATGATAAATAATAAGAGAGAACCAGCTTAACCAAAAAGTAGGAATGAAAGATGCCTAAGGACACTAAGAGGGCTTAAGTGGGTGAGGAAGAAGGAATAAAGGAGGTCAGTTTCTTAATGATATTTGCATTTTCAGCTCTTTCTTTTTCCAAAAGGGCTGTGAGGGAGGCAATTTGAGCTTGAAGGACCTGTTACTCCTCCTCATGAGTAGTCTGAGCAACATCTAATGAAGCTTGTGCCACATCCACCTCACTTTTCTTGGCATCAAGATCATTCCTCAGCCTTTGCATAGGATTATCAGCACTTCTCATAGCAGCAGGCAACATAGCATGGTTCACATACCCAATGACATCCTTTGTGGTCTGCAATGACCATACTTTGACAGGAATATGAAAGTCCTCAAAAACAGGGGTAAGCTAAACCTCATATGGTAATGCATGGTCATTTGCATCTTGAATTAAAACACTTTGCATATGCTTAATGATTAGTGTAGGAAGATCAATTGGAGTCTGAGAGTCTAGCAATTCCATCAGGGTGAGATAAAGAAATTTGCTACTGTTCTTCTTTTCTGTCTAGGAAGGATCATTTTATTAACCACATCAAAATAGAACTGGGGAAGAGAAGACATCTCATTCTTGAGAACCCTTCTATGAGTTAAAAGGGAAGGATTTCTAGAGAATTTTCTAGAAATATTAATAGCTGAAGGAAGGTTATCAAGAGGAGGCCAAGCATCTTTCACATAATGATCCCAACCCCCAGTAGGAACATGTAAAATTCTACTCAGATCAGCAGGGTAGAGATTTATGGTTTTACCATGAACAGTGGTGGAGAACACTCCCCAACAAAAACTCCATTAGTGTAAAATTCATACACTTCATCTTTCCCAAACTTTCTTTGATAATCACCTTGAAGAAATAGGTGTGACCACCCCTGAGCATTCAGTTTAGTAAGCAGCACATCCATATCAGGACCCCAAAACCAGTGACAACTCTACCCCTAGACAACTTATGTTTTTGAAAGTGGAGAACTTGAGTTGACAGGAAGTCCTTGTCAGCAGGAGTATCAAAAGCAACATCATAGTCAAGATCTGGATCAGGTTGAATAAAGAAAGTAGGAGGGATATCAGGAAGAAAATCAGAATCTTAGTCTGAGGAATCAGAAGGAACAAGTTAGGATATTTGTTTCTTCAGACGAGAAGAGGATTTTGAAGAGGCTCTGGTGGAAGGGGGTCCTTTAACAGTGGAGGCTTTCTCAGGAGAATATTTCTCCGTAGATTTTGAGGACGACAAAGTTTTGGAAGTGGATTGGGATGGAGATACAGGTGTGAAAGAGGATTTTGAGTTTTTGACAATGATATGCTTTCGTTTTCTTTTAGAACGAAGGAGAATATCAGGAGAGGGATTACTGAAAGGTGGAGAACTAGAAGGAGCAACCCATTTTTCACTTGCATGAAGTGCTTCTTCCAATGAAGCATCTTGTTGTTGTTTCTTTCCTTGAGTAAGAGGAATCTAAAGAGAAAAAACTACATGAGAAGGCTTAACTGAAGTAGATTGATCTACATCAATGACAACAGAAGAGGGTTTTCATTTTAGAACGGATCTAGACCTTTGAGGGATAAAATTTGCAATGGGTTAATCATCTTGATCAACAATTTGAAGTGGTGTTGGTGGAGGAAGTGACGGGTTGGAGTGGAATGAGGTATTTGGAGAAAATTGTGTAAAAGGATTTGGGAAGTTTCTGAACACCGCAAAATCAGAGAATTTTTGGGTGATTTGAGGAGAAATTAATGGAGGTAAGGTAATGTTTGGGTGGATGACAATGGAGGTGAAAGTATTTGTGGCGGAGTCAGGTGAAGAGGATGAAGAAGATGATGAAGAATCCATGGATACTGAGTCAGAAGGTTTTTGTGTTGTTGTAAGGAAGGTGTAAAGGGAATAAGAAAAAGAGGAAAAAACGTATTTAAGAGTGATTTAGAGGAAGTTGAATCGTGTGAGGAAAGGATTTGGATAGAAACGTAATGATGAAGGGGTCTGAACTGATGGGAAAAGGTTGGCAGCTTTTTGAGGAAGATGACTTTTAGAGTTTTGGCGGTTTAAGTATAATGGAAAGGACCAAGAAAAGAAACTTGATTCTCTCTTATGCAATCATGAATAAGTGAAAATCATACCTGAACTATGTAAACAATGTTCAAAATTTGCTTTGATGGTTCTTCCTATCTGCAAAATCAACACATAGTTGAGTTAATTTACTCTAAAATCTTGGAATTAGGATACACAACTAAATGTGTAAGACTGAATTAATCAACTATCACTTAAGTACAGCCTTTTCTAATCAATCATTGGGCGGGATTTATACAATTTTAATCATCCCCAAGGCTAACCTGTTTCTTTCAAAATATTCTCTACTCAAGGCCTTAGTAAATATGTCAGCAATTTGTTCCTCAGTTGAACAAAACATAATTGATATATGACCTTTTTCAACATTATCTCTAAGAAAGTGATGTCAAATATCAATATGCTTGGTTCTTTTATGTTGAACAGAATTTTTAGCTATATTAATGGCACTTGTATTATCACAAAAAATAGGAGCACAACCAACATCTATACCAAAATCCATAAGTTGTTGTTTAGTCCCCAACAACTAAGCACAGCAAAACCCAACAGCTATATATTCAGCCTCAGTAGTGGACAAAGCAATTGAATTTTGCTTCTTTGTGGACCAGGTAATTAAACATGATCCCAAGAAGTGTGCCATACCTGTAGTTCTTTTCCTGTCCACCAGATATCCTGCATAATCAGCATCAAAGTATCCTACCAAATCAAAGTTACTACCTTTGGGATACCATAATCCAAGATCACTTGTTCCTTTCAAGTATCTACAGATTCTTTTCACTGATTTTAGATGTGATTACTTAGGCTTAGCTTGAAACCTGGCACATAGCCCTACACTAAACACAATATCAGGCCTACTTGCAGTGAGGTATAGGAGTGATCCTATCATACCTCTATACATATTTTGCTCTACATCTAAACCTGTTTCATCCATGTCCCGCTTTGTGGCAGTGGCAATAGGAGTACTGATATCCTTTGCTTCTTCTATGGAAAATCTGTTGAGAAGCTCTTTGACATACTTCTGTTGGTGGATCATTGCCCCTGATACTGATTGTCTTGTTTGTAAACCCAAAAAGTAATTTAGTTCTCCTATCATGCTCATCTCAAATTCACTGCTCATGAGTTTTGCAAATTCATGAGTCATATTCATATTAGTTAATCCAAATATAATGTCATCCACATATATCTGCACAACTAAAAAATCCTTTCCATTAGTTTTTAAGAATTGGGTAATATCAATTTTACCTCTGGAATGAGCATTTTCCAATAGAAACTTTGACAACCTCTCATACCAAGATCTAAGTGCTTGTTTCATCCCATACAAAGCTTTATCCAGTTTATACACATAATCAGGAAACTCTTTACTTTCAAATCCTGGAGGTTGCTTGACATAAACCTCCTCTTTGAGAAACCCATTCAAAAATGCACTCTTCACATCCATCTGATAAAGTATAAACTCTTTGTAGGCAGCAAATGCAACAAGTAATCTTATAACTTCCAATCTTTCTATAGGAGCAAAAGTCTCATCAAAGTCGATTCCTTCCTCTTGGTTATATCCTTGGACCACCAACCTTGCCTTGTTTCTTGTGAATGTTCCATGCTTATCAACTTTGTTCCTGTACACCCACTTAGTTCCAATTACTGATCTATCTTTTGGAAGTGGAACTAAGTGCCATACTTTGCTTCTTTCAAACTGGTTCAGTTCTTTTTGCATAGCTATATTCCAATCAATATCAAGCAATGCTTCAGTTACTTTCTTTGGCTTTATTTCTGACAGGAATGTCTTGAAAGCACACATACTTCTTAGTCCAGATTTTGTAGTAATCCCAGAGGTGAGTTCAGTGAGAACATTTTCTATGGGATGTGATCCTTGATATTTTTACACTTTTGGAATCAAGCCTAGTTAGCCACTAGGATCACTGACAGCATTTTGATCTGGGGTAGTTGGTGGCTCAGTTCCCCTATCACTGTGCCTTCAGCTTCAATTCCCCTTGTTGAAGTGCCTCCAAGTTTGATAGCTTCAGTCAATAAACCGGGTTGTGTAACCTGTTCCTCAGCATCATTTTCTTCCTGCAGGTTAGTCTTGACACAGGATTCATCAAAGATCACATGCATTCTTTCTTCAACATAGTTTGTTCTGCTGTTTAAAATCCTATATGCTTTACTATTGAGTGAATATCCTAAGAAGATTCCCTCATCACTTATAGCATCAAATTTTCCCAAATTATCTTTTCCATTATTATGAATGAAACATTTACATCCAAAGATTCTAAAGTGAGAGATGTTAGTCTTTCTTCCTTTCAGTAATTCATAGGGAGTCTTCTCTAACAAAGGTCAGATCATGCATCTATTTATGATACATGCTGCAGTACTTATTGCCTCAGCCCAAAGGTTTTTAGCAATATTTGCTACAATAATCATTGTTCTAGCCATATCTTCCAAAGTTCTATTTTTCCTTTCCACCACTCAATTTTGTAGTGGTGTTCTAGGAGCTGAGAAGTTGTGATCTATACCATTTGTTGAACAGTATTTCAAGAATTTTACATTCTCAAATTCTGAACCATGGTCAGACCTTATAGAAACTAAATAAGTACCTAATTTCTTTTCAATCTTTTTAATGAAGATTTCAAAGATATCAAAGGCATCTTATTTAGAGGCTAGAAACAAAGTCCAAGTAAACCTGGAATAGTCATCAAAAATTACAAACACATACCTTTTTCCACCTCTGCTTTGAAGTCTCATGGGTCCACATAAGTCTACATGAACCAAGTCAAGGCACTTGGTTGTGCTAACATGGTTTTTGGACTTAAAAGAGGATCTTACCTGCTCCCCCCTTACACATGCACTGCATAGCTTTTCTTCCTTGAACTTGGTCTTGGCTAATCCCAATACCATGTATTTGGATGAAAGTATGTTTAGTTATTTTAGACTTGCATGACCAAGTCTTCTGTGCCAAAGGAAGGGATCATTTTCTATAGCACTCAAACAAGTCATTTCAGGTCCTGGTAGTGCCATGATGTCAGCTTTGTATACATTTTTATATCTCCTTGCAGTGAGCACAACCTCTTTAGTATCCATATTTTTTACCTTGACTCCTGCAGCTGTAAAAACAACTTTATTACCTTTATCACACAGCTATGAGATGCTCAGCAGATTATGCTTCAATCCTTCTACAAGATAGACATCCTCCAATGCTTTTGACTCTGATGAGCGAATCTTTCCAATTCCAGTTATGATTCATATTTTTCCATCACCAAAGAAAACTCCTCTTCCATTTATTTTGGAGAGTGAAAAGAACTTTTTCTAATCCCCAGTCATGTGTCTTGAGCAAGAACTGTCTAAATACCAGTGCCTTTTGCTTCCTTTCACTTTCTCCTGCAAAAAGAATTCAAAGGTTAGCCTTAGGAACCAGACAAGCTTGGGTCCTATTTTATGAGTGAAAGGATGAATTAAAATTCTTTTAGTCCATGCAGGCAACACGTAGTGCAACTTGTTTCTCTGACCAGAACTGGTTTTGTTCCTTTTGGTCTGAGAAGATTTGTTAGCCAGATTTTGACTGTTTAATCTTCTTTTTACAGCTACTGGACATTCAGTGGTGGGATGTCCAAGGTTTCCACAAATGTAACATAAATCTTTTGGATCATCAAAACATTTGTGGAATCCCAAACCTGCCTTTTCATTGAAATTTTTCTCACTTAATTTGTGAACAATTCTAGAGGAGTTTGTCCACCTGTTTACCCTTTCAAGATCCAATTTTAGTTTAGTAATTTCCTGACTTAACTTATTCATTTTTTCAGTTAAATCATGGCATTCTTGTTTGTATTTTACAAGCTCAAGTTCAGCATCTTCTTGTTCTTTACTCATGGCTTTCTTCCCATTTTCAGTGAGAGTTAATTTGAGAAATTCATACCTAAGATTGTTATTTGAAATCTCAAGTTCTGCAACCTGTTTCTTGAGACTGCAATTTTCCTTGTCAATTGTGTCTGAGCAAGACTTTAAATCAATTAGATCAAATTTAAGACTTGCTAGACTGTTGAACAATTCATCCCTATCAGAGATTAACTCTTGGAAATCATAAATCAATGCACTCATCAAGGAAATAAGTTTTGGCTTTGAGAATAATTTCAGTTTTTCTTTGAGTTCATACTTACCTCAGAATCCTCATCTTCTCCATCCAGATCTGAATCCCCAAGGGCCATGAATCCAGTTTCATCAACTTTATCTTCATTTGAATCTGATCCCTAGGATGCTATCATTGTATGTTCCTCCTTCCTTTTTGCCTTCAGCTCCTTTTCAGCCCTTTCCTTCTTCCACTCTATTTCCAGACTGGATAGTCCCTAATCTGATGATCAGTTTTGCCACATTTGTAGCACCCATTTGGATTATCATTGGAACATTTCTTAGTACCTGTTCCCTTCTTCTTTTTGAAGAATTTGCTGAAGTTCTTAGTTATGAAGGCAACTTACTCTTTATCAAGTTCAAATTCCTCATCACTATCAAAAACTTTCAATGCCAAGATTTTCTCAGGAGCTTCTCATTCTTTGACTCCATCAACTTCCATTTCATAAGTCCTTAGGTTCCCTACTAGTTCATCCAGAGTCATACCTTCAAGATCCTTATTAGCCTCCCTGATTGCAGTCACCTTGACATTCCATGTTGATTTGGGTAATACCCTCAGAACCTTTTTAACTTGTTTTTCCTCAGAGATGACTTTTCTTAAGGAAGTCAGCTCATTTGTTAAAGTGGTAAGCATTGTCATCATTTCATTCATTTCCTTCATTTTGAATACCTCATACTCAGTAAAAAGAAGAGAGATCCTGAATTTTCTTACTTGAGACGTGCCTTCATGAGCATTTACCAGTGCATCCCAAATTTGCTTAGTAGTAGAGAAGGTGGATACTCTGTTGTATTCAGCAGGTCCTGGTCCACAGACCAAGATGTTCTTAGCCTTTGCATTTTTCTTCAAGGCCAACAAGTCATCAGGAGTAAATTCACTCCTTACCTTTTTTACTTGTTCACCATCAACCGTCTTCATTGGAATAGTGGGACCATCAGTAATCCTGTCCCATAATTCATAATCTTCCCCTTGAATGAACTTCTCCATCCTTGCTTTCCACTAGATAAAATAAGAGCCATCAAAGAGTGGAGGTCTAGTAGTTGACTGACCTTCACTGTGACCAGTAGGAGGCGCGGAATTCATCATAGTGATTTTTTCTTAGGTACTAGCCTTATTTAAGACAACCTCACTCTGATACCACTTGTTAAAGTACGATCCCTACTAATTGCCTATCTGTGGAACAAGTCAGTAAACGTGGTTCACAAAAGTAAATACTTAACACAGTGTTTTTACGTGGAAAACACCCGGCTCAAGAAAGGTGTAAAAAACCATGACCTGTACCTCTATAGGATTCAACCCAACTTCACTATAATACTTAAGCCTCAACAATCAACAAAATTACAAGACTTCTTGTAAACTAGGAATTAAAACTTCTAACTCCTACTACTACAAAAACACAAATCTTCCCAAGATAAGTGTTCTTAAGTCTTTGAGTTCCCAAACTTGAAGACACAATTCCTAACTCAGTTTATAGATCACTGAGACTAAAACAATGACTTATTACAACTCAAAGAACCTACTCACTAAACAAATTCTACAACTTGCCAAGTAAGAGATCAGGTTCTTTCTTCAAGTATGAGAACTGATATGCAGATTGTTGATGTACTTTTTTAGTGCTTAACTTTGATTTTGAATTCGTTTCTTGTATTTAAGCACCCATCTCATGGAGTTTTTCAATTGATATAAACTTCTATATTCAATAGGACTCCAGATAGTTTCTTGCTAGTCTTTGTCGCCCCTCTCTTCTTCTTTCAATAGGATTCCTCTTTTCTTTTTCTTCAAGACTCCTTGTTCAACTCAAATTCTGCACTTCTTGTTTTTCACTCAACTTATGCAAGTCTTCTTTTTCAACTCAACTTCTAATGTGATAAATTTTATCCACTTCTGTTTGTAAGCCAGGTTATCATATCAATAACTTATCTGCAGGTGACCTTGGTTCAGTTGGATGGAACAACTTTTACCACATGTTTCATTCTCATGTCTATCATCAAAACTCCACATGATCTAACAATTAGGAGTTAGAATTTATAATTTCTAGATTACTTAAGTCTTGTGATTTGTTGTTTGCTAATGCTCAAAGTTGTGTAGTGAAGTTATTTTTGAACTGAGTGTTTTTCACGTGAAAACTACTATCTCATTTACTTATACTGTTTACAATATTGTAGTTGAAACATGTTAGACAACTTATTTACTTATTTCACTCATTGTTGACTGTTAGGAGAAATATAACTAAATCACTAGGTCGCGTATTCTATGAGATTTAATAAATATTTAGATATGGTACCAACATGGGTAGGGGTGCAGTAGATGGGGCTGCTCCACCCTTAACCAGAGGTGAGGGTTCGACCCTGGGTACAGAGAAACTCTGTTGGGAGCGCTGCCACATTGATGGGACCTGCAACGCGCGATTCATATTAGTCGGAGCTCCAATGCGGGCACTGGACACCATATGGGAAACCAAAAAAAAAAAATTTAGATATGGTAGTAAAAATTTTGTGGAAAAAGTAAATATTTGGATATAAATCTGTACTTCATATGCAAAATGGTAAATTAAAATTTGAAGATGAAATGACATATTTGCCCCTTTCAGAATTTCCTATACACTCTAGCTGTTTTGTACCGTAATTCTCTTTCAAAATATAGTAACGTACAACTTTAGTTTTATTCTTCCGCTGGAGCTATGGATTCCGGTGATTGGCGGACTCAATTTCTTCCTCATTCTCGTCAAAGGATGGTCAACAACATGTAATCTTTTTTTTAAAAAAAATAATTTGCAGATTTTGGATATGGAAATTAGTGTTATAAGTAGCTTATTACTTTTATTTTTTTTGTGTTGGGTAAGCTAGTAAAAAATATTATAGTGTTGTGGTAGGGTAGAGGGAGGCAGGGGGATTGGGGGTGGGTTTTTTATGTAGTTTTCATATATATAAATTTTATTTCCGGAAACTTAAAAAGATTTTGTGTCCAAATTTATGGTCAAATTTAAACTGTTTGACACTTGAAAAAGGAAAGTGACACATAAACTGGGACAGAGGGAGTATATATATGACGAGATGAGCACAGATGCCCCAGTACAGAGGTGTGAGTGGTTTTCTATAGATGGTTTCAGGAGAGGTAGGGATAGACTGAAGAAATAATGGAGGGAGGTGATTAGACATGACCCTAGATAAGAGGGTGTCGAGGATGCAAATTAGGATAGAAGTAGGTAGGAGTGCATCTCTGGTAGGTAGGTATGTTTTGTTGTGTTATCCGTAGTAGCTGTCATAGTGCTTTTGCTACTTGACAGCCACATTAGCAAAAGGAGCACAAAAATACAAAAAAAATGAGTTTAGGAGGTAACAGATACTCTGTAAAGTTTAGGTGTGTCATAACAACTTAGGGTATAGTTTAAGGGATACTTGTGCATTATATCTTTGACAAATTGAGCCAGAGAAAATAACAAAATGTTTCCTACATACTGAATACACCCAAGTGGAAGACTTACTTTGCTCTCTGTGCCTTATATTTTGTTTTGGATTTGTCGAAATGGCAGCTTTTTGCTCGAGCTAATTGGATTATAACTCTTGATATTGTAAGTAATTATTTCAAACCATAGAGTGATTTGCGCAATCGACATACAAGGCTAATAGAATCCCCTTGAGCAATAAAACCAGGTGGTTGCTCCATATAAACTTCTTCCTCAAGATCAACATGCAGAAAAACATTCTTAATGTCCAACTGATAAAGAGGCCAATGACGAACGACAGCCATAGAGAGAAAAAGATGGACTGATTCTATTTTAGCCACGGGAGAGAACGTGTCACTATAATCAAGCCCAAATATCTGTGTATATCCTTTGGCAACAAGGCGAGCCTTCAGCCGATTAACCTGACCATCTGGACCAACTTTGACTATATAAACCCAACAACAACCAATAGTAGATTTACCTGCAGAAAGGGAAACAAGCTCCCAAGTACCACTCATATGTAAAGTAGACATCTCATCAATCATAGCCTGTTTCCATCCTGAATGGGAAAGTGCTTCACCTGCAGTCTTAGGAATGGAAATAGAGGACAAAGATGATACAAAAGCATAATGGGGTGATGACAAACGATGATAACTCAAGAAAGTATAATGTGGGTTAGCATTTCGAGTAGATCTTATACCTTTTTGAAGTGCAACTGATTGACTGGGAAGAGACAGGTCTACAGTAGGGGAAGAGTCAGGTGCAGTACATGAATCATCTAGGACTGATACTGGACGTGGGCGCCGGTGATAAGTCAAAAGTGGCGGCATTGTGGCTGGAGATGGAGAAGTAACCGTAGATTCCTCAAAGATTGTTGTGGGTAATACTGGAGGTATGGGTAAAACCTCAGAGATATTAAGATGATCACAAGGTGTATAGTAACATGTGCTCCCAAAAACATGAGGGGGGATAGAGTAGAGATGTGACTGAGGAAATAGTATGGAATGGGGAACCTTATTCTGGATCGAAGATGATGGCATTATATTAATGAGATATCAAGATGTGAGGACCGCATCACCCCAAAAACGCAGTGGAACATGGGATTCAATGAGAAGAGTGTGAGCAGTCTCAATGAGATGCCTATTTTTTCTTTCTGCTATACCGTTCTGCTGAGGGGTTTATGGACATGATGTTTGGTGAATGATTCCTTGATGAGTCATAAACTCCTGAAAATGGGAGGATAAGTATTCTAAGGCATTATCACTACGAAAAGTATGAATAGAAACACCAAATTGATTTTGTATTTCAGCACAAAAACTTTTGAATATAGAGAATAACTCGGAACGATCTTTCATTAAGTAAACCTAAGTACATCTTGAAAAATCATCAATGAAAGTAACAAAGTAACGAAATCCTAGTGGTGAACTGACTCTACTAGGACCTCAAATATCGGAATGAACTAATGAGAAAATAGACTCTGACCGACTTTCAATACTACGTGAAAATGTAGCACGGGTGTGTTTCCCAAGTTGACACGGCTCACAATCTAATGTTGATAGGCTAGAAAAACTAGGCACTATCTTTTGTAGCTTGGATAGACTAGGATGTCCCAAACGTTTGTGAATAAGGTTGGGAGGATCTGTAGCGGAGCATGCTGTGAAGGAATTTGAAGCGGTAAGATGGTAAAGGCCTTGTGATTCATGTCCTATGCCAATTGTCTGTCCCGTTTTGTGGTCCTGCATTAGAAAAGAATCATCAAAAAAAATTATACTACAATCAAGGGCACGTGTCAAACGACTAACCGATATAAGATTAAAAGGACAACCAGGGACATAAAGAACAGAGTCTAGAGTGACAGAAGATAGGGGTTTGGCTTGTCCAACTCCTTTTGGCTCTGTTCGAATTCCATTAGCTAAAGTAATAGCTGGAAGATATTGCGAATAAACAATATCAGCCAAAAGTGATTTATCACCAGAAATATGATCAGAAGCACCAGAGTCCACAACCCATGATCCAAAGGTAGGAGATTATGCAGTTGAGGCAATTGGTAGAAATATATTCTTACTTGCTTGATACTGAAGATACTCATTATATTTCTTGTCTGATAAATACACCTGTTGATCACCTGTGGTGTTAGACTGAGCAATATGAACATTTTTAATTGGACGACCATGCAAAGAATAGCATATTCCATGAGTATGTCCAAGCCTATTACAATAACTATACTTAGGTCTAGAATAACATACGCCACGAGTATTTATAAGCCTTTTACAATAACTACACCTAGGACGAGATCTTCCAAATCGACCTTCCTCTCGTTGATTCTTCATGGACTGTGACGTTTGATTTTCTGATCTTCTCATTAAGGGCTCAAATTTAATCATAGGACTTGAACTTCCAATTTCAATATTTTGGGAGCAAGAAAAAAAAATATCATGCCCAAAAGATATCTTGGGAATTTGACTTGAAAATTCCAAGAACTAGATCTGAATTTCTGAAAACAAAAAATCCCCAATAAAAAAACTGATGTCGCCGAAATTAGGGGTCCAGCGGTCGGAATCTCAAAATAATTGTCGAAATTTGGGAAGGAGCAAGTGGTCGGAGTCAGAATAGACCGGCGAACCTAACAGAAAAAGAAACAACTCAAAAATCGATTGGAGATGGGCTCACACGCCGGCGCGTGATGCAGATCTCGCCGGAATTTCTGGATTCCGGTTGGCGCAGGGAGGGTAATTTTCCGTCGGTTTTCGTCAGTTTTTTTGTCGCCTGATCTTTTCGATCCTTTTGGTGGTGGTGTATTTTTCATACAACCCACAAAATAAAAATTGACCCAAATCAGTCACCGGAATTGACGCACGGCGACTGAGTTATCTTGTCTGATATTTCTAACCTGCTCTGATACCATGTTAAAGAAATGGACCTTGGGCCTAACTCAACCTCAAAAGCTAGCTCATGAGAGGAGGATTGCCCAAGACCATATAAGGAGACCAAGTATCCTTTAACCCACCGATGTGGGACTCCAACAGTAACAACAACATAACTAGTATAATTCCATTAGTGGGGTCTGGGGAGGGGTATAGTGTACACAAACTTTACCCCTAAATACCCTCGACTCAAGGAAAAACAATTCAAAGAAAATCAATATAACTACTGATATTCTTAAGAGAAAATGGGCTTAATGCCAAATTATTCTTAATATATGTATGCTATGCATTTATCTAGATTGTGCTATTATGAACCCCTTAAGCTGATTCTTTTGTTGATATGGTTGTATAGAAGGGACACCTTAATAGGGCATGTTCGTGTTTTTACTGGTGTTTATACTCAAGAAGTAGTACAAGAGCTTATGAGAATTGCAGTGATGTTTGAGGAAAAGGTCTATGCTTCTGCGACAAGTCTGGTATACAGTATAAATTTGTTTCTATTTATTTGAATGATGCAATTTGTACTCCACTGTTATTCCCACTTGTTTAACTTGTCGTTTTCCAGCTATACAGACATGTTGTATGCATTTTAACCGAAATTTATCTAATATTGCAGCAAGATTATTTGCAAAAGATATCTTTTAAGATGCGTACAATTGATATTAGATATCAAAATCGTGTGACCAATCCTCTACTTCCCAATGCAGCTAGTAGTGGCCCGAATGCCCATGGCGCAGGTGAACAATGAAATTTCATGTTTTGTATTTCACATTTTCACTTGCAATTTGAAATTAAGAAAAAAATGATCCTCTCATTTTTAATGATCTTCTTGATTTATTTCTTTTTTCAAATATCTTATGTGGTTTCGTACATAGCAACAAGGAAGCCTATATTTTGGGCAAAAGTAGACTTAGGGTGTGTTCGGTGGGGAGGAAAATGTTTTTAATGAAAAATATTTTTCAAGAAAACATTTTCTAGTAAGGCAAGTGGTTTTTTAGTTATTTTCCTATGTTCGGTATGTAAGTAAAAAATATTTTCCTAAAAGCTTTTGTGTATATCTAACACAAAAACTATGATGATGTGTGGGGGTAGGGTGATGGGTGTTATGGTGGGGGAGGAGGAAGGGGAGGGCAGGGGTTTGTGGGGATGAAGTAGGGTGTGGAGCGCGGGGTGTTTGTTGATCGGTGTTGTGGTGGTGGAGTATGGGGGAGGGAAGAGGTTTGTGGGGGTGGGGAGTTCAGTTAGACTATACCTGCCTTAATTCCCTCATTTGGGGAAAATGCATAGGTGAGTCAACCTACGATCATGGAAGAGCATGGTACCACTACTCCTCTCTAAGTAAAGGTAAGATTCTTAGTCGTGGGGTGGGTGGGCGGGGCTGCTGAGGTGGAGGAGGGGTTTCCTGATTTTTAAGGAGCTTATTTTCTTAGAGAAAATACTTTCTAAAATTTTTAACCAAACAAACACGTGAAAAAAGGATATATTTTGTGGGATGTTTTCTTCCATATGCAACACTCTCTTAAAGGATTTGTTTGTAAAGAGGAAACTTGAAATTAATGCTTGAAGCTAAGAGTTCTGTTGGAAGCAAAGAAATCCCTTGTTTTACTCGTTTTTAAAATCCCCCCGTTTTTTGTATCAACCAAATCCCCTTATAAAATTTAAATTTTAACCTAAGAGATGACAACAGAAGCTGTTTCCTATGAAACTATTTCTGGGCCGGTGGTGAGTGACGGGGATGAGGACGCTGAGGACGTGTCAAAGGAGGATTCTTTAGAGGAGGTGGCCATGACAAAGGAACAAAAATCTGCTGTTGGACACAAAGAGAATGTTAAAGTTGAAGAAAATGAGGTAATTTGTGTTGTCTTTTTTGTTGTTCAACTCTCCCGTTATGAACTACACTCTAGAATCCATATAATCGTTTGTTTCAAACCTTGTCCTGGATTTCGGGTGCAGCTCAGGTGGCGAGCCTGCCCATACCCCAAATCCCCTCCCCAAATCACCCTTTCCCCCACCCTCCACCCTCCAAAAGAAATTGTCGTGGAGTAATCAATCCGAAACTAAACAATGTTTGATAGGGGTGGGTAGATGGTATTAACTTTGTATTGTAAGTATTCTTGCAGTATAATATCTCAAGTTACTTAATGATCTCTCATGTTTTGTTTAAATGATCTCCTGTGTTTAAACTTTAAAGTTAATGGTCTCTTACAATTTTTTAACCTCTTAAGGTCCAAGCATCAACCATTGGGAAGAGGGGATAAGGCAGTAGTTCATCCAGTTGCTTTTTGTGATGATTGTGTCGAAAATGACCAAAGGAAGTTGGATACTGAAGAAAAAATATGTGATGATAATGACTTATGTTCTTTTTTCCTTGACTCATAAGATTGTTATTATGACTGGCACACTAATCTTTCTCTCGTGTTTTATTTGAATGATCTATTTTGCATGGTCAATGTCCTCTGTTGTTTAAAGTAAATTATCTCTAGCAATTTATAAATCTCTTAGGAGTCGTTTGGTGTGAGGTATAAAGTATAATAATCCCGAGATAAATGCAGGATTTGCGTTTGGTTGGAGATATTAGGTACTCCAGTGATTTTTTATTCCACCATTTATATCATAGTGATAGGATTAGTTATCCTCGTATACATGGTGGGATAACTTATCCCAAAATAATTAATTCCGGAATAACTTGTTCTCAACCAAACAACCCCTTAGTTTACCAAGTTATAAAAAATAAATAAAATCTCTTATATTTAAGGTAAGAAATCATACAATCCCTCACAAGAGTTCACTTGTAGGATTGCACCCAGTGTAATTCCATAAGTGGGTCCGGAAAGTGTGGAGTATTTGCAAACCTTACCCCATCTCTTGTAGGTTGAGAGATTGTATTTAAAAGACCCTTGGTTTCAGTGTAGCAAATCCAAGTAGTTATGAAAATGGAAAAACATCAATGGAGAATGCATGTCAATTAATATGGAAAGTAGTTTGAGGCATTCAGAAAAAGAGTAGTTTCAACAACAAAATAGTGCAATAACTGAAACATAAAAGGTAACAAATGATAACAAGCATCTAAACAAAAAACTATGTGTATAAGGCTAATACTACAACATATAATGTGCTTCCCGACTCTTACCAAGCTTAGTCCGATCGAAAAACATGATCAAATTCAAATATTTACCAACTTTCTACCCTAAATCGCGACTTTCACATTCACCTATTTAAGGTACTTTTCTTGTTAAGCTAAAGTTGTTCGATGTACTACCTCTACCTCTCCTCGTACCCACTAATCCAATCTCTCACACCTTTTCACCGTACTTCTACACCTCTTCTCTTCACATGTACAAACTATCTCAGTCTCGTTTCCCTTATTTAGTCCACCTAGAAGGCCACTCTCATCTCGAATATCCTCATTCCTAGTCTTATCTCTCTGAGTATGCCCACATATCCATGTTAACATCCTCATTTCCTTTACTTGCATTTCCTAAATATGAAAATTCTTGACTGACCAACACTTCGACTTCATCCCCACTCTAACTACCATTGTGGAGAACTTATCTTTAAATTTTGATGGTATCTTTTAATCACATATGGCTCAAGGCGGGCCTTCATTACATCCGACCCACTCCATACAAAGTGTAACATCATCATCAATTCTTAAGTTCTACCAAATTCTCTAAGAATGAAACCACTTTTAGTTCATAAAAGATACTTTAAGGATCAAAAACACTATTAAAGGATCAAAAATACTATTATCTCTTCTCTATTATATATTTAACAATGGAGAAAACTTCTGAAATCAGTCATTTTGTCTTTTCTTTCCAAATTTATACTTTTTCTTAAGAAAAAAGTTCATAAATTTAATACTATTAGTTACGGAGTTAATTTTTCATAGGATAACGCAATCAACAATGATTTCGTAGGTAAAATAATAATACTAGAGTGATTTTTTAATATAAAATAAAGTTAAATTTTTGAAACAATTAATATTCGTTGAGTAATTTTTGTGATACAAAATAAAGTTGAATGACTTTTTGATATAATTATCGATGTTAAATAGAATAATTTTTGTATTACGAAATAAAGTTAAATAACTTTTTAATATAATTATTATTAATTAAGTAACTTTTGTGTTATAATTTTGAGTTGAATGATGTTATAAGATTAAATTTAATACTTGAGACACCACAGGAGAAATTAACTCATAACACTAAGATTATCAAAATCCAATAATAACTTATCTCGAGATTAGTAATCCCTTATGCCTCATACCAAACGAGCCTTAAAGGGTATCCACCTAGTTTCCAACTCCGCTCATTTGCCTTGAGGATTTCTCGCCTACAAAGAAGGTAAAAAAATTAATGAAATTTGTAAATATTAATTGTGATTACAATCTTATCCAACAGAGAATGGACTTATGAATGGTGATCAAAATTTGGTGTTGGAGGTTTCCAACTTTCTTAATAGTGTAGATTAGTATATTACCAAATATCCAATCAATACCTTAGTGTAAAGTAGGAAACTTATCTTTCTAGACAAGTACATTTGGAGAGCAATTAAAATCAATACCAATAAGAGGCTAGAGGCAGACACCTCTTTGTCGACATGCCTACTTCATGCCAAGGATCTTGTTGGAATTTTAAACCTCTTCATCGACGTGTTGGGTTCATGCTGAGGATATTTTTGGAATTTTAGTGTCTATGCTTTAAAGGTGCTTTACACATGGTTTTCCGCTGGTAGTTTGGTCCCGCATCAAAAAAAGATTTTTTTCCAAATAAGTAGGATCAAACATGGTAAAATGTCAATAACATCATTAAACATATGCCAAATAAGGAAATGTCTTTTTTGGGGGGGACTGACTAGAAAGGAAAATATGTCACATAAATAGGGTAAAAAGAAACAAATATAAATCTACCTTTAGTATGATTTGTTGGGGCCTTGCTTGAACGGGACTTTGCATATAATGTATTAATATATCTGAAATATCTAACACTTTCCAAAAGTTTGCCTGAAATTTTGCTATTGTAAGCAATCAACTTCTTTAATATTTGCGCTATCCTCAATTTTTTCTTTATTTGTAGAGCCTTTAGATTCTACATCTCAGACGGGAAATGCAAATGGAGCTGATTGGCAGGAAGAGACTTACCAAAAGGTATTGTTTGAACTTTGCTAAAGATTTCCTGTTTAGTAATGGACTTACCAAGGATAGGAGAGTGGAGGATGTGAATTAGGGTAGAAGGGTATTAGGTAGCAGTGCTTTGTCTTGTTGTTTATTCATATTAGTAGTCGTAGTATTGCTACGGTAGTTTCTCGTACTTTGATTTTTCTTACTATCTGTTGTTTCTTGTACCTTGATTAGTGTATTGGTTTGTTTGGTTTTCGTTCTTTTACTAGCTGCTATTGTTTTTAGTGTTTGCTGTTTCTTGTACTTCTTGAGCCGAGGGTCTAATGAAAACAACCTTTCTATCTTTGAGCTAGGGATAAGGTCTGCGTATACACTACCCTTTCTGGACACCAATTTGTGGGACTTTGAAATGTTGTTGTAATGTGGATTTGATAACACTTTGGTTATAATAATATAAAAAAATCAGTGAATGTTTTGATATATATCTAGTGTTGTATGGAGCGGAGTGTTGGCCGGTTAAGCACGTTCACATCCCAAAATTGAAGGTGGCGGAAATGAGAATGTTGTGTTGGATGTGTGGGCTTACTAGAGGAGACAGAGTTAGGAATGAGATTATCCGAGAGAAGTTGGGAGTGGCTTCGGTGGAGGACAAAATGCGGGAAGGAAGGCTGAGATGGTTTGGGCATGTGATGAGGAGGGGCGCGGATGCCCCGGTTCGTAGGTATGAGAGGCTAGCGTTGGATGGCTTCAGGAGGAGTAGAGGTTGGCTGAAGAAATACTGGAGGGAAGTGATTAGACATGACATGGAGCAGCTTCATCTTACTGAAGACATGACCCTAGATAGGAAGGTGTGGAGGTCAAGGATAAAGGTAGAAGGCTAGTGTTAGTATGTGGGTTGTAGCAAGCAGTCAGGAGAGTTCTTGTGTAGCCGGGTTAGTAATCATAGAACAGTGTACATAGGTGTCTTTGGTATGTGAGTGTATGTTACTACTAGGTGGGTGTCCTATTTCTTATTTCTTAGTTCCTATTTTTCTTATTTCATGTTGCTCTTATTTCCCGTATCTCATATATCTCTGATTTTTATTTTATTATTTCTTATTCTTTATTTCGGTTATGTCATCCATCCCCTTGTTTACTATCCTTTATCTTGAGCCGGGGGTCTATCGGAAACAACCTCTCTACCTCTTCGGAGGTAGCTGTATGGACTGCATACATCTTACCCTCCCCAAACCCCACGCCGTGGAAATACACTGGGCTTGTTGTTGTTGTTGTTGATTAGTGGAGTACTAAAGGATTTTTACCAAAATAGTTGTTCAGCTAAATTGATGGTTGTATCCTTCACCCCAAGGTACTTTATGTATTCCAGTTAGTAGAGGAAATAGAAATTGGGCATGTTTAACATGTAACAGCACAACTACGCCTCCATCCAAGCAAGTTGAGTTCAGCTTAGTGAATCCTTACTATCCAATACAGTCAACGACAAAAAATTAGTTTCATAAGCACTGACATAATTAATAAGTTAAGCATTCTTTGATAAATTGATTGATTATTGAAAATTAATTGTTGAATACTTTTTTCATATTATCTAAATTCATAGTTACCTATGTCAAAATAAAAAAATTTCATCTAAATTCATGAGGTGATATGTCTGTAGGTTCGGGTCAAAGTCTTCATGTCATAGTCAACAATTTGCTTTATTACGAACAACTAAAATGTTTAATTGCAAGTTTGAAGGATAACCCTATTCGCGCAAGAAGTATATATCTGAATAAATGGCTAGAAGAAGATGTGCTCTGTGAAAAGACATCCGTTCATCTGTAAACTTTACCTTTATTAGAAAAAAAAAGACATCCGTTCATTAGTATTTGTTGGTATACTTTATTTTTACTGTTAGAATATGAGTAGGAATAGGAATAGCATATAAAATCCTACTTGGAAAAGGATTGTAATGTAGTGTCCTATTAGGAAAAGGATTGGAATGTATCGTCTATAAATAGGGCCTCAATGTAATGATGTAGTTACAACAATTCAATAATATTTTTCTCTTATTAATTCTCACATGGTATCAAAGCTTCCACGATCTTGGTAAAGAATCAAAGAGTTTTCGCTGTCGGCAGGCGGCTATAATCCATCTATGCCGCCCGTTTGGCCAATGATTATGTTAGCAAAAGTTGGGTCACTCTCACTGTGTATCTTTCTAGTGACTATTTTCTCATATCTTTGCGTAGCACCATGCATCTGTCCGGTGACTACTTTTTCATATCTATTTTTCTTAGCACCGTACTTCTTTTCAGCAATTATTTTCTCATATCTGATTTGCATAGCACCGTGTATCTTTCCGGACTACTATCTCATATCTGAGTTGCATAGCACCATGCATCTTTCTGGTGACTCCTCAGATTTAATTTACATAGTTCCGTACGTCTTTCCGGTGACTCCTCAGATCTTTTTCAGTAGGGTCGTGCCATCATTCTGACCCTGTCCATATAATTTCTCTTTTTCAGTAGGATTGTGCCGTCATTCCGACCCTACTCATATAATTTCTATTTCTCAATAGGGTCGTGCCATCATTCCGACCTTACACATATTTCTCTTTTTCAGTAGGGTCGTGTCATCATTCCGACCCTACCCATATACTTTTTTTTTCCTCAGATTGTAGTCACTTTTCAGCCATCAAATCTAATAACCCGGCGTGTGAGCATGTTTCGGCTAAGTTTCCGGTGACTTTCATGTTCAAGATCTACTCGTCTTTTGATTTCGAGATGAACCGTATATTTTATACCAGTTTTCGATAATTTTCCAGCGACACATCGACTTTACGGCAATATTTACTACTTTTCAGATCATTTTTTCAGTTTGTTCCATTTCAATTGAGGTCTCCCAGACGTCCAAAGCAATCCTTATAAGTTTTCTTGCAGATATCTTCACCAAGTCCCTCACCGATTCTCATATTAGTTACATCCATAACAAGCTTGGTACATATGTCTTTTATGCACCAGCTTGAGGGGGAGTGTTAGAATATGAGTAGAAATAGGACTAACATATAAAATTCTACTTGGAAAAGAATTGTAATGTAGTGTCCTATTAGGAAAAGGATTGGAGTGTATTGTCTATAAATAGGACCTCAATGTAATAATTTAGTTACAACAATTCAATAATATTTTTCTCTTATATTTCTCACATTTATAATAGAGAAATTTGATGCTTCTGTCTTAGATCTCGATGGATAACAGGTCCTCCCCTCTATCCTTCTTTACTTACATCCCCGATTTAGTTTATTAGCTAGGAATAAGTTTGAATACTGATACAAGTACGACCACGAAGATGGACGCATGTGAGAATGTAATGAACCCGGGGCTTGGAGTGTATGAGTGAAGGACTTAAAACACACCAAACCAACCCTAATCTCACACTTGGAGTGTAAAGAGGAGCCTTGGAACACAAGAAGGCAGCCCCTAAATACACTTGAAGGGAGCCTAGCTCTTAAAAGGGCATTTTGGACATTTTGTATTTTATTTGTAACCTGGTATAAATAGAACATTGTAGAGCTTTTAGACTTAGATTATTCATGATGTTGTAAGTCTTGAAACACAAGTCCTCTCTCCTTGAGGCACCAAAACCGAAATTAGGCATAGAGAGTGTGGAATCACTGTTGTTGATCTCATGGCTTGGAAACGTGATGCTTCGAAGGTGGATTCCGACCTTGTGTCTTTGTAAGAGATAGGTGAACGTTGTGTGTAGTGTTAAGGGTCCAAGAGTGGAATATGCTCTTGGGTTCTTAAGATTATACCGTCATTAAGTCTATCTAACTATCCCTTTTACTTTTATTGTAATCTTGTAGCAGTTTGTGTTCTTGTAACCATTTCTATCTCTTGTTAGTAAAACCGTGTGTTGTTCCTATCTTGTTATTGTTGTCCATCTCGCCATATTGTTGCTGTTTTAGTGTATTTACACCTTAAATATCTTTTTGTTATTGTGTTTTTATCGTTGTTGTAGTGAATCCGAGAGTGGTCACCAAATGAGTCCTCGGTTCTTCAAACTTGTGGACTGATTTGGTGTTTGTTTCGTGTTTTCCTTGTGCATTCTTGTATCAAATACGTTGGCTTCTACAAGAATAAACATATAACATGCTCTGTATACTATTCCATTCTGTCGTTTTCACCTGTGAAGCCAACTACAATGTTATTATTCATTGTTTACCCTCTTTTTACTTTATTTATGATAAAAATGTTAAGCGAAAAAAAATTAAAAATGATGATAGCCATCAAACGTATCATACCGCCTAACCTAACTATAAGAAAGTGTATTCTAATTCCTCTTGGTTGGGCTGGTTTATTATCTTATAGTGGAAGTCGTATTCTTGATCTGAGCAGAAATGTGTACCAAGAAGCCAAAGGAAGCAAAGCAGAGATGCTTATATTACCATTTACATGTTAGTCAGTAGTAGTCTTCGTCGTCTACTTCACTTTTATCCTTTTTATCTGGAAGGTTCTCTAGTTTCTTCTTCACTGCATCATACATTTGATCTAATTATCACCTATCCACATGGAAATGTAGTCTTGCCTTTTCTGCAATCATTGGCTTAATGAAAATTTGCACTGCAGATCAAGTCTATGAGGGAGATGTATTTATCAGAGCTCAATGATGCATACCAAAAAATTCCTTCTAAAGTGCAGAAGGTATGTCATCAACACCTTATTCCACCATTATCATTTCTGGAGGCAATTCTACCAGCTGTATGGTGCAGCATGCTGGCTTTGAGGTGTTATAGTTCTCAGAAGCCATTCTTCTTCTACTTGTCCTAAAATTATTGCCCTCATTGGTGTCTATCCAGACGTTACCCCTGCCTAGTGAAGGTAGAGAGGCTGTTTTTGAAAAGTCCTCGGCTCGAGTAAAACAATTCTAAGCAGCTATGAAAAGGAAATACATTAGTGAAGAAGCCATGATAAAATAATAGATAACAGTAACAAGAACAAATATACGATAATTGAAGCAAAGAAAACAATGGGGTGGTAATAAAGAATCCCAGAATAAGATAATAGAAAGGTAGTATTAATACTACTGAGACAACACTCGACTACCTACAAACCTTTTACTCCGATCTCTGACTTCCATATCCTCTTATATATAGGGTCATGTCCTCGATAAATCGTGGTGGTATAATCTTATCCCACAAAACACCAGATGCTAGCCTCCATTCATCTACCCCACTCCAATAAGATGTGTAGCATAATTATCAATCTCCCCATTTCCTTGGATTATTAATTCTAGATACTTGAAACTCCCTCTTTGGGGATGACGTGTATCAATCCTAACTTCTACATCTGCCTCGTGAATCGTGTCACTAAACCATTTAGAATTCAGGGGCCTTCTCCAAACCTTAAGCCTATCATTAAATCCGTTGCATGTCTCTTCAATTAATACTATGTCATCTGCAAATAACATACACCATAGCAACTCCTCTTGATTATGCCGTGTTAATTCATCTATCACCAAGGTAAATAAGAACTGACTGGTTTGTACAAATCAAAGAGAAATCAAGTGAAGGTAGGAAATGCTGAGGAATCAAGACACTATACTATTGGTTTCTGGGACTTGACACTGCGATAACGATGCCATTTTTATGTTAATTTGCTTTCCTTTCGGGGAAGGAATCAAGACATCCTAGCTTCTTCGGGAAAAACGGCTTGATTTGTCTGAATTTAAAGAGCACTCGAGTTAACTAAAACTGATTTTTTTCTTTCTGATTTTAAGCATGATTCTCTTCCTCAGGATCCTCAAAATGAGCAAATTGAAAAGCTCAAAACGTTCAAGTTGACGTTAGAACACGTTGTGCTTTTCTTGTGGCTTAACAAGCATGATATTTAGCTTACTCACAAGGAGAAATTGTTTTCGGTTGTGAAGCACATAAGTTTCTTTCTTAGTGGCAAAAGGCTGAGCAAGCCTACTTCTCCTCTGCAGGGGCTACTTCCTCGTTTTTTCATACAGCTTTAGCAACCACAATATCTTGATGCTCAAACTAATCTACTGATGCAAACTGTACATGGTTCCATGGCGGTGCAACAGAATAATCTCACCAACTATCAACATCTTTCCTTGTCAGGGTAAACACCGTACCACTTGGTCCCGGTGTGGCTACTGGCATTTTACCACAGAATCCTGTCAATTTTTTTGATAATTTGGTAAGATTTGTATTCTTCAGAATCCTGTCAATTACAGTCCTCGACAAGTAAAATAAGCTCATTAAGTTCACAATGTGGAACGAACCCAGTGCAGGCAAACGTCGGTTTCCTACAGAAAAATTCAAGCATCCCACAACTGTCACTCTTTGAACTGCACGAGCAGCAAATGTTGCAGGATCAGCAATTAAGACAGATGTATGAGCAGATCAGATGCAGCAGCAAACTTTTCATAGCCAGCAGCTAATGCAACATCAGCAACTTTTTCATTGACATCATTTAATGCAACAGCAAGCAATGCAACAACAGTTAATGCAACAGCAGATTGTGCAATTGCGATCCCACCAGATGTCACGGCTTGTGGAATCAACGATGAGGCAGCAAATGGAATGACTACAGGGGTTTTACTGCAACAGCAGTCAGTTGGCTAGCGTGTTGGATTTCTTCATTTACAATGAAGTCAGGAATATCTTCATCTCAATATCTTCGTAGGTATGTCATCAACATTTTATTCCACTATAATCATTTTTGGAGGCAATTCTACCAGCTATACGGTGCAGCATGCTGGATTTACTAGATTTTGATATTATAAAAGGACTCTTGGCAAACAGTTTACCTAATGTAACTGTTACTACAATGATCGAGCCTTAATCCCTACTAGTTGGTGTGTGTGTGCGCGCGTATGTATGTGTGTGTGTATATTAGGCATAATACATAAACGTGCCTGGCATCTATGCCCTCCAACTTTGGATGTGCACAAGTAGGCACTTAAATTTAAATAAAGTTGAACAAGTTGACACACACATCGTATAAGGCATAATACATGTAGGACTCCACATAGGACATGAATTTCCACATAGGACACATGTGGCTAAGGCACTGCTTGTTCGTCAGTTTGGACACTTGTATCTGTGATAGAAAAATCACAAGGGAGTGAGTACAAATCAATGGGTACTCCCATAACATGGTTAGGCAAGAGTTATACAAAATTAATATGCATGAGCGAGAACAATAAAACATTTCTAGATTCATCACTGCAAAGATTTTATCTGACAATGTAAGGACTTTTGATAGGTTGAGTTCTAGTTTCGATGGATTGAGTCTCTAACTAAACTTGATGAGCGTTTATAGCATGTTGAGGAATGGTTGAGGAGAGATCAAAGAAAATTGAGGCTCATTTAAGGAAGGCGGAGACATTGTTGGCTGATATGAATAAAAATTGACGTACTCGGTGAAGATACGGAATGTTGAAGTTTCTAAGAAACATTAGACATCCAGCTAAGTACGGGAACTCCTTGCGGACAGGTGATGGTCGACCAAAGAGGACTAGTTTTAGACGGCATTGAAGAAAACCCTAACTTCAATAATGATTTAGTGCTTCATGGATTCTTTACACTTGAAAGGCTTTCTGCATTGACCAAACAATAGAATCTAAAATATAATCTGAAACTTGGGAAGTGATGGAGGTGTAGAGAAGCAATCGCTTCGAAGGCTGAAGTGCTGAAGCGGCCCGATGTGAGAAGCGATGTGAAGCAACTCTTTATGTTTTCTACTCTTTTCTTTCATTTGTTTTTTTTGCCGTAGTCAACTCTGTTTCTTTGGATTCTGTTCTGTGTTCTTCTTAATGGTCTCTTACAATCTTTAAACCTCTTAACTTACTGCTCATGTGTTTTGTTGTCAGATCTCTTGTGGATTGAATTCTGGTGCTAAACTCGATGAGCGTTTAGTGCATGTTGAGAAACAATTAGAGAAAATAGAGGCTCATTCGGAGGAGACATTGCTGGTTGATATTAACGAAAATTGAGCTATTTAGTGCAGATGCTAAAGTTTCTAGGGACATTAAACATCTCGCTATAATAAGGTAGTCGCGGACTGGTAATGGCCAATCAAATAGGAAACACAGAGTAGCTGCTATAATAAGGCAGTCGTGGAAGCATCGACGACTGGGAAGAGGTGATAAGGCAGTAATTCATCCAGTTGCTTTGCATGATGATTGTGTCGAAAATGACCAAAGGAAGTTGGAAGCTGAAGAACCAACATCTTGATGATACTTGTGCACAATCTGTGATATAAATCTATCTCCTATATTTAAAGTACATTATCTTTAGCAATTTATAAATCTCTTAATTTTCTAGGTTATCTTCGTTAATGTGTTTTACTTGAGTCAGGGATGAAGGTTAAGCGTGCACAACACTCTTCTTGGATTTTACTTGTGAGATTAGTTGGATATGTTTTTGTTTATTATAATTTATATCAAAAAATAAAATAAAATCTCTTGTTTTCATACTTGACTATCACCAATTGTTTCTTACTACATTCTCTCTTTGTTATTCCGAGTGAAATTGTATGGGTTAAATAAATGGGCAAAGAGCATAAATTTTGATAATTTGATGTTTAATTATAAAAAAATTTGACATTTTGCATAATTACTGAAAATCTTGATTTTGAGTCTGTTGAGATACATAATTATCTCCCGATACATCTAACGAAGATATATATATATACTAGTTTAGTATACGCATGTTGCACGTATATTCAATGCTAAAAAAGAAAATTGCATGTATAAAAAAATAATAAAAATAAATATTTCTGAACTTTCAAAGTTTTAAATAAAGATATTGATGTTTTACTCTTGTCAATCATAATTCTTTCTATCTCTTTCTATTTTTAAATGGTAAGAAAATCAATAGAACATATAACTTTAAAATTTTGTATTTACAAAAACTTGAGTGTTTTGACTCTTTGTTTTTTTTTCTCCATCAATTTTCTATAGTTAATGCTTTATTCACCGGTCTTAAGTTACTAAGTTAAATGTTACAAAAAAATGTGAATGTCATTTTATTAATATTTTGTAAGAAAGTTGTATTCTTACATACAATTATATATATTAATGAGATAAAATTTTAGTAAAAAAATAAAATGTTATACGAACCTAAAAGGACAATACAATCAGTTGAAACTTTCATAGTGCAAACTGAAAGTTATTGAAATTTAATATTCCTAACAAAGTTGATAGTTGATTTTTGTAGTTAATTAGGATGTGGAGGAATTATAAACAAAACATTATTAAAAAATTAAAGTGCTAAATACTTTTTAAAATAGTTATGTATAACTATTAGAAAAATAATCAAATGACTATTCTTAAATATAAGAAAAAATATTTAATTTGTTTTATTTCAGTTTTTTAAATATCGGCTCATGCAATTTGTAAATAATAGCTAAAGGTCAAGAGCAGATCCTTGAGATCATGCCTTTTACCTACATATTTGACTATGTATATGTGACACAATGTAATAACTGATATACTCTTTAACAAATATCTTGACATTGGTATACTATCTGGCTATCTTGACACTCCCTCTCAATCTAGAGAATGCATGTCATATTCTCCAAGCTTGCCGCAAAAGTATCCAATCCGAGATCCTCTGAGGGACTTAGTAAGAATATTTGCAAATTGGCCATTTGAACCAACGAAGTTGGTGGCAATGCATCCTAACACAATCTTCTTCCTAATAAAATGACAATACACCTTTATATTCTTCGTTATTTCATGGAAAGATGGATTTGAGGAAATATGTAGGGCAGCCTGATTGTCATATATAAGTTTCATCTGTTTGAATTCAACACATTTTATCTCTTGGAGAAGTTGTTTCAGCCAAATAAGCTCGAATGTAGCAACAATCATATCTTGATATCAAGGCCGGTTGGAGGCCAAATCCACTAAAGCATAGGCTTTAGGCCTCTCACACTTTCAGGCCCCTTTTTTTTTTTTTTTTAATTAGTTTTAGATTTTTTTAATTTCAAAGTATATTTACTTTCTTAAAGAAATAAAGAACAAAATCTATATAGGAAAGATAAGTACTTATTAATTATGGGATTAATGATTACAGTTAGATCATTTAATTTTATATTAATGATATTCTCTTCTTTTTATCTTTCTCGTAATAAAGTTTATACTATTCTCCAAAAATATCACGATAATATTGAAAAATGAAATTGCACATTCCTTTAATATTTTTCAAACATTGCAGTAAGCAAATTCAATTAGTAGAATATTATACTTCCAAAAGCAAGTTCATTGTTTTAACTTACTATTGTAATTTTTTTTATTCTAGAAAAAACTAAGGCCTCTTATAAAGTTTGGGTTTAGGCCATAAATGTCATTGAGCCGCCCCTGCTTGATATTCAACTTCTACACTAGATCTGGCAACAACATCTTGCTTCTTACTTTTTCAAGAAATTAAATTGCCTCTAATCATGGCACAATACCTAGAAGTAGAGTGTCTATCTATTGGAGAACCTGCCCAATCTGCACCAGAATATCCAACAATATTTGTGTGACCTTTGTCTTCATATAAAAATTCTTGTCCTGGAGCTTTTTTGATGTATCTAAGGATGTGAATTACTGTATGCCAATGATATTTACATGGATTGGAGAAACTAACCATGCTTACTGCAAATGAAATATCAAGTATTGTGATAGTGAGATAATTCAATTTATCTACAGTCTTCTATATCTACCAGGTTCTTTCAGTGGCTCCCCCTGTCCAGGGATGAGTTTGGTGTTTGGATCCATAGAAGTGTCAATAAGCTTGCAATTTAACATGCATGTCTTTTCTAATATGTCGAAAGCATATTTTCTTTGTGAGATAGCAATACTTGTCTTGATTTGGGCTACATCAGTTTCCCAAAAATACTTTTTCCCCAAATATTTGGTTTGAAAGTGACTGAACAAATGTTTCTTTAGTTGCAATATTCCTTCTGGATCATTTCCAGTTATGGAAATGCCGTCAACATAAACGACCAGATAAATGTTCTTTCCTAGAACATTATGTTGATAGAATACAGAGTGGTTTGCTTTACTTCGAGACATACCATATTGTTGGACAACAAAACTAAATCTGCCAAACCACACTCTTGGAGATTTCTTGAGGCCATATATAGAGAATGTTTGGGACGGCAAACTAAGCCTGACTCACCCTGAGCAACAAATCTAGGAGGTTTCTCCATACAAACTTCCTCAGCAAGTTCGCCATGCAAAAAGGCATTCTTAATATCTAGTTGATGAATAGGCCAATGATGCATTGCTGCCAAGGAGATAAGAAATCAGACTGATGCAATTTTGGCAACTGGAGAGATCGTGTCACCATAGTCAAGACCATAAATCTGGGGTACCCTTTGGCAACAAGGCAAACTTTTAGTCTATTAATTGTTCCATCTAAACCCACTTTTACTGTATAGATACATCGACTTCCAACAATAGATTTACCCTTTAGTAACTAGACCAATTCCCAAGTGTTATTGGTCTATAAAACATTCATTTCATCGATCATAGCATCTCCCCCCGGATGTTCCAAGGCTTTGCTAAAAGTCTTTGCTACAGGTGCATTAGATAGGGTAGATGCAAAGGTATATTATAATGGGGACAAGCAATGATAACTTAAAAATAATATCTCTCTAATTGTTGATTTCGATTAGTAAGTATACCTTTGTGTATGGCAGTTGGTGGGGTCACTGCATCTGATGAAGGCATGACGGGAGCTGAAAAAGAAAGGGATGAGTCATCAAGAGCTACCAATGCATCAGGACTAGGAGTAGTTCTATTATTATTGTTGTTAAGAGGACGCGCACATAAGGTGTATACTTGAAGAGGAGGAGGAGTGGTTTGAGGGGTTTCTAAAAGATTGACCTGTTGTAGAGGAAGTATGGGTACAGGCAAAACTTGAGGAATTAAACTTCTACCTGTAGTGCATGGTGTAAAATAGTGGGAGATGTTTTAAAAAATGTCACATCTGATCATAACATTTGTAACCTTTTTGGTGAAGAGAGTATCCTAGAAAGACACACTTAATTGATTTCGATTGGAGTTTGTCATTTCTAGTACCTTGATCATGGGCAATGCAAATACATCAAAACACTCTCAAAGGTAGATGATAAGGATTTTGACCTGGAAAGAGAATTGAGTGAGGAATTTGTTGTTGCAACATAGTGGAGGGCATTCTATTGATCAAATAACAAGCAACGAGAACAACATCCCCCAAAAAATGAAGAGGAACGTGATGGTGTATAAGTACTAGAAGTTTCTATGAGATGACTATTTTTATGTTGGTGACTTCATTTCGTTGAGGGGTATACACATAAGAAGTCTGATGAGTGATTCCCTAAGATTACATGAAACTGGAAAAAGGAGAAGATAAGTACTCTATGGCATTATCACTGTTTAATACCTCTATTGAAACACTAAATTGATTATTTATCTTGGCACAAAATTTTTGAAAAATGGAGATTACTTCAGAATGATTTTTCATTAAATATACTCATGTGCAATGGGAAAAGTCATCAATAAAGGTAACAAAATACTGAAATCCTAGACTTGAAACGAAGTGACTTGGGCCCCATGTATCTGAGTGAACAATGTTAAACATATATGTTGCCTTGTTATTTAATATACTGGGAAATGAAGTGCGACTATGCTTCCCAAGTTGACAAGACTCACATTCAAAAGAAGACAAAGTGGAAAGACTAGGAATTAATTTTTGAAGCTTTGCGAGACTCGGGTGACCATAACGATCGTGGAGAAGATCAATTGAGGCAACAGAAGTGAAAGCAACTGGTGTTGGAGATTTTGACATATGATACAGTCCCTGCAACTCATATCGTGTTCCCGATCGTAGTCCCCGTTCTCCATTCCTGTACAACAACAGAGTCAGCCAAAAAAGTGACACCACAATTGAGGTGTTTGGTTAATTTTCTTACAGAAATCAAATTAAATGGACATTCAAGAGAAAATAAAACCAAGTTTAAGGAATTGGAAGGAAGAAGTTGCACGTCCGCTATTCCTTTTACTGCCGTTCGTGATCCATTAGCAAGGGTAACTGCGGAGAGAGTTGTGGAATGAATAAGATTTGAGAAAAGATTCTGATTACCTGATATATGGTCAGATGCACCAGAACCATATCCATGGGCAAGTGGGTGAAGACCTGGTTTGACAAGCAAAGGAATTACCAGTTTGTGTTTGTGGGGTGCCAGATATGGGTGATTGTTGCATAACCGTTTAATACTGCAAGTAATAATTATAATCATCTCCAGACAAAGTAAGAGATTATACAGTTGACCGTCTGTATGTATCTTTACGGATCCGAACCATGTGAGCTATACTACGATTGTTAGTACGTTGTTGTTGACCATGCAATTTCCAACAAGTTTGTCGAGTATGGCCTGGTTTGTTGAAATAGTTGCAATAGGGTCTAGAGTTTCTAATATTTCCCCTTAACTTGACATATCTTGATTATTCTGATAAAGTTGGACCAAGTCTAAGACAACCTTGTATATACGTTGTATGTCATTCGTATACAAAGTCTTAGCTTTAGTCCAAACTTTATAGAAAGTTTTACAAGATTGAATTAGATTGAGTAATTTAGGATCCAAAGAGTTCCATAAGATATTTCATAATTGAGCATCGATTCGAGTCCACTTAGTCCTTTCACTAGCAACAATATCACTAGTATTTTTAACTAAATGATCCTCGTATCCTTGTCCCATAAACCACATCTCAGCGGATTAAGACCATGGTGTGCAATTATTACTACCTTCCAATTTCATGGTAGTTATAATAAGAACTTTAAATTGTGGAAAACATGAATTTGACATCACTTGAAGAATCAATTTTCTCTAAGACATCAGTTAGAGATTCACCTTTCTCCGACATTATGGCTTCAACAACTAAATGAAATACAAAATGATTGTTTTTTTTGAACAAAGAACAAAATGAGGACAAATATAAGAAATGATTTGCAAAAAGGAAAAGTTTTTGGTTAAAAGAAGTTGAAATAGAGGAAAGAGAAGAACAAGAATCCTCTTGATGACTGCAGATCTAGTAGAAACTATTTTAGATCTGAACTGAACAAGAATTTTGCTAGGAAAAGGAAGAAACAACTGATGAAGATAACTGCTTTTGCAGTTTTTTGGTTGCTGAAAATTATAAGAGTGTTGGGTAATATTAGAATGAATGATTGATCCTCACAAACTTGGAATGAAATTGTGAGATAGATAGGAAAACCTGAAGGAAGTGCTGCTAGAGAAGGAAGATGCCGGAATAGTTATCGAAAAATCTATCGGAACAGCCACCGGAAAAGGCAACTTGAGCCTCTGCAAAGACAGTTGGAGGCTTTGATGTCATATTAATGATTTATTTCACCTCATTCACTAAATTATATATTACACCTAGAATATATAACAAAGCCAAACACAAAAAGGTCGAGCAGATCCTTGAGATCATGCCTCTTACCTACAATATTTAACTATGTATATCTGACACAATCTAATAACTGATATACTCTCTGAGAAATATCGTGACATTTCTATATTATGACTATCTTGACAATTGCTAAATGTCATTGTTAAAGTCCAGTAATTGTCTGCTGTCTTGCATAAACGTGAAAAGAATTGCTTATCACTAGCTAGAACATGAGTATTAGTTGATGATGGAATTAAGAAGAGGAATTTTTGACCAAAATAAGACATTTTTAAAATTAATTCACCAAAGTAACAAGTTTTTTAAAAACTTTACAAAACTAGTATAAGTGTTGTTCGTAGTAACGTATTAGGTTTTAAAAAAAAATTAACTAATCACAATGAACAGTAGACAGAGTTAAAGATGGAATCGTTACTGATAGTAACGTTTTTGTCTTAAAACATTACCAAGAGTAACAAGACTCTTCAACTCTGCCACTCGGCCAAATCAACTCTGCAGAGTTTGATGTGGTAGAGTTGCAGAGTCTCGTTATCATTGATAACGTTTTATCGTTATTGTTAGTAACCATTCCTACTGTAACGCCATTTTGGTTCGTTAAGTTTTTTAAATCCCAACTCTTTACTGCCAACAACATTTATGCTAGTTTTGTAAAGTTTTCAAAAAACATATTACTTTAGTGAATTGATTTAAAAAAAGACTTATTCTGGTAAAAAAATTCCTAAGATGAGTCCCAGCAAAATCATCAGACCATGTTATTGGCATTTTCTAAGTGTGAATATGAAAAAAAATATTTAAGATTCATGTTTTCTGATAAAGGTTAAGACAAGACGAAGTGCAAACAGGGAATAAGAGCCTGCTTTGCTTAAAGGATGAAGTGAGAACCGATATAGTTTTTTTTTTAAAATGCCAAATAAACGTGCACAACTAAATGAAGTAATTTCATGAAAATGAATCAGTCATAAATGACATATGGCTTTGGTAACCTACTATATGATGGTATTAGGTTAGCATTCCTTCCCTTTAGTTGTTTTCATTAGACACAATTTTAATTCCTTCTTCAATTATGAGATTGGCTGATAAAGTACTAGACCTACTGATTTACTTAATTTAGCTTAACAGTTTCCTATTAATGAAACAAGTTGCCTAACATGCTTCGAAAAGGATAAAACAGTAAGTAAATGAGAAAATGGTTTTAACATGGAAAACACCCGGCTCAAAAAGGTGTAAAAAACCCACGACTTTTACCTCCACAGGGTTTTACCCTAAACTTCACTAAACAACTTTGAGCCTCAGCAAACAACAAATTATAAGACTTATGCAATATAGAAATTATAAACTCTAATTCCTACTTAAAAAAAATACACAAACCTCCCAATGTATGTGTTCCTAAGTCTTCGAGTTATGAAACTTGAAGACAGTGATCCAAACTCAGTTTATACTTCACTGAGACTAGAATTACATAAACATTACAACTCAATAATCAAACCTAATAGATAGAAACTAAGACACCTTCTTTTTTAAGTAATAGCACCAGGTTCAACTATGTGTTTCTTCAAGCTATGGGCTGCAAGTCAATTTACCAATTGTCTTTTTCTTTGTAAGTGCATGAGTGACTGTGCGAGTCACTCCCTCTATTTGAACACGGCTCTCCAAAGTGTCCTACATCAGATGTGACTTCTATCTTAGGTAAAACTCTCCACTCTTCAGTGTTCGTTGTGAAGTAGAAGTCCTTCTTGAAGATGATCTCCTTGTTGAAGTAGAACTCCTTCTTCAACTCAATCTTTCTTATGCTCAAGTGTTTTAATAAACTTAACCAATTTATCTACACACGTGATGGTTCGGTAGAAGTTATTTACTTTGCCATCTTATCCACTTCTTTATTCATCACTCTTGTTTTCATAAACTAGTAGAGTTGCACTCTTGATTCTTCCATATCAGTGGAAGAACTTGATCAACATGTTTCATTAATTTTGTCATTCTTCAAAACTTCAAGACTCAACATTAGCGTTTTTCGCTTTTGACACAAAAAGGAAAGATAAATCTGATTCTCTTCAGTCTTCACTCCCTTTCTCTCTCTTAGTCAGGTCTTATCTCTCTTCTCTCTAGATTTATTCTCTTCTTTTCTTATTCTGAATTTTGTTGTTGTTACTATTTCTTATTAGTTGATATGCTTTCTTCACTTCCATTTTCCTTTGCATACCTACTTTGAGTTGCTATACTTTAGCTAAGGCCCTCCAGAAACAACCTCACTACCTCCACGAGGCAATGATAAGGCCTGCATACACTCTATTCTCCCCAAATCCCACTCGTGGGATTTCACTACTGGTGGGTATGATAAAGAAACACCCCGTAGTCGTAACACTCTTTCGATGCTTCTAAAATGATCTTTAGGACCCCCGTAGTGATGGTAGATCATGAGTTAACATTGTGGGAGTGGTTATAGGACCTCAAAACTAAGTAGGCATCACCCAATAGAGCTTAGGCGATGGCTAGGCATTGCCTAACCACCGCCTACCTTCACTAGAAAGGTTTGGCCATAGCTTAGGCACCACCAACCTTGGGTTTGGCCATGGGTTAGGTGCTGCCAACCTTGGGTTTGGCCATGGGCTTGGCACCGCCAACCTTGTGGTTAGGCGATGGGTTAGGTTCCACCAACCCTATACTTTTTGGTGTAGAAGCTCCATTATTGAGTTATTTCAAGGGAAACAAGGACTTTTGACACTACATAACCGTCCCTAAACAACTTAAGGTTGCACACTCAAGCTTAAAGGGTCAGTGTTTTTGCGATTTATTCGTTAAATAAGGTACAGTGGGCTATCCTAAAATCATTGGGCATAAGTTTTATGGTTTTTTATCTAGTTTAAAAATATACAATCATGTTTACAAAAGAGTGTTTTGACATTGTTTTGAATACATGCATTATGAACTTGTTTGATGAAAGTGAACGTTACCTTTTCTTATAGAATTGAATTATGATCACGTATAGACATGCGATTTCATTTTTGCATAGAATAATCAAGAACATGAATGACTAAACCCCTCTATTGTTGTTTTACCTCTTGATTTCACACGTTATGGGTTGTCCAAATGTATGTTTTAAGGCATGAGATAAATGTTTTACAATTATTGTGAAATTAACATTGATTATTACTTGAAGAGATGGTGTTTTCGTGTTTGTAAATGTTCAATATGATGATTGAAAAAATTTCATGAGATTACTGCAAAGTAATTAACCCCCCCCCCCCCCCCCACCCACACACGTTAAGATTTGAGAGAAGAGAAGTTTTGCGTGAGTTTCCACATATGATACCAAAAACAGCCCACCAAGATGCCAAAACAGTCCACTTAACGTGAGAAGAACAAGCAACACAAAAGGATACAAGATGACAAACACAAAAACACACGGATTTGCAAAATAATGAAAGGATAGATAGTGAGACCAAGATTATTACAAGATTAAGAATCAAGTGTATTTCAGCACTAACCCTAATGAATGTAATAATCAAAACCACACTCTTACGGTGACCGCCATGGAAATCAACTCACCTAAAGATCCACCGTTTCCAAGCAAAGCTCAATATTGGCTTTTCCAAGCCCTATACTAAGGATGGATTTTCCAAGCCCTAACTAAGGCTACACTAAAGTGGTCTACTCTCAAGAGAGAGGATTTTCAAGTGTTTCATACATTCATCATTCAAAAACTAAATACAAAAGACCTAATAAGAGACTATATAGCCTAGCTTATTACTTAGTATAATGGACCAAAATACCCTTAATGAAAGGGGAGGTCATGGGTTGTTTCTTTAACATGTGCAAACCTCAAAATACCCTTAATGAAGGGTTCTTCTTCAATGATCCAAAACCATGGGGTCACACTTCAAAACTTGTAGTTTCGAATTAGCATCAAATGTAAGCCCCCACGCAATCTTCCACACACGGATTTGTTTAATGGCATGCTCAAAATGGGTCCTCCATGCATGTTCTCGTATCCTCGAGGTGACCAAGTCTTGAGCCTCTATGTGTTGGACTCTAAAGATGTCATCAAAAGATAAGATGGCCATTTGTCCCGTATCATCCTCCCCTTCTTGAAAAGGATTCGACCTCAAATCTAAACCTTGAAAAACCGAAGAGAGGACAAACAAATACAAACTCCTCATGGAATGAGGGTTATGGTTAGCACAACAAATTATCTCAACATGCCAAGGTTGTACATATTTGCAATATAACCAAGGATCCTTTGAATGAAATATTAAAAACTCAATGAAATATGTACGAAGGATTTGGTTATGGGATTCACCAAGAGTGACACTTTGCTTGTCATGTAGACCAAGCAACAAGTTAGGTGCACCAACATCACCATTTCCATATTTGGCACCGGGGTCAAACGGGAAGAGTGGCCATAGACACGGGTCTAGACAACACTCCCCTTTCCCGTGGTCTCCACCCAAACTAAATGACATACTCTCTACAATAGCATACATATCATCGAAAGAAAATAGAGAGTAGAGAAAAGTATCTCTCAAGTTGACTTCTACTAAGGTGCCCTCATGTGTGTACTCACTACTAGTTTCCCAATCATCACCATGAGTAGTCTCAACAATAAAGTCACACAAAGTAGAAGGAGTAACTTCCAAGACTACACATTCCTTACCCTTAAGAGTACTCTCATCTTCCAAGAAGAGATTTCCATATTTAGGAGAAATGTTGTTACACCATAGTGGGTTAACATATAGGCTATAGCCTCCAAGGTAAGCTATACCATCTTTTTTTCCACTAGGCTCATTAGTAGTGTTTATATAATTTTCAAACAAGACATTATACCTAATGAGTGCATGATCCAACCCATGGGAATATTTGGAACAAGAAAGTTCCTCACTCTCTAAGAGATCAATATCAAGTTTCAAAGCGGTTTCAAGCACAAGATTGTCCCAAGAATATCTCTCGGGTTCACTCCCCTTTTGTTGACCAACTTTTTCAAATACTTCACTCACTTGAGTTTGATTAATCACATCACACACATAATCAAGTGGTGGAATTTTTTTACAAATAGGTTGATCAACACCAATTACACAAGACGATGTACTTCCGTTCAACATATAGGCTTCAACACTAGGTGGACATTAATTGATCTTACAAGAAGAGTCAATTTGGTCATCAATAGGATCAACTAGTGTATCCACACTCACAACATATAAATCATCAACAAAAGGCAAAGAATCATTAGACTAACAAGTAAGTAAGCTACTACTCACACTCACTGGGCTACTAGCCACACAATTATCATTCACATGCACAAAAGTATAAGAATTAGCTATTTTACCTTGAACTTCTTGAGTCAACTCTCCTTTGCTGTGTTGTGAAGGTCCTCTACAAGCTTGGTCAGCAAATTCACTTCGGCATTGCGCTCCTTCACTTTCCATGTCGGTACCTACACAAATGTCCTTATAAATAGAAAGACAAACAATGTTAGCTCGGTTAGGTGGAAATCCCCTCACTTCGCTCCACACAACCTCTCCTTTTTCCACTCTCGGATTACCACCTTGCACACCCTTACTCCTCTCAATATTTTGTATATCATAAGCATTTGGATTGGAGTAAGTATTCACTTATCTTTGCGACTCGGGCAGCATGTATGTCACAAGGTGATTTCCCCACCGGTCTCTTACAACATTCGACCAATTTTGCACATTTGGAACTCTATGTTGTGCAAACCAATCTGCACCTAAGCATTTATGACCATATGTCAATGGAAGAATATCGCACCACACCTCCTCATGGTATTCAAATTTGGAGAAGACAACTTTGACCCTTTCGGTAACCTTAAACCCGTCCAAAAAATATGGAACAAGTAAAGGCTAGCAAAACAACCCCAAGTAGTCAACCATGGATGGAACGATCTAGTTACTATAGTACCTATCATTTAACACAACGAGTCATCCTGGTATCCCACAAATGGTCACCTTTCCGTAGTGTACACTCCTTCTCAGATCAACATTGTAAAGAACACGAGTACCCCTCAATTTTGGAGATGCATACCCTCTTCTTCTCATTGGACAACCTCCACTAGAACTAGTATAACCATTCACACTATATCGACCTTGATAAGAAGTACTACAAGGTGGAGAATATGAATCTTCACACTCCTCACGTGAACTCTCATCATATCTCTCATAAGCTTTGCGAACGAAAGGGTTATACCTAACACCAAATCTAGGTTCGGAGTGAGAAGTGTAAGACTCCTCACATGCCTTAATGTCATCATAAGATCCATCACGAGGTCCTACATCATCTCCAAGCTCACCATAAGCACTAGGCACTTCATTCACCTCATTTTATCCCTCAAAACCGTAACTCTCAAATCTGCTCAAGTTTTGATCATGGCTATTTTCATAGCCTCCGCAATTTCCCTCAACTTCGTAGCCAAAAAATCCCTCACTACAATCATAGTCTCCCATGTTGTAGTCATAATAATCCCCGGCTATCGAAGACATGTTCCCCTTATATCACCTTTGTACCTACACAATGAACAACCAATATTAGTAGGAAACGCTTCTCACCAACACTCGTATACACCCACCTGTGTGATTCTCACAATTGGAGCGGCGAATATTGAAAGTTGCTTATACTCCGGTAGTCAATAGGATATCAATTCTACTTGGAGGAAGGAATGGATTCTTGTTTGATCGACTCAATACACAAAAACAAAATTTACTTACGAACTTGAAACAAAGAAAATACTACAACTTATAAACGAGAAAAGCACAAAATACAACACTTAACACAAAAGAAAACATACTCAAAAACTAATCTACAATCTAGTAGCTATTTACTAGTTTACTAATTAGTATGAGAACTAACAAAATGGAAACCAATAGAATCAAAAAAGTTAAACTAGGAATTCCAACGTTCTTGAGCTATTGATGATGTGGCACTCGACTATTGGTCGATGGACAAAAAAAATATTGTTGAAGTTGAAAAATTTAGTTCCACAATTTTTGTTGTTCAAATTTCACAAAGATGGGAGGAATTTCGGTTTTGGTAGGTTAACAAACAAGAATTTAAGTCCTTTTTTTCAAAATTCAAACCTTGACCAACTTTCACCTTTTTGGCAAGACAACCTTTTAGAGGTCTTGTCCCCCTTTTCTCTTTTGGCTTGTCTAGAAAAATGAACTTACTCCCTTTTGGTATGAAGACTTTTGGGAGGTCTTTTGTTCTTTTTCCTTTTTGGTAATGTCTTGAAAGTTATTTCAAGACTAACAAGATCCAAAAATCTCTTCCCTTTGAATTTGGATCAAACAACAACCTTTTACAAGACTTCATCAACACAACACAAGAACTTCAACAACAATAACAAAACCGTCCACTCTTCCCACAACAACTTGCAATTTTTTTTTGCTCAAGAACTTGGGTTAGACTCAAGTAGTGTTAGAGAGAAAGAAAAACAACACAAGAAACAAAAAATACAATAAAAAAACACCTAAATCTAGACACAAATTCGGCCAAACAACAACAACACTTCGGCCAAGACACCAAACCCGTAGAATAACTTCTTTTTGTAAGATTTTCGACCTTGGACACCTCTTCTAATGTTAGGAAACATAGATCTAACACTATAACACACAAAAATAACAAGAAAACTAGGCTTCAAATTTTGTCCTAAATACAAAAACGTGGACAAATTACTATTTTTGAGTGAACAAACCCAAGATTGATCTCGTGGGAACGAAATCTATGGTGTCTTTGATACCAAATGATACCGAAAACAGCCCACCAAGATGCCAAAATAGTCCACTTAACGTGAGAAGAAAAAGCAACACAAAGGGATACAAGATGACAAACACAAAAACAGACGGATTTGCAAAATAATGAAAGGATAGATAGTGAGACCAAGATTATTACAAGATTAAGAACCAAGTGTATTTAAAAACTAACCCAAATGAATTTAATAATCAAAACCACACTCTTACGGTTACCACCAAGGAAATCAACTCACCTAAAGATCCACCGTTTCCAAGCAAAGCTCAATATTGGCTTTTCCAAGCCCTATACTAAGGATGGCTTTTTCAAGACCTAACTAAGACTACACTAAAGTGGTCTACTCTCAAGAGAGAGGATTTTCAAGTGTTCCATACATTAATCATTCAAAAACTAAGGAGAAAAGACCTAATAAGAGACTATATAGCCTAGCTTATTACATAGTATAATGGACCAAAATACCCTTAATGAAAGGGGAGATCATGGGTTGTTTCTTTAACATGTACAAACCTCAAAATACCCTTAATGAAGGGTGCTTCTTCAATGCTCCAAAACCATGGGGTCACACTTCAAAACTTGTAGTCTCAAATTGGCATCAAATGTAAGCCCCCACACAATCTTCCACACACGGATTTATTTAATGGCATACTCAAAATGGGTCCTCCATGTATGTTCTCGTATCTTCAAAGTGACAAGTCTTGAGCCTCTATGTATTGGCCTCTAAAATGTCATCAAAAGATAAGATGGCCATTTGTCCTGTATCAACATACTTTTGAAATATGAAGTGTCTTGTATTGTTTAAATGATTTGGGTGGTCAACAATACTTTTGAAATAAGAAAGGGCAGTAGATATGTTGTGACATGGCTTGCAAGTCTGGGTATGGCAATACCCTATTTTGATATGCCCAAAAATAAAAAGAGAGAAACAATTTTTTAAGAAGAAACTATGTTTTAAAGGCGTTTAAAATTTGGCTAAAGGGAGTTAGATGGTTACCTGAAGAAGGCACGAGTTCAGATAACTCATTTCCCAAAATCGTCAATTGTTGACACGGGGTTATGTTACCCGAAAGGGAAATTGAATGCTAGAGATGACCCTATGGCTTAGTAGATAAGCAGATACTCCAACCCTTGCAGTAAACTTGGGTTCGGAGCTTAGCCGCCGAGTCAAGGGCGGATTCCATCTAACCCATGGAATTACATATTATAGGGTGTACCATCTAGCTCAAAAGAGAAGAAAGAGTAGAGTCATGAATTGCAGAATGTGTTTTGAAAGATATAGATTATGCTTATGTGTTTTCAACTGTTTTTAAGCTAACAAGTATTTTTGAAATGCTCTCACCTATGTTGTATATAAATTTATTTGTTTTTGGGTTGTTCTACGTACTAGTACATTTGTATTGGCCTCCTATATTTTAGGATTTGAGGCTCAGTCCTGGGGTCCCGCTAAGTAGTAGATTGTTCTATCAAAAGTTTACAGTCAGTGAGCTTCCCTTAATTCAAAAGTTCTTGTTCATGGAATATTTTCATCTGATTTTAGTTTATGGTCACACTGGGGGCCTTGTCGCAATTTTCAGACAAAAGTTGTTTTCATGTTTAGAGAGTTCGTAGACTGGTGTCATGTGTTTTGAATATTTATGAACTTATATTTCGTATTGTTTAATTGAAGTAAAAGAATGACCATGTTTCTGTGTTGTCATGTTTTCCGCATTTACTTTCAGTATATGAATTGTGTATATGTTTTCCAGTTAGATAGGGGCTCCCAGGCCTTCATGGTTTGGGATACATGACCAAGGCCTCTGTTCAGGTCGTGACATAGTTGGTATCAAAGCATGGATCATGGTCCCAGGGTGTCGGCAAAATCGCGTCAATTAGAGTCTTTTTTATGGGTATGTAGCGCTCCACACTTTTAAGTAGAAGGCTACTTGGAGTGTAGGAATGTCTCTCTTTTCTTTCATGTTTTAGTTCGTTCTATAGAGTCTAAATTCCCTCTAATCAATGATTTTCTATATTTCAGAAATTGATCATGCCTCCCCGCAGATCCAATGAACAAAATACCCAAATTGAGGATGTCCGCCCTACTCATGGGATGTGGACCCGTAATAGAGCTCAAACTTTGGAGTTTGTTGCTATTCCAGGAGCCCCACCAATTAAAACTATTCCACCTCTAGCTCCTCAATCTGGAGTTAATCATACTCAGTATTCCCAGAGGAAAGTCTCTAATGCTGAATTCCGATAGTCTATCCATATAATAGCTTAGCTCATGGCTTTTTAGTCTCGTCGGTCTGAAGATATTGGATCTGTGTCTGGTTCATCTGAGATCACACAAGTTGGTAAATTCATGAGACTGAACCCACCTGTTTTTACTGGTATGAAGGTTGAGGAGGACCCCCCAAGGTTCATTGATGAACTGGAGAAATTTTTTAGAGTTATGCATGAGAATGAGGTTGAAGGGGTTTAGTTGGCAGCCTATCAGTTGAAGGATGTATACTACTAGTGGTATAATGAGTGGGAGGATTCAAAGGGTAGATATGATGATCCTTTTATGTGGGGTAAGTTTGTGGAAGCTTTCCTGGATCGTTTCTTTCCCCAGGAATTGAGGGAAGAAAAGGCAAAATAATTTATGAACTTGAAACAAGGAAAAATGAGAGTCAAAGAGTACACATTGAAGTTCATCCAACTGTCCAGGTATGCTCCAGAACTGGAAGGTAACATGAGAGCCCGCATGAGAAACTGTGAATCTGGTCTCTCAGATGATGTGGTGTTGGAATACAATGGAGCAATGCTGAATAGAGATATGGATTTCTCTAGGTCATCCATTCATATGTAGCAGGTTGAAGAGCAGAAGAAAAAACTGGCTGAGGTAAGGAAAAGAGAAAGATAAGCTAAAAGAGTTAGTCTACAGACCAGAATAACAATCAACACCAAGGTAGTAATTGGGATAATAAGTGGTCTAAGAAAAGTTTTTGGCACAATGCTCTGTCTTTAGCTAGTGCCCCAACACCAGACCTCCAGTGGATCGATAGTTTTAGAATTTTTCAGTCAAACAATAGATCAGGAGTACAGGGTACTCAATCCTAGAGGATTATGGCTCAACCTTTTTGGTCTTACCTGTGCTGTGAAAAGTGTGGTAGAGATTATCTAGGACAATGTCAACTTGGTAATCTTCTGTGCTATGCCTGCGGCCAGCTAGGGCATATTAAGAAGGACTGCCCTATGGCAAGAGGAAATTTTGAAGGTTCTAAGTCTCTAACAAACTCCACAGCTCCACCACCCAAGTGTACTGCTTTAACAACTAGAGGGGGTCGCAACCGGTTATATTCCTTGTCTAACCTCCAGGATGGAAAGGCTTCACCACATATTATTATGGGTACGCTACAAATTTTCTCTCGTGATGTGTATGTGTTAATTGATCCCAGGTCTACCTTGTCTTATGTGACCCCTTATGTGGCGGTTAGTTTTGGCTTTGAGCCTAAAAATATCTAGAAACCCTTCTCTATTTCCACTCTTGTTGGTGACTTTATTGTGGCTAGGAAGGTGTATAGAAATTATGTTGTCTGTCTGTCATCATGATACTGTGGCAGATTTTTTAGAGATTTATATTATTGACTTTGATGCTATTTTAGGATTGGATTGGATCCATTATTGTTATGCCATAGTAGACTGTTGTCATGACCCGAACTAGGGCCTGGCCGTGACAGACATCCCGAACCATGAAGGCCCAGAACTCCCTTCTCTATCTGGGAATTATGCACAATATTCATATAATAAAAGAAGATGCGGAAACATAATCTGCTATGGAAACATGGCCAATTTTGATTTCAACATAAGTATGGAAACTGTAAATCAACTACATCTAAATAATATCTGACTCAGTCTGCGAAATCTCTACTAAATGAAAATTTGACAACTATTTGAAACTGGGACAAGGCCCCCAGTGGACCTAAACCAAAATAAATAACATAATCTGAAAGACACAGGCCTTCTGGAATTAAGAAGGCTCACCAACTACACACTTCACTGTTGTCTGAAAACTCTACTGTTTAGTAGGACCTCTGAACTGAGCTTTAGACCCTGGGAGGTAGGGGTCAATGCAAATGTACTGGTACGTAGAGAAAACCCAAAATAATAATTTATATTCAACATATATGAGAGAAATTTAAAACAATTCATAAACATATCATATGGTAAGAAATCACATGGGCATTTTCAAAAGACTCTGTAAAATCATCTGAACTTTGAGACATTCTTTGTTTTACTTCTGTGCTAGGTGGTATACCCTACAACTCTGAAATTCCACAGGCTATATGGAAGCTTCCATTAACTTGGCAGCCAAGCCCCCAACCCAAGTGTTCTGCAAGGGTCGGAGTCTCTGAATCTACTACGCCACACGACCGTCACCAGTGTACAATAATAATCTACCCGTATCGGCAAATACGATTTCAGGATAAGAGTTACTTGAACTCAAGCCCTCTTTGGGTAACCACCTAACCCTATTTAAGCCCATTTTTAACTCTTTTAAAATCATGCATCTTCTGAAAACGTACTCTGAAATCTCTTATCTGTTATGGCATACATACATATGGTATCGTCATACCATTGAGTTGCAAGTCACATCTCTTAGCCATTAATAACATATTATAATCTTTGTTTACAAAACATAAGTTTGGGACCACCATATCAATAAATCAATTCAAAGAAACTCTTTCTCAAACCTCATGTAAACACATGCAAGGAACTCTCTTTGTCAAGCATTTCAATAATACAAGGTGGTCATGTCAAATTTCTCAATCACATGCAACTCTTTCTCATTTAAAACAAGGATGTAATTATATCAAGAATCTCCCTCTCATCATCTCTAAATCATGATCAGATACTAAGGTATTGAGAAAACTAATTTCAAACCATAAATCATGCATTTAAAATCATTCACAATAAGATCATAAACTTGAATTTATCACAAGAGAGGGACTTCATAATCTGTTCTCTCAAACAAATCTTAAATTTCAATTTCATACATATACATATACTTGTAAACCAATTTGAGGGGATGAGGCCTAAAGGCCAAAACAACAATATCAATAACATGCACAAATCATAATAAAAATCATGGATTTCAAACCCCTTTAACTAATTCATGCTTTATAATCTTTAAATCATAATTGAGTATTTTCAACAAGCCCATGTATTTTTAGGATAAACCCCACGTACCTCAAATAAGAAATTAGAGTTTGATTCTTGAAGCCTATGGTTTGGGGATTCCAAATCATTAATCAATTTCGAAAACCCACGGTTGAATCTTGAGATTCTTGGAAGAGGTTTTGGGATGCTTAGGGTTTTTGCATTGTAGAGAATGAAGATTTGGGCATAAAGTTCTTTTGTTATGCCATTGATTGTATGTTTATTTACGGATTGGGAGTAGGGTAATTTCCCAAAATAGCCCCCTTTTAACCCTTAATGCAACCAGAAAAATATAACTGGGAGTCTGATTTAATGGGCCACCACGATGCGCCACTATCGCGGTGGCTCACTAGAAATTGATGAATGGGATTCTTGGGGTCACCACGACGTGGAGCCATCGCATTGTCCCACTGGTTGGGACTTTGAACTTCAGCAAGACACGCCACAATCACGCTAGGCTACTAGAATTTGACAATTGCTAAATAGACCCCCTCCGCGATGCGCCAAACACTAAAATGACGGTTTTCGTTTTAGCCCAAAATACGGGGTGTTACAAGTATTACCTTTAGCTAAATCTGAGTTTTCAGTGAAGAGGTAAGGTTACTTGGATTGTATATCTACTTTTTCTTCCCAAGTTGCACCCTCAACAGACTGATTCCACCAAAGAACTTTGACCAAGGGAACTTCTTTGTTCCTTAGTCTGCGGATCTGATGATCTAAAATCTCAACTGGAATCTCTTCATATGAAAGGCTGTTCTGAATATCTGAGCTTTCTGAATGAACTACAATGGTAGAGTCACCGATGCACTTCTTAAGCATAGAGACGTGAAATATATGATGAACGACTTCCAAGTCGGCGGGCAAATCAAGCTCATAAGCTACTTTCCCAACACGACTCACAATTCTATAAGAGACAACATACCGGGGGCTAAGCTTCCCCTTTTTTCCAAATCTTTTCACCCCTTTCATGGGTGAAATCTTCAAATACACTTAATCACTAACCTCAAACTTGAGGTCCCATCTTCTCACATCTGAATAAGATTTTTGATGACTTTGGGCTTTTTTCAATCTTTCCCTAATCAACTTAACATTCTCCATAGCTTCAAATACTGCATTAGGCCCAAGCAAAGTGGCCTCACCTACTTAAAACAAACCTATGGGCGATCTACATCTCCTCCCATATAGAGCCTCAAATGGGGCCATCTGTATGCCAGAATGGTAACTGTTATTATAAGCGAATTCAATCAATGGAAATTGCTCATCCTAACTACCTTTGAAATCAAGAGCACATGCCCAGAAAATATCTTCTAGAGTTTGGATGGTCCTCTCTTCTTGACCATGTGTCTGAGGGTGAAAAGCTGAACTAAGATGGACTTGGGTACCAAGACCCTTCTAAAAAGTTCTCCAAAATTGGGAAGTAAACTGAGTACCCCTATCTGAGATGATAGACAAGGAAACTCCATGAAACCTAACTAACTCTCGGATATACAACTTAGCATAATCCTCAGTTGTATAGGACGTATGAACTGGCAAGAAATGTGCTAACTTAGTCAATCTATCTATAATAACGCAAATAGAATCATGCTGATGACGCAAATGGGGTAAACCAGTCACAAAATCCATATTCACCTCTTCCCACTTCTAAGTAGTGATACCAAACTCTTGAAACGTACCACCAGGACTTTGGTGTTCTACCTTAACCTATTGAAAAGTTGCACACTTTGCTATGAACTCTGCTATATCTTTATTCATACCACTCCACCAATATATTTCCCACAAGCTGCGGTACATCTTGGTAGAACCTGGATGGATAGAATAATGCACCATGCGCTTCCTCCATAATTCTCTATCTTAACTCATCAACATATGGCACACACAATCTACTTTGATATCTCAATACTCCATCTCCCCCTTAGGAGAAAACTTATACCTTTTGGTCTCTCACTGACTCCTTCAGTTTGACCAAACTAGAATCCATGTCTTGCTTCTCCTACACTTCCGAGACTAGGAAAGATTCGGAACTACTCTGAACCCAAACATCCCCTTAATATAAATCAACTAACCTAACACCCAATCTAGCCAAAAGATGAACTTCTAAAGCCAACTCTTTCTTATCATTCTCCACATGAGCAAAATTGCCCATAGACAATCTACTAAGGGCGTCTTCCACTACATTGACTTGCCCAGATAGTACAACACACTTATATCATAATCTTTTAACAACTCCAACCACCTTCTCTGATAGAGATTCAAATCCCTCTGAGTAAAAACATATTTTAAGTTTTGGTGGTCCATGAATACATCAACATAAACACTATAAAGATAGTGTCTCCAGATTTTCAACGCAAACACCACATCAGCTAATTCAAGCTCATGGGTTGGGTAATTCTTTTCATGAAGATTCAAATGTCTAAAGGCATAGGCTATGACCTTACCTCTCTACATCAACACATAACTCAAACCATCTGTAGAGGCATCACAATACACCACAAAATCGTCTGTACCATCGGGTAATGCTAGAACTGGGTCTAAAGTGAGTCGAGTGTTCAACTCCTAAAAACTCTTCTCGTAGGAATTTGACCACAGGAACTTAACTTTCTTTTGGATCAATCTAGATATAAGAGATGCAACAGTTGAGAAAACTTCAACAAAATGATGGTAATAGCAAGCTAAACCGAAGAAACTCCAAATGTCTGACGGAGAGATAGGTCTAGGCCAATTTTTTACGGCTTATGTCTTTAGGGGATCCACTCTAATACCATCAACAGAGACAATATGATCGAGAAAGGCTAATGATCTTAGCCAAAATTCACACTTGCTAAATTTGGCGAACAATTGATGATCTCTAAGAGTTTGCAAGACAATTCTAAGATGATCTACATGGTCATCCTAACTACGAGAGTAGACAAAGATATCATATATAAAGACTATGACAAACATGTCCAAATACTATTTGAGCACTCTGTTCATCAAGTCTATTAAGTCTGTTGGAGCATTGGTTAGCCCAAAGGACATGACTAGAAACTCAAAATGACCATAACGAGTTCTGAAGGCTATCTTTGGAATATCACATTCCCTTACTTTAAGCTGATGATAGCCGGATTTAAGGTCTATCTTTGAGAAATAACTTACACCATGGATTTTATCAAATAAGTCATCAATTCTAGGAAGAGGATATTTATTTTTGATCATAACTTTATTCAGCTGGCGATAGTCAATGCACATTCACAAAGAACCATCTTTCTTTTGCACGAATAGGTGTAGCACCCTAAATTAGGTACCTGGAATGCTACATGGTGCTCATGACCCCGAAGGACCACAAGCTAACCTATGACTAATATCTGTACCTGAATACTACATAAAATACTGAATAATGTAGAAACATGACCTGGAAGGCTGTAAGGTTCAAAACTGAACATAATCTAAAAAATATAACATCTGTGTGGGGTAATAGAATATCCAAAACAGGACTGAAAATACTGAAGTCTGAAACATGATAGTCTGGAAAGCCTCTAAATATGACTGTCTAAATGAGTAAGGAGTTGATGGGATATGTCCCCAACTAACCTCAACTAATAAAATACTTCATGAGATAACATATAAATAATCATGTCCTCGAAGGATGAGGACTCACTTCTAACTCTGACAGCTGAAACTAGAATCTACTACTGATCTGGAGCTCGTGTCTCTAAACCTATGGTATAAGACACCATAGCGCGAATGCGTCAGTATGATTGAATGTGCTAGTATACATGTGAGGTAGGCTAAATACATGGGGTTCATAAGCATGAACAATAATAATAACTGGCTAACTCTCATGAGCATGAGAATACATACATGAGATAGAATAACTGACACTAATATCGTGATAACATGAATACTGAATCTGACTACTGATAACATGACATAATGATAACTGACATAACTGATAACTGATATATGAGTGACTGTATCTAACAGTCCTAAATCTGATGGAACTAGCTGAGTTTTGTACTGTATCTGAGTTAACTATATCTGACAGTCCTAAATTCTGAAGAACTATCTAAGTTCTTTTACTGAGACTGATTGACTGTATCTAACAATCCTGATTCTGTAACATAAAACTGTAGGAAGTAGTCATCTAACTGACATGACCCAAATATGCTATAATAACTGAGCTGGGGTCCAATCTGTGCCCTGATTAGAAGGGTGTCAATACCGCGCCACTGGTAAGGACAACATGTGAGTAACGCTCATATAATAAGTAACTCTAATGAGAATGGTGGGAACCCTCATATAAAACTAAAGCCACCTCATCTACCCTCATATAGCTGGCTATGATGTCTCAACCTATGCTGGCTACATAGTTCTGGAATGCAAGGATTGCTTCTAAGAAGCACACCCTTATATAACAGGTGAGTTCCCATCCTTGGGTTCACTTAGTGCTAATTTCTACTCCCATCTGAATGGACACTAAACATGACTTACTGAACTGAACTGAACATGGATTGAATTACTGAATTTTTATTGACTGGCGAAATACTATTGATATCTGACAACTGACTGAGTTCATGAGATCATGGAGATTTCCCGAGTCATAACACTGTCTTAAGTCTAAGGATTCATAGCTTGACTGAGATTATCTTGAAAACATGACATGGCTCTAGGCACACAGCTAATGTTTCGATTACAAGTACCCCAGGACTCGATAGAAGGAAACTGACGAAGCATGACTTTATCGAGTACAAGACCCACATCAACAATACATAATTTAAAAAGTAGTGGAATTCACGAAGTACAGGGTTATCATACTATCTAACATGGGCGAGAATGCTGATAATCATATCATAATCTCATATTCTAATATCATGGGCATTCCGACAACATACACATTTCACAACGATAGCATGGAAACCATTTAAACATAGGAATATGATAAACATGTCACATTTAGCTTATGTCTTGAGCTATATAACATGATTTCTACTCTGTCAAGCATTTTATCAACCAGCTTGCATACACAACCTAGGGCATAAGTTAATTCATCAAATTACACATCATAAGTAACTAAATTCATGGATTTTATCTTGCATAGTAACATAATATCATGATAATCACACAAAGATTCCAACTTTAAAATCAATTAACGTCAACAACATGATTACAAATACCCCACAACATAAATACCATGATTTATAGATAAAAACAAGGTTCTTGAGCTTCATGGATGGAAGGAATCCATGAATGAACACAACACATACATTAGTTTGTGATTTCGTGAAGATTGACGATGAAAATTTTCTTGAAATTGAATCTTCTATGAAAACCCTAGCTTGTTCTTGAGAGAAACTAGTATATTTTGGGTGAAGAGTGGCTGAATCATGTGTTAAAGGGATTAAAAAGGGGTGGGAAGTTGACCTTTTTAACCTTGGATGAGTCATTTAATTTCAGGAAAATTTCCCAAATTGGACCCCTGGCGCGACGCAGCGCTATCGCGCCGTGTCACTGGATTTTGACAATTGGAAAATTGAGGGATGGCGCGATGCGGAGCCATGTTGCCCCTTTTTTTGTGACCTAGAACTTTGGCGCGTCCCTGGGGAAATCGCGCTAAGATACTGAAATTGGAAAATTGCTATTTTAGCTTGTGGTACGGGGCGACACTGACCAATATGACGCTGTTTTACGGGGGAAAATTGAAATAGTCATAACTTCTTACCCGATTATCGGATTTAGGAAAATTTTATATCGATGGAAATCTTATTAAATTTACCATGTGATGGAAAGTAAAAATATTAAAAATACCATATTTACAAAAAGGGATTCATATTTCAAAGAAAGTTCTAACATCCTTGAGATGATTTCAAGCTAGGAAAAAGGCGCAGGTATTACAATATCTCCCCCTTGAGAACATTCATCCCCGAATGAGACTAACTGAGAGGGGAAAAAATAAGTTGAACATGAACTGAACATGAATAACTAAAACATGCTCTAATGACTGACATGACTGACAAGTTGAACGTATAATACTGAACATGCATATCTGATGCATGCGTAACTGATTCATGAATGCATAACTGAGTGTTTTGAGGAAAATTTTTTCTCACATTGAGAATACATATCTGATGCATAATTATATAACTGAACTGATACATGTATGCTTGGCTTAAAATGCAAAGGTACTTTATACCAAGTTTGTGATGAATACTAAACATGAAACTAAGTAAGCTTAAGGAGAACTGTTACCTTGAGCTTGATCTAAGTTGGCGGAGAAGAGGTGAGGATACTTGGTACGCGTATATGCTTATGCTTCCCAAGTATCTCCCTCGACGGACTGATTTTGCCAATGAACTTTTACTAGAGGGACTTCTTTGTTCCTTAGTTTACGAGTATGATAGTCTAGAATTTCAATTGGAATCTCTTCATAAGAGAGGCTATTCTAAACATCTATGCTCTGAATAGGGACTACAACTGATGGGCCACCTATTCCCATGAAGACTGGATGAACTAAGGCTAGATCTGAAGGCAATTCAAGCTCATAAGCTACTTTGCCAAAGCGACTAAGAATCTTGAAGGGACCGACATATCGGGGATTGAGCTTTCCCTTCTTGCTAAATCTCTTCACTTCCTTCATGGGAGAGATCCTTAGATAGACATTGTCACCAATCTCAAACTCGAGATCCTTTCTATGAAAATCTTCATAAGACTTCTGTTAGCTCTGAGCAGCCCAAAGTCTTTCTCTAATCAACTGGACTTTTTCTAAGGTATCGAATACCAAGTCAGGCCCTATGACTGAAGCTTCACTAACTTTAAACCAACCGATTCGAGATCTACATCTCCTACCATAGATAGCTTTGAATGGAGCCATCCGAATACTGGAATCAAATACAAGTGGTCATCCCAACTACCCTTGAAATCAATTTCATACGCTCTTAGCATATCATTTAAAGTATGAATGGTCCTTTCTACTTGACCATCTATCTTAGGATGAAAGGCTATACTGAGATGAACTTAGGTACCAAGAACCTTTTGGAATGCTTTCTTGAAATGAAAGGTGAATTGGGTACCTCTGTCTGAGATAATAGATAATGGAACACCGTACAATCTGACCAACTCCCTGATGTAGACTTTGGCATAATCCTCAATTGAATAAATGGTATGAACTAGAAGGAAATGAGCTGATTTGGTCATTCGGTCTATAATGACCAAGACTGAATCATGATGAAGACGAGTTTGAGGCAAACCAATCACGAAGTCCATGTTTACCCACTTCCAAGTAGGAATAATGAACTCTTGCATAGGACTACTAGGCTTTTGATGCTCTATCTTAACCTGCTGACATGTATAGAACTTAGCCACAAACTCTACAACATCTCTGTTCATCCCACTCCACCAATAGACTTCTCACAAATTATGGTACATTTTAGTGGCCCCTGGATGAATAGAGTAGCGCTCACCATGCGCTTTTGCAAGAATTTGCTGCCTTAAGTCATCTACACCTGGAACACAGATACGACCCTGACAATGAAGAACACTATCTCCCCCTTAGGAGAAAACCTTTACTTTCTGATTCTTGAATGACTCTTTCAATTTGACAAAGCTGGGATCTCTATCTTGCTTTTCTTTCACCTCAAAAACTAGAGATGATTCTGAACTACTCTGAACCCATATATCGCCCTTCTCTGTATCGACTAAGTGGATGCCTAGTCTGGAAAGCTGATGGACTTCCTAAGCTAACTTCTTCTTACTGTCCTCAACATGAGCAACACTACCCATGGACAGTCTACTAAGAGCGTCATCCACTACGTTGGCCTTGCTCGGATGATAAAGGACACTCATGTCGTAATCTTTCAAGAGCTCTAACCACCTTCTCTGATAAAGATTGAGATATTTCTGAGAAAAGACATACTGGAGGCTCTTATGACCTATGAACACATCTACATGAACACCGTATAGGTAATGCCTCCAAATATTCAAGGCAAATACCACGGCTGCTTACTAAAGATCATGAGTAGGATAATTCTTCTCATGGGGTTTAAGCTGTCTGGAGGTGTAGGATATGACCTTACTATGCTGCATGAGGACACAACCCAAACCTACTCTGGATGCATCACAATACACCATGAACCCATCTAAACCATCTGGAAGTTCTAAGATCAGAGCTAAGGTGAGTCGAGTCTTCAATTCTAGAAAACTCTTTTCGCAAGGATCTGACCACTAAAACTTGACTTTCTTCTGAGTCAATATGGACATAGGGGATGCAATAAAAGAAAATCCCTCAATAAACCATCTGTAATAGCCAGCCAAACCCAAGAAACTCCTGATATCTGATGGAGAGATAGGTCTCGGCTAGTTTCTTACTGCTTCGGTCTTTTGAGGATCTACTCTAATGCCATCATCGGAAATGATGTGACCAAGGAATGCGACTTACCTTAGCCAAAATTCTCACTTACTGAATTCGGCGAACAACTGATGATTTCTGAGAGTCTAAAGTACAATTTTGAGATGGTCTGCATGATCTTGCTCACTGCGGGAATAGACCAGAATATCATCTATGAATGTTATGACAAACATGTCCAAGTACTTCTTGAACACACGGTTCATCAAGTCCATGAAAGAGGCTGGGGCATTGGTAAGACCAAATGACATGACTAGAAATTCGAAGTGACCATACCGAGTTCAAAAAACTATTTTCGGAATGTCACATTCTCTAACTATAAGCTGATGGTAATCGGATCTGAGGTCTACCATAGAGAAGTAGCTGGAACCCTGAAGTTAGTCAAACAAGTCATCGATTTTGGGAAGAGGATACTTGTTCCTATCTGTGACTTTATTGAGCTGACGGTAATCAATGCACATCCTGAGAGAACCGTCTTTCTTTTTGCACGAATAAGACTGGTGCACCTTATGGGAAAATGCTGGGTCTGATGAATCCCTTATCTAAGAGATCCTTCAACTTTTCTTTTAATTCTCTAAGTTATGCAAGTGCCATTCTATATGACAGAATAAATATGGGCTGAGTATCTGGTAGAAGATCAATACCGAAGTTTATTTCTATTTCAGGAGGAATTCCTGGAAGATCTTCAGGAAAGTCATCTGAATATTCATTTACAACTGGAACTGATTCAAGACTGGGAGTGTCAAAACTGGAATCCTTAACATGAACGAGATGGAATACACATCCCTTAGATATCATTTTCCTTGCCCGAAGGTAGGAAATAAGCTAACCTCTGAAAGCGGATACACTACCCCTCCACTCTAGAAGGGTTCATTTGGGAACTGAAACTGAACTATTCTATTTCTTCAGTCGAATGTGGAATTGCAGAAGTGAAGCCAATCCATGCCGAGAATGACATCAAAATTAGTCATCTCTAATTCGACTAAGTCTGCTGAAGTGACTTTTTGAAATATCATAATCGGGCAGTTCCTGTATAACCGCCGAGCTATGATGGTTTTACCTACTGGGGTAGAGACTAAAAAGGGCTCTGCTATAATTTCAGGACTGATTCCAAAATCAACTGCTATATAAGAAGTAACAAAAGACAAGGAAGCTCCTGGATCTAGCAAAGCGTAAACATGCACATGAAAGATCTGTAATGTACCAGTAACTATATTAGGACAATTTTTCTAATCCTGTCAAGACTGGAGAGCATAGAGTCTATTTGGGTGCTTCCCACTAGTATCGCTAGAGGTGGCACCCTACTGATTTGGGTAACCGGACTAAGCTGAGGAATGGTTCTGGTGACCTTGAGGACCAGGATGAGGACAGTCTCTGACTCTGTGGCCTGGCTTGCCACATCCAAAAAAAATACCACTGCCAGCTCTGCAAATACCTTGATGGTGCTTTCCACAAGTTTGGCAAAGAGGATAGGTGTGGGCACAACTAACACTGCCTTGAGACTTAGAGCATGGTGCTCTATCTTGGTTACCCTCTTTGAACTTAGGTGGAGCACTGGCTGAAGAAGGAGCTGTAAGTGATGACTTAGGACAAAACTAAGAACGGTTTTCTCCTTCTGATTTAGGCTGAGTAAAGTTGAAACTACCTGTCCTTGCTCTCTTATTCTGCTTCTCCCTCACCTTAATCTTTTTCTCCTCTATCTGTTGAGAATGAGTCATAAGCTTGGCTAAAGTCATGTCACTATTTATCATGGTGGATCTACACTAATTAACCACGCTATTATTTACCCCTGAAATGAACTTACTCATCCTTGCCGTGCTATCTGCAACCACATAAGGGGCATATTTGGATAATTGAGTAAACTTAAGAGAATACTCTTTCACTGTCATGTTTCCCTGTCTAAGGTTGATAATTTCTAGCACCTTAGCTTCTCTAAGATCTAGGGGAAACAATCTATCAAGGTAAGAAGAAGCAAACTCCTCCCACTCAACTGACCCTACTTCATCTGCCCTTTTTGATTTCCACTATTTAAACCAAGTATGAGCAACATCCTGCAACTGATATGCAGCTAGCTTAGCAATCTCAACAGTACTCATCCCCATGATGTTTTTCACCTTCTGAACCTGATCAAGAAATTCCTGAGGGTCCTCATCTGACTTAGACCCAAGAAAGATTGGAGGATTCATTTGGGTGAAGTCCTGAATCCTAGCTGTAGATAAATTGGCCACTGGATTGGCCAGAACGATAGAGGTTCGTTCATTCTGAGCAGTAACTGACTGAGCAAGAGTAGTGAATGTTCCCTTGAACTCCGCATGAGAAACATGATCGTCCAAGGGATCTTCTTGGACAGGCTGGGTTCTTCTCTTGGGAGGCATGTTCTGAAATCAAGAGGAGAAACAAATTAGAATGAGAGATTGACTTGAATTTATGCTCACTGGCATGACATGAATACTAAAAGAAGGGAAACTATTTCTAAAACATCTTATAGCCTCGTGCACATAAATGTGGTGCGCAACACACCCATGTACAAGACTCTGCTAGATGCGAATTTCAGACGTTCCTAGGACACTATTGAACCTTAGGCTTTGATACCAAGTTTGTAACGCCCCAAATCTGGTACACGAAATGCTATACGGTGCTCATCCCCGAAGGACCACAAGATAACCCATGACTAATATCAGTACCTGTATACTTCATAAAATACTGAATAATACGGAAACATAACTTGAAAGGCCGTAAGGTTCAAAATTGAACATAATCTGAATAATATCCCACGTGATGGAAAGTAAAAATCTTAAAAATACCACGTGTACAAAAAGGGATTCATATTTCAAAGCAAGTTCTAACATCCTTGAGATAATTTCAAGATAGTAAAAAGGCACGGGTATTACAATAGGATGGGAGCTCCCCATGGAGAAAAACTAGGCCTTATGAAACCTTTATCTAAAAGATCTTTGAGTTGCTCTTTCAACTCCTTAAGCTTTGTAGGAGCCATACCATATGGAGGGATAGAAATAGGCTGAGTATCTGGGAGAAGGTCAATACCAAATTCTATTTCCCTATTGTGAGGTACCCCAAGGAGATCTTCAGGGAAAACCTCAGGAAACTCATTGACCACTCTAACGGACTGAAGTGTTGGAGTCTCAAACTTAGTGTCTTTAACTCGAACTAGATGATAAATGCAACCTTTTGAAATCAACTTTATGGCCTTAAGATAAGATATGAAATGACTCTTGGGAGACACTGAATTACCTGACTACTCGAAGAATGTCTCATCTAAAACTAAAAATTCACCACTCGGGTGGAACAATCTATAGAAGTATAACAGGAATGAATCCAATCCATACCAAGATCAAAATCAACCATGTATAACTCTATCAGGTCTGCTAATATGGCTTTATGAAGAGTAGTTATAGGACATTTTTATAAATCTATTTGGTAACAACTAACTCACCTACTGGGGTAGAAACCAAGAAAGGCTCAGTGATCTTTTCAGAACTTATCTAAAAATTCACAACAACTAATGGGGTCACATAAGAGACACTTGAACCAGGGTTTAATAACACATAAACATCAATATGAAAGACACGAAGCATACCAGTAACAATACCCGGAGAATCTTCCTGCTCCTGGTGGGATGGTAAGGCATAAAATCGATTCTGGCACTGACCGCCACCGGTACTGGATGATATGCCCTGAGTAGGAGCTGTGCAACCTAAAAGAGTTGGTGCACTAGTAGCCTGAGTCTGAGGACGAAAATCTCTATTTCCCTGTCTAGTATGCAGGAACTCTTTGATTCCATGACCCACCTAGCCATAACAATAAAAACCTTTCTGACCCCACCAAAATTTACCTCCATGATTCTTACCATACTTAGAACATTGGGGATGATTGGGCTTCCCACTCACACTATTCTGAGATCTGGTCATAGAAGACTTACCCTACTATTTCTGCCTATTTCTGAGTATGAGAGCATTGGTTGAAGAAGGTGCGAACATAGATTACCGATTCTGAAATTGCAAATGATTTCCTCCTCCAGACCTATTTTGACCATAATCAAACTGTCCTATTTTAGCCCTTTTATTTATTATCTTTTTTTCCTTTAACTTCTCTGCCTTAATCTACTGAGCATGCATCATCAATCTTGAAAGATCCATGTCTCCAATGAGCATAATAGTCCTACACTCCTTGACTACTAACCCAGACACATCGGTCACAAAATAACTCATGCTTAACCTAGGGTCAACCATCTGATCAGGGGCATACTTAGGAAACTGGTTGAACATGAGTCAATACTCCTTCACTGTCATTAAGCCTTGCCTCAGGTTCATAAACTCTTCTATCTTAGCTTTTCTCATCTCATGTGGGAAGAACTTGTCTAAGAATGCATCCTAAAATATCTGACAAGTCATGGGAGCTACATTTCCCCCTCTACTTTTATTCCACATCGCCACCCAATCATATGAAATATCCTTCAGCCTATAGGATGCCAATTCTATACTCTCATATTCAGAAACATGCATAATTTGGGTGATCTTTTTTACCTTATCTAGATAAAGATGTGGGTCCTCACCTTCCTTCTACCCAAAGAATTTTGATTGGTTTATTCTCATAAAATCTCAAATTTTGGCTGTGGCTAAGTCCCCATCTTGCTGAAGTAGGGTTGCATCCTGATAGTTGCCCTGAACATTAGCTATCACCACTTGGGCTATCACCTAAAAGGTAGCCCAAAACTCTATATATAACACATTCTCATTCAAAGGATCTATGGGTTGGGGTGGCTAGTTATCATTTCTGCGTGCTCGATGAGGAGGCCTTTTTTGACACATAAAAGCATGAGTTAGAAGCAGATAGATACACTGAATGCATGATAGATCATGGAAGAAGAGATGATTTCCTAAATCGCTCTATAGCCTCTTGGTCATAAATGTGGCGTGCTTAACACCGATGATCAAGACTCTACATAACGTAGCTTTTCTGACTCCCTAGGACTCTCTAAGCCTTAGTCCCAATTACCAAGTTTGTAACGCCCTGAAATCTAATTCCTGAGACGCCACACGATGCCCCGAACTACAATTTGTCCTAACCTAACCCTGGCTACTTTCTACTAAATCTGAAACTCAAAATATGGAAGATATGAATTAAAAATAATAATAAATACAGAAAACAGTATGAATCATCTAGGTATATATGAATCATACTAATCTCAAAAGTTTGATAAAGTACATGCTAAAAATTTGAAAAATGTAACAGAAATCTAAGACTAAATCTAGTAGTCTGACAAGCCTCTACTGACTAAATCTAGAGTGTCACTAGGACAGGCACCCAACTAACTCGTACTATCTGAAAAGGATGCTAAAGTATCTACTAATAGACTAGAAATATGAATAACCAAGTCCCCAAACTATGAGAACTCACCAACTGCAGGAATATAGATGAGATGCTCAAAAATCACTCACGCTACTGAGACTGAGCACCTGAACCTACATTATGAGACAATGTAGCACATATACATATATGCGGATTAGTATTTTTAGGATGTACTGAGTATATAGGGGTGAATGCAATCAGTAAACAATGTCCGCACAATTTATAAAATAATGCATTCTAAAGGTAAATTACTCACATAGGCTTGAGTAATCTAAAAACTGAATATCATAAATCATGAACAATAAGGCATATATTAGAAATCTTGTGAGCCATTACCCTTAGTTTTGAATCTGTATTTTGTTCTTATTCTCAAATCATATAGGCTAAGTGAAATTTGTAAGTTTGTATAGAAAATACTTTATCTTTTATCTGAAGTTTTATCTATAAGGAAGGTTCTTCTAATCGACATAAACCATGTAAGCATTCATGGATTCCAATATCTCATCTTCCTAAGGAAGAATCCTCACGTTGGGGAGAGGATTCATACTCTTTCCAGGGAGTGTAACCTATCTAGGTGATCACATATCTGTCATCCACATAGAAGTGGGAATAATCTAAATCCTATGTTGGCACGTAGTTCTGGGGTATGAAATCATAGTAACGTACCATCTCGGTGCTAAATACTACTCCCAAAACAATATCTATATGCTCATTTTGATGAAAATCCACTTTTAAAATAGTCTAATGGTTTATAATGAAAACCAACTATAATTCTGTAAAGCTAAATTTGTAATCTGAATTTGCAAAGTGGATTTCATAGCTATTGTGAGACCAAAAGGTCAAATCTTTATTAATAATCTAAACTGAATCTGGTCATATGGTACTTTTTAGCACAATAATTCTTGAAATAGCAATATTAAATTAGGGCTTAATGACTCATGCATCAATATCATATTAAAACATCTTAGAATCCATTCTTGATAATTCCAACATTTATAATTCATCATAAAATCTTGAAATTACTGCAATATGCATAAAATATGAATATAATCACGCAATTCAACTTCAAAATCAATGAAAACCTCATAAGCTTGTAAATAACAATAATGGGAATAAACTCTAACTTCAATTTCATGGAAAATCATATAAAACCAAATAACTTTTGTAATTAAAAGCAAATTTTGGGCACAAGGATGAAAGGAGTATCCTTGTTCATAACCCCACATACCTTGATTTATAATCTTTGAGGAAAAACTTGAATATTTAATTCCTATTGTGCTTCTAAAGGTTAATTCTTGGAGTTCTTGAGTGGAGAATTCCTAATCTTGAATTACCTTGGAGAATTAATAGTGGAATTTGGGTTTCTTGGAGAAGGAGCTTTGATGATCTAGGGTTTTGCTTGAGAGAGATCTGATGAAAAGTTGATGTAAAGTTCTTTGAAGAGGTTTAATTCTTTGTTTAAGACGTATTTGGGCCTGAGAGAATGACCAAAGTACCCTCTTTAAACTCCTAAGCGGACTATAAAAACATAACATTTTTCTAAATTGGGTGGCCACCGCGACGCACCACTATCTCGGTGGCTCATTGGAAATTGACAAATAGGAACTGGGCAGACGCCGCAATGTGCCACCATCGGGTTCCCCTTATGATTCCATTTTTCCCCTTAGCGCGATGCACTAATATCGCGTTGGGCCACTAGAATGGGACCATTGGGAATTTGGACCTCTTCGTGACACACCAATATCACGGAGGTCCACTAGAAGTTGACAAATGTCATTTAAATCCTCTTTGCAATGCGCTAGTGACAAAAATAATGGTGTTTTATGAATGGATCTTAAAATAGCCATAACTTCTCACTGGTTTATCAGATTTGGGCGAATCTTATACCGTTGGAAATCTAATTCAATTTTATACACAATTGGAGGCCTAAATATGAAAAATTCTATAGAAAAAATATATTATCTATTTTGGAAGATATTCTTTAACCTTCTAGAGATGAATTCAATCTAGAAAAACTACGGGGTGTTACAGGTGTACCATCTAGTTTAGAAGAGAAGAAAGACTAAAGTCATGAATTTCATAATGTGTTTTGAAAGATTCAAATTATACCCATGTTTTTTCAACTATTTTTTAAGATAACACGTATTTTTGAAACACTCTCACCTATGTTGTATATAAATGTATTTTGTTTTGGGGTTGTTTTACATAGCAGTTCATTTTTATTGACCCCCTATCTTACAGGATCTGACGCTCAGTCCCGGAGTCCCGCTAAGTAGTAGATTGGTTTATCAGAAGTATGCAATCAGTAAGCCTCCCTTAATTTGGAAGGCATTGTTCATGAAATATTGTCATCTGATTTTAGTTTATGGTCCGACTGGGGGCTTTGTCCTAGTTTTTAGACAAAAGTTGTTTTCATGTTGTTAGAGATTTCGTAGACTGGTGTTATGTGTTTTGAATATTTACGAACTTAGATTTCGTATTGTTTAGTTAAAGTAAGAAAATGACCATATTTCCATTTTGTCATATTTTCTACATTTTCTTTTAGTATATGAATTATGTATATGATTGCCAGTAAGAGAGTGGCTCTCGGGACTTCATGGTTAGAGATTCCCTTCATGACCAGGGCTTCGATTGGGGTCGTGATAGATAAGGAGTTGTCACACTAGTTAGTGTTTTAGCTAATTGACAATGTTATCTTTGGCCTTTGATTTTTGTCATTAGGATGGATCATCAAAGCCTTAATTACTTGAAAATCCAAGGTATTTCCTTGCGTTATCCACAATAAACAATCATGGAAACAATAATATGGTTATCCTTATGCTTTTTAAATGATATGCCTTGATCATCATGTAGAGTGCTAAGTTGGAAGCTTGTGATATTGAGCCTTGCAATGTCTACATTTCTTGTTAGTCTAATGTATTAGCTAAGAATATATGTACTTAGTGATCTTGGTTAAAGCTAGTACATTATGGTTCTTGTTGAAAATCTGAACGACTAAGGGTGCTCGGGAGCCCGTGCGTCTGAACCTATGATATAAGACATCATAGTGCAAGAGAAAAGTATGTGTCAATACTTTGAATGTACTGGTATGCTAAGTGAGGTAGGATGAAATGCATATGTTCATATGCATGAATAATACTGACTAAATGACATGAGTATAACTGAATGAGAGTACATGCATGAATACGTAAACTGTAATTGAGATAGTGATAACACTGGAGTACTAACTCTAAATACTAATTAACTGATATCTGAGTCTACTGATACTAAATTATTGATAACTGAGTGACTTTATCTGATTGTCTTGATTCTGTGGAACTATGCTGAGTTCCGTACTATGCTGAGTGACTATATCTGACAGTCCTGATTTGTGGAACTGAACTGAGTTCTAGCCTGATACTAGAACTGAAACTGACACTATGGGAAGTAATCATCTAATCGATATGTTCCTCTATGAATAGATTGGGGTACAACTAGTAACCCCAGCTGGAAGGGTATCAGTACCATGCCATGGGTAAAGACAAGCTGAAGAGTTACCCTTAATCTGGCAGGTGCTCTGAATTAGAATGGTGGTACCCTCACCTGGAAGGTAGATCACCTTATCAACCCTTAACTAATAGGTAGATGTCTCCACCTACGCTGTCTACGTAGTTCTGGAACACAAGGACTACTTCTAAGAATCACACCCTCTACTGGCAGGTGAGTCCCCATCCTTGGGTTCACTCGGTGCGGAATCCTACTCCTAAATGAATAGACACTGAGCTAATTTCTAAACTATTCTAGGCTAGAATGAACTATTACTGATCATACTGTATAACTGAACTGAGTTCACTGGGTTCCGTGGACTGATGGAATACTACTAAATTCTATTAACTGATTGAGTATTATTGAGTTTTTTCCTGGGTTCTATAACTAACTGAATTCTACTAATCATGACATGACTGAATACTATTCTATAACTGATACTGTCTCTAGGCATACAACTAAATTGTCGGGTATTAAATACCCCCAGGACTCGATAGCATGAAAAGTATATCACTGCATGACTTTAATAGCATAATGGTATTAGCATACTAACAATACATTCACTTAAGCATTTATGGCAAACACTTGATATACATGGGCTTGTGCATGATATAATTCACATAATAACATGTTATTCTTGGGCTATTCAATTCACATGGGTATTTTGACAAACACTTGAGAAGCATGGGTATTTCACATATCAATAAACATGTAGTAGTATCATGGATTCTACGTTCAACTTTCAACTCAAGAATTCAACATGAAGTTCACAAAGTTCAATTCACAATTAACTATTTTGCATGAAACTTAGGACAAATCATGGAATTATATCACCATTAACATCATAATCATGAAAACATTAAATATCCAACAAGAAATCCATGAAATCAATTAACTTGCATTTTTTAAAAGAGTTTCTTGAACTCCAAGAGTGGAAGGATACCCTTGGATGAACACTCCACATACCTTATTTCCTGAATTCTAAAAGATGGGTGGTGGTTTCTTGAGTTCTTGATTTGAAATTGATCCTCCTAGGGTTTCTGTTCTGGAGAAATTTGAGAATAATGAATGAATTTAGCCTCTAAAGGGGCTTAATCTCATGTTTTGGGGGCTGACATAAGGTGGGAAAAAACCCAAATACCCCTGAGGACATGTCCTTTTAATTACTGAACAATTGAATTATCGACGCGCAAGACGACGCGCCGCGTCATTAGCATCGATGCGATGGACAACGTGCCACTTCAAGTTCACGTCGATTCACTAGAATTTTCCACTAAGAGTCAACCAGAACATTAATCAACGTGATGGTTGATGCAGAGTGTTGAGATCGCATTGATACACTATTTTGGGTTCCCAAACGTGGTCCAAATGAGGTCTGAAAAATCCAAAACTCGTTCTGGAACTCCTACTGACATTCCTAATCATGATTCAGCCAAAAGATTGACAATTTTAAGATCATAAATGTCGTGAAATAGAGTTTCCAACTTTTGAAGGCTAAAATGACACTGAGTTTGAATGCTTAGCTAAAATTTCTAAGTCTGGGACCCCTCAACAAGCTTTAAAAAGGATGAGTTTAGCATAGGATTTTGCGGGGTCTTATATTTCTGTTTGACCATCTGTCTGACGGTGGAAGGCTATACTGAGGTGGACTTGGGTACCAAGGACATTTTGGAATGCTTTCTAGAAATGAGAGGTAAACTGGGTACCCTATCTAAGATGATAGACACTAGAATTCTATGTAACCTGACCAACTCTCTGATATAGAGTTTGGCGTAGTTGATACGAGAATAATCATAGATATGGAATTAGAAGAGTGCGTTTTGGACCCTAGCCTTGGCACGTGCAAATAAAGTGTAAAAGAGGCCCAAAATGCACTCAAATCATCCCATAAATTACACTAGATGGGTGCCCACTCTTTGAAGGGCCTTTTGGTCATTTTAACTTTTATTTTTAATAGCTATAAAAGGAACATTGTACGGTTTTTAGTTTAGTTTTTGGATGATATTTTTGAGTCTTGTAAGACTTGTAACAAGCTCTCTCTCTCGTGAGAAAAGTGACCACCAAAACTAGGATACAACAATAGGGTGGATTCTCTTTTGTTGTTGCTTGCTTGGAAGCGTTGATGCTAGAGAGGTGGAATCCGATCTTGTGTCACATAAGAGATAGGTTTATTATTGTGTGTAGTGTTATGTGTCCAAGAGTGTCCATTCTTGGGTTCTTAAGATTATACCTTCATGTGGTCTATCTATCTATTCTTTTACCTTCTTGTAATCTTGTTTAGTGTTTGTGTTGTAATCTTGTGTTCTTGTTGTTATTGTTAAATATGAATCTTGTGTCTTCTTGTTCATCTTATGTTGTTAATCTAGTTTGTTTTCTGCTGATTTGGTGTAATAAACACCTTGTTATCTTCTTGTTATTGTGTTCTTGGGAAGCCGGGACTTGGTCTCTAAAAGGGTTCACAGATTTCTTCCATTTTGTGGACTATTTTTTGGACTGATTTTGGTGTTCCCTTGTTTGTCCTATATCATTTGGTATCAGAGACATCTTTGGTTTTGTTCTTACAATACCAATCTTGGGCTTTCTTGCTAAGAAAATAAAACAATAGAAAAAGAAAAGAAAGACGTGTTCTTGAGCTTGAGATCTTGTCCGAGAAGTTGAACTTGTTGTTATTGTATCTTGGCCGAATGGTGTGTAACTAGGTATAGGATTTATTTTGCTTGTGTTGTTGTTTCAAGTGTTAGTATTCTTGTCCATTAACACTTTGAGTCGATCTATATTTGAGCTTTAAAAAAATTTATGTTGTTGTTGTTAACAAGACCATGGCCGTGTATTGAAGTTGTTGTTCCTGGACGTGTGGACTTGTTGTTATAGTATTGGTTGGATGTTGTTGGTGTTTTTTGTTCTCTTGGTAAATTTTTTATTGAGTTCTTTACATTCATCACAACCGTCACCCTTTCTAAAACCGAAATACAACATCAAAAAGAACCTTGGCCGTGTGTTGACACTAAAATTGGCCATGATGTGTGTTGATGTTTCCTGTGGGGTGGAAATTGTTGTTTTCTTGTTGATGTGTTCTTGAAATTTGTTGTAGTTTTCATCTTGTTCTTCATCTCACCTTACAACTTAAGACAACCAAAGTGTAACATAGATTCAAAAAGGTGAACCTACAAGTTGTAAAGTTGTTTGTGAGAAGACTTGAGCCATCACTTTCTTGACTTAACATCTACTTTTCAACAACTTTTCTTGTTTCAAGGGACCTTGTTTTGTGGTAATTGTACAAAGTCAAGTCTTGCCTTTTGAATATTGGACTTAAAGTAGATTTAAGACATATAATTTCCCTCCAAAACCAATTGTTTCCATTACATAGTAACTAAAGTTTGTAAACTTCAACTAGTGAATAATTGTGGGGCCGTGACCAATGGTATGCTGCCACATCACCCAAGTTACTGTTCACACGAAAATTTTAAGCTCAAAATTTGTTCTTCTAGTTTCATTGTGTTGTTTCTTTAGTTTCGTTTGTTCATTCCATTACTAACTTACAAGCTAGTTTTAGATTGTAAGTTAATTTTGAAACTGTCCTTCGTGTATACGTTCCTTTGTGTTTCCTATCATTTTGAGTCGTTGTAATACTTGGTCCACCTTTCACTGCCTCACGGAGTACAAGCAAGGTTACGAAATTTGTGAGATCAAAGTGAGAGAAAAAAAATCTTAGAGACAAAACAATAGAGAGGGAGTGTGAGGACCATTCTTGTACAACTAACTTGTTTTTTGTTTTGTAGGTAACGTCTTGTCCATAATGGAAACAAATTTGGCCCTCTTTGATGCTTTGTCCCGAGACCTTGCTAGGGAAAATGTGGGTCTTGAAAAAAATTGACTCGGATGTGGTAACTATGCGTGAGAGGTTGGATCGAATGGAGAGTCGAAGGAACTCTCGTGCTTTTACTCCCGAAACTTTACTTCCAATGACCAATCCTCCAAGACCACCATATAATGCCATAAGCCAAGCTCCAAATAGCCCTCAAAACCGAGAAAAAGATAGACAACTTCCCCCACAAGTTGATCAAGTCCAACAAGGAGGACTTGGAATCTAATTTCCTCCCATCCAAGCTCCACAACCGAAGATCCACGTTACCAAATTGAGACTCTCAACTGAAACTTCCCTTTCCAAAAACCGACACATCCAAGAAGAGAAACATGGTAGAGAGAGACATGAAGTATAGGGAGCCTACGACGATTCTTGTATGATAGAAGGATACTTGAGTCCGATGAGATTGAAGGCCAATCTCAAGAGGGAGAGGAAGCCGAGGGTCAAAATGAAGATGTTGGATCCGAGACTTATTGTCATTATGCTCTCGGGTTTGGCTAGCTTGTGGACTATTTTTTTGCATTTCTTGTGGGCTGTTTTTAGCTCATATTTTGATACGTACCTTGTTATTATTGATCTCTCGGTCTCTTCATGTTTTGCGGACTGTTTTTGAGTAGGTTTCCTTTGAAGTGACCAATTGAACGAGGTGAAGCCGTGAATTTGTGGACAAATTCCTATCAAGATGGAGAGGATGATATGAGAATAATCATGGATATGGACTTAGGAGAGTGCGTGTTGGACCCGAGCCTTGGAACGTGCAAATAAAGTGTAAAAAGGCCCAAAATGCACCCAAATCAGCCCATAAATTACAGTAGATGGGTGCCCACTCTTTGAAGGGCCTTTTGGTCATTTTAACTTATATTTTGTAATAGCTATAAAAGGAAAATTGTAGGTTTTTTAGTTTAGTTTTTGGATGATATTTTTGAGTCTTGTAAGACTTGTAACAAGCTCTCTCTCTAGTGAGAAGAGTGACCACCGAAACTAGGATACAACAATAGGGTGGATTCTCTTTTGTTGTTACTTGCTTGGAAGCGTTGATTCTAGAGAGGTGGAATCCGATCTTGTGTCACGTAAGAGATAGGTTTATTTTTGTGTGTAGTGTTAAGGTTCCAAGAGTGTGCATTCTTGGGTTCTTAAGATTATACCTTCATGTGGTCTATCTATCTATCCTTTTACCTTCTTGTAATCTTGTTTAGTGTTTGTGTTGTAATCTTGTGTTCTTGTTGTTATTGTTAAATACGAATCTTGTGTCTTCTTTTTCATCATCTTATGTTGTTAATGTAGTTTGTTTTCCTCTGATTTGGTGTAATAAACACCTTGTTATCTTCTTGTTATTGTGTTCTTGGGAAGCCGGGACTTGATTTCCAAAATGGTTCACAGATTTCTTCCATTTTGCGGACTTTTTTTTGGACTGATTTTGGTGTTCCCTTGTTTGTCCTGTATCAGTAGTCCTCATCTAAATAGGAAGTATGAACTAGTAAGAAATTATCTAATTTGGTCATCTTGTGTACGATAACCCATATTGAATCATGCCGATGATGAGTACGAGGTAAACCCGTCACAAAGTCCATGTTCACTTTTTCCCATTTCCATGTGGGAATACTGAACTCCTGTATGGACCCACTAGGCTTGTGGTGCTCAATCTTAAACTGCTGACATATAGAGCACTTAGATACAAAATCTACGATATCTCTCTTCATCCCACTCCGCCAATAGATCTCTCGCAAATCCCAATACATCTTCGTAGCCCCTGGATGAATTGAGTAACACGCATCATGCGCTTCTGCAAGAATTCCTGCCACAAGTCATCCACACCTAACTTACATAGCCGAACCTGGAAATGCAATACACCATCCCCCTCTTGGGAGAAAACCTCTACTTTCTGATCTCTGACTAACTCTTTTAACTTTACTAAACTAGGATCTCTATCTTATTTTTTCTTTACTTTGGAAACTAAAGATGATTCTGAACTGTTCTGAACCCACACACTACCTTCTTCTGAATCGACTAAGTGGACACCTAGTCGAGTAAGCTGATAGACTTCCTGAATTAACTTCTTATCATTCTCAACATGAGCAACACTATCCATCGACATTCTACTGAGAGAATTAGCCACTACATTGGCCTTGCCCGAATGATACAAAACACTCATGTCATAATCTTTCAATAACTCTAACCACCTTCTCTGAAATAGATTCAAATCCTTCTGAGAAAAGACATACTGCAAGCTTTTGTGATCTGTGAACACATCAACATACACCCCATACAAATAGTGCCTCCAAATCTTTAAGGAAAACACTACAACTACTAACTCAAGATTATGAGCCGGGTAATTCTTCTCATGGGGATTAATCTATCTAGAGGCATAGGATATGACCATACCCCTCTGCATGAGCACACAACCCAAACCTACTCTAGATGCAACATAGTACACGACAAACCCATCTGAACAATCTGGTAGTGTCAAACTGGGGCTGAGGTGAGTCAAGTCTTCAAATCCTGAAAACTTTTCTCGTAGTAATCTAATCACTGAAACTTGACTTTATTCTAAATCAATCTGGACATGGGGGATTCAATATACGAAAACCTTCAACAAACCAACGGTAATAGCCAGCTAAACCCAAGAAACTCCTAATATCTGATGGAGAAATGGGTCTAGGCCAATTTCTCACCACTTCAACATTTTGAAGATCAACTCTAATGCCATTACCAAAAATAATATGACCAAGGAATGCTACTGAACTTAGACAAAATTCGGACTTACTGAATTTGGCGAACAACTAATGAGTTCTAAGAGTATGAAGTACGATTCTGAGGTGATCTGTGTAATTATTCTCGCTACGGGAATAGACAAGAATGTCATTGATGAAGACTATAACGAACATGTCCAAGTACTACTTGAATACGCAGTTCATTAATTCCATGAAGGCTGCTGGGGAATTTTTAAGACCAAAGGACATAACTAGAAACTCGAAGTGACCATACCGGGTTCTGAAGGTTCTTTTTGAAATGTCACATTCCCTAACTCTGAGCTGATGATAGCTTGATCTGAGGTCTATCTTAGAAAAGTAAATGACACCCGAAGTTGGTCAAACAAGTCATCGATTATGGGAAGTGGGTATTTGTTCTTAATTGTGACTTTGTTCAACTGACAGTAGTCTATACACATTCTAAGAGAACTATTTTTCTTACTAATGAATAAAACTGGTGTGCCCTACGGGGAATTGCTATTTCTGATGAATCTCTTATCTAAGAGATCCTTTAACTGTTCTTTTAACTCTTTGAGTTTTGTTGGTGCCATTCTGTATGGCGGAATAGATATGGGTTGAGTATCTAGAAAAAGTTCTATTTCAAAGTATATTTCCCTTATGGGAGGAACTCCAGGAAGATCTTCGGGAAATACATCTGAGAATTCATTTACTACTGTAACTAACTTAAAATTTGGAGTCTTTTAACTAGAGTCTTTGACTCGCACAAGATGATAGATACATCCCTTGGATATCATTTTTCTCACTCTAAGGTATGAAATCAACTGACCTTTAAGCGCTGTAGTACTACCCCTCCATTCAAGGACTGGTTCATTTGGAAACTGAAAATGAACAATTATATTTCTACAATCAACTGAGTCATATCATGAATGGAGGCAATCCATGTCGAGAATGACGTCTAAATTCATCATATCTAATTCTACTAAGTCTACTGAAGTGACTTTTTAAGATATCACAACCGGACAGTTCCTGTATACCCATCGGTCTATGATAGACTGACCCACTATGGTAGAGACTGAGAATGATTTGGTTAAGATTTCTTGTTTGACTTTGAAGTCGACTGCTATGTAAGGAGTTAAAAATCAGAGAAGCTCCTAGATCTAATAAGGCATAAACATGTAAGTGAAAGATCTATAACGTACCAGTGACAACATCAGGAGAAATTTCCTGATCTTATCTGGACTAAATTGCATAGAACCTATTTGGGACTTTCCTACTGATGGCACTGGAAGCGATACCCTGCTGTTTTGGGTGATCGAACTGAGCTGGGGAAAGGTTATACTGACCCTGATAACCCGACTAAGGACAATCTATGACTTTGTGACCTGGCTTGGTACACCCAAAACAAAAATCATTGCCAGCCCTGTAGAAATGCTAATGGTTTCTGCCATATTACTGATAGAGAGGATTTTTTCTAGCACTGCTGACACTACCCCGAGATTTAGAGCCTGGTGCCCTATATTTGTTACAATTTCTGAACTTAGGGACTTGAGCACAAGCTGAAGACGGAGATAGAATCGAAGATTTTGGACAAAATTGGGAACGGTTACCGCCCTCAGACTTAGGCTGATCAAAATTGAAGCTACCTATTCTAGCTCTCTTGTTCTACCATTTTCTCTCTCTCTCTTTGATCTTAGCCTCTTCTATCTGCTGAGAATGGACCATAAGTCTGGATATGCCTATCTTCTTAATCAAAATCATTGTTCTGCACTCCTTAACTATAATATCAGATACCCTAGATACGAACTTGCTCATTTTGGACCTACTATCTGCCACTACATGGGGAGAATACTTGGCTAATTAAGTAAACTTGAGGGAGTACTCTTTCACACTCATGTTACCTTGCCTGAGATTGATGAAATCTAACACCTTGTCACAGTCTCATTACTTAAAAAGCTACTTGACAAAGTCAAGTATTTGGAATTTTGTACTGCCAAGATTCCATTAGACGTGAGCTTTGCACTTTAAGAGGATGAGGGTGAAAATGACTCATAGTTGGAGTACGCAAGAATGTTGGGATGTTTAATGTATATAATGAATAATACACAACCATACATAGCATGAACTAATAGTAATTTGAGTCAGTACAAGAGTAATCCCATCAAAACTCATTGGATGGAAATAAAAAGAGTTTTGGGGTATCTTAAATTGTAATACCCTGAAAAATAATCCAAACCAATATTAGAGCCATGTACCAAGCTCATTCATAGTACATCATGGTTATTTTATAGTTTTATGATTAAGTTAGATGTATATTAAGGCTTCAAATAACTCCCAGCTATCAGAAGAATCAAAACATTCCTTACCGATTGAATTCTTGAGAAGGATATTGGTATAATCAAATTCAAATGAGCATATATCTCATTATATATGGAATTTTTGAGCTAATGACCTATAAAAAGATATATAATTGAATTATCTTTCCAACGATACCAATTTATCCTAAATACGATATCGGAGTAAAGAGTTATTCCTATTTTACCCCGGCATGTCAGGCTGGAAACAGTGTGACGACATTCGTGGTAGCTTACCACATTTGTGACTCCCTATAACGAAGGTCGTCAGCCTTAGGCAGAAACCAGATCCTAAGTGACAATATTAGTGGTATCTTACCACATTTGTGATGCCCTATCATGAAGGTTGTCATCCTTAGGCAGAAACCAGCTCCTAAGTGACGACATTCGTGGTAGCTTACCACATTTTTGATGCCATGTCACAAATGTCATCAGCCTTAGGCAGTATCCATCTTCTGTGTGATGACTTATTTGATGGATTACCACATTTTTGATTCCATGTCACAAATGTCATCATCCTTAGGCAGAATCCAGCTTCTGTGTGACGACATTTTTGACGGCTTACCACATTTTTGACGCCTTGTCACAAATGTCGTCCGCTATTATTTTCAGCAATTGGGAAGTTATTTCATAAGGGTATTTTGGTATTTTCCTTTCACTTCCCACGACTTATAACCCTAAAGAGGCGTAATTTTTCTCCAGTTAAGCATCTCAAAAACCCTCTCTTACGCTCTCAACCACAAGATTAGGGTTTCTATCAAACTCATCTCTCAAAAGCAAGATTCAAGCCTTTTTCCAAGATAATCAAGAATTAAGTTTCCCAATCCAAGAACTCTCCAGCAAATCATCAAGGTTTCCTTTCTAAGGTATGTGTAGTGTTCATCAATGGATCCAATCCGTTCATAGAGCTCAAGAACCATGTTTTAAATACTATTTTATGAACTTTTTGTGGTGATATGAGCATGTACATGTTGATGATTGTTGTTTATGTTTCAAAATGATATATAGCGGTGTTGTCATGGCATATATATGCTTGTTAGTTGAAAACTATGAACCTTAGATGGTGTAAAATGGTACAAGTTCTGAAACACACCTTTGCCTTAAAGATTGCATGCAAGGTGTTCGATAAAATGCTTAGGATGCTATAAATTCATGTTTATATGGTTCCATAGTGTCTAAATGACAAGTCCATGTTAGCTATATACTTTAATATGAATTCCATGCTTTTCATGTGTTGCTATTGTTATGGTATGAAGCATGTATGATAATGGAGATATACAATATGCACATGAAATATAGCTATACACTTCCTACCATGCTTAATATGTTGAGGAACTACATGATGTATAATAGCCTCTATTTATGATAATGTCAATTGTGGACTCCAATCTTATGATCAAGTTAGTCATGTTATGTTAGTTTCCTTCCATTAAGTTCTGGGGGTATTCGTACCCGAAAACTATAGCTGTGTGCCTAGAGCCATGTCATGTTATCACGATACTCTCAGTCAAGCCATGATCTATTGAATTCAGTCAGTCATATGACTCAGGAAAATCCAGTAACCTCAGTAAATCTTAGTAGTTCAGTAATCTTAGTGATCTCAGTACTCAGTAATATCTATAACCTCAGTATTCAAAGTCAATCTCAGTAACTTTAGTACTCTTAATCAGTCCTCAGAACTCATTATATTCCATCTGTCATCAGAATCCAGTAAACTCAATTCTAGCTCCGCTAAACAATACGTCTAGTATCAGTTCAGTTTATCAGTTTCAGTTCAGCAAATTAGTTCAGTTAGGTTATTTAGTTTAGCCCAATTATTCAGTTCAGTGTCTTTCAGATAGGAGTAGGATTCAGCACCGAGCGAACCTAGGGATGGGGGATCACCTGCTAGAATAGGACTGAGATCCCTAGAAGCAATCCCTAAGTTCAAGAACTACGTAGCCAGCATAGGTATGAGATGTCACCTGTTAGATAGGAATGACATACTCAGGGGTCACCCGTTAGCATATTTATATGTATAGGACTGATCCCAGGAGTCACCCGCTAGATTAGGACTGACTCCACAGCAGATGTCTTTACTAGTGGCACGGTACTGGCACCCTTCCAGTTAGGGCAGAAAGTGGACCCCAGTCAGCTTAGCTTAGGGCATGTCGGTTAGATGAACATATCCCACAGTTTTAGTTACAGATTTAGGATAGTCAGTTACAGTCAACTCAGTTCAGTAGTACAGATTCAGTACTGTTAGAGGCAGTCAATGCTTATCATTCTAAATAGAATTCAAGATCACCCATTAGCTAGGACTGATCTCAACTATGATTAATCAGTATCAGAATTATTAGATTTAAAGATCACCCGCTAGATAGGACTGATCTCATACTAAGTCAAATCATTCTTATTATCAGTATACTCATGATCACCTGCTAGATTGGACTGATCTCAGATTTAGTTACTCCAAGTAGAACGGAACTCAGATAGTTCCATCAAAATTTAGATTGTTAGATACAGTTGCTCAGTATCGGTTATATCTATTAGTATGATCATTACAGTTATATCAGCTATATCAGTTGTCATAGCTCACGTTACCAGTATTCAATTTTAGGACTGTTAGACACAGTCATTCAAACCAGTTCTTCATAATTTGAACTATCAGAAATAGTCAATAATCTATTCAGTACCTCAGTAACTGTAAAGTCATGTCATCAGCATTCAGACTCAGTAGTCAGCATCATCACGAGTTCAGTTACAATTGTTTATGCATGTATGTATTCTCACGTTCATATTAGTTAGAATTGTTCATGCATATAACCCTTTGCATTTAGCCTACCTCACTCGTATACACAATACATTCAGACGTACTAACGCATTTGCTCTATGGTGCTTTCTCTTAGGTTAGACCATAGGTTTAGAGGCACGAGATCCAGATCAACAGTACAATTCCAGTGTTCAGAGTTTGCAGTGAGTCCTTCTTATTCGAGGACAATATTGATTATTGCTATATTTACTATTTAGTTTCTAGATAGAGTTAGTTGGAGACATGTTCCTTCAACTCCTCATTCAGTTAAGTTAGAGGCTTTTAGACTAGATGTCAAATTACATATTCAGATCTCATTATTTTCAGTATTTATGACTTGTTTTGGTATTGTTATACCTTTTTCAGACATTTATTTAGTTCGAACCTTATGGCCTTTCATGTTCATGTTTCCGCATTTTATGATATATTATGCAGTATACAGGTACAGATATCAGTCATGGGTTAGCTTGTGGTCCTTCGGGGTCATGAGCACCGTGTAGCATTTCGGTTCAGAAAATTGGTGTGTTACAAACTTGGTATCAGAGCCTAAGGTTCAATAGAGTCCTAGGAAGTCTGAAAGCCGCATATAGTAGAGTCTTGTACATGCGTGAGTTGTGCACCACACTTATGTGAAGGAGGCTATGAGATGTTTTAGGAACAGTTTCCCTTCTTTCATGTCTCAGATTGTGCTATAGAAAGGTTCTATAAGAAAACTTATGTAGATTCTCATCATGCTTTAGTCATGTCAACTTTACCTTACTTTGAATATAACAAAAGTAGTGAAGCTCAAGTCCTACAGATCGGGCTTTCTCAAATAGTCCTTACAGATAGCTATGGGATTTCCCTCATGCTCTACAGTATCCCATCAGTTCAGTTATGTTCCAAAGTTGTACGGATCTCATTCATGATCATGAGAACTCATTCTCGAACCAAGATTTAGATATGTCATCAGATCCCTTCTCAAAATCCTATGATAGCATGTGACCAAGAGTTAGAAGCATAAACCCAGGAGTTTAGAAGTAGACAAGTTGGGATACGATATCCAGATTGAATAGATTATTTATTCATGGGGATAGTTGTGTTATAATAAATTAGTAGGCTTGACCATTGTGAGTTAGAAAATTTAAGTTTAGTGACTTGAAATTAAACATAATAGTGTGGATGTGATATTAGTAGTATATGAGGAAATAGGGGAAGATGATGTGTTTAGTAAGGCAATCATGTGTTAATCAGAGTGTAAGTATGTGATGATGATTGCAGTTCAGTTTAGAGTTTAGTTTAGTGCTCACAGAATTATGATGATGGCTTAATCCAAGTGAGGATGGTAGATCAAGTACCCAAGTCAGGTTCTCAGATTCCAGTAGTACTGCCAATATATTTAGAAAAGCAGTTAGGGAAGACGATTTCCGACCCATCCTTATCTCAGCGTAAGGCTTCATACTTTAGTTGGCATAATGCCTATGCATGCTTCATGTCTCAGATTCCATAAATACTGCTTACATTCACACGCATTCCATAGAATCGTGTGCACTTTCAGTTTCCAGTATAGGGAATTCAGTCCTAGATCACTCAGTGTTACAAATCATGTTCCACGAACTCAGACATTCCAGAATCAAGTTATGCAGATCATGAATCATGTACGCATATCATGTTTTACAATATACTCAACTTCCATGACTCATGCTACATCCCTACTGATCAGTTAAATTCAGACTATGTCATGCATACCCTCAGTTTAGACATTTTGGTACACACATGGTATTTATATTCTATCCCTCATACTTCAGTCAAGTGCCAAGTTCAGTTATGTGTCTATTCATGTTTCAGATTCTCCTGACTTAACCCCTTCAGTGAGCTCTCTTTGTGAAAATAGTATAGTGTAGCGATGAGTAGTTGCTTAAATAAGGGAGTGAATGATTCATGTTAAGAGAAGTTTGTTACATGCTTTCTTTACACAAGGGTGTAGTTACAAAGATAGGCTTGAATATCCTGTTAGTATGCAAGAAAGGAGCTAGCGAGAGGTAGTACTTAGAAATTGGGAAAATTCAGAGTGTGAATGTATATTCAGATCCTTGACTTATGTCAGCCTTCATTGTGCAACTATCACAACTCAGTTTCTATCTCAGTTACAGTTCAGTACTCAGTAATTGGTGTTCAGTCTCAGAATTAAGCACTTCAGTATCAGTTTAAACATTAGTTTCAGTATTCAGTTATCAGGACCCAGCATTTAGATCCAGTATGGATCCCCATTACAGTCTTAAGTTATAGTGTCAGATTTAGATCAGTATTCAGCTCAGAAATTTAGTTCAGTTTTAGACTTGCTTGACCATAGCGTACAATTATCAGCTACTCAGTTATACGCATTCCAATACCTCAGTCTATGGAATATTTCCAAATCATGTAATACATTTGGTCCTGCATTTTTAGATAATATAGATTTCATGAAATCCATGATCAGTTACCTCATGTTACTCAGTCAGTCCCTTCTCAAATACATAATACTTTATAGCCTCAGCCCAACTACTCAGATTAAGTACAATTCAGGCTTGCATACCCAGCATTCAGTTACCAATTACTCAGTTAATCAAATAAGTTAGTATGTCTATGCATTCATGCATCACGCTTCAGTTTTAGATCTCAGATAATCAATCATGATTTTGTACCTAGGTGCCTTGTGCATCGCCTCAACTTCCTCAATATCTCAGCAAGGTCAATCCAGCATCCTTCAAGGGTCATAGTGTCCCAAGGGGGATATACACTATAGCCCCCAAACTTCCTTGATTTAGACATGTTGTTTTATTTGATGAATCTATCTTTGAGGAAGTGTTACTTATGAGCCAACCCTCTAGCTTCAAAACTCATCAGTAAGACATGTACTCAATGGATCAGTGTTGCCACGATACGATACTCTATCCATGTCACGCATTAGAGACTCAGTTTAGTTCATGTATCATGTTCCAGTCTCAGTTATGTTCTTATGTATCCGCTCATGCATATTGAGTAATCAATCTCAGACTCATCAGTATTTTTAGTTCAAGGTAACAACCTTCCTTGGAGTTACTCATTCTCATGTTCAAATTTCAGTAACAAACTTGGTATTCAGTTCCACACTTAGTTTTGAGTTCAAACTTGGTATCTTTACCATTATATGTTCAGTCACATGTTCATAAGTCAGTTCAGTCATGTATTCACACATCAGATATGCGTGGTCAGCTTATCAGTACTTTCAATCATGCATTCATGTATCATGTCAGTCATATAGTCATGCATCAGATATGCATGGATTCAACTTATTAGTTAAGCATCAGATATGCATTCTCAGTTTAAGAAACTACGTTTATCAGAACACTCAGTCCTACATTCATAAATCAGCTACCCATGCATCAGATATGCATGTACAGTATGATATGCTCAGTTTTCAGTCATGCCATCCATGAAATCATGATCAGTCATTCATGCTATAAATGCATCATTTTATCTTTTCTCCCCTGTCAAGAAGTCATCATTCGAGGACGAATGTTTCCAAGGGGGAGATATTGTAATACCCCAAAAAAAATCCAAACCAATATTAGAGCCATGTACCAAGATCATGCATAGTAAATCATGGTTCTTTTATAGTTTTATTCTTAACTTAGATGTATATTAAGGCTTCAAATAACTCCCAGCTATCAGACGAATCAAAACATTCCTTACCGATTGAATTCTTGAGAAGGATATTGGTATAGTCAAATTCAAACGAGCATATCTCTCATTATACTTGGAATTTTTGAACTCATAACCTAAAAAAAGATAGATAATTGAATTAGATTTCCAACGATACCAATTTCTCCTAAATCTGATATCGGAGAAAAGAGTTATTCCTATTTTACTCCAGCATGTCAGGCTGGAAACAGTGTGACGACATTCGTGGTAGCTTACCACATTTGTGACGCCCTATCACAAAGGTCTTCAGACTTAGGAAGAAACCAGATCCTAAGTGTCGAAATTCTTGGTAGCTTACCACATTTGTGACGCCCTATCACGAAGGTCGTAATCCTTAGGCAGAAACCAACTCCTAAGTGACGACATTCGTGGTAGCTTACCACATTTTTGACTCCATGTCACAAATGTCGTCAGCCTTAGGCAGTATCCAGCTTTTGTGTGATGACATTTTTCATGGATTACCATATTTTTGATGCCATGTCATAAAGATCGTAAGCCTTAGGCAGAATCCAGCTTCTGTGTGACGACATTTTTGACGGCTTACCACATTTTTGATGCCTTGTCACAAATGTCGTCAGCTATTATTTTCAGCAATTGGGAATTTATTTTTAATAAGGGTATTTTGGTCTTTTCCCTTCACTTCCCACGACTTATAACCCTAAAGAGGCGTAATTTTTCCCATTTTTCTTCAGTTAAGCATCTCAAAATCCCTCTCTTACGCTCTCAATCATAAGATTAGGGTTTCCATCAAACTCATTCACAAAAGCAAGATTCAAGCCTTTTTCCAAGATAATCAAGAATTAAGTTTCCCAATCCAAGAACTCTCCAGAAAATCATCAAGGTCTCCTTTCTAAGGTATGCATAGTGTTAATCTATGGATCCAATCCGTTCATAGAGCTCTAGAACCATGTTTTAAATACTATTTTGTGAACTTTTTGTGGTGATATGAGCATGCACATGTTGATGATTGTTGTTTATGTTTCAAGATGATATCTAGTGGTGTTTTCATGGCATATATATGCTTGTTAGTTGAAAACTATGAACCTTAGATGGTGTAAAATGGTACAAGTTATGAAACACACCTATGCCTTAAAGATTGCATGCAAGGTGTTCGATAAAATGCTTAAGATGCTAGAAATTCATGTTTATATGGTTCCATGATGTGTAAATGACAAGTCCACATTAGCTATATACTTTAATATGAATTCCATGCTTTTCATATGTTGCTATTGTTGTGGTATGAAGCATGTGTGATAATGGAGATATACAATATGCACATGAAATATAGATATGCACTCCCTACCATGCTTAATATGTTGAGGAACTACATGATGTATAATATCCTTTATTTATGATAATGTGAATTTTGGACTCCAATCTTATGATCAAGTCAGTCATGTTGTGTCAGTTTCCTTCCATCAAGTCCTGGGGGTATTCATACCCGAAAACTATAGTTGTGTGCCTAGAGCCTTGTCATGTTATCATGATACTCTCAGTCAAGCCATGATCTATAGAATTCAGTCAGTCATATCACTCAGGAAAATCTAGTAACCTTAGTAAATCTCGGTAGTTTAGTAATCTCAGTGAACTCAGTACTCAGTAATATCTGTAACCTCAGTATTCAAAGTCAATCTCAGTAACCTCAGTACTCTTAATTAGTACTCAGAACTCATTATATTCCATCCGTCATTGGAATTCAGTAAACTCAGTTCTAGCTCCGCTAAACAATACCACTAGTATCAGTTCAGTTAATCAGTATCAGTTCAGCAAATCAGTTCAGTTAAGTTATTTAGTTCAGCCCAGTTATTTAGTTCAGTGTCTTTCAAATGGGAGTAGGATTCAGCACTGAGTGAACCTTGGGATGGGGGATCACCCCCTAGAATAGGACTGAGATCCCTAGAAGCAATCCCTAAGTTCTAGAACTACGTAGCCAGCGTAGGTACGAGATGTCACCCGTTAGATAGGACTGACATACTCAGGGGTCACCTGTTTGCATATTTATATGTATAGGACTGATCCCAGGAGTCACCCACTAGATTAGGAATGACTCCACAACAAATGTCTTTACTGGTGACGCGATACTGACACCCTTTTAGTCAGGGCAGAGATTGGACCCCAGTCAGCTTAACTTGGGGCATGTCGGTTAGATGAACATATCCCACAGTTTCAGTTACAGATTCAGGACTGTCAAATACAGTCAACTCAGTTCAGTAGTACAGATTCAGTACTGTTAGAGACAGTCAATGCTTATCATTGTAAATAGACTTCAAGATCACCCATTAGCTAGGACTGATCTCAACTATGATTAATCAGTATCAGAATTATTATATTTAAAAATCACCCGCTAGATAGGACTGATCTCAGACTAAGTCAAATCATCCTTATTATCAGTATACTCATGATCACCCACTAGATAGGAATGATCTCAGATTTAGTTACTCCAAGTAGAACGGAACTCATATAGTTCTATCAGAACTTAGACTAATAGATACAGTCGCTCAGTATCGATTATATCGATATTCCAATCATTACAATTATATTATCTATATTAGTTGTCATAGCTCACGTTACCAGTATTCAGTTTCAGGACTACTAGACACAGTCATTCAAACCAGTTTTTCATAATTTGAACTGTCAGAAATAGTCAATAATCTATTCAGTACCTCAGTAACAGTATTCTTGTCGTCAGCATTCAGACTCAGTAGTCAGCATCATCACGAGTTCATTTATAGTTGTTTATGTATGTATGTATTGTCACGTTTATATTAGTTAGCCTTGTTCATGCATATAAACCTTTGTATTTAGCCTACCTCACTCGTATACTCAGTACATTCATACGTACTGATGCATTTGCGCTATGGTGCTTTCTCTTATGTTACACCATAGGTTCAGAAGCACGAGATCCAGATTAGCAGTAGCATTCCAGTATTCAGAGTTTGCAGTGAGTCCTTCTTTTTTGAGGATGCTATGATTATTGCTACATTTTCTATTCAGTTGCTAGATGGAGTTAGTTGGAGACATGTTCCTTCAACTGCTTATTCAGTTTAGTTAGAGGATTTCAGACTAGATGTTATATTAGATATTCAGATCTCATTATTTTCAGTATTTATGACTTGTTTTGGTATTGTTATACCTTTTTCAGATATTTTATTATCAGACGTTTATTCAGTTCGAACCTTATGGCCATTCATGTTCATGTTTCTGCATTTTATGATATATTATGAAGTATACAGGTACAAATATCAGTCATGGGTTAGCTTGTGGTCCTTCGGGGTCATGAGCACCGTGTAGCATTCTGGTTTAGAAAATTGGGGTGTTACATAAATACACTCAAGACTACGCTTTGCATTATAATAAATATACCACAGTACTTGAAGGATATAGTGATGCAAATTAAATCACCAGATCAAACGAAGCAAAATCCATGAGTGGATATATATTTACTATCGGTGAGGGAGCGGTCTCTTGGAAATCATCCAAACTGACATGTATTGCTCGCTATACAATTGAATTTGAATTTATCGCATTGGATAAAACCAATGGAGAAGAAGAATGGCTCAAAAATTACTTAGAAGATATTACCTATTGTCCCAAACAAATGGCACCAGTACGTATACACTGTGATATCCAAGAGGTAATAGGTAGGGCAGGGAGCATGATATACAATGGTAAATCTTATCATATAAGACAGAGACACAATATCGTTAGAAAACTTCTCTCTAGTGTAATTATCATTGTTGACTATGTAAAGTCAAAGGATAATATTTTGGATACACTTACAAAAGGCCTGTATTGAGAAGGAGTTGAAAGGACATCCAAGGGAATGAGTTTAAGGCCTAGGAAAAGTCAGCATGGCTGTAACTCTACCTAGAAGACTATAGATCCCAAGAGATAGGTTCAAAGAGATCAAACAAAGTTATGTCTAACAGGTCCAACATTGTCATTATACCCAACCCACTCTCATGGTATAGATAATGTTTAGTAAACAAGGATAAGACATATAGTGTGAAGTCTTTAAATGATTATCTAAATTTTGTAGATTTGACCCAATAGCTTACTTTAAAGGATTGAACATTTATAAATAACCTATGTGAGGGAAAAGTAGAAGCCGCTTCAAGGAGAATCTTAGTAAATGCCTATTCTCTAAGCTCTCATAAAATCGGGATGTGTTCATGGATGAAAAGAACAAAACTGTTAGAACCATAAATGGTAAAAGATTGGTTGTGTGACATGTGTTTTCTAGGTGTATGTTAAAGCTCAACGGTTCAAAGATATCAAATCTATCAATTTACCGAGTGCATCCGATGCATATTCACTATGGAATGCTCAAAGGGGAACTCACTTATCCAGATGCAATCAGTCTTTCCTAAATAATCACATGCTTGTCCATAAATTCTTCATAAGATAGCCATTTACCATTCATGTGGGGCACTGTTATGTTCAAAGTGTATGTGTGAATGAAAAATGAAGCGAAAATAGTAGAGAGAAAGTGAGTCCACACTAACATAGAAAGTGTGCTCAAATTTGGAAAGTCAACTAAATTCTCCCACATTGGTGGGAGAAATAAGCATTCATGTGTTTATATTGTGAAACACATCTCCACTTGGATAGTGAGTCAAATAACAAAGTGGTGCCTCATGTCGTCGTCATCATCGTTGCTCGCTTGGCTCGGCTTCGGCTTCGAATTTGGATTTGGAAATCAATCGATGAGATCTATTTATTAGATAAATTTTATTTGAAACTCAAAGAACAAGTGAAATTCAATCAAAAGAATCCAATAGAAATGTTTTACTCCATATGCGAGAGCATTTTGGATGCCATGCAAATACATGCACAACGCACCTCAAAGGAATCTGGACAGTGTCGCCTGCGGCTGCAGATCGAGTGCAGTTCCAACACAGACTGGGCGCAGGTGATGTGACTGTACTGAAAAGTTGCCTTTTTCCATAACCAATGCTTCCTTTTAGAAGTGTCACATTAAGGCTATAAATACCTGACATATTCCTAAGGTATAGACATGATTTTTGACAGAAAAAACAATCTTCTTCTCTTAAAAAACTCATTGTGATCATTAAACGTTGAGTGAGTTCAACGAATCCAATAAATTGAGGTACTTCTATTGTTGGATTGAACACTATTTTATCCCGGGAGGAAAATTCCATATCCTTGGGTACATGAGGGGAATTATTTTCTTAAGGAAACTCTGTGAGTTCGGAGGACATGGCTTTAACTTTCTATTTCATCTTATTTCTGAAATTATAACACGCTTCTTGGATAGATCAATTTTTGATTTTGTGTTAAAGGTGTTGTATAACTTCATAGGTGTTCTTGTTTTTAAACTTGAGCTTTTGTTGAAGTTGTTGTGCCTAAATAAAGATTCTTGTACCCAAAAACATTGAAAACAACAAAACTCTCAACTCTTCAGTGTATGTTTTGAAGTAGAAGTCCTTCTTGAAGTTAATATCCTTGAAGAAGTAGAACTCTTTCTTCAACTCAACCTCTCTTATCCTCAAGTGTTTTAATCAAGATCAACCTCTTCATCTACACACATGTAGGTTAGGTAGAAGTTATCTACTTTACCATCTTATCCACTTCTTTAATTTATCACTCTTGTTTTCATAAACTAGTGGACTTGCACTCTTGATTCTACCACACCAGAGGAATAACTTTACCAACATGTTTCATTTATTTTGTCATTAATCAGAACTTCAAGACTCTAACATTGTCTTTTTAGGCTTTTCCACAAAAGAAAAGAAAAATCTGATTCTCTTCAGTCTCCACTCCCTTTCTCTCTCTTAGTCAGGCCTTATCTCTTTTCTCTCTATATTTATTCTCTTCTCTTCTTGTTCTAAATTTTGTTGTTGTTACAATTTCTTATTAGTTGATATTCTTTCTTCACTGCCATTTTCCTTTGCATACCTACTTTGACTTTCTATGCTTTAGCTAAGGTCCTCCGGAAACAACCTCACTACCTCCACGAGGCAAGGACAAGGACTACATACACTCTTTTCTCCCTAAATCGCACTTGTGGGATTTCACTACTAGTGCATATGATAAGGAGTTATCACACTAGTCAAGGCTTTATCTAATTAATAATTTTATCTTTGGCCTTTGATATTTGTCATTAGGATGGATCATCAATGCCTTAATTACTTGAAAATCCAAGGTATTTCCTTACGTTATCCTCAATAAACAATCTTGGAAGGAATAATATGGTTATCCTTATGCTTTTTAGGGATATGGCTTGATCACTATGTAGAGTGCTAAGTTGGAAGGTTTTGAACATATAAAGGACTTCTTTTCTTTTGATATTGAGTCTTGCAAAGGCTACCATGCTTTTTAGTCTAATGTATTAGCTAAGAATCTATGGACTTGATGATCTTGGTTGAAGCCAGTACATTATGGTGCGAGGTGTTCCGTGAAAGAGTTGTTTTCTATGTAGGACCATCATGGTGGAATAATGGGACAATTTAGGTAGCATAAGGCTCTAATACATTTAGGCAAAAAAATTATTTCCCTCACGTTAGATGGGACGTAGAAAGGATGCGTCGCGAATGTCAAGAATGCAAGCAAACTATATCTAAAATATTCCCTCAAGGTTTTCAACACCTTTATCCACTCTGAATGAACCTTCATTGGATACTTCTATGGACTTTGTTGTATTTTCCAAGGCATACAATATAATTGGGATGATAAATTCCCTTTGATTCCAGTTTGTTGAGAAATGAGAAGGATCATGATAACATACTTCGGGTAGTGGATAGGTTCTTTAAGATAGAACGTTTTATACCTTTCCATAAGAGTGATAATGCTACACTTGTTGCTAGTTTGTTTAAATGGGAGATCATGATCCACACATCACCCTATAAGCCAGAGTTTTTGTTTCTGTTGTTTTCTGGCCCAACTCAGTTTAATTTGTGACAGGCAGCGTTCCTTTAAACCTAGGGTATAAGTAGATTGTCTGTAGCTTTCTATGGCTGATTATACTGATTTTGACTAAAATGGAGGTTTGACAAACACTAAGTTGATGAGAAACTCAATGGATTCACAATTTAAGTTGAGTTAATCCTCTTGGTAATCCATCTATGGTTCTTTTAATATCTTGTTTATGGTTCTTTGAATGTGTTGTTTATGGTTCTAGTTTGGTATATTGATGAAGGTAATTAGTATCTTAGTCATTGCCTTGATTACCCAGAATGTATGTTGCAGTTTTTGTATTTTTTATCTTGTTCTTTTTCCTTGTCATAATAATCAATGCTCATTAAATACTGATAATGGTTTTGATAATCTTCTGTCTTTTTAATCTCTTTAGCTACTGCCTTGATAAAGTTACATATGATGGGTTTGTCTACTGTTCATGCAAGGATTGTAAGATAATTGTACCAAATGAAGATGTAGGGCCCAACTTAGAAGCCACGGTAGATAGATTCCATTAGAAGGTTGGCAGAAGAATATTCCTCGGCATAGAAGGAGCAAGTGCAAGACAATTCCCTCTAGAAGTCGGCATGGTTCCTTTTTATCCCTTTAGGAAATACCACAAGTGTATGGAACAACATGGCATATGTTTGATTACGGGTCATGAGTCGCCCATGTGGATTGGCCCAACCCGACCCGACCCAAAATTTTGTTTTTGGATTATCAAAAAAATAAGTGGGAAAAGAAGAGATACGTAATGAATTTGAAACTTGGGGGTAACTTCCCCATATATTTGGAATTAATCTCTTCCTTCTGAATAAGACATAGAAGTGACGAATCAAAAACAAAAACACCAAAAATTGAAAGGCATCTAGTTTGTGAATTTACATTTCATTTCCAAGAGAAATAAAATTGACTTGGAGCGATTCTTACGATGGAAAAATCATTTTCTTCCGTTGCAACAAGGTAAACACTAATTTTGCTTGTGTTTTTCTATCAATAGCATCAGAGACTAGGTTGAATTACCCTGTTTTAATGTTATTTCTCGATTTCAGTGTGCAAAAATACTTGAAAAGATAATAAATTAACAATACCTGTAAAAAAAATTTGGTCTCCGATTAGATGCGCCGCCGGTCTCTGGTTAGACGCGTCGCTAGTCCGGTCAGTTGCTGCTTATTTGGTCAAATGCATAACCACTCCGGTAAGACATTTCGTAGAACCAGTCAGATGAGCCTCCAATCTCATAGGATGTGCCGCTGCATTATTTTATAAGAATCCCATAAAGAGTTAGTCGTTTAACCGACGACGGGTGATACTGAGGCAGGCTGCGGTGAAGAAATGAGGATGGCGGCTGTTGGTCGCCGATTATGGCATTTCCAGACCATTTTCGGGGACAGTTTCACTGTTGGTGGGTGGAGCCGGTGGAAAAAAGTTGATTTTGGGTTTGGGATTGCTGAATCCGATGAGGGACGGATGATTCCAGCAAAAAATTTGTCGAAAAACTTAAAAGCTATTTGTGTGAAAATTTGCCCTTTATTTATATTTTTTTTGGTCTTTGTCAAATATGACTGTGCAATTTGTAATATGTCTTTTCTTGATGAAGATGAAGATTGTTTCTTAACATTTTTCTTTTGGTTGAAGTATACAGTAATTGACTCTTCTAATAAATAGTACCTAGAAAATAGTGCAATTAATATTAGCACTATATTTTATATTTTAACTAATAGTTCCACTACTATTCATATTATTTATTTGAGAACAAATGCTAAGAATCATTAAATAAACTAGTTATATTTTTAGTCGAAATAGATAATAATATTTTTATTCATGTCATCTTTTGAAATTATTCATTAAAGTGGATTAAATAAGTGTATGTATTAGACTTGATGTTATTTTTGCCTTAATTAGTCCATAATTTTATTTAACAGATTTTGCCTTCTACGATAAATTGTGACATAAGTTGTCACATTGAGTGGTTAAACCATTTTAATTGTTTCTTGGTTCCTATTTCATAAATGGTTGAACGGGGACAAACTCGAATCACTTCAAGTAGGAGTTCTAAATGTAGAACAAAGAGACAAAGTAGAAGGAGACATCGTCGAAGGTCATGTTTTCAAGGTCGTGAGATCATATGAAGTTGTGTCCCTAGGGCGACACAAAATCTGTTACGAAATGAAAGGGCTATGTGAAGGGAAAGAGTGAAGAAACTGAAAGAATTCAATTCTTTTAAGATGACCCCTAACATTACAGTTGCAAGTTTTATTCATTTGTTTGAATTAAAATGTGAAGAACTAACAAACTATGTAGAAATATCGGATTGGGATTTGGATTTTTCAAATGATCGATCGATAAGATCTATCTTTTTGGACAAAAAATTATTTGACAGAAATTTAATCCTAAAAAAAACAAGGATAAAACGTAACAGAAACAGAAACTTGATGTGTTTTTAATCCTCCATTAACGTGTATGCATGTAGCAACATTGTTTCAAAATTCAAAATGTAGTGCAGAACACAAAATGCTATTTCAGAAGGGATGCAACCCTTTGACAAATAGACATACTGATTCGTGAAATGGTATGCCTGTTTGGATATATGTGACTATTCGGAAAAGACACACTCTTTGGAATGAGCAGACATGATTTTTTAGAAGGGATACACTTTTTCAGTTCACCATTGCCACCTTTTAGAAGGGGCACCTGATGACTATATAAACCTGCTTTTATCCTCAGGTTTACACACGAAAATTTTTTGAATATAAAAACTCTTCTTGTCTTAAAAAAACATTCCATGTGATCATCTAATCGTTGAGTGAGTTCTAAGAGATTCCAATTGTTTGAGGTACTACTACATTTGGTTTGTTTGGCCATTTTATCCTGGGAGGAAAATTCCGCAACCTCGGGTACTTGCGGGAAATTATTTCCTTAAGGACACTCCGTGAATTCGAAGGACTTGGCCATTTCTATTTCATCTTATTTTTTTGAAAAACATACTTCTTAGAAAGATCGCTTTGTCTTGTGTTGAGGGTGTTGTTGTACTTCATAGTGTTCTTGTTTTATACTTGAACTAGTGTAGAAGTTATTCTATCGAATTACAAATTCTGTGTAACTGAAAATATTGAAGAAATAACAATCTTAAGAAAATAAATTTTGAAATCTGTATTGCTTGGTGTCTTGAGATTAAAGCTTTAAGCTTTCTACTCCGTTTGAAATTAACTAGTGATTTGAAGAAATAAAATCTTCATCACAAGTTAACTATCACTCGGTTGACGATTGGGAAGTCATAAAAACGTCATAGTTAAACTAGAAACAAGAGGTTCTTTAAAGTTGCTGCAACTTTATTAATAGTATTTTGATATACTAAAGTTTCTGTCTTGTTGTGACAGGAAAATGACTACAGACAGTCAAGTGCATGATACTGCAATGACTGTGGCAGGAACTAATGTTTCCACAATGAGTCGTACGAATGTTCCGCCGGCTATGGCACTAGCGGAGAAACCCAAAAAAGTTGTGGGTATTGACTTCAAAAGGTGGCAGCAGAAAATGTTCTTCTACCTTACAACTCTTTGTCTTCAAAGGCTCATGAACCTCTGACTGAGAGAGATTTGTCATTGTGGAGGCTTGCAAACACTCAGATTTCCTATGCAAGAATTACATTCTGAATGGCCTCTAAGATGAACTATACAATGTGTATAGTGGGATGAAAATGACAAAGGAGTTGTGGGGCGCTGGAAAGAAAGTATAAGACTAAGGATGCGGGAACTAAAAAGTTCTTCGTTGCAAGATTCCTAGAGTTTAAATTGATTGACAGCAAGTCTGTTGCATCACAAGTCCAGGAACTACAAGTAATCATCCATGATCTCCTCGTGGAAGGTATGATTTTGAGGAATACCTTAGTTAAATATTTAAAAATATTCTTAATGTTCACATGAACTTAATTGTAGGTTTGATCGTGAATGAGACATTTCAAGTCGCGGCAATTATTGAAAATTTACCACCTATGTGGAAGGACTTCAAGAACTACTTGAAACACAAGCGAAAGAAGATGTCAACCGAAGATCTTATAATAAGACTGCGCATTGAAGAAGATAATAAAGCCTTGGAAATAAGGTCGAAGGGAAATTCTACAATAAGTGGAGAAAATATTGTAGAATACGATCAAAACAACTCCAAAAAATGGAAGAAAGCTGGACATGAAAGCAATAAACCCAAGAAGAAATTCAAGGGAAAATGCTTTAACTGTGGCAAGATTGCCCACAAGTCTACGAATTTTCGTGCCCCAAAGAAAGGCAAGAATAAGGAACAAGCAAATATGGCTGAGTCCAAAAAATAAATGGACAATCTGTTTTCCATGTTGTCCGATTGCAACTTGATGTAAAATCCTCAAAAATGGTGGATGGATTCTAGTGCCACCCACCATGTTTTTGCTAATAAGGAGCTATTTGTTGTTTTTGCTCCAGCTCAAGTCGAGGAAAATATATATGGACAACTACGCAACTGATAAAGTTGAAGGAATAGGAAAAGTCTTCCTGAAAATGACATCAGACAAAGTGTTGACTTTGAACAATGTCCTATATGTACTGGAGTTACGAAAGAACTTGATTTTTGTATCACTTCTAGACAAAAATGAATTCAAATTTGTATTTATTTTCTAGAAAATTATACTTAGTAAAGGAGAAGTGTATGTAGGGAAAGGCTACCTCACCGAGGGCCTATTCAAAATGAATGTAATGAATGTTGAAATCAATAAAAGTTCTGTTTCTTCTTACTTGCTTGAATCTTATGATTTGTCGCATGAACGATTAGGCCATGTTAATTACAAAAAATTGCAAAAACTGATTAACTTAGAAGTTTTATCAAACTTTGAGTGCAATAAATCAAATTATCAAACGTGTGTGGAATCAAAGTATGCTAAGCATTAGTATAAGTTCATTGAAAAGAATTACAATCCCTTAGACTTAATCCACACTGCATTTGTGATATGAAATCAACGCCATATCATGGTGGAAAAAGTATTTTATAACTTTTATTGACAATTGCACTAGATACTATTATGTCTATTTGCTAAATAGTAAGGATGAAGCAATTGATGTATTTAGGCAATATAAAATAGAAGTTGAAAATCAGCTAGAGAAAAAGATTAAAACTATAAGAAGTGATAGGGGCGGAGAATATGAATCTCCCTTTGTGCAAATATGTGTAGAGAATGGAATTGTCCATCAAACTACAGCCCTGTATTCACCTCAATCTATTGGAATTATGAAAAGGAAAAACTAAACCTTGAAGGAAATGATGAATTCCTTACTAATAAGTTTAGGTTTACCGCAAAACTTGTGGGGTGGGGGGGGGTGAAGATATTCTTATGGCTAATCGAATACTCAATAGAGTGCCCTAGAGTAAGACATAATCAATTCCATATGAAAAATAGAAAGAAAGGAAACCCAACTTGAAATATTTCAAAGTGTGGGGGTGTCTAGCAAAGGTCCAAGTTCCTATGCCTAAAAGAGTAAGGATAGGACCTAAGACGGTGGACTGCATGTTCATAGGATATGCTAAAAGTAGTAAAACATGTCATTTTTTTATTCATAACTCCGAACATCCGGATATTAATGAAAATACGATAATTGAATCAGATAATGCTGAATTCTTTGAACACATTTATTCGTATAAAACTAGACATGAACAGACTAGTGGGGGGTCTAAACAACCTCGAGATGAACCAAGTGAGGATGTACATAATGATGAAAATCCAAGATGTAGTACATGTCAAAGAACGCCAACTTTGTTTGGATTGGATTTTGTAACATTTCTCTTAGATAATGAGCCTCAAACGTTTAAAAGAACGATCGCATCTTCGAATTCATCCTTTTGGAAAGAGTCAGTCAATAGTGAGATTGATTCAATCTTAAGCAACCATACATGGAAGTTGGTTGATCTTCCTCTTGGAAATAAACCTTTAGGTTCTAAATAGACCTTCAAAAGGAAAATGAAAGCGGATGGTACTATTGATAAATACAAGGCAAGACTTGTAGTAAAAGGCTTTAAACAAAAGGAAGTCCTTGATTACTTTGATACATACTCACCTGTAAAAAGGATAACATCAATTTGAATGTTAATTTCCTTGGCGGTGGTATATGGTATTGAAATCCATCAAATGGATGTGTAAACAACATTCCTAAATAGAGAATTGGAGAAAGAAATCTACACGGAAAAGCCTGAGGGTTTTTCAATTCCAAGAAAAGAAAATAAGGTGCATAAACTTGTTAAGTCACTTTATGGACTAAAAAAAGTACCTAAACAATGGCATGCGAAGTTTGACCAAACCATGTTGGCAAATGGGTTCAAGATTCATGAATGTGATAAATGTGTTTACATTAAAGACACTTCAAATCACCAAGTCATTGTTTGTTTGTATGTGGATGATATGTTGATCATTAGTAGAGACATTTCCGACATAAATTCTACGAAATGAATGCTCAAGAATAAATTTGAGATGAAAGAGCTTGGAGTTGCAGATGTGATCTTAGGAATAAGAATCCATATAACTCCACAAGGGTTGGCATTGTCACAGTCTCATTACATCAAAAAAAGTACTTGGAAAATTCAAGTATTTAGAATTTGGTATTGCCAAGACTCCATTGAACGTGAGCTTCACACTTCAAAAGAATGAAGGTAAAAGTGATTCACAATTAGAGTACGTAGGAGTGTTGGGATATTTAATGCATATCATGAACTGTACACAACCAGATATATCATGTGCTATTAGTAAACTGAGTCGATACATGAGTAATCCCAGTAAACTCATTGGATGGTAATGAAAAGAGTTTTGGGATATCATAAATACACTCAAGACTATGCTTTGCATTATAATAAATATCTCATGGTACTTGAAGGATATAGTGATGCAAATTGGATCACTGGATAGAATGAAGTAAAATTTATGAGTGGATATGTCTTTATTATTTGAGGAGAACTGGTCTTTTGGAAATCATCCAAATAGACCTGTATTGCTCTCTCTACAATGGAATCTAAATTTACCACATTGGATAAAGTTGGTGAAGAAGCAGAATGGCTTCAGAATTTCTTGAAAGATATTCCTTATTGTCCCAAACTAGTGCCACCAGTATGTGTACACTATGATAGCCAAGCGTAAATAGGTAGGGCATGGATCATGATGTACAATGATAAATCTCATCATATAAGACGGAGACATAATACTGTTAGAGAACTTCTCTCTAGTGGAATTATCCTTGTTGACTATGTAAAGTCAAAAGATAATGTGTCGAATTCACTTACAAAAGGCCTATCAAGATAAGGAGTTGAAAGGACATCTAAGGGAATGGGTTTAAGGCCTAGGACAAGTCAGCATGGCGGTAACTCTACCTAGCAGACTGGAGATCTCAAGATGTAGGTTCAAGGAGATAAAACAAAGTTGTGTGTTCAACATTTTCAATTTACCCAACCCATTCTCATGATGTAGACAATGTTTAGTAAATGAGGATAAGACTTATGGTGTGAAGTTTTTTAATGATTATCTAAATTTGGCAGATTTGATCAAATAGTTTAATCTACAGGATTGCACGCTTAGAAATCACCTATGTGAGGGTGAAGTCGAAGCCTCTTCAAGGAGAATATTTGTAAAGGCATGTTCTCTAAGCTCTCATGAAACTAGGACATGTTCATGGCTGAAACAAATAAAACCATGAGAACCATAAATGGGAAAAGGATGGTTGTGTGAAATATGTAATATAGACGTACATTAAAGATTGACGGTTCAAAGATATCAAATCTACTGATTCACCGAGTGCATTCGATGCATGTTCACTACGGAAAGTTCAAAGGGAAATCCACTTATCCAGATGCAATCAGTCTTTTCTTGATGATCGCATACTTGTTCGTAAAGTTTTATGAAAAAAATTTCATTCTCCATTCATGTGGGGGATTGTTAAGTTCAATATGAAAAGTATGAGTGAAAAATGGAGGGAACCAAGTGGAGGGAAAAAATTGAGAAAACACTAATATGGAAAGTGTACTCTGAAATTGGAAAGTCTACTAATTCTCCCACATTGGTGGGAGAATGTGACTTTTAAGTGTTTATATTAAGAAACACTTACTCTACATGGTATGTGAGGCAAGAACCAAGGGGTTCCTCGCCCCGTCGTTGTCGCTCGCTTGACTTCGGCTTGGATTTGGCAAATGATCGATTGATGAGATCTACTTTTTGGAAAAAATATTATTTAACATAAATTTAATAAAAACAAACAAAGGGTAAAACGCAACAGAAACAAAAACTTTTGTGTGTTTTTAATCCTCCATTAACGTGCATGCATGCAATAACACTGTTTAGAAATTCGAAATGCAGTGTCGAATGCGAAATCCAGTTTCGGAAGGGATGCAACCCTTCAATGAAAAAACACACTGATTTATGAAATGGTATGCCCATTTAGATAGTTGTGACTATTTGGCTTCGGCTTCGTCTTCAGCTTCGGATTTGGATTTGGATTTGTCAAAAGATCGATCGATGAGATCTATCCTTTTGGACAAAAAATTATTTGACAGAAATTTAACCCAAAAAAAACAAGAAAAACACAACAAAAACAGAAACTTTTGTTTGTGTTTTAATCCTCCATTAATGTGCATGCATGCAGTAACACTGTTTTGAAATTAGAAATGTAGTGCAGAATGCGAAATGATGTTTTGAAAGGGATGCAACCCTTCGACAAAAAGACACACTGATTCGTGAAATGGTATGACAGTTTGGATAGTTGTGACTGTTCGTAAAAGACACACTCTTTGGAATGAATAGACATGATTTTTCAGAAGGATACACGTTTTCAGTGAACCATTTCCACCTTTCGGAAGGGGGGCCTGATGGCTATATAAACCTGTTTTTATCCTCATGTTTACATATGAAAATTTTCTGAATATAAAAACACTTCTTGTGTTCAAAAACATTCTTTGTGATCATCTAATCGTTGAGTGAGTTCGAAGAGATTCCAATTCTTTAAGGTACCGCTACAGTTGTTTTGTTTGGTCATTTTATCTTGGGAGGAAAATTCCACAACCTCGGGTACTTGAGGGGAATTATTTCCTTAAGGACACTCCAAGAATTCAGAGGACTTGGCCATTTCTGTTTCATCTTATTTTTCTGAAAAACACACTTCTTAGAAAGATCACTTTGATCTTGTGTTGAGGGTGTTGTTGTACTTCATAGTGTTCTTTTTTTATACTTGAACTAGGGTTGAAGTTATTGTGTCAAATTAACAGATTCTGCGTACCCGAAAACGTTGAAGAAATAACAGATGTTTCTGGACTTGGTGTTGTAAATTGTCTCGTCATTCATCAAGACTTAATGGGCCAGAATTCTTGAACAATATTCTTTAGTTTTGCTTGAAACTTCTCTGTTTCCTTTGGCGGCACCGAATTATGATTTTTCCAGTTAAGCTTGATCAGTTTACTGGTGTCATTAATTGATTTTATTTTTTTGCCATGTTAGCTTGTTTAAGCTGTATGTGTGGTAAAATATTCTGTAAGTAACACTGCTTATGAGTTTCAGTTAATGTATCTGGAGCATATAGCCAAAACACTTGATGTATTTTGTAATTAAACGATTCTACTGTCACATTCCGATCTTTGGGTTGTGACTCTTTTATAGGAGGTATTTATACCAAGTCTTACCATATCCAGCAGTTGGTTGTGTTCTAAATGTTATCGCAAGGATAATGATGTGACCCAAGTGTTGGATAGAAATAAAGGGCTAATTAATACTTTAACAATTTGTGGTTAAGCAAGGCACAAACATTATAGGGTACACAGTCTATAAATATATGTCAACCCCTTCTATTTTGCTATCAGAAAGCACCCTAGCATATTCTAGTTGAATTCTCAGGATAGGAAAAAAGTGTAGTTAAAGTATATTAGAAGTTGGCTTTTGGCGAAAGAATTAGTAGACAATAAATTTTGAGTAGCTGTTCTCAACATGCAGTATGTCATCTAAGGCTGACTTTTTCATTAAATAGAACAACTTTTAGGAACATAGGAAATAGGAAGTTTGGAACCATTACCTTTTATACCTTCCTCGGGACCTTGGTATTTGGAATGAATACCCAAGTTACCAAGATCAGGTGTAACATGATGTGCGGTGCCACTATCCATTAATCAATTTTGTGAAGATGGAGTTCTAGAAAAATTGAAAACAGGTAGTCCAGAAACTTTGTTGCCATTTTTAATCCTAGGAGATGGGTACATACATACAATATGGCCTTTACCTTCACAGTTATGACAAATAATTTCAGAAAGCAGAGGTCTAAAACGAACATTTTGAGACAGTTAGAATCCTCGATTGGTGGAGTGTCAACGACCTCGATACCCTCAACATTTACCACGTCCGCGGGTGGTAGAGAAGGAACACAGAGTATACTGTGCTGTAGGTACAATGACAGTAAGGGCTTCATCCCTTTTCAATTGCCGTTCTTCATTCAAAATCAATCCATCCAATGCATCAAATGTAGTTTCCTCTTCACGTGATTCAAGTGACCTGGTAAAAGGACTATAGGAAGGTTCTAGTCCAGCAAGAACATATTCTTCCAGATCATCACTGGGAACCTGTGCTGAAATGTAGCCAACTTATCTGCCATTCCCTTTGCCTTTTGTGCACGTATGACTCAATACTGGCATTATCACAATTTAAGTGTGCAACTGCGTCTTGAGTTCAGGATTCAAGCATATGCAGGAACAAGTTTGTTCCAAGATGCACAAGTAGTTGTGGCTCCAACCAACTGTCAGGATACTTTTTGAAATAGAAGCAACAATTCAGCTAAAATCAAGTTGGTCTTCACATAATCAAACCATATACACCGGGTTTGTTTCTGTATTGACATCATCCAAAAATTTTGTTGGCATCTGTTTGCTACCATCAATATGATGGTTCATACCACAAGCATATAACATAGGCATAATCTGTATCTTCCACAGTAAAAATTGGGTTACTTTAACCTCTAATGACTCTTGATAAATCAATAATTACGAGTTTCTTGGAGAATAAGACTCCAAAGTTGTCACTGCTAAGGACTCCTGATCTGAAAACAATTGCACGACTACTCTGATTAAAGTTCTAATAATCAACAACTATAAACAAATTGACTTTCACTCAAACTCAAATGTGACGTTATCAGAAGAGTCTATTGAAGCAGAAGTGATCATAAGTCCCTCAAAGTTGATCAGCAACAGAGATATGGGAGGTAATATATGAGATATTCACCCTACTTTATTTATGTCAACTTGGCTAGTATGCACTTTAACATTTCAAAAAAAAAAAAAACAGAAATTAGCTTCGAACTTTGTCGTTGATTTACTCTAAGAGAAATCCGTGCTAATTAGTTGCTAAATAGGATTTACTGAATCCTCCTTTTTTTTGTAGTTTACACCAGATGCAAATCTAACTTCTAAATTTCAATTTGTTGCCATTTCATCTCTTTCACAATGAAAATTGAAGTTGACAAAGAAACTAGTAGTTATCATAATTAGGATTACCTTTTTTGACGAAAAAAGATTCCTGAAAAGATCTCTTCGTTTATTTATTTTTCTTGGAGGAAAAGTTTGGACCTAATATATTAACCTAATATATTTTATTCTTTTTGATTTGATTTATTCCTAGTTTGCAAGTAACCATGGAAAATAGTGCAGACGCATCACCAACACATTACTTGTTGATGATTGAATCATTTTCCTTGCTCTCACAAAATGGTATTTTCAAGTATGAATCAAATGAGTTCAAGTCTCATGGCTACAAATGGTACTATGCATCTCTTCAACTTCAAAATAATATTTGTCTAGACTTCTATCTCATTTTTTGGTCTTCTTGGAAAATTTTGTATCTAGTAGTTGATAATGAGCTGTCACAATACTTGCCTAGCCGTTTTTGTGTTATATAACATGACAACAACAACATACCCAGTGCAATCCCACTTGGGATCTGGGGAGGATGCACATAAAACTTAACCTTATTAGGTAAAGAGTTGTTTCCATCCGCTAGGACCTCGGTTCAAGTAAAAACAATACAAAGTAGTTTGAGAAGAAAAAAAAGAAATAACGGGACTGAAGAACATGGGTACACAAAATCGTTCAAATTCATATTCTAATAAATTGTAATTTGTTTAACTTTTCATTTCGTCTATATAGCTTGAACTAGTATGCATGCTCCACAGGAATCTTGCAGTACTCATATCTGACTCATGATGAATATCTGAGTATGCTTATTTTTGAATATATGTTGAGACGACGTACGTGTACCATTGATTGGTTAAGGTATACAAGAAAGGGAAAGTTACGAGCTATGGATCGGACAAGCAATCTTTGTTGAAACTGACATTACTTTCCTCTAGTTTTGTGATCTTTTTCAATTTATTATACGGGTTTTCAGTGTGAGGTCTGGAAAGCCGAACGTGCTGCTCATTGAGTATGTTGTTAACTATAATAGTCTATACTGATACAAGTGTGATCACAACCATGGACACTTTTTTGAGCATTTTGAAGACTACCTAAAAGAGTGCACAAGCCCAAGTGTGAAGGAGGCCCAAAATTGTCCTTTGGTGCACTTAAGGGGGGGGGGGATTTGGGATCCCTTTAATGAAAGGGCTCTTTTGTCATTTTTCTATTTTTGTAATGTTTTCCAAAACTGAAACTAGGGCATAACATAAGGGTGAAACCACTTGTGTGTTGCATTTGCTTGATACGTTGGTGTTTGGGTGGTGGACGCCTCTCTTGTGTCAATGTATGAGATAGGTGATTGTAGTGTGTGGTGTTAAGGGTTCAAGAATATCACAAGTTCTTGGGTTCTTAAGATTATAACTCTATTTGTCTATCTTCCTATCTTTACTTCCTTGAATCGTTGATTCTTATGTTAGTATAATCCGTTTGTGTTCTCGTCATACTAACCATGTGTTGTTGTTATTGTTATCTTTTTCTTCATATTGTTGGTTAAATCATGTTTGGGTTGGCTTCCTTGGCGTAATAAACACCTTGTAATCTCTTCATTCTTGTCTAGTTAGTGAATCCGAGAGGGGTCACCAAAGAGATCCTCGGTTTCTAAGACTTGTGGACTGTTTTGGTGTATATTTTAGTGTCTTCTTGGTCTTTCTCATTTCATTTGGTATCAGAGCATGGCTTGATTTTGTTCTCACAAGATCAAATCTTGGGCTCTCCTGTTAGAAAAAAAAAGTGTTCTTGTGTTTGTGCTCTTGGCCGAGAGGTGTAGTTATTGTTGTTGTTGTTTTGGCCAAGAGTTTGTGACTAGATCTAATAGAAATTTTGTTTGAGTAGTGTGTTTATTGTGTTGGCTTCTTTCTCACTAACACAAAGGTGTCTAGTTCTTAAAACATTATTGTTTTGTTCATATTGTTCTTCACCTATTCTCATATCTTAACCCAAATAAAGTGTAGAATAGATCCCAAAAGTTGGAAATAAAAGTTGTAAAGCTTGTTGGGAGAAGACTTGAACCCATCACTTCCTAGACTTGACAACCACTTTTCAACTACTTTTCCTTAAATCAAGGGCCTTGTTTTGTGAAACTAGTACAAGTCAAGTCTCAACTTTTTGAGATTGAATTTGAAAAAGGGTCAAGACTTATATTTTTCCCTCCATTATCAATTGTCTTCCATTCCAAATTGTGTGAAGATTAAAATTTCAAGTTTGTGACTACAATTTGTGTGGAACCAAGACCAATTACATGTTGCCACGTCACCCTTGCTACTGTTCACATCAATATTAAGCTCAAATTTGAATTTTCTAGTTTCTAATTGTTGATTCTTGATTTCATTAGTTGATCCTAAAACTAATTAACAAACTAGTAAACTCCTACTAGATTGTCAATTAGTCCTTCGAATCCATTGTTCGTGTCGACGTTTCTTTTGTGCTTTTGTCGTTTTTAAAATCGTAGTACTTCTTGGTTCAAGTTTGAACATTACTTCCCTGAGTCATCAAACAAATGAATACATTCCGACTAAGGATTAGACTTACTCTTCAGCTCACCACGAGCTACAAGACAACTTGCAAACATTTGTGAAATCAAGTGTGAGACCACAAAGTGTGTGAGAGCGAAGTGACGTTGTTTTGAACTAACGTGTGTTTGTGTTGTAGGTTTTGTACTGTATTGTTGTGCATGACATTGCGGACTGATTTGGAGTCTTGATTGGACTATAACTTGAAGGGTTATTTTCGGTACAACCACAAAGGAACCTGAGGCTTCAAATGCTCAAACAATGGACAATAATGCCATCAATCTCATTTTGGCTCACCTTGAAACTATGTCCCGAGCTGTGGCAAGGTTGAATGTGGGTCTTGAGAAATTAGATACGGATGTGGCATCAATGAGTGGGAGATTAGAATGTGTGGAAAGACAAAGGAGTTGACCTTCCACCCCTCTAAAAATTTCCCCAACTAATTGTAATGCCCCGTAATCTGATTCCGAGACGTCACACGGTGCTCAAGGCTACGAGTAGCCCCAAGCTAACCCTTTGAGTCTGCTACTAGGTCGAAACCCTAATTTAAGATAAACTAGTCAAGAAATAATGTTGTATCATACCAAAACTAAACTGAAGATACGATCTGAATAGAAAATACTGAAAGTTTGTAACTAAACTCGTAGTTCGACAAGCCTCTGCTACTAAAGAACTAGAGAGCCATTGGGACAGACCCCCAACTGACTCGGGATAAACTAAAAACGATAACTCAATTACTATGAAAGGTGGAAATCTGAAGAAGTAGGACCTTGAATCATAAAGACTCACCAACTGTGGGAGCGTAGATAGAGATGCGTAAACTACTCACTCTACTGATACAGAGAACCTGAACCTACATTATAAGACAATGTACCACATAGACATATATGTGGATCAACACTTTGAGGATGTACTGAGTATATGGGGGTGTAATGCATAAGCAAGACATCATCATAATTAGAAAATATATGCATGCTGGATGTATATTACTCACATAAGCTTGATTATCTAAAATATCGAAATATAAAATCATGTATAACAAATCATACTTGTAAATCTAGTGAGTCATAACACTTAGTCTTGTAAAATCTTTTCTATCATTCCTTTCTTTTGAAACTTAGAAGCTTTGGGAGCCTTGGAAATCATTGAACTTTGGGACTTAGGGAGATTCTTCTAACTGACATAAACCATGTGAGCTGACATGGATTCCAACATCTTGCCCATGTTGGGGAGAGCTGTTCTACCCTTACCAATGGAGTAAAATCTTAACTTAAGTGATCACTATCTTAGACCACTATTGGCATTTAAAACCTACGGTGGCTCGTACTTTTGGGGATTGAGACCTTGGAATCATACCCAACTCGGTGCTAAATACTACTCCCATACTTATTGCTCAGAACTTTTAGGAAATCCACCTTAAAATAGCACAAGGTTTATAATGAAAACCAATTATACTTTTGTTTGCTTTAAATCATAAACTGTATGAATAATGTGGATTCCTATCTTAGCTTGGATCAAAAGATCAACTTTCTTTATCAAAATCTAAAAATAGCTAATCATGGGATTCTTAAAACATAGTCATTCTTAAAATGGCAACATACAAATGAGGTCTTAATGACCCAAGCTTCAAAATCATGTCAAACACCATAAGGTTCATGCTTGATAACGCAATTACTCATAATTCAACTTAAAATCTGGAAAATATGATAATATGCATTAATTTTTCGAAAGTAGACATGTAATTCAATATCCAAATCTCTTAAAATCTCAAAATCATGCAATTAGCAACATTGGGTATAAACCCTAACTTCAATTTCATGGAAATCATACGAAATTCAGAAATTTTTTAATTGAAAGTAAGTTTTGGGCACAAGGATTAAAGATTTATCCTTTTTCAAAATCCCACATATCTTGGATGATGAACTAGATGAACAAGTTTGATTTTGAGACCCTATTTGTGATCTTGAATGATGGTTCTTGGAATTCTTGTGTTGGGAATCTTGACTCTTGAATTAATTTGAAAAAAGGATGGTGGAATATTGGGATTCTTGAGGTTGGTTGTTGAAGCTTAGGGTTTTTGGTTGAGAGAAATCTTGAGAAAAATCTCATAAGATGATTGTAATAGCCTTAAATCTTGTGTTTGGACGGAATTGGGGGCTGGGAAAAGTCCAAAATACCCTTTTTAACTTCTAAATGAAACTAAAAAAATGAACTAGGGTCCCAATTTAAGGGGCCACCGCGACGTGCCACTATCGTGGTGGCTCACTGGAAACTGACGAATGGGAAATTGGGGTCCTCCGTGACGCGGAGCTATCACGTTCTCCTACTGAATTTTGACACTTGGGACCTGAAACTTCAACGCGACGTGCCACCATCGCGATGCCTTATAGAAATGCCATTTTGGCCTTCAGCGCGATGCGTCACTTTCGCGTTGGGTTACTGGAATTCAACAATTAGAAAAATGGACCTCTCCGCGACGCACCAATATGACGGAGGTCCACTGGAAATTGACAAATGAGAATTTAGACCTCGACGTGACGTGCCAACATCACGGTGGTCCACTGGAAAGTGATAATTATGAAATTGTCCTTTACCGCGACATGGTGACTTCCTAGTTGGCACACTGCCAACTTAAAAATGCTCTAACTTCTTCACCGAGTGTCGAATTTGGCCGAATTTGGTATCGATGGAAAGCTTACTCAATTTTCCACACAATGAAAAGTTAAAATATAGAAAGTTCTATATGAAAAAATATTATTCATTTTGGAAGACATCCCTTAACATTCTAGGAATGAATTTAAGCTAGAAAATATTTGGGGTATTACAATATCCCCCCCTTGGGAACATTCATCCTAGAATGTGGGTAGCAAAACTGAGATGCAGAAAAGTGAGGCCATACCTAGCATATACAACTGAAAGCATGACTCAACTGTTTGCAAATGCATGAACTATCGAATGAATGGCTATATACATCTAAAACTTAAGACTAAAAAAGATGATCTGAGGAAACTTGTTACCTTGAACTGAATCTGAATCTGCAGCGAAAAGATGAGGGTACTTGGTCCTCATATCTTCTTCTTTTTCCCAAGTGGATCCCTCAACAAATTGATTTAACCAAAGAACCTTGACTAGGGGGACTTCTTTGTTCCTTAGTCTATGAGTTTGATGGTCAAGGATCTCAACATGAAATTCTTCATAAGAGAAGCTGTCATAAACCTCTGTACATTCTAAGGGTACTACAACCGCTGGATCACTAATATACTTCTTCAACAAAGACACATGGAGCACAGGATGTACGGATGATAAATATGTAGGAAACTCAAGCTCATATGCCACCTTCCCAACACGACTCAAAATTCGGAAGGGACCTATATAACGTGGACTAAGTTTCCGTTTCTTTCTAAATCTATTTACCCCCTTCATCAGTGAAACTTTTAAATAGACTAAATCATCAACTTTAAACTCAAGATCTCTTCTTCTTACATCCATATACGACTTCTGACAACTCTGAGCTGTTTTCAACCTTTCAGGAATCAACTGTACTTTCTCCATAGCTTCTAACACCATATCTAGCCCTAACAACGCGACCTCACCCACTTCAAACCATATGATAGGTGATCTACGCCTCCTTCCATAAAGTGCCTCAAATGGGGCCATCTGAATGCAAGCATAATAATTATTGTTGTAGGAAAACTTAATCAATGGAAAATGCTCATCCCAACTACCCCTGAAATCAAGAACAGATGCTCTAATATATCATCTAGAGTCATAATGGTCCTCTTTTCTTGACCATTGGTATGAGGATGAAAAGAAAAACTAAGATGGACTTGGGTACCAAGACCCTTCTGGAAAGCTTTCCAAAACTGAGAGGTGAACTGAGTACCCCTATCTGAGATAATGGACAGGGGCACTCTATCCAATCTGACTAACTCTCGGATATACAACTTAGCATAATCCTCAGTTGTATAGGACGTATGAACTGGCAAGAAATATGATGACTTAGTCAATCTATCCACAATAACCCAAATCGAATCATGATGACGACGCAGATAGAGTAATCCTATTACAAAATCCATATTAACCTCTTTCCACTTCCAACTAAGAATACTGAATTCTCGTAAAACACCACCAGGACTTTGGTGCTTTACCTTAACCTGTTGACAAGTTGCACACTTCCCTACAAACTCCATTATATCTCTCTTCATACCGCTCAACCAATAGATTTCTCACAAATCTCAGTACATTTTAGTAGCACCATGATGAATGGAGTAATATGCACCATGCACCTCAGCCATAATCCGCTATCTTAACTCATCTATACATGGTACACACTGTCTACTTTGGTATCTCAACACTCTATGTCTCCCTTGGGATAAAACCTCTAATTTCTGATCCCGAACCGACTTCTTTAATTTAACTAACATGAGATCCTGATCTTGTTTCTTCTTCACCTCAAAAACTAAGGAAGATTTTGCTCTATTTTTCACCCAAATGATACCCTCAACTGAATCATCCAATCTAACACCCAACCTAGCCAAACGGTGCACTTCTCGAGCTAACTCTTTCTTATCACTCTCCATATAAGCAATGCTGCCTATAGATAATCTACTAAGGGTGTCAGCCACTACATTGGCCTTGCCCTGATGATACAAGACACTCATGTCATAATCTTTCAACAATTCTAGCCACCTTCTCTGACGGAGGTTTAACTCTCTCTGAGTGAACACATACTGTAGACTTTTGTGGTCCGTAAACACATCAACGTGCACCCTATAAAGAAAATGTTTCCATATTTTCAAATCAAACATAACAACAGCTAATTTAAGGTCGAGGGTTGGGTAATTCTTTTCATGAAGCTTAAGATGTCTAGAGGTATAGGCTATGACCATACCTCTCTGCATCAAAACACACCCCAAACCAACTCTAAAGGCATCATAATAAATGACAAAACCATCTGTACCATTAGGTAATGCTAAGTCTGAGGTTAAAGTGAGTCGAGTCTTTAACTCTTGAAAACTCTTCTCGCAGGAATCTAACTACTGAAACTTAACCTTATTCTAAGTCATTCGGGTCATAGGAGATGCAATGATTGAAAACCTCTCGACAAAACATCTGTAATAGGCCGCTAAACCCAAGAAACTCCTAATGTCAAACGGAGAGATAGTTCTAGGCCAGTTTCTTACGGTTTCTATCTTTTGGGGATCAACTCTAATGCCCTCCGTGGAAATAACATGGCCAAGGAAAGCAACTTACCTTAGCCAAAATTTACATTTGCTGAATTTTGCGATCAACTGAGGATCTCTAAGAGTTTGAAACATAATTCGGAGGTGGTCTGCATGATAATCCTCACTACGAGAGTAGACAAGAATATCATCGATAAAGACTATGACAAACATGTACAGATACTGTTTGAACACTCAGTTCATCAAGTCTATGAAAGTTGCTGGGGCATTGGTTATCCCAAAGGACATGACTAGAAACTCAAAATGACCATAGCGGGTCCTATAGGCTATCTTTGGAATATCGCATTCCCTTACTTTTAGTTGATGATAACCAGATCTAAGGTCTATCTTTGAGAAATAACTTGCACCTTGGAGTTGGTCAAATAAGTTGTCAATTCTAGGAAGAGGGTATTTGTTCTTGACTATAACTTTATTCATCTGACGATAGTCAATGCACATATGCAAAGAACCATCTTTCTTTCAGACGAATAGGATGGGAAAGTCCTATGGAGAAATACTAAGTCTTATGAAACCTTTGTATAGAAGATCTTTGACCTGCTCCTTCAACTCCTTAAGTTCGGCAGGAGCCATACAATATGGAGGAATGGAAATAGGCTGAGTATCAGGAAGAAGATCAATTTTGAATTCTATTTCCCTATCGAGAGGTACCCCTAGCAAATCTTTAGGAAAGACATCAGGAAACTCATTAACTATACTGACTGACTGAACTGTTGGAGTCTCAAACTTATTGTCTTTGACTCAAACTAGATGATAGATGCGCCCTTTAGAGACTAGCTTTCTGTCTTTAAGATAGGATATGAAATGACTCTTGGGAGACACTGAATTACCTGACTACTCAAAGGCTGGCTCATCAGGAAACTGAAACTTTACCACTTGAGTGCAACAATCTATGGATGAATAACAAGAATGGAGCCAATTCATACCAAGAATAAGGTCAAAGTCGACTATGTCTAATTCTATCAAATATGCTAACATGATCTTATGAAGGATAGTAATGGGACACTTTCTATAAATCCTTTTGGAAACAACTGATTCCCCTACTGGTGTAGAAACCAAGAAGAGCTCAGGGATCTTTTCAGAACGTATCTCAAAATTCACAGCAACCAACGGGGTCACATAAGAGAAACTCGACCCATGGTCTAACAACACATAAACATCAAAATAGAAGACACGAAGCATACCAGTAACAACATATGGGGAGCTCTCCTACTTATGGCAGGAAGGTAAAGCATAGAACCAATTCTGGTACTGACCGCCACCGGTACTGGATGATTCGCCCTGAGGAGGGGCTGGGCAAGCTGCAAGAGTTGGTGCATTGGTAGCCCTTGTTTGAGGACGAACATCTTTGTTTCCCTTCTTAGCATACGGTCACTCTCTAATACCATGACCTAACTTTACACAACCAAAACATTCCTTTTGTCCAGCCAAGCACTCACCAGGATGAGTTCTACCGCACTTAGTACATGGAGGATAATTGGGCCTACCTCTCACACTATTCTGGGATCTAGACATAGAAGACTTACCTCAATGCTCCTGTCTACCTCTGGGAGTGGGAGCACTAGATAAAGACGGCACTGGAAATGTTGGACGACTCTAAAACTGTGAGTTATTTCCCCTGCAAACCTTGACTAACCATACTCAGACTGTCCAGTTTTAGACTTTTTATTCCCTCTCTCTCTTTTTACTTTATCTTTTCTAACTCGATCTATTGGGCATGAGTTATCAATCTAGTAAAATCCATATCTCCATTAAGCATGGCAGTCCTACACTCATTGCCTAATAGTCCTGACACTCCAGTAACGAACTTACTCATACTAGATCTGGTGTCAGCTATCAACTCGGGAGCATACTTAGATAACTGGTTGAACTTAAGGCAGTACTCTTTCGCAGTCATTGAACCCTACCTCAGGTTCATGAACTCTTCAACCTTGGCTTCTCGCAATTTATGCGGAAAGAACCTGTCTAGGAATACATCCTGAAACACCTGCCAACTCATGGGAGCTGTATTCTCACCCCTACCTTTCTTCCACATAACAACCCAATCATAAGCAACATATTTCAACCTATACGAAGCCTATTCTACACTTTTCTCTTAAGTGACATGCATGACTTGGGTAATATTTTTCACCTTATCAAGATACAATTGAGGGTCTTCACCTACTTTTGACCCAAAAAATTTAGGCGAATTCATCCTCAAAAAGTCATAGAGCCTGGTTGAAGCTAAATTACCCCTTATTGATACAAAACTATAGCCTGATTATTGGCTTGAACATTAGTGGTCACAACTTTGGGTAACACCTGAAATGCATCCCAAAATTCGGCATGCGATACATTCTCATTCAGGGGATCAATAGGCTGGGGTGGTTGGTTATCATTCCTACAGGTACTTTCTCTACAAAGAGGCATATTCTTCCTTAAAAGAGAATGAGTTAATATCAGATAGAGATAGTTGTAAGCATGATGGATTATGAAAGAAAGAGAGGATTTTCCTAAAATGCTCCATAGCCTCTTGCTCATAGATGTGGCGCGCTTCACATCCATGATCAAGACTATACGTAACGCAACTTGTTTGACTCCTTAGGACTCTTTAAACCTTAGGCTCTGATACCAAGTTTGTAACACCCCAAAATATGATCCTGAGATATCACACGGTGCTCAAGGCTATGAGTAGATCCAACCTAACCCATTGAGCCTTCTACTAGGTCGGAACCTTACTTTAAGATAAACTAGTCAAGAAATAATTGTATCATACCAAAACTGAACTAAATAAACTAAAGATACTATTTGAATAGAAAATACTGAAAGTCTATAAATAAACTCGTAGTCCAACAATCCTCTACTACTAAAGAACTAGAGAGCCATTGGGACAGACCCCCAACTGACTCAGGCTAAACTAAAAATGATAACTCAATTACTATGAAAGCTGGAAATCTAAAGAAGTAGGCCTTCGAATCACGAGGACTCACCAACTGTGGGAGCATAGATAGATATGCTCAAACTACTTACGCAGCTGATATTGAGCACTTGAACCTACATTATAAGACAGTGTAGCACATAGACATATATGTGGATCAGCACTTTGAGGATATACTGAGTCTATGGGGTGTAATGCATAAGTTAGACATCATCATAATTAGAAAATAAATGCATCCAGGATGTATATGACTCACATAAGCTTGATTATCTAAAATATCGAAATATAAAATCATGTATAACAAATCATACTTGTAAATCTAGTGAGTCATAACACTTAGTCTTATATAATCTTTTCTATCATTCTTTTCTTTTGAAACTTATAAGTTTTGGGAGCTTTGGAAATCTTTAAATAGACATAAACCATATGAGGTGACATGGAGTCCAACGTCTTTCCCACATTGGGGAGATTTGTTTTACCCTTTCCATCAAAATAGAACTTTAACTTAAGTGATCACTATCTTAGCCTACTATTGGCATTTAAAAACTATGGTGGCTCGTAGTTCTGGGGCATGAGACCTTGGAATCATACCCAACTCTATGCTAAAATGTAACACCCCGCATTTTGGGCTAGAACAAAAACCATTATTTTAGTGCTTGACGCGTCGCGGAGGGGGTCTATTTAGCAATTGTCAAATTCCAGTAGCCCAACGCGATTGTGGAGCGTCGCGCTAAAGTTCTAGGTCCCAACAAGTGGGAACACGTGATGGATCCACGTCACGGTAATCCCAAGAATCCCATTCATCAATTTTCATAGAGCCACCGCGATAGTGGAGTGTCGCGGTGGCCCATTAAATCGGACTCCCAGTTATATTTTTCCGATTACATTAAGGGTTAAAAGGAGAGTATTTTTGTAAATTACCCTAACCCCAATCCATCTATAAATATACAATCAATGGCATAACAAAAGCACTTTATGCCCAAATCTTCATTCTCTCAAAGAAAAAACAATAAGCATCCCAAAACCTCTTCCAAGAATCTCAAGATTCAACCGTGGGTTTTCGAAATTGATTGAAGATTTGGAATCCCCAAACCGTAGGCTTCAAGAATCAATCTCTAATTTCCTATTTGAGGTACGTGGGGTTTATCCTAAAAAAACTGCATGGCTTAAAACCATTAGAGCATGATTTTTAGATTTATATGCATGAATTTCCAAGGGGTTTTGGCATCTATGTTCTAAATTACGTACTCCAAATGTTTAATTGATACTATTGTTTTGACCTAGACGTCCTATCCCCTAAATTGATTTACATGTATACGTATATGTATGGAATTTGAGATTTAAGAACGTTGAGAGAATAAATTATGAACTCCCTCTCGTGTATTGAATTAAAGATAATGGTTTTGTGATTTGAAAGATGTTTTCGCAATATTATAGCATTTGAGCATAATTTGAAATTGTTAAGAGGGTTTTTCTTTATATAAATGTGTTCTTGTATTTAAGAGGAAGAATTGCATGTGAATTGAGAACTTTGACATGACCACCTTGTACTGTACTACTGAAATGCTTGACAAAGATGAGTTTCTTCCATGTGTTTACATGAGGTTTGAGAAAGAGTTTCTTTGAATTGAATTATTGAAATAGTGGTCCCAAAACTTGTGTTTTGAAAATAGAGATTTACAATAGACTAATAATGGCTCAGAGATGTGACTTGCAAGTCAATGGTATGATGATACCATATGTATTTATGCGATAACACATTATGTTTTCATGGAATCTTTTCAGAGTATGTTTTTAGAGACTGTATATTTTGATAGAGTTTTAAAAAGGGCTTAAAGAGGGTTACATGTTTACCCGAAGAAGGCACGAGTTCAAGCAACTCTTAGCCTAAAACTGCATTTTCCAATACGGGAAGATTATTATTGTACAATGGCGATGGCCGTGTGGCGTAGTAGATTCAGAGACTTTGACCCATGCGGCATACTTGGGTTGGGGGCTTCGCTATCAAGTTAATGGCAGTTTCCATATAGCCCATGGAATTTTTCAAAGTTGTAGGGTATACCACCTAGCACAGAAGTAACACAGATTCCTCAGTGTTGAGATGATTTTTTACAGAGTCTTTAAAATGTCCATGTGAATTCTTACTATATGATATACTTATGAAGTGTTTTAAATTTCTCTCATATATGTTGAATAATAAATGATTATTTTGGATATGATCTGCATGCCTGTACATTTGTATTGACTTCCTACCTCCTAGGGTCTAAAGCTCAGTTTAGAGGTCCTGCTAAACAGTAGAGTTTTCAGACAAAAATGAAGTATGCAGTTGGTGAGACTTCTTAATTCCAGAAGGCCTATGTCTTTCAGATTATGTTATTTATTTTGGTTTAGGTCCACTGGGGGCCTTTTCCCAGTTTCAGACAGTTGTTATTTGATTATGCAGTAGAGATTTTGCAGATTATTCCAGATGTTGTTTTGTTGATTTTGGATTTCATTCCTTATTGTCAAACAAAATCTAGAGTATGACCATATTTTCGTATCAGATTATATTCTGCATCTTTTTTTATTATATGAATGTTGTGCATGATTACCAGATAGAGTCGGGCGCCCGGGCCTTCATGGTTTGGAATGTCTATCACGGCCATCCCCTAGTTCGGGTCGTGACAAACTTGGTATCAGAGCACGATTCATGGTCCCAAGGTGTCTGCGAAATCGCATTGGGTAGAGTCTGATTTATGGGTGTGTAGCGCGCCACACTTATAAGAAGGAGGCTACAAGGCATTTAGAAATATCTCTCTTTCTTCATGTTCTAGTTCGTGCAATAGAGTCAGAATGTTCCTCTTTCATACTCTAATTCATGCTATGGTGTTGCCCATACGAAGGTAAAGTTATCCCTATTCTTCCCTTACTTTAATGTGCTCAGATGTCTCATTGTTGAGGTGAATCAAGTCCAGAAGTTTAGAATTTAAATGGTATGGTCCTTTCTGATTTAGCCATATAAGATTTTAAAATTGTGCAAGGGCTTGAGAAAAGTCCGTTAGTGCTTTAGAGTGTATTGATTCTAGGGTGAACCTTGATTCTGATGAAATCATGCTTTTCTGCCTACGGTATTGAGTGTATTCAGTCCTTTTCAGAATTTATATTACAGATGTCATGCCTAAAAGGGGGAATGATGTGTAGCAGAATGTTGGAACTATATTTCTACCAGAATAGTAGTATAAGTTAAAGTGTTGTTGTCATGACCTATTGGTAGTGAGATTAGACCAAGAAGCTGTTGATATGAAGTCACAAGGTTAGAAGTCAGAGTGAGGGTGACTTTTGTGTAAATAAATATTTTAGTTGAATAACTGATGTTTGAGGATGATTTACCCCTTTATAGTGATAGACTATGTGGTAGTTAGTAGCATATGTGGATTATATGGTAGTCTATGGGGCTCTTTCGATTTACAAGCATAGTTGCCTTGTCATTTCTCTCATTTTCTTATTCAAAATACAAAATCAAAGTCTAGTGAATCCGTGTAAGGCCTATTTTGATTCACTAGCAACTTGTTGTTCATCTTATTATTCTTGTGTTGGTTGGAACTGGGGTTTAGAGGCGTAATGGAAAGAAAAGTAGTAAGGGAAATTTATTGAATGTATGTATAGTCGAATCTTTTGGTATGACATTGAGTTGGTATTAAGGTGATACGTCCTTGTGTGTTAGTTTAGTAGAAGGTAGAGAAAGAGTTATTAGCTAAGGTGAGTTGTTGTTTGCTTGAAATATGAAAATGGCTAAATTAGCCAGTAAGTTATAATTATAGACACAAGGTTGTTTGTAGAATTTGAAGGTAGTCTAAATGTACGCTTGGGTAAGTAACTGTGATGTGAGAAAGACTTATAAGTAGATAAGATTGTATGGGGTTATAATATAAGATTAAGGTTGACCATGTCTATTATGTGACTCTACCCCCTTGACTTTCTTTTACTTGGTAGTTGTAGACTAGTACTACTTGTGAGAAGGTATGTAGTAGATTTTGAGGCATAGCAGTGATGTCATGAAGGTGGATGTGATTATTTCTTGGTTAATAATACTAGTTTTATGGAAGCAATCTAATAGGCTTGAACAGTGCATGCAAGAGCTTAAGTTTATTTGATTCGTTATGAAGTATGATGTTGTATATATGAAGTAGAAGTATGCCAAGGTGATATGAGGTTGCGGTATTTTTCTAAGGCTATTACATGTTGTGTGTGGCTAGTGGTGCCGTTGAGTTTCTAGGTGGATAAAAACTAGTTAGATGGTATATGGTATTCTAAATAGCCAAGTTAAGGAGTTTTGATTGATGATGTTGAGCCTTTTGACATAATCTTGACTCTCATGGTTTAGAAATATAAGTTTGCAGGCATGATATTGGTAGACTGTGATAGAAGTGGTATGGTCCATCAAAGGTTTGGAGATATCCATGTTTAGGGTTAGGAGAGCCTAAGTTGGTGAATGCTTAAGCTGTTATATGATGACTTTTGGGGATATAGAAACATAAGGGTTAAATCTTATAAGGAGGTATTAGAATTGGATGCTATACATGAAGATACCGTCTTATAGGGTAAGTTTAGTTTTATATGTATTGTTAGATCCCCGACTCTAGAGTAAAGTGATTTCAGTCTATACCAGAGTGTATATAGTGGTTAACAGACATAGAGCCGGGGCTTAAATCTAAGGGGGTGATGATAGAATGAGTAACCAAGTCAAGTTTTCAGATGCTAATAGATGTGCCAGTAAGTTGTGGAATTGGCCGTGAGATAGAATGATACTTAATCTATTCTGATTTTAGCAGTTTACTTCAGTTATTCCGATACATACTCATGCCTTATTTCCAGCTTCATGAACGTAGCTCGTGTTCGTGCATATGATAAGGAACCATGTACTCTCCTAGTTCCTAGTATGATAAGTTCCTAGTTTGTTCAGCAGTCAGAATCACTTTCCATAAGTTATGAATTCCAAAACTTTCAGATCATGCAATTCATGACTCTTTTACATATGTGATACTCTTAACGATCAGTGAAAATTCAGATTTATATCAGGTACGTCCTCATATTAGATCTCTTCAATGAGTCCATGCCGTGAGTGCTCTATTCCTCACGCCTCAGTAGGGTATCAAGTTACGCTTAGTATTACCCTTATGTTCCGGATTATGGTATTCTAATTTTTCAGTGACCTTTTTCCTTAGGTCGAGATAGTGATGATAAACAGTTGTCTATAAGGGAAAGAGTAAACATTTCATGTTGATGAAAGGTGGTTGTGTGCTTATTTGAGTTAAGGCAGTAATTGTGGAGTAAGATTGAGGCCAAGTCTTTGATATATGTCAAGGTTAGTTGAAGTTTTATGTGATATATTTGGGAAAAATTGTTGTGTGCTTGTTTTATGTAAGTCTATAAGTTGAAAGAATTTTGTGGTGAAGTTTTGTGTATGGCTTGGTTAGTTGAGGATATTTTATGTGTATCATCTGAATAGTGCAGGGAAGTTGTTATGGCTAGAAGTATTAGAGAATATGAGAAATATTCTTTATGAGTAGATGTTAAGAAGTGCATATATGGGTATGAAGATAGGATTGAATGTCATGTTTGTGTGCATATGGATGGATGCCTTGAGTGTTTGTGAATGTCTAATACGAAGTTGAAGGTGATTGCTAGAGTGGCAATAAGAATTATACATGAGATGAGGAATTGTGAAAACAGGGGTGTACTGAATTCATGATTTAGACTAGTACTACAGTATTATGTGGTGCATCTTGTGATTTTGAGTTAGGCTTGAAGATGGTGAGGGGATTTAGTTCCCTTTAGACATTAGTAGATGGAAATATCAGCGGCCATGTGAGAAAAATAAGTAGAATCAATAAGCATGGTGTTTAAGGGGAAAATATAGTTGAGAGAGTATTTTAGAATAATGGCTAACCTTGAAAGTAAGAAGTTTCATTGCCTAAGGCCTGAAAATTCTATCCTAGTTTATGAGTTAAATGTCTATATTCCATGCAATAGAGTAGTTCCAAGGTTGTGATTCCTTAGTTGGATGTCTTATGTAAATCATGCCTAAGATTCCTTGCTCCCTAATGCTACCAGGACTTCTTTAGAAAGAGTGTTGAAGAGATACTCCAGTTAAGTATAAGTGTCTAGTATAATTCAGTCTATGTAGCCAGCAATTCAGCTTAACAGTCAGGCAGACAACTTACAGTGTTTTTTCCACCTTTTTACGCAGTCCTACTATCTGAAGTCCAATGCATATGACTATCCCAAAAGATAATCTATTTTATCCGTGTAAGTTGAGAACTCAGTTCAGTCCAACATCATGTTTCAGATTCAGTTATTTAGTCATGACTCAGTTCATAAGAGTTTAGCACATAATCTCAAAGTTTTCCAGCTATTTTAGCTCAGATAGTGTAATACCTTTGTACGATCTAAATCTTGTTGCCTCATGATTCGTACTCACATAAGTAATCACTTCCAAATCCAATGTGTGTGATTGGAGCACAAACACTTAAGGGGGAATCCTAAACTCTCAGCATGAATCAGCTCCATAAAACAAGTAAGGGCAAGTCAACTCAGAATTCAGTTTCATGATAGGAGTTTAAATATTTCAGATCAGTTATATCCTTTCTTAGAAGACACATCATGTCCGTGTTATTCCATACCTTTAAGCTTCAACGTTCCTAACCATTATTTGGGCACGAATGATCCCAAGAGGGAGATAATGTAACACCCCGCATTTTGGGCTAGAACGAAAACCGTCATTTTAGTGTTTGGCGCGTCGTGGAGGGGGTCTATTTAGCCATTGTCAAATTCCAGTAGCCGAGCACGATTGTGGTGCATCACACTAAGTTCTAGGTACCAACCAGTGGGACAACGCAATGTGTCCACGTTGCGGTGACCCCAAGAATCCCATTCATCAATTTCCAGTGAGCCACCACGATAGTGGCGCGTCGCGGTGGCCTATTAAATCGGACTCTCAGTTATATTTTTTTGGTTACGTTAAGGGTTAAAAGGGGGTATTTTATGAAATTACCCTAACCCCAATCGTCTATAATCATATAATCAATGGCATAACAAAAGCACTTTATGCCCAAATCTTCATTCTCTACAAAGAAAAAACCCTAAGAATCCCAAAACCTCTTCCAAGAATCTAAAGATTCAACTGTGGGTTTTCAAAATTGATTGAAGATTTGGAATCCCCAAACCGTAGGCTTCAAGAATCAGTCTCTAATTTCCAATTTGAGGTACGTGGGGTTTATCCTAAAAAAATTGCATGGGCTTAAAACCATTAGAGCATGATTTTTAGATTTTTATGCATGAATTTCAAAGGTGTTTTGGAGTCTATGTTCTAAATTACGTACTCCGAATGTTTTAATGTTACTATTGTTTTGACCTTGTGGTACTATACCCTAAATTGATTTACATGTATACATATATGTATGTAATTTGAGATTTAAGATCGTTGAGAGCATAAATTATGAACTCCCTCTCGTGTATTGAATTAAAGATAATGGTTTTGTGATTTGAAAGATGTTTTCGCAATATTATAGCATTTGATCTTTATTTGAAATTGTAGAGAGGGTGTTTCTTGATATAAATGTGTTCTTGTGTTTAAGAGAAAGAATTGCATGTGAATTGAGAACTTTGACATGACCACCTTGTACTGTACTACTGAAATGCTTGACAAAGATGAGTTCCTTGCATTTGTTTACATGAGGTTTGAGAAAGAGTTTCTTTGATTTGAATTATTGAATGGTGGTCCCAAAACTTGTGTTTTGAAAATAGAGATTTACGATAGACTAATAATGGCTCAGAGATGTGACTTGCAAGTCAATGTTATGACGATACCATATGTATTTATGCCATAACAGATTATGTTTTCAGAGCATATTTTCAAAGTATGTTTTCAGAGTCTGTATGTTTTGACAGAGTTTTAAAAAGGGGCTTAAAGAGGGTTACGTGGTTACCTGAAGAAGGCACGAGTTCAAGCAACTCTTAGCCTGAAACCGTATTTGCCGATAGGGGTAGATTATTATTATACGCTGGCGACGGCCGTGTGGCGTAGTAGATTCAGAGACTCCAACCCTTGCGGCACACTTGGGTTGGGGGCTTCGCTACCGAGTTAATGGCAGTTTCCATATAGCCCATGTAATTTTTCAGAGTTGTAGGGTATACCACCTAGTGCATAAGTAACACAGATCTCTCAGAGTTGAGATGATTTTTACAGAGTCTTTAAAATGCCCATGTTAATTCTTACTATATGATATACTTATGAACTGTTTTAAATTTCTCTCATATATGTTGAATAATAAGAGATTATTTTGGATATGCTCTGCGTACCAGTACATTTGTATTGACCCCTACCTCCCAGGGTCTAAAGCTCAGTTCAGAGGTCCTACTAAACAGTAGAGTTTTTAGACAACAGTGAAGTATGCAGTTGGTGAGCCTTCTTAATTCCAGAAGGTCTGTGTCTTTTAGATTATGTTATTTATTTTGATTTAGGTCCACTGGGGGCTTGTCCCAGTTTCAGAAAATTTTCATTTGAATATGTAGTAGAGATTTCGCAGACTGTTCGAGATGTTGTTTAGTTGATTTCTGATTTCATTCCTTATTGTTAAACTAAATTCAGAGTATGACCATGTTTCCGTACTAGATTATATTTCCGCATCTTCTTTTATTATACGAATATTGTGTATAATTACCAGATAGAGTCGGACGCCCGAGCCTTCATGGTTCGAGATGTCCGTCACGTCCAGGCCCTAGTTCGGGTCGTGACATACAAACTACTCCCATACTTATTGCTCAAAACTTTTAGGAAATCCACCTTAAAACATCACAAGGTTTATAATGAAAACTAATAATACTTCTGTTTGCTTTAAATCATAAACTGTATGAATAATGTGGATTCCTATCTTAGCTTGGATCAAAAGATTAACTTTCTTTATCAAAACCTGAAAATAGCTAATCATGGGATTCTTAAAACATAGTCATTCTTGAAATGGCAACATACAAACTAGGGCTTAATGACCCATGCTTCAATTTCATGTCAAACACCATAAGGTTCATGCTTGATAATGCAATTACTCATAATTCAACTTAAAATTTGGAAAATATGATCATATGCATTAATTTTTCGAATGTAGACATGTAATTCAATATCCAAATCACATATAATCTCAAAATCATGCAGTTAGCAACATTGCGTATAAACCCTAACTTCAATTTCATGGAAATCATACAAAATTAAGAAAATTTGTATTTGAAAGTAAGTTTTTGGGAACAAGGATGAAAGATTTATCCTTGTTAAAAACCCCACATACCTTGGATGATGAACTAAATGAGCAAGTTTACTTTTGAGACCCTATTTGTGCTCTTGAATGATGGTTCTTGGAATTCTTATGTTGGGAATCTTGGATTAATTTGAAAAAAGGATGGTGGAATCTTTGGATTCTTGAGGTTGATTGTTGAAGCTTAGGGTTTTTGGTTGAGAGAAATTTTGAGAAACATCAAATAAGATGCTTGTAATAGCCTTAAATCTTGTGTTTGGATGGATTTGGGGGCTGGAAAAATTCCAAAAATACCCTTTTTAACTTCTAAATGAAACTGAAAAAATGAAACGGGGCCTCAATTTAATTGGCCACCGCGACGCGCCACAATCGCGCTGGCTCACTGGAAACTAACGAATGGGAAATTGGGGTCCTCCGCGATGCGAAGCTATCGCGTTATCCCATTAGATTTTAACACTTGGGACCTGGAACATCAACACGACGAGACACCATCGTGGTACCTTATAGAAATTCCATTGTGGCCTTCAGCGCGATGCGCCACTATCGTGTTAGGCTACTAGAATTCGACAATTGAAAAAATGGACCTCTCCGCGACGCGCCAATATTACGGAGGTCCACCAGAAATTGGCAAATGGGAATTTCGACCTTGTTGCAACACACTAACATTGTGGTGGTCTACTGGAAAGTAATAATTATGAAATTGTCCTTCACCATGATGCGGTTACTGCCTAGTTGGCACACTACCAACTTAAAAATGCTCCAACTTCTTCACCGAGTGTCGAATTTGGGCGAATTTTGTATCGATGGAAAGGTTACTCAATTTCCCACATAATGAAAAGTCAAAATCTAGAAAGTTCTATATGAAAAAAATATTATTAATTTTGGAAGACATCCCTTAACATTCTAGGAATGAATTTAAGCTAGAAAAAGTTTGGGGTATTACACTAATACTCCCGAGATATTGCACCAAATACTATATCCATCAATTGCCACAAATCAAACAGATATTTACTTCCAAAAATAAGAACAAGATATACCAAGCCATCCTCTACTCCACCAAGTCCAACAAGAAGTGCTTGGATCCCAAATACCACCACCAAACCTGAACTCTCCCATCAGAACTCTACTTGACCTAAGACCTCACTATCCAAAGCTAATCCCGCCACTACTAGATCAACTTAACCCAAATAGACCTATCCATGTTGAGGGCTATGGTAGGGGAGGACAACATGATGATTATGGGCCGTATGATGATTCTTACATGAGAGGGGAAGATATAAGGAGAAGGCATGGTGATCCGAGGGAAGTTCATGGACGAGAAGGTAGAGTTGGTCATTGGAACAAACAAGGGAACCAAAACCGTGATTTAGGGATAAACTCGATCAAAGTTAGCCTTCCAATCTTCAAGGGTGAGAGTTATCCCGAAGTTTATCTTGATTGGGAGTCATAGTGTGACAAGATATTCCAACTTAATGATCTCACCGAGGAAAAAAATAGTTGTTATGCGATAGCTCACTTTGAAGGGTATGCTAATACGAGGTGGGAGTATGTTAAACGGTTTGGAAATAATTTGATCAGGGGACAACCTCCCCCTTGGTTTCTATTGAAGAACCTTATGCGGAAAAGGTACTTTCCCAAGACTTATAGACATGAGCTCCTTGACAAATTTTACAATTTGAGGCAAATGAGCAAGAGTGTCATGGATTACTACGATGAATTTAAGCAATTGATGTTGAAACTTGACCACCAAGGAGATCAAGTAAATCATGACATTTTGATCTTCAAGGTTGGGTTAAACAAGGACATCTTCACTGGCATAACGCTTCACAAATTCAACACCATAGATGGCATCTTCTAAGCGGCTTTAGAGGTTGAGAGGGAGCTCAAAGAGGGCTCATTCATGGCTGGCCAACCCGAGGCCACCGAGGTTGTCCAAAAACATTCTCCAGGGTATGAATGTAAAGCAAATTCTACTTCCAATCCCAAGGGGTTTCAATGCTTTAAGTGTCAAGGGTGGGGGCACAAGGCTAATGAGTGCCCAAACTGGAGAAATGTAATCCTAAGAGAGGGAAAATTGTACTATCTTGGAGAAAAGGTGAGGATTGAATTGGTTAAGTGTGATGGAGAAACTTAAGATGGAGAGAAATAAGAAGCCTAAGTACAAAATGAAGAATACGGTGAAGATGTGTGGCCGCAAGAAGGAGATTGTGAAGTGCCTTTGTAAAAGAGGTAAGCCCGTGAATTTGTGATCAAATTCGTCTCAAGATGGAGAGGATGATACAAGTATGATCACTACCATGGAAACTTTTTTGAGAATTTTGAAGACTACCAAAAAGAGTGCACAAGCCCAAGTGTGAAGGAGGCCCAAAACCGTCGTTTGGTGCCCTTAAGCGGGGGCTTAGGGAGCCCTTTAATGAAAGGGCTCTTTTTCATTTTTATATTTTTGTAATTTTGTATAAAAAGTACATTGTAGGGTTTAAGTCCATTAGTTATTGTATGCTATTGAAATAACACTTCTCTTAGAGAAAGAAAGAGTCCAAAATCGAAACTAGGGCCTAGCAAAAGGGTGAAATCACTTGTGTGTTGCATTTGCTTGATACGTTGGTTCTATAGTGGTGGATTCCTCTCATGTCATTGTAAGAGATAGGTGATTGCAGTGTGTGGTGTTAAGGGTCCAAGAATATCACAAGTTCTTGGGTTCTTAATATTATACCTCCATTTGTCTATCTTCCTATCTTTACTTCCTTGTAATCGTTGGTTCTTATGTTCGTATAATCTGTTTTTGTTCACTTAATTGTAACTATGGGATAAAATATAATTAAAATAAACTAAATAAAAAAAATAAAAAGAAAATTAGTGTTGCAACATGCCTAATGTGGTGACATGGATTGGTGTTGTAACATGAATTTGTAATTTGGTGTTGTGACATAATGTTTGCTTGTTTTAAGCTTGACTATTCATCTATAAATAGATGAAGTTTCAATCATTCCAAAACACACCAAAATTGAGAGAGACCAATAGAGAGAAAGAAAGAGTAATCCACAGATATTCTATAGTCTGTGAGATAATAGTGTGGGAGTAATATTGTAGTGAGTGGTGAGAAATAAAAAAGAGTGTTGTTTCATTTATAAAGAGTAGTAGTCTTTTGACATTGACAAGTTGTAATCAGTATTAATGTATTACTCCATTGGGTATTTTATTTACCCTGTTATAATATTTGGTGTAGTTGTTACTCTTCTGTTATTGCTATTTGTGTGGATATTAGCCTAGGTGGGAATATTTATTTTCCTAACAACATGGTATCAGAGACATGGAAAATAATAGTCCACTATCTTTTCAGTACCCCACCTTACAAAAGAAAATTATGAAAAATGGTGCCTACGAATGAAAGTCCTTCTTGGATCTCAAGATGTTTGGGACATTATAGACAAACGGTGTACAAAACCCGCCAATGAGGAGACTCTATATCAAAATGAAAAAGATGTCTTGATTAAGACAAGGAAGAAATATCAAAAGGCCCTCAGTCTCATCCACCAATGTCTGGATGATGGTATGTTTAAGAAGGTGGATGATGCAACCACCTCGAAGGAAGCTTGGGAGATTTTAAAAAATTCTCTTTAAGGAGTTGATAAGGTGAAGAAGGTAAAACTTCAAACTCTAAGGTCTGATTTTGAAGTTTTAAAAATGAAAGAATCCAAATCCATTTTGGATTTTTGTTCAAGAGTGATGGCTGTTGTGAATCAATTAAGAAGGTGTGGGGAGGAAGTAGATGATGTGCGTATGGTAGAAAAAATCCTTCGCTCTTTAACACCCAAATTTGATTATGTGGTGTGTGCTATTGAGGAGTTTAAAGATTTAGACTCTATGACAGTAGAGAAATTGGAAGGTTCATTATGAGACCACGAAGAAAAAATAAAAAGAAGAAAAGAAGATCCATTGGAGCAACTTCTTAAAACTCAGGCATCCTTCAAGGATTTTGGAGGTGAAAAAACTTACAGAGGAAATGGACAATGGCAAGGCCGTGGCTTTCGTGGAGGTCATGGAAGAGGAAGGATTTATATCAACAAATTCAACAATGAAGATAAAAACCACCAAAAATTCAAAGGTCTTGATCATGGAAAATGAGGAGAAAGAGGACGTGTACCTTATCAAGGTACCAATGAAATGAGGTGTGATGACAAATCTAAAATTGAGTGCGACAATTGTCATAAATTTGGAAATTACTCTTGGGAATGTCTTAGTAATGTTGAAGAAAAAGCTAACCTTGTTGAAAACAACAAAGAAGATGATGAGTCAATATTGTTAATGTCACTCTCAGAAGATGATACAAATGATTTCAGTTTATGGTATCTTGATAATGGAGCAAGCAATCATATGTGTGGATACGAAGACAAGTTTGTGGAGATCAAGAATAATAATATAGGTAATGTATCTTTTGGAGATACCTCAAAGATTCAAATTGAAGGAATAGGTACAATTTTGATATCCTGTAAAAATAGTGATCACAAATTGATCAATGAGGTTTACAATGTGCCAAAACTAAAAAGTAATATTTTGAGTTTGGGACAACTTCTTAAAAAAGGATATGATATTCATATGAAAAATATGCATCTTTGGCTTAGAGATTCAAGTAATAACTTAATTACCAAAGTGTATATGGCAAAAAATAGATTATTTCCTTTGAATCTTAAGACCATTAATGCAAAGTGTTTGAAGGCTAATGTGCAAGATGAGTCGTGGTGTTGGTACATTTTATTTGGACATTTGAACTTTTAAGCTCTCAAATCAATGGGAGACAAGAACATGATTGATGGAATTCCATCAATCAATCATCCCAATCAGTTGTGTTAAGCTTTTCTTCTTGGAAACCATGCAAGGAGGAGTTTTCCGAAGGAAACCATGTCAAGAGCAACTAATCCACTTTATCTTGTTCACACTGATGTGTGTGATCCAATCAATTCACCTTCTTTTTGGTAAAAGTAAATACTTCTTACTATTTATTGATGATTTCAGTAGAAAGACTTGGGTATATTTCTTGAAGCTAAAATCAGAAGCTTCTGTTGCTTTTAAAAATTTCAAAGCACTTGTAGAAAAAGAGAGCAGTTATGAAATAAAAGCCTTAAGGTCTGATATAGGAGGCAAATTTACTTCAAAAGAATTTAATGACTTTTGTCAGTCTTATGGAATTCAACGCCCTCTAACGGTACCTTACTCACCCCAACAAAATGGAGTTGCAGAAAAAAAAAGAATAGAACAATTCTTAATATGGCTAGATGTATGTTGAAAGCTAAAAATATGATAAAAGAATCTTGGGCTGAGGCTGTTTCATGTGCAGTTTATTTAAGCAACAGGTCTCCAACAAGAAATCTGAAAGATTAAACACCTCAAGAAGCATGGAGCAGAAGAAAGCCAAGTGTGAAGAACATTAGAATTTTTGGGAGCATAGCCTATGCTTATGTTCCACATCAAGGGAGAGCTAAACTCGATGATCAAAGCATCAGGTATGTGTTTATTGGCTATGACACTAGTTCAAAAGACTACAAGTTAAACAATCCAAGCAACAACAAAGTGGTGGTCAGTTGTGATGTTGAATTTGATGAAGAAACATTGTGGAATTGGGAAGGCCAGGAGGCTCAGAAAGAAAGAACATATGATTTTCTTTCATTTTTTGGAGATGAAGAAGAGCAAGATGCCATGTCACCTACACAGGATGTAACCTTACCAGTAAATATTGCATCTCCTTCTTCTCAAGATCAGAGAGTGAAAGGCCATAGAGGATGAGGAGCATCCAAGAACTCTATGATGACCCATAAGGAGTTACTAATTTTGATTTTTTCTGTTGTCTCTATGTTGACAGTGAACCAATGAATTTTGATAAAGTTATTACAGATAAAAGGTGGAGACAATCCATGGAATAAGAAATTCAGTCAATAAAAAAGAACAACACTTGGGAGTTAACAACTCTTCCTAAAGATCATCAAGCAATTGGAGTCAAATGGGTATACAAGGCAAAGAAGAATTCTTATGGAAAGGTAGAGAGATACAAGGCGAGACTCATAGATAAAGGCTACAAGATAATACATGGCATTGACAATGAAGAAGTCTATGCACCTGTTTCCCACATGGAGATGATACATTTGATAATCTCGTTGGCAGCATAAATGAAGTGGAAAATCCATCAACTAGATGTCAAGTCAACATTTTTGAATGGATAGCTTGAATAAGAAGTCTATGTTGAACAACTATTGGGTTTTGTGGTCAAGAATCATGAAGATAAAGTGTTGAAATTGAAAAAAAACTTTATATGGATTGAAGCAAGCTCCACGAGCGTGGAATAGTCACATTGGCAAATATTTTCAAGAAAATAGATTTACTCGTTGTCTCCATTAATATGCTCCTTACATTAAAGTTCATACTAATGGAGATGTTTCGATTATTTGTCTTTATGTTGATGATCTTATTCTGATGGGTAATAATCCATGTTTGTTTGAAGCTTTCAAGAAAACTATGTCCCTTGAATTTGAGATGACAGACATAGGTTGCATGTCGAATTACTTGGGCCTAGAAGTCAAGAAAATGGAGGAAGGCATCTTCATATCTCAGGAAAGCTATACAAAGGAGATTTTGAAGAAATTCAACATGTTTAATTACAATCCTGTGAACACCCCGATAGAAAGTGGAACAAAATTATCAAAGTTTGATAATGGTGAAAAAGTTGACTCCATTCTTTTCAAGAGTCTGTGGGAAGTCTGAGGTACTTGACTTGTACGAGACCATATATCCTTTTTGCAGTTGGAGTAGTAAGTCGATTCATGGAAGTTCCTACCTCCACTCACTTGAAAGTTGCTAGAAGAATTCTTCGTTACTTAAAAGGTACAATAGACCTTGGACTATTTTATCCTTCTTCTGATGGTTTTAACCTTGTGGGATTTTGTGATAGCGATTATGCGGGAGATGTGGATGCTAGGAAAAGTACATAAGGTTTTGTGTTTTTTTGGGTGATTGTGTTGTTTCTTGGAGCTCAAAGAAACAAACCATTGCTACTCTCTCAATGTGTGAAGCTTAATATGTGGCAGCAACGTCATGTACGTGTCATTCCATTTGGTTGAGAAGATTATTGAAGGAGCTTAACTTACCACAGACTGCAGCCACAATGATTTGTGTTGATACCAAGTTAGCATAGGCTCTTTCCAAGAATCCAGTATATCACGATCAAAGTAAGCACATAGATACAAGGTATCACTTCATCAGAGAATGCATTTCCAAGAAAGAGGTAGATCTCAAGTACGTGAAATCCCATGATCAAGTTGCAGATATTTTCACAAAGCCTCTCAAGTTTGAAGACTTTCAGAGATTGGGATCATGTCTTGGAATGAAGAAGAAAAATCAAAATTAAGGGAGAGATTTGTGAGATCAAATATAATTAAAATAAAAAAATAAAAAAATAACAAAAAAATTAGTGTTGCAATATGCCTAATGTGGTGCCATGGATTGGTGTTGTAACATGAATTTGTAATTTGGTGTTGTGACATGGTGTTTGTTTGTTTTAAGCTTAAATACTCATATATAAATAGATGAAGTTGCCATCGTTCCAAAACACACCAAAATTGAGAGAGAGCAATAGAGAAAAAGAGAGAGTAATCCACAAATATTCTATAGTCTGTGAGATAATAGCTTGGGAGTAATATTGTAGTGAGTTGTGAGAAATAAAAAAGAGTGTTTTTTTTTTTTATAAATAGTAGTAGTCTTTTGACATTGCCAAGTTGTAATCAGTATTATTGTATTACTCCATTAGGTATCTTATTTACCCCGTTATAATATTTCGTGTCGTTGTTACTCTCCTGTTATTGCTATTTGTTTGGATATTATCCTAGGTGGGAATATTTGTTTTCCCAACAGTAACTATGTGTTGCTGTTATTGTTATCTTGTTCTTCATCTTGCTGGTTAAGTCTAGTCTGAGTTGTCTGTCTTGGTGTAATAAACACCTTGTAATCTCTTTGTTCTTGTCTAGTTAGTGAATCCAAGAGGGGTCACCAAAGAGGTCCTCGGTTTCTAAGACTTGTGGACTTTTTTGGTGTATGTTTTAGTGTCTTCTTGGTCTTTCTCGTATCATATACCATTAAAGATTTTTCAGTAAATGAATATTTATAATTATTGCCCTGGTTACATACTTGTTTCGATATAGTCTGTTTCATTTTTGAAAAATACTGTTTGTAATTTCCTCAACTGTTTATGAACATACGATAGGAAAATGATCATTCATACCGATGGAAATGGAGATGGAAAAGGTCATATATCTTCATACTTGGCCATTGTTGGGACAAGATCCTCACTTGCTGATTGGGAGGTGAATGCCTCATTTAGCTTCTTGATATTTGATCAAATTCATGACAACTACACTGTAATGAGAGGTATAGTTTTTTTACTCAATTGACATTTTTCTCTTGATGTCTTATGAAGGTTTACTAGATATATTTACTCCACACTCCTTTCGTTTTAATACTCTTGTTTGGTTTTGATTTGACACCTAGTTTAAAAAGATAAAGAGGAATTTTGAATTTTATGGTCTTAAACTATATGTCGAAAATGTCCTTATAGACAGACACATTGAAACTGAGTGACTACTCATTATCTATAGAGCAAATTATATAAAGCATGTTGTTGTAGGTGCTAATTACTCATTGATGCAGGAATGGAGCGGCGTTTTCACAATATCAAGACTGAATGGGGTTTCTCGAAATGTATCTCTCATGCAAAATTCAAAGCTCCCTCTAATGGTTAACCTTGTTAATGACAGATGTCTCTTTGGAGTAGATTTATATGTCGTCAAGAAGCAGGGAATAGGTGAATGTACCTTATGGAATGACGTCAAGCCTTCTAAGCATGAATGGAAGATTACTGAATTCACAAAATTGAAGAATAAAGTATATTCTGAAGAGTTTACTGTTAAGGGTTATAAATGGTAGTCCTTGTTTATAAATATCTATCATACACGTTCTTACTTCTCTTTGCCTTGTAAATACAATTTGACGTTTTTGGACTATGCAGGAAACTTTCGTTACATCCTACTGGTGATGGAAGCCAAAATGGCCAGAGTATCTCTATCTTTCTTGAATAAGTTGATGCAAAAGGATTTGATTGCCAAAAAAGGGTCAATGCAAAATTTAACATTTCCATCAAAAACAAGATTAGTGGTAAAGATGGAAAGTGGACCGGTACTTTCTCTCATTCCTTTTTCTCAATGAAGAGTATGATCTCTCATTCCTTAATTTCCGGCAGAAGTCGGTAAATGTTTGATACGGAACAAAAATGTTGAAAATATTTATTGCCTTCATATAGCATTACTTTGTTGATCAGAAAAAGTTGATGTCCCTATCTGGGGGAATGATACATTGTCATATGCTGCACTAGCCTAGCATGGCTACGGGATCAGAGAAAATAGTTATTGCTTAAATCAAGCGTTGAACTTAAATTCTTTAATAAACGACTTTCAGTCAGTACCAAATTGAACTTTCTAGAGTTGATTTGTTTGTTCTGATCTTGAAGGGGATGGAAGCATTAAAAAAGGCACAAGATTATATACAGACCAGGGATAAAATGATGATATGTTGATACTTTTGTATCTTCATTTAGCAAGCTACCTGACTATAATAAAGGGTATCCTGGTGCACTAAAGCTCTTGCTATGGCCATGCACTAAAGCTACCTGACTATAATGTGAATAAAAATGATTAAATTTTCAGTCTTTTATCAAATAGTCTCTAGTTTGCGTTATCAAAAGCTGTTTGAAATCCGTGTAAAAACAGATCCTCAATTTTATTGGTTTCTACATCTGGCTTCCTTCATTATTTGGCATTGTTCTCTCAGAGGTGGTGCTAATTGGTATTCATCTGCTGCACGCTCATGGGTTTGGCCATCATTCCTGCCACGTTGTGAATTCAGTGATCCTAAAAAGGTCTTCCTAATTCAAGACTGCTGTACTGTGCAAGCTGATGTTTATGTAGTTGGTGTTGTGAAATGTTTAACTTAGTCTTTCGATTGTGATTCAACAAGACTTGAACGGGCCAGAATTCTTGAACGATGTGACTTAATTTTGCTTGAAACATCTTTCTGTTTCCTTTGGTCACACAGAATTGGTATCTTGTCATTTAAACTTGATCACTCTGCTGGTGCCATTAACTGATTTTGCCATGCCATTTTAACTTATTTAAGCTGCATGTGTGGTAAAACATACAAGGCTACCTATTGGTTCAGCTACTGTTTCTGTAACATATGGCCAAAGTTCTTAACTTATAATGCTAGCCTTTGTTAATGTTCTTTTATTGTTTCAATGCTCTGTGCTGCTTTCATGTGTGTTGCTTGGGCTCTCCAAAACGGATGCCACATTTGTGTTGGATTCTTAAAAAATACACTATTTATGTTGAGTCTGATATTGATAGGATTTCATAATTATTGATAGGTTTTCTTCTTCATTGTATTTCCTTTGTTAACTCTTCTAATTTGCTTCCTTTGAGCCACGGGTCTTATAAAGGCAACCTTTTTACCTCCATGAGGTAGGAGTAAGTTCTGCGTATAGTCTACCACTCCCTAGCTTGACTCACTTGCAGGATTGTACTAGATATGTCATTGTTGTTGCTTGATATGTTACACATTTCAGCTGTTCTATTGTCACAATCTGAACATGGTTTGTGACCGGCGCATGGAGGTATATAATATGGTGCTGTTTTTGGACCATTTATTTCATTTTATGAACTAGGTCTCAAATGACATCTCCATTGTACAGTACTTAACTTTTCGAACAAAATATATATGTTATGATTCTTATAGAAATTGCCCACTATAATTACTGGAAATTATATTTACCTAAAATGGCTATAGAAGCCAATTAGGCAAAGTTGAGTGACTTGACAAATAAAGTTGAGTGACTATGGTGGCCTATTATTTAAAGTTGAGCGACTACGGTGGCCAATTACTCAAAGTTGAGTGACTATCCAAGTTTCTAGGCTCGTAATCTTCGGATAGTGATTAACGTGCCAGAGTTCTTTAACTTTTCTTGAACATCTCTTTGCTTCCTTTGTCTGCACAGAATTGAGATCTTGCCATTTAAACTTGATCATTTTACTGGTGTCATTAATTGATCTTGTCATGCCATTCTAACTAGTTTAAGCTGCATGTTTGGTGACTAAAGATAAATAGAGTGCCATAAAATTATTCAAATGTTCGGCAAAAACAAAATCTATCAATTTTAACTAGACACGGATGTCATGCAATAGACTCCAAATACTAGTGAATTTGACCGCGCTTCGTGAGGTAATAAGAAATTTAAATAATTGCTATTAATACCCAACTATTAAAAATAATTAATCTGTAAATTCAAATATATTACTCTCTTAAGTTCTAATTAATTTTATGACTAACATAGCATTTATCTCTTTCTCTCTCTTAATCTTTTGAAGATATTTTGCTTTTTAATTTATATCTTTTAATTTACATTTTTCCTCCTGTTCTTCCTATTATTTTTCTTTCTTAGTTGCCTATATTTTCATTTTTCCTTGCTCTCTAACTTTCAAGGAATTTAAAAAATAGATAACTAAAGATATTCAACGGTATGATAAAGATATATAAGAAAAAAGACTCAAGGCATTGATTTTTTTTTTCTAGTGAATCAAGTTATAAACAATAGATTTTAAAAATGTATCAAAAAAGTTTTTGATAGATCCCAACCATTAGAAGTTGCTAATAAGAAATCAACCCCAAAGTTAATATATGAGATGTTCATATGAAAGCCTTTGAAGTTGTCGTCAATAATTGACTTTCATGGCAGTTATTAACTTTTTTTTTTAACTATCTATATAATTGAAGAAACATAAGAAAGAAATAATACTGAAAATTAAAATTGCAAGATATATGGTGACTAATTATTATTTTTATCTATGATCTTCCTCCTGATCTGCCTCTTCCTCTTCCTCTGGCATATTACCATTGAGGATTATCCATACTGCCAATGGAGTCAGATATATCAAATCCATGCAAATCAAACATGTCTTTTTATCTTCATATGGAAGAGTGACAATATGCCTTTTGCGATTTCAAATAGCACTGGGGTGATCAGCGCATATATGAACAACCAATTGTTTGGAAATTAATTTAATTCTTCCTGTATCTTAGCAGATTTTATTGTACCACAAATGTTCATGCTAAGTATTTCTAGCTGTAAAGAATCAACATACCTTTGCTTTTTATCAATTAAAGCATTAATATCTCTACTTACTAGATCTGTAACAAAAGAATAAGATATCTCTTTATTCTTGTTTGTATCAGTACAACCTTTTGCATCATGATGACTATAAGGATAAATAACATTTATAAAAGGAGTTTCAAGTATAATTGGAGGGTATAACTAATTTTTTACCAAAAAGAAGAAATGCGCAATGCAGACATTATTTTGATAAATATGGGTATTAGGAAATTTATACTCTATATCAAGAGCATGTCCAGATGCAGATTTAACTACATGAGTCATTTTTGAAAATATTTTGTGGGAATTAACCCTTCTTGAATGCAGCTAACATCCGCTCCACTATCAATCATAGCAACATCAGTTATAGGAAAATGATTATCAATCAAAATGGTAAATTTAATGTACCATTTATGAGCAATGACGATTTGCATCATGCTAAGAAGATAATCATTCTTTAAATCAAGAGATTTTTTAAGAATATCTTCTTCTTCATTTTCGTCAAAAAAATTTCCTTTATCTTTCTCTATTTGCAAAATCCTGTGAGCACAAATCATTTGATTTTGTTTAAGAGATTTAGTGTCCTTTTTTAAGTTTTCAACTTCAGTTTTTAAATCATCAAAAGAAGTATCTGTTCCTTTCCTCTTTCAAAATATCTTGAGGAGTGGGTCTAGAATAGTAATACGTTTCCATTAGGGGTAAATCAGCATACCTGGAATTTTTACCTGGTTGTTTTCTAATCATTCCTCTGAGATTATTAAGCTCTGATTTAGTCTGATTTTTAAAATCAGGAGTAGATTTTATTGATTAGCAAAATCATTTGATAAATCAATGAGGGTAGCACTTAACCCGGAAAGCTTTTTATCAAGAAGCTCTACCAAATCCTTTAAAGGTGAACTAATTTGAAATCCCTGAATATCAGGGGGTCTTTGAATACTAGTTTTAGTCATTAAACATTTTGTTTTACTTCCTGAAGAGGAGGGAATATCAGTAGATTTTGAACTAGTACTCAGATTTTCATTAGCTTAAAACTAGAAAATCATGTATGAAAAGTAGTAAATACATAGATTTATATTTTTTAAATGGTGGTGGTGGTGGTGGTGGTGGTAGTGGTGGTGGTCGTGGTAGTGGTAGTGGTAGTAGTAGTGGTAACAATAAATAATAATTATTATAGTAGTAGTAATTGTAGAATACACGTATTAGTAATATTTTAGTTTACCAAGACTCAGATTGACTTTTTGCTCCTTAGGAAGGGTGATAAAGCGCTATGTAAAGACTGTAAAGTCATACCTAGAGAGAGTCTGTCAACTCAACATAGGTTGTTGGTGATGGACTTAGTAATCAACAAGGGTAGAAAAAAAAGGAGTGTGGAGGCTCGGTCCAGGATTAAGTGGGGTAGCTTGATGTTGGCTAGTGTTTTGGAGATAGGGAGAGAAGTTGGAGAGGAGGAGAGCATGGGAGAGTAGAGGGAATATGGATAGTATGTGGGAGAAGACTGCCAGTTTCATTAGGGAGACTGCTAGAGAGGTGTTGGGTGTCTCGAGAGATCGATCTAGTAAGCATCAAGGGGATTAGTGGCGGAACAAAGAGGTTAAGAGAAAGGTGAAGTCTAGAAACATGGCTTATTCCAAGTTGGTTGAGAGAAAAGATGATGAGGAGAGACAGAAGAATAAAGAGGAGTATAAAGTAGCAAGATGAGAGGCTAAGCTAGCGGTTACAGCAGCTAAGACAACAACTTTTAAGAGCGTTTATGCGACTTTAGAGGAGAAAGGCGGGGATAAAAAGTTGTATAGGCTTGCTAAGGCCAGGAAGTGGAGGACTAATGATCAGGACCAAGAGAAGTGCATAAAGGGAGAGGATGGTATAGTGTTGGTTGAGGATGCCCTTATAAGAAAAAGGTGGCAGTCCTATTTTCATAAACTCCTGAACGATGAGGGAGGACAAATGTTTCGTGTCGGGGGATTTGTAGAAGTCTGAGGAGTGTCACAATTATGGTCATTGTAAGAATATTGAAGTTTAAGAGGTCAAGGGGGCTATTTGCAGGATGCTTTGGGGCCAGGCGAGATTCTAGTGGATTTTTTGAAGAGCACTAGTGGGTCATTTTAGAGTGATTGACAAGTTTTTTAACATCATTTTTAGGGCGGCAAAGATGTCAAAAAAGTGGAGGTGGAGTACAATGATTCCTTTATTTAGGAACAAGGGAGACATCCAGAGTTGCAACAACTATAGAGGTATTAATTTGTTGAGTAATACTATGAAGGTTTAGGAATGGGTAGTAGAGTTGAGACTAAGAAAGATTGTGACTATCTCTGAGAATCAGTTTGGTTTTGTGCCAGGTTGCTCAACTACTGAGGCCATTCACCTTGTGAGGAGATTAGTGGAGAAATTTCGAGAGAGGAAGAAGGACTTGCATATGGTTTTTATTAATATCAAGAAGACATATGACAGAGTACCCAGAGAGATTCTGTGGAGGTTCTTGGAGGCTAGAAGGGTGTCTATGGAGTACACTAGGTCGATTCAAGACATGTATGATGGTGAGAAGACTCGTGTGAGAATGGTAGGTGGATATTCGGAGCACTTTTTGGTATTGATAGGGTTGCACCAGGGATCGACTCATAGCCCATTTCATTTGCCTTGGTGATGGATGTATTGATGTGATATATTTAGGGAAGGGTTTCATGGTGTATGTTATTTGTTGATGATGTGGTATTGATTGATGAGACTCGGGGAGGATTTAATGATAAGTTAGAGATTTGGAGATAGACCCTTGAGTCTAAAGAATTTTAGTTGAGCAGGACCAAGATGGAGTACTTAGAGTTTATGTTTAGTGATGTGTCACAGGAGACTAGCGTGGTTGTGAATCTAGACTCTCAGGACATTCAGAAGAGGGAGAGTTTCAAGTATCTGGGGTCTATGATTCATGGTAATGGTGAGATTGATGAGGATGTCATGCATCGTATTGCGGTAGGGTGTGTGAAATGAAGGCTTACTTCGAGAGTTTTATGTGATAAGAAGGTGCCCCAAAAGCTTAAAGGTAATTTCTATAGAGTGGCAGTCTGACCCAGTTAAGAGATCCCACATCCAAAAATTAAGGGTGGCGGAGATGAGGATATTGTGGTAGATGTGTGGTTAGACAAGGAAGGATAGGGTGAGGAATGAGATTATTCAAGAAAATATGAGAGTCTCTTCGGTGGAGGACAAGATGCGAGAAATGAGGTTATGTTGGTTTGGGCATGTAATGAGGAAGGGTCTTATGCGCTAGTGTAGAGGTGTGAGACACTGGCTCTGGATGATTTTAGGCCGGGAGAGGTAGGCTGAATAAATATTGGAGGGAGGTGATTAGGCATGATATGGAGTGGTTACAGCTTATGGAGGACATGAACCTTGATAGGAAGGTCTGGAGGATGCGAATTAGGGAAGATGGTTAGGGGGTGGAAAGGTGTCAGTAGTTGTAATACCCCAAAGTTTTCTAACTAATTTCGTCCCAAGAATGTCAAGTATTATCTTTAAAAAAGAATGATTCTTATTCTATGAGGAATTATCAAAATTTTCACTTTTTGTCATGTGGGAAATTCAATAAGATTTCCATCGATATAAGATTCGTCCAAATCCGATAACCGGGCAAGCAGTTATGACTATTTCAAGTTTCCATCATAAAACAGCGCCATATTAGACAATGGCACGCCGCGCCACAAGAGAAAATGACATTTTTCAAAATCTATTTAGCCTCAATGATTATGGCGCGTCGTGCCAGGGCTCAAATTTAGAATTGTCCTTTTTCCAGTGTCTCAGCGCGATTACTCCGCGCCACGCTAAACTTCCAGGTCACAAAAGAAGTGGAAACACTATAGCTCCGCATCGCGCCATCCCTTACTTTTCCAATTGTCAAATTCCAGTGACACGACGCGCCCAGTTCGGGAAATTTTTCACTAAAATTACAAAACCCGTCCAGGGTTAAAAGGGTCAATTTCCCACCCCTACTTAAACCCAATAACACGTGATTTATCCATTATTCACCCAAAATATACTATTTTCTGTCAAATTTCTCAAAAGAACAAGCTAGGGTTTTAACTGGGGATTCAATTTCAAGAACGTCTCTTCGTCAATCTTCACTAAATCAAGAACCAAGGTATGCAATGTATTTATTCATAGACTCCTTTCATCCATAAAGCCCATGAATCCTCTTTTAAATTATATATCATGATATCTATGTGGTAAAGTGATTATGTTCATGTTGTTATGATTGTATGACTACCAAGATTGAATCTTTACCATGTTTTCATGAAACCATGTTAGTTTAGGGTTGATATTTATGTAATGAAGTTAAAATGTGGAATTCTATTGTATTTAATTGATGATCACACCTATGCCTTAAATGGAGCATGCAAGGTGTTTTATAAAATGCTTAGTATAATAGAAATCATGTATAATGACTCAATTGTGTTTAAATGCTAAATGCATGCAAGTAACTCATGTTTAACATGACTTCCATATCAGTGATTATGCTTTATGCTTGTTTGATGAAATGTTCATGATACAAGAAGTATGTAAGAAATCCATGATTATGTGCTCTTTTGTCCATGTATTAACTTAAGGTAATCAAGTGCCTCATGAAATACTCCTCAACGAGTTTATGATGAATTATGGACTCTAGTCATTTGTTCAAGGAAGTTGAGTTATGTCAGTTTCTTTCCATCGAGTCCTGGGGGTACTTGTACCCGACAATTTAGCTGTATGCCTAGAGCCAATGTAATGTTTTCAAGATACTCACAGTCAAGCCATGTTTACTAGAATTCAGTCAGTCTCATGACTTAGGAAAACTCAGTAATCTCAGTCAGTTATTTTACCTCAGTAATGTTCCAACAGTCAACGGAACTCAGTAAACTCAGTGTAGTCAGTTCACTAATCCATGTTCAGTGTCTAATTTGATGGGATTATAAATTAGCACCGAGTGAACCCGAGGATGGGGACACCCACTGTCAGATAAGGGTGTGATTCTTCGAAGTCAACCTTGCATTCCAGAACTATGTAGCCAGCATAGGTTGAGACATCAACACTATCAGGTTAGGGTTGATGAGGTGGATAAACACTTTTATAAGAGGGCCCCACCTTTCTCTTTTGGGAAACTGTCAGATAAGGGTCACCCATAACTTGTCTTTACCAGTGGCACAGTATTAACACCCTTCCAATTGGGGTTACAGATTAGACCCCAACTCAGCCATAATGGCATATTAGGGGCATGTTGGTTAGATGACTACTTCCCACAGTTTCAGTTACATAATTAGGACTGTCAGATACAATTATTCAGTCTCAGTAATAGAACTCAGATAGTTCTACAGAATTTAAGACTATCAGATATAGTAAACTCAAAACATTACGGAACTCAGTTAATTTCATCAGATTCAGGACTGTCCGATACAGTCACTCATGTTATCAGTATTAGGATTCATTAATCAAGTTAACACGGTATCAGTGTCTGTTATTATATCTCATGCATGTATTCTCATGCTTATAATAGTCAGTCTGTTATTATTATTGTTCATTCATATGAACCCCACACATTTAGCTTACCTCACATACATACCAGTGCACTCAGTCGTACTGACACATTTGTGCTATGGTGTTTTATACCATAGGCTTATAGACACGATCTCCAGAGCACTAGTAGCATTCTAGTGTTTAGCCATCAGAGTTAGCAGTTAGTCCTCATCATTCGAGGATGATATTATGAGTTATTTTATTTATTCAGTTTTAGCTTTAAGTAGATGGAGTTAGTTGGGGACATGTCCCATCAACTCCTTATTCAGACAGTTTAGTCAGTTAGAGGCTTTTCAGACAATTATGTTCAGAAAGTATTTCAGTTGTTTTGGGTATTTCATACCCCACCATATGTTATGATTTATCAGTCATGTTATAGTTTTGAACCTCATGGCCTTACTATTTATGTTTCCGCATTATACAGTATATTATGCAGTTTACAGGTACAAATATCAGTCATGGGTTAGCTTGTGGTCCTTTGGGGTCATGAGCACTGTGTAGAATTCTGGGTACCAGATTTGGGGCGTTTCAAACTTAGTATCAGAACCTAAAGTTCAATAGAGTCCTAGGAAGTATGAAAGCCACATCTAGTCGAGTCTTGTACATGGGTGTGTTGTACCCCACATTTATGTACAAGAGGATATAAGATGTTCTAGAAACAGTTTCCCTTCTTTTAGTATTCATGTCGTGCCAGTGAGCATTAGTTCAAATTCAACTCTCAGTCTAATCTATTTCTCCCTTTCTTCTACAGAACATGCCTCCTAAAAGAAGAAACGAGAATTAGTCAGCCCTTTAGCCCGAAAAATCTTTGGGCGAACATATTTCTCATGCGAAGTTCAGGGCAACATTCACTACTCTTGCTCAGTCATTTACTGCTCGGAATGAATGACCAGCAATCATTCCGGCCAACCCAGTGTCCAATTCAGCTGCAACCGGGATTTGGGACTTCACTCGAATGAATCCTTCATTCTTCCTTGGGTCTAAGTCAGATGAAGACCCTCAGGAATTCATCGATCAAGTTTAGAAGGTTACTGGAATCATGGGGGTGACTATTGTTGAGAGTGATGAGATAGCTGCATATCAATTGCAGAATATGGCTTATACTTGGTTCAAACAGTGGAAGTCAGAAAGGCCAAATGATGCTGGTCTTATTGAGTGGGAGGAGTTTGTCACTGTATTCTTAGACAGATTCTTTCCCCAGGAACTTAGAGAGGCTAAGGTGTTAGAATTCATCAACCTCAAGAAGGGTAACATAACGGTGAAAGAGTATTCTCTTAATTTTACTCAATTATCCATATATGCCCCTCGTGTGGTTGTAAAAAACAGGGCTAAGATGAGTAAGTTTGTGTCAGGGGTGAATGATAGCATGGTTAATAAGTGCAGATCTGCCATACTGAATAGTGACATGCTTTATCCAGGCTTATGACTCATGCTCAGCAAATAGATGATCAAAATATTAAGATGGGGGAGAATGGGAATAAGAGAGCAAGGACAGGTAGTTTCAACTTTGCTCTGCCCAAATCAGAAGGAGGAAACCGTTCCTAGTTTCAACCTAAGTCATCAGTTCCAGCCCCTTCTTTAGCTAGTGCTCCAGCTCCCAAGTTCAAGATGGTAATAAAGATAGGGCGCCAGGATCTAAGTCTCAGGGTAGTGTTAGCAATGCCCGAGCTAATCTCCTTTGTTAGACTTGTGGTAAGAACCACAATGCTTGCAGAGCTAGCAGTGATGTCTGTTTCGGATATGGCAAGACAAGACATAGAGCTAGGGATTTTCCCCAGTCAGGTTACCAGGGTCAGCATAACCGTTCCTCAACCCAGTTCAGTCGCCCAAATCAGCAGGGTGCCACTTCCAGTGCTACTAGTGGGTAACGCCCAAATTGTCTTTATGCTCTTCAGACGTGACAAGATGAGGAAAATTCTCATGATGTAGTTATTGGTATGCTATAGATCTTTCATGTTCATGTTTACTCTTTTCTAGATCCAGGTGCTTCCTTATCTTTTGTTACTCCCTATATAGCAGGCGATTTTGGAGCCAGTCCCAACATTCTAGCAGAGCCCTTTTCAGTTTCTACCCCAGTGGTTAAAACCATCATAGCCCGATGGGTATGTAGGAACTTCCCTGTTATGATATTTTAGAAAGTCACTTCAACAAACTTAGTTGAATTAGAGATGACTGATTTTGATGTTATTCTCGACATGGATTGGCTTCATTCCTGTTATTCCATAGTTGACTGCAGACACAGAATAGTCCAGTTTTAGTTTTCGAATAAACCCTCCCTAGAGTGGAATGGTAGTGTATTCGTTTTCAGAGGTCAACTTATTTCCTACCTTCGGGAATGGATAATGATATTTAAGGGATGTGCTTACCATCTTGTTCGAGTTAAGGACTCTAGTTTTGAAACTCCCAGCCTTAAATCAGTCACAGTAGTAAGTGAGTATTCAGATGTCTTTTCTGAAGATCTTTCAGAAATTCCTCCCAAAAGGAAAATAGACTTCATCATTGATCTTTTCCCAGATACTCAGCCTATATCTATTTTTCCATATAGAATGGCACCTGCAGAACTCAAAGAACTGAAAAAGAAGTTGAAGGATCTCCTAGATATGTGATTTATTAGGCTCAGTGTGATCCCATTAGGTACACCAGTCTTATTCGTGCGTAAGAAAGATAATTCTTTAAGAATGTGCATTGATTACTGTCATCTTTATAAAGTAACGGTCAAGAACAAGTATTCTCTTCCGAGAATCGATGACTTGTTTGACTAACTTTAGGGTGCTAGTATTTCTCTAATATAGACCTAAGATCCGGCTATTATCAGCTTAGAGTCAGAGAAAGTGACATCTCGAAAATAGCCTTTCGGACTTGGTATGGTCACTTCAAATTCCTAGTCATATCCTTTGGTATTACCAATGCCCCAGCAGCTTTCATGGACTTGATGAACCACGTGTTCAAGAAGTACTTGGATATGTTCATCATAATCTTCATAGATGATATTCTGGTCTATTCCCACAGTGAGCGTGATCATGCAAACCATCTCAGAAATTTAATTCAGGCTCTAAAAAATCACCAGTTATTCACCAAATTCAGTAAGTGCAAGTTTTGGCTAAGGTCAGTAGCATTCCTTGGTCATATCATTTTTTGTGATGGCATTAGAGTTGATCCTCAAAAAATTGAAGCAGTAAGAAAATGGCCCAAACCTGTCTCTCCATCAGATATCTAGAGTTTCTTAGGTTTGGCTGGCTATTACAGATGGTTTGTTAAGGGATTTTCATCTATTGCATCCCCTATGTACAGACTTACTCAGAAGAAGGTCAAGTTTCAGTGGTCATATCCTTGTGAGATAGTTTTCAAGAGTTAAAGACTCGACTCACCTTAGCTCCAGTCTTAGCTCTTCCAAATGGTCCAGATGGGTTTGTATTGTATTGTGATGCATACAGAGTGGGTTTAGGTTGTTTCCTCATGTAGCATGGTAAGGTCATAGCCTACGCCTCCAGACAGCTTAATCCCCATGAGAAGAATTATCCTACTCATGATCTTGAGTTAGCATCCATAGTATTTGCCTTGATAATTTGGAGGCATTATTTATACGGTGATCATGTAGATGTGTTCACAAATCATAAGAGTCTTCTATATGACTTTTCTCTGAAATATCTCAATCTTCGTCAGACAAGGTGGTTAGAGCTCTGGAAATATTATGACATAAGTGTTATTTATCATCCGGGCAAGAGCAACATAGTGGTCGATGCTCTTAGTAGACTGTCTATAAGTAGTGTTTCTCATGTTGAGAATAGTAAGGAGAAATAAGCTCAAGAAGTCCATCATCGTGCCATACTAGGCGTTCACTTAGTCGATACAAAGGAGGGTGATATATGGGTTTAGAGAAGTTTAGAATCATATCTAGTTTTTGAGATGAAAGAAAAGAAAGATAGAGATCCCAGCCTAGTCAAGTTGAAAGAGTCAGTCAAGGATAAAAAAGTAGTGGTTTTATCCCAAGGGGGAGATAGTGTTTTGCGTTGTCAGGGTTGTCTCTATGTTCTAGGTGTAGATTACTTAACGCTGCAAATTCTTGGAGAAACGCATGGCGCGGGCTACTCTATTCATCCAGGGGCTACAAAGATGTATCGCGACTTATGGAAGATCTCTTGGTTGAGTGGGATAAAGCGAGATATTACAGAGTTTGTGGCTAAGTTCTCTATATGTTAGCAGGTTAATATAGAGCATCACAATCCTAGTGGTTCCATTCAGGATTTCACTATTCCTACTTAGAAGTAGGAAGCAGTGACCATGGATTTTGTGACGGGTTTGCCTCGAACTCGTCATCATCATGATTCAGTTTGGGTTATTGTAGATAGAATGACCAAATCATCTCATTTCCTTCAGTTCATACCTCTTATTCAGTCAAAGATAATGCCAAACTCTACATAATAGAGTTGGTTAGATTGCACGGTGTTCTACTATCTATTATCTCAGACAGAGGTACCTAGTTTACCTCTCACTTCTGGAAAGCATTCCAAAATGGTCTTGGTACCCAAGTTCATCTTAGTACAACCTTCCATCCTTAGACAGATGGTTAAGTAAAAGGACCATTCATACCCTAGAATATATTCTAAGGGCGTGTCCAATTGATTTCAAGGGTAGTTGGGATGACCACTTACCTCTGATTGAGTTCGCATACAATAATAGCTATCATTCCAGTATTAAGATGGCTCCATTGGAAGATCTATATCGTAGGAAATGCAGATCTCCAGTTGGTTGGTTCAAAGTTTGTGAGGCTTCAGTTATAGGGCCTGACTTAGTATTTGATGCCTAAGAGAAAGTCCAGTTGATCAGAGAAAGACTTTGGGTTTCTCAGAGCCGACAGAAGTCTTATGTAGATGTGCATAAAAAGGATCTCAAGTTTGAGATTGGTGACTATGTTTATCTAAAGATCTATCCCATGAAGGGAGTGAAGATATTCAGCAAGAAGGGAAAGCTCAGTCCCTGATATGTCGGTCCATTTAAAATTCTCAGTCGCTTCGGTAAGGTAGCTTATAATCTCGAATTACCTTTAGATCTAGCCTCAATTCATCCAGTCTTCTATGTATCTTTGCTTAAGAAGTGCATAGGTGACCCAGCAGTTGTATTCCCTATTCAGAGCATAGATGTTCAGAACAACCTCTCTTATGAAAAGATTCCAGTCAAAATCCTAGACTACCAGACTCGTAGACTGAGGAACAAAGAAGTCCCTCTAGTCAAAGTTCTTTGGATAAATCAGTTCGATGAGGGATCTACTTGGGAAGCAAAAGAATATATTCGTAACAAGTATCCTCACCTCTTCTCCGCCAACTTAGATCAAGATCAAGGTAACAGTTCTCTTTAAGATTTTCAGTTTCATGTTCAGACTTCAGTTACAAGTTGGATATCCAAATTCAGTAAGTGCGAGTTTTGGCTAAAGTCAGTAGCATTCCTTGGTCATATCATTTTTGGTTATGGCATTAGAGTTGATCCTCAAAAAATTGAAGCAGTAAGAAACTGGCCCAAAATTGTCTCTCTATCAGATATAAGGAGTTTCTTGAGTTTGGCTGGCTATTACAGATTGTTTGTTAAGGGATTTTCATCTATTGCATCCCCTATGTCCGTACTGGCTCAGAAGAAAGTCATGTTTCAGTGGTCAGATCCTTGTGAGAGAGTTTTCAGGAGTTAAAGACTCGACTCACCTCAGCTCCAGTCTTAGCTCTTCCAAATGGTCCAGATGGGTTCGTATTGTATTGTGATGCATACAGAGTGGTTTTAGGTTGTGTCCTCATGCAGCATGGTAAGGTCATAGCCTACGCCTACAGACAGCTTAAACCCCATGAGAAGAATTCTTGAGTTAGCATCCGTAGTATTTGGAGGCATTATCTATACGGTGATCATGTAGATATGTTCACAGATCATAAGAGTCTTAAATATGTCTTTTCTCAGAAAGATATCAATCTTCATCAGAGAAGGTGGTTAGAGCTCTATAAAGATTATGACATAAGTGTTCTTTATCATCCGGGCAAGGCCAACGTAGTGGCCGACACTCTCAGTAGACTGTCTATAAGTAGTGTTGCTCATGTTGAGGACAGTAAGGAGAAATAAGCTCAGGAAGTCCATCAACTTGCCAGAGTAGGAGTTCACTTAGTCGATACCGAGGAGGGTGATATATGGTTTCAGAGTAGTTCAGAATCATCTCTAGTTTTTGAGATGAAAGAAAAGCAAGATAGAGATCCAGCCTAGTCAAGTTGAAAGAGTCAGTCAAGGATCAGAAAGTAATGGTTTTCTCCAAGGGGGTGATAGTGTTTTGTGTTGTCAGGGTCGTCTCTGTGTTCTAGGTGTAGATGACTTAACACAGCGAATTCTTGAAGAAGCGCATGGTGCGTGCTTCTCTATTTATCCAGGGGCCACAAAGATGTATCATGACTTGCGGAAGATCTATTGGTTGAGTGGGATAAAGCGAGATATTGTAGAGTTTGTGGCTAAGTGCTCTACATGTCAGCAGGTTAATATAGAGCATCAGAATCCTAGTGGTTCCATTCAGGATTTCACTATTCCTACTTAGAAGTGGGAAGCAGTGACCATGGATTTTGTGATGGGTTTGCCTCGAACTCGTCATCAACATGATTCAGTTTGGGTTATTGTAGATGGAATGACCAAATCAGCTCATTTCCTTCAGTTCATACCTCTTATTCAGTCGAGGATAATGCCAAACTCTACATCATAGAGTTGGTTAGATTGCACGGTGTTCTGCTATCTATTATCTCATACAGAGGTACCTAGTTTACCTCTCACTTCTGGAAAGCATTCCAAATTGGTCTTGGTACCCAAGTTCATCTCAGTACATCCTTCCATCCTTAGACAGATGGTCATGAAAAGGGACCATTCATACCCTAGAAGATATGCTAAGGGCGTATCCAATTGATTTCAAGGGTAGTTGGGATGACCACTTACCTCTGATTGAGTTCGCATACAATAATAGCTATCATTCCAGTATTAAGATGGCTCCATTCGAAGCTCTCTATCGTAGGAAATGTAGATCTCCAGTCGGTTGGTTCGAAGTTAGTGAGGCTTCAGTTATAGGGCCTGACTTAGTATTTGATGCCTTAGAGAATGTCCAGTTGATCAGAGAAAGACTTTGGGTTTCTCAGAGCCAATAAAAGTCTTATGCAGATGTGCGTAGAAAGCATCCCGAGTTTGAGATTGGTGACTATGTTTATCTAAAGATCTCTTCCACGAAGGGAGTGAAGAGATTCAGCAAGAAGGGAAATCTTAGTCCCTGATATGTCGGTCCGTTTAAAATTCTTAGTCGCTTCGATAAGGTAGCTTGTAAGCTCGAATTACCTTTAGATCTAGCCTCAGTTCATCCAGTCTTGTATGTCTCTCTGCTCAAGAAGTGCATAGGTGACCCAATAGTTGTAGTCCCTATTCAGAGCATAGATGTTCAGAAAAACCTCTCATATGAAGAGATTCTAGTCAAAATCCTAGACTATCAGACTCGTATACTGGGGAACAAAGAAGTCCCTTTAGTCAAAGTTCTTTGGAGAAATCAGTTCGATGAGGGAGCTACTCGGGAAGCAGAAGAATACATGCGTACCAAGTATTATTACCTCTTCTCCGCCAACTCTGATCAAGCTCAATGTAACAGTTCTCCTTAAGCTTTTTATTTTCATGTTCAGACTTCAGTTACAAGCTGGATATCCATTTCATGTTCAGAATTCAATTATAAGTTGGTATTCAGTACCATTGAATATTCAGTCATGTATTCGTGTATTGGTTCAGTTATATAGTTATGCATCAGACATGCATTCTTATTGTGAGAAACTTAGTTTCTCAGAACACTCAGTCATGCATTCATGAATCAGTTACACATGCATCAGATATGCGTGTCCAGTATGTTATTTTTAGTTATCAGTCATGTCAGTCATGAGATCATGTTCCTGTTGTTCATGTTCAGTATATACTTTATTTCATCATTTTTCTCATCTCAATCTGTCTCATTTGAGGATGAATGTTCTCAAGGGAGAGATATTGTAATACCCCAAAGTTTTCTAACTAATCTCATCCCAAGAATGTCAAGCATTAGCTTCTAATGTCTCAGCGCGATTACTCCATGTCGCGCCAAACTTTAGGTCACCAAAGAAGTGGCAACACAATAGCTCCGCGTCGCGCCATCCCTTAATTTCTCAATTGTTAAATTCCAGTGACACAGCGCGATAGAGCCGGATCGCGCCAGTGGCCCAGTTTGGGAAATTTTTCACTAAAATTACAAGACATGTCCAGGGTTAAAAGGGTCAATTTTCCACCCCTATTTAAACCCAATAACACGCAATTTAGCCATTTTTCACCAAAAATATACTAGTTACTCTGAACTTTCTCTCAAGAACAAGGTAGGGTTTCAATCGGGGATTCAATTTCAAGAAAGTTTCTCCGTCAATCTTCGCTAAATTAAGAACCAAGGTATGCAATGTGTTCATTCATGGACTCCTTTCATCCATGAAGCCCAAGAATCCTCTTTTAAATTATATATCATGATATCTATGTGGTAAAGTGATTATGTTCATGTTATTATGATTTTATGACTACCAAGATTGAATCTTTACCATATTACCATGAAACAATGTTAGTTTAAAGTTGATATTAATGTAATGAAGTTAAATTGTGGAATACTATTGTATTTAATTGACGATCAGACCTATGCCTTAAATGGAGCATGCTAGGTGTTTGATAAAATGCTTAGTGTAATAGAAATCATGTATAATGACTCAATTGTGTTAAAATGCTAAATGCATGCAAGTTACTCATGTTTAACATGACTTCCATATAAGTGATTATACTTTATGCTTGTTTGATGAAATGTTCATGATACAAGAAGTATGTAAGCAAGCCATGATTATGTGCTCTTTTGTCCATGTATTAACTTAAGGTAATCAACTGCCTCATGAAATAGTCCCCAAGAAGTTTATGATAAATTGTGGAATCTATTCATGTGTTCAATGATGTCATGTTGTGTCTATTTCTTTTCATCGAGTCCTGGGGGTACTTTTATCCAATAATTTAGTTGTATGCCTAGTTCCAATGTCATGTTTTCATGATACTCATAGTCTAGACATGTTCAGTAGAATTCAACCAGTCTCATGACTTATGAAAACTCAGTAATCTTAGTTAGTTATGGGACCTCAGTAATGTTCCGTCAGTCAACGAAACTCAGTAAACGCAGTCCAGTCAGTTCAGTAATCCATGTTCAGTATCTAATCAGATGGGAGTAGAAATTAGCACTGAGTGAACCCAAGGATGGGAACACATACTGTGAGATGAGGGTGTGATTCTTAGAAGTCATCCTTTCATTCCAGGACTATGTAGCCAGCATAGGTTAAGACATCAAAACTATCAGGTTAGGGTTGATGAGGTGGATATGCACTGTCATATGAAGGCCCCACCATTCTATTTTGGGGACACTGTCAGATAAGGGTCACCCACAACTTGTCTTTACCAGTGGCGCGGTATTGATACCCTTCTAATTGGGATTACAGGTTGGACCCCAACTCAGCCATAATGGCATATTAGGGGCATGTCGGTTAGTTGACTACATCCTACAGTTTTAGTTACAGAATCAGGATTGTCAGATATAGTCATTCAGTCTCAGTAATATAACTCAGATAGTTCTAAAGAATTTAGGATCGTTAGATACAATTAACACAGAACATTACGGAACTCAGTTAGTTCCACAAGATTCAGGACTGTCAGATACAGTTACTCATGTTATCAATATTCTGATTTAGTAATTATGTTAACACGATATCAATGTCTGTTATTATATCTCATGTATGTATTCTCACGCTCATGATAGTCAGTCTGTTATTATTATTATTCATGCATATGAACCCCATTTATTTAGCTTACCTCACATGCATACCAGTATATTCAGTCGTACTGAAGCATTCGCGCTATGGTATTTTATACCATAGGTTTAGAGACATGATCTCCAGAGAACCAATAGCATTCCAGTGTTCATCCATCAGAGTTAGCAGTGATTCCTCATCATTCGAGGATGATATTATGAGTTTTTCATTTATTCAGTTAGGGACATGTCCCATCAACTCCTTATTCAGACAGTTTAGTCAATTAGAGGCTTTTCATTCTATTATGTTCAAACATTATTTCAGCTGTTTGATTTTAGGCCGGGAGAGGTAGGCTGAATAAATATTGGAGGGAGGTGATTAGGCATGATATGGAGTGGTTCAGGGCGATGGTGAGATTGACGAGGATGTCATGTATCATATTGGGGTAGGGTGTTTGAAATGAAGGCTTGCTTTGGGAGTTTTATGTGATAAGAAGGTGCCCGAGAAGCTTAAAGGTAAGTTCTATGAAGTGGAAGTCTGACCCAGTTAAGAGATCCCACATCCAAAAATTAAGAGTGGCGGAGATGAGGATGTTGTGGTGGATGTCTGGTTAGACTAGGAAGGATAGGGTGAGGAATGTGATTATTCGAGAAAATATGGAAGTCGCTTCGGTGGAGGACAAGATGCGAGAAGTGAGGTTATTTTGGTTTGGGCACGTGATGAGGAAGGGTCTGACGAGCCAGTGCAGAGGTGTGAGACACTGGCTATGGATGATTTTAGGTCGGGAGAGGTAGGTTGAATAAATATTAGAGGGAGGTGATTAGGCATGATATGGAGTGGTTATAGCTTACAGAATACATGAACCTTGATAGGAAGGTCTGGAGGATGCAAATTAGGGTAGATGGTTAGGGGGTGGAAGGGTGTCAATAATTGTAATACCCCGAAGAATTCAAACTAATTTCTTCCTAAGAATGTCAAGTATTAGCTTCTAAAAATAATGATGCTTGTTACATGTGGAATTATCAAAATTTTCACTTTTTTTCATGTGGGAAATTCAATAAGCTTTCCATCTATATAAGATTCATCCAAATTCGATAACCGAGCAAGGAGTTATGACTATTTCAAGTTTCCATCATAAAATAACGCCATATTAGTCAATGGCGCGCCGCGCCACAAGAGAAAATGGCACTTTTCAAAATCTGTTGAGCCTCTATGATTATGGCGTGTCGTGCCAGGTCTCAAATTCAGAATTGTCCTTTTGCCAGTGTCTCAGTGCGATTACTCCGCGCCACGCCAAACTTCCAGGTCACAAAAGAAGTGGCAACACTATAGCTCTGCATCGCGCCATCCTTCACTTTTCCAATTGTCAAATTCCAGTGACACGGCGCGATAGCGCCGCATCGCGCCAGGGGCCCAGTTCGGGAATTTTTTCACTAAAATTACAAAACCTGTCCAAGGTTAAAAGGGTCAATTTCCCACCCCTATTTAAACCCAATAACACGTGATTTATCCATTATTCACCAAAAATATACTAGTTTCTCTAAAATTTCTCTCAAGAACAAGCTAGGGTTTTAATTGGGGATTCACCTTCAAGAAAGTCTCTTCGTCAATCTTCACTAAATCAAGAACCAAGGTATGCAATGTATTTATTCATGGACTCCTTTCATCCATAAAGCCCAAGAATCCTCTTTTAAATTATATATCATGATATCTATGTGGTAAAGTGATTATGTTCATGTTGTTATGATTGTATGACAACGAAGATTGAATCTTTACCATGTTTTCATGAAACCATGTCAGTTTAGGATTGATATTTATGTAATGAAGTTAAATTGTGGAATTCTATTGTATTTAATTGATGATCACACCTATTCCTTAAATGGAGCATGCAAGGTGTTTGATAAAATACTTAGTATAATAGAAATCATGTATAATGACTCAACTGTGTTTAAATGCTAAATGCTTGCAAGTAACTCATGTTTAACATGACTTCCATATCAGTGATTATGCTTTATGCTTGTTTGATGAAATGTTCATGATACTAGAAGTATGTAAGCAAGCCATGATTATGTGCTTCTTTGTCCATGTATTAACTTAAGGTAATCAAGTGCCTCAAGAAATACTCCGCAACGAGTTTATGATGAATTATGGACTCTAGTCATGTGTTCAAGGATGTCAAGATGTGTCAGTTTCTTTCCATCGACAATTTAGTTGTATGCCTAAAGCCAATGTCATGTTTTTAAGTTACTCACAGTCAAGCCATGTTCAATAGAATTCAGTCAATCTCATGACTTAGGAAAACTCAGTAAACTCAGTAATCTCAGTCAGTTATTTTACCTCAGTAATGTTTTGCCAGTCAACGGAACTCAGTAAACTCAGTCTAGTCAGTTTACTAATCCATGTTCAGTGTCTAATTTGATGGGATTATAAATTAGCACCGAGTGAACCCAAGGATGGGAACACACACTGTCAGATAAGGGTGTGATTCTTAGAAGTCAACTTTGCATTCCAGTACTATGATGCCAGCATAGGTTGAGACATAAACACTATCAAGTTAGGGTTGATATGGTGGATAAGCACTTTTATAAGAGGTCCCCACCATTCTATTTTGGGGACACTATCAGATAAGGGTCACCCATAACTTGTCTTTACCTATGGCACGGTATTAACACCCTTCCAATTGGGGTTACAGATTAGACCCCAACTCAGCCATAATGGCATATTAGGGGAATGTTGTTAGATTACTACTTCCCACAATTTCAGTTACAGAATTAGGACTGTCAGATACAATCATTCAGTCTTAGTAATAGAACTCAGATAGTTCTACAGAATTCAGGACTGTCAGATATAGTAAACTCAAAACATTATGGAACTCAGTTAGTTCTATTAGATTCAGGACTGTCAGATAAAGTTACTCATGTTATCAGTATTAGGATTCAGTAATCAAGTTAACACGTTATCAGTGTCTATTATTATATCTCATGCATGTATTCTCATGCTCATAATAGTTAGTCTGTTATTATTATTTTTCATTCATATGAACCCCATGTATTTATCTTACCTCACATACATACCAGTACACTCAGTCGTACTAACACATTTGTGCTATGGTGTTTTGTACCATAGGTTTAGAGACACGATCTCTAGAGCACCAGTAGCATTCCAGTGTTCAGCTATCAGAGTTAGAAGTGAGTCCTCATCATTCGAGGATGATATTATGAGTTATTTTATTTATTAAGTTTTAGCTTTCAGTAGATGGAGTTAGTTGGGTACATGTCCCATCAACTCCTTATTCAGACAGTTTAATCAGTTAGAAGCTTTTCAGACAATTATGTTCAGATAGTATTTCAATTGTTTTGGGTATTTCATAACCCACCATATGTTATGATTTAACAGTTATATTATAGTTTTGAACCTCATGGCCTTACAGTTTATGTTTCCGTATTATACAGTATATTATGCAGTTTACAGGTACAGATATCAGTCATGGGTTAGCTTGTGGTCCTTTGGAGTCATGAGCACTGTGTAGCATTTCGGGTAACAGATTCGGGGCGTTTCAAACTTAGTATCAGAGCCTAAAGTTCAATAGAGTCCTAGGAAGTCTAAAAGCCACATCTATTTGAGTCTTGTACATGGGTGTGTTGTGCGCCAAATTTATGTACATGAGTCTATAAGATGTTATAGGAACAGTTTCCCTTCTTTTAGTATTCATGTCATGCCAGTGAGAATTAGCTCAAATTCAACTATCAGTCTAATCCATTTCTCCCTTTCGTCTACAGAACATGCCTCCTAAAAGAAGAAATGAGAATCAGTCAGCCCCTTAGCCCGAAGAATCTTTGGGCGAACATATTTCTCATGCGAAGTTCAGGGCCGCATTCACTACTATTGCTCAGTCATTTACTACTCAGAATGAATGACCATCTATTATTTCGGCCAACCTAGTGGCCAATTCAGCTGCAACCAGGATTTGGGACTTCACCCGAATGAATCCTCCATCCTTCCTCAGGTCTAAGTCAGATGAAGACCCTCATGAATTCATCGATCAAGTTTAGAAGGTGATTGGCATCATGGGGGTGACTACTGTTGAGAGTGATAAGCTAGCTGCATATCAGTTGCAGGATATGGCTTATACTTGGTTCAAATAGTGGAAGTCAGAAAGGCCAAATGATGCAGGTCCTATTGAATGGGAGGAGTTTGTCACTACATTCTTAGACAGATTCTTTCCCTAGGAACTTAGAGAGGCTAAGGTGTTATAATTCATCAACCTCAAGAAGGCTAACATAACGGTGAAAGAGTTTTCTCTTAAGTTTACTCAATTAGCTAGATATGCTCCTCATATGGTTACAAACAACAGGGCTAAGATGAGTAAGTTTTGGTCAGGGGTGAATGATACCGTGGTTAATGAGTGCAGAGATAGTGACATGCTTTAGCCAGGCTTATGACTCATGCTCAGAAAATAGAGGATCAAAATATTAAGATAAGGGAGAAGGAGAATAAGAGAGCAAGGATAGGTAGTTTCAACTTTGCTCAGCCCAAATCAGAAGGAGGAAACCGTTCTTAGTTTCATCCTAAGTCATCATTTCCATCCCCTTCTTTAGCTAGTGCTCCATCTCCCAAGTTCAAGGATGGTAATAAATATAGGGCGCCAGGATCTAAGTCTTAGGGTAGTGTTAGCAATGCCCAAACTAATCCCCTTTGTTAGACTTGTGGTAAGAACCACAATGCTTGCAGAGCTAGCAGTGATGTCTATTTCGGATATGGCAAGCCAAGACATAGAGTCAGGGATTGTCCCCAGTCAGGTTACCAGGGTCAGCATAACCGTTCCTCAACCCAGTCTGATCATCCAAATCAGCAGGGTGCCACTTCCTGTGCTACTAGTGGGCAATCCCTAAATTTTCTTTATGGTGTTCAGACTTGATAGGATCAGGAAAATTCTCATGATGTAGTTACTGGTACATTATAGATCTTTCATGTTCATGTTTACTCTTTGCTAGATCCAGGTGCTTCCTTATCTTTTGTTACTCCCTAAATAGCAGGCGATTTTAGAGCCAGTCCAAAAATTCTAGCAGATCCCTTTTCAGTTTCTACCCCAGTGGGTAAAACTATCATATCCCGACGGGTATGTAGGAACTTCCCGGTAATGATATTTCAGAAAGTCACTTCAACAAACTTAGTTGAATTAAAGATGACTGATTTTGATGTCATTCTCAACATGGATTGGTTTTATTCCTATTATTCCATAGTTGACTACAGACACAGAATAGTCCAGTTTTAGTTTTCAAATAAACCCGCCCTAGAGTGGAAGGGTAGTGTATCCGCTTTCAGAGGTCAACTTATTTCCTACCTTCGAGAAAGGAAAATGATATCTAAGGGATGTGTTTACCATTTTGTTCAAGTTAAGGACTCTAGTTTCAAAACTCCCAGCCTTGAATCAGTCCCAGTAGTAAGTGAGTATTCAGATGTCTTTACTGAAGATCTTTTAGGAATTCCTCCCAAAAGGAAAATAGACTTCAGCATTGATCTTTTCCCAGATACTCAGCCTATATCTATTTTTCCATAAAGAATGGCACCTGCAAAACTCAAAGAACTGAAAGAGCAGTTGAAGGATCTCCTAGATAAGGGATTTATTACGCCCAGTGTGTTCCCGTAGGGTATACCAGTCTTATTCGTGCGAAAGAAACACAATTTTTTTAGAATGTGCATTGATTACTGTAATCTTAATAAAGTAACGATCAAGAATAAGTATCCTCTTCCTAGAATTGATGACTTATTTGACTAACTTTAGGGTGCTAGTTATTTCTTTAAGATAGACCTCAGATCCGACAATTATCAGCTTAGAGTTAGAGAAAGTGACATCTTGAAAATAGCCTTTCGGACTCGGTATGGTCACTTCAAATTCCTACTCATATCCTTTGGTATTGCCAATGCCCCAGCAACTTTCATGGACTTGATGAACCGCGTGTTCAAGCAGTACTTGGATATGTTCATCTTAATCTTCATAGATGATATTCTGGTCTATTCCCACAATGAGCATGATCATGCAGACCATCTCAGAATTTTACTTCAGACTCTAAAAAATCATTAGTTATTCGCCAAATTCAGTAAGTGCGAGTTTTGGCTAAAGTCAGTAGCATTCCTTCATCATATCATTTTTGGTGATGGCATTAGAGTTGATCCTCAAAAAATTGAAGTAGTAAGAAACTGGCCCAAAATTGTCTCTCTATCAGATATAAGGAGTTTCTTGAGTTTGGCTGGCTATTACAGATGGTTTGTTAAGGGATTTTCATCTATTGCATCCCCTATGTCCATACTGACTCAGAAGAAAGTCAAGTTTCAGTGGTCAGATCCTTGTGAGATAGTTTTCAGGAGTTAAAGACTCGACTCACCTCAGCTCCAGTCTTAGCTCTTCCAAATGGTCCAGATGGGTTCGTATTGTATTGTGATGCATCCAGAGTGGGTTTAGGTTGTGTCCTCATGCAGCAGGGTAAGGTCATAGCCTATGCCTCCAGACAGCTTAAACCCCATGAGAAGAATTCTTGAGTTAGCATCCGTAGTATTTGGAGGCATTATCTATACGGTGATCATGTAGATATGTTCACAGATCATAAGAGTCTTAAATATGTCTTTTCTCAGAAAGATATCAATCTTCATCAAAGAAGGTGGTTAGAGCTCTATAAAGATTATGACATAAGTGTTCTTTATCATCCAGGCAAGGCCAACGTAGTGGCCGACACTCTCAGTAGACTGTCCATAAGTAGTGTTGCTCATGTTGAGGATAGTAAGGAGAAATAAGCTCAGGAAGTCCATCAACTTGCCAGACTAGGCGTTCACTTAGTCGATACAGAGGAGGGTGATATCTGGTTTCAGAGTAGTTCAAAATCATCTCTAGTTTTTGAGATGAAAGAAAAGCAAGATAGAGATCCCAGCCTAGTCAAGTTGAAAGAGTCAGTCAAGGATAAGAAAGTAGTGGTTTTCTCCAAGGGGGAGATAGTGTTTTGTGTTGTAAGGGTCGTCTTTGTGTTCTAGGTGTAGATGACTTAACACGGCGAATTCTTGGAGAAGCGCATGGTGCGTGCTTCTCTATTTATCCAGGGGCCACAAAGATGTATCATGACTTGCGGAAGATCTATTGGTTGAGTGGGATAAAGCGAGATATTGTAGAGTTTGTGGCTAAGTGCTCTACATGTCAGCAGGTTAATATAGAGCATCAGAATCCTAGTGGTTCCATTAAGGATTTCACTATTCCTACTTAGAAGTGGGAAGCAGTGACCATGGATTTTGTGATGGGTTTGCCTCGAACTCGTCATCAACATGATTCAGTTTGGGTTATTGTAGATAGAATGACCAAATCAGCTCATTTCCTTCAGTTCATACCTCTTATTCAGTCGAGGATATTGCCAAACTCTACATCATAGAGTTGGTTAGATTGCACGGTGTTCTGCTATCTATTATCTCATACAGAGGTACCTAGTTTACCTCTCACTTCTGGAAAGCATTCCAAATTGGTCTTGGTACCCAAGTTCATCTCAGTACATCCTTCCATCCTTAGACAGATGGTCAAGTAAAGGGACCATTCATACCCTAGAAGATATGCTAAGGGCGTATCCAATTGATTTCAAGGGTAGTTGGGATGACCACTTACCTCTGATTGAGTTCGCATACAATAATAGCTATCATTCCAGTATTAAGATGGCTCTATTCGAAGCTCTCTATCGTAGGAAATGTAGATCTCCGGTCGGTTGGTTCGAAGTTAGTGAGGCTTCAGTTATAGGGCCTGACTTAGTATTTGATGCCTTAGAGAATGTCCAGTTGATTAGAGAAAGACTTTGGGTTTCTCAGAGCCAACAAAAGTCTTATGCAGATGTGCGTAGAAAGGATCCCGAGTTTGAGATTGGTGACTAGGTTTATCTAAAGATCTCTTCCACGAAGGGAGTGAAGAGATTCAGCAAGAAGGGAAATCTTAGTCCCTGATATGTCGGTCCGTTTAAAATTCTTAGTCGCTTCGATAAGGTAGCTTGTAAGCTCGAATGACCTTTAGATCTAGCCTCAGTTCATCCAGTCTTGTATGTCTCTCTGCTCAAGAAGTGCATAGGTGACCCAACAGTTGTAGTCCCTATTCAGAGCATAGATGTTCAGAACAACCTCTCATATGAAGAGATTCCAGTCAAAATCCTAGACTATCAGACTCGTAGACTGGGGAACAAAGAAGTCCCTTTAGTCAAAGTTCTTTGGAGAAATCAGTTCGATGAGGGAGCTACTCGGGAAGCAGAAGAATACATGCGTACCAAGTATTATTACCTCTTCTCCGCCAACTCAGATCAAGCTCAAGGTAACAGTTCTCCTTAAGCTTTTTATTTTCATGTTCAGACTTCAGTTACAAGATGGATATCCGTTTCATGTTAAGAATTCAATTATAAGTTGGTATTTAGTACCATTGAATATTCAGTCATGTATTCGTGTATTGGTTCAGTTATATAGTTATGCATCAGACATGCATTCTTATTGTGAGAAACTTAGTTTCTCAGAACACTCAGTCATGCATTCATGAATCAGTTACACATGCATCAGATATGCGTGTCCAGTATGTTATATTCAGTTATCAGTCATGTCAGTCATGAGATCATGTTCCTGTTGTTCATGTTCAGTATATACTTCATTTCATCATTTTTCTCATCTCAATCTGTCTCATTTGAGGATGAATGTTCTTAAGGGAGAGATATTGTAATACCCCAAAGTTTTCTAACTAATCTCATCCCAAGAATGTCAAGCATTAGCTTCTAAAATGAATTATTCTTATTCCATGAGGAATTATCGAGATTTTCACTTTTTGTCATATGGGAAATTCAATAAGCTTTCCATCGATATAAGATTCATCCAAATTCGATAACCGAGCAAGGAGTTATGACTATTTCAAGTTTCCATCATAAAATAACGCCATATTAGTCAATGGCGCGCCGCGCCACAAGAGAAAATGGCATTTTTCAAAATCTGTTGAGCCTCTATGATTATGGCGTGTCGTGCCAGGTCTCAAATTCAGAATTGTCCTTTTGCCAGTGTCTCAGCGCGATTACTCCGCGCCACGCCAAACTTCCAGGTCACAAAAGAAGTGGCAACACTATAGCTCTGCATCGCGCCATCCTTCATTTTTCCAATTGTCAAATTCCAGTGACACGGCGCGATAGCGCCGCATCGTGCCAGGGGCCCAGTTCGGGAATTTTTTCACTAAAATTACGAACCTGTCCAAGGTTAAAAGGGTCAATTTCCCACCCCTATTTAAACCCAATAACACGTGATTTATCCATTATTCACCAAAAATATACTAGTTTCTCTAAAATTTCTCTCAAGAACAAGCTAGGGTTTTAATTGGGGATTCACCTTCAAGAAAGTCTCTTCGTCAATCTTCACTAAATCAAGAACCAAGGTATGAAATGTATTTATTCATGGACTCCTTTCATCCATAAAGCCCAAGAATCCTCTTTTAAATTATATATCATGATATCTATGTGGTAAAGTGATTATGTTCATGTTGTTATGATTGTATGACTACGAAGATTGAATCTTTACCATGTTTTCATGAAACCATGTCAGTTTAGGATTGATATTTATGTAATGAAGTTAAATTGTGGAATTCTATTGTATTTAATTGATGATCACACCTATTCCTTAAATGGAGCATGCAAGGTGTTTGATAAAATACTTAGTATAATAGAAATCATGTATAATGACTCAACTGTGTTTAAATGCTAAATGCTTGCAAGTAACTCATGTTTAACATGACTTCCATATCAGTGATTATGCTTGTTTGATGAAATATTAATGATACTAGAAGTATGTAAAAAAGCCATGATTATGTGCTCTTTTGTCCATGTATTAACTTAAGGTAATTAAGTGCCTCATGAAATAGTCCCCAATAAGTTTATGATAAATTGTGGACTCTAGTCATGTGTTCAAGGATGTCAAGTTATGTCAGTTTCTTTTCATCGAGTCCTGGGGGTACTTTTATCCAACAATTTAGTTGTATGCCTAGTTCCAATGTTATGTTTTCAAGATACTCACAGTCAAGCTATGTTTAGTAGAATTCAGCAAATCTCCTGACTTAGGAAAACTCAGTAATCTCAGTTAGTTATTAGACCTCAGTAATGTTCCGTCAGTCAACGAAACTCAGTAAACTAAGTCCAGTCAGTTCAGTAATCCATGTTTAGTGTCTAATCAGATGGGAGTAGAAATTATCACTGAGTGAACCCAAGGATGGGAACACATACTATCATATGAGGGTGTGATTCTTAGAAGTCATCCTTGCGTTCCAGGACTATGTAACGAGCATAGGTTGAGACATCAAAACTATCAGGTTAGGGTTGATGAGGTGGATATACACTATCAGATGAAGGCCCCACCATTCTCTTTTAGGGACACTGTCAGATAAGGGTCACCCACAAATTGTCTTTACCGGTGGCGCGGTATTGATACCCTTCCAATTGGGATTACATATTAGACCCCAACTCAACCATAATGGCATATTAAGGGCATGTCGGTTAGTTGACTACTTCCCACAGTTTCAGTTACAGAATCAGGACTGTCAGATACAGTCATTCAGTCTCAGTAATATAACTCAGATAGTTCTACATAATTCAAGATTGTCAGATACAATCAACTCAGAACATTACGGAACTCAGTTAGTTCCATAAGATTCAGGACTGTCAGATACAATTACTCATGTTATCAATATTCAGATTCAGTAATCATGTTAACACGATATCAATGTTAGTTATTATATCTCATGCATGTATTCTCACGCTCATGATAGTCAGTCTGTTATTATTATTGTTCATGCATATGAACCCGATTCATTTAGCTTACCTTACATGCATACCATTATATTTAGTGGTACTGAAGCATTCGTGCTATGGTATTTTATACCATAGGTTTAGAGACATGATATCCAGAGCACCAATAGCATTCCAGTGTTCAGCCATCAGAGTTAGCAGTGATTCCTCATCATTAGAGGATGATATTATCAGTTTTTTATTTATTCAGTTTTAGCTTTTAGTAGATGGAGTTAGTTGGGGACATGTCCCATCAACTCCTTATTTAGACAGTTTAGTTAGTTAGAGGCTTTTCATACTATTATGTTCAAACAGTATTTCAGCTATTTTGGGTATTTCATACCCCACCATATGTTATGATTTATCAGTCATGTTACTGTTTTGAACCTTATGTCCTTACAGGTTATGTTTATGCATTATTCAGTATATTATGCAGTTTACAGGTACAGATATCAGTCATGGGTTAGCTTGTGGTCCTTCGGGGTCATGAGCACTGTGTAGCATTCCAGGTACTATATTCGGGGCGTTACAGTAATAGCAGGGGAGTGTTCTATATTTGTGTCTGAAGTTTCTTGTTTGTAGATATTGAGTGTTGTCTATGATTTCGAATTTATAGTTTTAGTATTATCGTGTGGCTAGCTTTTTTAGTTTATTTTGCATACTGTACAAGTTTATATACATTTATATATTGTGTTTATTTTATTGTTTTTGGTTCTAAGCCGGGGGTCTATCGAAAACAGCCTTTCTACTTCACCTGAGGTAGTGGTATGGACTGCATACACTCTACTCTCCTTAGATTCCACTAGGTGGGAATACACTTGGTATGTTGTTGTGGTTGGTGGTAGTAGTAGTGGTGGTGGTGGTGGTGGTAGTGGTGGTGATGGCGGCGGTGGCGGTGGAGGTGGTGGTAGTGGTGGTGGTGGTAGTGTTGGGTAGTTGCGGTAGGAGCAGCGACGACAACGACGGCAGCAGCAGCAGGAGCAGCAGCAACAACAACAGTAGTAATAACAATAAACAATAGAATTGTAGTAGTAGTAATAGTAGAAGACACGTAATAATAATATTTTAATTTAGAAAAAAAATATTGCGGTAGTAGTAGTTTTTATTATTATTATTGTTATTATTATTCTAATAGGTTATTGAAGAGAATCTTATTATTATTACTATAATTTTTGAAAAAATATTAGAATGTGAAAAATAATAGGTTTTAGATTAAAAAAAAAAAACATATTTTCATTAGCTTAAAACTAGGAAATCATGAGTGGAAAGTAGTAAATACAAAAATTTATTCCTTTTTAAATGCTATAAAATATATTGATATATTATGTTAAAATATAAATTTATAAATTATAAATATTATATCATTGATTTCAAATATTTATCTCAATTCAAATATATAGATAAGGTAACTATGTTTTACATTTGAAAAGAGGAAGGATAAGGAAGACTAATAAACTAGATAATTATGATAGTATTTGAATTTGAATTTAAATGAAAGTTGAATTAAAATGGGATTCTAGCTTCTTACGCTCTCTTATATATACTCCTATATATATTATAAAGTAGAGGACGAAGCACAAGAAGAAAACACGTGGCAAAATACTGAGAAGCCACGTGGCAATTTTTAAGACAAGTTTAAAAGTATTGTAATAAAATCTTTATAATTAGTTTAATTTGAAAATACAATAAAATCTCTATTATATATTTGATTTTCAAAATAATAATACTTTAAAATAAAAACAAAAGATTTTTATTAGCTTAAACCTAGCAACCATAGTTAAAGTAGCTCTAACTATTGAATAACAACAACAACAACAACAACAACAACAACAACAACAACAACAACAACAATAATAATAATAATAATAATAATAATAATAATAATAATAATAATAATAGTAATAGTTGAAGATACGTAATAGTAATTTTTTAATTTGGAACAAAATGTTGTGGTACAAGTAGTAGTTTTTATAATGATGATGATGATGATGATGATGATGATGATGATGATGATGATGATGATGATGATGATGATGATGATGATGATGATAATAATAATAATAATAATAATAATAGGTTATTGAAGAGAATATTACTATAATTTTTGAAAAAATATTGATGTGAAAAATAATAGGTTTTTAGATTTAAAAAATAACATATTTTCATTAGCTTAAAACTAGGAAATCATGTGTGGAAAGTAGTAAACACATAAATTTATACCTTTTTAAATGCTATAAAATATATTTATATATTAAATATAAAATGAAGAATTTAAAAATTATCATTATTATATCATTTATTTTAAATATTTATCTCAATTCAAATATATAGATAAGATAACTATGTATTATTAAATTTGAAAAAAAAGAAGGAAGGATGAGGAAGACTAATAAACTAGATAATTATGATAGTATTTGAATTTGAATTTAAATTAAAGTTGAATTGAAATGAGATTCCAGCTTCTTTATATATATATCCTGCATCTGATTCTTGATTACCCCGTATATGTTGTATGTAGTCTGCTACAACTATATTTTTTCATATGTCTATTACATTATACATAATGCTAGAGCTTTTATTAAAGACTTAGGTAAAGTAGGAGGACCGTTATATTCAAAAATAGGATCAATAGGCCAAAAAACCTTTAATACTGAAGATATAAAATTAGTCCAACAACTTAAAGGCAAAGCCTAACAAATATAGTGACAAAAAGGATGAAAATTTTGTGCTTATTCAAGTGGAAAATATAAAGAAAAGGGCAAGTTAAATAGCATAGACGCAAAAATACTAGCATTAATTTACGGCATAAATAGTTTCAAATTTTACATATTAAATAAACTAGAAATACTAGTAAGAACAGACGATGAGGCCATAGTAAAATTCTATCAGAAAATAAAAGAGAAGAATAGTAGTAAAAGGAGGTGGCTAAATTTCCTAGATGCCACTTCAATTTATAATATTGTTCTAGCACATATCAAAGGTAAAGATAATAACCTAGATGATCAGCTAAGTAGACTAATAAAAGAAGACAACTAACAATTTTTGTTTCAGTATGTATACAGGCAAAGACAAAGGAAAGGCGGAAGCCTCATCCTCTCAAGACTACATAAATAAATTACGAAGCAACACTCGTTACAGGCCACTAACAATGTTGGAACATCCAAAATTAGAAAGACTGGTCTTTGGACCTCATAATCTCGCAAGTTATGAGCAATCCAATCTGACTTTCAAATTGAAACCAGATGTAAGGGTGGACAAGCGACAGATTTGCCTAATCGATAATTTATGGATCTCCTTCAGCAAGACACCAAAAGACATTAGATACTTTATTTTAGTCCTGAATTCTCTAAGTTATTATTTTACTGAGAAAAATAGCACTAACAGATATAAATTTTATGTTGTTCTTAGGCGAAAGACATAGGGAGTATTTCAGACATGGACAGAGGTAATGGATTCTGTAAAAAACTATGCAACCCCTCTCTATAAAGCTTTGATGATTTAACAAAGGCTTTAGATTATGCCCGTATAAATACTCCTTCTTTCATTGTCCTTAGTCCAGTGTAGTAGTGATGTTATAAAGATCAAAATATATTTTCTCCCAACAAATTAAATTATTTTTTGCATTTTTTGATTCTTTTTTATACCCTGCTCATCTCTTTCTCTTAAGTTTTAGGTATTTTAACAATATCTTCTTTAATCACACCCCGGGAGAATAACAACAGTCCTTTTTTTATATTCTTTGGACTTCCCAGAGACTTAGGAATTTGTAGATTAATTCATATTTATTGATAAAACACTAAGAGAATAACCATATACTAGGGGTATATTTATAAGTAATTTACCAATTTTACAAGATCAGAAAACTGGCGGTGAACCGCCGGCGATCCAGATTTTATAATATTAATAACACAACTGAAATAAAATATGAACTTGATTAATTCAAATATAATTTAATAACTTGGGAGAAAATACAAAGATCTATGTAACGACTAATTACATGTCTTAAGGAAGAAGTGAGGTTTCCCTTTCGGGAGTCCCCTGAAAACTTGACAGCTACCGAAAATGAAGAACTAAGAAACTAATATAGACTTTTTACACACTCTCTCTTTTTTATTTACTAACTTACAAACTTTGAAACTAAGAACTTTTTGGAAAACTAAGAACTTTTCACTGTTGATTTTTTCTCTCTAGCTACTTATGTTTAAGTCTTCCAAAAGGGGGTATTTATAGGCATTTGTGGACTTCAAATCTATTCTTCAATATACTTTATGGATTTCAAATCCTTAAATATTCTTTATAAAAATTTTAGCAAGACTTTTGGCAACTTGGATGGGGCCCACGATCATATGGCTATGCTTTACTTTGTCCGTCTATTTATTTATCTGTTACATCATTGCATACGTCTGTAATTTTTTCTTTCGTGGATATCTTCATTTCTTACGTATCCATATTGTGTAATGCTTTTGAATCAAACTCCATTCCTGAATTGGTATTTGATTCTTGTTCAAATTCATCCATGGCTAAGTTGTAGTCTCGTTCATACTCGTCTCTGTCTCCGTCTGATAGTCCCATTCCTATTCCTATTCTGGGTGATCTTGTCTCTCCTCTTGGAATTAAGAAAATTCTGGGTCTTAGCTCTGGCTGTTCTGGATTCATTGCAATTTCTTTGGACAGTCGTTCTACTAACAATTTTTTTATAGAGTCTACTACCATTTTTTCTATATTTCTTTTTTCATTTTTCTTTTTTTCTCAAGAAGAAACCTTTCTTAGTCTGAGAAGGCCTTCTTTCGTCTGTGGTCTGAGTACCGGTGGTCTTGAAACTGGCTGGAAGTATTCTCCCTACACTTTTTGGCAAAGTGTCAGCCTTCAAGGGATTTGATGAGTCTTTACCTGCCACCGTTTGAGCTGGACTAGCTGTATCATTACCCGATATAGTAGATATTTCTACATTCATTGGAGAATGCACACCCATTAACGGATTTGATAAGTCTTTACCAGCTACCGTTTGAGCTGGACTAGCTGTATCTTTACCTGATACAGTAGGTTTTTCCATTTTGAAGAAGATGGAGATTTTTTTTAGAATGTCTTGAGTCTCATAAATTGGCTGAGTCTGTTGTGAAAGTTCAAAATGAAGAATTTTTATACGGTCTTGTAAAATACTTATATGTTCTAACATTTGTCCTTTTTCATTTAATAGGTTTTCATTATCTTGTCCTAAAACCTTATTGGTATGATTTAGTCTTTTAAAAGCTTCAGTCATAGAGAAACAATGATCACAAAATATAATTTTGTCTGTGTCTTTTTTAATATTATATTGAGGAATTTTTTGCATTTCTGGTCTTAAAGTAGTGGTAATAAAATAAGCTAGCCCTACATTTATATGGGCAGAATCTAAAGCCTCTATTAAATCATTAAAGCCTTTATAGAGAGGGGTTGCATAGTCTTTTATAGAATCCATTACCTCTGTTCGTATCTAAAATACTCCCTGTGTCTTTCCCCTAAGAACAACATAAAATTTAAATCAGCTAGTGCTATTTTTCTCAGTAACATAATAACTTAGATCATCCAGGACTGAAATAAAGTATCTAATATCTTTTGGTGTCTTGTTGTAGGAGATCCATAAATTTTCGATCAGGAAAATCTGTCGCTTGTCCACCCTTACATCTGGTTTCAATTTGAAAGTCAGATTGGATGGCTCATCACTGGCGAGATTATGAGGTCCAAAGATCAGTCTTTTTAATTTCGGATGTTCCAACATTGTTAGTGGTCTGTAACGAGTGTTGCTTAGTTACTTGTTTAAGTAGTCTTGAGAGGATGAGGCTTCCACCTTTCCTTTGTCTTTGCCTATATACATACTGAAACAAAAATTGTTAGTTGTCTTCTTTTATTAGTCTACTTAACTGATCTTCTAGGTTATTATCTTTACCCTTGATATGTTCTAGAACAATATTATAAATTGAAGTGGCATCTAGGAAATTTAGCCACCTCGTTTTACTACTATTCTTCTCTTTTATTTTCTAATAGAATTTTACTATGGCCTCGCAGTCTGTTCTTACTAGTATTTCTGGTTTATTTAATATGTAAAATTTGAAACTATTTAAGCTGTAAATTACTTCTAGTTATTCCGCGTCTATGCTATTTAACTTGCCCTTTTCTTTATATTTTCCACTTGAATAAGCACAAATTTTTTCATCCTTTTTGTCACTATATTTGTTAGGCTTTGCTTTTAATACTGCTCCCCATCCTTGAATGCTTCCGTCTATCTCAACTATTAGATAATCCATTTCTAATGGTAACATTAAGTCTAGGATGTCTTGTATCATGTCTTTAAGTTGTTGGACTAATTTTATGTCTTCAATATTAAAGGATTTTTGGCCTATTGATCCTGTTTTAGAATATAATGGTCCTGCTACTTTAGCTAAGTCTTTAATAAAAGCTCTATCATAATTTAATAGTCCTAAAATTTTTTGTAAATCTCTAGTCTTGTCTAATCTATCTGGCATTTCTAAGACATTTTTAGCTATGTGTGGTTGTAATTTTATTCTACCATCTCCAATAACTACTCCTAAAAAATTAATACTATTTTAAAATAATTCTATTTTCCTTCTACTTATTATTATTCCATTATCTATAAATAATTTAAAAATTTATTGTAAATATCCTAAATGTTCTCTCATATTTTTACTAAAAATTAGAATATCATCTACTTAAACCAATACAAAATTTTTATAGTCTCTAAAAGTACTAGCCATTTTTCTTTGAAAAATTGGAGGAGCCGTTTTTAATACAAACGACATGTCCAGCCATTCAAAATGTCCTTCTGGATATGTGAAAACTGTCTATTCTATACTATCTTCATGCATTTTAATCTGCCAATATCCATATTTATAATCAAATTTACTAAATACTTTTCTTCCTTGTATTCTATTTATTAATTCTGTTTTATCTGGTAACTTATATCCATCCATTACAGTATTATCATTTAGTCTTTTGTAATTTATTACCATTCTAGATTTTCCTCTTACTATTTCACTATGGTTTCTTACTATGAAAGTTGTTGGTCTATGTCTTGATGTAGATCTTCTGATTATTCCTATTTCTAAGAGCTCTTTTATTTGTATTTCAAAGTCTTTAAATTCTTCATTTGTAGCCTCTATAGATGTTGTTTTTATAGTATATTCTGGATTAATTATTTCTAATTTGCAGGTAATTTGATTGGAGTCCCAATGTTGCAAGGGTTTTTCTCCGATTATCTCTAGCTTATCTAGGATTTGTATTATTTTTTCTAAGTCTTTTTGATCTTTTATTACTCCTACCTGTTGTATACCCTTCTTAAAATTGTATAATTTTGTATCCACTTTTATTAAAGTATAGTCTTTTTTTTTTCTTCTACTACTAATAAATCTGGTAATTCTTCATACATTGTTGCCTTTTTATTATCATTACATGTACAATTTTCTCCTTTATCACATTCTAATGGCATTTTGGGTTTTATTAGGTAATCTGAGTTTTTATCTGGCTTATCCTTAAGAAAACGATATTTAGTTAAAGTAGGTTGTGTCTGTACTAGTGAGTGAGTAATATTACTTACGAAAATTATCCAATTTTTTGTAACTAAACATCCTCCATTATTTTGTACCATAAAGTCTAATCCTAACACAAAGTCTGCCTTTATGTTTAAGTCTCTAACTAGTATTTCATTGAGTATATACGATGGTTGGTAGAATTTTTTACAAGCATTACTAAAACTTATCTTTGCTTTTGGTATATAGTCTGTATAGGTATTATATGTTTCGTCCATTTGCATGGATTCTTGAGGTTTTGGCAATTTTTATATTAGTTTTGCTGGTAAAATTCTACTATTTAAAATGCTCTTTGTACATCCTGAATCAACTATAGCTAAAGTCTCGAACTCATAGTCTTGAATTTTTATTCTTGCTAAAACCTTGACTGTACTAATTTTCTTTTCTTCATTGCATGTCATTCCTTCAAATGGTATCATCATTGATTTTTTTTGTTTAACTCTATTATTTTCCGCAAATGTATTTAATAATTCTACTTCCAATAAGTCTTCTCCTGTAATTACCTCTTTATGTTTTTTGAGGTTATAAACTCTCATTTCTAATCTTTTTATCTTTCTTCTAATTCTAATATTTTATCGTCTGGTGTTTTAACTATTGGTTCAGATTGTTTCTTGTGAAAATTACTTAAACTGTTTGTTGATTTTTGGATTTTTAGGACCCCTGAAGTTTTTTCTATACATTTTATGCATCCTTCCCTATAATATTTCCTACATTTTGCCCTTTTGTTTTTACTTGGAAACCACTTACAAAAACAACATTGCTTACTATCGAATCCTTTTCCTTCTTCAAATTCATGTTCACATTCTTCTATCAAATTTACTAAATTATAATAGTCTGAGTTTGTCTTTTCAAATCCTATTTCATTTATAAATTCCTCTTCTACAGAATCTGAAGAATCAAATTTACAAATTATTCTGAATTTTTTCTAATGATTTTATATTTCTATGAGGTGTGTTCATTAAGCTAGATAAAAAGGATACATGTCTCTCAAATCTTATCTTCCCATAGTTCTTGGTTAATATAAGATATTTGGTTTTTGACTTCTCTTAATCTATTATCTACTTCTTGTAGTTCTGTCCAGACTTCTTCTCTCGATTCTGGAGAAAGCTCAAATAATTTAATACTTAATTGCCTATGTTGTAGTAAGATAGTAAATAAATTTATAAGTTCTCTCTTTATATTTCTAGTAGACTAATAATATTCTGAATCAAATATTACTAGACGTTCGTAGGGCCTATGTTTTCATTTCGCAGTTCTTGACAACACCATATATGGTAAAGTCTCCTAGAATCTTAGAACTACACACATATTAATAAATTATTTCCGCTATTCATTTCTTCATATCCTTTAGTCTGAGTGCCTATCTTTATATATTTTCAAAATTCTATAGGGTTTATCATATAATCTGAACTACAATCTGAAATACTCCTCGTGTCTTTCCCCTAAGAACAACATAAAATTTAAATCTGTTAGTGCTATTTTTCTCAGTAAAATAATAACTTAGAGCATTCAGGAATGAAATAAAGTATCTAATGTCTTTTGGTGTCTTGTTGTAGGAGATCCATAAATTGTCGATCAGGCAAATCTGTCGAAACCACTGTATTAGCAAAATACCTTTATGCTAAAAAATTGATAATTTAAAGAAACTAGAATAATCTAGAATTGTAATAAATTAGAAAAGACTAAATGCTAATACTGCAATGGATAGGTATAAGTTACCAGACAAAACAGAATTAATAAATAGAATACAAGGAAAAAAAGTATTTAGTAAATTTTACTGTAAATCTGGATATTGGTGGATTAAAATGCATGCAGATAAAAAAAATCATAAAATCAAAAAATGCAAAATATAATTTAATTTGTTGGGAGAAAATATATTTTGATCTTTATAACATCACTACTACACTGGACTAAGGACAATGAAGGAGGGAGTATTGAGTAGGACTTTACACCATATAAAAAACACATAAAGAAACCATAGTGAAATAGTAAGAGAAAAAAGCTAAAATGGTAATAAATTCGATTTAGGGCTTGCAGTGCTTGCTGCACTTTTCATAAGTTCTTTTATACTTTCGTCTATACTATAAATCGATTCTGAGTCTTCACTTTTTAGTTCCTTTTTACATGTATAACCATAATTATCTATTTTTAATTCACATTTTATAAAATGCTCTTTCATTTTTTTTTAAGTTTTAAGTTTCCTAATATACAACCTGTGCATTTAAATACGCTATTGCTATTTATTTCGTATAGGGCTTCCGCTTTCCTTATAGCTTTATTTACTTCAAAACCTTCTTCTAATATTTCTTTATTCATAAAATTAGTATTCTCATATTCTTCTATCTTAATCTGCCAATATCCAGATTTACAATCAAATTTACGAAATACTTTTCTTCCTTGTATTCTATTTATTAATTTTGTTTTATTTGGTAACTTATACCCATCCATTACAGTATTATCATTTAGTAAGAAACAACCTAAAACAATAGTTAAAACACTAGACGATAAAATATTAGAATTAGAAGAAAGACTAAAAAGATTAGAAATGAGAGTTTATAACCTCGAAAAAACATAAAGAGGTAATTACAGGAGAAGACTTATTGGAAGTAAAATTATTAAATACATTTGATGAAAATAATAGAGTTAAACAGAAAAAATCAATGATGATACCATTTGAAGGAATGGTATGTAATGAAGAAAAGAAAATTAGTACAATCAATTTTTTCTGTAATTCAGCTTATTGGTTCTTTAGGAAATCAAAATTTAATTTTATTTTACTTAACAAATTCTTTTGCTTGTTTTGCAGGTCTTCTAATATCTCTAGAGTTTTTAATATTTTCGTATTTTCTTTTTGAACTTTTTCTCATAGGTTTATTATAAAGTTTGTAATAGTATTTAGTTGTGGATTAAAACCATGTAATATATGTTCTCCGTTGTTAAAATTACACTTAATAAGAGAACCGTGTTTTAAACGTCTGTATTTCTTTTCATCTTGGATTGTTAGATCTAAGTATTCTAGTTTCTTTAAATTATCAATTTTTTTATCCTAAAGGTATTTTGTTAATACAGTGGTTTCTAATGGTCTTTGTTCTATAATTTCTATAGTATATATAGTATCTAATACTTTCTAATATACACTTAAACAAATTTATACGGTTTACACAGTCTACTAATGTTATAAGGTCTGAGATTATAATGGCTTCTAACAATTCTATAACTTCTAATATTTCTATTTGATTTATTAATATTTGTTCTTTTTCCAAAATTTTGTTTTTTAGTCTTATTTCTTATTATAATCGATTATGTTCTCCTTGTATTTGTCTAGCAAAAGGATGTGTTTTCATATATTTTTACTTAATTTTATCCTAAAGGAATATCTACTAGGTCACACCGTTTCTTTATATATGTTATCCTTTTATTGTAATATGTTATGTCAATTCTAAGTCCATGTAAATCCCATGTTATTTCACTTAAATATTCTTTGAAAAATTCTGATTGTGATGTTTCTAGAGTTGCTAATAAGTCTAGATAGTTAGTCAAAACTATTTCTTCTTCTACTTTGTCTGCCCTCTTTTTTTTTTCTACATTTAAAAGCCAATATCTGAATCGTATATCGTTAGCAAAAAGATGTCTTTTCATTTATTATTATTTTAGACTACAACTCTGCCATGTATCTATTTGCACAAGACCCACATGCCGATGAAGATTCAGTAATGGAGTTTGATTCAGAAGCATTGCACAATCTGGATGCGTAAGCAATGAAGATATCCACGAAAGATAAAATTACAGACGTATGCAATGATGTAACAGATAAATAAATAGACAGATAAAGTAAAGACAAATCCATGTGATCATGGGCCCCACCCAAGTTTCCAAAAGTGTTGCTAAAGTTTTTATCAAGCATATTTAAGAAAGGATTTGAAATTCATAAAGTATATTGAAGAATGATTTAAATTCCACAAATGCCTATAAATACCCCCTTTTCGGAAAACTTAAACATAAGTAGCTAGAGAGAAAAAATCAAAAGTGAGAAAGTTCTTAGTTTTTCATAAAGTTTTTAGTTTCAAAAGATTGTAAGTTAGTTAAAAAAAAAGAGTGTGTAAAAAGTCTATATTAGTCTCTTAGTTCTTCATTTCCGGTAGTTGTCAAGTTTTCAGGGGACTCCCGAAAGGAAAACCTCACTTCTTCCTTAAGACATGTAAGTAGTCATTACATAGATCTTTGTAGTTTTCTCCCAAGTTTGTAAATTATATTTGAATTAATCAAGTTCATATTTTATTTTAGTTGTATTTTTTAATATTATAAGATCTGGATTGCCGGTTATTCACCGCCAGTTTTCTGGTCTTGTAAAATTGGTAAATGTAATAACCCATACTTCTACCTAGCTTGAAATCGTCCTAAGAATGTTAGAAACTTACTTTGAAATATGAATCCACTTTTATACACCTGAAATTTCTAATATTATAACTTTTTGTCATGTGGGAAATTGAATTAGCTTTCCAACGATACAAATTTCGTCAAAATCCGACATCATGAGAGAAAGTTATGGCCGAAATACAGAAAACAGTCAAACTGCCCAGGTGCGACGGTGAGATCCGACGGACCGTCGAGCTAGCGATGGACTGTCGTCCATGCCTTCGCAGTGAGGCAGTGAGATGAACTTCTGTCTAAGAGAGACGGCTCAGTCCGACGGACCGTCAATCTAGCAACGGACCGTTGACCAGGCCACCGTAAGGGAGATAGTCAACCCTTATTCTGCCCAGGTGCGATGGTTAGGATCGACGAACCATTGAACCAACAACGGACCATCACACCCACCGTCGCATACCCCGTTCAGCTATTTTTAAAGTCGCTTTTAAAAGGGTATTTGGGTCTTTTCTCACCCGTTTTAACCCCTAATTATACCAGACCAAGGCTGATAAGTTCATTTTTCTTCTACAACAACAAATTAGGATTTTCTCTCAAAGATAATCCCCAACATCAAAACCAAATCCTTCGTCAAGAAACTAAGAGATTCAAGTTCTTCAAGTCCAAGAACTTCAAGAAATCATCCACCCAAGTATGTCATGTGTTGATTCATGGGTCCCTTTCACCCATGAAGCTTAAGAATCTCTTTTCAAAACCTAAGATTTGTGTATTTATGAATGTTCATGATGTAAATAGAATTGAAATTCATGTTCATGATGTTGTGGGGTTTTGATTCATGTTTTAAATTACATATTCCAATGATTGACCCTAGTATGTGATGATTTGGATAATAGTTATGATAAAACCCCTTCAATTTACGAGTTGATTGATGTATCCATGATTAATAGATGTTTTGATGATTGTATAACCAAAGCATACTCCCCATGTGTTTGATTAAATGCCTATGTGAAGGGAAAATGCCTTACTAGTATAATAATATGAAATCCCCATTCATGTACAAGTTCATGCATGTCAAGTGTTCGATGAAATGTCTTAGTCAATGAATTATGGATACATGTGTAGCCCTTGTGGTTCTTCAAAACTTGTAATTCATGAATCTCTAACTTATTATATTATGGATTGTTGATGTGATCATGTATTCAAGAAAATCATGCTTTGTCAGTTTCCTTCATCTAGGCATTAAATTACTAAATTCTGTTGACCAACGGAACACTACTGATATCTGTCAACTGACTGAGTTCATGAGATCATGGAGATTTCCTAAGTCATAAGACTGTCTGAAGTCTAAGGATTCATAGATTGACTGAGAGTATCGTGAAAACATGACATGGATTTAGTCACACAGATAATGTTTCGGGTACAAGTAACCCCAGCACTCGATGGAAGGAAACTGACATGACTTGATATTCTTGAATACATAGGAATCACCACAATACGTTTATTGAAGCATTTCATCAAATGTCTAATAGTCATAAGCTTGTACATTCATGGGGATTTCATGATATCATGCTAGTTAGGAGAGTTTCCTTCATCTAGGCATTTAATCAAACATATTAAAGGCATGATACATGTAAATGTCATTGAATAGCAATTTAACATCATGGTTCACTCCCAATTTCATCATACAAGGTTTTAGTCATTAGATTTTATAAATCATTATCTATACTAATGAACCCACATGACATTTATCATGAATTCATGGAATAGAAATCAATTCCTCATTTATCAATATGAACATGAGCAGCCAAAACATGAACACATAAAGCAAATCCATAACTTGTAGTTGAAAAGGGATTCTTGGACTTCATGGACGAAAGGGGTCCATGAATGAACACTATGCATACCTTAGTTCATAAATATATGAAGATTGACATAGAGATTCTTGAAATTTGATGGTGAATTCCCTTGGAATTGGACCTTCTATGAAAACCCTAGGGCTTGTTCTTGAGAGTTTCTGAGAGTAATTGAATAATGACAAGTATTTTGGTCCCCAAAAGATTAATTCTCGTGTTTTAGGTTAACTAGGGACATGAAAAAAGACCCAATTACCCTTGAACAAATTTTAAAATGGAAGCTGGAAACTGAAAATCCTAATTTTTGGCCTTGGCGCAATGCGCCACTATCGCGCCAAGCCACTGGAAATTGACAAATGGGACCTGGGACCTTGGTGTGACGTGGAGTCAATCGCAGTGTCCTTTTGATTCTGGTTTTCACCCTTGGCACGATGCACTGGGATCGTGGAGCAACACTAGAAAAATGACGAACGTCATTTTAGCTTATGACGCGATGCACCATTGACTGGATTGACAGCGTTCTACGACTGAAACTTTAAATTGCCATAACTTCTTACCCAGTTGTCGGATTTAGGCGAATCTTATATCGATGGAAAGCTTAATGACTTCCCCGCATGAAAAAAAGTGAAAATCTTGAAATTTCCTCATGGAATAATCATCGTTCAATTTAGAAGCTAATACTAGGCATTCTTGGGACAAAATTAGCTAGGAAAAATTTCAGGGTATTACAATATCTGCCCCTTAAGAACATTCATCCTCAAATGAGACTGAGAGAGGAGAAGTACATATACTGACGTGCACACTAAACATGAATAACTGGAACATGATCTCATGACTGACATTACTGATAACTGAACACATAACATTAAACATGGGCATCTGATGCATGTATAACTGATTCATGAATGCATAACTGAGTGTTCTTAAAGAACTAAGTTACTCATAATGAGAATGCATGTCTGATGAATAATTGTATAACTGAGCTGATATATGAATGAATGACTGAATATGCAATGGTACTTGATACCAAGTTTATACTGGAACATGAACATGAAATTGAATACCACATTTGTGATGACTACTGAACATGAAACTGAGTAAGCCTAAGGAGAACTGTTACCTTGAGCTTGATATGAGTAGGTGGGGAAGAGGTGAGGATACTTGGTACGCATGTCTGCTTCTGCATCCCAAGTAGCTCCCTCGACAGACTGACTTTGCCAAAGAATTTTAACTAGAAGGACTTCTTTGTTCCTCAGTCTACGAGTCTGATAGTCTAGGATTTTGATTGGGATCTCCTCGTAACAGAGGCTATTCTGAACATCTATGCTCTAAATAGGGACTTAAAATGCTGGGGTCACCTATGCACTTCTTGAGCAAAGATACATGGAAGACTGGATGAACTGAAACTATATCTGAAGGCAATTCAACCTTATAAGCTACTTTGCTGAAATGACTGAGAATCTTGAAGGGACCGACATATCGGGGACTGAGTTTTCCCTTCTTTCTGAATCCCTTCACTAACTTCATAGGAGAGATCTTAAGGTAGACATAATCGCCAATTTCAAACTTGATATCCTTTCTATGAATATCTGCATAAGACTTCTGTCGGCTATGAGCATCCCGGAGTCTTTCTCTAATCAACTGAACTTTCTCTAAGGCGTCGAATAATAAGTCAGGCCCTATAACTGAGGCCTCACTAACTTCGAACCAACCAATTAAATATCTACATCTCTTACCGTAGAGATCTTTAAATGAAGTCATCTGAATACTGGAATGATAGTTATTGTTGTATGCAAACTCAATTAAAGGCAAGTGGTCATCCCAACTACCCTTAAAATCAATTACACAGGCTAGTCTATCTTCTTAGGTCTAAATGGTCCTTTCTGCTTGACTATCTATCTGAGGATGAAAGGTTGTACTGAGATAAACTTGGGTACCATGACCCTTTTGAAATGCTTTCCAGAAGTGAGAGGTGAATTAGGTACCTCTATCTGAGAAAATGGATAATGGAACACCGTGAAATCTGATCAACTCTCTTATTTAGAGTTTGCCGTAATCCTCGACTGAATAAGAGGTATGAACTGGAAGGAAATGAGATGATTTGGTCATTCTATCTATAATGACCCAGAATGAATCATGCTAATGACGAGTTTGAGGAAAAACCATCACGAAGTCCATGTTCACTTCTTCCCACTTCCAAGTAGGAATAATTAACTCATGCATCAGACCACTACGTTTTTGATGCTCTATCTTAACCTGTTGATATGTAGAGAACTTAGCTACAAACTATGCAACATCTCTCTTCATTCCGCTCCACCAATAGATCTCCCACAAATCACGGTACATCTTAGTGGCCCCTGGATGAATAAAGTAGAGCACACCATATGCCTCTATAAGAATTCGTTGCCTTAAGTCATCTACACCAAGAGCACAGAGATGACCCTGACAACAAAGTACACTATCTCCCCCTTGGAAGAAAACCTCTACTTTTTTATTCTAAACTGACTCTTTCAACTTGACAAGGCTGGAATCCCTATCTTGCTTTTCTTTCACCTCGAAAACTAGAGATGATTCTGAACTACTCTAAACATATACACCACCCTCTGAGGAATAGACTAAGCAAACACCTAGTCTGGCAAGCTGGTGGACTTCTTGAGCTAGCTGTTTTTACTATCTTCCACATGAGAAACACTACCTATGGACAGCCTACTGAGAGCATCGTCCACTATGTTGGCCTTGCCTGGATGATAGAGGACACTCATGTCATAATCTTTCAAGAGCTTTAACTACCTTCTCTGACAAAGATTGAGATCTTTATGAGAAAAGACATATTGAAAGCTCTTATGATCTATGAAAAAGTCTACATGAATGTTTTATATATAATGCCTCTAAATCTTTAAGGCAAAAACTACGGTTTCTAACTCAAGATCATGAGTAGGGTAATTCTTCTCATTGGGTTTAAAATATCTAGAGGCGTAGGCTATTAACTTACCATGCTGCATGAGGACACAACCCAAACCCACTTGGATGCATCACAATAAACTACAAACCCATCTGAACCATCTGGAAGAGCTAGAATGGGAGCTGAGGTGAGTCGAGTCGAGTCTTTAATTCCTAAAAACTCTTCTCGCTTGGATTTGACCACTGAAACTTGACTTTCTTCTGAATCAATCTGGACATAGGGGATGCAATAGAAGAAAATCCCTCAACAATCCATCTGTAATAGCCAGCCAGACCCAAGAAACTTTTGATATTTGATGGAGAGACGGGTCTGGGCCAGTTTCTTACTGCTTCGGTCTTTTGAGGATCTACTCTAATGCCATCACCAGAAATGATATGGCTAAGTAATGCTACTGACCTTAGAAAAAATTCGGACTTACTAAATTTGGCGAATAACTAATGATTTTTGAGAGTCTGAAGTACTGTTCTGAGATGGTCTTCATGATCGCGCTCAGTGCGGGAATAGACCAGAATGTCATCTATGAAGACTATGACGAATAGGACCAAGTATTACTTAAGCACATGGTTCATCAAGTCTAGAAGGATCCTATGGCATTGGTAAAACCAAATGACATGACTAGAAATTCGAAGTGACCATACAGAGTACGGAAAGCTATTTTTGGAATGTCACATTCTCTAACTCCGAGCTGATGATTGCCGAATTTGAGGTCTATCTTAGAGAAATAACTGAAAACCTAAAGTTGGTCAAACAAGTCATTGATTCTGGGAAGTGGATAATTGTTCTTGATCGTGACTTTATTGATTTGATGGTAATCAATGCACATTCTAAGAGAACTGTCTTTCTTGCGCACGAATAAGACTGGTGCGCCCCATGGGGAAACATTGTGTCTAATGAATGCCTTATCTAAGAGATCCTTCAAATCTTCTTTCAGTTCTATGAGTTTTTCCAGTTCCATTCTATATGGAAGAATAGAGATAGGCTGAGTATCCGGGAAAAGATCAATACCGAAGTATATTTCCCTTTCGGGAGGAATTCCTGGAAGATCTTCGGGAAAGACATCTGAATATTCATTTACAAATGGAATTGATTCAAGATCGGGAGTCTCAATACTGGAATCATTAACATGAAAAAGATAATAGACACATCCCTTGGATATCAATTTCCTTGCCCAAAGGTAGGAAACAAGCTGACCTCTGAAAGCGGATACACTACCCTTCCACTCTAGGACGGGTTCATTCAGAAAATAAAATTAAACTATTTTATTTCTACAGTCGACTATATCATAGTAGGAATGAAGCCAATCCATGCCGAGAATGACATCAAAATCAGTCATCTCTAATTCGACTAAGTCTGCTGAAGTGAATTTCTAAAATATCATAATTGGGCAGTTCCTATATACCCACCGGGCTGTGATGGTTTTACCCACTGGGGTAGAGACTGAAAAGGGCTCTGCTAGAATTTCAGGACTTATTCCAAAATCAACTTCTATATAAGGAGTAACAAAAAATAAAGAAGCTCCTGGATCTAGCAAAGCATAAACAAGCACATGAAAGATCTGTAACATACCAGTAACTACATCAGGAGAATTTTCCTGATCTTTTCAAGTATGAAGGTCATAAAGACGATTTGGGCGTTACCCACTAGTAGCACTGGAAGTGGCACCCTACTGATTTGGGCGACCAGACAGAGATGAAGAGCAATTCTGTTGACCCTGAGGACCTGGCTGAGGACAGTCTCTGACTCTGTGGCCTGGCTTTCCATAACTGAAACAAATGCCACTACCCTCCCTACACACACCCTGATGGTGTTTACCGTAAGTCTGGCAAAGAGGATAGTGCGGGCGCTACTAACACTGCCCTGGGTCTTAGAGCCTGGTGCTCTATCTTTGTTACCCTCTATGAACTTAGGAACTGGAGCACTGGCTGTAGAGGGAGTTAGAACTGATGACTTAGGAAAAAACTGGGAACAGTTTCCTCTTTCTAACTTAGGCTGAGAGAAGTTGAAACTACCTGTCTTCGCTCTCTTATTCTGCTTCTCCTTCTGCCTAATCTTCTGCTCCTCTATCTGTTGAGCATGGTTCATAAGTCTAGCTAAGGTCATATCACTGTTCAGCATAGTGGATCTGCACTCATGAATAACGCTTTTTTAACCCCTTAAGCGAACTTACTCATCTCGGATCTATTCTCTGCAACCACATGAGGGGCATATCTGGTTAATTGAGTAAACTTTAGAGAATACTCTTTCACCGTCAGATTGCCCTGTCTGAGGTTGATGAACTCTAGCACCTTGGCTTCTTTAAGCTCTTGGGGAAAGAATTTGTCTAAGAATGCAGTGACAAACTCCTCCAACTCTATAGGACCTACATCATCAGACCTTTCTGACTTTCACTGTCCGAACCAAGCATGAGCCACATCCTGCAACTGGTTTGCAGCTAGCTCAGAACTCTCAACAGTAGTCACCCCCATGATGTCTGTCATTTTCTGGATCTGATCAATGAATTCCTGAGGGTCTTCATCTATCTTAGACCCAAGGAAGTTTGGAGGATTCATTCGGGTGAGGTCCCGAATCCTAGCTGCAGCTGAATTGGCCACTGGGTTGGCCGGAATAACTGTTTATCATTCGTTATGAGCAACGACTGATTGAGAAAGAGTGAGAAATACGGTCCTGAACTCTGCATGAGAAACATGATCGCCCAAAGGTTCTTCGGGCTGAGGGGATGACTAATTTCTTCTCTTAGGAGGCATATTCTGAAATAAAGAGAAGAAGCGGATTAGACTGAGAGACTTACATGTAATTATGCTCACTGGCACGACATGAATACTAAAAGAAGTTAAACTGTTCTTAAGATATCTTATATCCTCCTTCACATAAATATGGTGCGCAACATACTCATGTACAAGACTCTACTACATGCGGCTTTCAGACTTCCTAGGACTCTATTGAACCTTAGGCTCTGATACCAAGTTTGTAACACCCCAATTTGCTGAATTAGAATGCTACACGGCGCTTATGACCCCGAAGGACCACAACCTAACCCATGACTGATATCTGTACCTGTTCACTGCATAATATAACATGATAATGCAGAAACATGCACTAAAAGGCAATAAGGTTCAATACTGAACATAATTCGCATAACATCCGAGTGGGGTAATGGAATACCCAAAACAAAACTGAAAATACTGAAGTATGAAATCAAATCTACATATAGTCTGAAAGCCTCTACTGTCGGAAAAAATCTGAATAAAGAGTTGATGGGACATGTCCCCAACTAACTCCATCTAATAAACTGTCTAATGAGATAATATAAAAATCATCATGTCCTCAAAATATGAGGACTCACTTCTACTCTGACTGCTGCAAACTGAAATCTACTGCTGATCTGGAGCTCCTATTTCTAAACCTATGGTATAAGAACACCATAGCCCAAATGTATCTGTATGATTGAATGAACTGGTATGCATGTAAGGTAGGCTAAATGCATGGGGTTCATATGCATGAAAAATAATAATAACTGACTGACTATCATGAGCGTTGGAGTACATGCATGAGACGTGATAACTAACACTGACAACGTGAGTACAAGATAACTGAACCTGAATGTTGATAACTAAATACTAATAAATGATAACATGAATGACTGTATCTGAATATAATTGATAACATGGGTGACTGTAACTGACAGCCCTGAATCTGATTGAACTACATTAGTTTTGTACTATGTCTGAGTTGACTGGGTCTGACAGTCCTGATTCTATAACATAAAACTATGGGAAGTAGTATTTAATCGACATGCCCCAAATATGCCATAATAGCTGAGCTGGGGTCCAATCCATGCCCTGATAGGAAGGGTGTCAATACTGCACCATTGGTAAGGACAATAAGTCAGAAACCCTCCTATAACAGGTAACTCTAGTGAGAACGGTGGGAACCCTCATATAACAGGTTCAGCCACCTTATCTACCCTCATATAGTAGGCTACAATGTCTTAACCTATGTTGGCTAGTTCTGGAACACAAGGATTGGCTTCTAAGAATCACACCCTCATATAATAGGTGAGTTCCCATCCTTGGGTTTACTCGGTGCTAATTCCTACTCCTATCTGAATAGACACTGAACATGATTTACTGAACTCAACATGAACTAAGTTCATGAGATCATGGAGATTTCCTGAGTCATAAGACTGTCTGAAGTCTAAGAATTCATAGCTTGACTGAGAGTATCGTGAAAACATGACATGGAACTAGGCACACAGCTAATGTTTCGGGTACATGTACCCCCAGGACTCAATGGAAGGAAACAGAAATGACTTGATATTCTTAAATACATAGTAATCACCATATTACATTTATTGAAGCATTTCATCAAACGTCTAATAGGAATAATCTTGTACATTTATGGGGATTTCATGATATCATGTTAGTTAGGAAAATTTCCTTCATCTAGGCATTTAATCAAACATATTATAGGGATGATACATGTAAACGTCATTGAATAGCAATTTAACATCATGGTTCACTCCCAATTTCATCATACAAGGTTTTTGTCATGAGATTTTATAGATATTTATCAATACTAATCAACCCACATGGAATTTATCATGAAGTCATGGAATAGAAATCAATTCCTCATTTATCAACATGAACATAAGCAGCCAAAACATGAACACATAAAGAAAATCCATAACTTGTAGTTGAAAAGGGATTCTTGGACTTCATAGACGAAAGGGGTCCACGAATGAACACTAGGAATACCTTAGTTCATTAATATACGAAAATTGACGAAGAGATTCTTGAAATTTGATGGTGAATTCCCTTGGAATTGGACCTTCTATGAAAACCCTAGGGCTTTTTCTTGAGAGTTTCTGAGAGTAATTGAATAATGATAAGTATTTTGGTCACCAATAGATTAATTCTCGTGTTTTAGGTTAACTAGGGACATGGAAAAATACACGATTACCCTTGAACGAATTTAAAAATGGAATATGGGAGCTGAATATCCCAATTTTAGGCCTTGGCGCGACGTGCCACTATCGCGCTAAGCAACTGAAAATTGACAACTTGGACCTGGGACCTTGGTGCGACGCGGAGTCAATCGCGGTGCCCTTTTGATTTTGGTTTTCACCCTTGGAGAAATGTGCTGTGATTGCGGAGAAACACTAGAAAAAGTCCGAACGTCATTTTGGCTTATGGCACGGCACACCACTGACTGAATTGACGACGTTCTATGATTGAAACTTTAAATTGCCATAACTTCTTACTCGGTTGTCGGATTTAGGCAAATCTTATATCGATGAAAAACTTAATGAATTCCCCACGTGAAAAAAGTAAAAATCTTGAAAAATCCTCATGGAATAATCATCATTCAACTTAGAAACTAATACTAGGCATTCTTGGGATGAAATTAGCTAGGAAAAATTTTGGGGTATTACAAATACTCCCTGTGTCTTTCCCCTAAGAACCACATAAATTTTAAATATGTTAGTGCTATTTTTCTTAGTAAAATAATAACTTAGAACATTCAGTACTGAAATAAAGTATCTAATGTCTTTTGGTGTCTTGTTGTAGGAGATCCATAAATTGTCGCTCAGGAAAATCTATTTCTTGACTACCCTTACATCTTGTTTCAATTTGAAATTCAGATTGGATGGCTCATAGCTAGAAAGATTATGAGTTCTAAAGATCAGCCTTTCTAATTTCAGATGTTCCAACATTGCTAGTCGCTTGTAACGAGTGTTACTTAGTAATTTCTTTAAGTATTCTTGAGAGGATGAGGCTTCCGCCTTTCTTTTGTCTTTGCCTGTATACATGCTGAAACAAAAATTGTTAGCTATCTTCTTTTATTAGTCTACTTAGCTGATCTGCTAGGTTATTATCTTTACCTTTAATATGATCTAGAACAATATTTTAAATTGAAGTGGCATCTAGGAAATTTAGCGACCTCCTTTGTACTACTATTCTTCTCTTTTATTTTCTGATAGAATTTTACTATGGCCTCGCAGTCTGTTCTTACTAGTATTTCTTGTTTATTTAATATGTAGAGTTTGAAACTATTTAAGCCATAAATTACTGCTATTGTTTCTGCGTCTATGCTATTTAACTTGCCCTTTTATTATATTTTCCACTTGAATAAGCACAAATTTTTTCATCCTTTTTATCACTATATTTGTTAGGATTTTCTTTTAATACTGCTCCCCATCCTTAAAGGCTTTCATCTATCTCAACTATTAAATAATCTATTTCTAATGGTAACGTTAAGTCTGGGATGTTTTGTATCATGCCTTTAAGTTGTTGGACTAATTTTATGTCTTCAGTATTAAACGTTTTTTGGACTGTTGATCCTGTTTTAGAATATAACGGTCCTGCTACTTTACCTAAGTCTTTAATAAAAGCTCTACCATAATTTAAAAGTCCTAAATTTTTTTGTAACTCTTTAGTCTTGTCTAATCTGTCTGGCATATCTAAGACATTTTTAGCTATGTGTGGTTGTAATTCTATTCTTCCATCTCCAATAACTACTCCTTAAAAATTAATACTATTTTTACATAATTCCATTTTCTTTCTACTTATTATTATTCCATTATCAACAAATAATTTAAATTTTTTTTGTAAATGTCCTAAATGTTCTCTCATATTATTACTAAAAACTAGAATATCATCTACATAAACCAATACAAAATTTTTGTAGTCTCTAAAAATACTACCCATTTTTCTTTGAAAAATTTGAGGAGCCATTGTTAATCCAAACGACATGACCAGCCATTCAAAATGTCCTTCTGGACATGTGAAAGTTGTCCATTCTATACTATCTTCATGCATTTTGATCTGCCAATATCCATATTTACAATCAAATTTACTAAATACTTTTCTTCCTTGTATTCTATTTATTAACTCTATTTTGTCTGGTAACTTATACCAATCCATTACAGTATTATCATTTAGTCTTTTGTAATTTATTACCATTCTAGATTTTCCTCTTACTATTTCACTATGGTTTCTTACTTTGAAAGCTGCTGACCTATGTCTTGATGTAGATCTTATAATTATTCTTATTTCTAATAACTTTTTTATTTGTATTTCAAAGTCTTTAAGGTCTTCATTTGTTGCCTCTATAGATGTTGTTTTTATAGTATATTCTTGATTAATTATTTCTAATTTGCAAGTAATTTGATTGGAGTCCCAATGTTGCAAAGGTTTTTCTCCAATTATCTCTATCTTATCTAGGATTTGTATTATTTTTTCTAAGTCCTTTTGATCTTTTATTACTCCTATCTGTTGTATACCCTTCTTAAAGTTGTATAATTCTGTATCCATTTCTATTAAAGTATAGTCTTTTTCTATTTTTTCTACTACTAATAAATCTTGTAATTCTTCATACATTGTTGCCTTTTTATTATCATTACATGTACAATTTTCTCCTTTATCACATTCTAGTGGCATTTCGGGTTTTATTTGGTCATCTGAGTTTTCACCTGGCTTATCCTTAAGAAAATAATATTTAGTTAAAGTAGGTTGTGTCTGTACTGGTGAGTGAGTAATATTACTTCTGAAAATTGTCCAATTTTTTGTAACTAAACAACCTCCATTATTTTGTACCATAAAGTCTAATCCTAACATAAAGTTTGCCTTTATGTTTAAGTCTCTAACTAGTATTTCATTGAGTATATGCGATGGTTGGTAGAATTTTTCACAAATATTAATAAAACTTATTTTTTCTTTTGGTATATAGTCTGTATAGGTATTTTATGTTCCATCCACTTGCATGGATTCTTGAGGTTTTGGCAATTTTTTAATTAGTTTTGCTGGTAAAATTCTACTAGTTAAAATGCTCTTTGTACATCCTGAATCAACTATAGCTAAAGTCTCGAACTCATAGTCTTGAATTTTTATTCTTGCTAAAACCTTGATTGTACTAATTTTCTTTTCTACACCACATACCATTCCTTCAAATGGTATCATTATTCATTTTTGTTGTTTAACTCTATTATTTTCAGCAAATGTATTTAATAATTCTACTTCCAATAAGTCTTCTCCTGTAATTACCTCTTTATGTTTTTCGAGGTTATAAACTCTCATTTCTAATCTTTTTAGTCTTTTTTCGAATTCTTATATTTTATCGTCTGGTGTTTTAACTATTTGTCCAGGTTGTTTCTTGTGAAAATTACTTAAATTGGTTGTTGATTATTTGATTTTTAGGATCTCTGAGGTTTTCTCTATACATTTTATGCATCTTTCTTTGTAAGTGATCTATGATACCGCAGGTAAAACATTCTAATTTATTTTTGTAGGTTCTACTGGTGTTATATTTTCTTACATGTTTATTCTTATCAAGGTATGGCTTCCTTGCAGTAGATCTTCTTAAATAATATTTCTTCTTAGGGAGATAGTCTTTTTATATTTCTTTCTATATTTCTTCTTTTTATAATCATGGTCATAATGTTATGTAGTATATATGTTTTTAAAAAAATCTGTATCACTTCTTTGTAATTTTTTTTGTATCTGTATATTTGTACATTTTTCTTGTAATACATCCATTACATGTTGTATTCTTTGTCCTATTGACCATGGGTTGTTTGGGTTTTGTATTACTCCTTCTCTTTTGGACCATTTTTCTTCTATCTCTCTTCCTAGAGCCCTGGTAATTTATTAAATAATTTAGCTCCTCGAGTCTGATCAAACAAGTTCCCACTAATTGTGCAATAATAAAAGTAATCATTTAAAAATTCTTTAATCCTTGACCAATTATTAATACTTAGTTGTTCTAAATTTATCAGGGCTTTTTGCTGTAATACCACTAATCCACTATTGGGATCTTCTACTGTTAGAAGAGTATGTACTTTGTTTACAAAATTGTATGGATTTGAGCCTAGTTCTACTAATTCTTGAAAGTCTTGTGGGAATATTGTCTTATAAGCTTCCCAAAGTGTTTTAGTACTTTTTCCTAGAAATGTTTCTAAATATCTATACATAATTTCTAAATCTGGTTCTTAATTACCCTGTATATGTTGTATGTAGTCTGCTATAACTACTTTTTTTCATATGTCTATTACATTATTCCATGCCTGAGGGTCATGAGCTATTAAATTTAGAATTTTTCCCTTATTACCACCTTCGTGTATTCTAATGGGTTCTTCTATTGTCATTTTTCTTCCTCTAGGTTTTATGTCTTGTTATGCTTGAATGTCTGGGTTCGTTCTGAATACTCTATATCTTGGTAAATTTTCTGTTATTACTGGTACTCTTTGCATACCGATTGTTCTCTAGAAAGGGCTTGCGGTGTTTGCTGCACTCTCCATAAATTCTTTTATACTTTCGTCTATACTATAAATCGATTCTGAGTCTTCACCTTTTAGTTCCTTTTTACATGTATAACCATAATTATCTATTCTTAATTCACATTTTATAAAATGCTCTTTCATTTCTTCAAGTTTTATGTTTCCTAATTTACAACCTGTGCATTTAAATACGCTATTGCTATTTACTTCATATAGGGATTCCGCTTTCATTATAGCTTTATTTACATAAAAACCTTCTTCTAATATTTCTATATTCATAAAATTAGTGTTCTCACATTCTTCAATCTGTTCATCAGTTTTATTTTCATTCGTGTATCGGTAATCTGTGAATCTTACTGAAGGTTTTCCTTTATTGTTTATATATATTAAATGATCGTTTGGTTCTAGTATTTCTTTTTTGGTACATTTTTCTAAGTTCCATTCTAGTCCTGCATAGTCTTCTGAATTTATCTTTAGGGGTTTCGTTAATTTAATACCTTTATTTCCCATTAAACTTACTACATCATCCATCTTTAGATTAAATTTTATACTACTATTAGTGACAAGTTTTCCTATAAATCCTACACATATTAGTAAATTATTACCATTATTCATTTCTTCAAATCCTTTAGCCTGAATTCCTATCTTTATATATTTTCCAAATTTCAGAGAATTTATCATATAATCTGGACTACAATAAAAAAGTCCTCCATTATTGACATGTCTACTTCTGTTATTCCTATTATGGATCTTCTCAAGTCTGACCATCTATTATCATATATTGTAACTAATACCTTAGTTCCTAAATTTTTTCTAGTTAGGACTTTTGAACCTACTACTATAAGTCCCACATGCATGAGGCTCATGTTTGATTTTTCAACCTGTCTTAGAGATTCTGGACTTATTTAATTTACACTAGCACTATTGTTTCCAATTATGCATAACTGCTCTTCCCTATAATGTTTATATAATTGTGTCATTGAAAACATTCCTTCATTGTATAAAGCCTTAGCACTTAATAGTTTTAATTTATTTTGTTAAAAAAGTTGTATGTCTTTGTCCACGTCTACTATCTCTTCTAGCTGTTGTCTTGAATTCATTTTGGGTCTATTTATGATTCTTGATAACATGTTTGTTGTTAAGCTTTCTTTGGTAAAACTTGGTCTTGATTTGCTTGGGGATGCTGGAAAAAGTTCCATGGTTTTGATTTAGTTATTTTAGCTTCTTTTATGGTTTTGATTTAGTTATTTTAGCTTCTTTTAATTCTTTTTGAGGGGTTATTTCTATATTTTTTAGTTGCTCTATTAATTGGTCTATAATTTTATCTTGACTGCCTCTTTGTTTTTGTTCTTTTATGCTTTTATTAAGTTCTAATAGTAATAAACTTATAATATTATTTTATTTTATGATTAATGAGTCTGCTTTTCATTGGGGTTGATGATCTGATAATCCTTCGGGATTTGGTTGAATTTGTGCAGCCTTTTGTAATATTGCTAGATAAAGGTTATCTTGTAGTATATCATTCATGAGAGTATTATATGCTTTATTTGGTTAGTTTATTTTTGTACTTCTTGTAATACTAGCTTTATTTCAGGATTTTCTTGGTTACCCTTGTCTTTATTAATTAAAACTTTGAATTTTTTCTCAAATTCTGCTTGTTGGTTCTTTAGGAAATAAAAATTTAATTCTATTTTACTTAACAAATTCTTTTGCTTGTTTTACAGGTCTTCTAATATCTCTAGAGTTTGTAATATTTTTGTATTTTCTTTTTGAATTTTTTCTCCTAGGTTTATTATAAAGTCTGTAATAGTATTTAGTTGTGGATTATCTCCATGTAACATTTGTTCTCCATTGTTAAAATTATACTTAATAAGAGAACTGTCTTTTAGATGTTTGTATTTCTTTTCATCTTGGATTGTTAGATCTAAGTATTCTAGTTTCTTTAAATTATCAATTTTTTATCATAAAGGTATTTTGCTAATAATATTGTCTATTATATGGTCCTAAATATTGTAGAAAATATTATTAAATGATAATATTGTCTATTATATGGTCTTTTTGTGAAGAGCAAATAGTAAACAAACCCTTTTCATTTGTTTTTATAACCATAGTGTATGGGCTAGCTTTAAAGTTTTCACCATTACTGACAAAGTTTATTTCTATCATCAATGTAGATTAGTGTAAACAACTTTTTTACTTCCTAGAGAATGGAGTAAATTTACCCCTCAATTTTGCGACTTAGAGATAACTCTCTAAAAAGTGGTGCATATATATACACCCCTATCGCGAACCAAGAATACAAGGGTCATGATGGTACTTATCGCGGTGTACCTTGACAAGTAAGACTATAACCCAAACAGATACGCAATGGATAAAAGACAGAAATACCCCAAGGTAAGGCTTCAAGTACAAAGCCGAACCATACAAGTAATCATAACAATGAGGAAAGAACTTATTCAAAATACCAATTATGCCCAAAATCAGGTGTTAATAGTGTAAGAACTACTAATACGATCCAGGAGTCAAATACATAAGAAAAATAACCACAAAGGAATAAAATCAACAACACCCATATTGACTACTTTTGATTCGGGGTCAAAACGGACCCCTGAAATAGATTTTCGAAAAAGAAGGGTAAAATTGGAACTTTACTTCAAAAATATATTTCCCATATTTTTAGGAATCTACAGGTGAAAACTCAAGTTAAATTGAGTAAAGAATGAGGTTCAAATTGAAGAAAAACTATTTTTAAGCTTTACTAGATAAAATCTTTGAAATCCGAGTTAAAATCAAGAATCAGAGTAGTTTTGAAGGTTAAATTGATGAAAACTTAGTAATTATAAGATAACAATATTATTCAAGTGAAAGAAGAAAAATTTGAGTTTAAAATTAAGTCATAAGATTTTTGGGCTTTTGAGAAATCAATCAAGAAATTACTAAGAAAGAGGTGAATTTTTACTTTAAATTCGTCATAAAACCAAGAAATAGGTGTTAATCTAGCTTCCAAGTTTCCCCCAAACTATACTTTTAAGCTCCTACACTATTTTAGGATTTAACTTTCAAAAGCAAGATGAAAAATGAGTAAAATAGGCCAAAAAGGGAAAGAACTGCTATTTATAGAAGAAAAACTGCACTATTGCAGATTTTTTTAAGCCCAAACGGACTTCGATGGGGTACCCGAAATTCGTTTTGAGTCTGATATATATGAAAATGAACTATGTAAATACACTAAATTCGATATTTCAGACGCGATGGCGCTATCGTATTTTCAAAAAAAAAATTATTTTCACAAAGATGACCCCCGAAATTCAAAATCATAATTTTCCAAACCGAGGGTCGAAATGAGATTTAAAAGTTGTAAAATCATACCAAACATGCTAACAATCTAAAATTGGTATTTCAGATCTGCTGGCTAAATTAGATTTTCTATCCGAGGTTATTTTGATGTAATGTGGGTCCCACACCCATATTTTCATTTTTTTAACTTTTCGATCAATAGGTCGAAATGAGCTCGGGTGCACCAAGACCCGAACCAAAGGTCTACCTAGCCTAAAATCGATATTTCTGAGTTGTTGGCACAGTCCGTTTTGCCATCCATCGCACGGATCAAAAGATATCCTCATAAGTCTAAAATAAAGCTTTCGAAGCCATAAAAAACCACAATATCGCATAAATGGTACCAAAATGCATCAAAAATCATGTCAATTACTCTCACACCTCAGAAGTACCATAATGCAACTACGGGAAGGGGTAAAATAGTTAAATCATGTAAAATCACAAATTTCATAAAAATTTTAGGTCGTTACAACCCCTCCCTCCCCTGCTCTAACAAATGTGCATATTTACCCTTTTCATAATTATATCTAGACCTATGTTGACTGAATTAAATAAAAATTCTAAATATTGGTTTCTTTTAAATTTAAAAAATGTCATATTGACTTTAAACAATTACCTCGCTAACTTTTTCATCCGTCGAGACCTAATCCAAATGAACGAAAAAACAATTCTTCAGCTATTCAGTCAAAAAACGGGTATGGATTGGGCCAAAATGATGTACATCAAAGTGACTCTAATTCAAGAAGTCAAGCGAAGGACCTTCAAGCATTTCAAGCTTTATGGATGAATATGGAATCTTTGGAAGGTTCTAATATGGATGACTTGAAGAAATTTAATATTTTAAGTGTCTACCTTTAAATTAGCTTGTAATTTAAACGAAGGGCAATTTGGTCTTTCTTTACTTCTTTTAGCCCTTAGTATAAATAGCTAGCTATTAGGGTTGAACTACTAGTTTTGGAATGATGAATATTTGTGTCTCCTTTGAGAGCTTGAAAATCCTTTGTTGATTTTCAACAATTGTCCTAGGATTTGCAAGTAAGGTTACTACCTTCTTGAGGATTCTAATAGATTAGGTGCTTTTAGTTCCCATTTAAGGGGTGTTTTGGTTAGTTTCACCATTACATCTTTTGATTGTTTGAATCTAATTGTGTTTATCTTTATTTATTTTGTATCTTTAATTCCTATCTTGCTTCTATTTTCTTGTTTCACATCAAATTGGTGTCAAGAGCTTGGATCATATTTGTTTTCACAAACCTAAGTCTTGGGGTTTTGATATTTAAAAAAAAAATTAAAAAAAATTTATTAAATTTGATTGAATATTTTTTTATATTATTCCTTCAGTTACATGTTGTTGTTTCCTAGTTAAAAAATAAATAAAAAATACATGAAAAAAAATATTGAAAGTCATGTTGAAGAAGCAACTTGAAAATGGATTTTGTTGATTTGGAGTTTGGTTGAAGAAATTGTTGGTTAGAAGTTGTGGAGAAATTATATCTCAAATTTGAGCTCATTTGCTTGAGTATTGAAGAAGATGAATTTGAGAATTACAAAATGGTTCTATCTTTCAAACTTGTTTCTTCTTTTGTTGTTAATTCTAGCTAGTTTGCTTTGAGTATTAATTCATACTTAATGTTAAACTAGTTTGTGTCCATTTAATTTATTCGTGTCAAAAAATTTTGTGCTTTTTTTTTCTTTTATTTCATTGTATGCTTATTTGTTTCCTTTTCTGTTAGTTTTAGTTGTCCGTTTCTAATTACATAAACTCCACTCCATCCCAAAGAAGTAGTACTACTTGTGAATTATTTGACGGTGTTGACTCTCAACTTTGGGTTATTCAAGAGTAGTAACGAGCAAGAGTGAGGTGAGTTCATTTGAGAGTGGACTTAAAAGCCTTTGTCCTTAGAGTGATACATGAGTGTGAGTGACAAAAAGAGAGAAACATGATGTGAGTGAGTGGTGAGGAACTCTTTCTAATAACTTTTTATTTGTTTTGTAGGTACAATGACTCAATTGGAGGGACAATCCTCTAGAAAAATGTAAATTTTGCTTCAGAAGCTATTGGAAGAAATGAAGGAAATGAAGGGAAAATTGGAAGATGTGGATAGAAGCGTGGGAAATCAAGAAATAGCAAAGCAACCACTTGAGGTTTTCAATCCCATTGGTAAACATGATGAAGGATCAAGTAAGACTCCTCTTGATACAACTCCATCCCACATGGTAGTGCAAGATACCCTCTCTCCTAATGTTACTTTACCAAAAGTTTGCAATCAAGCAACACTTCCAAGGGGGGAATAAACAATGAAAATCTTCCACCACAAGTCAATAGAACTCAAGTGAGAGCCTAACATAACCTTGAAGAGCATGATTCTTTTGATAGTGATAATTATGATTATGGATCCAATGATTAAATTCAACAAGAGAGGTTAGGTGGGAGAGGAATAAGAGGGGGAAATGGAGGGTAGTATATGATTGATGGTAGAGAATTTAATAGAAGGAATAATGATGAAGATCGAGGATTCAACAACATCAAAGTTACTCTTCCATTCTTCAAAGGAAGTAGTGACCCAAATGAATATCTTGATTGGATTGTGAAACTTGAAAGGCAATATAATCTCAACAATATGAGTGATGTTAAAAAGGTGGATTATGCTATAAGTCACCTTAAGGGGTTTTTTCTACGTGGTGGGAGAAAATTGAAAGAGATGCTTTGGTGAATAGAAACTTTGTTACAAGTTGGAATGAGATGAAAAGACATATGAGATAAAGGTTTGTGGGTCAAGATTATGAGCAAAATACACTCAAGAAGTATTACAATCTTCAACAAGGAAATAAGAGTGTGGAAGAGTATTATGAGGAGCTAGAACATACTAGGCTTCGAGATAATGTCAATGATGAAGAGGTGAAGCTTGTGGCAAGATTTATCTCGAGCCTAAATAAGGAGGTCAGACAACCATTGGAATTACGTCATCATTCTACTTTATATGAAGCTTATCAAATGGTACTCAAGGTGGAGGGTCATCAAAAGGAAAACAAGTCAAAGGTGCAATCTTATTCTTCTTCATGGGCTAAAAACAAGGAAGCTTGGAATCACCTCCCACTTGGGACAAATCCAAAGGTGAAAAGCAAGAATTGAAGTCCAACATGGATAAACATAAATCAAAGGCAGACTATAAGGATGGAGGTAACAAGGCTAAACTTAAAACTCCATCTAAAATAAAGTGTTTTAAATGTCAAGGATATGGTCATAAGACAAATGAGTGTCCAAAGGAATAACCACCTTTATAGTTGATTATATAATTCACAAAAAGGATATATTTGTGTCATTAATGGATGATAGAGGCATAACCACCTTTATAGCTATTTACACAATTCTACAGAGATGATATCTGCTGATAGAGATTTTTGTAGTAAAATTTCTTCCATTTTTCTATAAAGTTAACTTTTTCATGTGTTCATTTAGTTCAATATTGACGCGGGACTATATAATTTGCCCGTGATGATGATCAATAGAAGGAGTTGTTTTTTTAAGGGGTGGAGTGGGTTGCTCCTCACCTCAGGAATCAGTTCCCAGATGAACTTAGCAAACAAAAATAATAGTGTATAAACAGTAAAGTATGTGGAAAGCTAGATTGAAAGACACAAGAGTTTTACGTGGAAACTCCTTGCTCAAGGGAGAGAAAACCACGACATGCTTTCAGGATTTCTAAGCTCCACTATATCCGAGAAAACTCTTGAATACAGCTCCACTCTTGAGGATCAAACTCTTAATCCTCACTTTCCTAGTAATAACTATATTACAAGGAAACTCTCACAGTAACTCTACTGCTATGTTCTCCAGCTAGTTCTAACTGGGCACAACAAGATAACACTAGCTTAGTAGAACACCTAACTCTAGATGATTAAAAAGAGATCTGAGTTACACCACAACACCTACAATAATCATAAGCAAGCATATGCAAAAGTTTAAGAACAATATTACAAAGACTCAATTGCAACGAAGAAATAAAAAATACAACTCGATGAACGATTAGTTCTTTGTTGCAGATTAAATTCTTTGATTTAGCTTCAAAATATATTTAGTTGTAAGAATATGAAAAAATTAGTTTTCTTGTTGAGGAAGATGAGCAATATGTAATATGGCCAAAGAAAACCTAGGAGAGATCCAATCGATTCCGGCAAAAAGGTAGCAACAACTTTTTCACCAACTTTTATACTTTGTGTCAGATGTGACTGTTGATCGTGATAGTGACACGTGAGCCCAAACCATTCCGTAATTTGTATTAGCTTTGTCATCACAAAAACTCCAGGAACAGGTCCCAACATACTATCTACATATCAGTTTGTCAATCATCAAGACTAAGGACTTAACAATTTCCCACTTTTTGATGATGACAAACCTATGCAAGCATTCAGTATTTCTAAAAACGTCCATACAAGTAGTCTACACCTCATCAACACATCATAAGCCACAAGGCCACAGACCAGACTAGTTTACGCAACCAATTCCCCCTATCACTGATACCTATAAGTATATAGGAATCCTACACCTTATTCCCCCTATCAATGAGCATCAAGTTCCCCATGAGTGAGAGAACTTCTAACCCCATTCATCTTATGCCCTATTCAGTCCTTATTCATTCTGTTGATCAACACAGCCACACATCCGGCCTAGCAAAATCAATTCAAGTTACCTTAAACTTTCCTTTTTTTGGCATTATCAAAAAGGTTAAGCAGTAAATCAAGTAAAGATAAGCATACACATTAATTCATAGACAATAAGGCAACACTTGCATGGTCAAGAATTGATCAGATAAAAATGAGAAGTGATAGTACAAAGACAAAGAAATTCAGTCATTCATTTATTAGTACCAAAATCCATTCACAAAAATAATAGCCAGAAAATATCAAAACAATTGTGCCAATTACATCCCCAAAGAAAAAGAAGAGTCAGATGCACAAAACTTTAAGAGAACAGAAGTTGATAAGACTTGAATAGATATCTACGAATAAAAAGAGAGGGAAACAGTTAGGATTTGAATCTAGGAAGTAGATTTAGACAAGTAGATTTAGACAAACATTCTTAGTTTCTGGCTCCTCTACCCTTTCCTGCAGGGTAGCATTTGCAGTGCACATATCTTGTTCTGGGTTTGTTCCTACTTTACCTTTCTTTTGAAAAGAAACTTTTAACACATCTATCTTTGCATCCCTTAGAGAAGTTAGAGCATTTAGAGTCTTTATCTCTTTCTTCAACTATTTTAGTTCATCCATGAAGTCAGACACTAGAGAATTGGATTGTGTTTATATGCTCAATAACAATAGATGATAGGTTAACCTTCTTGTACTTAAGTAATATTTCCACTAGGAACAGATCAGTGCCTATCATAGTAATTCTTTCTTCAGACCTAGGAAGTAGTTCCCCTATCACAAGCTCAAACAACAACTAAAATTCTCCCTTGAGAACCTTTTTGTCAAAAAATTTAGTGTTTATGTCATCAATTGAACCACACAATTTGAAAAACTTAGCAGAACCCTTCTCTGACTTTATGGACTTTATTCCTATAGTAGGCGCACCAAGGATTTCAGAGAGTGTCTCTCCATCTAATTCCATAGGCACACCATTGACTTGAGAAGTTAGATACACGCCATCGTCTAAAATTTCTAGGTTATGATAAATCATCCTTACTTCTTCTTCACACAAATGAGGCACAATAAATTCAAATAAGTTCTCCCAATTCTAAAACTTTACTAAGTCAAGAAACTCCCTCATTTCTGATATATCATCCACTGTAGGGTCAAAAATCTCTTCCCTCTAGGACTTCCTTAAGAATCTCTTCCCTTGCCTCTTTAAACATGCTTGAGCTGGAACCTGGTTTCTTTTCAGCTACCTTTTCTGATCTTTTTCTCTTACCAGTAATAGTAGACACTACTTTCATAACTAACAACCCCTTTCCTTTCTTTAAAAATACATCCCTTTTTCTACTCTCGTTCATCCTAGCACCGACAAAGTATTTCTCATGGACAGAATCAAGTGAGTCATTCTCATAGTCACTCAATCCTTCAAACATGCACTCGATCTCACTATCCTCACCATCATTGAATATGCTCGCATTACTATCTTTCTACTCTTCATTGTCTACTCCCCTGTTAGCAATTGATTCAATTTTAACTATATTGTTTTTCTCTTGCATTCCTCTTCATTTAGTGCTTTATATTCTACTTTTATCATTGCCTAATAGATTGAGAACGTATTGAAGTACATATTATCATTATCAGTACTTTTAAGGGAGTCATTTTGTCTCTTGGTGGATAGGGTTGGTGAGGGAGGTTCCTAACTGGGAGACTTGGTACTTGAGGCTATCTATCTTTGAACCCTTATCTCTTTACTCATAGCTGAATCAAAAAGCCTTTTGGAGTTGGAATATCTGAGAATGACCAGAGGAGCAATATCTTTAAATGGTTTGGGAACTAATAAGATTTAGTGTGAGAGAGTCAATAATCTGATTTTGAACTTTATATATGGAATGAGGGAATGATTGAGATTGAAGAATGCGATGCATCTAATGTGACGTGTCCAGTCAGATGGACACATTTGTTGGGTTTAAAGTATAAGTGACAACTTTTTAAGAAGGCGGGAGAGTGATGTGGCATAATCATTAAATATTTAAAACGGTCATTATTTAGGAATGGTAAGTGGTACTAACCTGATTAGGAACCTAGTCCCTAAGCGATGATAAGATTCAAGGACTTTGTGCTGACTCACTACTCCTTTTATATCTTTCCTTCCTTTCCATAGGTGTATATCTACAAAGATATGAAATTTATTTAGACGCATCAGATATTATCTAACTCGAATACCTGCTACCAATTCATAGCCATGAATGAAGGATCATAAGAGTCTTCTACATCCATATTGATACAATTACTTCTTTCTTTTCTATTGTCACTCGACCAATTCCTTATTTTCTTTATTTGAGTGTACAAAGGGCAATTCTTCTAAGGCTTGTGATAGCCCCTTTTCAGATAGAGCCATAATACGATCATACTCTCATCTTTAATTCTATTGCTAAAGTGACATGTCTTTACTGAGGACATTCAACAAGAGGTAATTTTTAAGTTTTCATTCAAGTGTTCTGAACAACCATTATTATTAACATTGTGTTGGTTTCTCCCTCTTGCCCTCCCCTACATTATCAATTACTTATAAGCTTTGGAAACCCATTTGAGTCTGAGTTCCTAAACATATAATAGAGGAAAGATTAACTTTTTCCTTGTCTAGTTAGGCAGTCTTTGTTTCCTCCTTTTGAGTGATGTGGAGCTTATCCTCTCCACCTGAGCAGTAGTCTTGGAAGATCACTTTTCTTTAGAGTGACGATCCTGTCCATAATGAGTACATAAGACAACATTCGTGTTCCTTGAAAGTCTGACTAACACACTAGATCCATCTTCAGGTTTGTTGTATCCCAAACCTCCGCTACTACTAGATTCTCGGTTGATGAAGGCAGTTAGTGTTCGCGAGGAGGCAGTCCACTTGAGATCTTTCTCAAGTTCAGTCTTCGCCTTAGTTCCTCCTCAAGAATAGAGTTTTTATCAAATGAAGCAGTCAGATCAACCTTGACATTGGTCAATTACTCTTCCAAGTTCCAATGAAACTGTATCACACTCCCTACACCTTTACCTTTAGAATCCTTCTTAGAGATTTCATTTACTCTTTTATTCAATTTTTTATTTTCACAGGCTAGTGTCTTACAAGTGTCTTGATGCTCAGTCATTTGCACACTTAATTCCACCATTTCTTTCTCATATTTTGCCAAGTCCTTCTCCAACCTTGCCTTTTTATTTATGAGTTCAGCTACCTAAACACTCATTCCAATTTCTTCTTCCTCACACTCTTCAAGAGACTCCTTTAGATTTTCCTTATCTTGGGCTAGGTCATTTAGAAAATCAATCAACACAGAGGTAAGAGATCTCAGCTTACACAGGGAATACTCCTTTAAATTTTCCTTAATGTCAAGAAGGTTGACTGGTTTATCTTCCTCAGTAGCAGTATCTGCCATCGGAGCAAAAAGTGAGTCAAACACTGATAATTCATATTCCATCACCCTCATGGAAGCATCTACTTCTTGTCCTAAATCACTAGAGAAATTACCCAACAAGCTTGCAACACTTGATTGACAACTTTGTCTACTTCAGCCTTCATACTGATCCCTGCAAGAACTTGAAACTTGTCCTTTTCTTCAATAGCATCTTGTTTAGAATATTCTTAGAAGACTATCTTAATCATATGGTAATCTTTAATATAGTAAACAGGCTTTCCATATTTGTGACATGTATCACTTTCTTTTCCTTCCATAAAACCCCTGCTAGCATCTCTTTCCTTAGGTAATTCCCTAAATTCTGCAAAGCTTTGAGAACCCTCTTTGCATATAGGCTATCTCCTCCTCCTCAGTACAGTTAGTTTCTTTTGTAGCCTTGAGGACCAAATTCTTTTCAACCTTGGGCTCAACCTTCAACTTTCCAAAATTCTTCAGTATCTTATAGGTTTTTAGGTTGCCTATGAGCTCATCCATGGCCATCTTATTTAGATCCCTAGCTTCTGTAATAGCATCAACTTTGCTTTCCCATCTCTTAGGCAGGATGCTCAAGAATTTTCTCACTTGTTTGTGGGTTGGAATAACTTCACCTAGATAGTACATCTCATTTGTTATGGCAGTGAACCTTGTGTGCATCTCCTGGATGGATTCACCATCCTGCATGGTGAATGTCTCATACTAGTTTGTCAACATATCCACCTTGGACTGTTTCAATTGAGTGGTTCCTTCATGGGCTGATGACAATCCCAGATCTTTTTAGCTGTTTGACAGGAAGATATCCTATTATAATCATCAGGACCAATGCCACATACAAGGATCTTCTTGGCTTTGTAATTCTTTTCTAATTTTTTTCTGCTAGTATCATCAAATTAATTCTTAGTTTTAGGAACTTTTGAGGTCACATCTCCAATCTATACTGCCCTTGTAGGAACAAAAGGTCCATCCTTAATGACATCCCATAGCTCAAAATCTTCAGCCATGATGAAGTCATGCATCCTTGTCTTCCACCAACCACAGTACTCACCATTGAATCTTAAGGTATGGTGGTAGATTTTCCTTATTCTAGGTTCAGAGAAGCAACCATTTATCTTCTCAAGATCCTTCAAAGGTGTTAGCCTTTTTATAGAAGACCTTGCTCTGATACCAAATGAAAGGGTGGAGTGGGTTGCTGCTCACCGCAAGAACCAATTTCCAGATGAGCTCAGCAAACAGAAATAACAGAGTATAAACAGTAAAGTATGTGGAAAGATAGACACTTTTAGTAAAGTACGTACAACGCAATGAATGATCAGTTCCTTGTTGCAGATTAGAGCCTTTGATTCAGCTTCAAAAGATGTTTAGTTGTAAGAATATGGAAGCATTGGTTTTCTTGTTTAGGAATATTAGCAATATGTAGTATGACCCAAGAAATCCTAGGAGAGATCCCATTGGTTGAGGCAAAAAGGTGGAAATAATTTTTTCACCAACTTTTGTATTTTGTGTCAGTGTGACTGTTGACTGTAATAGTGATAGGTGAGCCCAACCCCTTCCCTAATTCGTTGTAGCTTTGTCATCTTAAAAACTCTAGAAAACAAGTCCCAACATACAATCTACATATTAGTTTGTCAATCATCAAAACTAAGGACTTAACACTTTTGGATTAAAGTAAAATGTTTAATTTTAGGGAAAGATGAAAAAGTAAAGCCCTAATATCAATAGAAAAAGAAAGATTCAATGGATAAGGTATGCACAAAATCTAGATTTAATTTGATGGTGTTTATCGAAAATAATCCAACCTTTGGGATAAGGTTTGGTTATATATTACTTTCTCCTATCTCCTATAACAAACGGGTCATTTGGTTAGGAAAAAATATCTCAGGATATTTAATTCCGAATTAGTTATCTCACCATGTATATAGGATAACTTATCCCATCACTATGGAGTAAATGGTGGATAAATAATTCTGGTACTAACTAATACCTTACACCAAATATCGGATAAAATAGTCCTTCATTTTATCTCGAATTATTTATCCCTTATACTTCACACCAAATGACCCCTTATGGTTTTATATTCTAGGATAGAGATACTAGGTGTTAGTAACAGAGTTTTGAACTTAATTTTTGGTCATAATTAGTGAATCCTTTCCAGCAAGAAAAATCACCTAGTATTTTTTGTTCTCTACTGGGATTTGAACAGGAGATCTTAGGCTCTGAATTCACTTTCTTGACCACTATGCCACACCCTTGGGTGCTAGTTAATTAATTTTATATTTTGCAAATCTGTTTGCAACTTATGACTTATTTGGCTAAGCTTCTGAGAATTAAAAGTGTTCTGCTATTCTTATAAAAGTACTTATTATAGAAAACCGGGATGTTTCCAATTTTTTTTTTTAAATAAATAGATAAGTGTTTCTGAATAGTAGCAACAACAACAACATACCCAATGTAGTTCTACATGATTGGGTCAGGGAGGGTATATCCAACCATCTTGACTACATTTATTATGTTGTTAGTATCCAATAACACCTAAAAACACTTTTGGAATCTTGACCAAACATAAATGGTTGCTCTAAAGACACTTTTGATATGTCGTCTAGTCAAGTTTTCATCATCACGGCATTTGTTATTCTGGGTAAAGTTACCTAGGGAGTCAACTAGAGTTAGTTGATTTAAAGGGTGTAGTAGAGTTGCTGCACAAGACTTGTAATAGAAGTATTAACAAGGTGATAAGAATTAAGAGGGTGGTTCTTGTGATTATTTGAATCTGTAATCACATATTGGCTTGAAGATAGCAGAGTTGGTTGTATATCCTATGAGATAGGTCATGGTTTTCCTCTCTTAAGAAAGGAGGTTTCCACGTAAACATTGTATGTCCTTTAACTTAAACACTTTTCTTTATATCTTATTTATTTACTGATTTTGTGTGTATGGGACCTGGTCCCATTACTTGTTGTGGACTCATATAAGTCAACAATTGGTATCATAGTGATTCTCTCTAAACGGTTAACACCTAGAGTGGATCCTAAGTGATGACTTCTCTACCCAATCTAGGAGAAGGTGAGTCCACCACCAGATCTCCCTGCTTCAATGGTTAATACTATGGACAGTGGACGATTCGAATGCATGATTTCATAATGGCTGAAGATAGAGAGTTATGGGACATTATCTGTGATGGACCACACATTTCCATGATGGAGGTTAAGGAAGGAAATGTTACGATACTGATCCCCAGGACACGAATTGAATATGATGAAGATGATCGAAAAGAATAAAAATCGCTATAAATTAAATAAATTACTTGTTTGTGGAATAAGTCCCGATTAATAGAATAGAATATCTACATGTGAATCAATAAAGGAGATATGAGACTGTTTGAAGACTGCCCATGAGGGAACAATGAATACAATGACAAACAGATCCAAAAACTAACGGAAATTCTATTCATTAGATCCATGAAAGCTGCAGGGGCGTTAGTCAACCCGAAGGACATGACTAAGAATTCATAATGGTCGTATCTGTTTCGAAAAGCTGTTTTGGGAATATCTGACTCTTTAATTTTCAACTAGTGATATCCTGAACGAAGGTCTATCTTAAAAAAACATTTAGCACCCTGAAGTTGATCAAAAAGATCATCAATCCTAGGCAGGGGATATTTATTTTTAATCATGACCTTATTTAACCAGCGGTAATCTATGCACATACGAAGGGAACCATCTTTCTTTCGCACGAAAAGTATAGGTGCACTCAACGGAGACACACTGGGTAGATAAAACCTTTATCTAGAAGATCTGCTAGCTGTTCTTTCAACTCTTTTAGCTCAGCAGGAGCCATCCTATATGGAGGAATAGAAATAGGATGGGTATCTGACAATAAATCAATACCAAAATCTATCTCCCTATCAGGTGGTATTCCTTGGAAATCATCTGGAAAGACTTTTGGGAATTTATTCACTATGGGGATAGACTGAAGAGGGAGACTTTCGGCACTAGAATATTTAACCTGAATAAGATGATTCAAGCAACCTTTGAAAATAAGTTTACGGGACCTGAGATAAGATATGAAGTTCCCTCTAGGTGATAGAGAATGTCCCTCCCATTCTATCACAGACTCATTCGGAAAAGAAAAGGTGACTCTTCGGGTCCTAAAATTCAACGTGGCATAGCACGAATGGAGCCAGTCCATCCATAAGATGGCATCAAAATCAACCATATCAAGTTCTATGAGGTCTGCCTCAGTATCCCGACTGAAAATAGACATAAAACAATTTCTATACACCCTCCTAGCCACAACAAAATCTCCCACCGAGGTGGAAACCAAAAAAGGTTCAGCAATCACATCAGGCTCAAACCCAAAACCTATAGCCATGTATGAGGTAACATAAGAAAAGGTAGACCCGTGATCAAGTAATACATACACATCACGAGAAAAGATTTGCAACGTACCAGTGACTACATCTGGTGAGGCCTCTTCCTAGTGACAGTTGGTCAAAGCATACAACAGATTTCGACCATTTCTAGCGGCTAAAATGGCACCCTTTTGAGGTGGTGGTGCAGATGAATTCTCCTGTGACTTGGCTCCTCCAACATTACTCTTTGCTGCCGGACAGTCTCTCTGGATATGACCTGGCTGGCCATATGAATAGCACACCAAAGCGCCAAACTGACATCTCCCTGGATGATTCCTCCCACATCTTCTGCAGCGTGGATAGGACCGAGAGGTCTGGGATACACTTCCCTATGACTGCGTACCCTGCATCCTCGACCCCTAACTAGACTAAAAATTCCGGGTGCACTGCTCAGCTATAGGTCTGGACACTGGAGCACTAGCTGTCGACTGTGCATTACCCTAATTCTTTTCTTTTACCATTTTCTTCCCCAATTACCGCTCTGCTGCTGACTATGACTTTGGTTTGTCGCTCTAGCTCTCTTTCCCTACCTATTTTTTTCACTAGATTCGGCTATCTTCTTCTTATTCTCCTCAACTTGCTACATGTGGACTGACAGTCTAGTAAAGTCCATATCCCTGTTCAGCAAAGTTCCCTGATACTCAAGCACCTGATCATCTAAAAGGCTGGAAGCAAACTTCCTCATTCGGGTCCTCATACTACTTGTCATCTCAGGAGCATAACGGGCCAGCAGGTTAAACTTTAAAGTATACTCTTGAACACTTATCTTACCCTACTTAAGGTTTATGAACTCCTCTGTTTTATCTTCCCTCAACTCCAGAGGAAAGAATCGGTCAAGAAAAACTTCCACGAACTTGTCTTAAACTGTGGGATCAGCACTGTCACCCTTTGCATCTTCCCACTCATTGTACCATAGGTTCGCTATATCCTTTAGCTGGTATGCTGCTAGCTCAACACCCTCCACCTAATCAACATGCATTACTTTGAAATTTTTCTCCATTTCATCTATGAACTCCTGTGGGTCCTCTTCTACCTTAACGCCCAAGAACTTAGGCGGGTTCATTCTCATGAACTGGCCCACTCTTGTAACTTCAGAAGTAACAGATGCAAACCCAGTATCCTTCAACCTCTGAGTCTGTGCGGCTACCAGTTGTGCCAGCATATGAATAGACTGTCTGAATTCAGTATTAGAAGCCTCTCCTACATGAGGCTGAGTACGATTGGCCCCTGTTTGGGGAGCTCTGGGAGGACTGGTCGGTATAGGAGGTACTCCAAGAGTAGGAATAGGTTATGGGGTATGAGCTCTATTACGGGTCCGTATCCCATGGGTGGGACGGACTTCATCGTCCTGAGCATTAACGTTGGTGCAACGGGGAGGCATCGCTGGTTTTCTGAAAAGCAAAAGGTCATTAATTAGGGGACAAATTAGACTCTAAAGCACAAACTAAATAACAAAGAAGAGAAATATTCTTAAACTCCTAGTAGCCACCTGCTTATAAGTGTGGCGCGCTACACACCCATAAATAAGACTCTACCCGATGCGAATTCGAAGATACCCTGGGACCATGAACCTGGCTCTGATACCAAGTTTGTCACAACCCGAATGAGGGCCTAGCCATGATGTACATCCCAAACCATGAAGGCCCAAAACGCCCTTCTCTATCTGGTAATCATGCACAACATTCATATAATAAAAGAATATGTGGAAGCATAATCTTCTACGGAAACATGTTCAATTCTGAATTCAACACAAGAATGGAAACTGTAAATTAACTACATCTAAATTACATCCGACTCAGTCTGTGAAATCTCTACTACATGAAAATCTGACAACTGTTTGAAACTGGGACAAGGCCCCCAGTAGACCAAAACTAAAATAAGTGACATAATCTGAAAAGACGGGCCTTCTGGAATAGAGAAGGCTCACCACTGCATAATCTGATCAGCTTTCTGAATTATCTACTGCTTATCTAGACCCCTAGACCGAGTCTCAGAACCTGAGAGGTAGGTGGGTCAATACAGATGTACTGGTATGCAGAGCATTTCCAAAATAATCATTTATTATTCAACATATATGAGAGCAATTTTAAAAAGTTCATAAGTACATCATATAGTAAGAATTCACATGGGTATTTTAAAGACTCTGTAAAAATCATCTCAACTCTGAGAAATCTGTGTTACTTCTGCGCTAGGTGGTATACCCTACAACTCTGAAAAATTCCATTGGCTATATGGAAACTGCCATTAACTCAACAGCGAAGCCCCCAACCCAAGTGTGCCGCAAGGGTCAGAGTCTCTGAATCTACTACGCCACATGGCCGTCGCCAGCGTACAATAATAATCTACCCGTATCGGCAAATACGGTTTCAGGCGAAGAGTTGCTTGAACTCGCGCCTTCTTCGGGTAACCACCTAACCCTATTTAAGCCCCTTTTTAAAACTCTATCAAAACATACAGTCTCTGAAAACATACTATGAAAACAAGATCTGAAAACATAATCTGTTATGGCATAAATACATATGGTATCGTTATACCATTGACTTGCAAGTCACATCTTTGAGCCATTATTAGTCTATCATAAATCTTTGTTTTCAAAACACAAGTTTACAAGTTTTGGGACCACCATTTCAATAATTCAATTCAAAGAAACTCTTTCTCAAACCTCATGTAAACAAATGCAACGAACTCCTCTTTGTCAAGCATTTCAGTAGTATAGTACAAAAAGGTCATGTCAAAGTTCTCAATTCTCATGCAATTCTTTCTCTTAAAGACAAGAACACATTTATATCAATAAACACCCTCTCAACAATTTCAAATCATGGTCAAATGCTATAATATTGCGAAAACATCTTTCAAATCATAAAACCATAATCTTTAATTCAATACACGAGAGGGAGTTCATAATTTATGCTCTCAACAATCTTAAATCTCAAATTCCATACATATACATATACATGTAAATCAATTTAGGGGATAGGACCACAAGGTCAAAATAATAGTATCATTAAAACATTCGGAGTACGTAATTTAGAACATAGATTTTAAAACCCCTTTGAAATTCATGCATAAAAATCTAAAAATCATGCTCTAATGGTTTTAAGCCCATGTAGTTTTTTTAGGATAAACCCCACATACCTCTATCTAGAAATTTAAAGGATGCTTCTTGATGCCCATGGCTTGGGGATTCCAAATCTTCAATTTGTTTTGAAAACCCACGATTGAATCTTGATTTATTTGAATTATCAATATGGAACCCTAGAGAGTGTTCTTGAATATTTTTGGTGAATGTATGAGTAATATTGCCCAATTGGGGTTGAATTCTCATGTTTGTACTGATAAGGGTATGGGAAAATACCCAATATACCCTTAATGAGACCGGTATTAAAATATAACTGGGATCCCGATTTCATAGGCCACCGCGGCGCACCACTATCGTGGTGGCTCACTGGAAATTGAAAAATGGGAATTTGGCCCACTTCGCGACGCACCACCATCACGGAGTCCCACTGAAAATTGACCATTGTCATTTACACCCTCTCCGCGACGCGCCAAGGACAGGAATGACGGTGTTTCAAGACTAGGACTTAAATTAACCATAACTCCTTCACCGAGTGTCTATTTTGGACGCATCTTATGTCGACGGAAAAATTATTCAATCATCTATTAAATAAAAAGTTGAAATTTAAGGGATTCCACTGGGAAAAAAGTATAAATCATTCTAGAAGCCAATACTTGATACTTTAAGGACAAAAAATTAGCTAGGAAAAACTTCGGGACGTTACACGAAATCAATTAAGTGTGTCTTTCTAGGATACTCTCATCACCAAAAAGGTTACAAATGCTATGATCCAAAAAAAATAAATATTTTATTAGTTCAGATGTGAAATTTTTTGAAACACCTCCCTATTTTACACCAAGCACTACAAGCAGAAGTTTAATTCCTCAAGTTTTGTCAGTCCCCATACTTCCTTTAAAACAAGTCAATGGTTTAGAAAACCCTCAAACCTCTCATCCTCCTTATCACATATACAGCCGACGTTCTTGTCCTCTTAACAATGATAATGATAGCACTACTCCGAGTCTTGATGCACTGGTAGATCCTAATGACCCATCTCTTTCTCCGTAAGCTCCCTCATGCCTTAATCAGATGCAGTGACCCCACCAATCGCCATACGCAAATGTATACATACTACTCAAAAGCAACAACCAGAGAGATATAATTGTTTAAGTTTTATCATCGGTTGTCCCAGTTATATTATACCTTTGTATCTACCCTATCAAATGTACCTATACCAAAGACTCTTAGCGAAGAATTGGAACATCCAGGGTGGAAAGATGCTATGATTGAAGAAATGAATGCTTTATAGACCAATAACACTTGGGAATTGGTCCAGGTACCAAAGGGGAAATCTACTGTTGGAAGTTGATGTATCTATATAGTAAAAGTGGCTTTGAACAGAACAGTTGATCAACTGAAAGCTCTCCTTGTTGACAAAAGGTAGACCCAGATTTATGGTGTTGACTATGGTGTTGCCAAAATTGCATCTACCGATTGCTTATCTCCTTGGAAGCAATGCATCATTGGCCCCTTCATCAACTAGATATTAAGAATGCCTTTTAAGGTGAACTTGTTGAGGAAGTATGTATGGAGAAACCTTCTTTATTTGTTGCTCAGGGGGAGCCAGACTTAGTTTGCCGTCTCAAACATTCTCTATATGGCCTCAACCAATCTCCAAGAGCATAGTTTGGCAGATTTAGTTTTGTTGTCCAACAATTTAGGAGGTCTTGAAGTAAAGTTGACCACTCTATTTTCCATATACATAATGGTCCAAAAAAGAACATTTATCTGGTCATTTATGTTGACGGCATTATCATAACTGTATATGATCTAGAAGGAATATCACAGCTGAAGGAACATTTGTTCAATGACTTTCAAACCAAATATTTGGGGAAGTTAAAAGTATTTTTTGGGAATTGAGGTAGCACAATCCAAGACAAATATTGCTATTTCACAAAGAAAATATGTTGTAGACATATTAGAAGAGACATGCATGTTAAATTGCAAACTTATTGACACTCCTATGGTTCCATAACACCAAACTCGTCCCTGGACATGGGGAGCCACTAAAAGATCCTGGTAGATGTAGAAGACCGATTGGTAAATTGAATTATCTCACTATCACACGGCTGGATATTTCATTTGCAGTAAGCATGGTTAGTTTCTCCAAGCTCCACATAAAGATCATTGGGATGTAGTAATTCGCATCCTCAAATACATCAAAAAAGCTCCTGGACAAGGATTGTTATATGAAGACAAAGGTCACACATTGTTGGATAGTCTGATGCATATTAGGCAGGTTCTACAACAGATAGACATTCTACTTTTGGTTATTGTGTCATGGTTGGAGGCAATTAAATTTCTTGTAAAAGTAAGAAGCAAGATGTTGTTACCAGATCTAGGGTAGAAGTTAAATATCGAGCTATGGACCTTGCTACATGCAAGTTTATTCGGCAGAAACAACTTCTCCAAGTGCTAAAATGTGTTGAATTCAAATAGATGAAACTTATATGTGACAATCACGTTGCCCTACATATTGCCTCAAATCTAGTTTTTCATGAAAGAACGAAGCATATAGAGGTGGATTGTTATTTTATTAGGCAGAAGATTGAGTCTGGATGCATTGCCACTATCTTCGTCGGTTCAAATGGCCAATTGGCAGATATTCTTAGTAAGTCCCTTAACGAAGCTCGGATTGGATACATTTGCGGAAAGCTCGTAGCATATGACATGTATGCTCCAGTTTGAGGGGGAGTGCCAAGATAGTCAGATAGTATACTAATGTCAAGATATTTGTTGGAGAGTATATCAGTTATTACATTGTATCAGATATACATAGTCAAATATTTTTTGTAAAAGGCATGATCTCAGGGATCTGCTCTTGACTTTTTGTGTCTAGCTTTGTGTATATACTCTAGGTGTAATACATCATTTAGTGAATGAGGTGAAATAAAAAAATATCATTAATAGTAAGAATCTAACGTACCGATGTACAACCACTTCCATACAAATGACACAAAAAACAAGCGCGTTCGAGTATCCTTTGTCACCACAAATTAGACATATTGTATCCTGCACAACATGGCAAAACAATTATTGTAGTCATATGCAAAGCAATATACAAATAATGCAAAAGATTCATGTGCTCTAAATAATGAAAAAGAAGTTTTAACAAAAAAATCCACAAGTAAAATGTGTTTTCTAGAGTAAGTTGTTAATGGAGGCTTAATTGGATACACATTTTCTCCCCATGGTAATCAATAAATATATCCACGATATTTCACTCAAATGTGAGGCCTATTGGTCAATGAAATGGATTGAGACCTATCAGGTCTAATGTTCAAACCCCAATGGACACAAAAACACCACGTGATTTATGATTTCGTCTGATTTGCTCAAACCTTGGTGGAGATAGTTAGCTAGTACTTGTGTTGGTACAAATAGGCGGTGGTAATGGGAAAAGTTATAATGTATGTACAAGGTTAAAATTCCATGGTATTTTCCAAGATTTTTTCATTGATGTTATTTCTTTTTCTATTAGTTTTGATATGCTTTTCCTTGAACTGAGGATCAATCAATAACAACCTCTCTGTCTCCCAACGTAGGAGCAAGGTTTGTGTATACCCTACCCTTCCCACACCCCACTTGTAGGATTTATACAACAACATAGGATTTATAAATTCAAAAGATAATTTTGAGCTTATATACAACAACAACATAAATCCTACAAGTGGGGTGTGGGAAGGGTAGGGTATACACAAACCTTGCTCCTACGTTGGGAGACAGAGAGGTTGTTATTGATTGATCCTCAGTTCAAGGAAAAGCATATCAAAACTAATAGAAAAAGAAATAACATCAATGAAAAAATCTTGGAAAATACCATGGAATTTTAACCTTGTACATACATTATAACTTTTCCCATTACCACCGCCTATTTGTACCAACACAAGTACTAGCTAACTATCTCCACCAAGGTTTGAGCAAATCAGACGAAATCACAAATCACGTGGTGTTTTTGTGTCCATTGGGGTTTGAACATTAGACCTGATAGGTCTTAATCCATTTCATTAACCAATATGCCTCACATTTGAGTAAAATATCGTGGATATATTTATTGATTACCATGGGGAGCAAATGTGTATCCAATTCAGTCTCCATTAACAACTTACTCTAGAAAACACATTTTACTTGAGGAATTTTTTGTTAAAACTTCTTTTTCATAATTTAGAGAACATGGATCTTTTGCATTATTTGTATATTGCTTTGCATATGACTACAATAATTGTTTTGCCATGTTGTGCAGGATACGATATGTCTAATTTGTGGTGACAAAGGATACTCCAACGCGCTTGTTTTTTGTGTCATTTTTATGGAAGTGGTTGTACATCGGTACGTTAGATTCTTACTATTAATGATATTGTTGTATTTCACCTCATTCACTAAATGATGTATTACACCTAGAGTATAATCTCCCTCCCCGTCCTCCCCATGCCCCAAGAGCTCATAAACCAACTAGTATTGCATGACAATTTTTTTTACGTATATCAGATATTGAGGTGCAATGCAATATTTTTCAAAAAATATATAAGCATAAAAGAGGAGGCAAGAAAGGGGGTACGGGTACGTTAATGAGACATATAAGTGATAATCACGAAAGAGTGTTAAATATTGCACGAGGTGGTGCGGATGTTGGTGGGCCAACGCAAACTATAATGGACCCAACAACCGGTAAGGTAATGAAGAAGTATAATAAATTGAGGGACCGGGAAGAAATAGCTAAAATGGTAGTTGTGGGTTGTTTGCCTTTTAGTTTTCCTTCTTCTGATGCCTTTATTCATTATATTCAAGCAATTTATAATCCTATGTTTGATGGTATTCCTAGAACTACTTGAAGGGCTGATATTTTTAGACTTCATTCACAATATTATTTTTATTTATCAACATTGTTAAAAAATATTCAATGTAGAATGTCCCTAGCTTCTTATCTTGATCGTGTTGTAAATAAAAATGATTATTTAACCATTACTTGTTATTGGATAGATAGTAATTTTGTTATGCAAAAACATATTCTTGCTTTTTTATATGATGAAGATCGTAAATATACTGGAGATTTTATTGCTGATTCGATTGCTAAAGTTGCAGAATTTTACGGTATTGAAAATAAAATCTTATGTATTGCTTTTGATAATTATTCTAACACCAAGACTGCTATAACAAAGTTAAAATCTAAGCTATCTCCGCCGCTACCAGAAATTTTTCATGTTAAATGTTCTTGTCATATATATAATTTAGTTGTAAGAGATGGTCTTGAGTTTTTTGAACTTTATATTAAAAAAATTTTGCTTGCCGTTGGTTTTATTCAAGGAAATAATAGTAGAAGAATTAAAGACTTTAAACTTAAATGTGAACAAAATGGACTTGCACCGATATTGATTCCTGAAGAATGTGATACTAGATGGAATGCTACGTATGATTTTTAAAAACTTGTTATAAATATAGAGTTCCTATTACACTATCTTTTAACCAACATTGTGGTTCGTTTGCTGATTCTGCCCACTGCATGCTACATGATTATGATTGGACTGTAATTAATGATCTTGTTAAGTTTTTGAAAAAAAATTATATAGCTACGGTTGAATTTTTCGGTTCTTATTATCCTACTGTTTGTAGTATTTTGACATATATAGCCGATATTTCTGATTTGCTCAAAGAATATAAAAATAAAGAAGGTTACAAAGAAGCTGTTGGTGTCATGTTTGCTAAATTTAAAAAATATTTTTTTTATTCTCCCTATTTACTTGGTTGGTGCTATGATAAATTCGTGCATGAAATATAATACTATGTGCCACTTTAGTACTCTTATTTATGCTAACTTAGAAATAAATACTAACAATGATTCTGATGATGAATAACAAGAAAAACCTGATTTGTGGATGACCATGGTCGATGCGAACGCTTACATAGATAAATTATATAATCACTATACTAATTTAGTTGATTTAGCTGTGCCGACAAATATCACTCCAACTGTCTCTCCCCGTCCTCCCGAGGAGCCATCATCTTTGAAAAGGCAGCCACATAGTGATTTTGCTTATCACTTTTATGATTTACCTTGTTGGAACAGTGTTGACGAGGGAGTTTACACATCAACTTATCGGGAAGAGCTGAAGTATTATCTCCGATTGCCGCTAGAGGATCGCAGACGATGGATCAACACGTTGGATTGGTGGAGGAATAATGAAGCACAATATCCTGTGCTTTCAAGAATAGCTAGATATATCCTGAATATTCCAATGTCAACCGTTGCATCGGTGAGTGCTTTTAGTCAGGGACGACAACAACTTGGAGACAATCGACATTCATTGGGAAGCAATGCAATGAATGTTAAAGTTTGCCTTAGAGATTGGATTAGAGCAGAACGAAGAAATCAAGGAATGGAAGTGGATCCGAACGACGAGTAGAGACTTGAAGAAATTATGACTTTACGGGAGAACTCAGCAGAATCAAGTCCAATGCATGGTTTTGCCTCCGTTGACTTTGACTATCCTATGCAAGTTTCCGTTAATATTAACATGAATGAGTTAGAAAAATTGATGAAAAATTTGTAGATTTTTAATTCATGTAAATTATAAATTTTGGATCATTTTACAATCAATAAAATTCAACATTCATTCACTGCTTAGTCCTTACTTTGTAATTTTTTCCATTTAATGATTTGAATTGAATTTTTAGTTTAAATTAAATACTTAGTTTTAATATATTACTAATTTACTATAAAGTATTATTAATTTATTATATTAAGTAGCATATGTTTTATTTAAAGAAGTACATATATTTTATATGTGTACGTATCTATTGAATGGTACGTATACATGTGTATATGTTTTATAAATTAGTATATAACTATATATATATATTGTGTATATATTGTAGTTTATTTTATTTAAACAAGTACGTATAGATTGAATGGTACATATATATGTGTATATATCTTCTATAAAAGTATATATTTAACGTATACATGTGTATATGTTTTATAAATTAGTGTATAACTATATATATAGTGTGTGTGTATATTGTAGTATACATATATTATACTATATTTTATTTAAAGTAGTACATATATATTAAATGGTATGTATATATGTGTATATATCTTCTATAGACATATAATACATGTGTCTATGTTTTATAAATTAGTATATAACTATTTATATAGTGTGTGTATATATTGTAGTATATATATATTGTAGTATATTTTATTTAAAGTAGTATGTATATATTGAATGGTACGTATATATGTGTATATATCTTCTATAGATGTATATATTTAATGTATACATGTGTATATGTTTTATAAATTAGTGTATAAATATATATATAGTGTGTGTATATATTGTAGTATATATATATATATTGTAGTATATTTTATTTAAAGTAGTACATATATATTGAATGGTACGTATATATGTGTATATATCTTCTATAGACGTATATATTTAACGGATACATGTGTATATGTTTTATAAATTATTATATATATGATTATATATTATGTAGAATATGTTTTATTTAGAGTAATATATATATTTAACTAATGTATAGTTGTATACACGATTACATGTGTAATTATGTATAAGTGTATATTTTTTTTTAAATTCTAATGTAGTATATACAATAGATATAGTATATATATATTATTTAACGTATTTAAAATGTATATAGGTCGGTATATATAGTGTATATTGGAGAATTTTTTTTTGTTTTTAACCAGTTTTGACCGGATTTTTAACCGGTTTTGACCGGGTTTAGGTGGGTTGGACTGGATTGGGATAAGTGGGACGATTCAGGATTGTTTTAAAAAAAATTACTGTTGGACTCAAAAATGGTCCGGCCCGTTTAACCAAGCCCGGATCCGGACCGGCCCACAACTCGACTAACATTCACGGGCTGATTCAGAGTTGACCCAGCCCGGCCCACTTGACACTCTTAGACTAATTTGTGGTGACAAAGGATACTCGAACGCACTTGTTTTTTGTGTCATTTGTCTGGAAGTGGCTGTAGATCGGTACATTAGATTGTTACTATTAATGATGTAGTTGTATTTCACCTCATTCACTAAATGATATATTACACCTAGAGTATATACCCAAAGCGAGACACAAAAGGTCAAGAGCAGATCCCTGAGTTCATGCCTTTTACCTAAATATTTGACTATGTATATCTGACACAAATATAATAACTAATATACTCTCTGACAAATATCTTGACATTTGGTATACTATCTTACTCTCTTCACACTCCCCCTCAAGATGAAGCATACATGTCATATGCTCCGAGTTTTCCACAAATGTATCCAATCCAAGATCCTCTAACGGACTTATTAAGAATATCTGCCAGCTGGTCATTTGAACCGATGAATCTAGTAGCAATGCGTCCAGATTCAATTTTTTGCATAATAAAATGACAGTCCACCTCTATATGCTTTGTTCTTTCATGGAAAACTAGATTCGAGGCAGTATGTAGGGCAGCGGGATTGTCACATATAATTTCATTTGTTTGAATTCAACAAATTTTAGCTCTTGGAGAAGTTGTTTCAACCAAATAAGTTTGCATATAGCAAGGTCCATAGGTCGATATTCAACTTCTGCACTATATCTAGAAACAACATCTTTCTTCTTACTTTTCCAAGAAATTAAATTGGTTCCAACCATGACGCAATACCCAGAAGTAGAGCGTCTGTTGGAGAACCTGCCCTATCTACGTCAAAATATCCAACAATGTCTGTGTGACCTTTGTCTTCATTTAACAATCCTTGTCGTGGAGGCTTTGATGTATCAAATAATGCTAATTACTGCATCCCAATGATCTTTTCAAGAGATTGGAGAAAATAACCATGCTTACTACAAATGAAATATCCGGGCGTGTGATAGTGAGATAATTCAATTTACCAGCCAATATTTTATATCTACTAGGATCTTTTAGTGGCTCCCCCAGTCCAGGGATGAGTCTGGTGTTTAGATCCATATGAGTATCAATAAGTTTGCAATTTAACATGCATGTCTCTTCTAATATGTCCAAAGCACAATTTCTTTGTGAGATAGCAATACTTGTATTGGATTGTGCTACCTCAATCCCCCAAAAATACTTTACCTTCCCCAAATCTTTTGGTTTGAAAGTGACAGAACAAATGTTACTTCAGCTGCGATATTCCTTTTGGATCATTTCAAGTTATGACAATGTCATCAACATAAACAACCAGATAAATGATTTTTTCTGTACCATTATGTCGATCGAAAACAGAGTGGTTTACTTTAGACTGAGTGTAACGCCACGAAATCGGGTCCCGAGATGTCACACGGTACTTAGGGTCACAAGTGACCCCAAGCTAACCCTTCTATTGTCATAACTCATAAGCAACTGAATAAAAATACAAATCCATACAAATCAGCAGAAATTAACTCTTTTCTGAATCCGATCAATACAAAAATGGAATTTTACAGGATTACAATTCTGCCTTTACAGCCAAAATTGAACCAAAATACATCAACTTCTACTGACTCTCTATGAAGCCTCTACTAGTACTGACTGTAGGTAGCCGGGTCATGACTCCCGACTACCCCAACTCAATACGACTGAATAAAGAAAATACAACACTATAAACTCTTCATAACTAACCCAAGCCCTTGAATCAAAATGACTCATCACCTGCTGTCTGGATACCATGAACTGACTGGATCCGAAGGTGCAACTATATCTTGTACCTATATTCCGAGAAAATGCGGCCCACATCCAATGATGTGGGTCAGTATCATGGAAAGGAACCGAGTATATGGGGGTGTATGCAGTTGTATAAACATCATCATCATAAATATTTATAAGAAATATGCAGGATGTATGAAAGACTCACATAGCTCGAAGAAAATTATCATAATCATGAGAGGATGAAATAAGTATAATAACAAATGTGAGTCATCATATAATTTGTAAATCACTTTCAATTCATCAAGAATATTAATTCTCATAATGTAAATATCATTTAAATCTTTCGAAAGAATAACTTTCACAATTCCACTTTCAAATCACTTCACCATTCACCATAGACACAAGGAAACACACACACACTGGGAGATCCTATAACCAACATAAACCATGTGAGCTACATGGAGTCCAACGTACAACCCACATTGGGGAGAGCCGTCCTATCCTTGCCATCAGAGTAGGACTCCCAGTATCAATTCAAAAACACAAGTGATCATTATATAAATCAGCCTCTGGATCACATCCTACGGGGACACGTAGTTCTAGGGAAGTAAGGTCAATTTATACCTCCCACTCGGTGCTAAAGATTACTCCCAGACTTAGCTCAGAAATTTAAATCAGCCTCAGGCTCACATTAAAGAAAATCCACAATAAACACTTCAACAATTTCCATCGGGAGCCAATTTGCTACCCCTTTATCATAATCAATAAAAACGTGGATTTCTTTCACAGTCGAGTTCAAAATAACTCCTTCACGACCAAAAGGTCAAATCATTCAAAACATCTCAAATATTCAACATCAACGTGCTTATAACACACATTTTCTAAAAAACACAATTTCAAATGGGGTTCGCGACCCAAATATCAAAATCATGATAAATATCGTTCAAGATTGATGCTTTATATCACCACACATGTAAATTCATCTTTCAAAATCATAAACATCAAGATTTCATAATAATCATCATAAGATATGGGTTCATGCTTCAAATTTATAAAAAAAATCAAATAAAAATCATGCCTTTGTTAGGAAAATTACTTTTGGGCACAAGAACGAAAGAGAGTTCTTGTTGAAAAACCCCACATATCTTGAATGATGAACTTTAGATCAATACTCATTTTTGAGATGTTAATCGTGCCTTTGAATGATGGTTCTTGGAGTTCTTGAACTAGGAACTTGGAATCTTGAATAAATTTGCAGAATTAATGGTGAACTTTGGAGGTTCTTGAAGTTGGATGTAGGAGCTTAGGGTTTTCTTTTTGAGGGAATTTGATGAAATATAACATATAATGCTTCTAATAGGCTTTAATATAGGGTTTGGACGGATTTTTGTTGAGGGGGAATGACCAAAACGCCCCTAAAAATCAAATAATTCTCGCATCTGTCCTTTGGTCGACTGTTTTGATAGTCTGAAGTAGATCAACCATAACGTTTTACTCCAAAATCCAAATTGGATGAAACCAATTTCATTAGAAATATGACTCTCATATATTTCCGTTTATATATATTATCTCACCCATATCATTGTGTACGAGGAGTTATGATCGTTTGAAGTTGACCCAAAAAATCACTTTTGATATGCTGAAGTAGATCGACCATAACTTTTTGTTCCGGTAGACAAATTGGATGAAACCAATTTCATAGGAAAGAGGACTCGAAGATATTTCCGTTGATATATAGTAGATCACCCAGATCATTATGTGCAAGGAGTTATGATCATTTAAAGTTGGAGCAAAAATACGCCAGGCCTCAGTACTTTTTTTTTCCTGCATGTTTTACTGTTCACTACTATTCACGGTTCGATCAGAATGTTCATAACTCGTCGCTCGGGTGTCCGTTTTGGATGATCCACATATCTTTGGAAATCTTATTTGATAATCTAAGTAATGGTGGGTCATAATCTAAGACATTCTGCACGAAAAATTTATAATTCATTCTAGAAGATAGAACCCAACACGTTTACGCACAAAATTTCAACGAAAAATTTCCCGGGGTATTACACTGAGACATCCCAAAATGTTGGACAACAAAACTAAATCTACTAAACCATGCTCTTGGAGATTTCTTGAGGCCATATAGAGAACATTTGAGATGGCAAACTATGTCTGACTCCACCTGAGCAAAAAATACAGGAGGTTGTTCCCTATAATCTTCCTCAACAAGTTTCCATGCAAAAAGGCATTCTTAATATCTAGTTGATGAAGTGACCAATGATGCATTTCTGCCAAGGAGATAAGTAATCAGACAGATGCAATTTTGGAAACCGAAGAAACCGTGTCACCATAGTCAAGACCATAAATTTGGGTGTACCCTTTGGCAACAAGGCGAGCTTTTAGTAGATCAACTGTTCGATCCAAACCCACTTTTACTGTACAGATACATGTAATTCCAATAGTAGACTTCCCCTCTGGTAACTGGACTATTGGTCTATAAAGCATTCATTTCTTCGATCATAGCATCTCTCCACGCTGGATGTTCCAATGCTTCGCTAAGAGTCTTTGGTATAGGTAAATTGGATAGGGTAGATACAAAGGTATAATATAACGGGGATAATCGATAAAAACTTAACAATTATATATCTTTGATTGTTTATTTCAAGTAGTATGTATACCTTTGCGTATGAAATTGGTTGAGTCACCACATCTGATGAAGGCATGACGGGAGCTGAAGGAGCAAGAGATGAGTCATCAGGAACTACCAATGTATCAGGACCAGGAGTCATGCTATCATTATCATTGTTAAGAGGACGAGCACGTTGGGTGTATACTTGAAGAGGAGGAGGAGGAGCAGTTTAGAGTTTTCTAAAACATTGACTTGTTGTATAGGAAGTATGGGTACTGGCAAAACTTGAGGAATTAAAATTCTGCTTGTAGTGATAGTTGTAAAATAGGGAGATGTTTCAAAAAATGTCACATCTTCACTAATAAAATATTTATTTGTTTTTGGATCATAGCATTTGTAACCTATTTGGTGATGAGAGTATCCCAGAAAGACACACTTAATTGATTTTGGTTGGAGTTTTTCATTTCGAGTACTTTGATCATGGACAAAGCAAATACATCCAACCACTGTCAATGGTTGATGAAAAGGATTTTGACCTAGAAAGAGAATTGAGTAAGGACTTTGTTGTTGCAACACAGTGGAGGGCATTTTATTGATAAAGTAATAAGCAACGAGGTGTATAAGTAAAGTACGAGCAGTTTCGATGAGATGCCTATTTTACGTTCGACCACTCCATTTTGTTGAGGAGTATACATACACACAAGAAGTCTGATGAGTGATTTCCTCAGACGACATGAAACTGGAAAAGGGAGAAGTTAAGTACTCTTTGGCATTATCACTGCGTAATACCTTTATTGAAACACCAAATTGATTATTTATCTAAAAAAATTCTGAAAAAGGGATAATACGTCAGAATGATTTTTCATTAAATATACCCATGTGAAATGGGAAAATTCATCAATAAAGGTAATAAAATACTGAAATCCTAGACTTGAAACGACACGACTAGGATCCCATATATCTTAATGAACAATGTCAAACATATATGTGGCCCTGTTATTTACTATTTTGGGAAATGAGGTGCGACTATGTTTCCCAAGTTGACAAGACTCACATCAAAAGAAGACAAAATGGAAAGACCAGGAATTATTTTTTGGAGCTTTGCGAGACTTGGGTGACCATAGCGTCTGTGGAGAAGATCAATTGAGGCAGCAGAAGTGCAGGCAACTGGTGGTGGCAATTTTGACATGTGATACAGGGAGTCATATCCCGTGCCAATCGTCTTCCCCGTTCTTCGGTCCTGTACAACAACAACGTCAACCAAAAAAGCGACACCACAATTGAGGTGTTTGGTTAATTTGATTACAGAAATCAAATTAAGTGGGGGCAAATAAAACTGAGTATAAGGAAATAGAAGGAAAAAGTTGCATGTCCCCTATTCCTTTTACTGCAGTTCGTGATCTATTAGCAAGGGTAACTGCGGAGAGAGTTTTGGCTCAAAACATTACCAACAGTAACGAGACTCTGCAACTCTGCCACATCAAACTATTCCACACTGCCAAATCAACTCTGCAGAGTCTGATATGATAGAGTTGTAGAGTCTCGTTACCATTGATAATGTTTTAATCCAAAAACGTTACTGTCAATAACGATTCATATTTTATTGCCATTTTGGTCCGTTAACTTTTTTAAAACCTAATACGTTACTGCCAACAATGTTTATACTATTTTTGTAAAGTTTTCAAAAAACATATTACTTTCATGAATTAATTTAAAAAATGACTTATTTTGGTCAACAATTCCTAAGATGAGTCCCCGTAAAATCATCAGAACATGTTCGCGGTATTTTTTAACTGTAATTATGAAAAAAAATATTTAAGAACATTTGTAATTCCTGTTTTGTTTGGTCTAGTGATATGTGTATAGTTCTACTCTTCTGATAAAGGTTAAGACAAGATGAAGTGTAAACAAGGGACAAGAGCCTGCTTTGCTGAAAGGGTGAAATGAGAACCGATATAGTTTTTTTTTAAATTCCAAATAAACGTGCACAACTAAATAAAGTAACTTTAAAAAATGAATCGGACATAAATGATATATGGTTTTTCTAACCTACTAAATGAAGGTATTAGGTTAACATTCCTTCCCATTTATTTTTTTCGTTAGACACACTTAATTTTAATTCCTACTTCATTGATGAGATTGGCTTTTTTGACTTTTGCCACTAAAAGAAAAGATAAATCTGATTCTCTTCAGTCTTCACTCCCTTTCTCTCTCTTAGTCAGGCCTTATCTCTCTTCTCCTTAGATTTATTCTCCTCGTCTTATTCTGAATTTTGTTGTTGTTACTACTTCTTATTAGTTGATATGCTTTCTTCACTGCCGTTTTCCTTTGCATAACTACTTTGAACTACTATACTTTAGATAAGGGTCTTCCAGAAACAACCTCACTACCTCCACGAGGTAGGGATAAGGCCTGCATACACTCTATTCTCCCCAAATCTCACCAGTGGGTTTTCACTACTGGTGCGTATGATAAGGAGTTGTCGCACTAGTTAGGGCTTTAGATAATTGACAATGTTATCTTTGGCCTTTGATGTTATCATTAGGATGGATCATCAAAGCCTTAACTACTTGAAAATCTAAGGTATTTCCTAATGTTATCCTCAATAAACAAGCTTGGAAACAATAATGTGGTTATCTTTATGCTTTTTAGGAGATATGCCTTGATCAGGATGTAGAGTGCTAAGTTGGAAGGTTTTGAATATATAAAGGACTTGTTTGCCTATGATATTGAGTCTTACAATGTATACAGTGCTTATTAGTCTAATGGATTAGCTAATATTCTATGGACTAGATGATCTTGGTTAAAGCTAGTACATTATGGTGCTAGGTGTTCCGTGAAAGAGTTGTTTGATATGTAGGACCATAATGGTGGAATAACGGTACAATTTAGGGAGCATAAGACTCTAAGAGATTTAGGCATAAAACATCATTGCCCACATGTTAGATGGGATGTAGAAAGGATGCTTAGCGAATGTCAAGAATGCAGGCAAACTATATCTAAAATGTTCCCTGAAGGTTTACAACACCTTTGTCCAATCTGAATGAACCTTCATTGGATACTTCTATGGACTTTGTTTTCTCTTCCAAGGCGTATAATAAAATTGGGATGAAATTAAAGTTTCTTCCAAGAACAAGAAATCAAGAGGCTAATCCTTTCAATCTAAGATTTTCGAGAAACAAATTAAGTTTCAAGTTCTACTCTTTAAAATGAGTAATATAATGTACGTGGGATTTTCCTAAACTACATGGGCATAGTGAAAAATGTTTTTAATAACGATTGGATGTTGAGAAATTATGAGTTCATGAAGGGTTTTGAGTTATATTAACGATCATGAATTTTGAAATCTTCCAATGATATAATGTTTTGGTTTTGAGGCCTTTCCCCTAAATTTGATTTGTATTCATATACAAGTATGTTTGTAATTGAATTTACAGATTTAATTGGGAGCATGAACATATAGAATCCCTCTCTTTCTATGAATCCCCATTGTTTTCATACGATATAGATTATTTCAAATGCATATTGACAAACATGATACAAGTGTGTTTAATGTTGTTTGAGACTTGTCTTTGGTTATGAACTGAAGAGAGGTTGTTTGTTTCTTGTTTATAAAAGTGAGAAGTGATGATTTTAAGGAATTGCATGATTTACTACTTTCATGACCCGAGCCGAGGCCGTGGACGCGATGGGCATCCCGAACCCTCAAGGCCTGAGAGACCCCTGAACTCCCCAACACACTAGTGATATTGTTCGCTTTGGGCCCAGGCCTGCACGACTTTAAAATGCGTCACTAGGGAGTAAGGCTTTTCTCACTCATATACCTAGAATTCCTCCTGTGTTTTGTCGATGTGGGACTCCTTCCTAAGTTGGGGTGTTACATACACCCCCTTTATGGACTCAGCGTCCTCGCTGAGGTTTTCCCCACCAAATGGGATTTGCCTAGACTCAGGATTGAGGTTTTCCCTGCCTTACTGGGATTTTCCTACACTCAGTTTGAACTCTTGCCCACATCGACAGGGATAACACATGAACGTCTCTGATACCATTCTATCATGACCCAAGCCGAGGACCTTGCTGCGACAGGCATCTCGAACCCTCAAGGCCCGAGAGACCCCTGAACTCCCTAACACACTAGTGATATTGTCCGCTTTGGTCCCAGGACCGCATGTATTTAAAATGTGTCACTAGGGAGTAAGGCTTTTTTCACTTATATACCCATCATCCCTCCTGTGTTTTGCCGATGTGGGACTCCTTCCTAAGTTGGGGTGTTATAACTACACAGTAGGTGACCACCATACGTTAAAGAATTGAAAAGAGAGAATCTTTGGATGGTTTCACATATGTTTTGAAGTATGAATCCTCTTATACTATTTGAATGATTTGGTGGTCCAACCATTATGTTTTGGATAAATATATTTTAATATGATATTTTATGGCTTAGAGATATGACTAGCAAGTCTTGGTATAACCATACCAATCAGATGAATGCCATAACCGAGTAAGATTTTCATATTTTGATTTCAAAGAATGCATCTCTTAAAGATTTAAAAATGGGCTTAAAGAGAGTTAGGTGGCTATCCGAAGAAGGTACGAGTTTAGAAAACTCCTTGTCTGAAACCGTGTTTTGCCGATACGGGTTTATTATGTCCGTAAGATGGACCATACGCTGGCCTAGTATCCCTTGGAATATTAGATATAGAGACTCTAATCCTTGCGGAAAACTTGGGTTGGGGGCTTGGACACCGAGTCAAGGACGGATTCCATATAGCCCATGGGATTGTAGAGTTGTAGGATGTACCACCTAGCTTAAAAGTAAAATAAAAAGTGATTCTTGGCTTCAAAGAAATGTTTCAAAGTCTTTAAAGTGTGACCATGTGTTTTCATATATTATATGTAAAATGTTTTATGAATTGCTCTCACTTATGTTATATATAAATTCATTATTTTGGATTTCCCTACGCACCAGTACATCTATATTGACCCCTATATTTCAGGATCTGAGGCACAATTCCGGGATCCCTCTAAGCAGTAGATTGGGTTGTCCGAAGTTTGCAATTGATGAGCCTCCCATATTTCGAAAGGCCTTGTTTATTGGACATTGATACTTTATTTGGATTTATGGTCCGACTGGGGGCCTTGTCCCAATATTAAGATAGTAGTGTTTTAGAGTTGTTACAGATTTCGCAGACTAGTGTCAGATGTTTTTGAATGTTTCATGAACTCATTTTCATATTGTTCAGTAGAAGTAAAAGAATGACCATCTTTCCGACTTGTCAAGTTTTTCCGCATTTTCCTTATTGTATATGAATTGTGTATATGATTGCTAGTTAGAGAAGGGGCGCCCAGGCCACCATAGTTTGGGATGCCCATCGTGTCCAGGGCCTCAGTTCGGGTTGTGACATAACAATAGGATATCATCATACCCAAACTTACAAATCATTCATATCGTATCTTTCCACAACCATTCTCATACAAAACATATAAATGACCAACAAAAGGTTTATCAAGTCACACGAGAGTTCTTATTATCAAAATCATATGAAACTTATTCAAACACACTCTCTTTACAAATCTTGAAAACATGGTGGCCATTTTCATTTATTCAACACATGCACAATGGTTTAAGAGACATTTAATACTTAAGAGTTTATCATCATTCAAAAACAGCCCCCGGCATTGGTTATACCTAAGTCTCATGATAAAAAAGGGGGCTCTTAATTCATGCTCTCAAAAACAATTCAAAATTTATATCATGCAATCCACAAATTTCATCATGGGGAGTGGAATCTCACAAGTTACATTCGTAAATAATCTTTCGAATTCAAATTACATAATCACGAGATTATAAATCAAACTTATAGAAAATCCCACAACAATTACATAATTCCATCGAATTTTTTTCACAATGCATGCTCTTGAAACAATTTACCAAAAGTCATAGCATATACGTGCATATATATATCTTTAAGGGTTTTAGAAATTGCAAAGCCTATGACCATGTAGTTTAGGATAGCCCCTCATACATTAAATTGACGGAAACGTTGAGAAACCTTGACTCTTGAGGCTTAATCTCTCAACCCTAGGTTGTTTTTCTCCTATTGAGCTTAAGGGAGATGAACTAGGGATTTGGGGATGATATAACGTGAATATGGACTTTAATTTTGTCTATAGATGTTTAGAAATGATTATGGAATGTGAAAAGACCTTGTTACCCTTAAAATAACTCAAAAATGGAGCCCTTAAGCCTCAATGCATTGGCCATGCGGCGCCCAGCCCATGGCCTATCCACTATGTGGGCGATTCCTTGCTCATGGAATAGCCACAATGTGGGCGACATATTTCCATCACCTATCTCCCAAGTGGAAGGCTCCTAGCCTTTCCATTGGCGGTAGTCAATGGCAATGCAATACATGACCATCAAATAGGTCTTATTTTGTTATTCACACATAGTTTTGAGGTACTAAAACACCCCCAACACCTTGCACAACATCTACTATCATTACGGGGGTCCTTAAGGTCATTTTAAATGCATTAATAGAGAGTTACAACTATGGGGTGTTACATTATCCCTCCTTGGGATCATTCATCCCCGAATGATGACTAGGAACACTATAAGCATGATTTCAAATATTAATTGGAAATAAGTAGTATAATATTAATACTTTCCATATCATCATCATCCACGATTTCAAAGAGATTCGAATCTCACACGCATGTCATTCTATGCCTCCCAAGTAGCTTCCTCAGCTTTATGATTCTTCCACAACACCTTAACTGAAGCTATATCCTTACTCCTTAACTTTCAATCTTGGCGATCTAAGATAGCAATGGGTTTTTATTCATATGAATATGAGTATTTTACATAAATCTCTTCTATGGGAAACACAAGAGAATAATCTCCAATGCATTTCTTCAGCATCGATACATGAAATACAGGGTGAGTGGAAGCTAAACTCCAATGTAAATCTAACTCATAAGCAACCCCATTGATCCTTCTCGTAATCTGATAAGGGACTATGTAACGTGGGCTAAGTTTTCTTTTCTTTCCAAATCGCATGACTCCCTTATTAGGGGAGACCTTTAGAAATACCCAATCATCAACCTCCAACTCTAACTTTCTTCTTCTAACATCGGCGTAAGACTGGCGACTCTGAGCTGTCATAAGTCACTACCTAATCACTTTCACTTTCTCTATCACCTGATGAACAAGGTCAGTCCCAAACAAATGGGTTTCACCCACTTTATACCACCCAATCGGTGACCTACGTCTCCTTCCATAAAGATCCTCAAAAGGAGCTATCTGGATATTGGAGTGGTAGCTATTATTCTAGGCGAATTCTATCAATATCAAGTGATCCACCCAACTACCCTTAAAGTCAATCACACAAGCCCTCAACATATCTTATAAGGTCTGAATGGTGCGCTCTACTTGCCTATATATTTGAAAGTGGAACATGGTACTAAGGTTTACTTTGGTATCTAAACCCTTCTTATTAAAACACCGCCAAAACTGGGAAGAGAATTGTGTACCTCGAACAGATTTAAGATACACTAGATCCCCATGCAAACGAACTATCTCTTGAATGTACAACTTAGCATAATGATCCCCCAAATAATTTGTCCGCACTGGAAAAAAATGGCCATACTTGGTCATCCTATCTACAATCACCCAAATGGAGTTATATTAGTTTTGGGATCTCAGAAATCCGGTAATAGAGTCCATATTGATCATCTCCTATTTCCAAAGAGGCAAAGCTATTTCTTTGGAAGTGCCACCTGGTCTCAAATGTTCCACCTTAACTTGTTACCAATTCAAACAGTTAGCCACAAAGTTAGCAACATCTATTTTCATATAATTCTACCAATAAATCTCCTTAAGATCATAATACATTTTTGTAGATCCGAGATGAACAACATACCTGGAGTTGCGATCTTCGTCGAGAATCCTATCCTGCAATCCATCTACATCCGGCATAAATAGTCGACCTTGATACCTCAAAATCATAGCACCTCCAATTTCAAAGGCCATCACTTTTTGTTGACCAACATCTTCCTCTGCAACAAAATGGGATCCCTGATTTGTTTCTTCTTAACCTTAACATATAAGGATGATTTAGCTACTGATAACGCTTAACTTACACCTTAAATAAGAGCAAGGCGGTCGTCGTCAATATATTTACCCAACTTCAGAGTCGGGGTCGAATCCACAGGGAACAATATGAGTGGTGATTAAACTAGTTCGAGAATATAGCTACAAGTTAAATTGAAATAAATAATAAGAAAAGAAAAAATAGGGGTTTTTATCAATCAAACAAATTTTAACGTTTCAACTTATTTTAGAACTCAAAACTTAGATTTCAATATTTCTAATCAATGATATAGAGAAACTAGGGTTATGATCACTATGACTATTAATCTCCATTGAATAATAACTGTTCATGATTCTCGTGATAGGTGGGAATAGCAAATTATCCCCGCCGATGATACTATCTGACTTATCCCTCAACCTCACCAGACAATTTATTATCGAATGCTCTCAAACTTAGATAACATATCTATTTCCAACCGAATAATATCTCAAGTAGATTGATCCAGTTACGGCATCAATCATTAAACAGAAGGTTGGTAGCTTCCGAGTCCCTGCTGATAATTCACGACCTCTAGTCTATTTCTCCGTTAGAAGCAAATAAAACCTAAGGCATAACCTAATGTTTGAAACCAATAGATTCAAGTTAAAACAACAGAATTTTAAGACGTTCCCACAATAACTCAAACCCTAATCCAACTATTAAATCAATGAAATAATAATCATAGATCCCACAACCCTAGATGTGGGTTTTAGTTGCTCATAAGATAGAAAGAGATAACAAAGATTAAATTAATAACTTAAAGCAAGCGAACTTACAAAAGATGAAATTCAAAGTTGTTTCTCCTTCAAGTACAATAAGAATTTCCAACAACTAAATCAAAGGATGGAAAATTGAATTCTAAGTTATGAGAGCCAAAAACAGGTGAACTCCCCTTTACTAAGTTACAAGATGTCAAAAGCTGCTTCTGAAGTTGTGAATAAAACCCTAAAAGATGCTATTTATACTAAAGACTAATTAAGGTAATAAAATAACAAAATAATAGGGCTCGGATTTAGGTGACGGCATATTGGTGTTGATCGTCAGACTTCTGACGGCGTCTCATATATGTCATCAGAAGTCGTGCCTTCTTAACCTGTTCAGACTCACTCTGATGATGTCCTCCGACGGCTTACCAGAGGAGTGACGGTGTGTAGCAAATGTCGTCAGACCTTCAGCTTATTTCACCATGTTCTGTCCCACATGACGGCATCTTCTGACGGCTTACCACAATTGTGACGACATATTGAGAATGTTTTCACCTTCATCCAGCAACTCTTCTTCACTGTTCTTCCTGACGCCTTTTTCTGGTAGCTTACCACATCTTTGACGGCTTGCAAGAAATGCCGTCAAACTCATATCAGCTCACTTGTACTAGATTTTACTTATTTTGTTCATCTTTCCTACGTTTTTCTCCCATCCTTGACTTTCCTACAAAATCTTAAGAAATAACATCAAAAACACCAATAATTACTTAAGAACTTACAATTATTTCAAGTTAAAAAGTATTAAATGTTCTAGAAAAATCTAGCACATCAACACCCTCAACTTAAAACAATTGCATGTCCTCAAGAAACTACATAACACCATACTACGATGCTTAACCAAGAGGCACATAAGATACCTTTCACAGTTGATTATCCAATTTAGCTCAACACTCATGCCACTCTCCACGTTCAATTACTTATAAATCCAATTGTGCATATCAATGAAGATTAACAATGTGACCCAAAGGAATCAAGATATGGCATCAATTGAGCAACAATAACCATGCTTATGTACAAGTTACACTACCCAAACAAGTAAACAGCCAACAATGCAATCGATGTGCCCTTACAACAAAGAAGTCCCACCTCACTCATAGATAAATGCATGTCAATGCGGGGACGGTCAAGAGACACTCACTCTTAGAAAGAAATTCCAATCAATGCATGTCAAATACCATATGCTTGCCCTTATTTTCATTACCAAGGTGTCCAGACAGGTAAGTTAGGATCACTATAGGTCTTTTCTTTGGCTTGTAATGTGGGATAATGGCTGGTATGATATTCAATGGCATTTAGAGTGACTAAGCCTCCTTGGAACTACCTTAACTTTTGGGGTTCACTTATTAACCTTTTTTTTTTTTTTCTCCTTTTCATGATCACACATTATTCAGGATGGATATGGCTTTTCTTTTTCATTATTTATCTTTTCTTATTCTTCTTCCACACCACCCAGTTTTTTATTATTTTTCACTTATTCTTTTCCTTTTATTCTACCTTTCTTCATACTCAGTTTACATCACTCACCCCTATGATAGCCACCCTCAACTTAGGTTGTTTACCTAAGTCTAGGTGCATAGTGTCCAAGGAGGACCACGGCCAAAATAGGTTCATTATGATCTAAACGGGAAGGTGATAGGTGTCATAGAAAGAAATGGTCAATTCAGGCTCAAAATAGGGATCAAGAGATATCATGCATACAGGGAAGGTCATTTAGGCAAAAAGTGACTTAAAAATCAAAATGGCCTATGATCCTTTCCTAACCCCTATCTTTCAACGAAGGTAAGACTAACCGGCAAGTTTTGCATTTAACACACAAAGGGAACTAAGTAGTATCTCACACACACATGGCACAAAGGTGCAACACAAGCTACTACCTATCCGGTTCATGTGATTTTTTAGCAGTGGATATCATGTCACTAGTACTAATGCCATAACAAGATGCACAGTGGTCACACATAAATGTATATCACACAGTTATAAAACAGACCAACGAAGAGGTGTTTATCAGTCTCAAAAATCAACAAAAATATGTCAACTGCTCTAGATACTTATTTTTCTCCAGTTAACCACAACACATCACAAAACAAACACAGTACGCCTAACCATGCCGGATCTACTAGGAACAAGACTCCAGGGAAAAAAGGCACGGCAACAAAAACCCCAGGAGGACATCAACACCCACAAGTAGCCCCACCCTAAACTTAATATCATGCATTGTTCCCAACACGTCAAATCAAAACAAAAGAGTTAGAAACATACTTGTGGCACCATGGGTGCAAAGATGTGATGTCAATCACATAATACGAATACAAACAACAAATTACCTTGGGTTGCCTCCCAAGAAGCGCCTAGTTTAACGTCGTGGCACGACCCAACTCAGTTTTTTCCTCCACCTTGAGGATATGAATTTCACCACCAACTTAGAGTCCATTTTCTTTCCTCGCTCATAGGGAGGTGGTACAAAGATTAAGAAGCTGAGTAATGAATGATTCATGGTAAAGAACTCGACCTTAAAGTGAGGTGTGTTTTTATGTTGTTTATCAAGTGTAAAATAAAGAATATAGGATTCTTGTTCCTCATCTCCACAGTCTTCCACTAGTTTAGATGATTCCACAGACAAGATATCATCTAAACATAATGTGGAAAAATGCTTCGAGTGTGGCCCAACAAATCCTACTTCAAAATTTACACTATCCTCTACACACTCACTTTTATTCATCTTCTCAACATTTTTACTTTGAATTGGGCTAGAGTCTTCATAAGAGATTCACTTGGCTTATTCTTTTACCTCTAGCACCATTCCCTCAATCATGGCATCATCCCTCATGGTTGGCTCGGTTGGTTGGGAAATATCCAAGGGTTGATCAACATCAAGCTCATCATCAGTATAGGAATCTTGCTCTTCATCGTCACACTCTTCCATTATTTTAAATGATTCCACAGATAAGATATCATCTAAACATAATGTAGAAAAGTGTTTTGAATGATTGACCTTGATATCCATCTCTTCTATCCTTTCACTTCCATCATTAAATGCCATAATGTCTTGACGTATGTCACATATGGTATCATTCGTTGTGTCTATATGATCCAACATTAGTTGAAGCATAGCTTCAATGTCACTCTTTCAAGTGCTGCGTTCTTTCTTTTCTTGACCATAAGACCTGTCATACTCATAAAAAAAACTAGAACTTGGGTTAGCGCAATAGGGGGAGGGGGCATTGGGGCAATTACTCTAATGTCCATCTTGACCACCACATAAAGAACAATTATACTCCCAGTAGGATGGAGATGGTGCACACACCTCTCTCCGGGGAGCATATCTATAATTTTGCCAAAAGTGGGGTCCATCACAATATGGACATGGATCATCCAGATAAGATTTCCAACCATAAAACTTACATTCATTCCATAATAGCATAGTAAGAAATAAATAAAAATAAAGAAAATCTACCTAAAAAAAGAAATAAATGAAATCACAAATAAATATTTACAAGTTTGAATTCAAGCAAGTAAGCTAAAATTCCAAACTAACTCAATACGCCAAATTGTTCCCCAGCAACGGCGCCATTTTTGATAACGCTCAACTTACACCTCAAATAAGTGCAAGGCGGTCGTCGTCAATATATTTACCAAACTTCGGAGTTGGGGTCGAATCCACAGGGAACAATGTGAGTGACGATTAAACTAGTTTGAAACTATAGCTACAAGTTAAATTCAAATAAGTAATAAGAAAAGACAAAATAGGGTTTTTTATCAATCAAACAAATTTTAACGTTTCAACTTATTTTAGAACTCAAAACTTAGATTTCAATATTTCAAATCAATGATATAGAGTAACTAGGGTTGTGATCACTATGACTATGAATCTCCATTGAATAATAACTTTTCATGATTCTCGTGATAAGTGGGAACAACAGATTATCCCTGCCAATGATACTATCTGACTTATCTCTTAAACTCACTAGACAATTTATTATCTAATTCTCTCAAAGTTAGATAACATATCTATTTCCAACCGGATGTTATCTCAGGTAGATTGATCCAGTTACGGCATCATTCATTAAACAGAAGGTCGGTAGCTTCCGAGTCCCTGCTGATAATTCACGACCTCTAGTCTATTTCTCCGTTAGAAGTAAATAAAACCTAAGGCATAACCTAATGTTTGCAACCAATATATTCAAGTTAAAACAACAGAATTTCAAGACGTTCCCACAATCACTCAAACCCTAATCCAACTATTAAATCAATGAAATAATAATCATAGATCCCACAACCCTAGTTGTGGGTTTTAGTTGCTCATAAGATAGAAAGAGATAACGAAGATTAAATTCATAACTTAAAGCAAGTGAACTTACAAAATATGAAATTCAAAGTTGTTTCTCCTTCAAGTACAATAAGAATTTCCCACAACTAAATGAAAGGATGGAAAATTGAATTCTAAGTTAAGAGAGTAAAAAACAAGTGAACTCCCCTTTACTAAGTTACAAGATGTCAAAAGCTGGTTCCGAAGTTGTGAATGAAACCCTAAAAGATGCTACTTATACTAAAGCCTAATTAAGGTAATAAAATAACAAAATCACAGCTAGGCTCGGATTTAGGTGACGGAATATTGGTGTTGATCGTCAGGCTTCTGATGGCGTCTCATAGATGTCGTCAGAAGTTGTGCCTTCTTAAACTGTTCTGCCTCACTCTGACGATGTCCTCCAATGGCTTACCAAAGGAGTGACGGCGTGTAGCAAATTTCGTCAGACCTTTAGCTTATTTCACCATGTTCTTTCCCACTTGACGGCATCTTCTGATGGCTTACCACACTTGTGATGACATATTGAGAATGTCGTCACCTTCATCCAGCAACTCTTCTTCACTGTTCTTCCTGACGCCTTTTTCTGGTAACTTACCACATCTCTAACGGCTTGCAAGAAATGCCGTCAGACTCATATCAGCTCACTTGTACCAGATTTTACTTATTTTGTTCATCTTTCCTATGTTTTCCTCCCATCCTTGACTTTCCTACAAAATCTTAAGAAATAACATCAAAAAAACCAATAATTACTTAAGAACTTACAATTATTTCAAGTTAAAAAGTCTTAAATGTTCTACAAAAATCTAGCACATCAGATACCTCTTGTACGAACACTCCTTCATCTTCATAATACAGGAGTCGAAATCCTAAATTGTCAATCCGATGAATATCCTTCACTATATTCCTGTTTCCTTCCTCCACATGAGAAAGAATTCCCATGGACAACCTTCTACAGGAGCCAACCACTATATTGGCTTTGCTCGGATGATAATGCAAGCTCATATCATTATCCTTCAATAATTCCAACCACCGCCTTTGCTTGAGATTTAGCTCTTTCTGTGATAAAACATACTACAAACTTTTTTGATAAAACATACTACAAACTTTTGTGATCAGTAGTACTAATACCACCACCGCTAACTCTAGATCATGGGTTGGATAGTTTTTCTTATGCACCTTTAACTGCCTAGATGCATAAGCCACCACCTTACCATGCTGCATAAGTACACACCCAAGTCCCACCCTAGATGCATCAACGTACACAACAAAGCCCTCTGTATCATCAGGAAGGGTCAAAACTGGTGCAGTGGTCAACTTGTCCTTCTGTTTCTCAAAACTATTCTCAGAAGAGTCAGACCATAAGATTTTCACCTTTTTATCTAGTAAGTGGAGCAACTATAGATGAAAAACTCTCTATAAACCTTTTGTAATAATCTACCTAACCCAAGAAGCTCTGGATGTCGGTTGGAGTTGTGGGTCTGGGCCATTTTCTCACTGCCTTAACCTTTTGGGGATCAACCTTAATTCCCTCACTAGAAACCATGTGCCCCAGGCAAGCAATATCACTAAGCCATAATTCACACTTGGAAAACTTTGCCTACAATTCATGGTCCTTAAGAGTCTGAAGGACAATTCGAAGGTGGTTGGCATGCTCCTCCTCACTCTTAGAGTAAATAAAGATGTAGTTGATAAAGACTATGACGAACAAATCTAGAAACTGAAGAAACACCCTATTCATTAGGTCCATAAACACTACGGGGATATTAGTCAACCCAAAGGACATAATTAGGAATTTGTAGTGACCATACTGAGTTTGGAAAATGGTTTTGGGAATGTAAGCCTCTCTAATCTTCAAATGATGATACCCTGAATGAAGGTCTATTTTGGAAAAACATTTGGCACCTTGGAGTTGGTCAAGGAAATCATCAATTCGGGGAAAGGGCACTTATTTTTAACTGTGAATTTATTCAGCTGACGGTAATCTATACACATGCAGAGGGAGCCATCTTTCTTATGTACGAAGAGTACTAGAGCACCCCAGGGAGATACACTAGGATGAATAAAGCCTTTTTCAAGAAGGTTTTTTAACTATTCTTTCAACTCTTTCAATTCTTCAGGAGCCATTCTGTATGGATGAATAGATATAAGTCGGGTGTTCGACAATATGTCAATGTCAAAATCTATCTCCAAGCTGGTGGTATCCTACGGAGGTCATCAGGAAAGACTTTCAAAAATTAATTCACTACAGGAACAAACTAGAGGAAAGGACTTTTAGTTCTAGAATCTTTGACCCGAATAAAGTGATACAAACAACCCTTTGTTATAAGCTTATGGGCATAAGATATGATATGAATTTCCCCTAGGTTCTAGAGAATATCCCTCCCACTCTATCATTGGCTTATTAGGAAAAGAGAGTGTGACCTTTCTTGTTCTACAGTCTAATGTGGCATAACATGAATAGAGCCAATCCATCCTTAAAATAACATCAAAATTAGTCATATCCATCTCTACAAGGTCAGCCACAGTATCACAATTACAAATAGACACCACACAATTTCTATAAACTGTCCTAGCCACAACAGAATCACCAATAAGAATGGAAAATAAAAAGGGTTCCAGAATATTTTTGGTCTTAAAACCTAAACTAACTGCCACACAAGGGTCCACATATGACAAGGTAGACCCGGGATCAAGTAATGTATACACATCACAGGAGAAGATCTGTAACATGCCAGTAACCATATCTGGTGAAGCCTTTGAGTCCTGGCGGGTAGATAAAGCATATAACCGATTGTGACCACCTCAGACAGCTGAAGTAGTACCTTTAGAAGGAGGGGTTGTGGATGCATCTTGGGACCTTGTTCCCTTAATATTACCTCCCGCTAAGGGACAGTCTCTATGAATATGGACCATTGGGCTGCAATAGTAGCACGTCTATTTCTCAAAATAGAACTTCCCTGGATGGTTTCCCCCACAAATGTTACAACAAGGAAATGACCTAGCGGGCTGAGTCACACTTCCCTAAGAATAGGTACCCTGATATCCAAGCCTATCTCCTGACTGGTACCAATTTCTTACTCGAAGTCCTAGGTGCAGGTGTACTAGCTGAAGATTGAGCATTGCTCTAAAATTTCTTATTAGATCATTTTTTACCCCAATTACCACCCTGCTGCTGACTGACATTTTGATCTGCAGACCTAGCTCTTTTATCCTGCCTCTCCCTTTCCCTTACCTTTGTCTACCTCTCTTTCTCCTCTTCTACCTTCTGCATATGCACTGATAACTTGGAGAAATCCATGTCTTTGTTCAATATTTCCCCTTTACATTCTAACACTAATTCATCCGAGAGACCATATGCGAACTTCCTCATACAATCTCTTATGTTGCTCACTAATTCTGGAGTATAACGAGACAACTGGGTGAATTTCAATGCATACTCTGTGACACTCGTCTTTTCTTATTTTAGATTCATGAATTCTTCAGTTGTTACTTCCCTCAACTCTTGGGAAAAGAAATGATCTAGGAAGGCCTCTTCAAACTCACCCCACACAGAAGGTTTAACATCACCACCCCTCAAATCTTCCCACTCATTATAACACTGATTATCTATGTCTTTCAATTCATAGGCTCCAAATTCAACCTCATCAACCTCACTAGCATGCATGACTCTAAAAATTTTCTCCAGTCCATCAATGAACCCTTGGGAGTCTTCCTCAACCTTCGTGCTAGTAAAGATAGGTGGGTTCAGCCTCATAAACTGGCCAACCTGAGTAGTTAATTTTCAGACCTATGAGACTGAGAAGCCACAAAGTGAGCAATTATATAGATGGACTGCCAGACCTCAACATTCGAGACTTCTCCTCGAGAAGGCTGGGTATGGTCAACACCACACTGAGGAGCTCGAGGTTGACTAGTTTGGACTGGAGAAACTATTTGAGTAGCAATGAATTGTGGAGTAGGAGCTCTATTACAGGTCCGCATCCCATGAGTAGGGCGGGAATCATCAGCATAGGTATTTTGCTCATTGGATCTATGGGGAGGCATGATCAATCTCTGAAATATAGGAAATCATGAGTTAAGGCACATTAAGAATCTATAGAATGAACTAGAACGTGAAGAAAAGAGAGACATTCCTAAATGCCTAGTCGTTTTCTCCTTGTAAGTGTGGCGCGTTACACACCCATAAAAAGGACTTTGCTTGATGCGACTTCATAGACACACTGGGACCACAAACTATGCTCTAATACCAATTTTTTCATGACCCTAACCAAGGCCCTAGACATGACAGACATCCTAAAACATGAAGCCTTGAGAGACCCCTTAGCAGGTAATCATAAGCATAACTCATCTATTATAAAAATTGCGGAAGTAAATAGAAAACGTGGTAGTTCTATAATTTCAAATAAATAATACGGAAAACAAGTTCATAAGAAATCCAAAATTATCTATAACAAGTCTACAAAGTCTCTACTAAACAAAAAACAATAATCTGTCTGAAACCGGGACAAGGCCCCTGGTTGGACCATGAACTAAAATCAAATGAAATCAACACATGAAAAGGCCTTCCGAAAAAAGGGAGGCTCACCAACTCCAAGTGTCTGACAATGGTCTACTGATTAGCAGGACCCCAGTCCTTAGTAGAACCCCCGGACTGGGCCTCAGAACCTGAAATATAGGGGGTCAATATACAAAGGTACTGCTACGTAGAATAATCCAAAAATAACATATTTTTATACAACATAAGTGAGAGAATTTCATAAAGCAGTTTAGTATAAGGTAAATGAAAACACATGGGCTTAGTTTGATGATCTTCAAAATATTTTCCTGGAAACCATGACTCACCTCGTTACTTTACTACTAAGCTAGATGGTACACCCTACAACTTCTTAATTCAACGGGCCATATGGAATCCGCCCATAACTCAGCGGCCAAGTCCCCCAATCAAAGTTTGCCATAAGGACTGGAGTATCAGTAAGGGAAACACGCAAGATCACAAAGAAGGGTACCAAAATACCCAAGAAAATCAACATGTCATGGCGGTGCATGAGATCACAAAGAAGGGCTCCTAACCATAGTCCCAAATGAGTACGACATGAATTAAGGTACACAAGATTACAAAGAAGGGTACCAAAGTCCTATGTCAGCAAGTACGGTGAAGCCTAAATTTCCATTTGTCCCTTTACCAGTAGCTCACTGCGATTTGCCTGTATCGCGCCAAAATTCTCAATGTGACAGACATCGCATCGTGGTAGAATTCAAAATGACACTCATCATTTTCCAGTGATGCAATATGATTACTCCGCATCGCGCACGGTAAGGTCCAAAATTAGGATTCCAGTTCTGAGTTAATTTTTTCCAGAGGACAATCTAGTCATTTCCCAAGCCACCAAATCGTGAAAAACAAGGAATTAAACCTATTCTAAGCACTTTATGCATACTTTTCATCAAATTACTCTCCAAGAAACCCTAGAGCTTCAAATCTTAAACCCCAAATAATCCAAATTCCACCATTCTTTTTTCAAGACAACCCAAAATTAAAGATTCCCAATTTAAGATATTCAAGAATCAATCCTCAAGAGCACAAATAAGAACTCAAAGTTCAAGTTTCTTCATTTGTTCATCATTTAAGGTATGTGGGGTTTACAACACGGATAATTCTTTCATTCTTGTGCCAAAAATAAGTTTTAATGTTGATTTTTACATGAAATTATATGAATTTCAGTTTCGGTTTATACCCACTTATTACTATATGAAGATTATGAGATTTTGAGAGATTTAGATGTTAAATTGCATGTCTATTTTCGTATTTTCATGCGTTTAGTGATTTCCAGATTTAGAATTGAATTATCAATATTTCACTATCAAGCATCAACTTTATGATGATTTGACATGAATTTAAAATATGGGTTATTAATCCCTAGCTTTGATATTGATAATCCAAGGAATTATTATTTTAGGCATCCCATGATATGTTTATAATCATCTTTGAATAAAGATTTGATCTTTAGATAAAGTATGGAATCCACTTATAGCTTGAATTTCAGTTTTAAAAAAACAAATGCGCAGTTAGCTTTCAATATGAATCATTATGACTTTTAAAGTGGATTTCCTACAGACTGAGCATACAAATTAAAGGGAGTAGTATTTAGCACCGAGTGAGAAGTGTGGGTTTAGTGCATCCTACTTTTCTAGAACTACGAGCCAACGTAGGTACAGTTTCTTATTATTTCCATTTCTATATAGATGACAGTTACAGATGCGATCACTCAGGCTATACTCCCTGACAAGAATATGCCACCTCTCCCCAATGCGAGGTTTTTCCCTTAAGAAAACTAGACGTGGGACACTATGATAGCTCACATAGTGTATGTCGGTTAGAAGAGCCTCCCTACTAGAAAAGAATAATAGAAAAATATTAAATATTGAATATAAGTACAGCTTTTAAAACCAAGTGTGATGGCTCACGAGATTTACACAGTACACTTTTGTTACTTATGATTGATGATTTTTTTAGCTTTGAGTTATTCAAGCCGTTGTGAGTACATTTATCATGCATTCTTTTATGGTTTTTTGATAAATATTTAAATATTGATTTACTTATGCATTCACCTTAACATGCTCAGTAAATTCTCAAAGTATTGATCCACATATACGTGTATGTGCTACATTGTTTAATAATGTAGGTTCAAGTGCTCAGTCTAAACAACGTGAGTGATTTTGGGCATCTCTATCTACATCCCAATAGTTGGTGAGTCCTCATGATTCGAGGACCCATTTATTCAAATTTTCAACTTCCGTAGTATTTGCTTAGTTGTTTTCAGTTTAGTTCGAGTCAGTTGGGGGTATGTCCCAATGTCTCTCTAGTTCTTAGTAGTAGAGGCTTGTCAGACTACTAGTATTAATTGTTTAAACTTGTTAGATCAATCATTTTCAGTTAATCACAGTTTAGCTTCAGACAGAATTCAGTATTTTAGTATTTCTACTTGCCTAAATTACTTTATTATGAGTTGTAGACTTAGTAGCAGGATTACAGGGTTAGCTTGAGACTACTCATAGTCTTGAGCACCTTGTGACATCTCAGGACCCATTTTTGAGGCATTACAAAGTTGGTATCAGAGCCTAAGGTTTAGAGAGTCCTAGGGAGTTAGGCAAGCCACGTTACATAGAGTCTTGATCATGAGTGTGAAACGCTCCACATTTATGAGCAAGAGGCTATGGGACATTTTAGGAAATCATCTTTTTTCTTTAATAATCCATCCTTCTTATAGAAATCTTTATCTTTTTTTAAATCATGCTCTTTTGTTACAGAATATGCCTCTTCACTGATCTAATGCCCGCAGAAATAATAATCAGCCACCTCAGCGTGTTGATCCTCTAAATGAGAATTTGTCTCATGCCAAAATTTGGGTTGCCTTTCAGGCGCTGTCCAAAGTTGTGACTGTTAATGTTTAGGCCAACCATCACGCTATAGTCCCGCATCAGCAAGAGGGTGATTTAGCTGCATCCAAGCTCCGTGACTTTATAAAGATGAATTCGCCTGAGTTCTTTGGGTCAAAGGTAGGTGATGAACCACAGTTGTATCTTGATGAGGTTAAAAAGATCACCCAGGTCATGCATGTTTCTAAATAGGAGAGTGTAGAATCGGCTTCTTATAGGTTGAAGGATGTTGTTTATGATTGGGTTTTTATATGGAAGAAAGGTAGGGGTTAGAATGCAGCCCCCATGAATTGGCAGGACTTTCAGGATGCGTTTCTAGACAGGTTCTTTTCTCCTGAGTTGCAGGAAGCAAAGATTGAGAAGTTCATGAACCTGAGGCAGGGCTCAATGACAGTGAAAGAGTACTACCTTGACTTTAACCAGTTGTCCAAGTATTCTCCTGAGTTGATAGATGACACTAGATCTAGTATGAGTAAGTTCATTACTGGAGTGTCTGGATTGGTAGTCAAGGAGTGTAGGACTGCCATACTTATTGGAGACATGGATCTTGCTAGATTGATGACTCATGCCCAACAAATTGAGACAGAAAAGTTGAAGAGAAGACATAGAGGAAATAAGAAGGCTAGAACTGAGCAGTTTGAGTATGGTCAATCAAGATTTGCAGGGGGAAATCGTTTGTAGTTTTAGAGTCGCCCACCTTTTCCAGTGCCATCTTAAGCCAGTGCTCCCTCACCCAGAATCAAACAGGAATAGTGGGGTAGGACTTCTATGAGTAAGACTCAGAATAGTGTAGGTGGAAGGCCTAGTTATCCTGTATGTTCTAGATGCGGTAAGAATCATCTTAGTAAGTGTTTGTTAGGGCATAAAGGATGTTTTAGATATGGTATGTTAGGGCACGGAATCAAAGAGTGTCCGTATTCTAAGAAAGGAAATAGGGATGTTCGTCTCTAGACCCAGGCTACTATTGTACCAGCTCCTATAAGTCGCTTAGCCCCTCCTCAGGGCGCATCATCTAGTACTAGTGGCAGTCAGTGCCAGAATCAGTTCTATGCTTTACTATCCCGCCAGGAGAAGGAGAGTTCACTAGATGTTGTTACTGGTATGCTTCGTGTCTTTCATTTTGATGTTTATGTGCTATTAGGCCCTGGGTAAAATTTCTCTTATGTGACTACGTTGGTTGCTATAAATTTTGGAATACATCCTGAAAATCTTTCTAAGCCCTTCTTCATTTCTAGCCCAGTAGGAGAGTCAGTTATTACCAAACAGATCTCTAGAAAATGTCCTATCACTGTCCTTCATAAGATCATGTTAGCATATTTGATAGAATTAGACATGGTTGACTTTGACCTTATTCTTGGTATGGATTGGCTTTAGTCTTTATATGCATCCATAGATTGTCTCACCCGAGTGGTGAAGTTTTAGTTTCCTAATGAGCCAGTCTTTGAATGGGGAGGTAATTCAGTATATCCTGAAATTCATTTCATATCCTATCTTAAAGCCAAAAATTTGATATAAAGGGGGTGTATCTATCATTTAGTTTGAGTCAAAGATGCTAAGTCTGAGACTCCAACCATTCAGTCAGTCTATGTAGTAAATGAGCTTTCGGAAGTTTTTTCCTGAAGAATTGCCAGGGGTACCTCTCGATAGGGAAATAGAATTCAAAATTGATCTTCTTCCTGATACTCAACCCATGTCCATTCCTCCATATTGTATGGCTCATGCTGATCATAAAGAGTTGAGAGAACAAATCAAAGCCCTCTTAGATAAAGGTTTCATAAGGCCCAATGTTGCTCCATAGGGCTCTTCCATTCTATTCGTGCGTAAGAAAGATGGTTCTCTGCAAGTATGCACTAACTATCATCAGCTAAATAAGTCACAATTAAAAACAGATATCCTCTCTCCAAAATTGATGACTTATTTGATCAACTCCATGGTGCAAGTTATTTCTCCAAGATTGATCATAGATTCGGCTATCATCAGCTTAGAGCAAGGGAACATGATATCCTAAAGACAACTTTTAGAACTCATTATGGTCATTTTGAATTCCTAGTCATGTCTTTTGGGCTTACAAATGCCCCAACAACCTTTATGTACTTGATGAACCGAGTGTTCAAATAGTACCTAGACATATTTGTCATAGTCTTTATCGATGATATCCTTGTCTATTCCCGTAGTCAAGATGATCATGCAGACCATCTTAGAATTGTATTGCAAAATCTTAGAGATCACCAGTTGTTCCCCAAATTCAACAAGTGTGAATTTTGGCCAAGGTCAATAGCTTTTGTTGGTCATATTGTTTCTGGTAATGGCATTAGAGTTGATCCCCAAAAGACTGAAGCAGTGAGAAACTGTACTAGACCTATTTCTCAATCAGACATCAGAAGTTTCTTGGGTCTAGTTGGCTATTATAGATGGTTTGTTGAGGGGTTTTCATCCATTGCATATTCTATGGACAAATTAACTCAAAATAAAGTTAAGTTTCAGTGGTTAAATTCTTGTGAGAAGAGTTTTCAGGAGTTGAAGAATCGACTTACTTCAGCCCCAGTCTTAGCATTACTTGATGGTGCAGATGGATTCGTTGTCTATTGTGATTCCTCTAGAGTTAGTTTGGGTTGTGTTTTGATGCATAGAGGTAAGGTCATAGCCTATGCCTCAAGTAAACTTAAGCCTCATGAAAAGAACTATCATACTCATGATCTTGAATTAGCTGCTATTGTATTTGCTTTAAAAATCTGGAGGAACTATCATTATGGGGTGCATGTTGATGTGTTTACGGACCACAAAAGCCTACAGTATGTGTTTACGTAGAGAGAGTTAAAAATCCATCAGAGAAGGTGGTTAGAATTGTTGAAGGATTAAGACATGAGTGTTTTGTATCATCCGGGTAAGGCCAATATTGTGGCAGATGCCCTTAGTAGACTGTCTATGGGTAGTGTTGCTCATGTAAAGAGTGATAAGAAGGACCTAGTTCGATAATTTCATCAATTGGGTACATTGGGTGTTCGTTTATTTGATTCAGATGAGGGTAATGTTTGGGTCAAGAGTAGTGCAGAATCTTCTTTGGCTTCAAAACTAAAGGAGAAACAAGACCAGGATCCCATCCTAGTTAAGTTGAAAGAGTCAGTCAGAGATCGGAAGGTAGAGGTTTTCTCCTAAGGGAGAGATGGTATGTTGAGATACCAGAGTAGATTATGTGTGCCTTGCATTAGTGGTTTGAGGCAGCGGATTGTAGCTGAAGAACATGGTGCAAGTTACTTCATTCACCTTGGTGCTACTAATATGTACCGAGACTTGCGGTAAATCTATTGGTGGATTGGTATGAAGAAAGATATTATGGATTTTGTATCCAAATGTCCTACTTTTCAACAAGTTAAGATTGAGAACCAAAGGCCTGGTGGCATTTTGCAAAAGTTCAGTATTCCCACTTGGAAGTGGGAAAAGGTGAACATGAATTTTTTAATCGGGCAACCTCATTTACGTTATCGGCATGATTCAATTTGTGTTATTGTAGACAGTTTGACCAAATAAGTCCATTTCCTACCAGTTCATATGTCCTACTCAGCTGAAGATTATGCTAAGTTGTATATTAGAGAGTTGGTTAAATTGCATAGAGTTCCTTCGTCTATTATTTCAAATAGGGGTACTTAGTTTACCTCTCACTTTTGGAAAGCCTTTCAGAAAGGTCTTGGTACCTAATTTCATTTGTGTTTAGCTTTTCATCCTTAGACAGATGGTCAGGCAGAGAGGACCATTCAGACTCTAGAAGATATATTGAGGGCTTGTGTGCTTGATTTCAAGGATAGTTGGGATAAGAATTTGTCGTTCGTCGAGATTGCCTACAATAACTATTACCATGCTAATATTCAGATGGCCCCATTTGAGGATCTTTATAGGAGGAGATGAAGGTCACCAATCGTTTTATTTGAAGTGGGTGAGGCCGCATTTATAGGGCCAGATATGGTGTTAGAAGCTATGGAGAAAGTTCATTTGATTCGAGAAAAGTTAAAAATAGAGTAGAGTCGTCAAAAATCTTATGCAGATATGAGGAGAAGAGTTAATGAGTTTGAAGTTGATAACTTAGTTTATTTGAAGGTTCCACCCATGAAGGGGGTGAAAAGATTTGGCAAGATTGGGAAGGTTAGTCCCTGCTATGTTGGCCCCTACAGAATATTAAGTTATGTTGGAAAGGTGGCATACGAGCTTGAGTTGCCTGCATACTTATCATCCTTTCACTGGATGTTCCACGTTTCCTTGCCTAGGAAGTGTATTAGTGATCCAGCAGGTGATTTGCCCTTAGAAAGCACAAATATTCACGATAGCCTCTCTTTTGAAGAGATTCTAGTTAAGATCCTTGATCGCCAGATTCATAGACTATGGAACAAAGAAGTTCCTTTGGTTAAAGTTCTTTGGCGAAATCAGTCCGTTGAGGGAGCCACTTGGGAAGAAGAAGCAGATATGCGTACCAAGTACCCTTATCTCTTCACCGCAAACTCAGATTCAGCCAAAGGTAACAAACTTCCTTAATTCAGTCCTTTTCCAGTCTCAGTTTCAGATATGTGACTATCTTATGTCAATTCATGCATTCGCAGGTTAGTTTAGTCGCTTAGTATGATCTAGATTCAATCATGTAGTTTACTTCAGTTGTGCATGCCAACGTATAGTATCAGTTCCCCAGTATCCTCAATTTAACTAGTCTCATTCAAGGACGAATGTTCCCAAAGGGGAGATATTATAATACCCCATACTTTTCCTAGCTCAGTTTAGCTCCTAGTGTGTCAAGGGTTATTTTAAAAAAATGAATAACTCTTGATATGTGTGGAATTTTCCAGCCTAGACCACCAAATTATAGATAATTGAATCATCTTTCCAACGATACCAATTTCGCATTAATTTGATACTCGGTGTAGAAGTTATGGAATTTTAGTGAAAAATAGTAGAGAACCACGATAGTACCGCATCGCGGAGAGGTATAGAATCGCAATTGTCCGATCTCCAGTGAAGCACCGCAATTAGCCCGCATTGCAGTGAAGCCCAAATTTCTGTTTGTCCCTTCTCCAGTAGCTCACCACAATTTTCCTGTATCGTGCCAAAATTCTCAACAAGACATACATCGCAGTGGAGTGCAAAATGACAGTCGTCCTTTTACAGTGACACATTGCGATCACGCCGCATCGCGCTAGAGGCCAAAATAGCACTTGGCCTTTTCCAATAAGCCACCGCGATAAGCATCGATCCCGGTGGGACCCACCCAAAATTGGGATTCCAGTTCTGAGTTAAATTTTTCCAAAGGGCAATCTAGTCATTTCCCAAGCCCCCAAATCATGAAAAACAAGGAATTAAACCTATTCTAAGAACTTTATGCATATTTTTCATCAAATTACTCTCCAAGAAACCCTAGATCTTCAAATCTTAAACTCCAAGTAATACAAATTCTACCATTCTTTTTTCAAGATAACCCAAAATTCAATATTCCCAATTCAAGATATTCAAGAATCAATCCTCAAGAGCACAAATAGGAACTCAAAGTTAAGGTTTCTTCATTTGTTCATCAATTAAGGTATGTGGGGTTTTCAACAAGGATAATTCTTTCATCCTTGTGCCCAAAATTAGTTTTAAAGTTGACTTTTACATGAAATAATATGAATTTTAGTTTAGGGTTTATACCCATTTATTACTATATGAAAATTATGAGATTTTGAGAGATTTAGATGTTAAATTGCATGTCTATTTTCGTATTTTCATGCGTATTAAAGTGATTTCCAAATTTAGAATTGAATTGCCAATATTTTCATTATCAAGCACGAACTTTATGATTATTTGACATGAATTTGAAATATGGGTTATTTAGCCCTAGCTTTGATATTGATAATCCAAGGAATTATGCTTTTAAGCATCCTGTGATATGTTTATAATCAACATTGAATAAAGATTTAATCTTTAGATAAAGTTATGGAATCCACTTATAATTTGAATTTCACTTTTCAGCATACAAGTGCACAGTTAGCTTTCAATATGAATCATTATGACTTTTAAAGTCGATTTCCTAAAGACTTAGCATAGAGATTAAAGGGAGTAGTATTTAGCACCGAGCAGGAAGTGTGGGTTTAGCGCATCCTACTTTCCTAGAACTACGATCCAACGTAGGTACAGTTTCAGATTATTTCCATTTCTATATGGATGACAGTTACAAATGTGATCACTTAGCTTAGGTTATACTCCCTGGCAAGGGTATGACAACTCTCCCCGACGTGAGGTTTTCCCCTTAGAGAAACTAGACATGGGACACTATGATAGCTCACATAGTGTATGTCGGTTAGAAGAACCTCCCTACTAGTAAAGAATAATAGAAAAGTTTTAAATATAGAATACAAGTACAACTTTTAGAACTAAGTGTGATGGCTTACGATATTTAAATAGTATGCTTTTGTTACTTATGATTGATGATTTTTTCAGCTTTCAGTAATTCAAGACATTGTGAGTCATTACATTTAACATGCATTATTTTATGGATTTTTGATAAATATTGAAATATTGATTTACTTATGCATTCACCTCCACATGCTCAGTACATTCTCAAAGTACTGATCTATATATACGCGTATGTGCTACATTGTTTAATAATGTAGGTTCAGGTTCTCAGTATCCGCAATGTGAGTGATTTTGGGCATCTCTATCTACATCCCGGTAGTTGGTAAGTCCTCATGATTCGAGGACCTATTTGTTCAGTTTTTTTAGCTTTAGTAGTATTTGCTTAGTTGTTTTCAGTTCAGGTCCCAATAGCTCTCTATTTCTTAGTAGTAGAGGCTTGTTGGACTACTAGCTTTGATTCATACTTCCAGTATTAATTGTTCAGACTTGTTAGCTCAATCATTTTTAGATATTATGTTTAGGTAATCCCAGTTTAGCTTTAGAGAGAATTCAGTATTTTAGTTTTTCTACTTGCCTACATTATGTTATTATGAGTTGCAGACTTAGTAGCAGGCTGACAGGGTTAGCTTGAGACTACTCTTAGTCTTGAGCACCGTATGACATCTCGGGACCCATTTCTGGGGCATTACAGTGATTGACCGCGGGCATCCCTATCTACATCTCAATAGTTGGTGAGTCCTCATAGTTTGGGGACCCAGTTATTCAAATTTTCATCTTTATATAGTAGTTTATTCAGATGTTTTCAGTCAGTTCGAGTCAGCTGGAAGTCTACCCCAATGACTCTCTTGTTAGTAGTATTGGAGGCTTGTTCGACTATTAGATATATTTTAGACTTACAGTGTTGGTTATTCAGATTTTATTAACTAATTACATTCGAGCATTACTTTCATTTAAACTCAGTCCAGTTCAGACATTAGATTTAGTATTTCAATGTTTCACATGTGTAGATATCCTCTATTTTGAGTTTCAAAATAAGTAACAAGATTACAGGGTTAGCTTGGGACTACTTGTAGTTTGGAGCACCGTGTGACGTCCCGGGATCCATTTTAGGGGCGTTACAGTTGGCGTGCGCATTGTGCATGCTATGATAGAATTATTCATAGGATTTCTCCACATTCTTAAAGAAGGAGTAATAAGAGTTCTGGACAAATATTTCAAGGTCGTTATTTGAGGAGTTGACTTCAGACTTGAGGGATTCCACGTGAGTAAATAATTTAGTGACAGCATGACACCTTCCTATTTGCATCCGTCAATAGTCATCCTCACCTTTCCTATATCAATGCTTATATCCTTCCCCAGCCGCATCAGCTTGGAAGTATGCTTTTGAAGTTGCATGAATCCTTCCTCAATAGACTTTATCCGATCCTTGAGCTCCTCCAATTCCTTTAACACAGGAAGCATAAGGTTAGAGACTGACTTGCTTAACTTAGGGATATCTAATTTTACTTTGGCAGAGTCCTTTTTACACTATTCGTTGTCCACTAAGACGTATACCATGCTGGCAAAGGTCTTGGAATCATAAGTGGCAGAGACTTCTACCATTGGGTATACAGATAGGTCAATGGAGTAATATAAAAGAATTTTGGTGATCAAAAATCCATAAGACAGGCTAGCAGAGTCATGATCATTTGCAGCACTTTCAAGCATGTATTCTCAAAACCAATCAACCTAACATATCTTGTACTTTTTCATCATGAAGTATCAAAAAAAATTATCACGACAGGTTATATTGCTGAGAGAGCCTTTTCTAGGGATCAATGTGGTAGCAATGATATGAGCCATGATATGGTACTTAAAGTAGAGAGATAGGGGACCAAAGTTGAATGATGTTGTGTCAGGGTTGGACACAACCTTTTTCGCTTCCTCGAAGCTGACTTCAAAATCTTCAGACCAGGAGCCATTCATAAAGAGAATTACCCTAGAGAACTTTGTATCGAAAACCTTTTCAAATAGAAAATAATTGAGTATGATTCTTATGTTGAGCACAAGAGTGTTCAATTCCTCGCTACCAGGACAGAGGCAGAGATTTACATAGAAAATGTGAACATGATCCTCATACACTTCAAGTCCACAAAGACGGAAAACTAGAGATAAGTCTTGAAATTTAAAAAAGAAACTTACATTGCAATATGCTTCCTTTAATTGGCAGAGATTCACTACTCAACCGGGTACAACTGAGTGGTTTTTGAAAGCGGTAAACTTGTCTTTTTGCGAATAGGTCCAAAACTTATGCATGTCCTTAGTATATTTGACTTGACTAATAAAAGTACCTTTGGGAGTTTTCTTGATTTGTAATCCCAAAAAAATGCGATATCTCCCATAAGACTCATTCCAAATTCTCCTTTCATCAAATTTGCAAATTCTCACACAAGGAAATCTTAGAACTACCAAAGATAATATCATCAAAATAAATTTGCACAATGAGTAAATCAGAGTCGAGATTTTGGGTGAAAAGAGTTCTATCAATTTTGCCTCTTTGGAAATTATTTTTTAATAAGAAAGTATCCAATCTCTCATACCAAGCTTTTGGAGCTTGTTGAGATTGTAGAGTGCTTTAGATAGTTTAAAAAATGGTTTGGATAAAATGGAATTTCAAAATCGGGAGGTTTTCTTACAAAAAATTCTTCATGAATAAACCCATTTAAAATGGCACATTTGACGTCCATTTGATATAAGTTTAAAGCATTTGAAGGCAACAATAGCTAATAAAATTTGAATTGACTCTAACCTTGCTACAAGAGCAAATATTTTATCATGATCAATACCTTCTTGTTGAGAGTAGCCTAGAGCTACAAGTCTAGCCTTGTTTCGGATAACCTAATCATCTTTATTTTATTTATTCCTATAGACCCATCTGGTTCCAAATAGTGGGTTGTTCTTGGGTCTTTCAACTAGATTCCAGACTTGATTTCATTCAAATTGATCTAATTCTTCCTTCATGGCCTCGACCCAAGATTCATATTTGAGGGCTTCATTAATTTTCTTGGGATTAATTTAAGACACAAGAGCAACAAATGCCTGCTTTCTCAATGAGGATCTTGTCTACATCTTATTATTTGGGTTTCCAATGATAAATTCATTTTGAAAGCTAGCATTGTTTCTCTATTCTCCGGGACATTTGTTTTAGTTGTTTCATCAGAGGGAGTCGATTCTTGAGAGGCTGTAGTCGACTCATTGTTTGGTAGCTCAAGGGTTGTGTTTTCTTTGAGTCCAGATTGTAGATTATTTACCTGCTCTAAATCAATACTCAAAATCATAGAAGGCTGGTTAGTTTCATCAAATACAATATACATACATTCTTCACCACATAAATTCCTTTTATTTTATGCTGTGTAGGAACGATTGGTGGGAGAGTACCCAAGAAAAATTCCTTCGTCCCTTTGTTGATCGAATTTTCCTAAGTTAGTCTTACCATTATTGTGGATGAAGCACTTACATCCAAAAGGATGAAAATAACTGATGTTACGCTTTTTCCCTCTCCACATCTCATAAGGAGTCTTTTTTAGAATAGGTTTGATGAGTCATCTATTGATGACATGACATACCGTGCTTACTTCCTCTATCCAAAAGTAATCTGGTAAGTTGTGTTCTAACAGTATGGTTCTTGCATTTTCCTAAAAAGATCGATTCTTTCGCTCTAGCACATCATTTTGTTGAGGAGATCGAGGTATGAGAAGTTTTGAGAGTACGTGTTCTGAGCACAGTATTCCTCAAAAGCTTTGTTTTCAAATTCTCCTTCATGATCACTGTAAACATAGGTGATGAAGTGTCCTGCTTCTCTTTGTACTTTCTAGAAAAGATCTCAAAATTTGTTAAAAACTCATGTTTATGAGCAATAAACATTACCCAGGTTAAATGAGAATAATCATCAATAATAACAAAAACATATCTTTTTCCACCAATACTTGCGGTCTTGATGGGGCTAAACAGTTCCATGTGGATTGTTTGAAGGGGTTTAGTAGTAGTGACAATGTCTTTGACTTTGAATGATGTATGAGTCTATTTACCAAATTAGCAAGCATCATAGATGTGATCGTTCTCAAACTTGAGTTTCTGCACACCTTTCACTAGTTCAAGTCTTGAGAGTTTCTCAATGACAGTATACTGGCCTGCCCAAGCTTTTTGTGCCACAAAGAAGTGTCATTGGTATGCCCAGTAAGTCAAGCTGGTGTTGAGACATCAGGATTATTTAGAACATAAATATTATCAACACGTTCACTGATAAGAGAAATGTCTCCTTTTTCATGTTTCATGGAGCAACTTTCGGCTTTGAAGGAGACTCTAAATCCTGCGTCACATAGTTGATTGTTACTGAGCAGGTTGTGTTTGAGTCTGTCTATGGGATACACTTCAATGTGTTTGCATGAGGTGTTGAGATTTACTGAGCCGACTTTAATGACATCGGATCAATCTAATTGATCCTTATTCCATTTTACTTAGAGAACAAAAATGCTCTTTTTTTTTCCAATCATATGTCTGGAACATCTGCTATCGATGACCCATATTTTTTCCTATAGATTTTGCATATGTGTTCCTCGCTTGATTCACCTTTTGCAATGAAGCACATGTTGGATGCTTTTTTTTCTTCCTCAGTTTCATCTTCATCACCCCAAACGCCAAAGTTTTTGTTTCTTTGGATGATTTTCTTTTCAATTATGTACAGTTTTGTTTATAGTGACCTGACATTCCACAGTAATAACAACGATCATCATTTCTAGTCAATTCATTGTTTTTGACTCCTTGGGGTCTCTACCGCCTTTGCTTTAAGATCTGCCTTACACCATAATTTATAAGAGCTATTTATTCACTATTAGAATCTTTCAGGAACTCTTCTTCTCCAATTGTTACAACATTAAAGGCCACTAGTTTCTTATTTTCTTCATTTGTACCGGTAGATATAATTTTGCTCAAATTCAAGAAGACTACCTCGTAATTCATCATATGTCATGTTGTGAAGGTCCCCGTCTTCTAAAATGGTAGCTTTGGTTTCCCATACTTTTGGGGAGACTTCTGGTAAGCCTCTGGACTTGTAGCTTGGGTGGATAGAACATCCCTAATGATTTCAGCTCACATACAATTTTACAGAATCTGGCTAACATTGATTCCACGTTTTTATTTTCTTCCATTTTGAATAGCTCGTACTCATTAATCAGAGCACTGATTTTTGCCTTTTTGACATTGGTGGTCCCTTCATAGGTTACTTATATTTTGTCCCACATTTGTTTTGTAGTTTCAAGGGTTGATATCTTGTCGCATTCTTCTCCTCTCACTGCACAAAGGAGTAAACTTATAGCTCGTGCATTAGTTTGAATTACCTCTTGTTGTTCTTTAGTGACGTCAAAATTTTCCAGGTCCTCCACATCAGTACTGCTTGATTCCTTGTCCATCCTTTTCTCTTTGAGTCCTGGAATGTGCTTTGGCCCTTTCTTAAATACAACCCATGCTTGGAAGTCATTTGATCGAACAAATATTATGAATTTGTTCTTCCAGAAGTAGTAGCGTTGTCCATTAAAGTATGGTGGTCTTGTGGAGGAGTGATCTTCTAGAAGGAGAGCTCCTGGAATTTGGTAGTTGGACACTGGATCATTACTCACGTGCGGTTAAGCAACATTGTTAGTGAGACCAATTGAAATTTCAGGGGGGGGGGGGGGGAATTGAGAAATTTCTTTGAGTCGGCTGACAAGCCTTCATAGTCGACTCACCTGCAGATTAGTATACTTAACAAAACAGATTAGATTTATGCAAATAAGTAAGTAAATAAGTAATCTAAAATAAGAACACAAAGATTTATCCTGGTTTGGAACACCAATGTGGCGCCTACTTCAAGTCCCCTTGGGTTTCAATGTTTCCTTAGATCTTTTCAAAGTGGAGTCGGAGTTCAAGAGAAGTAAACAAGTTCTGAAACTTATTTTGATTTTTAGATCTTGTGACTAAGTTGACTGGATCTTACTCTTGTGTATCTATAGAAAACTAAGAAGAACAAGGTTTATGGAGACAAAGATTGAGACACACTAAGAATTTCCTTTGAAGTTGCGTGCATGCTTCGATCTTCAGTCTTTTCTTTTATACTCTTCAACTGCTCCGGCTTCTTTTCTTCATAAGGAAACTCATGGCATTTATTATCAATCAAGGATCTTAATTGATTCCTTGATTGAGGGATCCTTGATTGAGGGACGGCACCGTATGGTATGTCCATATTAGATATGTCCATACGTGGTGCAACCTTGTTTTCATAGCCGTACATATCCATATCAGATATGTCTATGTAGAGGGTGTGGTCTTCTTTCCCTTTTCTTTTGTCATGATTGATTCATTTGCCTTATATTTGGATATCCAATAAGATCCATGATTGATGCTAATTCTAAGTTCAGCGCTGGCTTCCTTGTTAGTGGAGGCTTGCTTCCTTTTGCGGGATATTCTTGAAGATTCTAGGATATCCTAGATTGATTCCTTAGTGATCCTTTTTTGATCAACTGTATCTTCAGTGTATCCTGCGAGATATTTACTTATTAGTTTGTTGTTATTAAAACATATTATGAGAATGTGGGGCTAAAAATTGCATGCTTGAGAGCAGGAGAAGAGAATTGTAGAAGAAATGGCTGCAAAAGAGTTGTATGAGGTTCTCAACATGACAAATCTAGACCATTTCATACGTACGGTGATATTTATAGTCACTGAAATAAGTTATTTTAAGAGTGCCTTTTGGCCACTATTGTGTTGCAATTGCCATCCGCGTTATTGCTAGCTTTTGTCACCTGGAGGGCTACATCTTCTGAGTCGCATAACAACAACAATACATAAATATAGTTCCATAGTTGAGGTTTGAGGAGAATAAGATGTTCACAAAACTTATCCCTACCTTTGCAGCATAGAAAGAATATATTTGAAGCGTGGTTGCAAGAAAAATATAACAACAAAATATCAAGATACAAAACAAATGAACTAATACATAATAAAACAGATCGAAGCTACAAATTCCAAAAACTACTGATAATAAGACTCCTGGGAGATGGGGCTAGCCCCTGCCTCTCCCACCTCATGAAGGGCATCATTAATTCTCCGCTATCTACTAACCTTTACCCAAACCCTCGACTTCCACACCTTCCTAGCCATCTAGGGTCATGCCGTCAGTAACTCTTCTATAAAAATCCCATTATTTCATATTCCTCATCATAAACTTTTTAAGAAATATTTTTTAAAGCTTTGAGACTACTTCAAATAAAGAAGCTAGCTGCCAACTATGTAGATAAGCATTAATGGGAGTATGTATTGCCCTTAATAAATGTTTTTTTCCATTAGATAAAATTGCAATTATAAGTAATAATCTATTTCTAAAAAAAACTTCATTATTGACTATTTAGGTAAATTTAGAAGCTGAATAAAGTTCTAAACAAACACAATTTTTTTGATTTTGGCTGTCAATTAAAGGGTTATTTAATTCTTTGTTTTAGTATACAATTTTTTAAAAAAAATATTAGATTGCGTCAAGACTTCACAGCTATACATTCCTCTCATGTTTGCACCATACTGTGATTTATTGTGATTGAACAGTTTACAACATTTATGTGGAAGTTGAATTATCAAATTCTATTATTCACCGCAACTCCACCTTGAACTTGAGATAAAGATCAAGGTATGTAAGTTTTGTCGTTGTACTCTCTGCCAGACCCCACCTATAACTATGAGATTACAACAATCTCTATATACTCAAGATGTGAATAAGTTTTTCCTAAGTTATACCCTCCTTATAAACCACCTATGAGTTTACATTAATCTATACCATATTTGATCAGATTATTATTTTAACCAACCAACAAATATATACAAAAAAATCTATCAAAATTATCTTACTTTAAATCGTCCAAATTTTACACAGATTCATCTTTTTTCACTACTTCAAGTGTATCGCTAGAGTGATTATTAGATTCATACAAGGTCGCCGGAGGCCAAAGGCACTAAAGCATAGGCTTTAGGCCTCTCATAATTTGAGGCCCCATTTTTTTATGTTTTTAATTAGTTTTAGATTTTTTTATTTCAAAGTATATTTACTTTCTTAAAAAAGTAAAGAACAAAATCAATATAGGAAAGAGAAGTACTTATTAATATGTGATTAATGATTACAGTTAGATCATTTAATTTTATATTAATGATATTCTCTTCTTTTTATCTTTCTCGTTATAAAGTTTATACTATTCTCCAAAAATATCATGATAACATTGAAAAATTAAATTACACATTCCTTTAATTTTTTTCAAACATTGCAGTAAGCAAATTCAACTAGTACAATATTATACTTCCAAAAGCAATTTCATTGTTTTAACTTATTATTATAATTTTTGTATGCTAGAAAGACCTAAGACCTCTTATAAAGTTTGGCTTTAGATCACAAATGTCATCGAGCCGCCCCTAGATTCATAGTCATATATTTGCGATCGAGTTATTGTGCTAACAATTAAGCAAAACTACTGTGTTCTGGATTTCTGGTTCCTTGCATTTCTTGTTTTCACCATGGTATTTTTCTAAGATTTACTTCATTTCTCCTTTTATCTTCAGTAGATTTTCTCTTTGATTTTTCTGAAATTTGGCAAAGTTATAAGTATTTCTGTGACTTTCATTGTGTTATCGTGTTGTAATTCTTATTTTAGTTGTAAAAGTACTAATAAGGTGGATATATCGTTTACTTGTTTTAGAATCGTGGTGTTGGGCTAGTTTGTGTGCTCCTAGATTGATTCAACAGAATTATAACAAAGTAATCATCGGAAGGAGGGAAAGGGATTCATATCTATTATATGAATCCTTATATACAACAACAACATACCTAGTGCAAATCCTACATGTGGGGTGTGGGAAGGGTAGGGTATACACAAACCTTGCTCCTACATTGGGAGGCAGAGAGGTTGTTATTGATTGATTCTCAGTTCAAGGAAAAGCATATCAAAACTAATATAAAAAATTAAAGAAATAACATAAATGAAAAAATCTTGGCAATTACTATAGAATTTAAACCTTGAATATACAACTTATCCCGTTACCCTATCCCAGTGCCACCTATTTGTACCAACACAAGTGTTAGCTAACTTTCTCCACCAAGGCTTGAATAAATTAGACGAAATAACAACTCACGAGGTTTTTTTGTGTCCGTTGCGGTTTGAACATTAGATCTCATAGGTCTCAATCCATTTCATTGACCAATAGACCTCACCTTTGAGTGAAATATGGTGGATAGATTTATTGATTACCATGGGGGGAAAATGTGCATCCAATTCAGTCTCCATTAACAACAAATTCTAGAAGACACTTTTTACTTGTGAATTTTTTTGTTAAAACTTCTTTTTCATTATTTAGAGTACATGGATCTTTTGCGTTATTTGTATATTTCTTTGCATATGACTATTAATTATTATTTTGCCATGTTGTGCAGGATACAATATGTCTAATTTGTGGTAACAAAGGATACTCCGCCACATCAAACTATGTAACACTGCCAAATCAACTCTACAGAGTCTAATGTGGTAAAGTTGCAGAGTCTCATTATCATTGATAACATTTTAAGCCAAAAACGTTACTGTCAGTAACTATCACATCCCTTTTTTAATAAAAAAAGAATCATTTTAATATTTTAAATTTAAAAAACTTTTTATTATTAAAGTGACAAAATGAAGATTTATTTCGGAAAAGATTCATTTCACAATTATATTCAGAGTCGTCACCTGACATAAATCTGTGTGCCAAGTCATCTTTGAAAAATCCTTTTTCAAAATGATTTGACTCTTTAAAACTGGTTTGGGAACATAGATTTCGGTTAAGAAATTCTGTTGACCGAGGGGAAGGTGTTTGGCACCCCTCGGTCCCATGGTTCGACCACGGTCACATTGTGGAGTATATCAGCTAATTCGACACTAAGAGTGTATAAACCACATAAAACACACAACAATCAAACAACAAACACAAACAAAACAAATCCCCAAAAATATAATGTCCAATCTAATTTATACAGTCTCAAAATACAAAAATGCAAAAATATAAACCTACACTAATTCTAAACTACGCTCCAATGCTAAACCCGATGCCTCGAGCCTTGATCACGAGCATATCTGCGTACATAATACTTCGGGGCATTCCCCGGCGAATGAATACAAATGACCTCGGAACATTTCCGGGTTAAATGAATACACTTTCAATTTTTGCGATAAAGTAGAAAGAATCCTTCACACCCACATTCAAACATTTAACAAAAACATAATCCTAAATTTGCCTACCCAATCTACCCTTTGCCTATTAATCTTTCGGCTTAAAACATGATCCTATCGAGTTCAAAAAATTGATATTTATTCGGAATTAAACAAAACAATAATAAATCAAAATTAATCAAAATTCACTTTTCATCAAGTTTTCAATTCTCACCCCCAATTTTGTTAACCAATTACCGATTTTAATTATCCAAAAAGATATCGTTTTCATCCAAATTATACCATTCGATATTAACCATTCAACACAAACACATATCAAACAACAAAACACCCAAACAAATAAAACAACGGTATCAAATCACAACCACAATCACATGAAAATTAACAAAAAAAGAGTTAGAAATTGGACCTTTCGGAATCAATGTGTTGTTTGATTAAATAAGACAAAGCACTGGCCAAGAACCAGTCGAACCTCAAATGATGAACCCGCAACTTGAACAATCCCAACCTCGGTATGGCTTCAGTGTTTTCCATCAAAATGGCAACAAAATTCACGACGACCAACGAAATCCGTTTATAATTTCCGATGAAGGTTCGATTGTGGATGGGGCTGGGTCGTTGTTTTCATATCACCGGAGCTCCGTCGAGCTCAACTGGTCGGAATTTTCGGATTTTTCAGGGTCTGGGCGCTGTTTTCACTTCGCCGGAGCTCCGGCAAGCTCGGTGGTGTAGGAAATCGAAGCAAACGGGTCAAATTTCTGACCCCGTCGATCCCCTTTTCTCCCACTCTCTCCTTTTCCGATCATCGATCACCCTCTACTGTTTTCTTCTCCCTCAGTCTCTCTCAAATCTCCATTTTTATTCTCTCTTCTGGTTTCGCGTGTATGTGTAATCAGTGGGTAATTTTTGTATTGGCGTGTGTTTATGGTGTATTTGGTGTGTGTGCGCGAAGAAGAAGAAAAGAAAAAGGAAATCGAGTGTTCAAAAAAATGGCCTCCCTTTTTTGGTGTTCTCTTCACTGGTTTTTAGTGTGTATTAGTGTGTAATCTTTTGTATTGTTGTGGTGTGGTGAATTCTGTCTATGGCTGTGGGAGTGATTCGGAGTATATTGTGTGGTTTCTCCTTATTTTATTCTGTGAAGGTGTATGGCAGTCGATGGAGGAGCCCTATGGTGTGTCCCGGAACCAAAATATGTCATGAAACTAAAAAAAAATATCAAAATATGTCATGTATTATAATTTTTAAAGAATATTATCAAATGGAATTAAATTTTTAAAAAAATACATAACTCACTTAAAAAGAGAATAATACATTTCTTTTCTACATAACTTACTTAAGTTATATTATAAAAGTTACATAACTCACTTAAAAAGAAAGTTATGTATTTTTTTTTTTGGTAACTCACTTTTTAAGTGGGTTATATAATAAATATATTACTTTATCTTTTCTCACTTTACCATTCATCTTCACTTTACCTTTTACTCAAAAACAAAAAGTATTATACTGAGTTAAACGAGCATCAACAATGTTAGTTGGATCATTAAATTGCGTATGCAAATTCGTTTGTCGGAAAGTGTGCATGACGATTTTTACACTCCTTCTTAACATATATTTGAAGAATGTTTAGCTTTATTTGACTAGCATAGTCACGAGGAGCCCTCAAAATTTCAGTCAACGACTCATCGTCACTGATAATTCATTCTCCATAATTTATCAATCCTTGTGATGAGAACGAATTTGAATATTGTCCGACTATAAATAAATCAAAATCATCATTTTTTATTTTCATTCTTCTAAAAGTAGATTCTACAAATTCTCTGTAACCAATTGAAATTGGATATTTGACGTTGAACTTGGGGATATACTATAATATATTATATTTCCTCGTGGATAATTTCGTCATCCCAAAAAACTGTCATTTTAACACGTTCAACATTCATTCTTTAAGCCTTGATTAAGTTTTGAAAAGAAGAGTTGAATTTGAACAACTTTGAAAAAAAAAGAATTGAATTTAAACAAGAAAAATTCAGTTTCAAAGAGGAGTTGAGTGAACAAAGAATGAAGAGTCTTGAATGTATACATGCTTAAATAGGAGAAATCTGAATGCCGGTGGACAAAATTATTTACACATAACTCATAAATTTTTAGAGTTATATTCATATAATGGATAACTCACTTAAATAGTGAGTTATGCATTTTATTTCTACATAACTCATATAATTAGTGAATTTTATATGATAAATGTGAGTTATATGTGTGTGTGTGTGTATATATATATATAATGTGAGTTTTATATAAATAAGAAGGATAACTTATTTTTTTTTGTGAATTTTACACTTTTTCTAATGATACTTTTTATGACTAACAAACGTTTTTGGTGAACATACCAATTTTTGCATAACTCATATATTTTTAGCACCATATACTTATTTCATATCATTAATAAAGTTATGCACTTATCACACATATTTTAAAAGTTATATTCAACGAATAACTCATTTTTTTTTACATATTTTATATTTGAATAACTCACATAATCAGTAATTTTTACTCTCTCCATTTTGTATTAGTTGGCCTTCATTCTAAAAAAATAAAACATTAAAAAAATGAATTGATTATTCACATAATATGTATGTTTTATAAAGTGAGTTTATATAATTTTTATTATATTTATGTAGAAAAAAAGTGAGTCATGTAACTTTTATTATATAAGAGTAAATACATAATTATCCCACTGATGTTGGTCGAGATTTTCAAAAAGACACCTAAACTTTGAATTCGACCTATTACCCCACGATTCTTACTTAATTTGTTTCAAACACACAATTTTTCGCTGAATCTTAGTCACAACAAGGAGAGTGAAATACACGCTCTAATCAGATGCTGCCACGTGTCAAATACGTTTAATTTATATTTTTTAATAAAATTTTACTTTTTATTTAATTTAACACCCCACCCCACCCCCTCCTCTTCCCCCACCCCACCCCCTCCTCTTCCCCCACCCCACCCCCTCTTCCCCCACCCCATCCAGCAACTCCCCCCAGCAGCTCTCCTCCACTCCCCACCCCCACCCCTCGTCCAACACCCCCACTCCATCAATTGAGCTTTAATGATATGATTTATGATTGAATTGAGTTTTAAAGATAGTTAAATGATATGATTTAACTGAAAAATTGAGCTTTAATGATATGATTTATTTTTTAAAAAAAAAAAATTCAATGGAGCTTTAATGGTGACATTGTGTTGAAGAGCTTTAATGGTGTTGAAGAAGATATTGTGTTGAAGAAGAAATGGTGAGTAGTTAAATGATATGATTTAGTAGTAAAATGGAGCTTTAATGAATGATTTAAAAAGAAAAAAGCTTCAATGGAAGCTTTAATGGTGAATTGAGTTGAAGAAGAAAGAGTGGGTGGGTTGGGGGGCGGGGCGGAGAGGGGGTAGGGATAATTTTAAAAAATAAATAAATATTATTTAAAAAAATAATAGAAATTATATATTAAATTATTTTAAACGTGACAACTTTTAATTGGTAAAAAAAGTCAAATTCAAGCCCTTTCACGGGCCTGTGGTGCGTGTATACACGCAGAGGGTTAAAATGGTGTGTTTGCAATGAAATAAAGAAGAATCCTGAGGTAATAGGTCGAAGTTAAAGTTTAGGTGTCTTTTTACAAATCTCGGACAAGATCAGGGGATAATTATGTATTTACTCATTATATAACTCATTTAAAAAGTGAGTTATATAAAAAAAAATACATAACTCTCTTTTTAAGTGAGTTATGTATTTTTTATTATATAACTCACTTTTATTATATATAAAAAAGTGAGTTATATAATAAAAGTTACATAACTCACTTAAAAAGAGAGTTATGTATTTTTTTTATATAAGAAAAATAAAATGTATAACTCTTTTTTTAAGTGAGTTATGTTTTTTTTCAGAAATTTAACTCCGTTTGATAATTTTCGTTAAATATTTTAAATACATGATATATTTTGATATTTTTTTTTTAGTTTCATAGAATATTTTGATTCCGGACTCATATTGATGATGGTCGGTGGGTCCTATGTATTCTGTGTGTATATCCTCACTGTGCCTGTCTAAAAATGGAAAATGGGGGCCGCCTTTTGTGTGTGACGGTTTGTGTGTGTTGTGATGATTCACGTGTGAATTGTGATTGTATGAGCTGTTGTGTCTATATTCTGTTAAGGGAAAAAGGGTAAAAAACATGAGAAAGGGCAAGGGTAGGGGTAGGGATATGGGTATAGGGGTAGGGGTAGATGGGGTAAGGGTGGTTAGGATGAGGTGTAAAAATTAGTTAGAATAACGGAATATTAGGGATTAGAGATTTAATTTGTTAGGATTTGTTGTATTTGTTTTCTTATGGGGAAAGTGTAGACTAGGTGAGGGTACGTGGTAAGATGAACTAAAAATGAATAAAATTAAATTTTGGAAGGAACAAATTTAGGTCTCTACAGTAACTATTCATACTTTAACGCCATTTTGGTCCGTTAACTTTTTAAAAATCTAATACATTACTGCCAACAACGTTTATACTAGTTTTGTAAAGTTTACAAAAAAACATATTACTTTCGTGAAATAATTTAAAAATAACTTATTTTGGTCAACAATTCCTAAGATGAATCCCTGTGAAATCATCAGAACATGTTCTTGGTATTTGTTAACTGTAACTATGAAAAAAATAATATTTAAGACCATTTTGTAATTCCCGTTTTGCTTGGGCTAGTGATATGCGTATAGTTCTACTCATCTGATAAAGGTTAAGACAAGATGAAGTGCAAACAGGGCTGCTTTGCTTAAAGGGTGAAATGAGAAGCGATATAATTTTTTTAAAATGCCAAATAAACGTGCACAGCTAAATAAGTAACTTAATAAAAATGAATCGGACATAAATGATATATGGTTTTGCATTCCTTCCCATTTATTGTTTTCATTAGACACAATTTTAATTCCGACTTCATAGATGAGATTGGCTTTTTCGGTTTTTGCCATAAAAAGAAAAGCTAAATCTGATTCTCTTCAATCTTCACTCCCTTTCTCTCTCTTAGCCAGGCCTTATCTCTCTCCTCTCTAGATTTATTCTCTTCTTATTCTGAATTTTGTTGTTGTTACTATTTTTTATTAGTTGATATGTTTTCTTCACTATCGTTTTCCTTTGCATACCTACTTTGACTTGCTATATTTTAGCTAAGGGTCATCTAGAAACACCTCACTACCACCATGAGGTAGGGTTAAGGCCAGCATACACTGTATTCTCCCCAAATCCCACCCGTGGGATTTCACTATTGGTGCATATGATATGGAGTTGTCGCACTAGTTAGGGCTTTGGATAATTGACAATGTTATCTTTGGCCTTTGTTTTATTATTAGGATGGATGATCAAAGCCTTAATTACTTGAAAATCCAATGTATTTCCTAACGTTATCCTCAATAAACAAACTTGGAAACATTAATGTGGTTATCTTTACGATTTTTAGGAGATATGCCTTGATCAGGATGTAGAGTGCTAAGTTGGAAGGTTTTGAACATATAAAGGACTTGTTTGCTTGTGATATTGAGTCTTACAAAGTCTACAGTGCTTGTTAGTCTAATGGATTAGCTAATATTCTATGGACTTGATGATCTTGGTTAAAGCTAGTACATTATGGTGCTAGGTGTTCCGTAAAAGAGTTGTTTGCTATGTAGGACCATAGTGGTGGAGTAATGGGACAATATAAGGAGCATAAGACTCCAAGAGATTTAGGCAGAAAAAATCATTGCCCACACGTTAGATGGGACGTAGAAAGGATGCTTAGCGAATGTCAAATGCAGGCAAACTATGTCTAAAATGTTCCCTCAAGGTTTACAACGCCTTTATCCAATCTAAATGAACCTTCAGTGGATACTTCTATGGACGTTGTTTTCTTTTCCAAGGCGTAGAACAAAATTGGGATGATAAATGGACTTTGTTTTGGGTTTGTTGAGAAATGAGAAGGATCATGATAACATCTTTTGGGTAGTGGATAGGTTCTTTTAGATAACACATTTTATACCTTGCCATAAGAGTGATAATGCAACACCGCTTGCTACTTTGTTTAAATTGGAGATCATCAGCCACATATCACCCTATAAGCCAGAGTTTTAATTAAATACTGATAATGGTTTTGATAATCTTTTGTGTTTTAAATCTCTTCAGCTATGGCCTCAATGAAGTTACATACGACCAGTTTATCTACTGGTCATGTGAGGATTGCAAGGTAATTGAGCCAAATGAAGATGTAGGGGATAACTTGGAAGCCACATAAGACAGATTCCATTTAGAAGGTTGGCCGAAGAATATTCCTCGGTGTAGAAGGAGCAAGAGCAAGATAATTCCCTCTAGAATGTCCGCAGAGTTCCTTTTTTTGCCCTTTAGGCAATACCACAAGTGTAAGGGACAACTTGGCAGATAAGGCGGAGCCTAGAAGGAGCGAGCGCACGACAAGTCTCCCTAGAAGGTTTGCCGACGTTTTCAGCCCTTTGGATCTTACTGGTGCTATTTCTCAAGGATTTGTCGAGTATCAACATAAGAAAATGGGTCTTTTTTCTTCAATTGAAAAAATCTGATGGCATGTGAAATGTAACATGTCCTCTGTTTAGCTATGGAAACCATGGTAGATGGCTGGTAGGCAACCAGTAGTAAATTACTATATGGAGTCTGATATGTGGCCTGTGATTGTCGCAGGTTAGTTTGTTCAGTATGTTACAGGTGTATGTGTTGGGTACCATGTAGTTTTGATGATTGACAAACTGACAAAGTGATATGAAACATGTCAGTCAAGCTGGTTCACAAACACACTGTCTCATGTAGCTAAAACTTGTAGCAAAATCATCGATGATTAAAGACAAGCGTGCAAAAATCAAGGAAGGACTAGATGGGTGGAAAATTCAATAAACTCAAGAAAATAAAGATGTGTTGATTTAAAGAGTTGGAGTTTAACTACAGAACTAAGGAGACAAGAGTTAGAATTGAAGAAAGAGTCTCACTTGAATTAGAATTCTGTGCAATGAGAGTTCTGATTAAAGGAGGAGTTTAAAATAAAGAATGACTCTTTGGAGAGCTGTGCTTAAATAAAAGATGTATTATTCAGAATAACTTGTGCACTTACAGAGAGAGAAAAGGCTAAACACGAGCAAATTGAGAAAGTTCATAATTGAGAGAATTCTGACTGAAGATTCAAGGGCTGCCAATACAAAGGAGCAGATTGACGAACCTATTTCACAAGATAGAACTTTACAGTTCATGGGTCAGTTTAAATGTATTGTTCTTATTGAGTTGTAATTTATTGCTTTCCTAGATTGATTGTTTAGGAACAATACTGAGATGAGTTAACTTCAAGTTTGGGATAACTCTAAGTGGGTTCAACAGTCAAGGGTGATTGTTGAGTTATAGGAATTAGAGTTTATGATTCCTAGTTGTTGAGTTATAGGAATCAGAATTTATGATTCCTAGTTATTGAGGCATAGGAATTAGAGTTTAGAATTCCTAGTTGTTGGTTACAAGAGTTTTGTAATCAGTCGTTGTTGAGGCTCGAAATTATTTAGTGAAGTTGGGGTTAAATCCTGTAGAGGTACAGGTAGTGTTTTTTTACACCTTTTTGAGCCGGATGTTTTCCATTTAAAAATTATTGTATTCTTTACTTCCTGTTTTACTGCTTCCTTGGAACACGTCAGGCAACCCGTTCCATCCATAGGTAACTCTTACGTTAAAGTCACTGATCAGTAGGGAACATACTCTAGTAAGTGGTATCAGAGAAAGGTTGTCTTAAAAATGATTAACACCTAAGATAAAGATCAATATGATGAATTCCGCACCACCTACTAGCCACATTGAAGGTCAGTCCACTATTAGACCTCCACTCTATGATGGGCCTCACTTCATTTGGTGGAAAGCTAGGATGGAAATGTTTCTTCAAAGTGTAGATTATGAATTATGGGACAGAATTACTGATGGACCAACAATTCCCATGAAGACAAAGGATGGAGAACAAGTGAAAAAGGTAAGGAGTGAATTTACCCCGAAAGATCTTGTTACACTACAAAAGAATGCAAAGACAAAAACATTTTTGTTTGTGGTCTTGATCTAGCCGAGTACAATAGAGTGTCTAATTGCAGCACTGCATAACAATTCTGGGATGCATTGGTGAATGCACATGAAGGCACTAGCCAAGTGAGAAAATTCAAAATTGCATTACTTTTTATTGAATATGAGGCTTTCAAAATGGAGAAAAATGAGTCACTACAAGAAATGATAACTAGGTTAACTTTGTTGGTAAATGAGTTATCATCTCTAGGAAATGTTTTATCTACTGAGGAACAGGTAGAGAAGGTCATGAGAGTCCTACCAAAGTCTAAGTGGAATGTCAAAGTTACAGCCATAAGAGAAGCTAAGGATCTCACTATAATGTCCCTTGATGAGTTAGTTGATAATTTGAAGACCTATGAGATAGACATAGAAGATCTAAATAGGGCATCTGAAAGTGATGAAGAAGATGATGAAACTTCTCTGGCCATGGAGATTCATACATGGAAGAAGATGATGGAAACTCTGAGGTAAGTATTCTTGAACTCAAAGAGAAGTTGCATTTATTTTCTAAAAAAAAACTTGTTTCCTTAATGAGTGCTCTAATTGATGATTTTTAAGAATTAACTTTTGATAGGGATGAGTTATTCAACAATCTTGCAGGTCTCAAGTTTGATTTTATTGATCTAGAAACTTGTAAGAACACTGTTGAAAAGGAAAACTGCACTTTTAAGGGACAGGTTAGCAGACTTGATTCATCAAACCTGACCCTTAAATCTGAAATCTTGAAACTAACTCTTTCTGAGAAAGGAAAAAAGGTCAAAAGTGAGGAGCAAGAAAAAATTGAGTCAGAATTGACTAAGATTAAACATGAATACTATTGTGAAAAAGAACAGGTTAGTCAATTGAGTCAAGAAGTTTCTTAATTGAAACTTGATCTTGAAAGATCCAATAGATAGACACATTCTTCAAGAATTGGTCATAAGTTAGGTCAAAGAACTCACAATGAAAAGACTGGGTTGGGATTTTATCAAAGTTCTAATGCTATTAAAGATCTTTGTTATATTTGGGTAACTGGGGGCATCAAACCACTGAATGTCTATTTGCAGCAAAAAGCAAACCAAGAAGCATAAGTCTAGCAAAAAAGTCTCATTCCATGTTAGAACAAGCTAACAAGAAGGTCAAATCTGGTCAGAGAAACAGGTCACATAACCTGTTGCCTCGATGGGTTAGAAGGAACCTCATATATCCTTTTTCTCATAAGAAAGGATCCAAACTTGTCTGGGTGCCTAAAGTTAACCCCTAATTGGTTTTGTAGGTGAGAGTGAAAGGAGGAAAGCAAAATTTGTACATGGATAAAGCTTGCTCAAGGTATAAGACAGGAAGCAAATATAGTTTCTTTTACTTACCACATTTAAAGGGGGAATGTATCTTTTGGAGATGACAAAAAAAAGGATGACAGTGAAACTGATGAGCATGCACATGAACATATTGTACCACCTGGTTCAATTGTTGTATAGACTAAGGGCATATTGACAGGGGGAATAACAAATCAAGAAATTGAGTCATCAATAACACCAACACAATCTAATGATAATTTTGTTGGTAATTCATAAGAATTGGTGTTGTCACAAGAATCTTGAGATATCTTATGGAAATCAATGGCTTGAGACTATGGTATTCAAATGGAAGTAATTTCACTCTTGAGGGCTATAAGAATGTTGACTATGTGGGTTACTTAAATGACTGGAGAAGCACCAAAGGAACTAAGAACCAAAGGAACTGAGTAGAGAGCATTTTGAAAGGAATAAGTTAGATTTGGGGATGATTAAAATTGCATGAATTCCTCTCAATGATTGACTAGAATAACCATTTTTATTTTAAATCTTATTAGCTAAAATGTTATTCAATTTAGTCTTGCAAATTTAGTTATGTATCCCGATTTCAAATTTTTGACTCTTCTAACCTAATTTTGTATCAGATTATGCAAAAAATAGGTACAAGAAAGTAATTGTGACCACAAAGTTCTTCTTATCAGGTATGCTTTACACTGACATAAGCATAGGCTGTCTAAGTTGAAATAGTTGAGCATATCTGTTCCATTCCTCACACTTCATCCTCCCCTTGTCCTATGATGCTGACGAATTGGTTGACCAAATTTTCTTTGACTCTCTCCAAATGGTTGTGCACAAATGTGTTAATTCTATACCAAAAATTCCTTATTCTCTCTCAACCAAAATATCAGTTTTTGTATATTGAATTTTCCAAACTTGATCATCAATCACATACAGCATATGTTTCTGAAGAATGAAAAGAGACATACTCTCCCTTTTAGTTCCTAATTGGCTACTTTTTTAGGGACGTCTCAGTCCTAGTTGGGTTTGACTTATAAAACAACAATGGATGGTCTTTAGCAAATGAATCATGCTGCTATACCTGTTTCAATGAGGAGGGCTAAATCTCATTGAAAAAAAAAATTGATAATAAAGAAATGATTTAGCTGGAAAAAATCTGAACTAGAAGTTGCACAAGACAGTCATGAAGTGGAATAAGAGGTCTTTAAAGCTAGGTTCATGACTTTGAAGCTTGACATTGATTGATAGAGGAATGAAAATGTTGAAGTCATTCGTCAATTGACACAGTTGATATCACCTGTTCCACCATTCTCATCAGCTCTTCACTATTTGTATCTTTAGCCATGTCCCACTTTTATACCGTATTCTTTTTTAATTAATGCTCAATTGTTTTGCTTTGTTCAGTACTATCTTAGGTTTAATGTGGAACATGATCTGTCAGTTAAATAGAATGGTTATCTTTGCTAAATTGAATCATATTTTTGCTCTCTTTAATACATTACAATGTTGGCTAAAGTCTTTGTCTGATTGTTTTGGTGATAGCCCAGTGACCATGAATAGCTTAACAAATAACTTTGGCTAGTATATTATTGCATTAAAAATGTTTTTTCGATGATGCCAAAAGTGAAAAGATAAGAGGGGTGCAATGTTTATAACCCATTGACTAACTTGTTTCATTCTAGTATTTTATACTTTAGTGCCTACAGGTGAAGATGTTTGAATGCACAAAGACAAGATGTTTGTAATCATCAAAAAGGGGGAATTTGTTGGTGCGATGTAGTTTTGATGATTGACAAACTGACAAAGTGCTATGAAATATGTCAGTTAAGCTGGTTCACAGACACACTGTCTCATGTAGATAAAAGTTGTAGCAAAATCATCGATGGTTAAAGACAAGCGTGCAAAAATCAATGAAGGACCAGATGGGTAGCTAATTCAGATAAACTCAAGGAAATAAATATGTGCTGATTTAAAGAGTTGGAATTTGACTACAACACTAAGGAGACACGAGTTGGAATTGAAGAAGGAGTCTCACTTGAAGTAGAATTCTATGAAATGAGAATTCTGATTAAAGGAGGAGTTTAAAATAAAGAATAACTCTTTGGAGAGCTGTGCTTAAATAGAAGATGTATTATTCAGAATAACTTGTGCACTTACAGAGAGAGAAAAGGCTAAACACGAGCAAATTGAGAAAGTTCATAATTGAGAGAATTCTGACTGAAGATTCAAGTGCTGCCAGTACAAAGGAACAAATTGACGAACCTATTTCACAAGACAAAACTTTACAGTTCATGAGTCAGTTTAAATGTATTGTTCTTATTGAGTTGTAATTTATTGCTTTCCTAGATTGCTTGTTTAGGAACAATACTGAGCTGAGTTAACTTCAAGTTTGGGATAACTCGAAGTGGGTTCAAAAATCAAGGGTGATTGTTGAGTTATAGGAATTAGAGTTTATGATTCCTAGTTGTTGAGTTATAGGAATTAGAGTTTATGATTCCTAGTTATTGAGGCGTAGGAATTAGAGTTTATAATTCCTAGTTGTTGGTTACAAGAGTTTTGTAATCAGTCGTTGTTGACGCTCGGAATTATTTAGTGAAGTTGGGGTTAAATCCTATAGACGTACAAGTTGTGGTTTTTTACACCTTTTTGAGCCGGGTGTTTTCCATGTAAAAATCATTGTGTTCTTTACTTCCTATTTTACTTCTTCCTTGGAACACGTCAGTCAACCCGTTCCATGCAACTCTTATGTTAAAGTCACTGATCAGTAGGGCACATACTCTAACAGTATGGATGTTAGGCTTATAAAGACGAGGATTGTGCTACTTTTCATTTCTCAACCAATGTGTTTTATTTCGGTGGCATCTGATATTGCCATCTAGATTTCCTCCTACTTTTGTTTTGGTTCCAACAAAAGTATGCAACTTTTCATTTTCTATCGCTCTATTTTACTTTTGTGGCGTTGGTGTATCATCCACTCAACTGTTCGCGTCAACATTTTCTCATACTTCTTTGTTTTGCTAAAAGTTAGCTCTTCAACTTCCACATAACAGGTAAAGCAGTATGTTTTGCAAAAAAAATTATTGAATCATCATACCACTATAAAATTGTCGGGAAAACTGTTCTTTCCAATAGGTCTGAAGGTTGAGAATTGTCATTTACACTGTTGTAAAAAAATTTCTTTCCAATAGTTCTCAAGTTTTTAGAGAATTATCGCAGCAACGTAGAAATACTCTAATGGCACATGTATGCCACTGCTAATTTTACGACGACTTTATGTTACTTTTGTTGCATTGGTGCTTCGGACAATCAACTATTCCTGTGGAGATTCAGTTCCTTTCCCCGTCAAAAGCCAGATTCCCACAAAGCACGACACACTGAAACACATCGGCAATCATTATCAAAATACTTCATCTACGAAGCAGTAATGATTCTTCTACATCATATATGACCAAAGTAATTTACCCTACAGATCCATCTTTTCTATCCCTAAAGATCATCTTTTCCATCCCAATAAATCCCCTATTCTATCCCACAAATCTGCTCTGCTATAATCAATATTACTCTCTTTAATTACTAAATCAAATCTCTATAATTACCCTACTATACAACAATATATTGTTACATTAAAATATACAATATTTACAAGTTGTCTGTCATGTTAACATTACCGACTGAGATATGACTGAAACTTTTACTTTTAAACCGACAAGAAAAGGCTTTTGCTGTGCTTTAGCTTGTTTGGATATCTCCTTCATTTTAAAGGATTCTAAAATAATATAATTTGGTTCAGATTGATAACTATGGATTAAAAACATGTTTTACTAGTGATATTCGAAATAATAACAAACTCTGACAACAACGTCCATAAATGTTGTTTTCATTCACTTATATGGAGTTTAGACTAAATTGGATTGTCGTCGTAACCTCTGTTATTCATATTGCATAATGATTCAACTTCATGTTGCTTCTTAACTTCTTTTGATTATACAAAATTTGCGTGATATTAGCATTATTATAGGAATTTGTCCTACTTTTCTATTATTCCCTGCTGTACTCTTTGGTCGTTGTATTTAAGAGTGACTAACACATATAACATAGCAAGAGCATTTCAACGATCAGCAAACAACTCTTTGGTCGCGTTACTACAATGATAAGTGATATTCTACATGACCTAGTAAATCAAATGAGTTATACCTTAGATTTGCCTACATATGACACAGGTTGCCTAACATGTTCCTTATGTACAAAGTAATATTGAACAACTTTTACGTGGGAAACACCCCACTTAGAATGGTGTGAAAAATTACGATTTGTACCTCTACAAGAATTAACCCAAATTCACTAATTATAATGAGCCTCAATAAAGGAATGATTACAAGGCTTGCAACCTACGAATTAACTCTAATCCCTAACAAATATACTTTCCAATATTTATGTTCCCAAGACTTTGAGTCACCCCAACTATAAAATAAAGTTGTGCATGACATTGCTGAAATTTTAGAGGGGTTGGGGGGTGGGGGTGGGGGGAGGGCTGAATTTAAAAATTCCTTTATTGACGAGCCTACACAATCAACTCACCTGCAGACCAATATACTTAACAAAACAGATTAGATTTACGTGAATAAGCAAGTAAATAAGTAATTTCAAATAAGAACACAAAGTTTTATCCTTATTCAAAACGCCAATGTGGTGCCTACTTCCTGTAGTAACTCAATTTTTTTAATGAGGGTAAATTGGTAATTTGACCCATATTATTAATTTTAATTAAGAGAATTAAAGTGAGCAAGACAAAAGACAAAATCCTCTCCCCTTTTCAATTTCTTTTTCACGTTTACGTTCAAAGGAATAGAATATTAGGGCTTCTTTTTATTTTTATTTTTGGTTCTATTATTTTTGAAAGAAAGCAAGTGACACACGGAGGAAATTTTAAGCAACTATTTTGCTATTGTTTCCGGTGACAAGTATCAGGTAAACTGGTATTAAATTGTATTTTCATGGGAGGTGCAAATAGTAATTTTAATCCCTACCTTTATTATGACTGGTCAATGATTAATGGATAGTAGGAATTAGTCATAAAATATTGATTTTGAAAGCAAGTGTAGAAACTCTCTTTATATACTCTATCCATTACTGGTTCATATCTTTATAGTGAGGTTAAGATATTTTCTTTACCTTTAAACTCATGGATTAAGGTATGAGATATTAAGATTTAGCTTTAAGCTTAAAAGGTTACGGATATTGAGAAGTGACCCAACTTAGTTTGAAATAAGAGAACAAAAATTTATCCTGGTTTGGAACACCAATGTGGTGCCTACTTCAAGTCCCTTCGTGTTTCAATGTTTCCTTAGATCTTTTCTAAGTTGAACCGGAATACAAGTGTAGTGAACAAGTTCTGAAACTTATTTTGATTTTCAGATCTTGTGACCCAGCCTCAATCGGTAAGACTAAGTTGACTCGATCTTACTCTTCAGTAACTATAGAAAACTAAGAAGCACAAAGCTTTATGGAGACTAAGATTAAGACACACTAAACATTTCCTTTGAAGTTGGGTGCATGCTTCGACCTTCAGTCTTTTCTTTTATACTCTTCAAGTGCTTTGGCTTCTTTTCTTCAAAAGGAAACTCAAGGGATTTCTTCTCAATCAAGGATCTGAATTGATTCCTTGATTGAGGGATGACACCATATGGTATGTCCATATTAGATATGTTTATACGTGGTGCAACCTTGTTTTCACAGCCATACATGTCCATATCAGATATGTCCATGTAGAGGGTGTGGTCTTCTTTCCTTTTTTTTTGTCTGTCTTATATTTGGGGATCCAATAATATCCATGATTGATGCTAATTCCAAGTTTAGCGCTAGCTTCCTTGTTAGTGGATGCTTGCTTCCTTTTGCGGGATATTTTTGAATATTCTAGGATATCCTAGATTGATTCCTTAGGGATCCTTTTCCGATCAACTGTATCTTCAGTGTATCCTGTGAGATATATGTTTTTTAGTTTTTCATTATTAAAACAGATTATGAAAATGTGGGGCTAACAACTGTATGCTTGAGAGCAGGAGAATAGAAGTTGTAGAAGAAATGTCTGAAAAAGAGTTGTACGAGGTAGACAACAGCACAAATCCAGGCCATTTCATAAGTACAGTGATATTTATAGGCACTGAAATATGTTATTTTAAGAGTGCCTTTTCACTATTGTCTGCCAATTGCAATCCGCGTTATTGTTAGCTTTTGGCACCTGGAGGGCTATATCTTCAGAGTCACACAACAACAACAATACATCAACATAGTTCAATAAGTGAGGTTTGAGGAGAATAAGATGGTCACAAAACTTATCCCTACCCAGAGGCGGAGCTAGGATTTGAAGGTTTTGGGTGCTGAAACTTAAAACACGAAAAAATGTAATGCAGCCAGTAGGTTTTGAACCCACTACCTCTGCAGCTGAGGGCTCTACAGGTAGCACGCTTACCGCTAGGCCACTGGGTTATCAGTTAATGTGGGTTCTCAAGGACAATTTATATACCTATCTTCCTGAATTTTTAATACAAATATAAGGTCTATGCGAAAGCTACTGAGTTCACCCGAACCCCCCCTATAACACTGTAGCTCCGCCCCTGTCCCTACCTTTGTAGCATAGAAAGAATATATTTGAAACAAGGTTGCAAGAAAAATATAATAACAAAATATCAAGATACAAAACAAATGAAACAATACATAATAAAATAGATTGAAGCCACACATACTAAATACTACTGATAATAAGACTCCTGGGAGATGGGGCTAGCCCCTGCCTCTCCCACCTCATGAAGTGCATCATTAATACTCTATCTACTAACATTTACTCAAACCCTCGACTTCCACACCATCCTAGCTATTTAGGGTCATGCCCTAGTAACACTTCTATAAAAATCCTATTATTTCATATTCCTCAGCATAAACTTTTTAGGAAATATTTTTAAATCAGTAAATTTTCAAAAAAATAAGCTAGCCGCCAACTATGTAGATAAGCATTAATGGGAGTATGCATTACTCTTAATCAATATTTTTTACATTAGATAGAATTGCAATTATAAGTAATAATTTTTTCTCAAAGAAACTTCATTATTGACTCTTTTGGTTATTTTAGAAGTTGAATAAATTTCTAAACGAATACAATTTTTTTTATTTTGGCCGTCAATTAGAGGTCATTTAATTCTTTGTTTTAAAATACAATGTTCTTTTTTTAAATATTAGATTGCATCAAGACTTCATAACTATACATTGCTCTCATGTTTGCACCATACTGTGATTTAATGTGATTAACCTGTTTAAAAAATTTAAGTGGAAGTTGAGTTATCAAATTCTATTATTCACCGCAACTCCACCTTGGACTTGAGATATAGATCAAGGTACGTTGTACTCTCCGCCAGACCCCACCTATAACTATGAGATTACAACAATCTCTCTATATACTCAAGGCATGAATAAGTTTTTCCTAAGTTATACTCTCCTCATAAACCACATGTGAGATTACATTAATATATACCATATTTGATCAGATTATTATTTTGACCAACCAACAAATATTTTATAAAAAAAAACCTGTTTGATCAATGAAGTTTTGATGATTGACATATAAAAGAAACATGTTACTCAAGCTGGTCCAACCACATGAATACAATCACAAAGGAAAGGGGACAAGTTTTGTTAAAATGAAACAATGGATAAGCTCTCTTGCTCTCCTAATGTATCACGTGTGATAAAAAGTAGTTTTAATTGATTACAACACTTTGTGATAAGCTGAAGAGGAAGATTTTCATTCAAATAAGGAGATTGAGTTGAAGAAGGAGTTTCACAAATGAGAAGACTTGTACTCAAAGAAGGACTTCGACTTGACAAAGAAGTCTGTTCAGTTGAAGAGTCCAAACGGAAGTAAAAGAAGGTAGACAGTGAAGGACTCTTCGAAAAGTCAATATATATCGAGGAAGTAACTCATTTTGTCTCTTATACAATTAAAAAGATAGCAACGTGAAGTCCCAAAGCTTGAAGCCTCTCATGTTCATATTACTTAGAGTTAAGGAGTCTTAGTCTTTATGAGGTTGGTTCTTGAGTTGTAATGTTTTCTCGTCTCAGTGAAGTATAAACTGAGTTAGGAGCTTTTTCTTAAAGTTTGGGGACTCGAAGATTTGGGAACACTTACCTTGTGAAGGATTGTATTTTCGTAGAATTAGGAGTTAGAGTTTAATTCCTAGATTACAAGAGTCTTGTAATTTGTTGATTGTTTAAATCATGTAGAGGTATAGGTCATGGTATTTTATACCTCTTTGATCTGGGTGTTTTCACGTAAAAATCACTGTTTTATTACTTACTGTTTTAGCTACATAGGAACACGTTAGTCAACCTGTTCCATCGATAGGCAACTGTTAGTCTAAAACAAGTAATTCGAAGGGCTCGTACTCTAACAAGTGGTGTCAGAGAGATAGGTTATGTTACATAAGGTTACACCTAAGAAAAGATCATTATGATGAATTCCGCACCTCCTACTGGTCACAGTGAAGGACAATCCACTATAGGCCTCCTCTTTTTGATGGTACTCATTTCGCTTGGTTGAAAGCTAGAATGGAAATATTCATTCAAGGAGAAGACTATGAATTTTATGCGATAGAATTTCTGATGGTCCAGCTGTCCCAATAAAGCTGGAAGATGGTGAACAAGTGAAAAAGGCGAGAAGTGAATTTACTGCTGATGAGTTGGTGGAACTTAAGAAAAATGCAAGGGAAAAGAGCATCTTACTGTGTGGACTAGGTCCAGCTGAGTACAACATAGTGTCTACTTGCACCACTGCCAAGCAAATATGGGATGCCTTGGTGAATGCACATGAGGGCACCACTCAAGTGAAAAAATTTAGAGTTGCTCTTCTCTTTATTGAATATAAAGATTTTAAAATAAAGGACAATGAATCCCTTTATCAGATGAAGTCAAGACTCACTACTTTAACAAATGAGTTGACCTCTTTGGGAAAAGTCATTACTACTGAAGAATAAGTTGATAAAGTATTGAGGGTCTTGCCAAAATCAAAATGGGATGTCAAGATCACTGAGATTAGGGAGGCAAAGGACCTAACCAGTATGATGTTGGATGAATTAGTAGGTAACTTAAATGACTTATGATATGCAAATTGATGAAGCCTAGAATGAAAAGGAAGCTCCTGAAAAAATTTGGCTCTAAAGGATTCTGAAAGTGATGGGGAAGTAGAACTGACTGAAGATCAGGTGTCTTTTATAACAAAAAACATGTGAAAAGTCTTCAAAAGGAAAAATGGAACAGGTAGCAAAAGACGTTCCAATGATAATCCCACAGGGTGCTTTAAGTGTGGGAACACTGATCACCAAGTCATTGTCCTTTTTGGAAAATTGAATGGAGTAAACAAAGAGCTGAGAAAGAATTAAAGGAAAAAGATATGAAAAGAGAGAAGGAGGAATTTGTTATGGTAGTTGCTTGGGCATTTGACTCTGAAGGATCAGATGGGGAGGAGGTACATGAAACTAATCTTATGGAAATCGGACATTCATACATGGAAGATGATGATAATACTGTTGAGGTAAGTATTCCTAAACTTAAAAAGAATTTTCATTTATTTTCAAAAGAAAAGCTTATTTCATTGATGAATGGATTAATAAATGATTTCCAAAAATTATCTTCTGATAGGGATGAACTATTCAACAGTCTTGCAAGTCTCAAGTTTGATCTTATTGATCTGGAAACTTGCAAAAATATTTCTGAAAAAGAAAACAACACTCTCAAGGAACAAGTCAGTAAACTTGATTCTTCAAATTTAATTCTTCAATTTGAGATCTTAAAACTGACTCTTTATGAAAAAGGTAAAAAAATAGAACGTGATGATCAAACAAGGCTTGAGCTTAAATTGACAAAGGTTAAACATGAAAAGGAAAAGGTTGAGAAATTAAGCCAAGAAATCTCTAGGTTAAAACTTGATCTGGAAAGGGAAAATATATGGAAAAAATCTTCAAGAATTATTCATCAATTGGGTGAAAGGATTCACCATGAAAAGGCTGGATTAGGATTTTTCAAGAGTCAAACTGTCACTAATGATTTATGCTACATCGGTGGTAATTTGGACATCCCACTATTGAATGTCCAATTGCTAATAATAGCAGATCAATAAGTATAAATCTGTCAGATTTCATAAGATCTTAGAGAAATAAAGTCAATAACAAAACCAGTCAGAGAAACACGTCACATAACCTGTTGACTCATTGGTCTAAAAGAAACCTGATTCATTTTTTATCTCTCAAGAAAGGAACCAAGTTTGTCTGAGTTCTTAAAGTTAACCCCTAAATTGTTTTGCTGGTATGGTAAGAGTGAAAGGAGGAAAGAAAAAATAGCACATGGTTAGAGCTTCCTTGTCACGCCCCAAGCCGAGGCCTTAGACGTGACACGCACCTGATACTATTGCTAGTATGAGCGAACGTTCTGGCATATCACATAAGCATACAACCAACATAACGAATAGAGAGGAAATAAAATAGGACAGGATTTCTTAAAGGATTAAGTCTTTCAACAATGTTCATTAATATCACTTAACATCTAAAGATACAATAGTCACGAAAAATAAGACTAAAAATTACAAGATCTGTCTGACAACTAAATCAGTCTGTGAAGCCTCTAATGACTGGCTATAACTGTTGGGAAAAGGCCCTGGCATATCCTGACACTGAAAAGCACATAGAGAAATTGTCATATCCAAAATTTTCCCCAGGAAGAAAGGAGGCTCACCAATAGCAGAAGATGATAATCCTAATGATGCGCTTGACCGCGGACTTCAGATCCAAAACCTACATCATGAAACGATGTAGTGCCAAAGACGATCAGTACGTGGAATGTATTGGTATACAAAATAATTTCAGGAGTGTAGTACAACAAGATATTAGAAGTAACAATGAAATTCAAATATAAGTGAAGGAAACTGGAAAGGAAAAAGAGTGTAAACTAAATTTATAATTGATCAAGTAAAGTAGATTTAATTCCTTTGATTATTTGTGGGAGAAAGTAGTGAACCGTCATAAACCACCATGTGAGCGCATGGAGTCTGATCTCGGCCCGATCAGCTATGCCATCCTATACCTTGTCGGGTATAGAACGTGACATGACATAATTTGCTAGCAAGTATCCATGGTTAGTCCCTTTTTGAGACACATGAACAAAGAGTCATCCGATTTGCAGAATAATCTCTATCCTATGTCGGCAAACATAGTTTCGGGCATTTGTCATTTCAACCTATGCCTTCACGGTCAGCTAACTAACTCCCTTATACTCATGATGTTATCTTATTTATTTGATTAGCTCTTGATCAAAATGTTAGCCTTGGCAGGATCATCTTCATGATTTAGCCATTTTAGGCTCACGTACATATATTTTCCGTTTTAGGCTAATGATCATGAATTTGTCCTTTAGGACTCATGCTTGGAAAATCAACCTCTTTGGTATCATGCCTCATGAATTATTATAGTTATTGAGCATTTGGGGTGCCATGAATCAGGATGTTGCTCTTACATACTGTACAATATATTTACTTAATAATAGAGTAGGATATTTTTGAATTAGCGATGTAACAGTATGTTCTTTTTTGTTGTCTGAACGTTGCAGCGAGAGAACAAGTAGTCTGCGCTGGTTCATGTTTTGTGATTATGCAGTTGAAAAAGAAAGTAAAGAAGCATATTGCAGCTACAAGGCTACGGCACTGGTATATCAGATAAGGACTGCTCGAAAGTGGGTCGTGTAAAAAAACCACGTTATAGACGGATATACAATCTCGCAATGAAGTGAAAGAAAGAGTAGACACATTTAGAAATTCAAAAAAATAACTAGCAGAGGTCACCTTTGATCAACAAATTATGTAATTAGTTCTCTCTCACTTCTTTTAAATAGTGAGGTGCTCTCTAGGTGTAATCGCTTAACTTTGTAGATTGTAAATATTCTACAGTTATTGCCAAAAACATCTATGATTCATACATCAAATCACAAGGGTTGTTGGAACTCACAAAATTCATAAAGGAAGAACATGAAACAGAGAGTTATCTGTACACACCCAACAACTATTAAACCATTCAATTTCATTGATAAGATTGTAGAAATAATTTGAATTGGATAACAGTAAAACGTCCAGAAATGAGAGTAAGGAATGGTTCTACATACCTTAAAACGTTTGAAAGAACTTGAAATCGGAAGAAGAAATTTGTACTTGATTTTCGATCAAGTACCTTGTGTTTCTTGGAGTTGTAATTGATAGGATGAATCTGGATATTTTCTGATGGAAAACATATGAAAACTGATTGAAAAGTAAAGTTTTTATCGTGTGAATCTTGAGGAAAAGAGAAGGACTCTTCTTTTTTATAACGCACGAAACTGATGTGAATAGAGGGGATTTTATCTGCTGGAAAAGAAACTAACGCCTCTGCTGAAAATAAAATGTCTGCCATAAAACAAATAACATTTAGAAACTGAAGAATAAGGATTTAATTGATGGGATAAGGTAAAAAGGAAAATACAAAATCACCCCCAAGAATATGAAAATAAAAGGAAAAAAATACAAAATTTTCGTCAGGTGTAGGGTTGTTCTGACTGTTCTTTGTTAAACACATGTTACTTTTTACTTGGGAATCGGATTGAAGATCTGTTGGTGGCGTTGGAAAGAAGACTCAAAAATCTTCAATTTGATAGGTTATAGGTCATGTAACTCTAAATATTCTAGGATAAATCCTTGTTTAAATTTGGTCCTTGTATGTACCTATACGAAAACTTAATCATTAAAGGATCATACCCAATACCCCTACGTCACATAAGACTTGACCTTTACACCTAGATGAAAGAAAATTTCTAGATTCACGTCTAAGTACATTTGAAGAGACGTCCGATTTGTTTTATCGTTAGCTCGAACATTCAGGGTGTTACAATATCTCCCTCTTGGGATCATTTTTCCTCGAATAATGGTCATGGTTGACTACCTTACATGGGAATACTGAAATAGTCTAGTCTCTGTTTAACTATTTCTTAATGACATGAACGTTCCTAACATGTGGAGTGTCGTAACAAGCCATGGATGAAACCAAACGAGTCTTGAAATTCACGAGACTTAACATAGACATGTCATAGGACATGGGTTTCATGGGAGATGAACATAACAACGTAAGACATGAATCTAGATATGATATATATATTCGTATCTTAGTTATCTAAATAGGGCTTATAGAACATGAATGACATGATGAAGTGTTGGAAATACGCCCCATTCGATCTGAAGTTACCTAAGATGAATTAGGGGTGCATTAGAACATATAAATACGGGTATTTTCACCTCTAATACTGGTAGCATTAGATCTTAGCAACACCTTTTGAACCTACCTTTCCCCATTAAACTTCACTATTTACAAAGTACAATTCTCACATAGGCACATGCAAGTACTAAAGTATCATTCTAACACATTTTTACCTTGTCCAAGCCTACTCAGAGGTACAAGGTGCCACACCAAAAAATGCTCATGCCCGTCTAAATTTCAGGATCCCATATTCTATTTCCCTTTAGAAATCTTCATCTTTATTGTTGACCTGCTCTTAGATAGTTCTAAAACTCAACAAGGTCTCTCTTACATCTAAATTTATACCCAAGGACACTTTTTTTTTCTCATCATGAAAACAACCATACTGGAAATCTAATCAAGAAGTCATAACTTACATAATGTATTTAGCCACATAGGTATCAACATGATATCCAAGCTCATCACTATAAAAGCATCATGGTTTCTTCCCAGCTAATACTACATAAAAATAAAAAAAATCTTCTCTGTCTACCCAGAACCTCTATGAACTGCAATTTCATGTACTCCTACCATGGGACAAAACATATGAATTTATCTAACTATTACATATGACTAATCCTCATCTTGCACTTCATCCATGCTTATGATCTTAGATGAACTGGTACATCATAATCATCGCAACTAGAAACATCTACTCACTCCTATCTAACCATTACTCAGTTGATATCATACCACTGTCATAACATAAGGAATACCACTGAAGGTCTAGAATATGAGCACCAGGAATAGAAGGGATACTGCTCAATTACTACTAATACTTATCGTGACCTTGCTAATAAAGATGTGACATAGGAATAAAGCATAGTAGGCATGAATATTCCATGCATCAAATACATAAAACCTAAACAAAGAGTCATTCTGGGCATAGGTAGGACATAGAAAAAACTAGGAACATATCTTAAAGTATTGTTTCTTAGGATAGAACATAACGTAAAGCATGGGTTCATGGCTCAGAAATATAGTAACATATAACTTGTATTCCTAGAACCTTAGAGCAAGATTAGGATCGTGGTGTGAAGCTATTGTTTCATATTCAAGGGTTAGAACATGGACATGAGTTTGCAAATAAAATCTTGATCGTAGACGTAGGAATAACATGAATGCATAAGACATGGGTAGAGTGTCATCTTGGCTAAAGTCATAAAATACTCTAGAAAAAGATTGAATCATAATTAAACTCGTCATCTCTCTTTTCTTAAAACCCTTGCTATCTGCATCTCAAGACCCAATTTGTTCTTTACTCTATCATCTCCCCCATAGTTCAAAGTCGACATTTAAAGTATGTGGACCTATTCTCAAATCTGATCTATCATCACCTTACTCCCCCAATACACTATATCTTTAAGTACACAACTCTTGCTAGGACTTCCTCCCCAGATACATCTCTTAACTTTCTCTAAACTTTGTAGTCATCATTTTATAATTCATACTTTTATTGGTATATATAACCACTTCCTCTAAACTTGACCTTCCCTTCTTAGTCCATTAACATCACACCTCTAAATTCATATCCACCCATTCCAATGGAAATTAAAATTGTACTAAGAGGCTCTTATAATCCTCTCTATTCAGCTCTTAAGAACACCATATATGACATACTTAGGCTTCTCCACACTTAGAAACTCAAAGGTATTAACTAGGCACACATAGCACTAAATAACTTGGAATCTAGTATAATAACATACTACCTTGGTTACCCCTTTATTTTTATAAAACTTAAGGCTCTTCTTCATCTAAGGACCTCAACTACAACTCACCGTTTCACTTCTATTCCACATATGTATTATTTTTGCACATTCGCACTATCCCTAAATATCAAACATAAGCTCTTCCACACACACAAAAAAAAATATCAAGCCTACTAGATTTATTTTTCCAAAACTAGTGTGATCGCCCTTATACTGCCATTCATTCATCGTTGTGGTCATCTAAAGTTTAAGCTTAGTGTTTAGTGCTAAACATGGATGGCAACACTATCCGATAATACTAATTCAAACTGTATCTTATAAAAATCAAGAACCATTTGTCCATGACAACTTAGTCGATCTAAATCACACTATCTATCTCATTGCAGCCTACAAGCACATTCTCCTCCACAACATTATTTTCATTTCTTACTAACATAAACTTAAGCCATAATAAACTTCTTTCATAAACAAGTATACCTCAAGTCATCTTATCCAACCACTCTTCCTCTATTAACTACCATAAAATTTTGTAATTCTTGATACACCCTGGCCAACACCAAAGGACATTCCATCCCATTTCTCGATTAATGAATACAAGACTCTTGATGCATACTCCAATCAATAGTTATCTCCACTTTTAAGCCACTATACTTTTGAATTCATATTTCTAGCTCTAGAATACATTCTGCTACTTATGACTTACAACCCCTAAATCACACCATTTCCCAGGTGATAATACTATCCAAGCACTGAAATACATAACTTCTGGCTAAAGGTATCATTTGCAACAAGGTTTTAAAAAAATAAAGAAAATCTGAGAGTACATCTTAGTTTTGCACAGACACACGATTAAAATGAACAAGTGTTCATTCTTATGAATCAATGGTCTTAAATGCACTAATGGTGTCTGCTTAATCTCTCGTGCAGTCTCTTAATTTTTTTGTTGGCTCTATCTGAGAGAACTACATAGATATGAATCTGACCTTTAATGCTTGTACAACCTCAAAGGTGAGGCATACTTAGAGGAATTGGAAAAACACACAAATTCACAAAACATTCTTAAGGAAGCTCTATCGCACGATCTAGAATATAAAAGAATAGAGACATTTCCTAAATGTCCTGCAGTCTATAAATTATAAGTGTGGCGCGCTTCACACCCACAATTAGGACTCTACTAGACATGGCTTCACAGACACCCTAGGAAACTTGAACTCTGTGCTTTGATACAAAGTTTGTCACGCCCCAAGCCGAGGCCCTAGACGTGACACGCACCCGATACTATTGCTAGTATGAGCGAACGTTCTGGCATATCACATGAGCATACAACCAACATAACGAATAGAGAGGAAATAGAATAGGACAGGATTTCTTAAAGGATAAAGTCTTTCAACAATGTTCATTAATATCACTTAACATCTGAAGATAAAATAGTCACGAAAAATAAGACTAAAAATTACAAGATCTGTCTGACAATTAAATCAGTCTGTGAAGCCTCTAATTACTGACTATAACTGTTGGGAAAAGGCCCTGGCATATCCTGACACTGAAAGAAACATACAGAAATTGTCATATCTAAATTTTCCCCAGGTTGAAAGAAGGCTCACCAATAGCAGCAGATGATAATCCTAATGATGCGCTTGACCGCGGACTTCAGATCCAAAAACTACATCATGAAATGATGTAGCGCCAAACACGATCGATACGTGGAATGTATTGGTATGCAAAACAATTTCAGGAGGGTAGTACAACAAGATGTTAGAAGTAACAATGAAATTCAAATATAAGTGAAGGCAAATGGAAAGGAACAAGAGTGTAAACTAAATTTATAATTGACCAAGTAAAGTAAATTTAATTCCTTTGATTATTTGTGGGAGAAAGTAGTGAGCCGTCATAAACCACCATGTGAGCACATGAAGTCTGATCTCGGCCCGATCAGCTAAGCCATCCTATACCTTGTCGGGCATAGGACGTGACATGACATAATTTTCTAGCAAGTATCCATGGTTAGTCCCTTTTTGCTACCTGGTCCATCTAATTGTTCAAGCGATGGGCATAGTGACAGGAGGAACAAGTAAAGAAACTTATTCATCAACAACACCCTAGCAATCTACAGATAAAGTGGGAAGATTCTTGAAGAGAGTAAGACTCCAAACTAGTAGGTTACCTTGATGAAGTTCATACAAGGTATTTTGAAACAAGAGAAGCATTGCAGGTTTTATACATCTTATTGGAACATGTCTAACAACCTGGTCCACAAATAAAAAAATGCTAAGTAGCTTTTTATACTAATATGGCTAAGTGTGTTGTTGCTGATTCATGTCATGCCTAATTATTTTAGATAAAGAAACAATTCATGAATTTTGGGTATAAATGTAGGATGTCTTCATGCTTTTTATGATAATACAAGTGCCTCAAATTTGAAATTTTTTTCCTGTACTAAATCTTATTGATATTGGACACCAGTCTCTTAGATACAATGTTAAGGAAGGTCTTATATCTATCATATTATGTTGTATGGAAGATCAAATTGCTGAAGCACTTAGTAGTGAGCTCTATGAAAATAGTAGATTAGAATTGGGTATGATTAAGGTTTCATAAACTCCCTTCAATGATTGACTAGAACTATTTATTCTTAGTATGTCCCATGCTAAAAATTGTTGAATAATTCAATCTTGCACAATGCGTTATGTGTTCTAATTCCAGGATTTTGACTGATCTCACAGATTGTGTATTGAACTTTGTAGAGATAACGGATCCTTTGAATATATTGGCTATAATTTAAAACCATCTAGAGTATAACATTATTTTAATTATTTTTAAATTAGCATTATGAAATATCTTTGTTTACTTGGTCCCAAAAAAGAATTATCTTCATAATCGCCAAAAGTCCAAGCGTTCGTGTTTTCAAAAAGAGGACTGCCACCGCCTTTAGGTTTCCCATCATTGTCTGCCAGGTCTTTTCACATCAGAATTCCGCACCTATCACCATTACTTCACCAACTTTATGTTTCATCTTCCAAGTTACTCAACTGTTTAAATCAAAGATGCTTTACCAAATCATATCATCCCCACATCTCTTTCTCTCTCTATGAACAAATTGTACGTTTCCATTGTGTCAATGTTTTCCTCTTCATCCTCCTCTAAGATGACTAAATCCAACATATTCAGTGAATCACCATCCACTGAATTGGTTATTCATGCCACTGTCAACACCACTCTTCATATTCCTCCTAGTATCCCCATGAAATTCTCCGACTTTGCATCTAGGACGAATCTTCAAAATCCATTCTCAAAATTCTCTGCAAGTCCACCTGTTTCTCCCACCTCAACTTATAAAATTACTGATGCCACCTCTCTCCATATCATCGACACTGATGATATTCCTATAGCAAATTTGGTCCGTCGAAAAGCCAGATCTCAGTTGTTAAACAACAACAGTCTTCCAACCCTTTTGTTGTCGATGAGCTTGAGGTTCCTGATGAACCATAATCGTATTATATTTCACCTAGAACTCTTCATAGATGAAACAAAAAGCATCAAGAGGAATCTTCTATGGATGAGGCAATCTGAGCCAGTAAAAATACATGCTCCACTCTACCTGTTCCTTCCTCTTCTTCCATTTGTCAAGATGTTTTGCTTCGCTTTGTGAGGAAGGGAAGGAAAAAATAATTTATTCCCAAACCATCTGCATTTCAACCTCCTCTTTCAACTCTATAGTCAAAAGGAAAGTCGACATCCACTTCCCCATCAAATCCCTCTAAATCCCAAACTCCCTCCTGCTCTAGGAAACGGGTTCCTACACTTGTTCCATCAGATACTTCTAAGTCTGATGAGGATTTTGATATCGAGGAATTTTCTGAGCTTATTGATTCTAAAATGGATCATGTTCTCCACTTTCAAAAGAGAAAACTTGTTAGGGGTAGGGTCATGACTAGCATGGAGGTCTTTCCATGGCAATTGTGTTGAAAAAATTAGCTGTCCAGGGGTGGACTAACCTGCTCCTTCAAGGTGATGTTCAAAGGATGTTTGTAAATTCTGAGGTGTATAAATTTTACACCAATGGGATTGAACGTGATGATGTGTTTTCATCATCTATGAGAGGGGTAGCTATAAACTTGGCTACAGATGATTTGGCTAGGATTTTAGATGTTCCATTGGGAAGCTAGGGTCATTATGTGAAACTCAAATGGCTGCCTTTGGATAATCTACACTCTGTCTTAGAAATCTCTAGGAAATTCTCGGGTAATCCGAATCTTGATTACCATTGTAGAGTCTTTAAAAGAGAGATTTCTCCTCTACATCAGTTGTATTTTGATGGTGTGCATAAGATGATCCTCCCAAGGAAAGAAAAATGTACTGAGGAAAATTTTCTTGATCTGACTCTCATGGAACTCCTGGACACTAAGTCAGAATCTATTTGCCCAGACTCATGATCAAGTACATGTAGAGGGTCCTTGTTAAAGATAAAAAATGACATGCTTTGCATTATGAGTTATGGATAGCACCTATTCTTGAAGATTACTCAGTGCCTGTACAAGTGTGATCCTTGCAGACCATAAAGGATGTCACTGGCATAGTGGAACACATGAACTTATCTGTTTCGATTAGGAGTGTTGATACTTCTTTTAAATGAGCAAGAAATTCTCTTGCTGAGAAGAATGCTGGAATGATTGCAGCACAGGCTGAACATGATGTTGAGAAAGCCTTGCTTCAAGTTCAAATTCATTTTCTTAACGCTGAACTTACTTGTAAGCGAGCAGAGCATATGGAAACTATTCGTAGACTGATCCAGTTGCTTCCATCTATTGCTTCTTCCTCTTCCAACCCTTAGAGATTTAGTTTTTTTTTTCAAAATGATGTAGTTGTTCTTTATGCCAGTTTGAAGTGATTACATAATGTTCTATACTAGAAATTAATTAAATTGCTACTTTTGTACTTATTATCCAGTATTTGTATAATTTAAATACATTATGTTTCTTTTCCTTCTTATTCTGACTGTGTTAGGGATAGACCAAGTGTCCATGATTTATTACACGATCTTTTTGTCTTGTTATATCTTGAACCAACTTTTCGATGATGTCAAAAGGGAGAAAATTGAGTTGTACAATGTATATAACCTAATGACTAATCTGTCTCTTTTAGTGTTGTGTCTTTAATGAAGTATTTTAGGGATGTAAAGTATGTCATCATCAAAAAGGGTAATTTTTTAGATCAATAAAGTTTTGATGATTGACAACAACATGAACACAGTCACTAAGGAAAGCAGACAATTTTTTTTTTAAAATCAATCAATGGATAAGATCTCTTGCTCTCCTGATGGATCACGTGTGATAAAAAGAAGTTGTAATTTAATACACCACATTGTTATAAGCTGAAGAGAAAGAGTTTCATTCAAACAAGTAGACTGATTTGAAGAAGGAGTTTTACAAATAAGAAGAATCATACTCGAAGAAGGACTTCGACTTGACAAAGAAGTCTATTCAGTTGATGATTCCAAATGGAAGTAAAAGAAGGTAGACAGTGAAGGACTCTTCGGAGATTCAATATATCTCAAGAAAGTAACTCATTACGTTACTTATGCACTTAAAAAGATAGCAACATATCGACAAATTATCTATGAAGTATCATAGCTTGAAGCTTTTGAGTTGAACCTGTTCCTATTACTTTGAGTTAAGAAGTCTTATACATTATGTATTAGGTTGGTTCTTGAGTTGTAATGTGTTCTAGTTTCAGTGAAGTATAAACTGAGTTAGGAGCTTTGTTTTCAAGTTTGGGGACTCAAAAACTTGGGAACACTTACCTTGGAAGGTTTGTTTTTTTGTAGAATTAGGGGTTAGAGTTTAATTCCTAGATTTACAAGAGTATTGTAATTTGTTGATTGTTGAGACACAACTGTTTTAGTGGATTTGGGGTTAAATCCTGTGGAGGTATAGGTCGTGGTTTTTACACCTCTTTGAGCCGGGTGTTTTTCACGTAAATATCACTGTGCAATTACGTACTGTTTTAGCTACATAGGAACACGATAGTCTACCTTTTCCATCGATAGGCAACTTTTAGGTTAAAACAAGTAATCAGTAGGGCTCATACTCTAACAAAACCTATCAAAACTTTCATACTTTAAATTGTCCAAATTTTACATAGATTCATCTTTTTTCACTACTTCGAGTGTATCGCTATAGTGATTATCAGATTCATAGTCATATATTTGCGATTGAGTTGTGGTGATGATCTGATGTCAAGAAGCTGAGAATAATCTTTAAGCCAGTCCACTATTCTTTGAATAATACCAGCCGGTTGAGATATTGGTTATCTAATTAATATACTGCTATTGCCTTCCTTCCAGAGTTACCAAACTGAAAAAATATAAACCACAGACATGATGTATCCTACTTGGTATTTTCTGCGAGATATGTTAAACCACCGGGACAAAATGGAATCTGTTTGGAAGGATCTTATAGTGAAAAGGTGATCAAAATGGTTCCAAACCTCCATAGCAAGCTCACTCTTGATGAAGAGGCGATCAATACTTTATTTATCATGCTCCGAACAGAACAAACATTCGCTTGCTAATCTTATACCTATCGTCTGAATTTATTCCCTTTAAGCACAACTAATGTGTTCTGGATTTCTGGTTCCTTGCATTTCTTGTTTTCACCATGGTATTTTTCTAAGATTTTCTTCATTTCTCATTTTATCCTCAATAGATTTTCTCTTTAATTCTTCTGAAATTTGGCAAAGTTATAAGTATTTCTGTGACTTTCATAGTGTTTTCGTGTAGTTATTCTTATTTTAGTTGTAAAAGTACTAATAAGGTGGATATATCGTTTACTTGTTTTAGAACTGTGGTGCTGGGACAATTTGTGTGCTCCTAGATTGATTCAACAAAAATATAAAAAGCAAACATCGGAAGGAGGGAAGGGGATTCATATCTATTATATGAATCCATATATACAACAACATACCTAGTGTAAATCCTACAAGTGGGGTGTGGGAAGGGTAGTGTAAAAACAAGCCTTCCCCCTACATTGGGAGGCAGAGAGGTTGTTATTGATTGATCCCAGTTCAAGGAAAATCATATCAATACTAATAGAAAAAGAAATAACATAAATGAAAAAATCTTTGCAAATACTATAGAATTTTAACCTTGTGCATACATTATAACTTATCCCATTACCCTATCCCCATTGCCTCCTATTTATACCAACACAAGTGTTATCTAACTATCTCCACCAAGGCTTGAACAAATCAGACGAAATCACAAATAACATGGTGTTTTTGTGTCCGTTGGGGTCTGAACATTAGACCTCATAGGTCTCAATCAATTTCATTGACCAACATGCCTCACCATTGAGTGAAATATGGTGGATATATTTATTGATTACCATGGGGAACAAATGTGTATCCTATTCAGTCTCCTTTTACAACAAACTCTAGAAAACACTTTTTACTTGTGGATTTTCTTGTTAAAACTTCTTTTTCATTATTTATAGTAAGGATCTTTTGCACTATTTGTATATTTCTTTTCATATGACTATTAATAATTGTTATTCCATGTTGTGCAGGATACAATATGTTTAATTTGTGGTAATAAAGGATACTCGAACGCGCTTGTTTTTTGTGTCATTTGCATTGAAGTGGTTGTAAATCAGTACGTTTGATTGTTACTATTAACGATGTAGCTATACTTCACCTCATTCACTAAATTATATATTACACCTAGAGTATATACACAAAGCTATACACAAAAGGTCAAGAGCGGATCCCTGATATTATGCCTTTTACCTACAACATTTGACTAGGTATATCTGACACAATGTAATAACTGATATACTCTGTGACAAATATCTTGACATTGGTATACTATCTGACTATCTTGACACTCCCTCTAAAGAGCATACATGTCAAATTCTCCGAGCTTTCCTCAAATATATCCAATCCGAGCTCCTCTAAGGGATTTAGTAAGAATATCTACCAATTGGACATTTGAACAGACGGAGCTGCTGGCAATGCATCCAGACTCAATCTTCTGCCTAATAAAATGACAATCCACATCTATATGCTTCATTATTTTATGGAAAACTAGATTTGAGGCAATATGTAGGGCAACCTGACTGTCAAATATAAGTTTCGTCAATTTGAATTCAACATATTTTAGTTCTTGGAGAAGTTATTGCAGCCAAATAATCTTGCATGTATCAAGGGCCATAGCTCAATATTCAACTTCTGCACTAGATCTGGAAACAACATCTCGCTTCTTTCTTTTCCAAGAAATTTAATTGACTCCAATCATGATACAATACCCATAAGTAGAGCATCTATCTGTTAGAGAACCTGCCCAATCTACATCAGAATATCAAACAATGTCAATGTGTCCTTTGTCTTCATATAACAATCCTTGTCCTGGAGCTTGTTTGATGTATCAGAGGATGCGAATTACTGCATTCCAATGATCTTTACGTGGAGCTTTGAGAAATTAACCATGCTTACTATAAATGAAATATTCTGCCGTGTGATAGTGATATAATTCAATTTACCAACCGGTCTTCTACATTGTCACACCCCTTTTTTACAAAAAATAAATAAAATGATTTTAAGTTTCAAAAGGGTTTTATTATTAAGTGACAAAAGATAAAGTTTTTTGCGAAAAGAATTCTTTTTCATTTAAACTCAGAGTCGCCAACGGGCATAAATTTGGTGTCCAAGTCATCTTTGGAAATCCTTTTTCAAATTGATTTTTGACTCTTAAAAACTGATTTGTGAAAAGAAATTCAGATTAAAGAATTTGTAGACCCAGGGGAAGGTGGTGTTAGGCACCCCTCGGTCCCGTGGTTCAACCATGGTCGTTTGATGGAGTATATCGGCAGGTATGACACTATGAAATGCATAAACAAAACAAAACACACAACACACAAAAATAAACAATCAAATAGTCAAAACTCCAAAATAGTGTCTAGTCGAATTTATTACAAACTGAAATAAAAAATTCTCAAATTAAAACCTAAACTATTTTAACTATCCTACACTATGCTTTATCCGATAGCTCGGGCCTTGCTCACGATCAGTCTTCCGAGTACAAAGTATCGCGGGGCATTCCCTGATATTAAATACAATTTTTCACGGGGCATTCCTGGCCAAATGAGTAAATGGAATTTAGATGCAATGAAATAAAGACCATTCAACACATTCAAACGTTCAACAATCCACAATCCCTAAGTTTGCCTACCCGACCTACCGTTTGCCTAACCATTTTGATTTATCATGATTCTATCATGCTCAACATCACCAATGAATCAAAATTAATTAATATTCACTTTTATCAAGATTAAACCCTCCCCAAATTCCTTTTTTAATGTACACATTTTCCACATGAAAAGAGTTATCCACCCATATCAACAAAACTTGTATCATGATCAACTATTCAATCATCAAACATCCATAAAAACACCCAAACATAATAATCAAACCCATAATCACTACATAAATCCAACAAATTAAGATAAAAATGAAGAGAAAAACTTAAAGATATGTTCCTTTTGAATACATTCGAGCGATTTACGAAGAGAATAAAGAGCTATCCCTAAAACCCCAATGAAGACAAAAATCTCGACTCTCAAATCAATTATGAACCAACTCAATCGCGATAAACCCACCATATGATTTGAACCAAAATCCAGTCAACAAACATAACCGCAACTCGAAGAAAAATCAAAACTAGTAGAGAAACCTCAAAACGAGACCCAAATCACTAGTTTCAAACTAAGCTTAAACGGGCTCATCGAAATCAGGGCCAGGTTGTCATTTCCTATCACGCCGAAATTCTGATAGACCCGAAAGTCAACGGCATGATGTTTCCCAAGCTAGATATCACCAGAAAAAAAAACAAAGAAAGAATTGGGTTTGGAGTTTGTGGGTTGTTCTCCGATAGCCTTCATTGGAATAATACCGAGCGGAGACCCCCGATGAAGATTCCAATGGTATTCCGATGAAAATTTTCTGAAAAATTGTCAGCCACTACCTATCGTCTCTCTTCTCTATCGATCTCTCTCTTTAATTTAACTTTTCTAATCAATTCTCTCTATATTTTCATTCTATTTTTTGCCCTTTTTCTGCTTAACTATGCCCATCTGTGTGTGAATAATGGTTTCTTTGTTGTTTGTGTGTGAGAGTCAAAATCTCTGTGTGTGTTGATCAGTGTATTATGAGTTCTCTGTGTATCCAATTTTTTGATGGGGTATATGTGTATATGTGAGGGTTATGTGATGTGCGAGTATATATCCGTGTATGTGAGTATGTGAGCTATGTGTGTATATTCTTTTAGGGTTGGTGAAAACGTGATAAGGGTAGGGGTAGGGGGAACATGGGGTAGGGGTGAGGGGGTAGGGGTGAGGTGTCACTCTTTATTGTATAAAGTGGTTAATTTGTTACCAATTTGTTATTTTTTTGCTAAAATTATTATTTTGTTATTAAGTGGAGGGATCATCACACGTGGGTGAGGTACATGGTATGGTAAGGATAAATGGGTAAAAGTTAACTTTTGGGATAGACAAAATTATGTGTCTACATCATGCCCCTCTTTGGATGTAAACACAAAATGTTTTCAGACAATGAAGTAGACAATGAGATAGAATTTAGTTCCGACCATTATTCAAAAGAAAGAAACAGAATGAAGAAGGGCAATCAAGTTTTGACCTTTGGTTTTTTACATGTCTTAGGTTATGTGGGAGTCAAGTCATGTCACGACCCGAGCCTAGGCCCTAGCCGTGACGAGCATCACGAACCATGAAGGCCCGGAACACCCATTCTCTATCTGGTTATCATGCACAACATTCATAATCATAATAAAATGCGGAATTGAAACTGAGTACGGAAAACATGGTCAAGTTCTGCAACATTTCTGAATAATACTATCTGACATCAGTCTGCGAAATCTCTACTAAGAACATAAACATCTGTCTGAAAAGAAACTGGGACAAGGCCCCCAGTAAACAAAAAACATAATAAATAAGATAATGTCAGACATAATTAGGCCTTCCGAATAATAGAAGGCTCACCACTGTGAGATCAAGTCTGCAAATCCGAGAATGTCTACTGAGTAGCTGGACCCCTAGACTGTGCCTCAGAACCTGAAAGGAGGGGGGGTCAGCACAAAAGTACTGGCACGCGAAGCAATCCAAAAAAATAGTATAATGTAAGATACATATATATATATATATACATATTAATTGAAAGAAATTTTTCATCAAGACATCATGTATAAAACTGTTTCTGAAAAATACATGGGCACTTTCTGAAAACATGTAACCTGTCTGTTCATTTCAAATCATGATCTGTGTTTTACTTCTGAGTTAGGTGGTATTCCCCTACAAGTCTGATATTCCACGGGCTGTATGGAATCCGCCATTGACTCGGCGGGGAAGCCCCCAACCCAAGTGTGCCGCAAGGGTTGGAGTGTCTGAGTCTGATACGCCATAGGACATTTAAGTCAGCGCATAATAGTATACCCGGGTCGGCAAACCACGGTTTTAGGCAATGAGTCGCTTGAACTCAAGCCCTCTTCGGGGAACCACCTAACATCTCTGTATGCCTATTTTTAACCTTTTCTGTACATGCAACATTCTGAATGTCTAAAATCATGAAAGTCTGAAATGTCTGTTAGTCTGAGTCTGATATGGGATTAGTCTGAGTTGGTATCGTTATACCAAGACTTGCAAGTCATGATTTTGTCTGAGCCATAATGGATATAGAAAGAGCTTTCATTCAAAGCATAGTTTAGACCACCAAAACATGTAACTGATGTAAAGGATTTCATATTCCGAAACTTAAAGTTCAATTCATGCAGAAATTTCATCAAACACCTGGTGGTCAAATGTCTTTAGAAAGTTCATGTATTCAAAATTGAAACACATTCATTCATATATGTATATAAACTGCCAAATCCCTTTGGAGATGGTCAAAAGACCAAAACAATGATGTTAAAACATCTTATACATAAATATATATACATAATTTAAAACCCCATTCTAAAACATGATTTTTCTATGCCCATGAGAATTTAGGAAAACCCCGCGTACCTTGTTCTCCACGAATTTTGGGTGTCTATCGAAGCCTACGTCGAGAGGATTCCAAATCTGTAATTTGTTTCACGAACCCGCGGTTGAATCTTGAGTTGCTTGGGTTTTAATGTTGAAACCCTAGGGAGAGTTCTTGAGCAATTTTGGGAAAAGTATGTGTATTATGGTGTTTGAGGGATTAAATCCCGTGTTGGTGGTATATATAGGGGTGGAGGATTACCAAAATACCCCTAAGGAACAATTAAGGTCAAATCTGTCCCTCAGTTGACAGTTTGGTAGACTGGAGTAAATCGATTATAACTTTTTACTCATATACTCAAATTGGATGAAACCAACTGAAATTGAAAGAGGACTCGAAGAGCTTTCGTTTGATATATTATAGCTCACACATTTAATTATATACAGGGAGTTATGATCGTTTGAAATTGACCCTGAAATGCTGAAAACTGGGCAATAGTCTATGCGTTTTGCTACTGTTTTTAAATCCAAACGCAGCCTTATGCGTTCCGAAAAATTCCGAAACTTATCCGAGATGTACTATGAGATTTCCCGATCATAACACAACTTGAAAATCTAAAAGCGGATGTCGGGAAGGTTGAAAAGTTGTATCCCGAAGATTGTCAGCTAAAATTACTCTAAGTCCTCATTACACTTAGAAAATTTTTCAAGTTTTTAAGTCTAAGGGCACTCTATTAAAGGCTAATCCATGCACGACTTTTACAGGGTGTTACATTATCTCCCCCTTGGGATCATTCGTCCTCGAATGATGGGTAGGAACTTGTTGAAGCCTTAAATATATGGAATAACGCGGACATGACATGTCCTCTAATAAAAATACACTGATCTGAACATTTGGAATCTGAATTTAATGCATGATGCATGAACTGGGCTATACTCGTAACTACTGGTATACTCTATCTTCGACTAGTAGCATGTATGAGATTTCGAGTAGCATGAATAAGTGCAAAGACAAGAAAACAAGTCATGCGAATCTAACTGCTAAACTGACTTATTGGCCATACAGACTGAATTATACTACACCCTCATACTTAACTGGAGTATTCTCTTCAACACTCTCTCTAAGGAAGCTCTAGCAGTAATAGGGAACCATGAATCTTGGGTATGGATTACACAAAACATCCCACTGAGGAAATCACAACATTGACACTACTCTGCAGTCTGGAATATAGACATATAACTCCTAAATTAGGATAGAATTTTCAGACCTTTGGCAATACAACTTCTTACTTTAAGGGTTAGAGCACTTCCCGAATATCCCTTAACTATACTATTCCCTATAAATATCATATTAATTCAACTCAGCTTAAAATTCTCATATGAGCATTGATAATGTTTTTTTTTTCTACTAATGTCTAAAATATCTTAATCCTTACCCCGCGATCAAGCCTAACTCTAAATCACAAAAATACAACATGCTACACCACGCTATTATTCTAAACCATATGATGCCACCTTCTATACCTCTTTTAAAAATCATATCCTAAGCATAACATGCCTTACCACTTCAATGACTACACTGAACTCTTAATATGAAGTCGCTAATGCATATGGCGACCTTCCACTACAATCCCAAAACGTCGTTCAAGCCTAATTTATAACCACATGTTAACTTCAAGGCAAACACCCATAAGTAGATACTTCACATAGTTTCTAAACTACTATCAATATAACTCCCACGCGCTATCCTAAAAACATACACACACAAACTTTTCCACTAACCATCACATGTATCAAAGACTTGGCCCCAAATCTTACTTCATACTTATGGCCTTATCTAAACAAGCATACTATGATCTTCCATCAACAAGAATATTTACATCAACACCACTATCATTGCATAGGAAGGGTCACTAAAAGGTTAAAACATAAGACCCTCAAGCGTGAAAAAGATCTTTATATGGGACTGAGCACACTATAAAGAGTGAGTACATGCGTCATGAGTTGCATGACCTCAACTAGAGTTCATAACATAAGGAATGTGATTCCGACTACTTGAATGAACTAGAACTCATTATCTTGGAATTGGAAGAGTACGTGACTCTCTATCATATACCGGAATCATGAACTATTATCACGGAACTGCATCGTAAGGCATGAGTAAGCATCCGGATAACAAAAAAAAAATATTGAGGTAGGAATGGGTTGAGATTCACCCTTACTTTCTGATGTTCTAAATCACACTGCATCACTACTAGAATCTGAGAGCCTTACTTGGTTATTCGTTCTATCATCTCCCACTTAGCTTCAAGTCATCATCTAGCGTTTGGGAGATCCCTTACCAGATTCTAACTGAACTACACTTACTGCACTCTAGGGTTTGAAAAAATTGACAATACATGCATATCATAGAACTCAACCCGAATGACTACCTTCTGGGATACACTCTATCTTTCCATAGCCACCAATAGTCAAAGTATAATGCTTGCACACTTATTTCTATCCGTTTAACCTTCAAAACTCAAACTTAGATTCTAACACTTAACATGGATATCACCAAGCCTTTGATGAAACATACCACTTCCGTCCTAGCATACCAATATTGCTACTCCAAACTTATATCTCTCTACCATGAGAATCGAGATCACATCAAAAGGCTCAACACTATCAATCAAGGCTCCTTAACTTGGCTATCTAGAACACCATATATCATCTAACTAGTCTTTTTCCAACTAGCAACTCCATGGTACCACTAGTCACACACAACATGTAATAGTCTTAGAGAAATGCCACAACTCCATATCGCCTTGGGTATACTTACACACCATACCCACAACATTATACTTCATTACGAATCAATTTAAACTTAAGCCATTTCACACACCGTTCAAGCCTATTAGATCACTTTCATATAACTAACATCATTGATCAAGAAATCATCACATCCACCTTTATGAACTTCAACTATTCAAACTTAAGATCTAGTGCTATGCATGACTTACAACCCAACCTTACAAAAAAATTTTACTTGGAAACTATAAGTAAACATCATGAAACACTAGTGCACTAGAACTTCATAACCACAATAATCGATCATGACCTAACGGTTTACCTTATCATCATTCCGTTAGCATGTACTATTTCAGCACCTCAAGCCTACAAAATTAATCCCACAAAATATGCATTAACAAACTCTTGCCACTATTTACCACCACACCATTTAAATTCAAGCCTATAGTTTAGTATCAATCATCTACCACCAATGAAGAATGCAGCATAATATAAATACACTAATCCATCAAATTGGGATATTCTACCCAAATATCTCAAAAATCTACTACATACCTTCTCACAAGTAGCACTAGTTTACAACTACCAATGAAAAGTGGGTCAAGGGGGTTAAAGCCTCATAATAGACATGGTCAACCTTAATCTTATATTATAACCCCGTACAATTGTATCTACTTATACGGATTTCTCACCTCATACTTACTCACTCATTCATTCATTTAGACTGCCTTCAAATTCCTCAAACAACCATGAGTCTATAATCATAACTTACTCGCTAATATAGCCATTTCAACATTCAAGCAATCAACAAATCACCCTGACCAACAACTCCTTCTCTACCTTCAACTAATAACACACAAGGATGAATCACTTCATTACCAACTCTATCTCATGTAAATAGATTCATCCATACATATATTAAACCAATGAAAGAACAACAAGTTGGACAACAAGTTGCTAGTGAATTGAAACAGGCCTCACACGGCTTCACTAGACTTTGGTTTTGTATTTTGAACAAGAAAATGAGATGTATGACAAGGCAACTATGCTAGTGAATCGAAAGAGCCCCACACGGCTTCACTAGACTTTAAATTTTTTTATTTTTTTTCAAAAACATCATGATAACAAGATTACATATTACAAGGGATAGAAAATTGACACCTAATATTTAATGGTCTAAGAATATACATATTATTTTGTATAAATAAAAATCTGAGTAAAACACTTCCTCCATGGACTACCATACAATCCACACATGCTGCTAGCTACCACATTAGTTTATCACTATAAAGGGGTAAATCATCCTCAAACATCGATTATTCAACTGAAATATTCATTTACACAAAATCACCCTCACTCTGACTTCTAACTTTGTGACTTTACATCACCAACTTCTTGGTCCAATATCACTACCAATAGGTCATGACAACAACACTTTAACTTATGCTACTATTTGGGTAGAAATATAGTTCCAACATTCTGCTATACATTGTCCACAACTGTAACAAGATTTTGAGAGGGACAATATACACTTAATACCTTAAGCTGGAATGCACGATTCCATCAGGATCAATATTTACATCAGAATCAGCATATATTGATGCACTAACAGACTCCTATCGAGTTTTTCCATAATTTTTAAAATCTTATAGAATGTAATCGAAAAGGACTATATCATGTATAGTCTAAACTTTTTGCACTTGAATAAACCCAATAATGGGACAGTTTAGACTCTGAAGCACGAACTAAATCACAAAGAAGGGAAACATTCCTAAACACCTAGTAGCCTCTTGTTTATAAGTGTGGCGCGCTACACACCCATAAACAGAACTCTACTCGACGAGATTTTGCAGACACCCTGGGACCATGAACCGTGATTTGATACCAAGTTTGTCATGAACCGAGCCTAGGCCCTAGCCGTGACGAGCATCCCAAACCATGAAGGCCCGGAACACCCATTCTCTATATGGTTATCATGCACAACATTCATAATCATAATAAAATGCGGAATTGAAACTGAGTACGGAAAACATGGTGAAGTTCTGCAACATTTCTGAATAATACTATCTGACATCAGTCTGCGAAATCTCTACTAAGAACATAAACATATGTCTGAAAAGAAACTGGGACAAGGCCCCCAGTAAACCAAAAACATAATAAATAAGATAATGTCAGACATAATTAGGCCTTCCGAATAATAGAAGGCTCACCACTGTGAGATCAAGTCTGCAAATCCGAGAATGTCTACTGAGTAGCTGGACCCCTAGACTGTGCCTCAGAACCTGGAAGGAGGGGGGGTCAGCACAAAAGTACTGGCACGCGAAGCAATCCAAAAAAATAGTATAATGTAACATACATATATATATATATATACATATTAAATGAATGGAATTTTCATCAAGACATCATGTATAAAACTGTTTCTGAAAAATACATGGGCACTTTCTGAAAACATGTAACCTGTCTGTTCATTTCAAATCATGATCTGTGTTTTACTTCTGAGTTAGGTGGTATTTCCCTACAAGTATGATATTCCACGGGTTGTATGGAATCCGCCATTGACTCGGCGGGGAAGACCCCAACCCAAGTGTGCCGTAAGGGTTGGAGTGTCTGAGTCTGATACGCCACAGGACATTTAAGTCAACGCATAATAGTATACCCAGGTCGGCAAACAACGGTTTTAGGCAATGAGTCTCTTGAACTCAATCCCTCTTCAGGGAACCACCTAACATCTCTGTATGCCCATTTTTAACCTTTTCTGTACATGCAACATTCTGAATGTCTAAAATCATGAAAGTCTGAAATGTCTGTTAGTTTGAGTCTGATATGGCATTAGTCTGAGTTGGTATCGTCATACCATGACTTGCAAGTCATGATTTTTCTGAGCCATAATGTATTAAGCCAGATCTTTCATTCAAAACATAGTTTAGACCACCAAAACATGTAACTGATGTAAAGGATTTCATATTCCGAAACTTAAAGTTCAATTCATGCAGAAATTTCATCAAACACCTGGTGGTCAAATGTCTTTAGCAAGTTCATGTATTCAAAATTGAAACACATTCATTCATATATGTATATAAACTGTCAAATCGCTTTGGAGATGGTCAAAAGACCAAAACAATGATGTTAAAACATCTTATACATAAATATATATACATAATTTAAAACCCCATTCTAAAACATGATTTTTCTATGCCCATGAGAATTTAGGAAAACCCCGCGTACCTTGTTCTCCACGAATTTTGGGTGTCTATCGAAGCCTACGTCGAGAGGATTCCAAATCTGTAATTTGTTTCACGAACCCGCGGTTGAATCTTGAGTTGCTTGGGTTTTAATGTTGAAACCCTAGGGAGAGTTCTTGAGCAATTTTGGGAAAAGTATGTGTATTATGGTGTTTGAGGGATTAAATCCCGTGTTGGTGGTATATATAGGGGTGGAGGATTACCAAAATACCCCTAAGGAACAATTAACGTCAAATCTGTCCCTCAGTTGACAGTTTGGTAGACTGGAGTAAATCGATTATAAATTTTTACACATATACTCAAATTGGATGAAACCAACTGCAATTGAAAGAGGACTCAAAGAAATTTCGTTTGATATATTATAGCTCAAACATTTCATTATATACAGGGAGTTATGATCGTTTGAAATTGACCCTGAAATGCTGAAAACTGGGCAATAGTCTATGCGTTTTGCTACTGTTTTTAAATCCAAATGCAGCCTTATGCATTCCGAAAAATTCCGAAACTTATCCGAGATGTACTATGAGATTTCCCGATCATAACGCAACTTGAAAATCTAAAAGCGGATGTCAGGAAGGTTGAAAAGTTGTATCCCGAAGATTGCCAGCTAAAATGACTCTAAGTCCTCATTACACTTAGAAAAATTTTCATGTTTTTAAGTCTAAGGGCACTCTATTAAAGGCTAATCCATGCACGACTTTTACAGGGTGTTACAAGTCACATGTTATTCCAGGGTTGGCAAAGAGATGGACCGTATCGTGTCGGAGAGTCAAGAGAGGCCTTATCGAGGTTCTGGTCTGTGGCTTTTTCAAAAAATGAAAATTATAAGTTAAAATATAAATAAAATTACAACAGTCCAATCTATGCAGATTCTCTTGACTCTTGACTTGAATTTCTGATGCTTTCAAAATTGGCAAAAAAATCGATCTTCTTTGGGTTAAATTTGAAAATAAATTCTTTATCCATACAAAATTTGATGTTGGATATGAACTCAAAAATTGATAATGTTCTGTCGGTGGTACTTCTGAATTTGATCGTAAGTTTGAACATGTTCACCCTATTCTCCAAGTAGTCTCCTGACTTACACTTTTATCTTGTTTCTTGGCTTTCAATTTCCTCGCCCTGTTTTCCAGGAGCTCCTGACTTACTATTTGTTCAATCTATTGACATTCAATCTTATTACCCTGTTCTCCGCTCAAGCTATCGACTTGCAATTTCATCACCCTGCTCTTCAGCCGAGCTCCTGATTTTCAATTTCATCACTTTGTTGACTATCAATGTCATCACCGTATTCTTTGGGTGGGATCCCGACTTAGAATTTCATCAGGTTGGCTCCTGACTTTCTTTTTAACACCTTGTTCTCCAAGCGAGCTCCTGAATTATAATTTTCTCACTCTACTTTTTGGGTGAGCTCCCGACTTGCAATTTCATCACCCTGTTCTTCAGGCGGGCTCTGACTTTCAATTTCATTGCTTTGTTTACTTTTAATGTCATCACCCCATTCTTCTTGAGGGATCCTGACTTGCAATTTCCTCACTCTATTTTTTAGGTGAGCTCCCGACTTCCAATTTAATCACCTTGATCTTTAAGTGGGATCCTGACTTTCAATTTCATCACTTTGTTGACTTTCAATGTCATCACACTATTCATCAGGCGGTCTCCTGACTTGCTATTTCCTCACTCTATTGTTTGGGAGAACTTCTGACATGCAATTTCATCACCTAGTTCTTTAAGCGGGCTCATGATTTTTAATTTCATCATTTTGTTAACTTTCAATGTCTTCACCCTATTCTTCGGGCGGTCTCCCGACTTGCAATTTCATCACCCTGTTCATTAGGTAGGCTCCTAACTTGCGATTTCCTCACTCTGTTCTTTGGACGAGCTCCCGACTTTCAAATTCATCACCCTATTCTTTTGGCCAGCTCTTGACATTCAAATTCCACACTCTGTTCTTTGAGGGATTTTTTGACTTGCAATTTCATGACCCTGTTCTTTAGGTAATCTCCTGACTTGTGATTTCTTCACTCTGGGTGAGCTCCCGACTTGCAATTTCATCACCCCATTCTTTAGGAGGGATCCTTACTTCCAATTTCTTCACTCTGTTCTTTGGGTGAGCTTCTAACTTGCAATTTCATCACCATGTTCTTAAAGCGTGCTCCTGCCTTACAATTTCCTCACTCTATTCTCCGAGCGACCTCTCAACTAGCAATTTTATCACCCTATTCTGCCTGACTTTCAATTTTATCCCTTTGTTGACTTTTAGTGTCATCACCTTATTCTTTAGGTGCAAAGAGGTGACAAGAGTCTGCTTTGCTTAAAGGATGAAATGAGAAGCGATATATTATTTTTAAATGCCAAACAAAAGAACACAACTAAATAAAGTAACTCAATAAAAATGAATCAGAAATAAATGATATATGGTTTTTCTAACCTACTATATGAAGGTATTACGTTAACATTCCTTCCCATTTATTGTTTTCATTAGACACTCTTAATGTTAAATTTCGACTTCATTGATGAGATTTGCTTTTTCAGCTTTTGCCACAAAAAGAAAAGCTAAATCTGATTCTCTTCAGTCTTCACTCCCTTTCTCTCTCTTAGTCAGGCCTTATCTCTCTTCTCCATAGATTTATTCTCCTCTTCTTATTCTGAATTTTGTTGTTGTTACTATTTCTTATTAGTTGATATGCTTTCTTCACTGCCGTTTTCTTTGTCATACCTACTTTGACTAGCTATACTTTAGCCAAGGGTCCCTAGATACAACCTCACTACCTTTACAAGGTAGTGATAAAGCCTGCATACACTCTATTCTCCCCAAATCCCACCCGTGGGATTTCACTATTGGTACGTATGATAAGGAGTTGTCGCACTAGTTAGGGCTTTAGATAATTTACAATGTTATCTTTGGCCTTTGATGTTGTCATTAGGATGGATTATCAAAGCCTTAATTAGTTGAAAAGCCAAGGTATTTCCTAATGTTATCCTCAATAAACAAGCTTGGAAACAATAATGTGGTTATCTATATGCATTTTAGGAGATATACCTTGATCAACATGTAGAGTGCTAAGTTGGAAGGTTTTGAACATATAAAGGACTTGTTTGCTTTTTATATTGAGTCTTACAAAGTCTATAGTGCTTGTTAGTCAAATAGATTGGATAATATTCAATGGACTTGATGATCTTGGTTAAGGCTCATACATTATGGTTCTAGGTGTTTTATGAAAGAGTTGTTTGCTATGTAGGACCATAATGGTGGAATAACAAGACAATTTAGGGAGCATAAGACTCTACGAATTTTTTATGGCACCATATGGTATGTCCATAATGAAACCCAAGGGATTTCTTCTCAATCAAGGATTTGAATTGATTCCTTGATTGAGTGATGGCACCATATGGTAGGTCCGTATTAGATATGTCCATACAAGGTGCAAACTTCTCTTTACAGACATACATGTCCATATAAGATATGTCTATGTAGAGGGTGGTCTTCTTTCCTTTTGATTTTGTCGTGATTGATTCAACTACCTTATATTTGGGTATCTAATAAGATCCATGATTGATGCTATTTCCAAGTTCAGCGCCGACTTTCTTGTGAGTGGATGATTGTGTAAAGCCCCGTAAAAGGCGTGCATAGATTAGTCTTTAATATTGAGCTCTTAGACTTAATGACTTAAAATTTTCTAAGTGTAAAATGAGACTTAGTCATTTTAGCTGGCAATCTTCGGGATACAACTTTTCAACTTTCCCGACATCCGTTTTTAGTTTTTCAAGTTGTGATACGATCGGTAAAGCTCATAGTGCATCTCGGATAGGTTTCGGAATTTTTGGGAACGCATAAGGCTGCGTTTGGATTTCAAAACAGTAGGAAAACGCATAGCCTATTGCCCAGTTTTCAGAATTTCAGGGTCAAATTCAAACAATCATAACTCCCTATATATAATGAACTGTGTGAGATATAATATATCAAACGAAAGATCTTTGAGTCCTCTTTCAAATGCAGTTGGTTTCATCCAATTTGATTATATGAGTAAAACGTTATAATCTATTTACTCCAGACTATCAAACTGTCAACTGAGGGACAGATTTGTTCTTAATTGTTCCTTAGGGGTATTTTGGTCATCCTTCACCCCTATATATACCACCAACACGGGATTTAATCCCTGAAACACCAAAATACACCTTCATTCATGAAAATTGTTCAAGAACATTCCTTAGGGTTTCAAAATAAAAACCCAAATAGTTCAAGATTCGACCGTAGGTTTTCAAAGATAATTACATATTCGGAATCACAAATTCGCGAGCTTCAAGAAACATCAAGTATATTCGGAAATAGAGGTACATGGGTTTATCCTAAAATCTCATGGGTGTAGTTTTTATGAACATGCATGCTTTTAAATGGGGGTTTTCAATCAAATGCTAATAACTTGCTTTCAATATGATTTCTAAGTCATTTTTCTTTATGTCATGGGAATTGTTTGCCTATATAATTCAGTGGTTGAAACCATGCATATGTGATTTGAGATTTTCCAAGAAAGTTTGATAAATATGAATGATAAATTTCTTTCAAATTCCAATGATAATGTCTTGATACCCCATATCATATTGTGACCAACAAAAGAGAGCATCAATTTAAAATAATTATTGTTCACCACTTGTAAATGGTGAAGCACCTTGGTGTTTATATGATTAAGCATAGGTGGATGTGATATTGATGACTTGCAAGTCGGGTATGACGATACCTTACAGAATATGATACGTTATTGAATTAAATGAAGTTTGAATGCATTGATTTTACATGAGATAGGTGGATGCCCGAAGAAGGCATTTGAGTGTAAGGGATCATCGCTGGAAACCGTGTTTGCCGACACGGGAATTTGGTACCAGGCTAAGTGATCTTGTGTACATGACTTTATGTCATTCCCAAATTGGGACTATAGGTAGGAGCTCGGGCTAAGTGATCTTGGGCACTACCATTGGGTCGAGACACCATGCTTCGTGGTCTTGTGTGTCTCTCCCTCACTTATACTCTAATCTCAGCGGCAACTGAGGTTTGACAGTTGGTGTAAATTATGTAGGGTATTCCACCTAGCTCAGTTGCATTTCATTGTTGTTGAGAAACTATTGCATTATGCCCATGTGTTTTCAAATGATTTGATATGAAATTGCTTTATAATGACTCTCAACTATATTTTGTAAAAATATTATGTTTTGTTTTGATATCTCTGCGTGCCAGTACTTTTGTGCTGACCCCCTTCTCTCTCCAACCTCTCAGGTTCAGAGGCCCAGTCTAGGGGTCAAGAAAATCAGTAGATCATTCAGAAAGAGTTGCAGAGACAAGTGGTGAGCCTTCTATGTTTCGAAAGGTCTTATGTCCTGCAGTCCTTTTATCTTATATTTAGTTTTGGGGTCTACTGGGGCCTTGTCCCAGTTTATATACAGTTACTTGACTCAATCCTTTGTTAGAGATTTTCACAGACAGTTGGTTAGAGGTTGATTGATGTTGGGGGAACTTTATTTCCCTGTTATTGTTTCTTTTCATATTTATGACCATGTTTCTGAATTATTGTGTTTCTTCCGCATTACTTTGATCATATGAATTAGGTGCATGACTACCAGACAAATAGGGGTGTTTTGGGCCTCCATGGTTCGAAATGCTCGTCACGGCCTGGCCCTAGTTCGGGTCATGAAAAACTTGGTATCAAAGCACGGTTCATGGTCCCAGGGTGTCTGCAAAATTGCGTCGGGTAGAGTCTTATTTATGGGTGTGTAGTGCGCCACACTTATAAGCAGGAGGCTACTAGGCGTTTAGGAATGTCTCTCTTTCTTCAGGTTCTAGTTCGTGCAATAGAGTCAGAATATTCCTCTTTCATACTCTAATTCGTGCTATGGTGTGGCCTATACGAAAGTAAAAAGTCATCCCACATTCTTTACTTACTCTAATGTCCTTAGATATGTCTCATTATTGAGGTGATTCAAGTACAGAAGTTTAGAATCTAAATGTCATGGTCCTTTCTGATTGAACCAAATAAGAGTTAAAATTTGTGCAAGGACTTGATAAGAGTCCGTTAGTTCTTCAATGTGTATTGATTTCGATGTAAACATTGATCTTGATGGAATTGTGCTTTTCAGCTTGAGGTATTAATTACATTTAGTCCCCTTCAAATTTATGTTACAAATGTCTTGCTTAAGGGGGGATGATGTGTAGTAGAATGTTGGAACTGCATTTCCACCCGAATAGTAGTATGCGTTAAAGTGTTATTGTCATGACCTATTGGTAGTGATATTAGACCAAGAAGTTAGTGATGTGAAGTCACAATGTTAGAAGTCAAAGTGAGGGTGACTTTTGTGTAAATGGATATTTTAGTTGAACAACTGATGTTCGAGAATGATTTACCCCCCTTATGGTGATAGACTAATGTGGTAGCTAGTAGCATGTGTGGATTGTATGGTAGTCTGTGGGGGAAGTGTTTGACTCGGATTTGTATTTATACAGAGTAAGATGTGTATCCTTAGATCATTGAATATTGTTTGTCAATTTTCTATCTCTTGTAATATGTAATCTTATTATCATGGTGTTTTTGAAAAAAATCAAAGTTTAGTGAAGCCGTGTGGGGCTCTTTTGATTCACTAGCATAGTTTCTATGTTATTCATTTCATTTCTTGTTCAAAACACAAAAATCAAAGTCTAGTGAAGCTATGTGAGGCCTATTTCGATTCACTAACAACTTGCTGTCCAACTTGTTGTTCTTGTGTTGGTTTAATATATGTATAGCTGAATCTGTTTGCATGAGATTGAGTAAGTAATTAGGAGGTGAGAGATCAGTATAAGTAGATAAGATTGTATGGGGTTATAATATCAGATTAAGGTTAACCATGCCTATTATGTGACTTTACCCCGCCTTGACCTTCTTTTGTTGGTAGTTGTAAACTAGTACTACTTATGAGAAGGTATGTAGCAGATTTTGAAGTATTTGGGATAGAATGTTCCAATTTGATGGATTAGTATATTATGTTGAACTCGTCATTGGTGGTAGATGATTGATGCTAGACCATTGTCTTGAATTTATTGTAGGATGTGGATGTAAGAATAGTGGCATGCGATTAATGATGTATGTTTGTGGGAATAAATATTAGTAGGCTTGATGTGTTGAAATAGTACGTGCTAATGAGTTATGATAAGGAAGACCGTAAGGTCAAGGTCGATTATTGTTATTATGAAGTTCTAGTGTACTAGTGTTTCTTGACGCTTATTTCATGGTTTCCAAGTGAGAATCATGCGTAAGGTTGGATTGTAAAATCATGTTTAGCACTAGACATTAAGTTTGAACAGTTGAAGTTCATAAAGGTGGATGTGATGATTTCTTGATCAATGATGTTAGTTATATGAAAGTGATCTAATAGGCTTGAACGGTGTATGAAATGGATTAAGTTTAAATTGATTCGTAATGAAGTATAATGTTGTAGGTATGGTGTAGAAGTATGCCAAGGTGAAATTAGGTTGCGACATATTTTTCTAAGACTATTACATAATTTGTGTGGCTAGTGGTACCATTGAATTGTTAAGTGGAGAAAGACTAGTTAGATGGTATATGGTGATCTAAATAGCCATGTTAAGTGTTAGAATCTAAGTTTGAGTTTTAAAGGTTGAACCGATAGAAATAAGTGTGCAAGCATTATACTATGACTATTGGTGGCTATGGAAAGATAAAGTGTATCCCAGAAGGTAGTCATTCGGGTTAAGTCTACGATATGCATGTATTGTCATTTTTTTTTCTTTTAGACCCTAGAGTGCAGTAAGTGTAGTTCAATTAGAATCTGGTAAGGGATCTCCCAAACTCTTGATGATGACTTGAAGCTAAGGGGGAGATGATAGAACGAATGACCAAGTAAGGCTCTCAGATTCTAGTAGTGATGCAATATGATTTAGAACATCAGAAACTGAGGGTGAATCTCAACCCAGTCCTACCTCAGTATTTTTTGTTAGTTATTCGGATGCTTACTCATGCCTTACGATCCAGTTCCGTGATCGTAGTTCATGATTCCTGTATAAGATAGAGAGTCACGTACTCTTCCAGTTCCAAGATAATGAGTTCTAGTTCATTCAAATAGTCGGAATCACATTCCTTATGTTATGAACTCTAGTTGAGGTCATGCAACTCATGACTCATGTACTCACTCTTTATAGTGTGCTCAGTCCCGTATAAAAATCTTTTCATGCTTCAGGATCTTATGTTTTAACCTTTTAGTGACCCTCCCTATGCAATGATAGTGGTGATGATGTAAATGTTCTTGTTGATGGAAGATCATAGTATGCTTTCTTAGATAAGGACATAAGTATGAAGTAAAAGTTGGGGCCAAGTCTTTGATACACGTGATGGTTAGTGGAAAAGTTTGTGTGTGTATGTCTTAGGGTAGCGCGTGGGAGTTATATTGACAATAGTTTAGAAACTATGTGAAGTATGTATTTATGGGTGGTTGCCTTGAAGTAAACATGTGGTTATAAAATAGGCTTGAATGACGTTTTGGGATTGTAGTGGGAGGTCGCAATATGCATTAGCGACTTCATATTAAGAGTTTAGAGTAGTCATTGAAGTGGTAAGGCATGTTATGCTTAGGATATGATCTTTAAAAGAGGTATAGAAGGTGGCGTCATATGGTTTAGAATAATAGCGTGGTGTAGCATGTTGTATTTTTGTGGCTTAGAGTTAGGCTTGATCGAGGTGTAAGGATTAAGCTATTTTAGACATTAGTAGAAAAATTTGTCAATGCTCATATGAGAATTTTAAGCTGAATTGAATGAATATGATATTTATAGGGAATAGTATAGTTAAGGGATATTCGAGAAGTGTACTAAGCTGGAAAGTAAGAAGTTGTATTGCCAAAGGTCTGGTAATTCTATCCTAATTTAGGAGTTATATGTCTATATTCCAGACTGCAGAGTAGTGTTAATGTTGTGATTTCCTGAGTGGGATGTCTTGTGTAACCCATACCCAAGATTTGTGGCTCCATATTACTGTTAGAACATCTTTAGAGACAACGTTGAAGAGATATTCCAATTAAGTATGAGGGTCCAGCATAATTCAGTCTGTATAGCCAGTAAGTCAGTTTAGCAGTCAGATTCGTATGACTTGTTTTCTCGTCTTTTCGTTTATTCATGCTACCCGATATCTCAGACATGATACTATTCCAAGATAGAATATACTAGTAATTGCGAGTATAGCTCAGTTCATGCGTCATGCATTAGATTCAAATTCCAGAGGTTCAGTTATGAATCAAATCGTAGGTGCCTTGTGCATTGCCTTCTCTTTCCGAGTATCTTAGTGAATTGAGCACTCATAGAGGGACATAGGGTCCCAAGGGGGAGATACCCCATTCGGTTGCATGCATAGGTTCTTATTACAAGCTTCGCATCAGTTGTTATTGCGTATTCAGTCATACGTTCTTGTGTCAGTTCAGTCAGATATGCCTGCATTAGAAATGCATGTTCAATAGAAAAAGTTCAGCTTATCAGTGTATTCAGTCCTGCGTTAATGAGGACAACTCAGACACAGACCCATGCATCAGATATGCATGTCCGGTATAAGAATTCAGAACATCAGTAGTTCCAGTCTTATAATCATGTTTCAGATCAGTGTATTATTTATTAAAGGACATGTCATGTCCGCATTATTCCATAGCTTTAAGGCTTCAACAAGTTTCTACCCATCATTAGAGGAGGAATGATCCCAAGGGGGAGATAATGTAACTCCCCGTAAAAGGCGTGCATAGATTAGTCTTTAATATTGAGCTCTTAGACTTAATGACTTAAAATTTTCTAAGTGTAAAATAAGACTTAGTCATTTTAGCTGGCAATCTTCGGGATACAACTTTTCAACCTTCCCGACATCCGTTGTTAGATTTTCAAGTTGAGTTATGATCGGGAAATCTCATAGTGCATCTCGGATAAGTTTTGGAATTTTTCGGAATGCATAAGGCTGCGTTTTGATTTCAAAACAGTAGCAAAACGCATAGCCTATTGCCCAGTTTTCAGCATTTCAGGGTCAACTTCAAACAATCATAACTCCCTGTATATAATGAATGGTGTGATCTATAATATATCAAACGAAAGATATTTGAGTCCTGTTTCAAATAAAGTTTGTTTCATCCAATTTGATTTTATGAGTAAAAAGTTATAATCGATTTACTCCATACTATCAAACTGTCAACTGAGGGACAGATTTGACCTTAATTATTTCTTAGGGGTATTTTGGTCATCGTTCACCCCTATATATACCACCAACACGGGATTTAATCCCTCAAACACCAAAATTCACCTTTATTCCTCAAAATTTCTCAAGAACACTCCTTAGGGTTTCAAAATAAAAACCCAAATAGTTCAAGATTCGACCGTAGGTTTTCAAAGATAATTACATATTCGTAATCACAAATCCGCGAGCTTCAAGAAACATCTAGTATTTTCGGAAATAGAGGTACGTGGGGTTATCCTAAAATCTCATGGGTGTAGTTTTTATGAACATGCATGCTTTTAAATGGGGGTTTTCAATCAAATGCTAATAACTTGCTTTCAATATGATTTCTAAGTCATTTTTCTTTATGTCATGGGAATTGTTTGCCTATATACTTCAATGGTTGAAACCATGCATATGTGATTTGAGATTTTTCATAGAAGTTTGATAAATATGAATGATAAATTGCTTTCAAATTCCCATGATAATGTCTTGATACCACATATCATATTGTGACCAACAAAAGAGAGAATGAATTTGAAATAATTATTGTTCACCACTTGTAAATGATGAAGCACCTTGGTTTTTACATGATTATGCATATGTGGATGTGATATTGATGACTTGCAAGTTGGGTATGACGATACCCTACAGAATATGATATGTGATTGAATTAAATGAAGTTTGAATGGATTGGTTTTACATGAGATAGGTGGATGCCCGAAGAAGGCGTTTGAGTGTAAGGGCTCATCGCTGGAAAACGTGTTTGCCGACATGGGAATTTGGTACCAGGCTAAGTGATCTTGTGTACTCGACTTTATGTCATTCCCAAATTGGGACTATAGGTAGGAGCCCCGGCTAAGTGATCTTGGGCACTACCATTGGGTCAGGACACCATGCTTCATGGTCTTGTGTGTCTCTCCCTCACTTATACTCTAATATCGGCGGCAACCGAGGTTTGACAGTTGGTGTAAATTATGTAGGGTATTCCACCTAGCTCAGTTGCATTTCATTGTTGTTGAGAAACTATTGCATTATGCCCATGTGTTTTCAAATGATTTGATATGAAATCGCTATATAATGGCTCTCAACTATATTTTGTAAAAATATTATGTTTTGTTTTGATATCTCTGCGTGCTAGTACTTTTGTGCTGACCGCCTCCCCTCTCCAACCTGTCAGGTTCAGAGGCCCAGTATTGGGGTCAAGAGAATCAGTAGATCATTCAGACAAAGTTGCAGAGACAAGTGGTGAGCCTTCTATGTTTCGGAAGGTCTTATGTCCTGCAGTCCTTTTATCTTATATTTAGTTTTAGGGTCTACTGTGAGCCTTGTCCCAGTTTATATAAATTTACTTGACTCAGTCATTTGTTAGAGATTTTCGCAGACAGTTGTTTAGAGGTTGATTGATGTTGGGGGAACTTTATTTCCCCGTTATTGTTTCTTTTCATATTTATGACCATGTTTCTGAATTATTGTGTTTCTTCCGCATTACTTTGATCATATGAATTAGGTGCATGATTACCAGACCGATAAGGGTGTTTCGGGCCTCCATGGTTTGAAATGCTCGTCACGGCCAGACCCTGGTTTGGGTCGTGACAGATTGCTTCCTTATGCGACATATTCTTGGAGATTCTAGGATATCCTAGATTTTTCCTTAGGGATCCTTTTTTGATCAATTGTATCTTCAGTGTATCCTGCAAGATATTTTTTTTATTAGTTTTTCATTATTAAAACATATTATGAGAATGTAGGGCTAATAATCTCCCCCTTTTTTACAATGAAAAATAATAAACATTAGTTGACTTCCTTGTTCTTGTAGTCGATTTTCTCCCCCTTTCTTGCTGACTCTTTTGACTTGGCGCATCAATGACTCCCATGATTTTGTGTAAATGAATATTTTAGTTGAACAACCGATGTTCGAGAATGATTTACCCCCCTTATGGTGATAGACTAATGTGGTAGCTAGTAGCATGTGTGGATTGTATGGTAGTCTGTGGGGGAAGTGTTTGACTCAGATTTTTATTTATACATAGTAAGATGTGTATCTTTAGATCATTAAATATTGTGTGTCAATTTTCTATCTCTTGTAATATGTAATCTTATTATCATGGTGTTTTTGAAAAAAATCAAACTCTAGTGAAGCCGTGTGGGGCTCTTTTGATTCACTAGCATAGTTTCTTTGTTATTCATTTCATTTCTTGTTCAAAACACAAAAATCAAAGTCTAGTGAAGCTGTGTGAGGCCTATTTCGATTCACTAACAGCTTGCTGTCCAACTTGTTGTTCTTGTGTTGGTTTAATATATGTATAGCTGTATCTGTTTGCATGAGATTGAGTAAGTAATTAGGAGATGAGAGATCAGTATAAGTAGATAAGATTGTATGGGGTTATAATATCAGATTAAGGTTAACCATGCCTATTATGTGACTTTACCCCGCCTTGACCTTCTTTTGTTGGTAGTTGTAAACTAGTACTACTTATGAGAAGGTATGTAGCAGATTTTGAAGTATTTGGGATAGAATGTTCCAATTTGATGGATTAGTATATTATGTTGCACTCGTCATTGGTGGTAGATGATTGATGCTAGACCATTGTCTTGAATTTAATGTAGGATGTGGATGTAAGAATAGTGGCATGCGATTAATGATGTATGTTTGTGGGAATAAATATTAGTAGGCTTGATGTGTTGAAATAGTACGTGCTAATGAGTTATGATAAGGAAGACCGTAAGGTCAAGGTCGATTATTGTTGTTATGAAGTTCTAGTGTTCTAGTGTTTCTTGACGCTTATTTCATGGTTTCCAAGTGAGAATCATGCGTAAGGTTGGATTGTAAAATCATGTTTAGCACTAGACATTAAGATTTAACAGTTGAAGTTCATAAAGGTGGATGTGATGATTTCTTGATCAATGATGTTAGTTATATGAAAGTGATCTAATAGGCTTGAACGGTGTATGAAATGGCTTAAGTTTAAATTGATTCGTAATGAAGTATAATGTTGTAGGTATGGTGTAGAAGTATGCCAAGGTGAAAATAGGTTGCGACATATTTTTCTAAGACTATTACATAATTTGTGTGGCTAGTGGTACCATTGAATTGTTAAGTGGAGAAAGACTAGTAAGATGGTATATGGTGATCTAAATAGCCATGTTAAGTGTTAGAATCTAAGTTTGAGTTTTAAAGGTTGAACCGATAGAAATAAGTGTGCAAGCATTATACTATGACTATTGGTGGCTATGGAAAGATAAAGTGTATCCCAGAAGGTAGTCATTCGGGTTAAGTCTACGATATGCATGTATTGTCATTTTTTTTTTCTTTTAGACCCTAGAGTGCAGTAAGTGTAGTTCAGTTAGAATCTGGTAAGGGATCTCCCAAACTCTAGATGATGACTTGAAGCTAAGGGGGAGATGATAGAACGAATGACCAAGTAAGGCTCTCAGATTCTAGTAGTGATGCAATATGATTTAGAACATCAGAAACTGAGGGTGAATCTCAACCCAGTCCTACCTCAGTATTTTTTGTTAGTTATTCGGATGCTTACTCATGCCTTACGATCCAGTTCCATGATCGTAGTTCATGATTCCTGTATAAGATAGAGAGTCACGTACTCTTCCAGTTCCAAGATAATGAGTTCTAGTTCATTCAAATAGTCGTAATCACATTCCTTATGTTATGAACTCTAGTTGAGGTAATGCAACTCATGACTCATGTACTCACTCTTTATAGTGTGCTCAGTCCCGTATAAAAATCTTTTCATGCTTCAGGATCTTATGTTTTAACCTTTTAGTGACCCTCCCTATGCAATGATAGTGGTGATGATATAAATGTTCTTGTTGATGGAAGATCATAGTATGCTTTCTTAGATAAGGCCATAAGTATGAAGTAAAAGTTGGGGCCAAGTCTTTGATACACGTGATGGTTAGTGGAAAAGTTTGTGTGTGTATGTCTTAGGGTAGCGCGTGGGAGTTATATTGACAATAGTTTAGAAACTATGTGAAGTATGTATTTATGGGTGGTTGCCTTGAAGTTAACATGTGGTTATAAAATAGGCTTGAATGACGTTTTGGGATTGTAGTGGGAGGTCGCAATATGCATTAGCGACTTCATATTAAGAGTTTAGAGTAGTCATTGAAGTGGTAAGGCATGTTATGCTTAGGATATGATCTTTAAAAGAGGTATAGAAGGTGGCGTCATATGGTTTAGAATAATAGCGTGGTGTAGCATGTTGTATTTTTGTGACTTAGAGTTAGGCTTGATCGCACTGTAAGGATTAAGCTATTTTAGACATTAGTAGAAAAATTTGTCAATGCTCATATGAGAATTTTAAGCTGAATTGAATGAATATGATATTTATAGGGAATAGTATAGTTAAGGGATATTCGAGAAGTGTACTAAGCTGGAAAGTAAGAAGTTGTATTGCCAAAGGTCTGGTAATTCTAACCTAATTTAGGAGTTATATGTCTATATTCCAGACTGCAGAGTAGTGTTAATGTTGTGATTTCCTCAGTGGGATGTCTTGTGTAACCCATACACAAGATTTGTGGCTCCCTATTACTGTTAGAACTTCTCTAGAGACAACGTTGAAGAGATATTCCAATTAAGTATGAGGGTCCAGCATAATTCAGTCTGTATAGCCAGTAAGTCAGTTTAGCAGTCAGATTCGTATGACTTGTTTTCTCGTCTTTTCGTTTATTCATGCTACCGGAAATCTCAGACATGATACAATTCCAAGATAGAGTATACTAGTAATTGCGAGTATAGCTCAGTTCATGCGTCATGCATTAGATTAAAATTCCAGAGGTTCAGTTATGAATCAAATCGTAGGTGCCTTGTGCATTGCCTTCTCTTTCCGAGTATCTTAGTGAATTGAGCACGCATAGAGGGACATAGGGTCCCAAGGGGGAGATACCCCATTCGGTTGGATGCATAGGTTCTTATTACAAGCTTCGCATCAGTTGTTATTGCGTATTCAGTCATACGTTCTTGTGTCAGTTCAGTCAGATATGCCTGCATTAGAAATGCATGTTCAATAGGAAAAGTTCAGCTTATCAGTGTATTCAGTCCTGCGTTAATGAGGACAACTCAGATACACACCCATGCATCAGATATGCATGTCCGGTATAAGAATTCAGAACATCAGTAGTTCCAGTCTTATAATCATTTTCAGATCAGTGTATTCTTTATTAAAGGACATGTCATGTCCGCATTATTCCATAGCTTTAAGGCTTCAACAAGTTTCTACCCATCATTAGAGGAGGAATGATCCCAAGGGGGAGATAATGTAACTCCCCGTAAAAGGCGTGCATAGATTAGTCTTTAATATTGAGCTCTTAGACTTAATGACTTAAAATTTTCTAAGTGTAAAATGAGACTTAGTCATTTTAGCTGGCAATCTTCGGGATACAACTTTTCAACCTTCCCGACATCCGTTTTTAGATTTTCAAGTTGAGTTATGATCGGGAAATCTCATAGTGCATCTCGGATAAGTTTCGGAATTTTTCGGAACGCATAAGGCTGCGTTTTGATTTCAAAACAGTAGCAAAACGCATAGCCTATTGCCCAGTTTTCAGCATTTCAGGGTCAACTTCAAACAATCATAACTCCCTGTATATAATGAATGGTGTGATCTATAATATATCAAACGAAAGATATTTGAGTCCTGTTTCAAATAAAGTTGGTTTCATCCAATTTGATTTTATGAGTAAAAAGTTATAATCGATTTACTCCATACTATCAAACTGTCAACTGAGGGACAGATTTGACCTTAATTATTTCTTAGGGGTATTTTGGTCATCGTTCACCCCTATATATACCACCAACACGGGATTTAATCCCTCAAACACCAAAATTCACCTTTATTCCTCAAAATTTCTCAAGAACACTCCTTAGGGTTTCAAAATAAAAACCTAAATAGTTAAAGATTCGACCGTAGGTTTTCAAAGATAATTACATATTCGTAATCACAAATCCGCGAGCTTCAAGAAACATCTAGTATTTTCGGAAATAGAGGTACGTGGGGTTATCCTAAAATCTCATGGGTGTAGTTTTTATGAACATGCATGCTTTTAAATGGGGGTTTTCAATCAAATGCTAATAACTTGCTTTCAATATGATTTCTAAGTCATTTTTCTTTATGTCATGGGAATTGTTTGCCTATATACTTCAATGGTTGAAACCATGCATATGTGATTTGAGATTTTTCATAGAAGTTTGATAAATATGAATGATAAATTGCTTTCAAATTCCCATGATAATGTCTTGATACCACATATCATATTGTGACCAACAAAAGAGAGAATGAATTTGAAATAATTATTGTTCACCACTTGTAAATGATGAAGCACCTTGGGTTTTACATGATTATGCATATGTGGATGTGATATTGATGACTTGCAAGTTGGGTATGACGATACCCTACAGAATATGATATGTGATTGAATTAAATGAAGTTTGAATGGATTGATTTTACATGAGATAGGTGGATGCCCGAAGAAGGCGTTTGAGTGTAAGGGCTCATCGCTGGAAAACGTGTTTGCCGACATGGGAATTTGGTACCAGGCTAAGTGATCTTGTGTACTTGACTTTATGTCATTCCCAAATTGGGACTATAGGTAGGAGCCCGGGCTAAGTGATCTTGGGCACTACCATTGGGTCGGGACACCATGCTTCATGGTCTTGTGTGTCTCTCCCTCACTTATACTCTAATATCGGCGGCAACCGAGGTTTGACAGTTGGTGTAAATTATGTAGGGTATTCCACCTAGCTCAGTTGCATTTCATTGTTGTTGAGAAACTATTGCATTATGCCCATGTGTTTTCAAATGATTTGATATGAAATCGCTTTATAATGGCTCTCAACTATATTTTGTAAAAATATTATGTTTTGTTTTGATATCTCTGCGTGCTAGTACTTTTGTGCTGACCCCCTCCCCTCTCCAACCTGTCAGGTTCAGAGGCCCAGTCTAGGGGTCAAGAGAATCAGTAGATCATTCAGACAAAGTTGCAGAGACAAGCGGTGAGCCTTCTATGTTTCGGAAGGTCTTATGTCCTGCAGTCTTTTTATCTTATATTTAGTTTTGGGGTCTACTGGGGGCCTTGTCCCAGTTTATATACATTTACTTGACTCAGTCATTTGTTAGAGATTTTCGCAGACAGTTGTTTAGAGGTTGATTGATATTGGGGGAACTTTATTTCCCCGTTATTGTTTATTTTCATATTTATGACCATGTTTCTGAATTATTGTGTTTCTTCCGCATTACTTTGATCATATGAATTAGGTGCATGATTACCAGACCGATAGGGGTGTTTCGGGCCTCCATGGTTCGAAATGCTCGTCACGGCCAGGCCCTGATTTGGGTCGTGACAGATTGCTTCCTTATGCGACATATTCTTGGAGATTCTAGGATATCCTAGATTTTTCCTTAGGGATCCTTTTTTGATCAATTGTATCTTCAGTGTATCCTGCAAGATATTTTTTTTATTAGTTTTTCATTATTAAAACATATTATGAGAATGTAGGGCTAATAATCTCCCCCTTTTTTACAATGAAAAATAATAAACATTAGTTGACTTCCTTGTTCTTCAAGTCGATTTTCTCCCCCTTTCTTGCTGACTCTTTTGACTTGGAGCATCAATGACTCCCATGCTTTTGTGTCGACTTATTCCCTTATCCTGAAAGCACCTCTGATGTTTCTGCACTCTCCACCTTTTGGCATAATCAAAAAGAATAATACACCACACCTACAGGCAAGGAGAAACAATAGGCGTATAGCACAAAAGCAGTCAAGTTAATTAGCAACAAAAAAAAGGTGTGGTAAATAGTGTTTGAAAAAATAGTTTACCACCAAAAAAAGGGACAGGACCCCTTTTTGAATAACAGTCATCATTTTAATGCTTAGAAAGAAAGTAGGCGAGGGTGTTGTGCATGTTGTGATAGAATTGTTCATAGGATTTCATAAAATTCTTAGTGAAGGAGGAATAGGAGTTTTGACAGATATTGCAAGGTCGTTATTTGAGAAGTTGACTTCATACTTGAGGGATTCCACACTAGTAAATAATTTAGTGAACAACATGACTCCTTCCTTCTTGAATCTATCAATAGTCATCCTCACCTTGCCTACATCAGTGCTTGTATCCTTCCCCAACTACAACAACTTGGAAGTCGGCTCATGAAGAAGCATGAATCCTTCCTCAATAGACATTATTCAATCCTTACGCTCCTCCAATTCCTTCAACACATGAAGCATCGGGTTAGAGACTGACTTGCTTACCTTAAGATCTGATTTTCCTTAGGCAAAGTCCTTTACGCACTATTCATTGTCCACAAAAACATATGTCATGCTGGCAAAGGTCTTGGAACCATAATGGCAGAGACTTCTACCATTGGGTATGCAGATAGGTAAATGGAGTAATATAGGAAGATTTTGCTGATCAACAGTCCGTAAGGTAGGCTAACAGAGTCATGAGCAATTGCAACACTTTGAAGTATATATTCTCGAAACCAATCATCCCAATTTATCTTGTACTTTTTCACCATACAATATAAAACAAACACATCACGATAGGTTATATTGCTGAAAGAGCCTTTTCTGGGGATCATTGTGGTGGCGATGATGTTATCTATGATATGGTACATAAAGAAGAGAGAGAGGGGATCAAAGTTGGATGATGTTGTGTCAGGGTTGGACACAACCTTTTTCTCTTCCTCGAAGCTGACTTCAAAATATTCAGGCCAGGAGCCATTCATAAAGGGAATTGCCCAAGAAAACTTTGTATCAAAAACCTTTTCAAATAGAAAATTATTGAGTATGATTCTTGTTGCTGAGCACAAGAGTTTCCAATTCCCCTATGCCAGGAGAGAGGCAGAGATTTACATAGAACATGCGAACAATATCTCATACACTTCAGGTACACAAAGGCGGAAAACTAGAGATAAGTCTTGAAATTTAAAAAAGAAACTTATATTGCAATGTGCTACCTTTAAATGACAGAGATTCACTACTCAACCGAGAAAAACTGAGCGGTTTTTGAAAGTGGTAAACTTGTCTTTCTACGAGCTGGTACAAAAATTATGCATGTCTTATAGAGGGAAATGTTCCAGAGGGGTTGAACGAGGTTTCTTAACTAATGATTTAGGACATAGAGCAGAGCATTTTTTAGTGATAGCTGACTACCGAGAATGCAAAGAAGATTCATTAGAAGATTCAAAGATGAGGACAGGATCATGATTATCAGAGTAGAAGTTAGGAAAGATTTTGGTGAGATTAGCCATGGAACGAGTTCTGATCAATTGTGAGTGGTGTAATCTGGACAAGGGTTTTAAAAGGGCGGAGAGGAAGATTAAAATATGGGTAGATGAAGCGGGGTGAATGAACCGAGGGGAAGATGAAAAGATGTGAAGTGAATAGAGGCGACTGCTGAAGTAAAAGGATGGCTAAGGGAGTTGGGAAGATAAAAGGGTAAAGAAGCAAAAAATGAAGAGAGAGAGAGAGAAAGGTGGCATGAAAAGGTAAATGCAATGATGACGCTTTTTCAAAATTAAAAAAAATGAAGTCACTAAGATGCGAGCATAATGAAGTTGTTAAAACGAATTTTACCAAAAATAAAAATTGCAGGTCATGAATGTTGATAATACCAATTGTTTTTCGTAAGAGACAAAATCTTTCTTATAACGAGGATTTAGTAAAGATATTTGAATTTTGGAATCAACAAATACTAGGGAAAAATTGCCATTTTCTACATGTTCTCGAATAAAATGAAGTTTAACATCAATGTGTTTAGCCCTAGAATGATGCACAGAATATTTAGACAAACTAATAGCACTGGTTTTGCCACACATTATAGGTACAAATTCAAATGAAAAATTAAAATCAAGTAGTTGATGAATAATCCATAAAATTTGAGTATCAGAACTTTCAATGGCTATGTATTCAACTTCAGTGGTTAATAAAGTAACTGAAATTTTCGTCTTGCTATGAAATGAAATCAAGGCAATACTAAGAATTTGACATGTTCGACTAGTATTTTTCATCATTCTAATAACCTGCAAAGTCAGGATCTGAATATCCAATTAAGTCAAAATGAGAGTAACCAGGGTACCATAGTCTAATCTCATGCGTTTCGATAAGATATCGAATAACTCTTGTCACGGTAGTCAGATGAGAGTCTTTGGGAGCTGATTAGAACCTCGTACACTTACACATACTGAACATGATATCTGGTCGACTGGCGGTCAAGTAGAGAGTGATCCAATCATTCCTCTGTATTTCTTTTCATCAACATCTTTTCCAGATGAATCTGAATCAAGACTTGTGGAGGGACTCATTGGAGTTACATAGGCCTTTCCCTTTTCCATACCAAACATTATGAAAAGTTCCTTCGTATATTTGGCTAGACTAATTAAAGTACCTTTGTGAGTTTTCTTGATTTGTAATTCCAAGAAAAATGTAAGTTCTCCCTTAAGACTCGTTTTAAATTCTCCTTTCATTAAATTTGTAAATTCTCACAAAAGGAAATGTTAGGACTACCAAAGATAATATCGTCAACATAAATTTGCACAATGAGTAAGTTAGCGTCAAGTTTTTGGGTGAAAAGAGTTTATCAATTTTGCCTCTTTGAAAATTATTTTTTTAACAATTTATTCCTATAGACTTATTTGGTTCCAACTACTAGGAAGTTCTTGGATTTTTCAACTAGATTCCAGACTTGATTTCATTCAAATTGATCTAATTCTTCCTTCATGGCCTCGATCCAAGATTCATATTTGAGGGCTTCATCAATTTTCTTGGGCTTGATTTGAGACACAAAAGCAACATATGCCTACTTTCTTAATGAGGCTCTTGTCTGTATCTTATCATTTGGGTTTCCAATGATAAGCTCATTTGGAAAGCTAGCATTTTGTGTCTATTCTCTAGGAATATTTTTTTTAGTTGTTTCATCAGAGGGAGTCGACTCTTGAGGGGATGTAGTCGACTCATCATTTGGCAGCTCAGGGGTTGTGTTTGCTTTGGTTCCAGATTGTAGATTATTTACCTGCTCTTAATCAATACTCAAACTCATATGAGGTTGGTTAGTTTCATAAAATACAATATGCATACATTCTTCAACACATAAAGTCCTTATATTACATTCTCTGTAGGCACGACTGGTGGGAGAGTACCCAAGAAAAATACCTTCGTCACTTTGTGGGTCGAATATTCCTAAGTTACTCTTACCATTATTGTTAATGAAGTTCTTACATCCAAATGGATGAAAATAACTAATTTTAGGCTTTATCCCTTTCCACATCTCATAAGGAGTCTTTTTTAGAATAGGCCTGATGAGGTATTTGTTGATGACATGATATACCGTGCTTACTGCTTCTACCAAAAAGTGATCTAGTAGGTTGTGTTCTAGAAGTATGATTCTTGCAGTTTTTTAAACATATTGGTTCTTTCACTACAACATACCATTTTGTTGACGAGACCGAGGTAATGAGAAGTTTTGAAAGTACCCGTTCTGAGCACATATTCCTCAAAAGCTTTGGCTTCAAATTCTCCTCCATGATCACTGTGAACACAACTTATGAAGTGTCCTTCTTCTCTTTATACTTTCTATAAAAGATCTGAAAATTTGTGAAAACCTCATGTTTATAAGCAAGAAACATTACCCAGGTTAAACGAGAATAATCATCAACAATAACAAAAATATATCTTTTTCCACCAATACTTTCGGTCTTGGTGGTGCAAAAAAAATCTATGTGGATTGTTTGATGGGGTTTGATTGTAGTAACAATGTCTTTGACTTTGAATAATGTCCGAGTCTGTTTACCAAATTAGCAAGCATCACAGATGTGATCCTTCTCAAACTTGAGTTTGGGCAGATCTTTGACCAGTTCATGTCTTGAGAGTTTCTCAATGACATGTATACTGGCATGCCCAAGCTTTCTATGACACAAACAAGTGTCATTGGTTTGCATGGTGAGGCAAGTTAGAGTAGAAAAATCAGGACTATTTAGAACATAAATATTATCAACACATTCATCGATAAAAGAAATGTCTTTTTTTTTCATGTTTGATGGAGCAACTTTCGGCTTTGAAGGAGACTCAAAATCATGCATCACATAGTTGATTGATACTGAGCAGGTTATGTTTGAGTCCGTCTTTGAGATATACTTCAATGAGTTTTCATGAGGAGTTGAGATTTACTGCGCCAACTCTAATGACATCACATCAAATTTGAAAGATCCTTATTCTATTATCTTTGGAGAACAAAAACTTTCTTTCTTTCCAATCATATGTTTGGAACATTCGTTATTGATGACCCATATTTTTTCTATAGATTTATCAGATGTGTTCCTTGGTTGATTCACCTTTTTCCATGAAGCACATGTTGTTTGCTTTTGTTTCTTCCACAGTTTCTTCTTCATCACTCCAAGTCAGGAAGCTTTTATTTCTTTGGATGATTTTATTTTCAATTCTGGACAGTTCTATTTAAAGTGACCTAACTTTCCACAGTAATAGCAATGATCATCATTTCTAGTCAATTCATTGTTTTTGACTCCTTGGGGTATCTGCCATCTTAGCTTTATGACTGCCTTACTCCACAATTTATAAGATCCATTCATTTACTATTAGCTTCATTCAAGAATTCTTCTTCTCCAATTGTTACAACATTGAAGGCCACTTGTTTCTTCTTTTCTTCATTTGTACCAATTTATATAATTTTGCTTATATGTTAGAATATTTCCTCGTAATTCATCATATGTCATGTTGTGAAGATCCTTGTCTTCTAAAATGGCAGCTTTGTATTCCCATACTTTGGAGAGACTTCTGATAAGCTCCGGACTTGCAGGTTGTGTGGATAGATCATCCCTAATGATTTCAGCTAACATACAATTTTATTGAATCTGGCAAACATTGATTCCACATTTTTATTTTCTACCATTTTTATCAGATCGTACTCATTAACCAGAGCACTGATTTTTTCCTTTTTGACATTGGTGGTCCCTTCATAGGTTACTTCTAATTTGTCCCTTTGCGGTTTCACAAGTTGGTATCTTGTCGTATTCTTCTCCTCCCACTGCACAAAGGAGTAAACTTATAGTTTGTGCATTTGTTTGAATTACCTTTTGTTGTTCTTTGTTGACTTCAAAATTTTCTATGTCCTCCACGTTAGTACTTCTTAATTCCTTGTCCTTCTTTTTCTCTTTGGGTCCTGGAATGGACTTTGGCCCTTTCTTATAGACAACCCATGCTTGAAAGTCATTTGATCGAACAACAATTATGAATTTGTTCTTCCGGTAGGAGTAGTGCTGTCCATTGAAGTATGGTGGTCTTGTGTAGGAGTGACCGTCTTGAAGGAGAGCTCCTGGAATTCGGTAGTTTTCCATTGTATCTTTACTCATGTGCGGTTAAGCAACACAATTAGTGAGACCAATTGAAATTCAAGAGGGGGAGTGATGAATTGAAAAAATACTTTGAGTTGACTGACAATCCTTCATAGCTGACTCACTGTAGATCAGTATACTTAACAAAACAAATTAGATTTACACAAATAAACAAGTAAATAAGTGATTTTAAATAAGAACACAAAGATTTATCCTGGTTTAGAACAACAATGTGGTGCCTACTTCCGGTCCCCTTGGGTTTCAGTGTTTCCTTAGATCTTTTAAAAGTTGAGTCAAAGTACAAGGGTAGTGAACTAGTTCTGAAACATTTTTTGATTTTTAGATCTTGTGACATAGCCTCAATCAGTATGACTAAGTTGACTCGATCTTACTCTTGTGGTACTATAGAAATCTAAGAAGTACAAAGCTTTATGAAGACATTGAGACACACTAAGAATTTCCTTTGAAGTTGTGTGAATGCTTCGACCTTCAGTCTTTTCTTGTATACTGTTTAACTGCTTCGTCTTCTTTTCTTCATAAGGAAACTCAAGGGATTTCGTTCTCAATGAAGGATCTAAATTGATTGAGGGATGGCATTATATGGTATGTCCATACATGGTGCAACCTTGTTTTCATAGACATACATGTCCATATAAGATATGTCCATGTAGAGGGTGTGGTCTTCTTTTCTTTTTCTTTTGTCATGATTGATTCGTCTGCCTTATATTTAGGGATTCAATAAGATCCATGATTGATGCTAATTCCAAGTTAAGCGTTGGCTTCCTTGTTAGTGGATGCTTGCTTCCTTTAGCGGGATATTCTTGAAGATTCTCGGATATCCTAGATTGATTCCTTAGGGATCCTTTTTTGATCAACTGTATCTTTATTGTATTCTGCGAGATATTTGTTTATTAGTTTGTCATTATTAAAACATATTATGAGTATGTGGGGCTAACAACTGCATTCTTGAGAGCAGGAGGAGAAATTGTAGAAGAAATGGCTGCAAAAGAGTTGCATGAGGTACTCAACATCACAAATCTAGATCATTTCAGGAGTATGTTGATATTTATAGGCACTGAAATATGTTATTTTAAGAGTGCCTTTTGGTCACTATTGTCTTCCAATTGACATCAGCGTTAATGCTAGCTTTTGTCACCTGGAGGGCTATATCTTCAGAGTCGCACAACAACAACAATACATAAATATAGTTCCATAGTTGAGGTTTGAGGAGAATAAGATGTTCACTAAACTTATCCCTACCTTTGCAGCATAGAAAGAATATATTTGAAGCAATGTTGCAAGAAAAATATAACAACAAATATCAAGATACAAAAAAAATGAAATAATACATAATAAAACATATTGAAGCTACAAATACTAAATACTACTGATAATACGACTCCTGGAAGATGGGGCCAGCCCCTGCATCTCCCACCTCATGAAGGGTGTCATTAATACTCCTCTATCCACTAACCACCCAAATCCTCGACTTCCACACCTTTCTAGCCATCTTGGGTCATGCCCTCAGTAACGCTTCTATAAAAATCCTATTATTTCATATTCTTCATCATAAACTTTTGTAGAAATATTTTTAAAGCATTGATACTGCTTTAATTAAAGAACCTAGCCGCCAACTATGTAGATAAGCATTAATGGGAGTATGTATTGCCCTTGATAAATGTATTTTCCATTAGATAAAATTGCCATTATAAGTAATAATCTATTTGTCAATAAAACTTCATTATTGACAATTTTGGTAAATTTAGAAGCTGAATAAAGTTCTAAACGAACACAATTTTATTGATTTTGTCTGTCAATTAAAGGGTCATTTAATTCTTTGTTTTAGTATACAATGGATTTCTTAAGTATTAGATTGCGTCAAGACTTCACAGCTATACATTCCTCTCATGTTTGCACCATACTGTGATTTGTTGTGATTGAACTGTTTACAACATTTTAGTGGAAGTTGAATTATCAAATTCTATTATTCACCGCAACTCCACCTTGAACTTGAGATATAGATCAAGGTATGTAAGTTTTGTCTAGGTTGTACTCCCCGCCAGACCCCACCCATAACTATGAGATTACAACAATCTCTATATACTCAAGGTATGAATAAGTTTTTCCTAAGTTATAGTCTCCTCATAAACCACCTGTGAGATTACATTAATCTATACCATATTTGATCAGAATATTATTTTGACCAACCAACAAATATATATAAAAAACCTATCAAAATTTTATCTCTTTAAATTGTCCAAATTTTACAATGACTCATCTTTTGTCACTACTTTGAGTGTATCGCCAGAGTGATTATCAGATTCATAGAAGGCTGGCTGGAGGCCAAAGCCACTAATGCATAGGCTTTAGGCCTCTCACAATTTGAGGCCCCAATTTTTATTTTTTTTAATTAGTTTTAGATTTTTTTTTTCAAAGTATATTTACTTTCTTAAAAATATAAAGAACAAAATTTATATAGTAAAGAGAAGTACTTATTAATTATGTGATTAATGATTACAGTTAGATCATCATTTAATTTTATATTAATTATAGTCTCTTCTTTTTATCTTTCTCGTAATAAACTTTATACTATTCTCCAAAAATATCACGATAACATTGAAAAATTAAATTACACGTTCCTTTAATTTTTTTCAAACATTTCACTAAGCAAATTCAACTATTAGAATTTTATACTTCCAAAAGCCAGTTCATTGTTTCTACTTATAATTATAATTTTTTCATTCTAGAAAAACCTAAGGCCTCTTATAAAGTTTGGCTTTAGGCCCCAAATGTCATTGAGCCGCCCCTGGATTCATAGTCATATATTTGCGATCGAGGTGTTGTACTAACAATTAAGCAGAACTACTGTGTTCTGGATATCTGGTTCCTTGAATTTCTTGTTTTCACCATGGTATTTTTCTAAGATTTTCTTCATTTTCTCATTTCATCTTCAGTAGATTTTCTCTTTGATTTTTCTCAAATTTGGCAATGTTATAAGTCTTTCTGTGACTTTCATTTGGTTTTGTGTTGAAATTCTAATTTTTGTTGTAAAAGTGCTAATAAGGTGGATATGTTGTTTACTTGTTTTAGAACCGGGGTGCTGGGCTAGTTTGTATGCTCCGAGATTGATTCAACAGAAATATAACAAAGTAAACATCGGAACAAGGGAAGGGATTCATATCTATCATATACACAGAAAAGATGAGATTGACCTCATATGCAACCACAACATAACTAGTGTAAATCCTATGAGTGGCGTGTGGGTCTGTGGGAAGGGTAGGGTATACGTAGACCTTTCTCCTACATTGCGAGACAGAGAGGTTGTTATTGATAGATCCTCAGTTCAAGGAAAAGCATATCAAAACTAATAGAAAAAGAAATAACATAAATGAAAAAATCTTGGCAAATACTATAGAATTTTAACCTTGTACATACATTAATATTTATCCCGTTACCCTATCTCCCCAGTGCCGCCTATTTTTTCCAACACAAGTACTAGCTAACTATCTCCTCCAAGGCTTGAGCAAATCAGAAGAAATCACAAATCATGCGGAGTTTGTGTGTTCGTTGGGGTTTGAACATTAAACATCATAGGTCTCAATCAATTTTATTCATCAATAGGCCTCACCTTCGAGTGAAATATGGTGGAAATATTTATTGATTACCATGGAGAGCAAATGTGTATCCAATTCAGTCTCCATTAATAACATACTCTAGAAAACGCTTTTTACTTGTGAATTTTTTTGTTAAAACTTCTTTTCCATTACTTAGAGTACAAGGATCTTTTGCATTAGTTGTGTATTGATTTGCATATGACGGTTAATAATTTTTTTTCCATGTTGTGCAGGATACGATATGTCTAATTTGTGGTGACAAAGGATATGCGAACGCCCTTGTTTTTTGTGTCATTTGTCTTAAAGTTGCGGTACATCGGTACGTTAGATTGTTACTATTAATGATGCAGATGTATTTCACCTCATTAACTAAATGATATATTACACCTAGAGTATATACACAAAGCTAGACTCAAAAGGTCAGTAAATCCCTGAGATCATGCCTTTTACCTACAATATTTGACTATGTATATCTGACACAAAGTAATAACTTTGACAAATATCTTGACATTGGTATACTATCTGACTATCTTGGCACTCCCCCTCAAGCTGGAGCATAGTATGCTCCGAGCTTGCCACAAATGTATCCAATCCAAGCTCCTCTATGGGACTCAGCAAGAATATCTGCCAATTGGCCATTTGAACCGACAAAGCTGGTGGCAATGTGATAAAAACTAGGGTACAGAAGAGATGGAGAATGAAATTTTACTAGTTAAAGAAAGTGCAAAAATCATAAACACTATATTAACCAAGTCCGTAGTGAGTGGAAAAATCTCCAAATACAAAGACAATAATAATATTTTTTCTCCTGTCCAGAAATTTTTTACATACATCTATTTAAACTAAAACACATAGATAACTCCTAACACAGATAGATAGTTACAGTTACTGCTGTAGATAACTACTGGTAACAACTATAATACTAACTGCTGCTAATATAGTTTATCTTATGTGAAACCAAGAAACTAATATGGTTTATCTCCACATGCTAAAGTAGCAGTCTTATTAGTGCATCCCCCCTGAAAAATCGTTGTGTCCTCAAGAAGAAAAGAAGGAAACTATTCAACTGACAGATCATAATTTTTCCAACATGGGGATCCCAATGATGAGCCAGAACTTGTTCAGCTGAAATGTTGAGCTGCTCGCCTTCATCATTTAATGGTGATTCTGGTGGCTATGAAGTTAATTCAAAAGAAAGGGCTAGTTGGAAAGATGCTATTTCATGTGTTTTCTGAGTAACACCTTGCATTTTATAAGTTTTTTCATTCCATTGGAAGATTAGAAACTTTTCGTTCCAATTGGCTTGTATCGTCTTTAGCCACTTTATAATCAACACCATGTCTTCCCCACCAAAGGAAAAATGGAAGAAATTGTGCTTTATAACTGTTGGTTGTTGGCTGTGAAATTAAATAAATAATAGAGAAAGACCTGAAGAGAAAAAAATACTGCAATAGTATAGTGAAAGGGAATTATTTTGTTAATAAATCAAAGACATATATTTATAGCTAAATTTTTTACTAGACTTCAACTGAAATAAGGATAACTAATTCCTAATTCAAATAACAAAGGATAACTAATTACTAAGTCTAACCCACATAGAATTCTAATAATTTTAAACTACTAAAACTATCTAATCCTATTTTATTTCGGAGACATATCTTCAACACTCCTCCTTGGATAGAAAATAGTAGATTGCAGTCTTAGATGATTTTGACCTCTTGAATATATCTGCCAATTCATCTTTGGTCTTGCAAGGCTTATCTGCAACTTCTGTTGGATTAAATAAGAAACTTTTGCCTCTCATATCAACTTGCAAAATCTCATGATTAGTGGAATCAAAAATTCGACAATATTTATCCTCAAATAATAATTTAAATCCTTCTTCCATTAGCTGGGCAACACTTAACAAACTTCTATCAATATCGGGCATGTAAAAGACATTTGAAATTATTTTTGTACCTGAAATTATTTTGATTGAAACATTCCCTTTTCCTTCTGCAGGAATATAATCACCATTCCCAATTCTGACTTTTTTTATTTTCCAAAGGCAAAAACTCTTTAAAAAGTGTTTTGTCATATGTCATATGATTTGTACAATCACTGTCAATCATCCAAAAATTAGATTTCTTGGTTAAAGAATATGTTGCCACAAATAAGTAATTTTCTTATTCTTCTTTGATGACTTGGGCATCTACTTCATATTTTGGAAATTTGTTTTGGCAAATAACGGCTTCATGGCCCAGTTGAGTATAGATCTTTCTTATGCATCTGGTCTCTTCTAACATTTAAATGGAGGATGATCTATTTTGCCACAGTGTTGGCAAGGTGTGTAGTTTTTCTTCTTATTATTACCCTTGATTTGAGTCTTGTGGTCGGTTGTCAAAGCTCCTTCAACCATATCATCCTGCCACATAAGCCTCCTTTGCTCTTGTGCCTTGTTAACAATGTCGAGTAGTCGGTCTGAGTACTCTTTGACGGTCTTAGATTCCTTCATCTTTTGCAATTCGAATTCCCTTATTAGATTCAATACCTTTATTCCTCGTATTCTTTCATCTCCGGTATATTCTTCCTTCAGATAATTACAAATTTATTTTGATGATTTAAAGGCCATAATTCTCGTTAAAATTGTTGGAGACACACTAGCAAACAAAGTTGCTTTTGCTTTTTATTTTTAGATTTTCTTTTCCTTTTGGCTTTTGATCTGGGCCACCGTGGGATTATCGGGCAGCAGAAGAATATCACGATCATCCTCCACAGCCTCCCAAATATCTACAGCCTCAAGATAAGTCTCCATTCTTACTGCCCATAGATGGTAATTCTCACCATCAAAGACAGGAGGAGCTATTTGGGAAAAAATATTTTCAGAATTCATCTCTCCCACAGATCCCTCAAGAAACTGGCTCAGATAACAATTGTTGATTTTTGGCTTTGAAATTGAAGAAATAAGAGAGAAAGACTTGGAGAAAAGAAAATACTGCAATAGTATTGTCAAAGGGAATTATTTTATTAATAACTCAAAGACATAATTTATAACTAAATTTCTAACTAGACTTCAACTCAAATAAGGATAACTAATTCCTAATTCAAATAAAAAAGGATAACTAATTCCTAAGTCTAACCCACATAGAATTCTAATAATTTAAAACTATTAAAACTAAATACTCCTACTTTTTTCTAAGACATATCTTCAACAATTACCAATTTTGAAACTTCCACTAATAGGTCCTTACAAACTTAATTGAATTTAATAATTTCACGATTGCTTATCTCGACACCAAAGGTAGGGATATATTGGACTGCCAACCCATGTTCCATGACAATTTCTTCTGCAACAAAATTTTGTGTTGAACCACTGTCCACCAACATCAGCACTTTACACCCACAAAGAGTTTTCAAAGCTAAAGCAGATTCTTTGCGTAGAAGTGAATGAAATGAGATTTCTGCCAAACTAGTAGGAGTTATGTCTGTAATCCGGTCATCTTCAACAATTTTCACGTTTTCTTTCTATACTATTAACTCCAAATATGCAAAGTTCCCAATTTGCAATGATGACTAGGGGCAAACTTGTCTCCAAAATGGTTTCATAGGACTTTTTCTCGGCGAATTTAGTGTTTAGAATTCAGTGGGTGAATGTTTCGAAGTGTGGTTGTTGAAAAGAGTGTGTAACTGGTTTCCAGAACGATTAAAAGTTAAAGGATACTTAAGCAGTTGGAGAGGAAGTCCCAATTGATGAAGGTCGTGATATAGAAGGCCAAGTGGTTACCTTACTGGACCGATTTTATCTATGTTTTCCTTCATATTCTAAATCCTGACTCACTGCTTTATAGACAGATCGAGGCTTGTAAATTCTAACATCCACACGAAGGTCTTCTTTGAGCCCACTAAGGAAAAATCCAAGAAAATAGTGTTCTGGTAAATTTTGCACACGTGCTGACCATTTTGCATATTCTTGCATATACTCAAACACCGATCCTATCTATTGTCCAGTACAAATACTCATCTAGATTGTGAAACTCAGCGGGTCCATAATTTTCTTGCATAACTTTAACGAATTCTTCTCAGTAATAAATGGTCCTTTCACTGTTGATCCAAGCAAAAAGATCCAATGCACCTCTTTCCAAAGACATTGACGCAACATCAACCTTGCAGTCATCAGGTGTTTGATAATTTTGAAAATATTTTTCTTCGTTTAGAATCCAACCACTAGGATCTCCTCCCTCATACTTTAGAAATTCCATTCTTGTGTATGAACGTCTATAATTTTCTGGATACCTCCAAGTTCTATCAGATTCTCCTTCTTCCGGTAAACCTTTAGATTTTCCTCGATGATTCTAACTATTTTGTGCTTTTAATGCAGCCACATCGGTAGCCAAAACATCCATGGCTTCAAATTTTGCTGAAGTAGTGGTCAGTTGTTGGCCGATCTGATAGGAGTCAACATGATAGGTTTTCTATGGGAAGCGTTAGCCCGTGTGTTAACCATGGCAGATCTTGATGCCATTGATAGAAACTAGGGTACAAAAGAGATAGAGAATGAATTTTTGATTGTTAAAAAAAGTGCAAGAATCTTAAACAGTATATTAACCAATAACCAAGTCCGTATGGAGTGGACAAATCTCCAAATACAAAGACAATAATAATATTTTTCCTTCGATCTAGAATTCTTCTACATACATCTATTTAAACTAAAACACAAAGATAACTCCCAACACATAGAGACAGTTATAGTTACTATTGTAGATAACTACTAGTAACTACTAAAATACTAATTGCTGCTAATATAGTTTATCTTTTTTGAAACCAAGATACTAATATGGATTACCTCCACACGCTAAAGTAGCAGTCTTATCATAATGCATCCGGAATCAATCTTCTGCCCAATAAAATGACAATCGACCTCTATATGTTTTGTTCTTTCATGGAAAACTGGATTTGAGGCAATATGTAGGGAAGCCTGATTGTCACATATAAGTTTCATCTATTTGAATTCAACACATTTTAGCTGGTGGAGAAGTTTTCATCCAAATAAGCTCGCATGTAGAAAGGGCCATAGCTCGATATTCAACTTTTGCACTAGATCTGGCAACAACATTTTGCTTCTTACTTTTCCAAGAAATTAAATTTTTCTCCAATCATTACGCAATAGCTAGAAGTAGAGCGTCTATCTATTGGACAACCTGACAAATCCGCATCAGAATATCCAACAATGTCTATGTGACCTTTGCTTTCATAAAACAATCCTTGTCCTGGCGTTTTTTTTTATCTTTTTGAGAATACGAAATTGCATCCCAATGATCTTTACTTGGAGCTTGGAGAAACTGACTAACCATGCTTACTGCAAATGAAATATCCTACGTGTGATAGTAAGATAATTCAATTTACCAACCAGTCTTCTATATCTACCAGGATATTTCAGTGGCTCCCCTTGTCCAGGGACGATTTTCGTGTTTGGATCATAGGAGTGTCAATAAGTTTGCAATTTAACATAAAGATCAATTCTAATATGTCCAAGGCATATTTTCTTTGTGTGATAGCAATACTTGTCTTAGATTGTGCTACCTCAATTCCCAAAAAATATTTTACCTTCCCAAAATCTTTGGTTTGACAGTAACTGAACAAAGGTTTCTTCAGCTGCGGTATTCTTTATGGATCACTTCCAATTACGATAATGCCTTCAACATAAACAACTAGATAAATGTTCTTTTTTGGAACATTATTTTGATAGAAAACAGAGTGGTCTGCTTTACTTCATGACATTCGAAATTTAATGACAACAAAAATAAATATGCCAAACCATACTCTTGGAGATTTCTTGAATCCATATAGAAAACATTTGAGAAGACAAATTAAGTATGCCTCCCCCTAAAAAATTCTAGGACGATGCTCCATACAAATTTCCTTAGCAAGTTCGACATGCAAAAAGGCATTCTTAATATGCAGTTGATGAAGTAGCCAATGATGCATTGCTGCAAAGGAGATAAGCAATCTATGCAATTTTGGCAACTGAAAAAACCATGTCACCATAGTCAAGACCATAAATCTTGGTATACCCTTTAGAAACAAGGCGAGCTTTCAGTCGATCAACTGTTCCATCCAAACCCACTTTTACTATATAGATCTATTGACTTCCAATAGTAGATTTCCCCTTTGGTAGCTGGACGAAATCAAGTGTTATTGGTCTGTAAAGCATTCATTTCCTCGATCATAGAATCTCCCCACCATGGATGTTCCAATGATTCATTAAAAGTATTTAGTATAGGTACATTAGAGAGGGTAGATACAAAGGCATAATATAATTGGGACAACCTATGATAAATTACACAATTATGTCTCTTTGGTTGTTTATTTTGAGTAGTATGTTTACCTTTGCGTATGGCAATTGGTGGGATCACTGTATCTAATGAAGGCATTATGGGAGACAAAGGAGCAAGAGATGAGTAATCAGGAGCTACTAATGCATCAGGTCTAGGAGTAGTGCTATCATTATCATAGTTAAGAGGACGAGAACATCGGCAGCATACTTGAAGAGGAGGAAGAGTGGTTTGGGAGTTTTCGAAAACATTGACCTGTTGAAGAGGAAGTATGGGTACTGGAAAAAATTGAGAAATTAAACTTCGGCTTGCAATGCTTGGTGTAAAATGGGGAGATGTTTCAAAAAATGTCGCATCTGCACTAATAAAATATTTATTTGATTTTAGATCATAGCATTTGTAATCTTTTTGGTGATGAGAGTATCCTAGAAAAACACACTTGATTGATTTTTTTTGGAGTTTGTCATTTCTAGTACTTTGATCATGGACAAAGCAAATACATACAAACACTCTCAAAGGTAGATGATAAAGATTTTGAACCGAAAAGAGAATTGAGTGAGGACTTTGTTGTTGCAACATAGTGGAGGGAATTCTATTAATCAAATAACAAGCAACGAGAACCACATCCATCAAAAAATCAAGAGGAACGTTGTAACACCCCAAGTCTGTACCTCAGACGCCACATGGTGCTAGTGACCCCGAAGGACCACCAGCTAACCCATGACTGCTACCTGCTGTGAGCACTAAATAAAAGTAACACTATAATAATAATGTAACTAAAATAAATACGAAAGTAAGGCTGTAAGAATTCCACAAGGTTCACAACTGAAAAAACCAATACTAATAAATGAATAATGAGCAACTAAAATATCTTTCTGAAATAATATAGTCTATTTTGAAAGCCTCTAACTATATGAATATGAAGTTTATGGGACAAGTCCCCAACTAAATCCAAACAATCGAATAAAATGAGTCTATTGAAATGCTGAAAAGAATGACTTAATCCTCAAAATATGAGGACTCACCACTGTAGTTGCTTCTAATAATTTGAACTTCTAAGTGCTATCTGTAGCCTCGTCCAAACCTATGATATAATACATCATAGCGTAAAAGAAAAGGAATGCGTCAGTACTTTGAATGTACTGGTATGCTAATTGAGGTAGGATGATATACATGGGTTTATATGCATGAGGTGATGACTGACTGGATGATATGAATATAACTGAATGAGAGTACATGGATAGCTGAGACTACTGTAAATACTGAGTATGCAATACTATGCACGTATACTGTATCTGGGATCATACTGAAACTAAATATTGAGTTCTATTAACTGAGAGTCTGATAACTGAGTTAGTGATAACTGGGTGACTGTTTTAGACAGTCCTGATTCTGTAGAACTGAGCTGAGTTCTATACTGAGTCTAAAACTAAAACTAAAACTGTGAGAGTTTTCATCTAATTGATATACCCTGATATAAGCTGAGTTGGGGTCCAACCTGTAACCCCAATTGGAAGGGTGTTAGCACCTTTCCAAGGGATACTAGCAAGGTTGGGTAAACCCTAATATGGCAGGAAGACCAATAATTTATATGTATGTATGTTTCAACCCTAGTCTGGCAGGAAGACGTCTTACCCTATGCTGGCTAGGAAATTCTGTAATGTAAGGACTGCTACTACGGGTCAAACCCTAGGCTGGCAGGAATACCCCAATCCCTGAATTCGCTCGGTGCTGAATTCTACTCCCAACTTAAGAGACATTAGACTGTACTAGGCTTGACTGAGCTAATCGCATTGATACTGATTGAATTCTACTGTTCATTACATTACTGAGACTATCCTATAACCACTGAAATTCTAGGTAAATAGCTAGATTATCAGGTATTGAATACCCCCAAGACCCTATAGCATCTATACTAATAGAACATGGCATTACATGAAACATGACAATAGTCATCTATTCACAATGCAATCAACGAAACATTTCATCGAGCACCTGGAAGTCATGAACTTGTGCATGTATAGGAATTCATGCTAACATTTTGTAAGTACACTATTCAATTCACAAAGGCATTCCAACAAATTCTTGCAAGGCATAGCTATAGCATAATAGAAATTTAAACACGTTGTAATGGCATGAGTTCAACACTAGGGTCACCAAGGGATAACAAATGCACCATTAACTCAATTAAGCATTTTGTCAAACACTTAGGAGGAAAAATCTTGTACTTGGTCATGAATAACATGTTGATGCATCATGACTACAATCATTAATTAATAATTCAATGATTTTGTTAGAGGTATTACAACCATTACATACATAATCTCTGAAACTCATGAAAACTACACTTAAATCTTGAATTGAAAACCCATACAAAGAACATGAACAATGAAAACAACCCAATTTATACATGTAATTCATGAAACTACTAGCTTGTAATTTTAAAAATAGTTCTTGAACTCTAAGGGTGGAAGGAAACCCAAGGATGAACACCTAGCATACCTTGATTGATAATTTCGTGAAGATTGCAGTGAGTTCTTGAGTCTTGATTCTTGAGCTTGATGAAGCTAGGGCTTGTTAGTGAGAGGATTTTGTGAAAAGGATGAGCAATTATGCTATTTGGAGCTTTAATCCCGTGTTATGGACTTATGGGGTGAATGAAAATGACCCATTTGCCCTTATAAACGTAGAACAAAAGTACAGAAAAATACACGGGCTGGACTAGCCAGGCTGCCGCGGGCTCTGGAGCGCCGCTCTAGGTGAGGAGCCGTGGGCCTTGGAGCACCACTCTAGGAAGGGCACCGTGGGAATATTGCCCCAAGCTAGTATTTCTGAATTCCAAGCACGCCCTTACGCTAATCAAAAAATTCTGAAACTCACCCGAGATGTACTATTGACTTTCCCGATCATGAATCAACTTAAAAATTAACTTTCTAAGGTCGGAAAGGTCATAAATAAATTCCTCAAAGTTCAAAGGATTTAGAAAAGACTAAGTCCTAATACTTAGCTGGAATTTTTCTAAGTCTGGGCCGTCTCTTGACATGTGTTAAAGGACTCTAACAATTAGGATTTTGTGGGGTCTTACAGTATCCCCTTCTTGGGAATATTCATCCTCGAATAGGACTGACTGAGCTAAGTGGAACTGCTGAACTGTACCAACACTGACATGTATAATTGAAACATGGAATACATGAATAAAACTACTAATAAGATGAGTTTTCATACTGAACATGCTTGTCTGATGCATGAATACATGGCTGAACTGATTCATGAATGCATGACTGTCATGAAAATAATATGCAATGGTAATGAATATCAAGTTTGTAACTATAACTAAACATGGAACTAGGCAACCCTAAGGAAAATTGTTGCCTTAATTTGAGTCTGTTTTTGTGGAGAAGAGGTGAGGATACTTGGTTTGCATATCTGCCTCTGCTTCCCAAGTAGCTTCCTCCACTGACTGATTCCTCCAAAGGACTTTGACCAAAGGAACTTTTTTGTTCCTTAGTCTACAAATTTGACGATCAAGGATCTTGACTGAGACTTCCTCATATGAGAGACTATTCTGAATATCTACACTCTCTATAGGGGCTACAACTGCTGGGTTGCCAATGCATTTCTTTAGCAAGGAGACATAGAACACTGGATGGACTGAAGCTAAGTCTGAAGGAAACTCAAGCTCATAAGCTACCTTTCTTAAATGGCTGAGAATTTGAGAAGGACCGAAATACCGAGGACCGAGCTTCCCCTTCTTGCCAAACCTTTTCACTCCCTTCATAGGAGAGATTTTCAAGTATACATTCACCAACCTCAAACTTGAGATCATTTCTTCGTACATCTGCGTACGATTTCTGTTGGCTTTGAGCTGTCTTAAGCATTTCCTTGATCAACTGAACTTTTTCTAAAGTATCAAATACCAAGTTAGTACCTACCACTGTGGCCTCACCTATATAAAACCAACCAATGTGAGATCTACATCTCCTCCTATAGAGCGCCTCAAACAGAGCCATCTAAATACTGGAATGGTAACTGTTTTTATATGCAAACTCAATCAAACACAAGTGGTCATCCCAAATACCTTTAGAGTCAATGACACATGCTCTTAGCATATTTTCTAGAGTCTGAATGGTCCTTTCTACTTTACTATTTGTCTGATGGTGGAAGGCTATACTGAGGTGGACTTGAGTACCAAGACCCTTTTGGAAGGCTTTCCAGAAATGAGAGGTGAACTGCATACCTCTATATGAAATGATGGTCAACGTAACTCCATGTAATCTGACCAACTCTCTAACATAGAACTTGGCATAATTTTTGGCTGAATAAGAGGTATGGACTAGTAGGGAATGAGCTGATTTTGTCATCATTTCTACGATAACCCATATAGAATTATGGTGATGACGAGTACGAGGCAAACCCGTCACAAAGTCCATGTTCATCTCCTCCCACTTCCAAGTGGTAAAACTGAATGCCTACATAGAACTACTAGGCCTTTGATGCTCAATCTTAAACTGTTGATATGTTGAGCACTTAGCTATAAACTCTGTAATGTCCCTCTTCATCCTACTCACCAATAAACTTCCCACAAATCGCAGTACTCTTTCGTGGTCCCTGGATGAATAAATTAATGTGCACTATGAATTTTTGCAAGATTTCATTGCCTTAATTAATCTACACCTGGAACACATAGACGAACCTGGCAACACAATACACTATCTCTTCCTTGGGAGAAAACTTCAACCTTCTGATTTCTGACTAACTCCTTTAGCTTAACAAGACTGGGGTCCCTATCCTGCTTTTCCTTTACCTCGAAAACCAATGATGATTCTGAACTGCTCTGAACCCACACATTACCTTCTGCTGAATCAATTAAGTGGACACCTAGTCGGGCAAGATAATAATGCTCCTAAGATAACTTCTTCTTACCATCCTCCACACAAGAAACACTACCCATAGACAATCTACTGAGAGCATTAGCCACTACATTAGCTTTGCTCGGATGATACAAAAAACTCATGTTGTAGTCTATCAATAAATCAACCACCTCTCTAATGCAGGTTCAGGTCTTTCTGTGAAAAAACATAATGTAGGCATTTATGGTCTGTGAACACATCAACATGCACCCCATACAAATAGTGTCTTTAAATCTTTAAGGCAGATACCATAACTGCTAACTCAAGATTATGAGTGGGGTAGTTCTTTTCATGAGGTTTAAGCTGTATAGAGGCATAGGCTATGACCTTACCTCTCTGCATGAGGAGACAATCCAAACCTATTCTGGATGCATCACAGTACACAAGAAACCTATTTGAATCGTATGGTAACATTAGGACTGGGGCTGAGGTTAGTTGAGTCTTGAACTCCTGAAAACTCTTCTCGCAGGAATCTGACCACTGAAACTTGACTTTCTTCTGAGTCAATATGGACATGGGGATGCAATAGAAAAAAACCCTAAAACAAACCGATGGTTATATCCAGCTAAACTTAAGAGACTCCTGATGTCTGATAGAGAGATGGGTCTAGGCCAGTTACTCACTGCTTCAGTCTTTTGAGGGTCACTCTAATGTCATCACCGAAAACTATATGACCTAGAAAAGCTACTAACCTTATCTAAAATTCTCATTTACTGAATTTGGACTAATGGGATCTATGTTTGTAACACTATTTTGAGATGGTCTGTATGATATTGTTCACTGCGGGAATAGACAAGAACATCATCTATGAAGACTATGATGAACATGTCCAAGTAATTTTTGAACAAACGATTCATCAAGTCCATGAAAGCTGCTGGGGCATTGGTAAGACCAAATGACATGACTAAGAATTTGAAGTGGCCATACCGAGTTATGAAAACTGTTTTGGAATGCCACATGCTATGAATCTGAGATGATGATAGCCTGATCTAAGGTCTATCTTAGAAAAGTAATTGGCACCCTGAAGTTGGTCAAACAAGTCATCGATTTTGGGGAGTGGATATTTGTTCTTGACCGTGACTTTGTTCAACTAATGGTAGTCAATACATATTCTTAGAGAATCATCTTTCTTACGCATAAATAAAACTAGTGCACCCCACGATGATTCACTGGGTTTGATGAATCCCTTATTTAGGAGATCCTTCAACTGTTCCTTTAATTCTTTTAGTTCTTCTTGAGCTCTTCTATACGGCGGAATAGAAATAGGCTGAGTATCAGGAAGAAGATCCATTTCGAAGTTAATTTCCCGTTCGGGAGGAACTCCGGGGAGATCTTTGGGAAATATATCTGGAAATTCACATGCTACTGGGACTAACTCAAGATTGGGAGTATCAGAACTAGAATCCTTAACTCGAACAAGATGCTAGATACACCCCTTGAATATCATTTTTCTTGCTCTCAGTTATGAAACAAGTTGAACCCTAAGTGTTAATGTATTACCCCTCCATTCTAGGACAGATTTATTCGGAAACTGAAAATGGACAATTTTGTTTTGGCAGTCAACTGAAGCATAGCATTAATGAAGCCAATCCATGCCGAGAATAATATTAAAATCTATCATCTCTAATTCTACTAAGTCTGCTGAAGTGACATTCTAAGATACCATAATCGGACAGTTCCTGTATACCCATCGGGCTATGATAGATTTACCCACTGGGGTGGAGACTAAGAAGGCCTATGCTAAGATTGCAGGACTGACTCTGAAGTCAATGACTATATAAGGAGTTACAAAGGACAAAGAAGATCCTGGATCTAGCAAAGCAGAAACATGTAAATGAAAGATATGTAACATATAAGTGACCACATCAGGAGAACTTTCCTGATACTTTTGAGACTGAAGTGCATAGACTCTATTTTGGCATTGCCCACTGGTTGCACTGGAAGAGGAACCCTGCTAATTCGGGAGACCAGACTGAGCTGGGGAACGATTAGGCTGACTCTGAGAACCCACCTGAGGACACTCTTTGATTCTGTGACCTGGATTACCACACCCGAAACATACATCGCTGCCAGCTCTGCAGACACCCTGATGGTTCCTGCCATACTTCTAGGAAAGAGGATTTATTTGGGCACTTCTGACACTACCCTGAAACTTAGATCTTGGCGCCTTATCCTTATTGCCGCTTCTGAATTTAGGCACTAGAGAACTGGCTAAGAACGGAGCTAGTGCTAAATATTTTGGGTGGAACTGGGGACAATTACCACCCTCCAACTTAGCCTGAGCAAAGTTGAAGCTACCCGTTTTAGCCCTCGTGCTCTCCTTCATTTTATCCTTAGTATTTAGATCCTCTATCTACTGAGAATAGATTATTAATATATCCAAGTCCATCTTATTAATTAGAATTAAAGTCCTACACTCCTTGACCACACTTTCGGACACCCCTGACACAAACTTGCTCATTTTAGATCTGCTAGCTGCTACCATATGAGGAGCATATTTGGCTAGATGATTAAACTTAAGAGCATACTTTTTTTACAATCATGTTTCCCTAATTCATATTAATAAACTCCAAAACCTTCGCTTCCCTCAACTCCAGTGGGAAGAACCTATCCAGAAAAGAGGTGGCAAACTACTCCCATTCTATGAGCCCTGCATCTGCGGCCCTTTTTGCCCTCTACTATTTGAACCATGAGTGAGCCATATTCTACAAATGATATGCAACCAACTTAACACTCTCACTAGAAGTCACCCCCATAATATCTGTGACCTTCTTTACCTGATCAAGAATTTTTTAAGGGTTTTCATCAGACTTAGACCCTATGAACGATGGAGGGTTCATTCGGGTAAAGTCCCGAATCCTAGTTGTAGAAGTACTAGCCACTGGGTTGTACTGAATAGCCGTTGTCTGTTCATTCTGAGCTATAATGGAATTGGCTAGAGTGGTAAATGCAGCCGTGAATTTCGCATAGGATACATGCTCATCCAGAGGATTATCCTGAATAGGCTGAGGTCCTAGCTGATTTCCTGTTCTTTTTCCCTTCTTCTTAGGAGGAATGTTCTATAAATGTAAGGGAGAAAAGTATTAGACTGAGAGTTTAAATTAAGATCTTGCTCACTCGCACGACATGACTACTGAAATAAGGAAACCTTTTCCTAGAACATCTTGTAGCCTCCTGTCCATGAGTGTTGCACACTACACATCCATGTACAATACTCTACGTAATGCGGATTTTAGAATCCCTAGGAATTCATTGAACCTTAGGCTAATATACCAAGTTTGTAACGCCCCGAGTCTATACCCCGGATACCACACAGTGCTAGTGACCCGGAAGAACCACCAGCTAACCCATGACTGGTACCTTCTATGAGCACTGAATAATAGTAACACAATAATAATAATGTAACTGTAAAAAATACAAAAGTAAGGCTGTAAAAATGCCTTTACATTCACAACTGAAAAACTAATACTGATAAATGAAAACTGAGCAACTTAAATAGCTGTCTGAAATAATATAGTCTAGTTAGAAATCCTCTAACTATTTGAATATAGAGTTGATGGTACAAGTACCCAACTACCTCCAAACAATCAAATAAAATGAGTCTACTCAAAATGCTAAAAAGAATGACTCAGTCCTCGAATATGAGGACTCACCACTGTAGTTGTTGCTAATAATATGAACTGTTAAGTACGATCTGGAGACCGTGTGTCCGAACCTATGATAAAAGATATCATAACAGAAAAGGAAAGGTATACGTCAGTACTTTGAATGTACTGATATGCTAAGTAAGGTAGGCTGATATACATGGGTTTATATGCATAAGGTGATGACTGAAAGGATAATATGAACATAAATGAATGAGAGTACATGGATAGCTAAGACTACTGTAAATATTGAGTATGCAATACTATGCACGTATACTGTATCTGGGATCATACTAAAACTAAATATTGAGTTCTAATAGTTGAGTGTCTGATATCTGAGATTTCTGATAACTTAGTTACTAATAACTAGGTGACTATTTTTGAAAGTCCTGATTTTGTAGAACTGAACTAAGTTCTATACAGAGTTTGAAACTGTGGGAGTGTTCAACTAACCAACATTCCCGGATATAAGCTGAGTTGTAGTCCAACCTGTAACCCCAGTTGGAAGGGTGTTAGCACATTGCCAAGGGATACTTACATGGTTGGGTAAACCCTAATCTAGTAGAAAGACCCATAATTTATATATATGGTTGTGTCAACCATAGTATGGAAGGAAGACGTCTTACCCTACGTTGGCTACGTAGTTCTGTGATGCAGGAACTGCTACTAAGGGTCAAACCCTAGGCTAACAGGAATGCCCCCATCCCTGGGTTCGCTCGGTACTGACTTCTACTCCCAACTGAAGAGACACTCAATTGAACACTAGACTGTACTAGGCTTGACTGAGATGTTACTGATCGCATTAAATGACTAAACTGGACAGAGTTCACTGAGTTCTGTGATTGGCTGAATTCTACTGTTCATGACATTACTGAGACTATCTTGTAGCGACAGTATTTCTAGGTAAATAGCTACATTGTCGGGTAGTGAATACCCCCAGGACTCAATAATATCCATACTAATAGAACATTGTCTTACTTGGAACATGACAATAGTCAACTATCCACAATGTAATCAATGAGACATTTCATCAAGCACCTGAAAATCATGAACTTGTACATGTATAGGAATGCATGCAAACATGTCATAAGTATACTATTCAATTCCCAAAGGCATCACAACAAATGCTTGCAAGGAATAGCTTTAGAATAATAGAAACTAAAACAGGTTGTAATGGCATGAGTTCAACACTAGGGTCACCAAGGGATCACAAATGCACTATTAACTCAATTAAGCATTTTGTCAAAAACTTAGAAGGCATAATCTTGTACCTGGGCATGAATAACATGTTGATGCATCATGACTAAAATCATTAATTCACAATTCAGAGGTTTTGATAGGGGGATTACAACCATTACATACATAATCTCTTATACTCATGAAAACTACAATTAAATCATGAATTGAAAACCCATACAAACAACATTAACAATGAAAACAACCCAATTTAAACATGTAATTCATGAAAATACTAGATTGTGATTTTAAAAAGGGTTCTTGAACTCCAAGGGTTGAAGGAAACCCAAGGATGAACACTTAACATTCCTTGATTGATTATTTTGTGAAGATTGTGGTGAGTTCTTGAGACTTGATGAAGCTAGGTATTGTTCTTGAGAGGATTTTGTGAAAAGGATGAGCAATTATGCTATTTGGGGCTTTAATCCAGTGTTATGGATTTATGGGGTGAAGGAAAATTACCCATTTGCCCTTAAAAATGTGGAACAAAACTACAGAAAAATACATGGGCCAGACTAGCCAGGGCGTCGCGGGATTTGGAGTGCCGCTCTAGGCGAGCTGCCGCGGGCCCCGGAGAGCCTCTCTAGGTAGGGCATCATGGGCATATTTCCCCGAGCTATTGTTTTTGAATTCCAAACACGCACATACGCTAATCCAAAAGTTTTTGAACTCCCCCGAGATGTACTATTGACTTTCTTGATCATGAATAAACTTAAAAATTAACTTTCTGAGGTCGGGAGGCTCATAAATAAATTCCTCAAAGTTCGAAGGCATTAGAAAATACTAATTCCTAATACTTAGCTGAAAATTTTTCTAAGTCTGGGCACTCTCTTGGCATGTTTTAAAGGACTCTAACGATTAGGATTTTGTAGGGTCGTACAAACGTGATGGTGTATAAGTAAGGTAGGAGAAGGTTCAATGATATGCCTATTTTTATGTTCAGAGGATCCATTTTGGTGAGGAGTATACACACAAGAAGTTGATTAGTGATTCCTTGAGACGACATGAAACTGAAAAAGGGATAATATAAGTACTCTTTGCATTATCACTGCATAATACCTTTATTCAAACACCAAATTGATTATTTATCTTAGCACACAATTTTTTAAAAATGGAGAATACTCTAGAAATATACCCATGTGCAATGGGAAAACTCATCAATAAAGGTGACAAAATACTGAAATCCTAGACTTGAAACAACACGACTAGGACCATATATATCTGAGTGAACAATGTCAAACATATATGTGGCTCAGTTATTGACTATATTGGGAAATAAAGTGCGACTATGTTTCCCTAGTTGCAAATACTTACATTTAAAAGAAAATAAAGTGGAAATACTAGGAATTAATTTTTGATGCTTTGCAAGACTCGGGTGACCATAACGGCTGTGGAGAAGATCAATTGAGGCAGCGGAAGTGAAGGCAACTGGTGGTGGTGATTTTGACATGTGATACAGTCCCTGTAACTTATATCTTGTTCCAATCTCCCTCCCCATTCTCCTGTCCTGTACAACAACAGAGTCAGCCAAAAAAGTAACACCACAATTGAGGTATTTGGTTAATTTTCTTAAAGAAATCAAATTAAATGGACATTCAGGAGAAAATAAAACTGAGTTAAAGCAATTCAGTACCTGAAGTTCATGATCCATTAGCAAGGGTAACTACGAGAGAGTTGTGAAATGAAGAAGAAATGAAGAAAAATTCTGATTACCATAGATATGGTCAGATGCACCAGAATAATATCCATGGGAAAGTGGGTGATGACCTGGTTAAACAAGCAAAGGAATTACCAGTTTGTGTTTGCGGGGTTCCAGTTAAGGGTGATTGTCACATAGCTGCTTAATACTGCAATTAATCATTATAATCTGCTCTAGATAAACTTAGAGAATTAGACAGTTGACCCTCTGTATATTTACGGACTTGAACCACGTGAGCTGTACTATGATTGTTAGTACATTGTGGTTGACTGTGCAGTTTCCAACAAGTTTGTTGAGTATGGCCTAGTTTGTGTTATTTTATGATGTATTCGGGTATAAGAATCTGTATTTAGGCAAAACAACTTCAACACTAGTTCAAGTTCAAAACAAGAAAATTATGAAGTATAAAAACACCCTCAACACAAGATCAAAGTGATCTTTTTAAGAAGTGTGTTTTATTTTTTAAAAAAATTAAGATGAAATAGAAATATAAAGCCAAGTCCCTCGATTTCACGGAGTGTCCTTAAGGAATAATTCCCCTCACTGTACCTGAGATTTTAGAATCTTCCTCCCAGGATAAAATGACTTTCAATCCAACTATAGTGGTACCTCAAACAATTGAATTCATCTAACTCACTCAACGATTTGATTGATCACAAAGAATGGTTTGAAGACAAGAAGAGTTTTTATTTCAGAAATTGTTTCATTTATTTCTAAACCTGTAGATGAAAGAAGGTTTATATATCCATCAGATGCCTCTTATAAAAGGTGGCAATAGTTCACTTAAAAGGTGTATCCTTTGGAAGAGTCATGTCTGTTCATTCGAAACATTGTGTCTTTTTCTGAACAGACATAACTATCTGAACAATCACACCTTTTTCAAAACAATATATCTTTTGCTCAAAGGTTGTGTCCCTCCATTTTCCATTCACAACAGTTAAACCCATCAATCCCCCACATGAATGGGGAATGGTTATTCATTGTAAAACTTTACGAACAAGTATGTGATCATCAAGAAAAGACTGATTGCATCTGGATAAGTGGGTTTCTCTTTGAACTTTCTATAGTAAACATGCATCAGATGCACTCGATAAATCGATAGATTTGATATCTTTGAACCATTGAGATTTAATGTACACCTAGACAACACATGCCACATAACCAGCCTTTTACCATCTATGGTTCTCATGATTTTGTTCTTTTCAGCCATGAACACGTTCTGGTTTCATGAGAGCTTAGAGAATAGATCTTTAATAATATTCTCCTTGAAGCGGCTTCCACTTCTCCCTCACATAGGTGATTTCTAAACGTTCAATCCTACAGATTAAACTATTTGGTCAAATCTTCCAAATTTAAATAATCATTAAAAGACATTTCACTTTAAGTCTTATCCTTGTTTACTACACATTGTCTATATCATGAGAATGGGTTGGGTAATTGACAATGTTGAACCTGTTAGACACAACTTTGTTTGATATCTTTGAACCTAGATCTTGGGATCTCCAGTCTGCTAGGTAGAGTTACCGCCATGCTGACTTGTCCTAGGACTTAAACCCATTCCCTTGGATGTCCTCTCAACTCCTTCTCTACACAAGCCTTTTGTAAGTTGATCCGACACATTATCCTTTGACTTTACATAGTCAACAGTGAAAATTCCACTAGAGAAAAGTTCTCTAACGGTATTATGTCTGCATCTTATGTGACGATACTTACCGTTATACATTATGCTCCCCGCCCTACCTATTGTTTCTTGGCTATCACAGTGTATACATACTGGTGCCACTGGTTTGGGCCAATAAGGAATATTTTCCAAGAAATTCTGGATCCATTCTTCTTCTTCACCGGCTTTATCCAATGCGATGAATTCAAATTCTATTGTAGAGAGAGCAAGACAAGTCTGTTTGGATGATTTCCAAGAGACTGCTCTTCTACCGATAGTAAATACATATCTACTTGTGAATTTTACTTCGTTCGATCTGGTGATCCAATATGCATCACTATATCCTTCAAGTATCGTAGGATATTTATTATAATGCAACGCATAGTCTTGAGTGTATTTAAGATACCCCAAAATTCTTTTCATTGCCATCCAATGAGTTTCGTTCGGATTACTTGTGTACCAACTCAATTTACTAATAGCGTATGCTATATCTGGTCGTGTACAGTTCATTATATACATTAAACATCCCAATACTCTTGCATACTCCAATTGCTAGTCATTTTCACCTTCATTCTTTCGAAGTGAAAAGCTCACATCCAAAGGAGTCTTGGCAATATCGAATTCCATATACTTGAACTTGTCAAGTACCTTTTCGATATAATGAGACTGTGACAATGCCAACCCTTGTGGAGTTCTATGTATTCTTATACCTAAGATCACATCCGCAACTCCAAGGTCTTTCATATCGAACTTGCTTTTGAGCATTCGTTTCGTTGCATTTATGTCTGAAATGTCTCTATTGATGATTAACATATCATCCACATATAAACAGACAATGACTTGATGATTCGGAGAGTCTTTAATGTAAACACATCTATCACATTCATTTATCTTGAACCCGTTTGCCAACATGGTTTGGTCAAACTTCGCATGCCATTATTTAGGTTCTTGCTTTAGTCCATACAATGACTTAATAAGTTTACACACCTTAGTCTCCTTCCCTGGAACCACAAAACCCTCAGGTTGTTCCATGTAAATTTCTTTCTCCAATTCTCCATTTCAGAGTGCGGTTTTCACATTCATTTGATGGATTTCAAGATCATATACCGCCGCCAAGGCAATTAACATTCGAATCAATGTTATCCTTGTTACTGGCGAGTATGTATCAAAGTAATCAAGACCTTCTTTTTGTTTGAAGTCTTTTACTATAAGTCTTGCCTTGTATTTGTCAATAGTACCATCCTTTTTCATTTTTATTTTTAAGATCCATTTAGAACCTAAAGGTTTATTTCCTGGAGGATGATCAACCAATTCCCATGTATGGTTGCTCAAGATTGAATCAATCTCACTATTGACTACCTCTTTCCAAAAGGATGAGTCTGACGATGACATCACTTCTTTAAACGTTTGAGGCTCATTTTCTAAGAGAAATGTTACAAAATCTGATCCAAACATAGTATAAGTTATTTGATGTGTACTCCGTCTTGGATTCTCTTCATTATGTACATTCTCACTTGGTTCATCTCGAGGTCATTTAGATCCTCCACTAGACTGTTCATGTCTAGTTTTATACGGGTAAATAGTTTTGAAGAATTCAACATTATCTGATTCAATTACCGTATTTTCATTTATATCCATATGTTCGGATTTATGAACCAAAAACCAACATTCTTTACTGCTTTTAGCATATCCTATGAACACGCAGTCCACAGTCTTAGGTCCTATCTTAACCCTCTTAGGCATAGGAACTTGGACCTTTGCTAGACACCCCCACACTTTGAAATATTTCAAATTGGGTTTCCTTCCTTTCCATTTTTCATAAGGAATTGATTGTGTCTTACTATGGGGAACTCTATTGAGTATATGATTAGTTGTAAGGATACCCTCCCCCACAAGTTTTGCGGTAAACCAGAACTTACAAGCAAGGCATTCATCATTTCCTTCAAAGTTTGTTTTTTTCTTTCTGCAATTCCATTAGATTGAGGTGAATACGGGGCATTAGTTTCATGGAAAATTCCATTCTCTACACATATTTCGGCGAAAGGAGATTCATATTCTCCGCCCCTATCACTTCTTATAGATTTGATCTTTTTCTCTAACTGATTTTCAACTTCAGCTTTGTATTGCCTAAACGCATATATTGCTTTATCCTTATAATTTAGCAAGTAGACATAACAATATCTAGTGCAATCATCAATAAAAGTTATGAAATACTTTTTCCCCCCACGTGATGGTGTTGACTTCATATCACAAATGTCAGTGTGGATTAAGTCTAAGGGATTGGAATTCCTTTCAATGGACTTATACGGATGCTTAGCATACTTTGATTCCACACAAGTTTGACACTTTGATTTATTGCACTCAAAGTTTGGCAAAACTTCTAAGTTAATCAGTTTTTGTAGCGTTTTGTAATTAACATGGCCTAAACGTTCATACCATAAATTATAAGACTCAAGCAAGTAAGAAGAATTTGAACTTTTATTTATTTCAACATTCATTACATTCATCTTATAAAGGCCTTCGGTGAGATAGCCTTTTCCTACATACACTTCTCCTTTGTTAATTATAATTTTTCCAGAAACGGTTACACATTTGAATCCATTCTTGTCTAAAAGTGAAACAGAAATTAAGTTCCTACGTAACTCTATAACATACAAGACATTGTTAAGTGTCAAGACCTTTCCTGAAGTCATTTTCAAGCCCACTTTTCCTGTTCTTTCTACCTTAGCCGTAGCGGAGTTAGCCATGCAGATCATTTATTTCACTTGAGCTGGAGCGAATGACGAAAACAACTCTTTGTTGGCACAAACATTGCGGGTGGTACCAGAATCCATCCACCACTCGCAAGGATTCCCCACCAAGTTGCATTCTTGAAACATAGCACACAGATCATCACATTCTTTGTTGGACTCAATCATATTTTTTTGGTCCTTTTTCTTTTCTTTCTTAGGGGCACGACAATCCGTGGACTTATGGCCAATCTTTCCACAGTTGAAGCACTTTCCCCTGAATTTCATCTTGGGTTGATGGCTTCCTTGTTCAACTTTCTTCCTTTTCTTAGAATTATTTTGGTCATCTTCAACAATATGTGCTCCATTAATTGTAGAATTCTCTTTTGACCTTCTCTCGGCAGCCTTATTATCCTCCTCAATACATAGTTGGAAAATAAGATCTTCGACAGTTATCTCCTTGCATTTGTGCTTCAAATAGCTTTTGAATTCTTTCCACATAGGTGGTAGCTTCTTAATGATCGTTGTTACTTGAAATGAATCATTCACAAGAAAACCTTCTTCTAGGAGATCGGAATGATTACTTGCAATTCTTGCACTTGAGAGACAACCGATTTGCTATCTATCATTTTAAAGTCCAAGAACCTTGCAACAAAGAATTTCTTAATTCCTGCATCCTCTGTCTTGTATTTTCGTTCTAGTGCCCCCCACAATTCCTTTAATGTATTAGTTCCACTATAAACATTGTAGAGGTCGTATAGGAGACCACTCAATATATAATTCCTGCAAAGAAATTTCGAGTGTTTCCAAGCTTCTACAATCATGAAATGCTCTTTGTCTGAGGTTCCCTCGGGCACCTAAGGATCATCCTCACTAGTGAACCTTTGAAGGCATAGAGTGGTGAGGTAAACCATAGGAGAATCCTTACTAGTGAACCTTTGAAGGCATAGAGTGGTAAGGTAAAAGAACATCTTTTGCTTCCATCGCTTAAAGTCAATGCCCGCAAATTTCCTGGGATTCTCCGCAGGTGCCATTGGTTGCAGAGCATTTGCTCGATTTGTTGAAGTAATGCTAGTTTCCTCCACAGTCGTAGCCTCATCTTGCATTTTACTTTTGTTAGTCATTTTTCCTACCACCATAAGACAATTAAATTTAGTATTTTCAGAATACTACTTATAAAGTTAAGCAACTTTAAACTCTTGTTCTTGTTTCTAGTTAACGATGAAGTTTTTATGACTTCCAATCGTCAACTGAATGATCTTTAACTTGTGATAAAGATTTTATGTATTCAAATTACTAGTTAAGTTCAAACGGAGTAGAAAGTTTAAAGCTTTAATCTCCAAAAACAAGCAATACAGATTATGCAAAAAAAAAAAGATTATTCCTTAAGATTGTTATTTTATGATGTATTCGGGTACAAGAATCTGTATTTAGGTCTAACAACTTCAACACTAGTTCAAGTTCAAAACAAGAACACTATGAAGTACAAAAACACCCTAAAAACAAGATAAAAGTGATCTTTCTAAGAAGTTTTTTCTTTTTTGAAATTAAGATGAAACAGAAATATAAAGCCAAGTCTCCCGACTTCACGGAGTGTCCTTAAGGAATAATTCCCCTCACTGTACCTGAGGTTTTGGAATTTTTCTTCCAGGATAAAATGTCTTTCAATCCAACTATAGTGGTACCTCAAATAATTAGATTCGTTGAACTCACTCAACGATTTGATTGATCATAAAGAATGTTTTGAAGACAAGAAGATTTTTTATTTCAGAAAATTTTTCATTCATTTCTAAGCCTGTGGATGAAAGTAGGTTTATATAGCCATCAGATGCCTCTTCTGGAAGGTGATAATGGTTCACTTAAAAGGAGTATCCTTTGGAAGAGTCATGTCTGTTCATTCGAAACATTGAGTCTTTTTCTGAACAGACACAACTATCTAAACAGTCAGACCTTTTCCAAAACAATATGTCTTTTGCTCAAAGGTTGTGTCCCTCCATTTTCCATTCACACCAATTAAACCCAACAGCTTGTTGCAATAGTTGCAATAGGGTCTAGAGTTTCTAATGTTTCCCCTTAACTAGCCATATCTTGATTATTCTACTGAAGTTGGACCAAGTCTGAAACAACCATGTATATATTTTGTATGTCATTCGCATACAAAGTCTTAGCTTTAGTCCAAACTTTATAGCAAGTTGTACAATATTGAAATAGATTGAGTAATTTAGGATCCAAAGTGTTCCATCAGAGATTGCATAATTAAGCATCAATTCGAGTTCACTTAGTCCTTTCACTAGTATTTTTAACTAAATGATCCTCATATCCTTGTCCCATAAACCACATCTCAACGGATGAAGACCATGGTGTGTAGTTATTACTAACTTCGAATTTCATGGTAGTTATAATAGAAGAACTTGAAATAGTGGTAAAATGGATTTGACCTCACCTCAAGATTGAATTTTCAAAGAGACTTCGTATAGAGATTCACCTTTCTCTGACATTATGGCTTCAACAACTAAATAAAATACCAAAAATGAGTGTATGTTTTTTAGGAAACACTGAAATGAGGACAAATATAAGAAGTGAGTTACAAAAAGGAAAAGTTTTTGGTTAAAAGAACCTGAAACAGGGGAAATAGAAGAACAAGGCTCCTCTTGATGACTACAGATCTAATCGAAACTAGGTCAGATTTGGACTGAACAAGAACTTCGCCATACAAAGGAAGAATCAACCAATGAAGATGACTACTTTTGCAGTTTTTCAGTTGCTGAAAATTATAGGAGTGATGGGTATGATTAGCATGAATGATTGATCCTCATAAACTAGGAATGAATGTTTGAGATAGCCAGGTAAACCTGAAGGAAGTGCTGGTAGAAAAGGAAGATGCCGGAATAGTTATCAAAAAATCTATCGTAACAATCACCGGAAAAGGCAACTTGAGCCTCTAAAAAGACAGCAGGAGGAGCTGATACCATATTAATGATGTAGCTGTATTTCACCTCATTCACTAAATGATATATTACACCTAGAATATATAGAAAAAGCTAAACACAAAAGGTCAACAGCAGATCCCTGCGATCATGCCTCTTACCTACAATATTTAATTATGTATATTTGACACAATCTAATATCTGAGAAATATCTTGACATTGGTACACTATCTGACTATCTTGAGAGTTACTAAATGTAATTTTTAAAGTTCATTAATTGTCTGCTATCTTTCATAAACATGAAAAGAATCGCTTATCACTAGTTGGAACATGTGTTTTAGTTGATGATGGAACTAAGACGAGGAATTTATTACCAAAATAAGCCATTTTTAAAAGTAATTCACCCAAACAACATGTTTCTGAAAACTTTACAAAATTATTATAAATTTTGTTGGCAACAACGTATTAGGTTTATAAGAAAATTAATGGACCAAAATGAACAGTAGACGGCGTTAAAGTAGTAGTCGTTATTGGTAGTAACGTTTTTGGCTTATAATGTTACCAATATTAATGAGGCCCTGCAACTCTGCCACTGTGCCAAATCAAATCTGCAGAGTATGACGTGGCAGATTCTCATTAGCATTGATAACGTTTTAAGCCAAAAACGTTACTATCAGTAACAATTCCTACTTTAATGTCGTTTTGGGGTGTTAACTTTTTTAAAACATAATACGTTACTGCTAACAACGTTTATAAAAGTTTTGTAAAGTTTTCAGAAAACATATTACTTTGGTGAATTGATTTAAAAATTGACTTATTTGGGTAAAAATTCCTAAGATGAGTCCCTGTGAAATCATCAGAACATGTTCTTGGTATTTGTTAACTGTAATTATGAAATAAAATATTTAAGACCATTTTCTGATAAAGGTTAAGACAAGATGAAGAGCTAAAAGGGAACATGAGCCTGCTTTGCTTAATGGGTGAAGTGAGAAGCGATACATTTGTTTTTATTTTAAATGCCAAATAAACGTGCTAAATAAAGTAACTTAATAAAATGAGTCAGACACAAATGATATATGGTTTTGCTAAACTACTATATGAAGGTATTAGGTTAGCATTCCTTCCCATTTATTGTTTTGGTTAGACACACTTAATTTTAATTCCGATTTCATTGATGAGATTCGCTTTTTCAGCTTTTGCCACAAAAAGAAAAGCTAAATCTGATTCTCTTCAGTCTTTCACTCCCCTTCTCTCTCTTAGCCAGGCCTCATCTCTCTTCTCTCTAGATTTATTCTCTTCTCTTCTTATTCTGAATTTTGTTGTTATTACTATTTCTCATTAGTTGATATGCTTTCTTCACTTCCTCTTTCCTTTGGATACCTACTTTGACTTGCTATAATTTAGCTAAGGTCCTCAGGAAACAACCTCACTATCTCCACAACCACAAGGCAGGGATAAGGCCTGCATACACTCTATTCTCCTCAAATCTCACATGTGGGATTTCACTATTGGTGCGTATGATAAGGAGTTGTCACACTAGTGATGGCTTTAGCTAATTGACAATGTTATATTTGGCCTTTGATGTTTTTCATTAGGATGGATCATCGAAGCCTTAATTACTTCAAAAGCTAAGGTATTTCCTTGCGATATCCTAAATAAACAAGCTTGGAATCAGTAATGTGGTTATCCTAACGCTTTTTAGGAGATACGCCTTGACAAACATGGACAGAGCAAAGCCGTAAGGTTTTGAACATGTAAAGGAATTATTTACTTGTGCTATTGAGTCTTGAAAAGTCTACAGTGCTTGTTAGTCTAATGTATTAGCTAAGATTCTAAGGACTTGATTATCTTGGTTAAAGCAAGTACATTATGGTGCTGGGTGTTCCGTGAAAGAGTTGTTTGCTAAGTAGGACCATAATGGTGGAATAATGTGACGATTTAGGGAGCATAGACATTTGGGAAGAAAAATCATTGCCCATAAGTTAGGTGGGATGTTGAAAGGATGCGTACGGAATGTCAAGAATGCAAGCAAACTATGTCTAAAATGTCTTTGTCCACTATGAATGGACCTTCATTGGATGATTCTAAGGACTTTGTTGTCTTTTCCAAGTGATATAATAAAATTGGGACGATAAATGGCCTTTGTTTTCAGTTTTTTGAGAAATGAAAAGGATTGTGATAACATCTATCGGGTAGTGTATAGGTTCCTTAAGATAGTACGTTTTATACCTTGCCATAAGAGTGATAATTCTACACCTGTTGCTACTTTGTTTAAATGGGAGATCATTAGCCACACATCAACCTATAAGCCAGAGTTTTCATTTCAGTTGTTTTATGGCCCAACTCGGTTTAATTTGTGACAGCCGCCTTCCTTTAAACATAGGGTATAAATAGATTGTCTGTAGCTTTCTATGGCTAATTATGCTGACTTTGACTAACACTAAGTTTATGAGCAACTCAATGGATTCACAATTTAAGTAGAGTTTATCCTCAAGGTAATCCATCTATGGTTCTTTGAATATCTTGTTTATGTCTCTTTAAATATCTTGTTTATGGTTCTAGTTTGGTATAGCGATGAAGGTAATTAGTATCTTAGCTTGATCATTGCCTTGATTACCCAGAATTTGTGTTGCAGTTTTTGTGTTCTTTCTCTTGTTCTTTTTCTTTGTCACAATAAACAATGGTCATTAAATACTGATAAAGGTTTTGATAATCTTCTGTGTTTTAAATCTCTTCAGCTACTGCCTCGATAAAGTTACATATGATGAGTTTGTCAACTGGTCATGTGAAGATTGCAAGGAAATTGTGCCAAATGAAGATGCAGGGGACAACTTGGAAGCCACGGTTGACAGATTCCATCTAGAAGGTTGGCAGAAGAATATTCCTCGGCGTAGAAGGAGCAAGCGCAAGACAATTCCCTCTAGAAGGTCGGCAGGTTTCCTTTTTAGCCCTTTAGGCAATACCACAAGTGTATGGGACGACTTGGAAGTTAAGTTTGAGCCTAGAAGGAGAGAGCGCACAACAAGTCTCCCTAGAAGGTTTGCAGATTTCGCTTTCAGCCCTTCGGATCTTACTCGTTCTGGTTCTCAAGGATTTGTTGAGTATCAACATAAGAAAAGGGGTCTTTTTTCTACAATTGAAAAAATGTGATGTTACTTTGTCTATTGAAAACCATGGTAGATGGTTGGTATGCAACAGGTAGTAAATTACTATATGGAGTCTTATATGTGGCCTGTGATTGTGGCAGGTCAGTCTGTTCAGTATGTTACAGGTGTATGGATGTTTGGTTTATATAGACGTGGATTATGCTACTTTTCATTGCTCAACCAGTATGTTTTATTTCGGTGGCATCAGATATTGCCATGTAGATTTCCTCCAACTTATGTTATGGTTCCTACACAAGTATGCAACTTTTCATTTTCTATCACTCTATTTTACTTTTGTGGCATTGGTGTATAATCCACTCAACTGTTCCCTTCAACATTTTCTCATACTTCTTTGTTTTGCTAAAAGTTGGCTCTTCCACTTCCACACATCGGTTAAAGCAGTATGTTTCCAAAGAAAAAAAGATTGAATCTTCGTACCACGTTAAAATTGTCGGAGAAACTGTTCTTTCCAACAGTTCTGAAAGTTTTTGAGAATTATCATTTATAATGTTGTTAAATTTTTTCTTTCCAAATGTTCTAATGTTTTTTGAGGATTATCGCGGGGGTGTAGAAAATTACTCCAATCGGCACATGCATGCGACTGCTAATTTTACGACAACTTTATGTTACTTTTGTTCCATTGGTTCCTCGGACACTAAACTATTCCTTTGGAGATTCAGTTCCCTTCCCCATCAGAATCCAGATTCCCACAAAGCACGACACACTAAAACACATTGTCAATCATTATCAAAATACTTCATATATGACCATAGTAATTTACCCTAAAGATCCATCCTTCCTATCCCTAAATATCAGTTTTTCTATCTCTCTAAATTCTCTATTCTATCCCACAAAATCAGCTCTACTATAATCAATAATGCTCTCTTTAATTACTAAATAAAATCACTGTAATCACACTAATATACAACAGTATATAGATACAATATTTACTAGTTGTCCACCATGCTAACATTATTGACAGAAATATGACAAAAACTTTTTCTTTTAAACCAACTAGAAAACCCTCTTACTATGCTTTAACTTGTCTGGATATTTTTTTCCTTCATTTTTAAATATTTTAAAATACTGTAATTTTTACCAGATTGATAACTATGGATTAAAAACATGATTTACTACTGATATACGAAATGATAACAAACTCCGACAACAATGTCCATAAATGTTGTTATCAATCACTTATATGGAGTTTAGACTAAATTAGATTGTGGTCATAACCTCTGTTATTCATATTGGATAACGGTTCAACTTCACGTTGCTTCTAAACTTCTTTTAATTATACAAAATTTGCTTGATATTAGTATTATTATAGGAATTTATCCTACTTTGCTATTGTTCCCTTCTGTACTCTTCGGTGGTTGTATTTAAGAGTGACTAACACATATAACATAGAAAGAGCATTATAACGATCAGGAAACAACGCTTTGGTCACATCACTACAATGATAAGAGATATTCTACATGACCTAGTAAATCAAATGTGTTATACCTTGGATTTGTCTACATATGACACAGGTTTCCTAACATGTTCCTTAGGTAGAAAGTAATAAAGATCAACTTTGATGTGGAAAACGCCCGGTTTACAAAGATGTGAAAAATCACGACATGTACCTCTAGAGAAAAATCCCAATGTTTATATTCCCAAGTCTTCAAGTCACCCCAACTGTAAAATAAAGTTGTGCATGACATTGGATGCTTGAGAGAAGGAGAAGAGAAACTATAGAAGCAATGGCTACAAAAGAGTTGTATGTAGTACTCAACATCACAAATCTAGAGAATTTCATAAGCACGGTGATATTTATAGGCACCAAAATATGTTATTTTAAGAGCGCCTTTTTGTAACACCCCATATGTTGTAATGCGCAAATAATGTGAAAGAATGAGCCTTAGGACCCCCAATATCGATGGTAAACCAATTCTAGTTGTTATGGGCTACATTAGGGGTGCCTTCAAGGGTTGACCCCTTATATTGTGGTGCTTTCAAGGGCTACGGAGGGGTTGCAAATGCACACAGCCTCGAGTTTGCTTTAGCCCTGTGCTGCAAACCCTGAGGTTTTCTTTTGGTCCGCACCACGGAACCCAAGGTCCACGATTGGTCCGCATCGCGGGGCCTATCCCATGCATCAAAAATTGGTTATGTTCTAAGTCTTTTAAGGGCATTGAGGTCTTTTCACATCCTATAACTGTTCCTAACCCTTTATTGACAAAATTAGGGTCATATAAATGTTATATTGCCTTTGTAAATCCCCAAATATCTTTCCATAAACAAGAGAAAAGAAACTACCTAGGGTTTGATGATCCTTAGCTTCAATGGTGGATTTTACACTATGTCTTATCCAATACAATGTGTGTAGAACTACTCTAAGAATCGTGGTTTGAATTGTGTCGTCTTTATGATTTTCAAAAACGTTGAAGTGCATGCATCATGAAACCATTTTGACGATAGTATGTATTTATCATGGGGTTTTCCATTAAATTTGTGTTGTAATCATGTGTATATATGATATGTTTTCCGGAAAAGTGATTTATGAGTATAATTTGTGAAATTCCCTCTTCCATGATGAAATTTATTGTCTTAATAAGTTATGAATTGTGAAATTGGTTTGAGAGCAAGATCTTGTCTCCTAATGAAGAATTGCATGTGTTTTATGTAAGAATTGGCCACCACGTGTTAAGGTATTTAAAAGGGGGTGGTTTGCAAAGTTTCATATAATATTTGAAGAACACTCTTGAATGGTTTAAATCCTTTGGGTGGTCATTAATGTGTTTTTGAATTAGAAGGGCTATGATTATGACATGACATGATGTGATTTGCATGTCTAGGTATGACGACACCTATCATGAGATGTCCTTAATATGAAAGAAATAAATGTTTTGAGCATGAATCATGATCTTAATATGCTAACAATGGGAGTAAAGAGAGTTAGATGGTTACCCGAATATGGCATAAGTTCAGATAACTCATCGCCGAAATCGTATTTTTTCGGTGCTAGTTGTTGTGAAATTATTTATCAAGGAAGCATACTATCTCATGATGGTGTGTCATCAAGGAGGAAAACTTTTCCTATAGCATGGTATGTCAGCAAGGAGGCATACTTTGATCTTACTTATGACCCCAATTCTTGCAAGAAACTCGGATTGAGAGCTTTGCCGCCGAGTTAAGGGCAGATCCCTTCTTGTCAATGGGATAATAGAATTGGAGGGTGTACCATATAGCTCAGAACTAAAGAAAAGTTTTTGTGTCCATGATTTACTAGAATGATTCAAAACACTTTTTGAGTATGCCCATGCGTCTGATTTTTTATTTTTACTATGTTAAATAATTTTCATAATGATCTCGATTATGTTATATGATGTTTATTTGCATGTGTGTGTATGTGTGTATATATATATATATATATATGCACACTGATACATTGCATGTATTGATCATCCTACGTGGCGGCTGTATTGTCTCATAATGTAGGTTTTGAGGTGCAGTCCTGTGGTCCAACTCAGCAGGAGAGTTCTCTCAGGTTTCTAGAGTTTGTGAGCCTAGGAAGGCATTCAATCCATATGTTAGTTCCAGTTGTATTATGGTATGGCCGGGGGCCTTTTCCCAACTTAGACAGACTAGTATTTTATTAGAGGATTCGTAAATTTATTTAGATTGGATTAGTGTTTCTTTTTTTTCATATGGATTATTGTCATGGATTACCTAGTTTGATTATGGGATTTTCATGCTTCAATTTATCTTCTGCACTTTATTTCAAATGAATTATGCTTATGATAGTATGTTAAGGGATCTCTCGAGCCTTCATGGTTCGGGATGCCCATCGCAGCCATGCCCTCGGCTCGGATCATGAAAAGCTTAGTATCAGAGCACGATTCAGGGTCCCAGGGTGTCTACAAAGATGTGTCAGGTAGAGTTATTTTTATAGGTGTGTAGCGCGCCACATTTATAAGGAGAAAGCTACAAGTCATTTAAGAATGTTTCTCTTTTCTTTATGTTCTAGTTCGTGCTATAGGGTTTACATGTTTCCTAACTCATGAGTTCCTATATTTCAGATCATGCCTCCCCATAGATCCAATGATCAGAACACCTCAGCTAAGGCCTCAGTCCCTATTTGAAAAAATGTTGATGATGTCTGCCATACTCATGGGATGAAGACCCCGCAAAGAGCCCGTATCCCTGACATCACTGCTAATCCAGGGGTACCTCCAGTCTAAACCATCCCTCCTCTGGCTCCTCAGTCCAGTGTTAATCATACTCAGTCCCCATAGAAAGAGGTCTCAAATGATGACTTTTGTCAGTCTATCCACACGATTGCTCAGTTTGTATCTTCTCAATATCGTTGACCTAGAGATGTGAGTTATGTGTATGGTTCTTATGAAATCACTCGAGTTGGCCAGTTCATGAGGCTAGACCCACCCATCTTTATGGGTAAAAAGATTGAGGAGGATCCTTAAGGATCTTTAGATGAGATAGAGAACATATTTAAGGTCATGCATGATAGTGATACTAAGGGGGTACATTTTGCCGTTTATCAGCTGAAGGACGTGGCTTACCAGTGGTATGATGAGTTGGAATATTTGAGGGGTGAGGATGCTGAACCTGCTTTATGGGAAGAATTTTCAGAGGCTTTCCCAGATCATTTCTTTCCCTAGGAATTGAGGGAGTCCAAGGTGTAGACACATAATTTTGTCCCCCCCGAAAATCTAATTTATCCCTTTTATCCTCGCCTTACCATGTACCCTACACCCATGTGATGACCTCTTCATAAAAGGATAAAAATAACTAAATTACCAAAAAATTGACACCCCACCCAGTAAAATTGAACCACCTCACCTTATCCTAACCACTCACACTCCTACCCACCTCACTACCCTACCCAACCCCTATCCCATTTGGTTTTTCCCATTTTTTTATTTAACAGAATATATACAACAACCATACATACTCACATACACCTCACGATTCCATTAGGAAGAAGGTAATTCACTCTCAATTCATCTTACATACATCAAATACACTCTTGCAGCTACCTAATAGACCCTTGAAATTCATAAAACACACACTATTTAGTTATACAAACAAACACTCCAGAGAAGAATTCACGCACACACAGACTCCACACACACAGAGATTAAATGAATTAGAGAGGAGGTAGATCGAACGTGAGAGAGAAAAAGAGAAAGCCGGCTTTGGTTTATTTTTTCAGTGAAATCATCGCCAAAATTGTCAATCGGAGAACACCCTAATCTTTGTTTGTTATTGCTTCGATGGAAATCCACCAAAAATGCAAAAACAACGATCAAAACCACCGAAAAACATAACCCACAAGCAACTCATCACCTTGTCACCTCTCAGTCGAGAAAATAAATTCAAAAATTATGGTTGATATTTGGAGATGTAATCAGATTTAATCATTGTTAGTCCCGATTATTTTTGAATTTTTTATAGGTTTCAATTTCCAATCAGCTTAGGAGCATTACTATAGGAATTTGGGTTTGAAAGGTGAGGATTGATATTTGAGGTCAGGGTTGTTACTGAGGTTTCGATTCGAGGTTCTCGGCGCGGACTCTGTATGGTTTAATTGAGTAATAATTGAATGAAAGTGGCATTAAGGTCCATTCTTCATCTCATTCTAGATTCATTTTAATTGTTTGACACTTTGTGTGGAAAATTTATTGGTGTGTGAATTTTGTTTTCATCGATTTTTATATGTTTGAATCATCGTAAGTGATTTTTAATATTGATTGTTTGAATTGAATAATAGAATGATTTAAAATCAATTGGGAATAAGTGGGACGGGAAATGAAAATTGATAAAGGTAAATATTGAGAATTTTGATTCATAATGCAAGTGGTTTCATTACTTGGTTGTTTGCTATTAATTTGCACCTGATAGTATTATGTTCTAGGCCGAGAATCGATAGGCAAATCTTATTTTTGGGGTAGGCAACTTTATGAGTTGTGGAATATTGAATACTTAAAATGTTTGTTGAGTGGTTTTTCCTATTGCATTTTTATCAATTATATTCATTTGTCTGAGGAATGTCCCAAGGTTAGTTGTATTCTTTTATCCGTGGAATGCCCCGATAGAGTTGTACTCAAAGACAGTGCATGAACAAGGCCCGAGGCACCGGGTGGAGTGTAGTTTCGGATTAGTGTAAGTTAGCATATGTTTATATTTCAGTACCTTTATTTTTTGGGTCTGTAATAAATTGGAGTGGACAATTCTGACATTTTTGATTGTTTTGGTTGTTCGCTTTCTTATTTATGTGCTTTTTTGTTGGTTTATACATTCCGTAGTATCATGTTAGACGATATACTCTACGGAACAACCATGGTCAAACCACAGGAATGAGGATTGCCTAACATGTTCCCCTCGGTCAACAAAATTCCTTAACCTGAATCTCTATTCGTGGATCAGTTTTTTTGTGTCAAACTATTTTGAAAAGGATTTTCAAAGTGGACTTGGCACACCCGATTTATGCCAAGTGGTGACTTTGAGTTTAGGCATAACAATCCTTTTCGAAAAAAAAATTCTTTTGTCTCTTAATAATAACACCCTTTCAAACCTAAAATTCATATCTGTTGATAAAAAATAATAGACAGCTCAGGCGACTCTGCTGGGGATTTTTCAAAATTCGAGCTTATTTTTGAGTTGTATCAGCTTAGTTTGACATTATATGTGTATAAACGTTATTTATGTTATCGTTTACATTTTTTGTTGTTGTTGCATGCTTAAATGCTTCGTTTTTTTAGTTTTTCCTTATATGTTACAGCTTTATACCTGTCATCATTTGCATAACCAGAGTTATTTCATTCGCAATAAGTCCTATAGTACACTCCATGTACACGACCTCTAATTGAGTCACCCTTATTTTTGGAGGGGGAGCCATCGGCTAGTACGGAGTAGGTGGATAGCTATCACAGCCGCCATCGATCATACGCTCTCCCAAACATCCTTGTTAGTAGACCCAAGCCTAGCTCTGCCTTTAGGTCATGCTTATCTGCATCATATTGAGACCTAGCAGGATCCACTTGGTAGTTTGTAGGAGACTCACCCCTAAAGCATTCCTACGTGCTAATTGTTGCATCTTTAAGGCAGGGTCATTTAACAGACTAATTTTGGAAAAAGCACATGCTAGAATTAAAGGAAAGCATGTTTGAAAAGAAAAAAAAGATAAAAGAAAAGCGAGTCAAAAAATAGTTTCGTAGTTTTTTTACAGTTCCTTATGGCTCTTGTTTTCCACAATTCAAAAATTCAAAATGATTTTTCTTACCTTTTGCACTCATTACTCAAAAAAAAAAACATCAAAAAGGTTTTCCTTTTGTTTCCTTTAGCAAACATTCATAATTCAAAATTTTTAAAAAGATTTATTCAATAGAAGCTTTTTATAAAAAAAAAAAAAAATGGTAGAAGTTTTGTACATTTCATATAATGAAAATACCAAAAAGATTTTTCTTTCATAGTTGTTGGTCTTGAGCCGGGGGTCTATCGGAAACAGCCTTGCTACTTCCCCGGGAGTAGTGGTATGGACTGCGTACATCTTACCCTCCCCAGACCTCACTATGTGGGAATACACTGGGTTTGTTGTTATTGTTGTTGTTGTTTCATAGTTGTTGGTGTCATTTTTATGTGGTGTCAAATTAAAAACCTTAAAAATTTTATTGATGTTTTTCAGCGTCTGTCTTTGTCTTGTCTCTCAGGTCGGGGTTTAGTCAGGTTTTTAATCATTAATTATCTAATTTGGACGAACTATGCATCCCTGATTCTACTCTCTTGGGAGTGAGATACGTAGGCATTCCCCCTAGGGTTCGGTGATCTTATTTCAAAAAATTCAAAAAAAAATTCTTCACTATTCCTTTGGAGTTGGTGTCGTATATATCTTGAAAAGAAAACTACAAAAAGATTTTTTCTTTAATAATGTAACACCCCGCATTTTTCGAGCTTAAAATCGGAGCGTCGTTCCTACGCGTGTAACCTTTAATCCCATGACTCATATTTAAATTTATGTTTCATGATCTTTATCCTAGTGTGTTAAGTCATTATGAGGTGAAAAATGTTAATGGAAATCACTTAGAGCAAAGTGTTCTAAGAGCCATTGATTCGGCCAATTTTTGGTATTCAATTTCACAAGTGTCATCTTTGAACGAGTATAACTTTATGTATTTGTGGAATTTGACAGATTAAGACCCGCCAAATTGTAGATAATCGAATTAGCTTTCTAACGATTCCAATTTCATCTTAATCTGATACCCGAAGGAAAAGTTATGGCTTTGCAAAGGGGTGTGCATCGCCTAACCATCACAAACGTTTACCGGAAAGAGTTTGTCATAGGGAGTGCGATGAAAACCTTAAAGTTTGCCATGGGGAGTGTGACACAAGACTTAAAGTTTGCCATAGGGAGTGGGACGCATACTCTATGGCCCAATAGTGTAGACACATCATTTTTAAGCTATTTCAAGGGTAACCAAGTGTTTCTACGACCCAAAACCGTCCCTCAACATCTATAGATGAAATTAGGTTCATTAGTAATGCTTTATCTCTTCTAAATCCCTAGTTCATCTTTCAAGAACACAATAAGAGAAAAACACCTTAGGGTTAAGCATTCAACCTCAAGGGATCAACTATTTCGTGATTTCTTCATCAATTAAGGTACGTGGTGTTTTCCTAAACTACATGGGCATGGTGAAATCTTTTAATAAGGTTTTGAATGTTGATAATTCATGTATTTATGAAGGGTTTTGAGTTTATATTAACAATTTTGCATTGTGAACCCTTTTTTATGATAATGCTTTGGTCTTGAGGCCTTCCCCCTTAAATTTGATTTTCTTTTATATGTATATATATATATATATATATATACATATGCGTTTGATGTTTTGAAAAGTATAAATTGAAGCATGAATAATGAATTCCCTCTCATTGTGTTACTTCTTGATTGACAAATCATGTATTACTCAATTGCATATCTTAAAGCATGAACCAAGGGTTTCACTATCAATTATGAATTTTATGTCGACTGTGAATTAAAGAGATGGATATATCTTTTTTGTAAATGATGAATGTGATAATCAACATGGTTATTTTGAGAAATTGACCACCATTTTTTGAAATGTTGAAAAGAGATGATTTTTGCATAGTTTGAATGTTTTGATAGTCTAAACATTATTTTGAATTAAAGAGCTATAGCATGATATTTTATGGCTTAGAGATATCACTTGCAAGTCTTGGTATGATGATACCAAACAGATGAATGCCATTGCAGATTCAGAACATACTAAAATTACAGATTTAACTCAAATTTTTAATTCAGAAAGATACATGTTTAGAAAAGGTTAAAAATGGGCTTAGAGAGTTAGATGGTTACTCGATGAAAGAACGAGTTGAAAGACTTAACGTTAGAAATTATGATTTACTAACACGGGGTACCTTGTTTTGTGGTCTTGTGTACCTTGATTTATGTCATCCCAATTTGGGACTATGATTAGGAGTCATGCTTAGTGGTCTTGTGCACTACCATGACATATTGATTTGATTGGGGATCATGGAACCATGTTGTATGGTCTTGCGTGTTTCTCCTTACTGATACTCCAATCCTTGTGGTAAACTTGGATTAGAGGCTTGGTCGCCGAGTCAAGGTCAGATTCCATATAGCCCGTGGAATTGCAGTTTGTAGGGTGTACTATTTAGCTCAGAAGTAACATAAAGAGTGGTTCATGATCTCAAGGAAATGTTTCAAAGTCTTTAAAGTATGCCCATGTGTGTTTTTCCTATATCGTATGAAAATTGTTTTATGAATTACTCTCACTTATGTTGTATAAAAGTACATTATTTTGGATTTCTCTGCATATCAGTAAAATTCTATTGACCCCCTATATTACATGATCTGAGGCACAATACCAAGGTCTCGCTAATTAGTAGACTCGTGAGTGAGAAGTTGCAGTTGGTGAGCCTTCTCTATTCCGGAAGGCCTGGTTGAAAGACTATATTAGTTTATTTCATTTTATGGTCTGACTGGGCACTTTGTCCCGGTCTTCCAACATATGTTGTTTTCTTTCAGTTGGTAGATATTTCGCAGACAGTTGTTAGATGGATTTGGGTCTCCTTGAAATTATAACTTTACGGTTTTCTTGAAATCAAATGCCCATGATTCCATTTTGTATTTCCGCATCTTTATAGTTTTTTAATTATGCATATGATTTCCAGTTAGAGGGGCTCTCGGGCCTTCATAGTTCAGGACGCCCGTCGTGGATGGGGACCCGGTTCATGTCGTGACAAATAATTGTATGTTTCAATTTCACATGAAATTCAAAATCAAAAACCCAAAAAGATTTTTCTTTGGTAATCATAGGTTTCATTTTGTATTGGGATGTTAAAGCTAAAAATATCTACAGGATTTTCGTCAATTATTTTGACAAATTGTTATTTTCTTTTCTTCTTAAAGCTTCAAGAAAAATAAAAAGTAAAAGAAAGAGAGTTCGATTAGTCATGTTGTGTCAAAACTTCACAAACTAAACTTCATCAAATACGCACACCTGATTCTCCTCTTTCGGGTGTAAGATACTTAGGCACCCTTCTTGTGTTCGATGATCTTTTCACAGTAAAAAAAAAAGAAAAAGATTTTGAGAAAGTTTTGAACTCTAACATACTTGTTATCTATTGTTCATTTAGTTTAAGGTGGTTGGTTTGTGGAATTCTTACTGGTCCTCCACATCACACAAAATCTAAGGAAGGGTTAGTTATGTCCAAACAAGGATATAGAGAGTGACATCATGGATCAAATAAAGAGTCAGGAAAATGAGAGTTTAAAGCAAGATATTGTGAGGCTAAGATAACAAATGATGGAAATGGATCGAGCTTGGTCCAGTGGGCTGCCACCTCCTCAATTCCCTATCATTGACCCCACAAATACCTTGGGTCTTCCATCACAATTGCAAAGTCAGTTTCCTACTGTTGTTGATGCACCACAATATGCCTCAGAATTTACTCCAAGCCAAAAGCATCACAACGGTTCTGTCACTCATTTTCTATCTCTTTACTATAAATCTACCACATTGATAGCACCACTTATTGTCGCAACCCTCTACTAAGGCTCCCACATTGGAGTTTCATCCAACGATTGTGCTTCCCCAATATGCTAGTGAGTCAATGCTTAATACTCTTGATGATCACTAATAAACTCCTAAGCCCAAATCAATATTAATTGGACCACCAAAATTTCTTACCAAGAAGTCAGACATGGAAGAAGAGAAAAAGAAAATGGCTAGGAAAATAAAGAGCGTAGAAAAGGCTATGAAAAATTCTCCAAGACTTGTGAATTATGAAGATGTTGCTTAAAAGAACTGGGGCATGTCTTCAAGTGTTAACCTCCCTCATAACTTTGAGGTATCAGAATTTGAGGAGCATGATAGGTACGGGGATTCTGTAAAACACTTGGGATGATATTGCAAGCAATTGAGGGGCACTGAAGGAAAGAAGAAGAAGAACTATTATTGTGTAGGGGCCACAACAAAGCTTGAGAGGATCAACTCAACAATACCGTCAGCCTCGGCCCCAAGACTATACATCAGATCTGCATAGTCACCTAAAATAAGGTTCCTATTTTTAGAATCAAAGATATTCTATTCCACTCCCTCAACATCCTTTGAACAATGCACAACTGTATACACATCCGTCTTATATGGAATTTGTTGTCTTTTCCAAGGGATATAATTAAATTGTGACGATAAATGGCCTTTGTTTTTAGTTTGTTGAGAAATGAAAAAGATTGTGATAACATCTATCGCGTAGTGGATATGTTCCTTAAGATATCATGTTTTATACCTTGCCATAAGAGTGATAATGCTACAACTGTTGCTACTTTGTTTAAATGGGAGATCATTAGCCACACATCACCCTATAAGCCAGAGTTTTCATTTCAGTTGTTTTATGGCCCAACTCGGTTTAATTTGTGACAGCCGCCTTCCTTTAAACCTAGGGTATAAATAGATTGTCTGTAACGTTCTATGGCTGATTATGCTGACTTTGACTAACACTAAGTTTATGAGTAACTCAATGGATTCACAATTTAAGTAGAGTTTATCCTCATGGAAATCCATCTATGGTTATTTGAATATCTTGTTTATTTCCCTTTGAATTTCTTGTTTATGGTTCTAGTTTGGTATAGGGATGAAGGTAATTAGTATCTTAGACAGATCATTGCCTTGATTACCCAGAATTTGTGTTGCAGTTTTTGTGTTCTTTCTTTTGTTCTTTTTCTTTGTCATAATAATCAATGGTCATTAAATACTGATAAACGTTTTGATAATATTCTATGTTTTAAATCTCTTCAGCTACTGCTTCGATAAAGGTACATATGATGAATTTGTCAACTGGTCATGTGAAGATTGCAAGGAAATTGTGCCAAGTGAAGATGCAGGGGACAACTTGGAATCCACGGTTGACAGATTCCATCGAGAAGGTTGGCAGAAGAATATTCCTTGGCGTAGAAGGAGCAAGCACAAGACAATTTCCTCTAGAAGGTCGGCAGATTTCCTTTTTAGCCCTTTTGGTATTACCACACGTGTACAGGAATGACTTGGCAGTTAAGGTGGAGCCTAGAAGGAGCGAGCACACGACAAGTCTCCCTAGAAGGTTTGCTGATTTTGCTTTCAGCCCTTCGGATCTCACTCGTACTGGTTCTCAAGGATTTGTTGAGTATCAACATAAGAAAAGGGGTCTTTTTTCTACAATTGAAAAAATGTGATGTTACTCTAGCTATTGGAAACCATGGTAGATGGTTGGTAGGAAACCCTCTTACTATGCTTTACCTTGTCTGGATATCTTTTTCCTTCATTTTTTAAGATTTTAAAATACTATAATTTTGACCAGATTGATAACTACGTATTAAAAACATGTTTTACTACTGATATACGAAATGATAACAAACTCCGACAACAATGTCCATAAATGTTGTTATCAATCACTTATATGGAGTTTAGACTAAATTAGATCGTGTTCGTAACCTCTGTTAATCATATTGGATAACGGTTCAACTTCACATTGCTTCTAAACTTCTTTTAATTATGCAAAATTTGCGTGATATTAGTATTATCATAGGAATTTGTCCTACTTTGCCATTGTTCCCTGCTGTACTCTTCGGTGGTTGTATTTAAGAGTGACTAACACATATAACATAGCAAGAGCATTATAACGATCAGGAAACTACGCTTTGGTCACATCATTGCAATGATAAGAGATATTCTACACCACCTAGTAAATCAAATGAGTTATTCCTTGGATTTGTCTGCATATGACACAGGTTGCCTGACATGTTCCTTAAGTAGAAAGTAATAAAGATCAACTTTTATGTGGAAAATGCCCGGTTTACAAAGATGTGAAAAATCACGAAAGTAATACCTAGGTATGACGATACCTATCACGAGATGTCCTTACTATGAAAGAAATAAATGTTTTGAGCATGAATCATGGTCTTAAGAGGCTAATAATGGGCGCAAAGAGAGTTAGGTGGTTACCCGAATATGGCAAGATTTTAGATAAATCATAGCCAAAATCATATTTTTTCGGTGCCGAGTTGTTGTGAAATTGTGTGTTATCAAGGAGGCATACTATCTCATGATGGTGTGTCAGCAAGGAGGCACACTTTTCCTATAGCATGGTAAGTCAGCAAGGAGGCATACTTTGATCTTACTTATGACCCTAATTGTTCCAGGAAACTCGTATTGAGGGCTTTGCCATCGAGTTAAGGGTATATCCCATATTTTCCATGGGATAATAGAATTGTAGGGTGTACCTTATAGCTTAGAACTAATGAAAAGTTTTTGCGTCCATGATTTACGAGAATGATTTGAAGCCCCTTTTGAGTAGGCCCATGCATCTGATTTTTTATTTTTACTAAGTTAAATCGTTTTCATAATACTCTCAATTATGTTATATGAAGTGTGTTTGTGTTTTTGTGTGTGTATATATATATATATATGCACACTGATACATTCCAAGTATTGACCGTCCTACGTGGAGGCTGCATTGTCTCATAATATAGGTTTTGAGGTGCAGTCCCGTGGTCCAACTCAGCAAGAGAGTACTCTCAGATTTATCGAGTTTGTGAGCCTCGGAAGGCATTCAATCCATATGCTAGTTCCAGTTGTATTATGGTCTGGATGAGGGCCTTGTCCCAGCCTAGACAGACTAGTATTTTATTAGAGGCTTCATAAGTTCATTTAGACTGGATTAGGGTTTCTTTTTTTCATATGGATTATTGTCATGGATTATTAAGTTTGATTATGGGATTTTAATGCTTCAATTTATCTTCTGCACTTTATTTCAAATGAATTATTCTTATGATAGTATGTTAAGGGATCTCTCGAGCCTTCATGGTTCGGGATGCCCATCGCAGCCACACCCTCATCTCGGCTCATGACAAGCTTGGTATCAGAGCACGATTTAGGGTTCCAGGATGTCTATAAAGTTGTGTCTAGTAGAGTAATTTTTATGGGTGTGTAGCGCGTCACATTTATATGGAGGAAACTACAAGGCATTTAAGAATTTCTCTTTTCTTCATGTTCTAGATCATGCTATAGGGTTTGCATGTTTCCTAACTCATGATTTCCTATATTTCAGATCATGCCTCCCCATAAATCCACTGATCAGAAAACCTCAGCTAGGGACTCCATCCCTATTTGGACAAATGTTGACGATGTCCTCTATACTCATGGGATGCAGACCCCGCAAAGATCCCGTATCCCTGAGATCACTGCTACTCTAGGGGTACCTATAGTCTAAACTATCCCTTCTACGGATCCTCGGTCCGATGTTAATCATACTCAGTCCCACAAAGAGAGGTCTCAAATGTTGACTTCAGTTAGTCTATCCACATGATTTCTCATTTGGTAGCTTCTCAATTTCGTCAACCTGGAGATGTGATTTATGTGCCTGGTTCTTCTGAAATCACTCGAGTTGGCCAGTTCATGAGGCTAAACCCACCCATCTTTTTGGGTACGAAGATTGAGGAGGATATTCGATGATTTATAGATGAGACAGAGAAAATATTTAAGGTCATGAATGAGAGTGATACTAAGGGGGTAGAGTTTGCGGCTTATCAACTGAAGGATGTGGATTACCAGTGGTATGATGAGTGGGAAGATTTGAGGGGAGAGGATGCTGAACCTGCTTTATGGGAAGAATTTTCAGAGGCTTTCCAGATCATTTCATTCCCCAAGAATTGAGGGAGGCCAAGGTGTAGACACATAATTTTGTCCCTCCCGAAAATCTAATTTATCCATTTTACCCTCGCCTTACCATGTACCCTACCCCCATGTGATGATCCCTTCACAAAAGTACAAAAATAACAAAATTACCAACAAATTAACATCCCGCCCAATAAAATTGAACCACCTCAGCTCATCCTAACCACTCACACTCCTACCCACCTCACTCCCCTACCCAACCCCCCTGCTCCATTTGGATTTCCTATTTTCTCTTTAACAAAATACTCACAGCAACCATACATACTCTCATATACCTCACGATTCCATTTGGGAGAAGGTAATTCACTCTCAATTCATCTTACACACATCACACACACTCGCAGCTACATAATAGACCCACTGGAAATTCACACAACACACACTATTTGGGTATACAAACAAACACTCCGACTCCACACACACATAGAGATTGAATAAATTTGAGGGGAGGGAGATCGAACGTGAGAGAGAAAAAAGAGAAAACGGGCTTTGGTTTAGTTTTTCGGTGAAATCATCGCCAAAATTGTCAATCGGAGAACACCCTAATCTTCGTTTGTTATTGCTACGATGGAAATCTACCAAAAATGCCAAAGCAATGACCAAAACCACCGGAAAACACAACCCACAAGCTACTCATCGCCTTGTCACCTCTTAGTCAAGAAAATAGATTCAAAAATCGTGGTCGACGTTTGGAGTTGTGGTCAGATTTGACCATTGTTAGTCCTGATTCTTTTTAAATTTCTGATATGTTTCAATTTCCAATCAACTTGGGAGGATTACTATAGGAATTTGGGTTCAAAAGTTTAGGATTGATATTTGGGGTCGGGGTTGTTACCGAGGTTTCGATTCGAGGTTCTCGGCGCGGACTCCGTATCGTTTAATTTAGTAATACTTGAATGAAAGAGGCATTAAGGTCCATTCTTGATTCATATTAATTGTTTGACACTTTGTGTGGAAAATTTATTAGGGCGTGAATTTTGTTTTCGTCGATTTTGATATGTTTGAATCATTGATTTTTAATATTGATTGACTGAATTGAATAATGAAATGATTTAAACTCAATTTGGAATAAGTAGGATGGGAATTGAAAATTGATAAAGGTGAATATTGAGAATTTTGATTCATAATGCAAGTTGTTTCATTACTTGGTTGTTTGCTATTAATTTGCACACAATAGTATCATGTTCTAGGCCGAGAATCGATAGACAAATCTTAGGTTTTGGGTAGGAAAATTTGTGAGTTGTGGAATATTGTAACGCCCCGTAAAAGGCGTGCATAGATTAGTCTTTTATATTGAGATCTTAGACTTAATGACTTAAAATTTTCTAAGTGTAAAATGAGACTTAGTCATTTTAGCTGGCAATCTTCGGGATACAACTTTTCAACCTTCCTGACATCCGTTTTTAGATTTTCAAGTTGCGTTACGATCGGGAAAGCTCGTAGTGCATCTCGGATAAGTTTCGGAATTTTTCAGAACGCATAAGGCTGCGTTTGGATTTCAAAACAGTAGCAAAACGCATAGCCTATTGCTCAGTTTTCAGCATTTCAGGGTCAACTTCAAACAATCATAACTCCCTGTATATATTGAACTGTGTGATATATAATATATCAAACGAAATATCTTTGAGTCCTCTTTCAAATGAAGTTGGTTTCATCCAATTTGATTATATTAGTAAAAAGTTATAATCGATTTACTCCAGACTATCAAACTGTCAACTGAGGGACAGATTCGACCTTAATTGTTCCTTAGGGGTATTTTGGTCATCCTTCACCCCTATATATACCACCAACACGGGATTTAATCCCTCAAACACCAAAATACACCTTCATTCATCAAAATTGCTCAAGAACACTCCTTAGGGTTTCAAAATAAAAACCCAAATAGTTCAAGATTAGACCGTAGGTTTTCGAAGATAATTACATATTCGGAATCACAAATCTGCGATCTTCAAGAAACATCTAGTATTTTCGGAAATAGAGGTACGTTGGGTTATCCTAAAATCTCATGGGTGTAGTTTTTATGAACATGCATGCTTTTAAATGGGGGTTTTCAATCAAATTCTAATAACTTGCTTTCAATATGATTTTAAGTCATTTTTCTTTATGTCATGAGAATTGTTTGCCTATATACTTAAATGGTTGAAACCATGCATATGTGATTTGAGATTTTCCATGGAAGTTTGATAAATATGAAATATAAACTACTTTCAAATTCCCATGATAATGTCTTATAACCCATATCATATTGTGACCAACAAAAGAGAGCATGAATTTGAAATAATTATTGTTCACCACTTGTAAATGATGAAACACCTTGGTTTTTACATGATTATGCATATGTGGATGTGATATTGATGACTTTCAAGTCGGGTATGACGATACCCTACAGAATATGATAAGTGATTGAATTAAATAAAGTTTGAATGCATTGAGTTTACATGAGATAGGTGGATGCCCGAAAAAGGCGTTTGAGTGTAAGGGATCATCGCTGGAAACCGTGTTTGCCAACACGGGAATTTGGTACCAGGCTAAGTGATCTTGTGTACTTGACTTTATGTCATTCCCAAATTGGGACTATAGGTAGGATCCCGGGCTAAGTGATCTTGGGCATTACCATTGGGTCGAGACAACATGCTTCATGGTCTTGTGTGTCTCTCCCTCACTTATACTCTAATATCGGCGGCAACCGAGGTTTGACAGTTTGTGTAAATTATGTAGGGTATTACACCTAGCTCAATTGCATTTCATTATTGTTGAGAAACTATTGCATTATGCCCATGTTTTTTCAAATGATTTGATATGAAATTGCTTTATAATGGCTCTCAACTATATTTTGTAATAATATTATGTTTTGTTTTGATATCTCTGCATGCTAGTACTTTTGTGCTGACCCCCTCCCCTCTCCAACCTCTCAGGTTCAGAGGCCCAGTCTAGGGGTCAAGAGAATCAGTAGATCATTCAGACAGAGTTACAGAGACAAGTGGTGAGTCTTCTATGTTTCGGAAGGTATTATGTCCTGCAGTCCTTTTATCATATATTTAGTTTTAGGGTCTACTGGGGGCCTTGTCCCAGTTTATATACAGTTACTTGACTCAGTCATTTGTTAGAGATTTTTGCAGACAGTTGTTTAGAGGTTGATTGATGTTGGGGGAAACTTTATTTCCCCGTTATTGTTTCTTTTCATAATTATGACCATGTTTCCAAATTATTGTGTTTCTTCCGCATAACTTTGATCATATGAATTAGGTGTATGATTACCAGACAGATAGGGGTGTTTCGGGCCTCTATGGTTCGAAATGCTCGTCACGGCCAGGCCCTGGTTCGGGTCGTGACAAATATTGACTATTTAAAATGTTTTTTGAGTGCTTTGTCTTATTGCATTTGGATCAATTGTATTCATTTGTTCGGGGAATGTCCCAAGGTTAGTTGCATTGTGTTATTTGGGGAATGCCCCGACGGAGTTGTACTCAATGACGGTGCATGAACAAGGCCCGAGGCACTATATGGAGCATAGGTTTGGATTAGTCTAAGTTAAAATATGTTTATATTTCAGTACCTTTATTTTTTGGGTCTGTAATAAATTAGAGTGGACAATTTTGACTTTTTTGATTGTTTTAGTTGTTCGTTTTCTTGTTTATGTGCTTTTTATGGGTTTATACATTCCATAGTATCATGTTAACCAATATAATCTATGGAGAAACCATGGTCAAACCACAGGAATGAGGAATGCCTAACATCTTCCCCTCAGTCAACAGAATTCTTTAACCGGAATCTCTATTCGTGGATCAGTTTTTTTAGTGTCAAACCATTTTGAAAAATGATTTTCACAATGGACTCGCCACACTCGATTTATTCCAAGTGGTGACTCTGATTTTAAGAATAACAATCCTTTTCGACAAAAAATTTCCTTTTGTCACTTAATAATAACATCCTTTCAAACCTAAAAATCATATCTTTTTGGTAAAAAGTGATGTGACAGCTCTGGCGACTCTGCTGGGGATTTTCAAAATTTGAGCTTATTTTTTAGATGTATTGTCTTAGTTTGACATTATGTGTGTATAGATGATATATGTTATCGTTTGCATTGTTTTGTCATTGTTGCGTACTTACGTGCTACGTTTTTAAAGTTTTTTCCTTATATGTTACAACTTTATACCTATCATCATTTGCAGAACTAGAGTCATTTCTTTCGCAATAAGTCCTGTAGTAGACACCATGTACACGGTCTCTAATTGAGTCACCCTTATTTTAGGAGGGGGAGCCATTGGCTAGCACAGAGTAGGTGGAAAGCTATCGTAGCCACCATTGATCATATTCTCTCCCGAACATCCTTGTTAGTAGACCCCATCCTAGCTCAGCCTTTAGGTCATGCTTATCTGCATCATATTGAGACCTAGCGGGATCCACTTGGTGCTTTGTAGGAGACTCACCCCTAAAGCATTCCTACGTGCTAATTGTTGCATCTTTCAGGATAATAGGTTCATTTAACAGACTGATTTTGGAAAAAAACACATGGTAGAATTAGTGGAAAGTGTGTTTGAAAAGAAAAAGAAAAAATATAAAAGAAAAGCGACTCAAAAAAGAGTTTCGTAGTATTTTTAGAGTTCTTTATGGCTTTTGTTTTCCACAATCCAAAAATTTTAAATGATTTTTCTTACCTTTTACACTCATTTCTCAAAAAAGAAAAATCAAAAAGGTTTTCCTTTTATTTCCGTTAGCATGCATTCATAATTCAAAATTTTCAATAGAAGCTTTTTATAAAAAAATTTCAAAAAAGATGGTAGAAGTTTTGTACATTTCATATAACGAAAATATCAAAAAGATTTTCCTTTCATAGTTTTTGCTGTCATTTTTACGTGGTGTCAAATTAAAAACCTTAAAAAAAAATTATTGATGTTTTTCATCTTCTATCCTGGTCTTGTCTCTCAAGTCGGAGATTAGTCAGTTTTTTAATCATTAATTGGCAAATTCGGACAAACTATGCATACCTGATTCTCCTCTCCCGGGAGTGAGATACGTAGGTATCCCCTCTATAGTTCGGTGATCTTATTTTAAAAAATTCAAAAAAATTCTTCACTATTCATTTAGAGTTGGTGTAGTATATATCTTTAAAGGAAAACTACAAAGAGATTTTTTCTTTAATATTCTAACACTCCCAATTTTTTGAGTTAGAAACCGAACCATCTTTCCTACGTGTGTAAAATTTAATTCCATGACTCATAGTTAAATCCATGTGTCATGATCTTTATCCTAGTGTGTTAAGTGATTATGAGGTGAAAAATGTTAATGGAAATCACTTAGAGCAAAGTGATCTAAGAGCCTTTGATTCGGCCAATTTTTGGTGTTCGATTTCACAAGGGTCATTTTTTAAAAAGTATAACTTTATTTATATGTGTCAAAACTTTACAAACTCCGCACACCTGATTCTCCTCTTTCGTGAGTAATATACTTAGGAACCATTCTTGGGTTCGATGATCTTTTCACAATAAAAAAAAAAGAGAAAGATTTTGAGAAAGTGGTTAACTCTAACGTACCTGTTATCTATTGTTCATTTAGTTTAAGGTTGATGGTTTATGGAATTCTTACTGGTCCTCCACATCACCCCAAATCTAAGTAAAGGTTAGTTATGTCCAACAAGGATATAGAGGGTGACATCATGGATCAAACAAAGAGTCAGGAAAATGAGAGTTTAAAGTAAGATATTGTGAGGCTAAGATAACAAATGATGGAAATGTATCGAGCTTGGGCCAGTGGACTGCCACCTCCTCAATTCCCTATTATTGACCCCACAAATACTTTGAGTCTTATATCACAATTGCAAAGTCAGTTTCCTACTGTTGTTGATGCACCACAATATGCCTCAGAATTTACTCCAAGACAAAATCATCCCAACGGTTCTATCACTCATTCTCTATCTCTTCAGTATAAATATACCACATTGATATCATCACCTATTGTCTCTGCTTCTGTTGCTCAACCTCTACTAAGTCTCCCACCTTGGCTTTTCATCCAACGATTGTGCTTCCCCAATATGCTAGTGAGTCAGTGTTTAACAATCTTGATGATCACTATTAAACTTCTAAGTGCACATCAATATTAGTTGAACCACCAAAATTTCTTACCTATAAATAATACATGGCAGAAGAGAAAGAGAAAATGGATAGGAAAATAAAGAGTGAAGAAAAGGCTATGAAAAATTCTCTAAGACTTGTGAATTATTAAGATGTTGAATATAAGGACTGTGGCATGTCTTCAAGTGTTAACCTCCCTCCTAACTTTTAGGTATCAGAATTTGAGGAGCATGATAGGTATGAGAATTCTGTAAAACACTTGGGACGATATTGCAAGCAATTGACGGGGACTAAAGGAAAGAAGAAGGAGAACTATTATTCTGTAGGGTCCACAATGGAGCTTGAGAGGATCAACTCAATAATACAGTCAGCCTCGGCCCCAAGCCTACACATCAGATCTACATAGTCACCTAAAATAAGGTTCCTCTTATCAGAATCAAACATATTCTATTCCACTCCCTCAACATCCTTTGAATAATGCACAACTATATACACATCCATCTTCTTGTCCACAATGGTGTGCACCAATCCCTCAATATTTTCCTCGACCACCACATATTTACTAAGGAACTTCTAAGTCCATGTTTGAACCGAGGCCAAAGTTTGCATAGAGGAGAAAGTCAAAGGATAATCTTACCCCAATTAGGGAATTATATGCTAGTTTATTTTTTTTATTGAGAGAGTGGGGCTTGATCACTTCTCTCCTTGTGTACTCCTGACCCACATTCAAGAAATTTTGATCCTCATGTACGCTGTGAATATCATTCTGATGTTCATGGTCACAGTGTTGAAGGTAATGTGCTCTGAAAAGAGAAATAGAAAGGATGATTTAAGAAAAATTGATCATAGTGTAAAGCATTGAGACTACGAAGGTCACACATGCACAATATGTGGGAAACAATGAGTCAAGTATGGGGATCCAGAACTTATTTATTGAAGGTAATGTAACTTATAGCGATGAAAGCTCTATTCATGGTGATGTGCAAACCAGTGGCTAAGATATTGAGCTCAGCAATTAGAAAGTCACTCTTCTCCATACTTGAAAGAATTGTTGGTAGTTTGTATTATGTTCCTTTCTATTTTTTGAATTACTTCGGGGTTGTAATTCCGAATCAATCTTGTTTTGTCCCTTGTCATTTATGTTCATACCCTTCTATCTTTCAGTTTAACTAAATGGAGTGTCCCTTTTCCCTTTGTATTTTAAATATGTGTTGTTTGTTTGTTTTCTTTACAAAGTACAGTTTATGTTGGTTCTAGTGATATGACATGCTGGCAGAATTTTCAACTAGATCTTAAAATTTAGTTTAAGCATGAACTTTGAATCAGAGGGCTAAAGTTAGAAAAAAGCATCTGAGAAAATAGGTATAGTGATAAGACATTTGGTGACCAAGTTGAAGTCTTCTTTGAAAATTAAGGCAATTACTTTTAGAATCATAAAAATAACTTGGTCATCAATTGAAAGGCATGTCTCAATTAGGTAAAACAGTAGATGTGTAATCCTATATCAAGAGGAAAAGAAAGAAAACCAGCTCCATAAAAGCATGAGTCATTTGATGTGAGGAATGTACAGAAAAGGTAGAGTGCGCAGAAAGAAATAGCGACGCACAGGCTCAGTTTAAGTTAGTTCTATAAAAAAATATCACAAATGATCTTCATCTTTCACTTTCATATTACATGATATGTACTTGCATTTTCAAGGATTGATTTAACGAAACCATTTCATTCTGCTACCCAAACATTATGTCATCCTTTGCTTACCCCATTTGAGCTTTAGTTTTATTTTCTTTCATACCTCTCTTTTGGAATCAAGATAGGGTCAGCAAAGTTCAAAAGAAAAGTATCGAGCAAAAGAACAAAGTCAGAAAAGTTTCAAAAGAAAATATGTGTTAAAAAGAATGAAAAGAGATGATTGACAAGAAAAATAGAGTCAGAAAAGTCCCAAAGAGAAAAAGAGTCAACAAACGAAAAAATATAAGAAAAGAAAGAAAAATCAAGCAAAAGAACATATTGTCGAAACTACGTGTCACATGATTATCCTCTCTCAAAGGGTGAGATACGTAGGTAGGCCTACTTTGGGCTCGGTCCAACTAAATGAACTATTTAGAATTACCCATTCAAAATAAACTAGGGCATGTGTTAATCTTCATTGTTTGAGTCAATTCTAATAGTTGTAAGTCCCACACCACTTCAAGCGTCATTTGGGCCTCATGCTATCTTTCTTTCTAACCCTATCCAAAATTCAAGTTATAACTGAAGAAAGACCTTTAGATTAATCTTTGAGAATGTTATGGCTAAGCATGTAATGGATATGATGACGCATTTTTGGTACAACTTTTCTTCCTCAGCATAAGGGATCAGGAGAGAAATAAAAATGAGAGGCTCTTATTGCTGAAAACCCTCACGAACACCATAAGTCGATGGTAAGATGAGAGAGACAAAAATGAGAGAGTCTTATCAGTGAAGATCTTCATGGACACCATAAGAAGATTATGAGTTAAGAGAAATAAAAAAGAGAAAGTCTCATAAAGTCATTGTCACGACCCGAGCCTAGGACCTAGCCGTGACGAGCATCCCAAACCATGAAGGCCCGGAACACCCATTCTCTATCTGGTTATCATGCACAACATTCATAATCATAATAAAATGTAGAATTGAAACTGAGTACGGAAAACATGGTCAAGTTCTGCAACATTTCTGAATAATACTATCTGACATCAGTCTGCAAAATCTCTACTAAGAACATAAACATTTGTCTGAAAATAAACTGGGACAAGGCCCCCAGTAAACCAAAAACATAATAAATAAGATAATGTCTAACATAATTAGGCCTTCCGAATAATAGAAGGCTCACCACTATGAGATCAAGTCTGCAAATCCGAGAATGTCTACTGAGTAGCTGGATCCCTAGACTATGCCTCAGAACCTGGAAGGAGGGGGGGTCAGCACAAAAGTACTGGCACGCAAAGCAATCCAAAAAAATATTATAATGGAACATACACACATATATATATATACATATTAAGTGAAAGCAAATTTTCATCAAGACATCATGTATAAAACTGTTTCTAAAAAATACATGGGCATTTTCTGAAAACATGTAACCTGTCTGTTCATTTCAAATCATGATCTGTGTTTTACTTATGAGTTAGATGGTATTCCCCTACAAGTCTGATATTACACGGGTTGTATGGAATCCGCCATTGACTCGGCGGGGAAGCCCCCAACCCAAGTGTGCCGCAAGGGTTGGAGTGTCTGAGTCTGATACGCCTCAGGACATTTAAGTCAGCGCATAATAGTATACCCGGGTTGGCAAACCACGGTTTTAGGCAATGAGTCGCTTGAACTCAAGCCCTCTTCGGGGAACCACCTAACATCTCTGTATGCTCATTTTTAACCTTTTCTGTACATGCAACATTCTGAATGTCTAAAATCATGAAAGTCTGAAATGTTTGTTAGTCTGAGTCTGATATGGCATTAGTCTGAGTTGGTATCGTCATACCAAGACTTGCAAGTCATGATTTTTCTGAGCCATAATGTATTAAGCAAGAGCTTTCATTCAAAACATAGTTTAGACCACTAAAACATGTAACTGATGTAAAGGATTTTATATTCCAAAACTTAAAGTTCAATTCATGCAGAAATTTCATCAAACACCTGGTGGTCAAATGTCTTTAGCAAGTTCATGTATTCAAAATTGAAACACATTCATTCATATATGTATATAAACTGTCAAATCGCTTTGGAGATGGTCAAAAGACCAAAACAATGATGTTAAAACATCTTATACATAAATATATATACATAATTTAAAACCCCATTCTAAAACATGATTTTTCTATGTCCATGAGAATTTAGGAAAACCCCGCGTACCTTGTTCTCCACGAACTTTGGGTGTCTATCGAAGCCTACGTCGAGAGGATTCCAAATCTGTAATTTGTTTCACGAACCCGCGGTTGAATCTTGAGTTGCTTGGGTTTTAATGTTGAAACCCTAGGGAGAGTTCTTGAGCAATTTTGGAAAAAGTATGTGTATTATGGTGTTTGAGGGATTAAATCCCGTGTTGGTGGTATATATAGGGGTGGAGGATTACCAAAATACCCCTAAGGAACAATTAAGGTCAAATCTGTCCCTCAGTTGACAGTTTGGTAGACTGGAGTAAATCGATTATAACTTTTTACTCATGTACTCAAATTGGATGAAACCAACTGCAATTGAAAGAGAACTCTAAGAGCTTTTGTTTGATATATTATAGCTCACACATTTAATTATATACAGGGAGTTATGATCGTTTCAAATTGACCCTGAAATGCTGAAAACTGGGCAATAGTCTATGCGTTTTGCTACTGTTTTTTAATCCAAACTCAGCCTTATGCGTTCCGAAAAATTCCCAAACTTATCCGAGATGTACTATGAGATTTCCCGATCATAACGCAACTTGAAAATCTAAAAGCGGATGTCGGGAAGGTTGAAAAGTTGTATCCCGAAGATTGCCAGCTAAAATGACTCTAAGTCCTCATTACACTTAGAAAAATTTTCAAGTTTTTAAGTCTAAGGGCACTCTATTAAAGGTTAATCCATGCACGACTTTTACAGGGTGTTACATTATCTCCCCCTTGGGATCATTCGTCCTCGAATGAAGGGTAGGAACTTGTTGAAGCCTTAAATATATGGAATAATGCGGACATGACATGTCCTCTAATAAAAATACACTGATATGAACATTTGGAATCTGAATTTAATGCATGATGCATGAACTGGGCTATACTCGTAACTACTGGTATACTCTATCTTCGACTAGTAGCATGTCTGAGATTTCGAGTAGCATGAATAAGTGCAAAGACAAGAAAACAAGTCATGCGAATATGACTGCTAAACTGACTTATTGGCCATACAGACTGAATTATACTACACCCTCATACTTAACTGGAGTATTCTCTTCAACACTCTCTCTAAGGAAGCTCTAGAAGTAATAGGGAACCATGAATCTTGGGTATGGATTACACAAAACATCCCACTGAGGAAATCACAACATTGACACTACTCTGCAGTCTGGAATATAGACATATAACTCCTAAATTAGGATAGAATTTTCAGACCTTTGGCAATACAACTTCTTACTTTAAGGCTTAGAGAACTTCCTGAATATCCCTTAACTATACTATTCCCTATAAATATCATATTCATTCAACTCAGCTTAAAATTCTCATATGAGCATTGATAATGTTTTTTTTTCTACTAATGTCTAAAATATCTTAATCCTTACCCCACAATCAAGCCTAACTCTAAATCACAAAAATACAACATGCTACACCACGCTATTATTCTAAACCATATGATGCCACCTTCTATACCTCTTTTAAAAATCACATCCTAAGCATCACATGCCTTACCACTTCAATGACTACACTGAACTCTTAATATGAAGTCGCTAATGCATATGGCGACCTTCCACTACAATCCCAAAACGTCGTTCAAGCCTAATTTATAACCACATGTTAACTTCAAGGCAAACACCCATAAGTAGATACTTCACATAGTTTCTAAACTACTATCAATATAACTCCCATGTGCTATCCTAAAAACATACACACACAAACTTTTCCACTAACCATCACATGTATCAAAGACTTGGCCCCAAATCTTACTTCATACTTATGGCCTTATCTAAACAAGCATACTATGATCTTCCATCAACAAGAACATTTACATCAACACCACTATCATTGCATAGGAAGGGTCACTAATAGGTTAAAACATAAGACCCTCAAGCGTGAAAAAGATCTTTATATGGGACTGAGCACACTATAAAGAGTGAGTACATGCATCATGAGTTGCATGACCTCAACTAGAGTTCATAACATATGGAATGTGATTCCGACTACTTGAATGAACTAGAACTCATTATCTTGGAATTGGAAGAGTACGTGACTCTCTATCATATACCGGAATCATGAACTATTATCACGGAACTGCATCGTAAGGCATGAGTAAGCATCCAGATAACAAAAAAAAAAATATTGAGGTAGGAATGGGTTGAGATTCACCCTTACTTTCTGATGTTCTAAATCACACTGCATCACTACTAGAATCTGAGAGCCTTACTTGGTTATTCATTCTATCATCTCTCACTTAGCTTCAAGTCATCATCTAGTGTTTGGGAGATCCCTTACCAGATTCTAACTGAACTACACTTACTGCACTCTAGGGTCTGAAAAAATTGACAATACATGCATATCATAGAACTCAACCCGAATGACTACCTTCTGGGATACACTCTATCTTTCCATAGCCACCAATAGTCAAAGTATAATGCTTGCACACTTATTTCTATCCGTTCAACCTTCAAAACTCAAACTTAGATTCTAACACTTAACATATATATCACTAAGCCTTTGATGAACCATACCACTTCCGTCCTAGCATACCAATATTGCTACTCCAAACTTATATCTCTCTACCATGAGAATCGAGATCACATCAAAAGGCTCAACACTATCAATCAAGGCTCCTTAACTTGGCTATCTAGAACACCATATATCATCTAACTAATCTTTTTCCAACTAGCAACTCCATGGTACCACTAGTCACACACAACATGTAATAGTCTTAGAGAAATGCCACAACTCCATATCGCCTTGGGCATACTTACACACCATACCCACAACATTATACTTCATTACGAATCAATTTAAACTTAAGCCATTTCACACACCGTTCAAGCCTATTAGATCACTTTCATATAACTAATATCATTGATCAAGAAATCATCACATCCACCTTTATGAACTTCAACTATTCAAACTTAATATCTAGTGCTATGCATGACTTACAACCCAACCTTACACAAAATTTTTACTTGGAAACTATAAGTAAACATCACGAAACACTAGTGCACTAGAACTTCATAACCACAATAATCGATCATGACCTAACGGTTTACCTTATCATCATTCCGTTAGCATATACTATTTCAGCACCTCAAGCCTACTAAATTAATCCCACAAAATATGCATCAACAAACTCTTGCCACTATTTACCACCACACTATTTAAATTCAAGCCTATAGTTTAGTATCAATCATCCACCACCAATGAAGAATGCAACATAATATAAATACACTAATCCATCAAATTGGGATATTCTACCCAAATATCTCAAAAATCTACTACATACCTTCTCACAAGTAGCACTAGTTTACAACTACCAATGAAAAGAGGGTCAAGGGGGTTAAAGCCTCAAAATAGACATGGTCAACCTTAATCTTATATTATAACCCCGTACAATTGTATCTACTTATACGGATTTCTCACCTCATACTTACTCACTCATTCATACATTTAGACTGCCTTCAAATTCCTCAAACAACCATGAGTCTATAATCATAACTTACTTGCTAATATAGCCATTTCCACATTCAAGCAATCAACAAATCACCCTAGCAAAAATCTCCTTCTCTTCCTTCAACTAATAACACACAAGGATGAATCACTTCATTACCAACTCTATCTCATGCAAACAGATTCAACCATACATATATTAAACCAATGAAAGAACAATAAGTTGGACAACAAGTTGCTAGTGAATCGAAACAGGCCTCACACGGCTTCACTAGACTTTGGTTTTGTATTTTGAACAAGAAAATGAGATGGATGACAAGGCAACTATGCTAGTGACTCGAAAGAGCCCCACACGGCTTCACTAGACTTTAAATTATTATTTTTCAAAAACATCATGATAACAAGATTACATATTACAAGGGATAGAAAATTGACACCTAATATTTAATGGTCTAAGAATATACATATTATTCTGTATAAATAAAAATATGAGTAAAACACTTCCTCCATGGACTACCATACAATCCACACATGTTGCTAGCTACCACATTAGTTTATCACTATAAAGGGGTAAATCATCCTCAAACATCGATTATTCAACTGAAATATTCATTTACACAAAATCACCCTCACTCTGACTTCTAACTTTGTGACTTTACATCACCAACTTCTTGGTCCAATATCAATACCAATAGGTCATGACAACAACACTTTAACTTATGCTACTATTTGGGTAGAAATATAGTTCCAACATTCTGCTATACATTGTCCACAACTGTAACAAGATTTTGAGAGGGACAATTTACACTTAATACCTTAAGCTGGAATGTACGATTCCATCAGGATCAATATTTACATCAGAATCAGCATATAATGATGCACTAACAGACTCCTATCGAGTTTTTCCATAATTTTTAAAATCTTATAGAACGTAATCGAAAAGGACTATATCATGTATACTCTAAACTTTTTGCACTTGAATCAACCCAATAATGGGACAGTTTAGACTCTGAAGCACGAACTAAATCACAAAGAAGGGAAACAATCCTAAACGCCTAGTAGCCTCCTATTTATAACTGTGGCGCGCTACACACCCATAAACAGAACTCTACTCGACGCGATTTCGCAGACACCCTGGGACCATAAATCGTGCTTTGATACCAAGTTTATCATGACCCGAGCCTAGGCCCTAGCCGTGATGAGCATCCCGAACCATGAAGGCCCGGAACACCCATTCTCTATCTGGTTATCATGCACAACATTCATAATCATAATAAAATGCGGAATTGAAACTGAGTACGAAAAACATGGTCAAGTTCTGCAACATTTTTGAATAATACTATCTGACAACAGTCTACGAAATCTCTACTAAGAACATAAACATCTGTCTGAAAAGAAACTGGGACAAGGCCCCCAGTAAACCAAAAACATAATAAATAAGATAACGTCTAACATAATTAGGCCTTCCGAATAATAAATGGCTCACCACTGTGAGATCAAGTCTGCAAATCCGAGAATGTCTACTGAGTAGCTGGACCCCTAGACTGTGCCTCACAACCTGGAAGAAGGGGGGGTCAGCACAAAAGTACTGGCACGCAAAGCAATCCAAAAAAAATAGTATAATGGAATATACATATATATATATATATATTAAGTGAAAGCAATTTTTCATCAAGACATCATGTATAAAACTGTTTCTGAAAAATACATGGGCACTTTCTGAAAATATGTAACCTGTCTGTTCATTTTTAATCATGATCTGTGTTTTACTTCTGAGTTAGGTGGTATTCCCCTACAAGTTTGATATTCCACGGGCTGTATGGAATCCGCCATTGACTCGGCGGGGAAGCCCCCAACCCAAGTGTGCCGCAAGGGTTGGAGTGTCTGAGTCTGATACGCCACAGGACATTTAAGTCAGCGCATAATAGTATAACCGGGTCGGCAAACCACGGTTTTAGGCGCGCATAATAGTATACCCGGGTCGGCAAACCACGGTTTGAGGCAATGACTCGCTTGAACTCAATCCCTCTTCGGGGAAACACCTAACATCTCTGTATGCCCATTTTTAACCTTTTCTGTACATGCAACATTCTCAATGTCTAAAATCATGAAAGTCTGAAATGTCTGTTAGTCTGAGTCTGATATGGCATTAGTCTGAGTTGGTATCGTCATACCAAGACTTGCAAGTCATGATTTTTCTGAGCCATAATGTATTAAGCAAGAGCTTTCATTCAAAACATAGTTTAGACCACCAAAACATGTAACTGATGTAAAGGATTTCATATTCTGAAACATAAAGTTCAATTCATGCAGAAATTTCATCAAACACCTGGTGGTCAAATGTCTTTAGCATGTTCATGTATTCAAAATTGAAACACATTCATTCATATATGTATATAAACTATCAAATCTCTTTGGAGATGGTCAAAAGACCAAAACAATGATGTTAAAACATCTTATACATAAATATATATACATAATTTAAAACCCCATTCTAAAACATGATTTTTCTATGCCCATGAGAATTTAGGAAAACCCCGCGTACCTTGTTCTCCACGAATTTTGGGTGTCTATCGAAGCCTACGTCGAGAGGATTCCAAAGCTGTAATTTGTTTCACGAACCCGTGGTTGAATCTTGAGTTGCTTGGGTTTTAATGTTGAAACCCTAGGGAGAGTTCTTGAGCAATTTTGGGAAAAGTATGTGTATTATGGTGTTTGAGGGGTTAAATACCGTGTTGGTGGTATATATAGGGGTGGAGGATTACCAAAATACCCCTAAGGAACAATTAAGGTCAAATTTGTCCCTCAGTTGACAGTTTTGTAGACTGGAGTAAATCGATTATAACTTTTTACTCATATACTCAAATTGGATGAAACCAACTGCAATTGAAAGAGGACTCAAAGAGATTTTGTTTGATATATTATAGCTCACACATTTCATTATATACAGGGAGTTATTATCGTTTGAAATTGACCCTGAAATGCTGAAAACTGGGCAATAGTCTATGCGTTTTGCTACTGTTTTTAAATCGAAACTCAGCCTTATGCGTTCCGAAAAATTCCGAAACTTATCCGAGATGTACTATGATATTTCCCGATCATAACGCAACTTGAAAATCTAAAAGCGGATGTCGGGAAGGTTGAAAAGTTGTATCCCGAAGATTGCCAGCTAAAATGACTCTAAGTCCTCATTACACTTAGAAAATTTTTCAAGTTTTTAAGTCTAAGGGCACTCTATTAAAGGCTAATCCATGCACGACTTTTACAGGGTGTTACAGTCTTATTGGTGAAAACCCTCAAGGACACCATAAGGCAATGGTGATCTGAGTGAAACAAAATGAGAGTGGATTGTTGGCGAAAACCCTTCAAGGCATTAGTAGACAAATGAGGTCTTTGAATGCAATTGACCTAAAGAAGAAATTCAGTTTTAGGGTCATTGACTCAACGAAAAGACGGGAGAGTTTAGATGGAAAGATCAGGCAACTTAATCCAAAATGCATGTCATAATTTTCAGAAAAAAATTTCTCTTGTTTGTTTTAAGGAGGACCTTCATTGTCTTTAATTTCTTATCTATGTTTCTATTTTTGTTTTCTTGAGTCAGTTATTCAAATGGAAAGTCATTTTCCTTGTGTCTTTGAGTCAAATCAATATCAAAGAAAGTGAGAAAAGATTTCAAAACTAGAAACTAACTTCTTTAATTGTACAAAGAAAGACAAAAGGCCAACACATAGAAGAAGCATGATTGTAAGTCAGAACAAGACGTACAGAAATTTTTTGTCAACATACAAATTTGAGGGATTTGTAGAAATACATAGATTTAAAGGGGGTTCTCTAAGAAACATAGCAATTGATAGATAATGTGTTTGTGTTGGAATTACTCTTAATAATATAAATTTGGATCAATGGTTCAGCAAGACCATGATATGTCAATATCTAGAAGCAATATTAGAGCTGACAAGTGCAAGGACAACCGCCTTAAAAGCTAAAGCCACAAGCCTACCATCATGTTTTTAAACTCACAGGGTTTTTTTTTATGAAATAGGAACACATGTTACCTTTAAATCAAGGACTTCAGAGCCTAAATATCAAAGGCTTCAGAACCTCACTTCTATAAATGCAAGAAGTAAGGTTGTTGCACAGTTTCAATAATCAAAATCATGGTAAAACTCAAGATCTTATATCCCTAGGTAACATAATTCCTAATTCAGGTATTTCAGTTTTCAATTCTTAGGTGATGCACTTCTTAAATTGAACTTTCACTCTTAGAAGACACACTTTCTAGTTGATTCCTTCCATTTATTCTTTAGGAGATTTATTTCCTTGTCTGGGTAATTTAAGTGGAATTTGTAAGGAGGCGCATTTTCTTTGTTGGGTAATTTAATCGACATTTTTAAGGAGACACATTTCCTTGTCTCGGTAATCTAAGTGACATTTGTAAGGAGACACATTTTCTTATTTGGGTAATTCAAGAAATATTTGCAAGAAGACGCATTTCCTTGTCTGGGTAATCTAAGTGGCAATTGTAAGGAGACACATTTTCTTATATTGATAATCTAAGTGGCATTTGTAGGAGACACATTTCCCTGTTTGGGTAATTCAAGCGATATTTGTAAGGAGACGCATTTCCTTGTATGGGTAATCTAAGTGGCATTTGTAAGGAGACATATTTCCTTGTCTTGGTAATTTAAGTGGAATTTGTAAGGAGACACACTTCCTTGTTTGGGTAATTCAAGCGACATTTGTATGGAGGCGTATTTCCTTGTCAAGGTAATGTAAGTGGCACTTTAAAGAGTCATATTTCCTTGTTTGGGTAATTCAAGTGACATTTTTAAGGAGAGTCACTTCCTTGATTGGGCAATTCAAGTTTCACTTGTTAGGTGATGTACTTCCTAACTTGAGTCTTGACTCCAAGAAAATGCATTTTTCTAGCCGAGTCATTCCACTTGACCCTTAGGAGACACACTTTCTTATTGGGTATTCAAGTTTTGCTTAGGAGACACTTCCTAACTTAAGACTTTACTCCTAGAAAATGTACTTTCTAGTTGAGTAGTTAACCATTAGGAGGAACACTTTCTTTTTAGGGTAACTCAAGTTTCACTTGTTAGGTGGTACACTTCCTAACTTAAGCCTTTACTCCTAGAAAATGTACTTTCTAGTTGAGTAGCTAATCCTTAGGAGACACACTTCCTTGTTAGGGTGATCAAAGTTTCATTTTTAGGTGTTTCACTTCCTAAATTAAGCATTGACTTCTACATAATTCACTTTCTAGTCGAGTCATTCCACATGACCCTTAGGAGACACACTTCCTTGATGGGTATTTAAATTCTCGCTTGTTAGGTGGTTCACTTCCTAACTTAAGCCTTGACTCCTAAAAATGCACTTTCTAGTCAATTCATTCATCTACTCCTAGAAGACACACCTTTTAGTTGGTTATTTCAGTAACCCTTAGGAGATGCACTTCCTTGTTTGGGTGGTACAAATGTCGTTTGTTAGGTGATGCATTTCCTCACTTGAACCTTCACTCCTAGAAGTTGTACTTTCTAGTCGAGCCATTCCACTTAACCCCTAGGAGACACAACTTCCTTATTTGGATGTTTCATATTTGTTGGTAAACACACTCCCTAAGTTGAACCTTTACTCCTAGAAGTTGCACTTTCTAGTCGAGTCCTTCCATGTAACCTCTAGGTGACACGCCTCCTTATTCTTAAGAGAAGCATTTATTAATCAGATTCTTGATTAACCTTTGCATTACGCATTTTTTAAGTAATTATGACCGTGTTGGTCACCTACAATTTTTTTTTGATGATAAGCTGGGGAAAAAAACTTAATTCATGTTTTTAGAAACATCATTTTAGGACCCTTTTGAAAAAAGGGACTTTATTTTTGAAAAAGTGAGATCTCTCTTTATCATAACCTTTGTTTGGAATAATTTCTTGCTAGTTGTGATGTGATTTAAGGAGCCTGCTTAGACAATAGGGTAAAGAAATGCAAAGCCAAGCAATAAGGTGAAGAAATTGTAAGTCAGGAGCCCGCCTAGAGATTAGGGTGAAGATTTTCAAATTCATGTTTGAAGTTCAGAAGTCCCACAACAATGGTCAATGTTCGAGTTCATATCCAACACAAAATTTTGTATGGAGAAAGAATTTATTCTCAAGTTCAACCCAAAGAATATCAGAACATTTATCACTTTTGAAAGCATTGAACACTCAAGTCAAGAGTCAAGAGAAGATGCATAGATAGAACTTTTGTCATTTCATTTATCTTTTTAACTTGTAATTTTTATTTGTGATGTAATGACAGAGACACAGACCGAAACCTCGACAGGGCCTCACTCGACTCTCCAACTCGGTATAGTCCATTTCCTTTTCAACACTTGAACTACATGTGACTTAATCCCCACATAACTTGGGATAGGTAGTATGCCCAAAATCAAGGCTTAATTACACTTTGTCCCTCTATTTCTCCTATTCGAATAATGGTTGGATCAAAATTTTGTCTCATTATCTACTTCTTTTTCTGAAAACACTTTGTGTTTACATCCAAATAGGGGAATGATGTAGACACGTAATCTTGTCCCTCTCAAAAACCCAATTTATCCATTTTACCCTTGCCTTACTATGTACCCTACCCCTATGTGATGATCCTTTCACAAAAGGAAAAAAATAACAAAATTCCCAACAAATTAACAGCCCACCCAATGAAATTAAACATCCACACCTTATCCTAACCACTTACTCTACTACCCACCTCACAACACTACCTAACCCCCTACCCCACTCGATTTTTATAATTTTTTCCTTAACAGAATACAAGCAACAACCATATATACTGACATACACCTCACGATTCTATTTGACAGAAGGGAATTCACTCTCAATTCATCTTACACACAGAACACACATTCTCACAACTACATAATAGACCCACTGGAAATTCACAAAACACACACTATTTGGTTATACACACAGACACTCCAGATAAGAACTCACACACACAGACTCCACACATACAGAGATTGAATAAATTAGAGGGGAGAGGGATTTAACGTAAGAGAGAGAAAAAGAGAAAATGGGATTTGGTTCAGTTTTTCAGCAAAATCATCACTGGAATTGTCAATCGAATAAACACCGATGAAGCATGTTGTATATTATTGTAACGCCCCGAAATCGAGTCCCGAGACGTCACACGGTGCTTAGGGTCACAAGTGACCCCAAGCTAACCCTTCTACTGGCATAACTCATAAGCAACTGAATAAAAATACAAATCCATACAAATCAGCAGAAATTAACTCTTTTCTGAATCTAATCGATACAAAAATGGAATTTTACAGTAGAACAATTCTGCCTTTACAACCAAAATTGTAACAAAATACATCAACTTCTACTGACTGACTATGAAGCCTCTACTAGTATTAACTGTAGGTAGCCAGGTCATGACTCCCGACTACCCAACTCAATACGACTGAATAAAGAAAATACAACACTATAACTCTGCATAACTAACCCAAGCCCTTGAATCAAAAGGACTCATCACCTGCTGACTGGATACCACGAACTGACTGGATCCGAAGGTGCAACTATACCTTGTACCTACATTCCGAGAAAATGCAGCCCACATCCGAAGATGTGGGTCAGTACCATGGAAAGGAACCGGGTATATGGGGGTGTATGCAGTTGTATAAACATCATCATCATAAATATTTATAAGAAATATGCAGGATGTATGAAAGACTCACATAGCCCGAAGAAAATCATCATAATCATGAGAGGATGAAATAAGTATAATAACACATGTGAGTCATCATATAATTAGTCAATCACTTTCAGTTCATCAAGAATATCAATTCTCATAATGTAAATATCATTTAAATCTTTCGAAAGAATAACTTTCACAATTCCACTTTCAAATCACTTCACCATTCACCATAGACACAAGGAAACACACACACACTGGGAGATCCTATAACCGACATAAACCATGTGGGCTACGTGGAGTCCAACGTAGAATCCACGTTGGGGAGAGCCGTCCTATCCTTGCCATCGGAGTAGGACTTCCAGTATCAATTCAAAAACACTAGTGATCACTATATAAATCAGCCTCAGGCTCACATCCTATGGGGGCACGTAGTTCTAAGGAAGTAAGGTCACTTTATACCTCCCACTCGGTGCTAAAGATTACTCCCGGACTTAGCTCAAAAATTTAAATTAGCCTAAGGCTCACATTAAAGAAAATCCACAATAAACACTTCAACAATTTTCATCGGGAGCCAATTTTCTACCCCTTTATCATAATCAATAAAAACGTGGATTTCTTTCACAGTCGAGTTCAAAATAACTCCATTACGACCAAAAGGTCAAATCATTCAAAACATCTCAAATATTCAACATCAACGTGCATATAGAAATATTTTCTAAAAATAATAATCTCAAATAGGGTTACAAAAACCCATACATCAATATCACCATAAAACCTTCCAAAGTTTCATACTTTATGACATAAGCAGAAAAATAATCACTTAAAACTTAACATTTCAGCTTTATAATCATACATCTCGGTAAAGAAAATTAGCTTTGGGATTCAAATCTCATTGTGCTTATAGCACATAATTTCTCAAAGTACAATTCCAATTAGGACTCAAGGTATCAAACATCAAAATCATATTAAATTTTCTCAAGATTCATGCTTTTCATCATAAATATATATAACTTACTTTAAAATCTGGAAAATTCAGCTTTATGTACAAAAATGTCATCATTCTCATTCAATTCAACTTTCAAAACATAGAGAGTATCATAATCTCATGTAAAATCATATAGGGTATAAATTCGTGCTTCAAATTCATATCAAAACATGTAAAATCATGTATATTCATAAAAGAAAAATTACTTTTGGGCACAAGAATGAAAGATTGTTCTTGTTGAAAAACCCCACATACCTTGAATGATGAACTTTAGATCGATACTCATTTTTGAGATGTCAATCGTGCCTTTGAATGATGGTTCTTGGAGTTCTTGAACCAGGAACTTGGAATCTTGAATAAATTTGCAGAATTAATGGTGAACTTTGGAGGTTCTTGAAGTTGGATGTAGGAGCTTAGGGTTTTCTTTTTGAGGAAATTAGATGAAATATAACATATAATGCTTCTAATAGGCTTTAATATAGGGTTTGGACGGATTTTTGGTGAGGGGGATTGACCAAAACGTCCCTAAAAATCAAATAATTCTCGAATCTGTCCTTTGGTGGACTGTTTTGATAGTCTGAAATAGATCAACCATAACGTTTTACTCCGATATCCAAATTGGATGAAACCAATTTCATTAGAAAGAGGACTCTCATATATTTCCGTTGATATATATTATATCACCCATATCATTGTGTAAAAGGAGTTATGATCATTTGAATTTGACCCAAAAATTCACTTTTGGTAGGCTGAAGTAGATCGACCATAACTTTTTACTCCGATAGACAAATTGGATGAAACCAATTTCATCGGAAAGAGGACTCGCAGAGATTTCCGTTGATATATAGTAGATCACCCAGATCATTATTTACAAGGAGTTATAATCATTTAAAGTTGGAGCAAAAATACGCCAGGCCTCAGTACTTTTTTTCCTGCACGTTTTGCTATTCACTACTATTCACGGTTCGATCGGAATGTTCATAACTCGTCGCTCGGGTGTCCGTTTTGGATGGTCCACATATCGTTGGAAAAATTATTTGATACTCTACGCAATGGTGGGTTATAATCTGAGACATTCCGCATGGAAAATTTATAATTCATTCTAGAAGATAGAACCCAACACGTTTACGCACAAAATTTCAACGAAAAATTTCTCGGGGTATTACAATTATACTAGTACATCAAATGGGGAAATTAACCCAAGTCCCTTATTTTACGTAACTACGACCCATAAGTTCATTCTCTCCACAACACTACTACTACACCTTAGAATCTACCACACACCTTCTCACGCGCAGTACTAGTTTACAACTACTAGAGAAAAGACAATCAATGGGGTTTAAGTCATATAATAGGGATAGTCGATCTTAATCTTATAACATACGATCGGAATTCATGAAGTCAATCGATTGATACGGGGATTTATACTCGATGCTATTGCTTCTAATTTGTAGAGGTGAAATGGTCATAAATTTGCACAAACTTTATCATTTTGGCTAATTCGGGCATAAAATGAATCAATAACATATAAAAACATAGATCCTTTGAACCAAGCAAGATTTGGGACACGGATTTATGGATCATGAACATCATAACAAGAGATTGAATACATGAAATACTGGACTTAAGAGACATCATTGTTTCTAGTTTGGAGGTCAGATCATAACATAAGTTGCATAGATAACTCAAACCTTGGACATAGGAATGACTTCAATACACAAGTCATTGGTGGAATGTCCTCATTAAATTGAAGTAGGAGGATCTTGCTTGAATAGGAATAGGTTTTATCAGGACTCTTACCTGAAACTTGATACCTCAAGAAATTTCGAGAACTACCTGAATTCGTCATCTCCCCATTATATCAAAGTCATAATCCTAGACTTGAGGAAATATCTTCTCATTAAATCTACAAGAACAACACTCAACAAAATGGGGTATCACCATACACATAATTACTAAAATCCCCCCCATAAACTATACTGTGAAGGCATAGCTTTTCGGAAATGCTACTCTTAACTTTCGCTAGCCTCTATAGCAATCACCCTACAACTCACACTCTCATGAGCATACACGTCTAAACCCCTTATCATATAATTATCTATTCTCTACTACTTATCACACAAACATTATACCTCTAATCACATAACTTAAAACTTAACAATATTTACAAAACTATACCAAAAGGCGCATATTACCTGCCTATATTTCCTCAATTTAATTCTAAAGAACATCATACCATAGCTTCCTAGACTTCTCCATACTACAATATTCAAGAACGTGAACTAGGTACACATGACACTTATACATATAAAACCATATCTAACAATATGAAACCTGGGGGTTCAACTTATCTTGATATACTTACGCCCTTACCCAATTAATGACTCAACCACAATTCATTTTTTTACCCTAGTCCTCATGTATATCTATCACAATTATCCACTCTTTATTCCATAAGTTGACAACCTAGGCTATTGCACACATCAATTCAAGTCTATTACTTACACCCACAAAACATTCATTATAAATCTTGAGCTACTATCATTACCACTACACTCCACATCAAAAGTTATAGCCTATTGTCTAACAACACCAATCATAGAACACCGATAAAGCATGTCACATACTATACTATTCCATCAAATTGGGAAATGAAACCAACTATGCTTTTTAACTTAACTACCACCCACAAGTTCATTCTCTTCACAACATCACAAACACACCATAGAATATACCACACACCTTCTCACGTGCAATACTAGTTTACAACTACTAAAGAAAAGAAAGTCAAGGAGGGTAAAGTCACATAATAGAGATACTCGATCTTAATCTAATATCATAATCCATTACGATCTTATTAATGTGTAACACTTTCACATATCATATTCACTTACCCATGCATACATTTTGTAACAACCCGCATTTTTAGGCTAGAATGTAAACCGTCATTCCTATGTGTAAAGGTCCCAAAAGCCAATGACTCCTATGCAAATATGAGTATGTTAATCAATTAGGTAGTTTGGGAATCTGATTATGCATTAATTGAGATCATAGAGGTTCCTTAAATAAACGATGAGTTGAAAATCTTTCAATTGATTAAGTTTTAGTGAATGTCTCAACTTGGGAAAAATTCCATAGACCATAAATTCTTGAATATAACAATTTAGAAGTCCTACTGTATATAAAATATATGGTCTTTGATTATTCTATCCAAAGCCACCAGTTTTGACTTAATCTTATATCGGGGTAAAAAGTTCTGCCTGTTTTCCAGAGAGGTGTCAATCTATCAAGGTGCGATGGCCAGAATGACGAATCATCAAGCCAGTGATGGCCCGTCAATCCTTCCCATAAACCTCAGAAAGAAAGATCATTATCTAGCCAAAAATGATGGTTGGAGTGATGGCCCATCACCAGACTGACAATCCGTTACCTAGATCGTTAGTCGAGAATGAGCTTCTCATATGGGATGTTTTTAAAAGGGTGTTTTGGTACTTTCCTTTCCCAAAAACCTCTCCAATGAAATAAATTACACCCCAAACATTATTAATCAATTATTATAAATTTTACAACATCTAAAATCCTCTCCACTCTCAAGAACAAGAGCAAATTAGGATTTTCTCTATGTTCAAGATTTCAAGGAAATGGTCCAGATTAGAGTTCCAATCTTTCAAGTAAACAACATAAGGTAAGTGGGACTATCCTAAACCTTATGGGCATGGATTTACTATTTTTAAATTAGTTATAAAGTATATATATATATATATATATATATATATATATTTATCTATCTATATATATATGAATTCATACAAAATTATTTTCAAGATTGTTGATGAATATGCATGGAAAATTCTATATTTTATGAAGTATTGTAGAAGTTGTGATATAGTTCTTTAAACTAAAATTACTTTCATGTGATCTTGTGACATTAACATAGAGTAGTTAATAAGAGCATGAAACGTGTGATTTCCTCTTTTACTACAAATTCCACTGATTTTACAAGATGGGAATTGATTATATGAACAATGAAAAGCTTGATAATGTTGATGGTTTGTTATGTACAATTTGTACCATTTTATGAGATGATGAGAAATGTGTTTTACATGTTTTATAATGATCATGATTCCTATTTAGAATGACTTTGAAGTGATTGAAAAATGTGACCACCGTATAATAAGTAATGAGTAGAGAATGGTTTGGTTTTCAACTGTTTTGAAATATGAGCTTTTGTTCAAATGGTAGATCTTTTGGGTGGTCAATAAACATCTTTTGAAATATGATAAGGTCCGTAAAGATGTTGTGACATGACTTGCAAGCCTGGGTTTGACGATACCATATTTTGATGTGCCCAAAGCTAATAAAAAAGAAACAACTTTAAGAAGAAGAAGATATGTTTTAAAGAGCTTAAAATTGGTTTTAATAGAGTTAGATGGTTTCCCAAAGAATGCATGATTCAGACGACTCAATGCCCAAAATCATGATTTATCGACACATGTTTATGCTAGCCAAAAGAGAGATTGTATGCTGGCAACGGACCTATGGCGTAGTAGATAAATAGATATTCCAAGCCTTGCGGCAAACATGGGTTGGGGTATTGTCCTCCGAGTAAATGGTGGATTCGATATAGCCCATGGACTTACAGAATTGTTGGGTGTACCATCTATCTTAAAAGAGAAGAAAAGGTAGAGTCATGATTTGCAGAATGTGTTTGAAAGATTAAAATTATGCCCATGTGTTTTCAACTATTTTTAGATAGCATGTACTTTTGAAACGCTCTCACCTATGTTGAATATAAATGTATTTTGTTTTTTTAGATTGTTTTGTGTACCATTACATATGTATTGACTACCCCTATATTTCAGGATCTGATGCACAGTCCTGGGGTCAACTAAGCAGTAGATTGGTGTGTCTGAGATTTGCAGTTGGTGAGCCTCCTTTATTCTAGAAGGCCTGGTTTATAAAATATTGCTATTTATTTGATTCATGGTCCTATTGGGGGCTTCTCCCAATTTTATTTCTAGACATACGTTGAATCTTGTAATGATAGACATTTCGTAGATGGGTGTCGTGTGTTTTGGAATATTAAGGGTTTCCTTTCAAATTTTTTAATTAGATTATGACATTGGCCATGTTTCTATATGATAAGATTTTTCTTATGCATATCTCTATATTTTATGAATGTGGTGCATGATTGCCAGATAAAAAAGGACGCTCGAGCATTCATAGTTTAGGTGCCTATCATGGTCAGGGTCTCAGCTCAGGTCGTGACAAACTTAGTATCAAAGAAAGGTTCATGGTCGTAGAGTGTCTATGAAATTGCGTTGGTTAGAGTCCTATTTATAGGTGTGTAGTTCACCACGCTTATAAATAAAAGGCTTCATGGCGTTTAGGAATGTCTCTCTTTCTTTCATGATTTAGTCTGTGTTGTAGAGTCTGAATGTCCTCTAACCAATGATTCCCTGTATTTCAGAAAATTGATCATGCCTCCTCATAGAACCACCGAACAAAACACCAAAGCTGAGGATGTTTATCCCACTCATGGGATGTGGACCCGTAACAAAGCTCGTACCCCAGGATTTGTTCCTACTCTAAGAGTTCCTCCAATTTAGACTATTCCACCTCGGGCTCCATGGACCGGTGTTAATCATCCCTAGCCTCCTCGTAGGGAAGTTTTGAATATTGAGTTTTGATAGTCCATCCATATACTAGCTCAGCTGGTGGCCTCTCAGACTCTTCAGTCTAAAATAGTGTTTCTGCGTCTAGTTCATCTGAGGTTACATAGGTTGGTTAATTCATGAGGCTTTACCCACCTATGTTTACTGGAACAAAAGTGGAGGAGGACCCCCAAGGGTTTATTGAGAAGCTAGAGAAAATATTTAGATTTGTGCAGGTGAATGGGGTTAAAAAGGTGGAGTTGGCAGCCTATCAGTTAAAGGATGTGGACAATCAATAGTATAATGAATGGGAGGATTCAAAGGGTAGTGATGTTGAGCCTTCCGTGTGGGTCAAGTTTGTGGAAGCTTTCCTGGACCATTTCTTTCCCCATGAATTGAGGGAGTCAAAGGCTGAAGAATTTATGAATTTGAAGAAGGGAAAAATAAGTGTTAAGGAGTACACATTGAAGTTCACCCAACTGTCTTGATATGCTCTAGAATTGGCGAGTAACATGAGAGCTCGCATGAGGAAGTTTGCATCCGGTCTTTCAGAAGATCTGGTGTTGGAATGTAAAGTAGGTATGCTGAATACAGACATGGATTTCTCTAGGTTGTCTATTCAAATGCAATAGGTTGAGGAGAAAAAAAATACTGGCAGATGTAAGGGAGAAAGACAGGTAGGCAAAGAGGGCCAAACCTACACACTAGAATAACGGTCATCATCATGGTGACAATTAGGAAAATAGGTGGTCTAAAAAGAAGTTTTGGAGTAATGCTCAATCTTTAGCAAGTGAACTTGTGCCCAGCCCTTCTGGTGAACAACAGTTTTAGTCAGGTGATAGGTCTAGAGCCCAGAGCACTCAGTCTCAGGAGAGTGTAGCTCAAACTCATCGATCATACCCATACTATGGGAAATATTGAAAGGATCATCTGGGGTCGTGCAAGTTTGGTAATATTGTATGCTATGCTTATGGCCATACAGTCTATATCAAGAGGGATTGTCCCTCGACAAAGAGAAATTTTGGGGAAGCTATGTTCCAAGCTGAATCTATGGCCCTTCCTCCTAAGGGCACTACTTTAGCTGTTGCTGGTGGTCGCAACTGGTAATATGCTTTATCTGACCGCTATGATGCTGAGGCCTCGCTAGATGTTCTGATGGGTATGTTACAAATATTCTCCCATAATGTATATTTGTTACTTGATACAGGCTCTACCTTTTCTTATGTGACCCCGTTTGAAGCCGTCAGTTTTGGGTTTGAACATGAAATCATTCTGGAACCTTTCTTTTTTTCAAGCCTTGATGGTTACTCTATTGTGGTAAGGATGGTGTATAGAAATTTTGTTGGGTCTATCTATAATCGTGATACTATGGCAAAACTTGTAGAACTTGATAGGATTGATTTTAATTCCATTTTAGAAATGGATTAACTCCATTCGTGTTATGCCACGCTAGACTGTAGAACCCAAAAAGTTACGTTTTCCTTTCCGAATGAGCCAGTGATAGAATGGGAGGGTTACTCTTTAACACCAAAGGGAAATTTATATCTTACCTCAGAGCCCGTAAACTTATAACTAAGGATTGTTTTTAAGATCTTATTTGGGTCAAGATTCTAATACCGAAAGTCCTTCCCTCCAGTCTGTCCCTATAGTTAATGAATTCCTGAAAGTATTTCTCGATGATCTCCAAGGGATACCACCTGATAGGGAGATAAATTTTGGCATTGACTTATTGCCGGACACTCGTCCTATTTCTATCCCTCTATAAAGAATGGCTCCTATAAAACTGAAAGAGTTAAAAGAGCAGTTAAAGGACCCTCTTGATAATGGCTTTATTCATCCTAGTTTAACTCCCTGGGGTGCACTTGTACTGATTGTGTGTAATAAATATGGTTCCCTCCGTATGTGTACAGACTACCGTCAGCTGAATAAGGTCGCAGTTAAAAATAAATACCCTTTTTGTAGAATTGATTATCTTTTTGACCAACTTAAGGGTGCCAAATGTTTCTCCAAGATAGAACTTCATTTGAGGTATCATCAATTGAAGGTTAGGGACTCTGGTATTCCCAAAACAGCTTTCCAAACCTGACATGGCCATTATGCATTCTTAGTCATGTCCTTCAGAATGACTAATGCCCCTACAACCTCTATAGACCTAATGAATAGGTTGTTTTGTCAGTTTCTAGATCTGTTCATCATATTCATTTTTGAAGACATCTTAGTTTATTCTAAAAATGAGGAGGATCATACCAATCACCTCTGAATCATCCTTCAGACCCTCAAAGATCATACGTTGTATGCAAAGTATTCCAAATATGTATTCAGGCTCAGTGCTATTGCTTTCTGGGGCACATTATTTCTAGTGAGGGGATTAAGGTTGACCCCCAAAAGGGTGAGGCACTTAGAAAATGGCCCAGACCCACGACTACAATCGATACTGAGAGCTTCTTCAATTTGGCAGGGTATTACAGAAGGTTTATAGAGAGTTTTTTCTCCATAGTTTCTCCACTTACTAAATGAACTCAGAAAAAAGTGCAATTCTTGGGGTCTTAATCTTGTGAGAACAACTTTGAGAAACTGAAAGTCAAGTTCACTACCGTGCCAGCTTTGACCCTTCCCGAGGGTATAGAGGGTTTTGTTGTATACTGTGGTGTTTCCCGGGTGGGACTTAGTTGTGTGCTTATGCAGCATGGTAAAGTGGTGGCTTATGTATCTAGGAAGTTAAAGGTACATGAAAAGAACTGCCCCACCCACGATTTGGAGTTAGCAACAATAGTGTTCGCACTTAAGATATGATGTCATTATCTGTATGGTGTGCATGTTGATATATTCACTAATGTCAAAAGTTTGTAGTAAGTTTTCACACAGAAAGAACTGAATCTTAGGCAAAGGCAGTGGTTGGAACTGTTGAAGGATTATGACATGAGCCTTCACTGTCATTCGAGCAAGGCCAATGTGGTGGACAGCACCCTCAGAAGGTTGTTAATAAGAAGTCTTTATCATCTTGAGGAAGGAAAAAGTGAGAAGGTGAAAGATATTCACCGGCTTGCAAATCTAGGGTCTCGAATTCTGGATTCCAAATAAGGAGGAGTAATTTTTCATGAGATACCTAAATCTTCCCTATGTGATGAAGTTAAGGAAAAGCAGGTCGAAGCCCCATCTTTTTGTAGATTTAGAATGATTTGGATCAACAGAAGGTAATGGTATTTGAAATTGGCGGTGATGGTATTTTGAGGTATCAAGGTAGGCTATGTTTGCCGAATGTGGATGGGTTGTGAAAAAGAATTCACGATGAAGCTCACACTTCGGGGTTTGTTGTTCACCCAAGCTCTACTAAAATGTATCATGACCATAAGGATATTTACTAGTGGAACAATATAATAAGACATGTTGCTAACTTTGTGTCTATGTGTTTGAATTGTCAACAAGTCAAAGTGGAACATTTGACGCCAGGTGGTACTTCCCAAGAGATAGCCTTGCCTATATGGAAATGGGAGATGATCAGTATGGATTTCATTATAGGGCTTCCGAAGTCCCGGAACTAATATGACTCCATTAGGGTAATTGTCGACCGCATGACCAAGTTAGCTCACTTTCTACCTGTGAGGACTAACTATTCGGGAGATGACTATGCCAAGCTGTACATTGAGAAAATAGTTTGCTTGCATGGGGCACCAGTATCCATTATATCCGACCGAGGTATGCAATTATCTTCACAGTTTAGGAGGTCTTTTCAAAAGGGTTTAGGTACCCAAGTGAACCTATGTACTGTCTTCCACCCTCAGAATGAAAGGCAAGGTGAATGCACCGTTCAAACCCTTGAGGATATGTTGAGGTCCTGCGTAATTAACTTCTAAGGTAGTTGGGTGGATCATTATACATTGATAGAATTTACCTACAACAATAGATACCATGGTAGTATTCAGATGGATCCTTTTGAAGAACTTTATGAGAGGAGATGTAGATCACCTATTGGGTGGTATGAAGTTAGTAAAACTCAGTTGTTTGGTCCTGACCTTGTTCATCAGGCAATGGAGAAGGTGAAGATCATTAGGGAGTGACTTAAGATGGATTAGAGTCACTAGAAGTCTTATGCCGATGTTAGAAAGAGAGAGTTGGAATTCGAGGTTGACGATTGGGTATTCATCAAGGTCTCTTCCATGAAGGGATTCATGCAATTTTGAAGGAAAGGAAAGATTAGTTCTCGTTACATCAGACCATATCATATTATGAAGAGGATCGGTGGGGTTCCCTATGAGTTAGATTTGCCCGCGTTCTGGCTTCTGTTCACCCAGTATTTCATGTGTCCATGTTGAACAAGTACATTGGAGATCATTCCCTATGTTTTTCCTGTAGAGGAGATCACTAAAAAAGACTCATTTTCATATGAATAAGAACCCATTGCTATTTTGGATTACCAAGTTTGGAAGTTGAGAAGTAAGGAAATAGTTTTGGTTAAAGTGTTGTGGAAAAACCAAAAAGCTAAGGAAGCTATGTGGGAGTCAAAAGATGAGATGTGTATGAGGTACCCGACTCTCTTCGAAACCATCGATGATGGCATGGAAAGTATAAATTCTATAATACCCTTTTATTTCCATATAGTTCTAGAAATCTTGCTTGTTGTATCCCGAGTCATCATTTGTGGATAAATGATCCAAGCGGGGGGATAATGTAACAACCCGTATTTTTGGGCTAGAAAGAAACCATCATTCCTATGCATAAAGGTCCCAAAAGCAGTTGAATCCTATGAAATATAATTACATTAATAAAATAGGTGGTGTGGGAATCTTGTTTTGTATGAATTGAGATCATAGAGGTCCCTTAACTCAGAGACGAGTTGAAAACCTTTCTATCAATAAAGTTTTAGTGAATGTCTCAACTTAGGTCAACTTCTATTAACCATAAATTCTTGTATATAATGAGTTAGAGGGATTACAAAATTTCAAATGAAAGGTTTTTGAGTCTTTTTTCCAACACCGCCGGTTTGGCCTTAATCTGATATTAGGGTAAAAATATATGCCTATTTTACATAGAGGTGTCAGTCTGTTGAGATGCGATAGATACACTAACAGAACGTCAAGCCTACCCGTCAACCTCAAGTAGAAAGCTCGTTCTTTGTTGATAAACTGATGGTTGGAGTGATGGTCCATCACCAGACTGATGGTCCGTCACCCAGACCATCAATTGAGGATGAGTTGCTCAGACGGGACATTTTTGAAGGGGAGTTTTGGTACTTTCCTTTCCCATAAACCTCCCCCAACGAATTAAATTACACCTCAAACATTGTTAATCAACTATTATCAGTTTTAGAACATCTAAAATCCTCTCCACTCTCAAGAATAAGAGCAAATTAACTTCAAGATTTCAAGAAAAGGATCAAGATTAGAGTTCCAATCTTTAAACTAAACAACATAAGGTACTTGGGACTATCCTAAACCTCATGGGCATGGATTTACTATTTTTAAAATAGTTATAAAGTATGTATATATATATATATATTAATTCATAGGAAATTATTTTCAAGATTGTTAATGAATATGCATTGAAAAATCTATATTTTATGAAGTATTGTTGAAGTTGTGATGTAGTTCTTTAAACTCGAATTATGTTCGTGTGATCTTGTGATGTTAACATTAAGAAGTTTATGAGAGCGTGAAACCTGTTATTTCCTTTTTTACTACAAATTTAAATGATTTTACAAGTTGGGAATTGATTATATGAATTGTGAAAAGCTTGATAATGTTGATGATCTGTTATGTACAAATTGTACCATTTTATGTGATGATGTTAAGCGTGTTTTAGTTCTTTTATAATGATCATGATTCCTATTTGAATGACTTTAAAGTGATTGAAAAATGTGACCACCGTATAATAAGTAATGAGTAGAGAATGGTTTGGTTTTAAACTGTTTTGAAATATTAACTTTTGTTCAAATGGTAGATCTTTTGGGTGATCAATAAACATCTTTAGAAATATGATAAGGGCAGTAGAGATGTTGTGACATGACTTTCAAGTCTGGGTATGACGATACCCTATTTTGATGTTCCCAAAGATTATAAGAGAGAAACAACTTTAAGAACAAGAATATATGTTTTAAAGAACTTAAAATTGGGATTAATAGAGCTAGATGGTTATCCAAAGAAGAAATGAGTCAGACGACTCATTTCCCAAAACTGTGATTTACTGACATGGGTTCATGCTACCTGAAAGGGAGATTGTACTTTGGCAACGACCCTGTGGCGTAGTAGATAAGAAGATACTCCAACCCTTGCGGAAAATATGGGTTGGGGATTAGCCGCCGAGTCAAGGGTGGATTCCATATAACCCGTGGAATTAGAGAATTTGTAAGGTGTACCATTTAGCTCAAAAGAGAAGAAATAGTAGAGTTGGGATTTGCAGAATGTGTTTGAAAGATTCATATTATGCCCAGGTGTTTTCAACTATTTTGAGATAGCATGTACTTTTTAAACGCTCTCACCTATGTTGAATATAAATGTATTTTGTTTATTTGGATTGTTTTGTGTTCTAGTACATATGTATTGATCTCCCTATATTTTAGGATTTGAGGAACAGTCTCAGGATCCAGCTAAGTAGTAGATTAATGTGTCTGAGATTTGCAGTTGGTGAGTCTCCCTATTTCGGAAGGCCTGATTTATAAAATATTGCTATTTATTTGATTCATGGTCCGACTGGGGACCTTGTCCCAGTTTTTTTCTAGACATATATTGAATCTTGTAATGATAGAGATTTCGCAGACAGGTGTCATGTGTTTTGGAATATTAAGGATTTCATTTCGAATTGTTTAATTAGATTAGGAAATTGGCCATGTTTCCGTATGATAAGTTTTTTCTTCCGCATTTCTCTATATTGTATAAACGTGGAGCATGATCACCATATAGAAAAAGGGCGCCCGGTCCCTCATGGTTTGGGATGCCCATCGTGGCTAAGGTCTTGGCTCAGGCCGTGACACATTTAGCCTTCCTTAAAATTCCAATTACGCCAATATGTATCTACCCATAACTTATTGACTAATCTACACCTTTCCATTCACAACCTATAAATAATTTCTACAACCACCATAACCATCCATTCAGAGATCCTTCCACATTTTGAATAGATAATAATCATAGCCAGTCACTTCCTTCACAAACTGCCATACAATCTAAAAATATTGCTAACACATTAGTCTATCACCATAAAATGGCAACCCATCCATCAGTCAACGTTTATACAACTAAAACTAGCTTGTTAATGCAAAAGTCATCCTCACTCTGACTCATAAAAGTAAGACTTCATATCACTAACTTTTTGACCATTTTACTACCAATAGGTCATGACACCTTAACGTATACTACTACTTAGGTGGAAATATTTCTCAAACATTATGACGCATATCACTACCCTTAAGCATGACATCTGCAACAAGGCTTCTAAAATAGATTGAATATACTTCGTACCTCAGGCTGAAAAACATAATTTTATTAAGATAGAGGTATACACCAGAACCAAAGAACGTGGTGCACTAATGGACTCCTCCCATGTCCTTGTGAGATTTCATAACTTTTTGATGACCTAATCTGGAAGAACCACGTCCTTTAGACTTTAAGCTTTTGCACTTGTATCATCTCGATAACGAGACATGGCTAATAGAATTAGAGCAAGGAAGGAATTAGATTAACTTTCCTATGGACGATGCTAAAACGTGAAATATAGTATGAAAGAATGTGAAACAAATCCTAAATTCTCGGTAGTCTCTTCATTATAAGTATTGTGAACAACACACCCATAAGCAAGACTCTACTAGACAGTGCTTCGTAGAAACCCTAGGACCATGAATCATGCTTTGATACAAAGTTTGTCACAATCAGAGCCAAGTCCCTGGCCACGAAGGGAATCCCAAACCATAAAGTCCCGAGAGACTTCTTAGCATATAATCAAAAGCATAATCCATACATAAATCAATTTGTGGAACATATAATAATTTTCAATAGAGATTCATTCGAATACAGACTGTGTCAAGAAAATTATGACAATTCAATACTCAAATCTTGTCTCTGAAGCCTCTAATGATGTCTAAATATCTAGACCATGACAAAGACCACAACTGGACCTTATACTAAAAGACACAACGTATAAGTAAATGCCTTCAGAAATATAGATGGCTCACCCATTTCTATCATATCCCACATTTTATACTGAAGTGATAGACCATGTGAATATACTACAGAACCTGAAATATAGGGGGTCAATTCACAAAGGTACTGGTACGTAGAAAGATAGAAAAAAAATTGTATATAACATAGGTGAGGGTTTATGTAACGCCCTAATTTTCTAAACCGGAACGCTATACGATGCTCATGACCCCGAAGGACCACAGGCTAACCCATGACTGATATCTATACCTATAACTGCATAATATACATATAAAATTCGAAAACATGAACAAAGAGGGCGTAAGGTTCAATCTTGAATAATAAAATATCTGAAACAAGGTGGTATCACAGTACCAAAACAAAACTGAAAATACTAAAGTCTAAATCTGAAAACTCTATAATTGTTTGAAAGCCTCTAAACTGTCTGAATAAGGAGTTGAAGGAACATGTCTCTAACTAACTCCCTAAACTGAAAATAAACTGAAATACTAGAATAATAAATGTAACAATCATGTACTCGAAAGATGAGGACTCATTTCTTACTGAACTGCTATCGCTAATCTAGAATATACACCTTAGAACCTATGGTGTAACATAAAAAGAAAGCACCATAGCGCAAATGCGTCAGTACAACTAAAGTACTGACTATACGTGGGGGTAGGCTAAATGCATGGGGTTTGTATGGATGAGCATGCTGACTTATATCAATGTGAGAATACATACATACATACATTCATACATACGTAACTTCTAATGAACTCGTGGAGATACTGACTACTTGAATTTGAACTCTGACAACATGAGTTTTGTGATACTGAGATAATGAATGACTGATAACATGGATGATTGTATCTAATAGTCCTAATTTTGGGGATAAACTATCTGAGTTCTAAATTATATCTGAACATCTAAGTCTGAGATCAGTCCTAGCTAACGAGTGATCTCTAAAACTAATAATGAGAATACTCGACTGAATCTGAGATTGAGATCAAGCCTGTCTGTCGGGTGACATCTAGATCTAATAATAAGAATCTGAATATGGGACCAAGCTTATCTGACGGGATGGTCCAGGAATCAATGGAACTATCTGAGTTCCTTACTGAGATCGATGACTGTATCTGACAGTCCTGATTCCTGATTTATACTCTGAAGACTGATACTGAAACTGTAACTGTAACTGTGACTGTGGGAGATAGTAACCTAACCAACATAACCCGATACTATACAGGTGGGGTCCAACCTTTACCCTAATTGGAAGGGTGTCAGTACCATGCCACGGGTAGATACCTCTACTATGGTCAAGCCTCTCTGATGGGTGACCCTGAATAGGAAATCAAGCCTAAGGCAATATAATAGTCAAGTATAGCCTTAATCTGACAGGGGACTCCTGTCCTGCACTGACTACATAGTTCTTGAGTATAGGGATTGTTTCTAATGGCTATTCCTTTATAATGGGAAAACCACCATCCCTGCACTCGCTCGGTGCTAGTCCCTACTCCCAACTGAAAGACTCTAAAAAGATTAACTGCGCTGAATTGACTAACTAAACTGAACTGATTTTTAAACTGATTAACTGAGATGATAATATTTTCTTAGCTGAACTAAGCTGAATTCACTGAGTTCCGTTGACTTAAGCAAAAGCTACTTGAGATCTGAGGTCTGACTGAGAGTACTGAAACTACTAGGACTACTAAACTACTGAGATTTCTGAGTTTTTCTGAGTCACGTGACTAACTGAAATCTATGGAGCATAGCTTGACTGAGGATGTCTTGAAACATGATACTAGATCTAGGCACACAACTATAGGTTTCGGGTACAAGTACCCCCAGGACACGATGGAAGGAAACTGACACACAAGAATGACTTGATCATAAGAGTAGAGTCCACAATTCACAATATCATAAGTAAGGATTTCATAATAAGAATGATTCTCAACGAATTATCACATGATCGGGAATGCACACAACATGTATATACTTGCATGGCTTCAATAACATGGTCATTCCATATCAAAACAATATCATGAGTATCTCATACAACATCTTCAATTCAATACAATAGCATGGGGATCATGTTGAGCATAAACTTAGAACACGAAATAGTCATTTAGGACTTTTTATGTCATAAAAGCATGATTTCTATTCCCTTAGGTATTTTCACAAACACCTTACATACATATCTTAGGCATAGATGGATTCATCAAGATTACAAATATTCAACCACCAATTTCACATATTTATACATTAATACCACCATATCCTTACATAAAACATACAAAGATCCCATCTTAGGAATCATCAAACTCCAACCACATGAACATCAACCACCAACAACATAAACATCATATTAAATCATTTCGAAGATGGTTCTTGAGCTTCATGGACGAAAGTAGTCCATGAATAAACTCACGCATACCTTAGAAGGAAGATTCTTGATGATTGACGGAGGAATTTCCTTGAAATTTGATCTTCAAGCTTAATTATGCAACCCTAGTTGTTTTTCTCTTTTAGTTCTCTTGGATGATGAAATTAAGATGTTAGTAGGTTTGTAGTGTAATTAGGAGCTATATATTTCGTCGGGTTATGTTTAGGGATGTGGAAGGAGTGTTAAAAGACTTAATTACCCTCAAAATAACTCAAAACGGAGTGTTTTTAGCACTTGGAACTGACTTAGGCATCTCCCAAGTAATCGCACAAGCCATGTTGGGCGGTTCCTAACCAATCGCCTAAGTTTGGTTAGGCGGCGCCTAACCAATCGCATACCCTTATTGTCTCTCACAAAAATGGGCATAACTTTTCACTCGGGTATAGGATTAAGGCAAAATTAGTATCGTTGGAAAGCTAATTTTATTTTCTATAATTTGGTGTGTAGAAATATGCATAAATACCACATTAACATCGAGTTATACTTGTTCAAATATGAACCTTACTAAATCAAACAGTAAAACTTGATGAATTCAAAAACTCTTAGCTTGTATTACCTTAAGTGACTAATATGAACATGCTTAATGCATCATAAGCTATATTATCACTAGGATACTCATTGTAAGTCATGTACTCAAGTATGAATCACAGGATATGAGATTTCATATGTAGGGAAAATGGTTCGTCTCCTAGCTTAGAAACATGCGGGGTATTACTGTTTAATTATTATGGATATAGATTCATGCTAACCCTTGATTAAAACCTTAAATGATGAACTTAGAATTGAATTATGATGTTTAATTGTTGAAAAATGATGTTTACATGTATTATGCCTCCTATGTGATTTATTAAATACCTAGGTGAAGGAAAATGCCTAACTAGCATGATATCATGAAATCTCCATGTATGTACAAGTTTATGCCTATCACTTGTTTTATGATATTCTTTAATAAATGTATTTTTGTGATTATTATGTATTCAAGAATGTCAAGTCATGTCAGTTTCCTTCTATCAAGTCCTGAGGGTACTTGTACCCGAAACATTAGTTGTGTGCCTAGAGCCATGTAATGTTTTCATGATACTCTCAGTCAAGCTATGAATCCTTAGACATCAAATAGTCTTATGACTCAGGAAATCTCCATGATCTCATGAACTCAGTTAGTTGTTAGATATCAGTAGTATTCCGTCAGTCAACGGAATTTAGTAACTCATTTGATGTTTAGTTCATTTCAGTTAATCATGTTCAGAGTGAATTTAGATGGGAGTAGAATTAACACCGAGGGAACCCAAGGAGGGGAACTTACCTGCCAGCTTAGGGTGTGATTATTAGAAGCAATCCTTGTGTTCCAGAACTCTATAGCCAACGTAGGTTGAGACATCTAACTTGTCAGTCTAGGGTTGATGAGGTTGCTTAACCTGTCAGTTTAGGGTTCCCATCATTCTTATTTTGAGTACCTTCCAGTATAGGATCCTCACAGTTTGTCCTTACCAGTAGGGCGGTATTGAAACCGTTCTAATTGGGGTTACAAATTGGACAACAACGCAGCCATAATGGTGAATTAGGGGCATATCGGTTAGATGACTACATCCCACAGTTTTAGTATCAGTCTCAGTAAAAGAACTCAGATAGTTTTTCAAATTTCAGGACTGTCAGATATAGTCAACTAAGATATAGTATAAAACTCAGACAATTCCATCATATTCAGGACTGTCAGCTACTGTCACTTATGTTATCAGTACTCAGGTTCAGTTATTATGTTATCACGATATTAGTGCTAGTTGTTATGTCTCATGCATGTATTCTCATGCTCATGTTAGTTAGTCAGTTATTATTATTGTTCATCACTATGAACCCCATGCATTTAGCCTACCTCATATGCATATCAGTACATTCAGTCGTACTGACGCATTCGTGCTATGGCATTTTCAAACCATAGGTTCAGAGACACGAGTTCCAGATCAGCAGTAGATTATAGTTTCAGTAGTCAGAGTTAGAAGTGATTCTTCATCCTTCGAGGACATGATTATTTATCTATTATCTCATTAATTACTTTATTAGTTGTAATTAGTTGGGGACATGTCCCATCAACTCCTTATTCACTCAGATAGTTTCAGTCATGTTTAGAGGCTATCTAGACTATTATATTTCAGACTTCAGCACTTTCAATTTTGTTTTGGGTATTCTATTACCCCACTCAGATGATATATTATTAAGATTATGTTCAGTATTGAACTTTATGGCCTCTCAGTGCATGTTTCCATATTTTTATGTTATATTCTGAAGTGTACAGGTACGGATATCAGTCTTGGGTTAGCTTGTGGTCCTTCGGGGAATGATCACTGTGTAGCATTCCAGGTACTAGATTTGGTGTGCTACAAGTAACCGCTAATGTTCAGGCCAATAACTAGGACACAGTTTCAAATTAGAAAGGAGGTGATTTAGCTGCTGCTAGGATTTGTGATTTCATGCGAACGAATCAGCCAGAGTTTTATGGGTCTAAGGCAGGTGAGGGACCACAGTTATAACTTATGGAGGTGAGAAACATCATGCAGGTGATGCATATTTATGAGGAAGAAAGTGTTGAGCTTGCCTCTTACAGTTTGAAAGACATTGCTTAGGATTGGGTTGTAGCATGGAGAAAGGGTAGAGGTGAGGATGCCCTCCTATGACTTGACAGGTATTCCAAGATGCATTCTTGGACAAGTTCTTTCCACTTTACATGATGGAAGAAAATATTGAGCAGTTTATGAACTTAATCCAGGGATCTATGACTATTAAGGAGTACTTCTTAATGTTCAACTAGTTAGCCAAGTATCCTCCAAATTTGATTGCTGACACCCGAGATAGTATGAGCAAGTTCCAGACAGGTATTTTTAGTTTTGTATTTAAAGAGTGTAGTACTACGATACTGAATATAGATATGGATCTGTCTAGGTTGATGAAACATACATAGAAGATAGAGGTAGATAAAATAAAGGAGAGAGATAGAGTGAGGGGTAACAAGAGGGCTAGATCTGAGCAGCATGAGTATAGTCAGGCTAGGTACCATGGAAGGAAATGCACAGAGTTCTAGATTCGTCTGTCTATGCCAGTGCCTTTATCAACTAGTGCTCACGCGTATAGAGGAAGGCAGACACAAGGGAATAGGTCTTTTATGTCTAAGTCACAGAACAATGTAAGTAACAGACCCCGTTATTCTTCTTATGCTAAGTGTGGTAGGGATCATCCTGGTGAGTGTTTTGCAGATCCAAAAGGTTATTTTTATTGTGGAAAGCTAGGCCACAGACTTATAGATTGTCTGCCAGCTAGGAAGGGGAACAAAGATGCCCGACCTCAGGCATAGACTACTAGTGCACTAGCTCCTATACCCCATCCCTCCCTTGCTCTGGGCTCTTCATCTAGCACTACTGGCAGTCATCTCCAGAATAGATTATATTCCTTACCATCCCTTCCAGAGAAGGAGGACTCTTCCAATTTTGTTACTCGTATGCTCTGAGTCTTTTCCTTTTATATGTTGTTGGACCCTGGGTCAAGTTTCTCTTATATGACCTCATTAGTCGCTGTAAATTTTGAAATAAGTTGCAAAAAGATTCCTGAGCCTTTCATAGTTTCTACTCCAGTAGGGGAGTTAGTTATTGACAAGAAAGTGTATAAATATTGTCCTGTTACTGTTCTTCATAGAATCATACTTGCTTATTTGATAGATTTGGACATGGTGGATTTTGACCTTATTCTGGGTATGGATTGGCTTCATTGCTATTATGCATCTATAGACTATCGTACCCGTGTGGTCAAGTTTCAGTTTCCTGATGAACCAATTTTTGAGTGCTCCGGGAGTTCACTATCTCCCAAGTGTAATTTTATATCCTATCTCAAAGCCAAAAATCTAATATCCAATGGTTGCATCTATCACCAAGTTAGAGTTAAATACACTAAGTCTGAGGCTCCAACTATTCAGTCGGTCGACATTGTTAATTATTTTTCTGATGTTTTTCCAAAAGTTCTCCCAGGGTACCTACCTATAGAGAGATAGAATTTGGGATTGACCTTCTTCCCAATACTTTACCTATTTTTATTTCGCCATACCGTATGGCACATACAAAGCTTAAGGAGTTAAAAGAGAAACTCAAAGATCTTTTAGATAATGGTTTCATAAGTCCTAGTGTCTCTCCTTGGGGTGAATCTATTATATTTGTGTGAAAGAAAGATGGTTCATTACGTATGTGCATTGACTATTGTCATCTTAATAAGGTGACAGTCAAAAATAAGTATCCTCTTTCAAGAATTGATGACCTTTTTGATCAATTGCAAGGTGCAAGTTATTTCTCCAAGATCGACCTTAGATTCGTCTATCATCAACTTAAAGTGAGGGAATGTAATAATCCAAAGACCTCCTTCCAAACCCCCTACGGTTACTTTGAGTTTCTATTCTTATCTTTCAGACTAACCAATGCCCCAACAGCCTTTATGGACCTCATAAATAAAGTGTTCAAGCAATATGTTGATATGTTTGTTACAGTGTTCATAGATGACATCCTTGTGTACTCCCATACTTAGAATGACCATGCAGATTACAATAGAATTGTCTTGCAAACTCTTAGAGATCACCAGTTGTTTGCCAAATTTAGTTTGTGTGAATTTTGGCTAAGATCTGTAGCCTTTAAGGGTCATATTGTTTCAGCCGAAGGCATTAGATTTGAACCCCAAAAGATAGAAGTTGTAAGAAATGGGCCTAGAACTATCTCTGCATTTAACATTAGGATTTTCTTTGGTTTAGCTAGATACTACCGTCGTTTTGTCAAAGGTTTCTCTTCTATTGCGTCTCCCATGACCTGGTTAACCCAAAATAATGTTAATTTCCAATGGTTAGAATCTTTTGTGACGAGCTTTTAGGAGTAGAAGACTCGACTTACTTCAGCCCCTGTGTTGACTTTTCCTAATGGTACAGATTGTTTCATAGAGTATTTTGATACCTCTAGAGTTGGTTTGGGTTGTGTGTTGATGCAATGAGGTAAGGTTATAGACTATGCCTCTACGTAGTTAAAGCCGCATGAAAAGAATTACCCAACCTATGATATTGAATTTGTTGTTGTGGTCTTTGCTTTGAGAATCTAGAGACACTATTTTTATAGTGTTCATGTTGATGTGTTTACTGATCATAAGATCCTACAGTATATGTTTACTCAGAGGTATTTGAATCTTAGGCAGAGAAGCTGGTTAAAGTTATTAAAAGACTATGATATGAGTGTTTTGTATCACCCGAGCAAGGCCAATGTAGGGGCAGATGCCCTTAGCAGGTTGTCCATGGGTAATGTTGCTATTATAGAAGAAGGTAAGAAAGAGTTAACTCGTGATGTGCATCGACTGGATAGATTAGGTGCTATATTTTTTTATTCAGCTGAGGGAAGTACTTTGGTACAAAGTAGTTTGGAATCCTCTTTAGTTTCGGAAGTGAAGGAGAAGAAAGACAGAGATCCTAGTTTGGCCAGACTGAAGGAGTCAGTTAAGGACCAAAAGGTAGAGGTTTTCTCCCAAAGGGGAGATGGTATGTTGAGTTTGCTGAGTAGATTGTGTGTTCCATGTGTTGATGATTTAAGGAAGAGGATTATTGTTGAGGTGCATGGCGCGCGATATTCTATTCATCCCGGTACTACCAAGGTGTTCCGCAACTTGTGGGAAATCTTCTGGTGGAGTGGTATGAAGAAGGATATAGCTAAGTTTATAGAAAAGCGTGTGATGTGCCAACAGGTTAAGGTAGAGCACCAAGGACCTGGTGGTGTGATGCAAGAGTTTGGTGTACCCACTTGAAATTGGGAAAAGGTAAATATGGACTTCGTGACTGGGTTACCTCTTTCGCGTCGTCATCATGATTCAATTTGGGTTATTGTAGATAGGCTGACTAAGTCTGCACATTTCTTTCCCATGAATACATCTTATACAGCTGAGGATTATGCTAGTTTGTATATTCGAGAGTTATTCAGGCTGCACAGAGTTCCCTTGTCTATCATTCCGGATAGTGGTACTCAATTTACTTCTCAGTTTTGGTAGGCTGGTTCATTTGCGTTCCACTTTTCATCCGCAGATATATGGTCAGGCTGAGAGGACCATTTAAACTCTAGAAGATATATTACGTGTTCTCTTGATTTCAAAGGTAGTTAGGATGAGAATTTTCCATTGACAGATTTTGCCTATAAAAATAGTTACCATGCTAGCATCGAGATGGCACCATTTGAGGCTTTGTATGGTAGAAGATGTAGATCACCCATAGGTTTGTTTGAAGTGGGTGAAGCTGTTTTGGTTTGACCCGATGCAGTGTTTGAGGCCATAGAGAAAGTAAAGTTGATTAGAGAAAGGTTGAAGACACCTCTGAGTCGACAAAAGTCATATGCCGATGTAAGGAGAAAGGATATTGAATTTGAGGTGGATGACTTAGTGTACTTGAAGGTTTTACCCATGAAAGGGGTGAAGAGGTTTGGTAAAAAGGGAAATCTTAGTCCCCGTTATGTCGGCCCCTATAAAGTCTTGAGCCATGTTGCTAAAGTAACCTATGAGGTTGAGTTTCCCGTAGATTTGTCAGCCATTCATCCTATTTTTCATGTCTCCATGCTTAAAAACATATTGGTGATTCCGTTATAGTATATCCTTCAGAGAGGGTTGATATTCATAATAGTCCTTCATTTGATAAGATTCCTACTGAGATTCTAGAATTTCATATTCGTTGAGTGAGGGAAAAAAAGGCTCCCTTGGTCAATATTTTGTGGTGGAACCAGTCAGTTGAGGGCGCTACTTGGAAGGCAGAAGCAGACAGGCGAGCCAAGTCCGCGAGTTCAGATTATGCCAAATGTATTATTCTTCCTAAATACATCCCTTCTAATCTAAACTTCATCTATACATCTATTCTTACATGAGTTCCTGTAATTTCAAAAATATTCAAGAGTTTAGAAAGATTTTGAGCCCGTGTACCAAATTGCTTCATCTATGTGTACTCAGTTTTATTCCTATATTCCTAGTCTAACTAGATACATTCTAGGATAAATCTTTCCAATGGGGAGATATTGTAAGACCTTGCAAAAAAATTTCAAAGTTTGAGACTTAGAGTGTCGAGTGAATTGTAATTCCAGCCCTAAGATATTGAGAAGTGACTTCCAAAGTGATTAGTGTTTTCACCTTGTTGAATTATCCTAAAAATGACTTACTATTGTTTGGGAAATTGAATTATCTTTCCAATGATACCCATTTCATCACAATCTGATGTCGGAGTAGAAAGATATAGCCTTTTTCAAAAAGTAGTGGAATCGCCCAGGTGCGACAGAGAGGGCCGACGGACCGTCGGACTAGCGACGGACCGTCGCCCAAACCATCATGCTGAGGAAGAACATGGACTCACTGGCCATGTAGACGGAGAGGTGCGACGGACCATTGGGATGCCGATGGACCACCACACTCCATCATCGCAGTCAGGACAGAAAGTGAGATTCTGGTCCAGGGGTGACAGTCAGGACCGATGGACCATCAGGCCTAAACGGACCGTCGTACCCCACCATCGCATATCCCAATCAGTAATTTTAAATCATTTTAAAAAGAACTTTACAGTCTTTTCCCACTCTTTTAACACCCTGATATATCAAAAATGAAGAAGATGACTTCATTCTTCATTAAAACATCAAAGAGTTATGGTTTCTTCCTCAAGAACAAACCCAAATTCCTTCTCAAAGAAACTCAAGAAGTCACCATAGTTTTCATAAATTGAGTTGAGATTTGAGTTCCCCAAGTCAAGGTCTTTAAGAACACTCTCTCAAGTGTAAGAACAAGACTTTAAAGCAAGCTTGTTCATCCAATTTAATAATCTAAGGTATGTGGGGTTTTGAACAAGGGTAATCCTTTCACCGTTGTGCCCAAAGGCATATTTTAAAATACAAGTTTTCTGCAATTTATGAGATTTTACATGAAATTGAATTTGTGTTTTTCACCTATTGTTATTTGTTCCAATATCTTAATGTTTCCCATGAATTAAAAGTCAAATAGCATGATTTTACATGTTTTCTTAAGAAATTGAAGCTGGGTTTATATCCTATGTTATTACTCCTTGAGAATTTACTAGTTTCAATGCTCTAGAAATTGAAGTACATGAGTATGTTGAGATTTTCAGACAAATTTCTGAGAATTTTCAGATTTCTATATGATTTATGAATTTATATGATGGCTAGTATGCATTTTGATGAGCTTAAACTTGAGATCGAATTATGGGTCATTGAGCCCTAATTGAGATTTCAGTTTTTTTATGAACTTTTATGCTATAAACACCCATGATTTGAGTATTCTTAGATTATTGAGAAAGCTTTGACCTCAATGGTCACAGTAGATTTGAAATCCACTTTACTAGTAACATGAGATTTCAGATTTTATAGTTGGGTTCTAGATGAACCACGAGATTATTTTTAAAGTGGATTTCCATGAGATGATCGTAGATAACTAAAGGGAGTAGTATTTATCACGGATTTGGGTAAGTTACTACGGTTTCATACTCCAGAACTACGTGCCACAATAGGATTGAGATTTATGGGCTTGAGGCCGAGATAAGTGATCACTGAGTTGAGGTTATACTCCCTGGAAAGAGTATGATGCCTCTCCCCAATGTTAGGTTTATTCCTTAGGAGGACAAGATGTTGGACTCCATGTAGCTCACATGATTTATGTCGTTTAAGAGAACCTCCCTTGAGATGAGATATTTTCTAAAGTAAATAACAACTTTTGAGTATTTTCAACATAAAAAAGTAGTTTTCTCTACTATTAAGAGTTGATCATCAGTATTTTAACCAAACTTATATAATTCTGAGTTCCAAGTGTTTTGAGTCTAAAAGAGTTCTAAGTTCTTGAGAATTAAATAAGTTTTACTCTCCATGAGATAAAAGCATGAGTTTTGAAAGAATTGTTTAAAGCTTTCTGCAGTCTACGAGTAATAAGAATAAGAGGAGAGTATAGATTTTTAAAGCTAAAGTATAATGACTCATGATATTTGTATTACATGCTTCATTATACATGATTTATGAGCTTTACATTTTAGATTTATTCAAGCTATGTAAGTCATTCCTAAGTGCATGCATGATTTCATTAAAGAGTATTAATATTATTTTATGTAAATGCATACATCCCCATATACTTAGTACATTCCCAAGTGTTAATCCACATATATGTCTATGTGATACATTATCTTAGAATGTAGGTTCAGGTGCTCAGTCCCAGCCTCGTCAGTGAATTCCGAGTACCTTTGTCTACATCACCATAGTAGTGAGTCCATATGGTTTGAGGGCCTATGTTCAGAAGTTTTAGTATTTTAGTAGATATATTATTTCTTTCAGTTCAGTTTGAGTCAGTTGGGGACCATTCCCAACGACTCTTTAGTTCATAGAGTAGTAGAGGCTTTGTAAGACTAGTTATCAGATTGTTATTATGTTGAGATTTCCAGTGTTATGGTCATTTGGAACCAGTATTATCTTCGTATTTCCTTTCATTTGATATGACTGTGCTAGTGTTTTGCTTATTTCATATTGAAATGAGTTATTATAAGTAGTAACAAGATCAAAGGGTTAGCTTGCGGCTACTTGCATCCTTAAGCACCATATGATGTCCCAGGTGGTGATTTTGGGTCATTACAAGTTAGCTCGTGATGTGCATCCTTTGGCATGATTGGGGGTTATACTCATGCTGAGGGGAATATCTTGGTGTAGAGTAGTTCTAAATCCTATTTAGTTTCAAAAGTGAAGGAGAATCAAAACTTAGATACTAGTTTGGTCAGACTGAAGGAGTCAGTTAAGGACCAAAAGGTAGAGGTTTTCTCCCATGGGGAAGATGGTGTGTTGAGATTGTAGGGTAGATTATGTGTTCCTTGTGTTGAGTATCTGAGGAAGAGAATTATGGCTGAGGCGCATGGCGCACAATATTCTATTCATCACGGCACTACCAAGATTTATCGCGATTTGCAGGAAATCTACTGGTGGAGTGGTATGAAGAAAGATATAGTAGAGTTTATAGATAAGTGTGAAAATTTCCAATAAGTTAAGGTAGAGCATCATCGATATGGTGGTGTGATGAAAGAGTTTAGTATACCCACTTGGAAGTAGGAAGTTACAAATATGGATTTTGTGACTGGTTTACCTCTCTCCCGATGCCACCAAGATTCTATTTAGGTTCTTGTAGACAGGCTGACTAAGTCAGCGTATTTCTTCCTTGTGCATACATCTTATACTGCTGAGTCTTATGCTAGAATGTTTATTTTGGAATTGGTGAGATTGTATGGAGTTCCCTTATCTATCATCTTAGATACGGGTACTCAGTTTACTTCACAGTTCTGGAGAGCTTTTCAGAAGGGTATGAGTACCCAATTTCATTTGAGTGTCGTGTTTCATCTACAAACTTATGGTCAAGCTTAGAGGACCATTCAAACTTTGGAGGATATGTTGAGGGCATATGCTCTTGATTTCAAGGGTAGTTGAGATGACCATTTTCCATTGATTGAGTTTGCTTATAACAATAGTTACTATTCTAGTATAAAGATGGCACCATTTGAGGCTTTGTATGGTAGAATATATAGATCACCCATAGGTTGGTTCAAAGTGGGTGAAGCGACTTTGGTTGTGCCTGACACAGTATTTAAGGCTATGGATAAGGTGAAGTTGATTAGAGAAAGGTTGAAGACATCTCAGAGTCGTCAAGTGTCATATACCGATGTGAGACGAAGAGACCTTAAGTTTGAAGTTAATAATATGGTGTATCTAAGAATTTCTCCCCATGGAAGGGGTGAAAAGCTTTGGGAAAAAGGGGAAGCTTAATCCCCAGTATGTTGGCTCCTATATTATTCTAAGCCGTGTTGGGAGAGTAGAATATGTGGTGGAGATGCCTGCAGAACTGCCAGTTGTTTATCCTATCTTCCATGTCTCCATTCTTAAGAAGTGCATTGGTGATTTTGTTGTTATAGATCCTTTAGAAAGCCTTGATGTTCGGGAAAGTCTTTCATTTGATGAGATTCTAGTTGAAATCCTAGACTACCAAGTCAGGAGACTAAGGAACAAAGAAGTTCCCTTGGTTAGAGTTTTATGGTGGAACCAGTCAGTTAAGGGCACTACTTGGGAAGCCAAGGAAGATATGTGATCCAAGTAGCCACACTTATTTTCCGCAAGTTCAGATCAAGCCGATGGTATTATTCTTCTTTAATTCATCCATTTTCTAATAAAAGTTTCATCTATGCATCTATCCTTATTAAGTTCATGCATTCTCCAAGGTATTCAAGAGTTTAGAAAGACAAAGAGTTAGTTTAGCGAGTTCTTCCAGCTTTACGTACTCAGTTTCCTACATACTCTTAGCTTAACTAGAGACATTCAACGTTGAATGTTTCAAAGGAGGAGATATTACAATACCCCAAACTTTTCTTAAGATTAATTTCGCCTTGAGAAGATTAAGGAATAACTTGATAAGTGAGTATTGTATCAACCGTATAGAATTTCTCTAATTTCAACTTTTTATCACTTGGGAAATTTTATATGATTTCCATTGATATAAGATTCGCCCAAATACGACATCCGGCCAAGAAGTTATGACTAATTTAAGTCCTAGTCGTAAAATACCGTCATTTCACTGCTTGGCGCATCGCGGAGTGGGTTTATTTAACAATTATAAAATTCCAGTAGCCTAGCGCGATAGTGGCGTGTCGTACTGAAGTTACAGGTCCCAACCTATGGGACAACGCGATGGCTCCGTATCGCGGTGACCTCAAAAATCCCATTTGTCAATTTCCAGTGAGCCACCACGATAGTGGCGCATCGAGGTGGCCCATAAAATTAGGGTCCCAGTTATGTTAAGGGTTAAAAGGGGGGTATTTTGGGCAATTATCCTACCCCCAATCCATCCATAAACATACAATCAATGGAATAACAAAGCACCTTATGCCCAAATCTTCATTCTCTACAAATCAAAACCCTTAAGCATCCAAATCCTCCCCCAAGAAACTCAAGAATTTCCATATTTATTCTAAATTGAGTCAAGAATCAAAGTTCCCATGTCAAAGTCTTCAAGAATCCTCCCTCAAAAGCATAAGAAGAGTCCCAAAAGTTAAGAGTTCATCATAAGTTTCAATTTCAAGATATGTGGGGTTTGAACTAGAACCCTCCTTCCGTTCTTGTGCCCAAAGTTTGAATTAATTTACAAAGATATATGATTTTATGTGTTTTACCATGAATTTGAGATATTAATTTATACCCTATGGTGTTGTTCATGAGATTATAATATTTTTTTTAAATGTCTAGAAGATAAATTCCATGAGTTTGATGTACTTATTATGCTTAAAGCTGAAATTTCTAGATTTCTAAATGAATTATGCATGTTTATGATATAAAGCATGAACTTTGAAATGTTTTGTCAGAGTATTGATGTATGGATCATTAAACCCTTATTGATATTGTTGTTTTTAGAATTAAGGTGCAACATGCACCCACGTTTTGACTATTTTAAAATAATTTAGAAAGACTTGACCTTTTGGTCAAAATAGTATTGAGATCCAATTTACAGAATGATACTACAGACTTCAAAATTGATTTCTTTATAAATCTAGGGGAAAAACCCATCCTACACCAATGCAGCCTCGACCCTCTTTTTGCCCAGGAACTGCTTGTCCAGTATCCCAAGATAGATTGGGAGGTGCCTGGACGGGGGAAATCCTTTGAGCATTCAAGGAAGGCTTAGAGACAGTTGATCCACGAGGAAATATTAGTAAGATTTCCGACAGAAAAATGGTGGCAGAAAACAAGACCTGCACACGCCTGACTCATCCACAAAGACTACTGTAAGGGCATGGCACCCCCGAAACCCGAACTACAACAAATAAGATTACTTTTAAAGTGGATTTTCTTGAGATTTTTGAGCATAGTATTAGGATTAGTATTTATCACCGAGTAGGTCATGTTACAACGGTTTCATAGTTCAGAACTACGTGCCACCATAGGTTGAGACATTTACTTCCATTATATATGGATAATTGAGATAGTGTTCACTGAGATAGATTGTTCAATTCTGATGGCAAGGGTAGAACAACCCTAACCTTATGGGGGTGAGTTGTGGGACACTATGGATTCTTACATGGTGTACATGTCGTTTAGAAGAACATCCCAAATAGATGTCCCTCATTCCTAGAATAGTTTACAGATTTAAAAGAATTTATATGCAGATTACTATGTACACTATGTTCCAGATTTCACTTAGCTCATTTGATTTAAGAACAAGAGAAGAACATTGATATTTGAATTAATTGTAAGGGCACATGACATTCAAATTTTATTCTTTACTATTCATTATTCATGATCTCAGATTTTAGTTTTCATCGAGCTATATGAGCCATTTACAATTGACATGCATGTTTAATGTTTTTTGATATTATTGTTTTATATATCTATATTATATGTACCCCCATATACTCAGTACATTCCCAAGTACTAATCCACATGCTCGTCTGTGTGCTACATTTCCTCATAATGTAGGTTCAAGTGCTCAGTCCTAGCCTGGTCAGTGGTTCTAGAGTACCTAATCTACATCTCCAAAGTGGTGAGTCCTTATGATTCGAGGACCTATACCAAAAAATTTAAGTATTTATAATAGATGTCTTATTGCTTTCAGTTCAGTTCGAGTTAGTTAGGGATCTTTCCCAATGACTCTCTAGTTAATGGAGTAGTAGAGGCTTTGTCAGACTAGATTTTTAGTATATTTAGACATTGCTTATTTTGTTACTTTCACAGTACTCTTTCATATTTCAGTTAGACAGGATATAATACGTTTCATTATGTTTCTCTCAGTACCTTGATTTAAGCATTTAGACGTAGTAGTAGGCTCAAAGGGTTAGCTTGGGGCTACTTGTAGACTTAAGCGCCGTGTGACGTCTCAGAGCCCATTTTCTGGGCTTTACAATCTCTCTTCATCCCACTCCACCAATAGATCTCCCACAAGTCACGATACATCTTTGTGGCCCCTAGATGAATAGAGTATCGTACACTATTCGCTTCTACAAGAATTCGCTGCCCTAAGTCATCTACACCTGAAACATAGAGACGACCCTAACAATGCAAAACAACATATCCCCCTTAGGAGAAAACCTCTACTTTCTGATCTTTGACTGACTCTTTCAACTTTACTAGACTGGGATCTCTATCTTGCTTTTCTTTCACCTCGAAAACTAGAGATAATTCTGAACTACTCTGAACCAATATGTCACCCTTTTATGTATTGACTAAGCGAATGACTAATCTAGAAAGCTAATGGAATTATCGAGCTATCTTCTTCTTACTACCCTCCACATGAGCAACACTACCCATAGACAGTCTGCTAAGAGCATCGACCACTACTTTTGCCTTTCCCGAATGATAAAGGACACTCATGTCATAATCTGTAAAGAGACCTAACAACCTTCTCTAACGAAGATTGATATCTTTCTTAGAAAAGACATACTGAAGGGTCTTATGATCTGTGTACACATCTTCATGAACACCGTATAGATAATGCCTCTAAATCTTTAAGGCAAAAAATATGACTGCTAACTCAAGATCATTATTAGGATAATTACTCACATAGGGTTTAAGATTTTTGGAGACGTAGCCTATGAACTTACCATGGTGCATAAGTACACAATCCAAACCTACTCTGGATGCATCATAATACACTACGAACCAATCTGGACCATCTGGAAGAGCTAAAACTGGAGCTGATGTTAGCCGAGTCATCAACTCCTTAAAACTCTTCTTGCAAGGATCTAACCACTGAAACTTGACTTTCTTCTAAGTCAGTATGGACATATGGAATGCAATAGAAGAAAATCCCTCAACAAACCATCTGTAATAGCCAGCAAAACCCAAGAAACTCCTGATGTCTGATGGAGACAAAGTTCTGGGCAAGATTCTTACTTCTTTGGTCTTTTGAGGATCTACTCTAATACCATCACTTGAAATGATATGACAAAGGAATGCTACTGACCTTAGCCAAAATTCAATCTTACTAAATTTGGCAAACAGCTAATGATCTCTGAGAGTCTAAAGCACAATTCTGAGATGGTTGCAGGAATAAATAATAACATCATCTATAAAATCTATGAAGAAATTGTCCAATTATTGTTTGAACACCTAGTTCATCAAGTCCATGAAAGATGATGGGGCATTGGTAAGACCAAAGGACATAAGTAGTAATTCGAAGTAACCTTACCGAGTACGGAAAGCTATTTTTGGAATGTCACATTCTTTAACTCTGAGTTGATGATAGTTGGATCTTAGGTCTATCTTAGAGAAATAACTGGCACCCTGAAGATGGTCAAACAAGTCATTGATTCTGGGATGAGGATACTTGTTCTTGACCGTGAATTTATTAAGCTAACGATAATCAATGCACATTCTAAGAGAATTGTCTTACTTGCACACGAATAAAATTGGTGCACCCTATGGGGAAACACTAGGCCTAATAAATCCCTTATCTAAGAGATTCTTCAACTATTCTTTCAATTCTTTGAGTTCTGCTAGTGCCATTTTATATGGCGGAATAGATATAGGCTGAGTATCTAGTAGGAGATTAATGCTAAAGTCTATTTCCCTTTTGGGAGAAATTCCTGAAAGATTTTCGGGAAAGATATCTCAATATTCATTCACGATTGGGACTGAATCAAGACTGGGAGTTTTGGAGATAGAGTTCTCAACATGAACAAGATGATAGACACATCCCTTAGATATTATTTTTCAATCTTAAAGGTAGGTAACAAGATGACTTCTGAAGGCTAAAGTACTACCCCTCCACTCTAGGATGGGTTCATTCTGAAACTGAAAGTGGACTAGTCTATTTCTGCAGTCGACTGTGGGATAGAAGGAATGAAGACAACCCATGCTTAGAATAACAACAAAATCAGTCATCTCTAATTCGACTAAGTCTGCTGAAGTGACTTTCTAAATTATCATAACCGGGAAGTTCCTTTATACCCGCCAGTTTATGATTGTTTTACCCACTGGAGTAGAAACTGAAAAGGGCTCTGCTAGAATTTCAAGACTGACTCCGAAATTGCCTGCTATATAAGGAGTAGTAAAAGACAAAGAATCTCTTGAATCTAGTAAAGCATAAACATGCACATGAAAGATCTTCAATGTACCAGTAACCACATTAGGAGAATTTTCTTGATCTTGTTGGGACTGGAGAGCATAGAGTCTATTTTAGTGTTTCCCATTAGTAGCATTGGAGGTTTTACCCTACTGGTTTAGGCGACCAGACTGAGCTGGGAAATGGCTCTGCTGACCCTGAGGACCTGGCTGAGGACAGTCTCTAACTCTGCGGCCTAGTTTTCCACATTCGAAACAAATACGACTACCAGCTCTGCAAATACCCTGATGGTGTTTGCCACAAGTCTGGAAAAGAGGATAGGTGTGGGAACTTCTAACACTACCCTAAGACATAGAGACTGGTACTCTATGTTTGTTACCATCTCTGAAATTAGGAAATGAAGCACTGGCTGAAGATGGAGCTGGAATTGATGACTTAGGACGAAACTAAGAACGGTTTCCTCTTTCTGATTTGGGATGAGCAAAGTTAAAACTACTTGTCATTGCTCTCTTATTTTGCTTATCCCTAATCTTAATATTTTGATCTTCTATCTTCTGAGAATGAGTCAAAATCCTGAATAAAGTCATGTCACTATTGAACATCGCAGACCTACAATTGTTGACCACAGTATCATTCACCCCAGAAACAAACTTACTCATCTTGGCCCTACTGTCTACAACCACATGATGGCCATATCTGGTTAATTAAGTAAACTTAAGAGAATACTCTTTCACTTTCATATTTCCCTGCCTGAGGTTGATGAATTCTAACACCTTAGCTTCTCTCAGCTCTTGGGGAAAAAATCTATCTAAGAATGCGGTGACAAACTCCTCCCACTCAATAGACCCTGCGGCATCTGTCCTTTATGACTCCCACTCCTTGTACCAAGTGTGAGAAATATCTTGCAACTAATATGCAGTTAGCTCAGCACTCTCACTAGGAGTAACACCCATAATGTTAGTAACCTTCTCAGCCTGTTAGATGAATTCCTGAATGTCTTCATCTAACTTAGACCCAAGAAATGATAGAGGATTCATTCAAGAAAAGTCCTGAATCCTGGATACAGCTGAATTGGCCACTAGGTTGGCCGAAACGAGAGTTGGTCGTTCATTTTGAGCAGCAACTGACTGATTAAGAGTAGTGAATGCAGCTCTAAACTCTACGTGAGAAACATGTTCACCCAAAGGTTCTTCAAGCTGAGGGGCTAACTGATTCCCGTTTCTTCTTTTAGGAGGAATGTTCTGTAAAAGAAAACAAGAAACAAATTAGAATAAGAGATTATATTGAGATTATGCTCAATAGCACAACATGAATACTGAAAGAAGGGAAACTGTTCCTAAATATCTTATAGCCTCTTACATATAAATGTGGTGTGCAACACACCCATGTACAAGACTCTACTTGATTAAACATTTAGACTTCCTAGGACTCTATTGAACCTTAGGGTTTTATACTGTAATGCCCCAATTTTCTGAACCGTAATGCTACACAGTGCTCATGACCCAGAAGGACCACAATCTAACCCATGAGTGATATTTGTACCTGTAACTACATAATATACATATAATATGCGAAAACATGAACAAAGAGGGCGTAAGGTTCAATCTTGAATAATAAAATATCTGAAATAAGGTGGTATCACAGTACCGAAACAAAACTAAAAATACTAAAGTCTAAATATGAAAACTCTATAATCGTCTAAAAGCCTCTAAACTGTATGAATAAGGATTTGAAGGAACATTTCTCCAACTAACTCCCTAAAATGAACATAAACTGAAATACTGGAATAATAAATGTAATGATCATGTCCTCAAAAGATGAGGACTCACTTCTTACTGAACTGCTACCGATGATCTGGAATCTACACCTCAGAATCCAATGGTATAACATAAAAAGAATGCACCATAGCGCAAATGCGTCAGTACAACTAAAGTACTAAGTATACGTGAGGGTAGGCTAAATGCATAAGGTTTATATACATGAACATGCTGACCAATATAAACATGAGAATACATACATTCATACATACGTAACTGCTAATGAACTCGTGGAGACACTGACTACTTGAGTTTGAACTCTGACAACATGAGTTTCATGATACTGAGATACTGAATGACAGATACATGGATGACTGTATCTAACAGTCCTAATTCTGGGAGAACTATCTGAGTTCCAAACTGTATCTACACATCTAAGTTTGAGATCAGTCCTAGCTAACGAGTGATCTCTGAAATTGATAATGAGAATACTCGACTGAATTTGAGATTGAGATCAAGCCTGTCTGCCGGGTGACCTCTAGATCTAATAATAAGCATCTAAATATAGGATCAAGCCTATATGATGGGATGGTCCAGGAATCAATGGAACTATCTGAGTTCCTTACTGAGATCAATGATTGTATCTGACAGTCCTGATTCTCGATTCCTACTCTGAAAACTGATACTTAAATTGTAACTGTAACTGTGATTGTGGGTGGTATTAACCTAACCGACATTCCCCGATACTGTACTAGTGGGGTCCAATCTTTACCCTGATGGGAAGTGTGTCAATATCGTGCCATGGGTAGATACCTCTAGTTTGGTCAAGCCTCTCTGACGAGTGACCCTGAATAGAAAATAAAGCCTAAGGCAATATAATAGTCAAGTATAGCCTTAATCTGACGGGTGAAACCTTTCCTACGTTGTCTACGTAGTTCTGGAGTACAGGGATTTTCTTCTAACGGCTCTATCTTTATAACGGGATAAACCACCATCCCTGCACTCGCTTGGTGCTAGTCCCTACGCCCAACTAAAAGACTCTAAAAAGATTAACTGCGCTGAACTGACTAACTGAACTGAACTAATTTATAAACTGATTAACTTTGATGATTATATTTTCTTAGCTGAACTAAGATAAATTCACTGAGTTCCATTGACTGACGGAAAATCTACTTGAGATCTGACGTCTGACTGAGAGTACTGAAACTACTGGGAGTACAGAACTTCTGAGATTTGTGAGTTTTTCTAAGTCATGTGACTAACTGAAATCTATGGAGCATAGTTTGACTGAGGATGTCTTAAAACATGACACTAGCTCTAGGCACACAGCTATTGTTTTCGAGTACAAGTACCCCCAGGACTCGATGGAAGGAAACTGACACACATGACTGACTTGATCATAAGAGTAGAGTCCACAATTCACACTATCATATGTAAGGATTTCATAATAAAGATGATTCTCCACAAACTATCACATGATCGGGAATGCACACAACATGTATATACTTTCATGGCTTCAATAACATGGTCATTCTATATCACAACAATATCATGAGCATCTCATACAACATCTTCAATTCAAGACAATAGCACGGGGATCATGTTGAACATAAACTTAGAACATGGAATAGTCATTTAGGACTTATTATGTCATAAAAGTATGATTTCTATTCCCTTAGGTATTTTCACAAACACCTTACATACATATCTTAGGCATAGGTGGATTCATCAAGATTACAAATATTCAACCACCAATTTCACAAATTTATATATTAAATACCACCATATCTTCACACAAAACATACAAAGATCCCATCTTAGACATCATCAAAATCCAACCACATGAACATCAACCAACAACAACATAAAAATCATAATACATAATTTAGAAGATAGTTCTTGAGCTTCTTGGACGAAAGGAGTCCATGAATTAACTCACGCATACTGTAGAAGGAAGATTCTTGAGGATTGATGGAGGAATTTCCTTAAAATTGGATCTTCAAGCTTAATTATGCAACCCTAGTTGTTTTTCTATTTTAGTGCTCTTGGATGATGAACTTAAGATGATAGTAGGGTTGTAATGTAATTAGGAGCTATATATTTCATAGGGTTAAGTTTAGGGATGTGTAAGGAGTGTTAAAAGACTTAACTACGCTCAAAATAACTCAAAATGGAGTGTTTTTGGCACTTGGAACTGACTTAGGCGGTGCCCAAGTAATCGCACAGGCCAGTTTGGGCGGCTCCTAACCAATCACCTTAGTTTGGTTGGGCGGCGCCTAACCAATCGCATACCCTTACTGTCTCTCACGAAAATGTGCTTAACTTTTCACTCGGGTAGTAGATTAAGGTGAAATTGGTATCATTGGAATGTTAATTGAATTCTCTATAATTTGGTGGGTAAAATTATGAAGAAATACCACATTAACCTCGAGTTATACTTATTCAAACATGACCCTTATGAAATCGAATACTAAAACTTGATGGATTCAAAAACTCTTAGCTTGTATTACCTTAAGTGACTCATATGAACAAGCTTAATGCATCATAAGCTATCTCTTTGCTAGGATACTCATTGTAAATCATGTACTCAAGTATGAATCACAGGATAGCAGATTTCATATATAGGTAAAATGGTGTGTCTCCCAGCTTAGAAACATGCGGGGTATTACAATATCTCCCCCTTGGGAACATTCATCCTTGAATGGAAATTAACTGAGGCTGGAGACATGATAAGATGAATTACGTACAAGACATTCACTACTGAAATATGGGTTCATGACTAGCATGACTGAAAGTTGAGCACAACATACTGAACATGCATATCTGATGCATGGGAAGCTGATTCATGAATATAACACTGAGGATTCTAATAAAGTGAGTTTTCTCAAAATAAGAATGCTTATCTGATACACAACTGAAAGGCTGAATCCATGCATATCTGATGCATGATTATATGACTGACCTAATATGTAAATGTATGAGTGAAGATACTGAGAAATAGTACTTTCTCTACTGAACACGTATATCTAATGCTTGAATATCTGACTAAGCTAACTCTTGAAAGCTTAACTAATTATGCCATGGAACTTGATAACTAATTTATAATGGGAACATGAAAGCATCAAGAAAAGGTGTGGTATCTCCCCCCTTCGGACACTATGTCCCTCTAGGAATGTTTACCTTGATGAGATACTAGGGTGATGCATAGGGCATCTACGAACTAGATTATAACTAAACTTTGGGAGTCTGAAACTAATGCATGATGCATGAGATGAACTGAACTTACAACTACTGGGAGGTTCTATGTTGAAATAGTTACATTCTCTGAGATTTTGGATAGCATGAATAGATGCAAGGATGAGAAAACAAGCTATACAAATCGACTGATCACTGGCAAGACATGAATACTGAAAGAAGGGAAACTATTCCTAAAACATCTCATATCCTCCTGCACATAGGTGTGGTACACAACACATACATGTACAAGACTCTACTAGATGCGACTTTTAGACTTCCTAGGACTCTATTGAACCTTAGGCTCTGATACCAAGTTTGTAACACCCTAATTTTCTAAACCGGAATGCTACACGGTGCTCATGACCCCAAAGGACCAGAATCTAACCCATGACTGATATCTGTACCTATAACTGCATAATATACATATAATATGCATAAAAATAAACCTAGAGAGGTAAGGTTCAATCTTGAATTATAAAATATCTTAAATAAGGTGGTATATCACAGTACCAAAACAAAACTGAAAATACTAAAGTCTAAATCTAAAAACTCTATAATCTTCTGAAAGCCTCTAAACTGTCGGAATAAGGAGTTGAAGGAACATGTCTCCAACTAACTCCCTAAACTGAAAATAAACTGAAATACTGGAATAATAAATGTAACGATCACGTCCTCGAATGATGAGGACTCATTGCTTACTGAACTGCTACAGCTGACCTGGAATCTGCACCTCAGAATCCTATGGTGTAACATAAAAAGAAAGCACTATAGGGCAAATGCATCAGTACAACTAAAGTACTGAGTATACGTGGGGGTAGGCTAAATGCATGGGGTTTATATGCATAAACATGCTGACCAATATGAACATAAGAATACATACATTCGTACATACGTAAATGCTACTGAACTCGTGGAGATACTTACTACTTGAGTTTGAACTCTGACAACATGAGTTTCGTGATACTGAGATACTGAATGACTGATAACATGGATGACTGTATCTAATAGTCCTAATTCTGGAAAAACTATATGAGTTCCAAACTGTATCTGCACATCTAAGTTTGAGATCAGTCCTAGCTAATGAGTGATCTCTGAAACTGATAATGAGAATACTCGATGGAATTTGAGATTGAGATCAAGCCTGTCTGCCGGGTGACCTCTAGATCTAATAATTAGCATCTGAATATGGGACAAAGCATATATAATGGGATGGTCCAGGAATGAATGAAATAATATAAGTTCCTTACTGAGATCGATAACTGTATCTGATAGTCCTGATTCCTGATTTCTACTCTGAAGACTGCTACTGAAACTATAACTGTAACTGTGACTTTTGGAGGTAGTAACCAAACCGACATGCCCCGATACTATACTGGTGGGGTCCAATATTTATCCTGATTGGAGGTGTGTCAATACCGTGCCACAGGTAGAGACCACTACTATGGTCAAGCCTCTCTAATGGGTGACCCTGAATAGAAAATCAAGCCTAAGGAAATATAATAGTCAAGTATAGCCTTAATATGACGGGTGAATCTTGTCCTACACTGGCTACGCAGTTGTGGAGTATAGGGATTTGCTGCTAACGGCTCTGCCATTATAACGGGAAAAACTGCCATCCCTGCACTCGCTCGGTGCTACTCCCTACTCCCAACTGAAAGACTCTAAAAATATTAACTACACTGAACTGACTAACTAAACTGAACTGAACTGATTTATAAAATGATTAACTGAGCTGATAATATTTACTTAGCTGAACTAAGCTGAATTCACTAAGTTCTGTTGACTGACGGAAAAGCTACTTGAGATCTGAGGTCTGACTGAGAGTACTGAAACTACTGGGACTACTGAACTACTGAGATTTCTAAGTTTTTCTGAGTCACGTGACTAACAGAAATCTATGGATCATAGTTTGACTGAAGATGTCTTGAAACATGACACTAGATCTAGGCACACAGCTATAGTTTTCGGGTACAAGTACCCCCAGGACTCGATGGAAGGAAACTGACACACATGACTGACTTGATCATAAGAGTAGAGTCTTGTACATGCGTGTACAATTCACAATATCATAAGTAAGGATTTCATAATAAGGATGATTCTCAACAAACTATCACATGATCGGGAATGCACACAACATGTATATACTTGCATGGCTTCAATAACATGGTCATTCCATATCACAACAATATCATAAGCATCTTATACAACATCTTCAATTCAGGACAATAGCATGGGGATCACGTTGAACATAAACTTAGAACATGGAATTGTCATTTAGGACTTATTATGTCATAAAAGCATGATTTCTATTCCCTTAGGTATTTACGCAAACACCTTACATTCATATCTTAGGAATAGGTGGATTCATCAAGATTACAAATATTCAAACACCAATTTCACATATTTATACATTAAATACCACCATATCATCACAAAAAACATACAAAGATCCTATCTTAGGCATCATCAAACTCCAACTACATGAACCTAAACCACCAACAATATAAAAATCATAATACATAATTTAGAAGATGGTTCTTGAGCTTCATGGACGAAAGGAGTCCATGAATCAACTCACGCATACCTTAGAAGGAAGATTCTTGATGATTGATGGAGGAATTTCCTTGAAATTGGATCTTCAAGCTTAATTATGCAACCCTAGTTGTTTTTCTCCTTTAGTGTTCTTGGATGATGAACTTAAGATGTTAGTAGGGTTATAATGTAATTAGGAGCTTTATATTTTGTAGGGTTAAGTTTAGGGACGTGTTGGGAGTGTTAAAAGACTTAACTACCCTCAAAATAACTCAAAACGGAGTGTTTTTCGCACTTGGAACAGACTTAGGTGGCGCCTAAGTAATCGCACAAGCCATGTTGGGCGGATCCTAACCAATCACCTAAGTTTGGTTGGGCGGCGCCTAACCAATCGTATACCCTTACTGTCTCTCACGAAAATGGGCATAACTTTTTGCTCGGGTATTGAATTAAGGTGGAAATTGTATCGTTGGAAAGCTAATTAGATTCTCTATAATTTGGTTTGTAGAAATATGCAGAAATAACACATTAACAACGAGTTTTACTCTTTCAAATATGACCCTAATGAAATCGAATACTAAAACTTGATGGATTCAAAAACTCTTAGCTTGTATTACCTTAAGTGACTCATATGAACATGCTTAATGCATCATAATCTATCTTATCTCTAGGATAATCATTGTAAGTCATGTACTCAAGTATGAATCACAGGATAGGAGATTTCATATGTCAGAAAAATGGTTCGTCTCCTATCTTAGAAACATGGGGGGTATTACAATATCTTCCCCTTGGGAACATTCGTCTTCGAATGGAAATTAACAGAGGTAGGAGAGATGATAATATAAATTACGTACAAGACATACACTACTGAAATATGGGTTTATGACTGACATGACTGAAAGATGAGCACAACATACTGAATATGCATATCTCATTCATGGGAAGCTAATTCATGAATATAAGACTAAGGATTCTTATAAAGTGAGTTTTCTAAAAATAAGAATGCATATCTGATGCATAACTGAAAGGCTGAATCCATGCATATCTGATGCATGATTACATGACTGACATGATATGTAAATGTATGAGTGAAGATACTGATAAATAGTACTTTCTTTACTGAACAAGTTTATCTAATGCCTGAATATCTAACTAAGATGACTCTTGAAAGGTTGACTGATTATGCCATGGAACTTGAGAACAAATTTATAATGGGAACATGAAAGCATCAAGAAAAGGTGGGGTATCTTCCCCTTGGGACACTATGTCCCTCTAGGAATGTTTACCTTGCTGAGATACTGGGGTGATGCATAGGGCATCTACAAACTAGATTATAACTAAACTTTGGGAGTCTGAAACTAATGCATTATGCATGAGATGAACTGAACTTGAAACTACTAGGAGGTTCTACCTAGAAATAATTACATTCTCTAAGATTTTTGATAGAATGAATAGATGCAAGGATGAGAAAACAAGCTATACAAATCTGACTGATCACTGGCACGACATGAATACTGAAAGAAGAGAAACTGTTCCTAAAACATCTCATAGCCTCCTACACATAGGTGTGATGCACAACACACGCATGTACAAGACTCTACTAGATGCGACTTTCAGACTTCCTAGGACTCTATTGAACCTTAGGTTATGATACTAAGTTTGTAACGCCCCAATTTTCTAAATCGGAATGCTACACGGTGCTCATGACCCCAAAGGACCACAAGCTAACCCATGACTGATATCTATACCTATAACTGCATAATATACATATAATTGCAGAAACATGAACAAAGAGGGTGTAAGGTTCAATCTTGAATAATGAAATATCTGAAATAAGGTGGTATCACAGTACCAAAACAAAATAGAAAATACTAAAGTCTAAATCTGAAAACTCTGTAATCGTCTGAAAGACTCTAAACTGTCTGAATAAGGAGTTGAAGGAACATGTCTCCAACTAACTCTCTAAACTGAAAATAAACTGAAATACTTGAATAATAAATGTAACGATCATGTTCTCGAAATATGAGGACTCACTACTTACTGAACTGCTACCGCTAATCTGGAATCTGCACATCAGAATTCTATGGTGTAACATAAAAAGAAAGCACCATAGGGCAAATGCGTCAGTACAACTAAAGTACTGAGTATACGTGAGCGTAGGATAAATGCATGGGGTTTATATACATGAACATGATGACCAATATGAACGTGAGAATACATACATTTATACATACGTAACTACTACTGAACTCATGGAGATACTGACTACTTGAGTTTGAACTCTGACAACATGAGTTTTGTGATACTGAGATACTGAATAACTGATAACATGGATGACTGTATCTAATAGTCCTAATTCTGGGAAAACTATCTAAGTTCCAAAATGTATCTACACATCTAAGTCTGAGATCAGTCCTAGCTAACAAGTGATCTCTGAAATTGACAATGAGAATACTCGACTGAATTTGAGATTGAGATCAAGCCTATCTGTCGGGTGACCTCTTGGTCTAATAATAAGCATCTGAATATGGGACCAAGCCTATATGACGGGATGTTCCAGGAATCAATGGAACTATCTGAGTTCCTTACTAATATCGATGACTGTAATTGACAGTCTTGATTCCTGATTTTTACTCTGAAGACTGATACTTAAACTGTAACTGTAACTGTGACTGTGGGAGGTAGTAACCTAACCGACATGCCCTGATACTATACTGGTGGGGTACAATCTTTACCCTGATTGGAAGGGTGTCAATACCGTGCCATGGGTAGAGACCTCTACTATGGTCAAGCCTCTCTGACGGGTGACCATGAATAGGAAATCAAGCGTAAGGCAATATAATGATCAAGTATAGCCTTAATCTGACGGGTGAATCCTATCCTGCACTGGCTACATAGTTCTAGAGTACAGGGATTTGCGGCTAACGGCTCTGCCCTTATAACGGCAAAAACCGCCATCCCTGTACTCGCTCGGTGCTATTCCCTTCTCCCAACTGAAAGACTCTAAAAGTATTAACTGCACAGAACTGACTAACTAAACTGAACTGATTTATAAAATGATTAACTGAGCTGATAATATTTTCTTTGATGAACTAAGCTGAATTCACTCAGTTTTGTTGACTAACGGAAAAGCTACTTGAGATCTGAGGTCTGACTGAGAGTACTAAAACTACTGGGACTAGCTCTAGGCACAAAGTTTGACTGAGGATGTCTTGAAACATGACACTAGCTCTAGGCACACAGCTATAGTTTTTGGGTACAAGTACCCCCAGGACTCGATAGAAGGAAACTGACACACATGACTGACTTGATCATAAGAGTAGAGTCCACAATTCACAATATCATAAGTAAGGATTTCATAATAAGGATGATTCTCAATAAACTATCACATGATCGGGAATGCACACAACATGTATATACTTGCATGGCTTCAATAACATGGTCATTCCATATCACATCAATATCATGAGCATCTCATACAACATCTTCAATTCAAGACAATAGCATGGGGATCACGTTGAACATAAACTTAGAACATGGAATAGTCATTTAGGACTTATTATGTCATAAAAACATGATTTCTATTCCCTTAGGTATTTTCACAAACACCGTACATGAATATCTTCGGAATAGGTGGATTCGTCAAGATTACAAATATTCAACCACTAATTTCACATATTTATACGTTATGTACCACCATATCCTCACACAAAACATACAAAGATCCCATCTTAGGCATCATCCAACTCCAACCACATGAACATCAACCACCAACAACATAAAAATCATAATACATAATTTAGAAGATGGTTCTTGAGCTTTATGGATGAAAGGATTCCATGAATCAACTCACACATACCTTAGAAGGAAGATCCTTGATGATTGGCATAGGAATTTCCTTGAAATTGGATGTTCAAGCTTAATTATGCAACCCTAGTTGTTTTTCTCTTTTAGTTATCTTTGATGATGAACTTAAGATGTTAGTAGGATTGTAATGTAATTAGGAGCTATATATTTTGTAATGTTAAGTTTAGGGATGTGTAAGGAGTGTTAAAAGACTTAACTACCCTAAAAATGACTCAAAACAGAGTGTTTTTTGCACTTGGAACTGACTTAGGCAGCCCCCAAGTAATCGGACAAGCCAGGTTGGGCAGTTCCTAACCAATCACCTAAGTTAGGTTGGGAAGCGTCTAACCAATCGTATACCCTTACTGTCTCTCACGAAAATGGGCATAACTTTTCCCTCGGGTATTGGATTAAGGCAAAATTGTTATCGTTGGAAAAATAATTTGATTCTCTATAATTTGGTGGGTAGAAATATGCAGAAATACCATATTAACATCGAGTTATAATCATTCCAATATGACTCTTATGAAATCGAACACTAAAACTTGATGGATTCAAAAACTCTTAGCTTGTATTACCTTAAGTGACTCATATGAACATGCTTAATGCATCATAAGCTATCTTATCGCTAGGATACTCATTGTAAGTCATGTACTCAAGTATGAATCACAAGATAGGAGATTTCATATGTAGGAAAAATGATTTGTCTCCTAGCTTAGAAACATGCGGGGTATCACAGATACAAAGATTGTAACACCCTAAATATGGTATTTGGAATGCTACACGGTGCTCATTACCTTGAAGGAGCACAAGCTAACTCATAACTGATATATGTACCTGTATACTGAATAATATGTCGTATAATGTGGAAACATGAACTGAAAGGCCATAAGGTTCAAAACTATAACATAAGATCTGATAAAATATAATATCTGGGTGGGGTATGAATTACCCAAAAATAATTGAAATAAACTATTTGAACATACTGTAGTCTGAAAAGCCTCTAAAATATGACTGTCTAAATAATGAGTTGATGGGACATATCCCCAACTAACTCCAACTAATAAACTAATTAATGAGATAATAAAATAATGATCATGTCCTTAAAAGATGAGGACTCACAGTTAACTCTAAGTACTGAGATTGGAATACTACTGATACTCTGCTGCTCGTGTCTCTTGACCTATGGTATAAAACACCATAGCGCAAATGCGTCAGTATGATTAAATGTATTGGCATGCATGTGAGGTAGGCAGAATGCAAAAGGGTTCACATGCATGAACTATGCTAACTGACTAGATAACATTAACATGAAAATGCATGCATGAATACATAATAACTATAATCTAGTTTGTGATAACATGATTACTGATACTGTGTACTGATAACTGTGTAACTAAAATAACTGATAACATAAGTGACTGTATCAGACAGTCCTGAATCTGATGGAACTAGCTGAGTTCCATACAGTATCTGAGTTGACTGTTTCTGACAGTCCTGAATTCTGTAGAACTATCTGAGTTCTATTACTGAGACTGAATGACTGTATCTAATAGTCCTAATTCTTTAACTGAAACTATGTGAAGTAGTCATCTAACCAACATGCCCCAAATAACACAAAATAGTTGAGTTGGGGTCCAATCTATAAACCCAATTGAAAGGGTGTTAATACCGCGCCACTGGTAAGGAAAATCTGTGAGTAACCCTCATATAACAGGTAACTCTAGTGAGAATGATAGGAACCCTCATATAACAGGTTATTCCACCACATCTACCCTCATATAACAGGATATAATGTCTCAACCTATGCTGGCTACATAGTTCTGGAATGCAAGGATTGCTTCTAAGAATCACACCCTCATATAACGAGTGAGTTCCCATCCTTGGGTTCACTCGGTGCTAATTCCTACTACCATCTAAATAGATACTGAACATGGTTAACTGAACTGACTGGACTGAGTTAAGTGAGTTTCGTTGACTGATGGAATATTACTGAGATTACTGAGTTTTCCTGAGTCATGAAACAGACTAAATTCTACTGAACATGGCTTGACTGAGAGTATCTTGAAATCATGACATTGGCTCTAGACATACAGTTAAATTGTCAAGTAAAAGTACCCCAAGAACTCGATAGGAGGAAACAGACAAAGCATGACATTCTTGAATACATAATCAATATCATAATCCACAATTCATTGACTAAGATATTTCATCAAACACTCATCATGCATAATATTGTACATAAATGGGGATTTCATAATATCATACTAGTTGGACACTTTTCCATCACATAGTCATTTAATCAAACACATGGTAACCATAGTATATTTCGACAACATTATACTACACGTAAACATCATGATTCAACTCTAATTTCATCATTCAACTGTCAGGGGTTCACATGAATCTACACGTATAATAATAAATTCTACTTAAAATTTACCATCAAACATGAATTATAATTCAATTGGTCATTATAAACATGAACAAAAGCAACACAACATGGAATTCATAAAAATCCATATACTTGAATTTTGAAAAGAGATTCTTGGTATTCATGGATGAAAGATCTGAAAATCTGATTTCAAACATGCAATATATTTTGTTCTGAATTAACATGGCATTATAAGAGTTGGTGTCATCACACCAAGACTTACAAGTCCTAATTCTAATCCATAAAGTATCATGCGTGATTCTTTCATAAAAACTCAATTCATACCAACCAAACATGCAAATATTATAAGAGATTTCATGTTTTGAAACATAAGTCAAAACTATGCAAGAATTCTTCAAACATATGGTGGTCATGTGCTTTTGGCAAAATCATGCAACTCTTTCATTTTATATATTTACGTTCAACATTTTTGCAACATAAATAACCCTCTCTTTTGAATTCAAAACCATAATTAAATCATAACATAATTCAAGACATTTCATACCATGCTTTTCAAGATGCATTCAAAACAATCTATTTCATATGAAAAGTGGGGAAAATCATAACAAAGAGAGGGATTCTATGTGAGTCATGCTCCCAATTAAACTATCAATCTTAAACACATACATACATATACATAAGATTTCAAATTAATTTGGGGGAACGCCTAAAGATCAAACCAATATCATCAAGGCTTCTAAAAATATGATTAAAATCGTAAATCCAAAATCCTTTTTCTTAAAAATCATGATTTCTAAACCCTTTGCATAATTAAAACAAGATTTCTATGCCCATGAAGTTTTAGGAAAACCCCACGTACCTTAATTTATGACTCTTGAATGAACTCGTGCTTTAGGAATGCTATTAAAAAAAATTGATGGGTGCTTCTTGTAGCCCTCGCAATGGGGATTCTGAATCTCAAAGAATTATTGAAACCCCACGGTGAAATCTTAAGATATTTTGATCTTTGGGTTGAAACCCTAAGAAGTGTGTTTGGGGGATTTAATACCGTGTTATGGCTGAATTGGAGGTGGAAAATACCACTTTTGCCCTTAAAAATGAGAAAATAGAACCTGGAAATTGGGTGCATGTGACAGTGCATGTATCGCACGCTAATCGCGCGATGCTACTGTCTTAGTCACGAAAATGGCCATAATTTTTCGCTCGAGTATTGAATTTTTGATAAATTGGTATCGTTGGAAATATAATTTGAAGATCTTTCATTTGATATATAGTAGGCCCTCTAACTCTTTATATACAAATAGTTATGGTCGATTGAACTTGACCCAAGTTTTGATGCTCACTCAAACTCGAACGATAGGAAAGCTTTCAACTCGTCCTTGAGTTAGGGGACCTCTATGATCTCAATTCATAATAAAATAGGTTCCAACACTATATAATTGATTAACATGACAAATTTGTATAGGATTTATAGCATTTGGATCATCTACGCATAGAAATGACGGTTTTCTTTCTAGCCCGAAATGCGGGGTGTTACATCTTTCCTCTTTAGTCGATCGTTATCTGAGCACGAGGAGCTCACGTACTTAGTTGGAATGCTAATATCTGTATAAACCTTAGCATCCCGCAACTTCACTAAATAGTTCAACTTTGTTTTAATATTACAACTATGTCTGCACCTCTTTCTGGATGAGCCTCCATTTTCTGTAATCGTTCCTTAACATGCACTCAAAAGTCAAAGGTGTGATCAGAAAAAACCAAGAGAATGGAGGGTATATGATACTATTTTTATGTTTAATGCTATAAATTTTGCCAAGACAATAGCTTGGCAAATAAACTATAATTAATATTATAATCGCAAACAAAACCAGCATATAGTTGTGCTTAAGGAATTCTTATATTTGAAAATGACTAAAATATAAGAAAACACACTTTATAAATAAAATAAACAAATCGAAGAATGAAAAAGAAGCACCATGAATAAAATTGAGGAAAAGTGTGACCTTTGTGAAAATAATGTTGCTAAAAATTCATACTGAGTAAACAACTTGGAGGAGAAGGGTATGCCAATTTTTAAATACTCAAGAAAGAACTAAAAAGATCTAAGAAAGTAGAGAGAAAAGAAAATATGAGAAGCATCAAAACAGAAACCACAAAGGAAAAGAGAGAAAAGGCAAAAGAGAAACAGAAGACCACAAAAGAAAGAGCAAAGGGTTCGAACATGAGTACGAATCACCTTTTGTAAAGAGGGCTTACCTCTCAAAGTGGAACTTTCCGATATGAGTCTATATTAATCGAGCCCCAAATAGTTAATGGGATTGAATACAAAAAGTTTTTTAAAGAAAAACAAGAGCAAAAGAGAACTTGGGAATCTATATATTATTAATTAGAGAGGACAAGGCCTCCACAATAAGCCAAGTGGAAGCATATGTGTACGCCATGTGTTAGATTTGGACAACAAATACATAGAGTAGTTATTAGTTATCTATTTTTTTAAAAAAAAATTTACATTTCCTTAAAAAATTCAAATTTTTACAATTAGTTTAATATTTGCAGTTTTTAAAATATTTGGTTTATAACAATTTTTTTCGTTGTAATAAATCTAATTTTATATAAAACTTTTTTCTGTTACTAACAATTTAATAATATAATTATGTGGAAATGAAACTTTCAAAAATTAATTTCAAAATAACATTATATTTTAAGTTTTTTTCAACAATATACATGTAACAATGGCACAAAATATGGTTGCAATTGGACAATAAAAATGCAATTCCAATACAAAATTAGAATTTAAGATTTAAAATTGGTAACTATGCCATCAACAAATGTGAAAAAAATTGGGTATAGTTGCAGAAACTTTTTAACTTTCATATAATAGTTGTCTCCAAATTATTCAAAAAAATGTAGCTGTTACAGATTTATAGTTTCTTTGGTATTTTCGATATACAATTACAGTTTCACGCCTAGACAAACTTGGAGGAAGAAACAACAAATCCTGGGTCATAGCAATTGGGTAATTAAGAAAAGAGGGGAATCATAGCAATTAGATAGACAAAATTTTCTCTACTGGCTATATATATATAGAATTCTGAAATTATATTTTTCATTGTGGTTACTGAAGTTTCTTCTTAATTTCTCAGATTTTGGCTCACAAAGACACAAATCAAATTTTAAGAAAACATTTTGGTGGATTTGATTGGTAATATTTCCCCTTTCCAGAGTTTGTCTCTCTTTGCTGAAACGGTTGTGAAAAAAATTCTCTCTATTTGGTTGTTGACTCGAAATCACTTTGTACATCTCTCTCTGTGTCTTCCTTTGTGCTGTTGTTAGACATTCTTATGGGGAGTCGAGACGAAATCTTCAAATGTTAAGAGTTAACAATAAATTGTTGGTGAAAAATATGAGAAATAACTATCTAAATTTGAAAGAGATGTCTTAGAAGAAAAATTAATTCGAGAGCGAACTGTTGGTTGAAACTTCCAATGATTCATTTGCACTTTATGACTTCATCTGCTACATTCTTCTACTTTTTCTTTTAGTTGTTTCATATTTTAACTTTCTGGATAGTATTGCTTCTACATTGTATTATGATAACATCAAATTCCACATAATTATCAAGGTTTCTTTTTTCCTTATCTCTATTTGTTGTGATTTAAAATGATTTTGGAACTTTATTTGTACTAATATCTTATTTATTTATACAGTTTAATTCTTTATTCAAGTTGTGACCAGAAGGTCACGGGTTCAAGCGTTGGAAGTAGTAGTAAAGACGTAGATGAGATGTCCGAAAAATTTGAGGTGAGAACTACAAACTTAGCAGCACAACACACAATAGACTGCTTTGCTTCGCTCTTCCACAGGTAGCGTATTTGTTCCTTAGGTTCATAACAATTGAAGCTTTTTTTTTTCCTCAATCTGTTGCAGTAACCACTGCAGAGGTTTCTTTCTTTTTTTTTAAGTTTTTACAGATAACTTTTCTGTTGTGGAACGTTTTTCCCTTCAAATCTGATAGTTATCCCTGACAAAGTTTCAAACTTTATTGCAGATTTGAGAATTTTCTAGAGATCCACATTCTGTTATTTGTACGCCTGTAATTTTCTTCATTGGTTTGTTCTATGTATTTCGTGCTCTGCATATATGTTGTATCTACTAAAATGTCTCATCTATTAAATTTAGTAACCAATGAAAAAAAATAGTGCAGGAGTGACTAATTTGTGTAATTGAAATACTGTGTTGTAGTGAAGGAGTCTGTTTGATAGGTATACTCAAAGTGAAAAGATGAAACCTATAAGGATGCTACTACTTTAAGTTGTTCACTTTATAATCCATTTTAAGGTTATCTGTTAGCATGTTTTTAATAAATGTGCATGCCATTTCTAAGTCATCACGTATTTGCTCCTACTGTAGAGTGTACATGTTGTTCAAGTAACCTTGCATTCTGACGGGCTAAATCAACCTAGTGATATGGTGCTGCAATTAGATAAGTGAAATTTAGAGAAGATACATCTTGAGGTAAATATTTATTGCTTCTTAAAAATCTTGAGTTGAGGATTTATGTGTAACATTACATGAGCTTGCTTTTAAGTTCGTGCTAAGGTTGTACCTTTAATAATTTCTCATATATTGGTAGTCAAATCTGGTGGTTGATTCTGTAATTGGCTTTAGGTTGACCAAGTTACATATCCGAAGATTCACACGTGAGGTTTTACATATGTGGTGTGTAATATGTTGCAAAATTTATCTCTTTGGTTAATTTCTCAGTTAAGGTGTCAACTTCATGATGGTTTATCATGAATCTGGACATCGAAAATTTTAATCAGCTTATGGGGTTAGTGATTACTAGCTCGTAAATTTTGTGATACATTAAAAATTCTGATTTCAATTCAACAATTCTTCACTTTTTTCATCCGTTCAAGCCACATGAATGTTATCTGGACTTATATTTACTAAGTTAATTCGGTATAAATAAAATTTTTGCTTAATTCCTAGAAAGCCAATTAAACTTTACCTATTCTGTAATAGACATATAAACTTATAGAGTGACTACATACACACTTAAACTCGCAATCATCTTTATAAGTTCAGCATCCAAAGATGCTATAACCAATCTCTTCTTCAACCTTCTCTTCTTCCTCTTCACATTCTTATAAGAGCCAGTTTTGACTGTGTTGTCAGGTCTTTATATATCATCGGTGCTTTGGTGCTATCTATTTCTTTTTCCTTGAATTTATTTTCAGATTTTGTTTTTGGGGAAGACTAAAACAATGTTCTAACGTGAATGACCCATATATTTTTATTGATGTTTTTCAGAAATTCCTCTTATGTATAGGGACTTATTATAGTTGTTTGAATGTGCAGATATTTGCATCATGAGATATATCTCAAGTAAATTAGGAGTTTCTCCAATTTAACAATATCAATCTTCTTCCCAGAGTATGAGAAAGTGTGGACTATAACTTATGTATATGTGTTAGATGATATATCGTTTAATCCATTCGATACTTCGATATAATAAAGAGAGGCTTCTTGAGATTGTTAATAGATACGAAATCGAGGTTGCGGGAGACTGTGATTTGAAAGCCTATATCGTTGGTACCTACCTTTGTAACCTTCAACCAATTAATAAAATAGAGAGAAATTCTTGAAGATTGTGAATAATTTTGTTCCTCTCCCTGCCTGTTAATTCTCTAAGCTAGCACTGTTTTGTATACAGTCAAATTGATAAAGTCTAGAACAACTTAATTAATTGATTAGGAAGATGATGCTACATGTAATTGATTAGAACAACTTAATTACCAGTAATTTTGTTCGTTGGTTAGTTCTATGTATTTCGTGCTCTGCATATATGTTGTATGTACTGAAATGTCTGATCTATTAAATTTAGTAACCAGGGAAAAAAAAGTGCAGGAGTTACTAATTTGTGTAATTGAAATACTGTGTTGTAGTGAAGGAGTCTGTTTGATATGTATACTCAAAGTGAAAAGATAAAACCTATAAGGATGCTACTACTTTAAGTTGTTCCCTTTATAATCCATTTCAAGGTTATCTGTTAGCATGTTTTTAATCAATGTGCATGCCATTTCTAAGTCATCACGTATTTTCTCCTGCTGTAGAGTGTACATGTTGTTCAAGTTACCTTGCATTCTGATGGTCTAAATCAACCGTGTGATATGGTGCTGCAATTAGATAAGTGAAATTTAGAGAAGACATCTAAATATTTATTGCTTATTAAAAATCTGGAGTTGAGGATTTATGTGTAACATTACATGAGCTTGCTTTTATGTTTGTACTAAGGTCATACCTTTAATAATTTCTCCGATATTGGTGGTTAATTCTGTTTTAATTGTTTTAGGTTGAGCAAATTACATATCCGAAGATTCACACGTGAGGTTTTACATATGTGGTGTGTAATATGTTGCAAAATTTATATATTTGGTTAATTTCTCAGTTAATGTGTCAACTTCATGATGGTTTATCATGAATCTGGACATAGAAAATTTTAATTGGCTTATTTGGTTAGTGATTACTCGCTCGCAAATTTTGTGATACATTAAAAAGTTTGCTTTCAATTCTACGATTCTTTACTTTTTTCATCCGTTCAAGCCACATGACAGTTATCCGGACTAATATTTAGTAAGTTAATTCTATATAAAAAAAAAATTTGCTTAATTCCTAGATAGCCAATTAAACTTGACCTATTCTGTAACATAGACATATAAACATATAGAGTTACTACATACACACTTAAACTCGCATTCATCTTTATAAGTTCAGGATCCAAAGATGCTATAACCAATCTCTTCTTCAACCTTCTCTTTTTCCTCTTCACATTCTTATAAGAACCAGCTTTGTCTGTGTCGTCAGGTCTTTATATATCATCGGTGCTTTGGTGCTATCTATTTCTTTTTCCTTGATATTATTTTCAGATTTTGTCTGTGGGGAAGACTAAAACAATGCTCTAACGTGAATGACCAATATATTTTTATTGATGTTTTTCAGAAATTCCTCTTATTTATAGGAATTTATTATAGTTGTTTGAATGTGCAGATATTTTCGTCATGAGATGTATCTCAAGTAAATTAGGAGTTTCTCCAATTTAACAATATCAATCTTCTTCCCAAAGTATGAGAAAGTGTGGACTATAACTTATGTATATGTCTTAGATGATGTATGGTTTAATCCATTAGATACTCCGTTATAATAAAGCGAAGCTTCTTGAGAATGGAAATAGATACGAGATCGAGGTTCTGGGAGACTGTGATTTGAAAGTCTATATGGTTCGTACCTACCTTTGTAACCTTCAAGCAATTAATAAAATAGAGGGACATTCTTGAAGATTGTGCATAATTTTGTTCCTCTCCCTGCCTTTTAATTCTCTAAGCTAGCTCTGTTTTGTATACAGACTAATTGATAAAGTATAGAACAACTTAATTAATTGATTAGGAAGTTGATGCTACAGGTAATTGATTAGAACAACTTAATTACCAGTAATTTTCTTCCTTGGTTTGTTCTATGTATTTCGTGGTCTTCATATATGTTGTATCTACTGAAATGTCTCATCTATTAAATTTAGTAACCAAGGAAAAAAAAATAGTGCAGGAGTGACTAATTTGTGTAATTGAAATACTGTGTTGAAATGAAGGAGTCTGTTTGATAGGTATACTCAAAGTTAAAAGATGAAACCTATAAGGATGCTACTACATTAAGTTGTTCACTTTATAAGCCTTTAAGGTTATCTGTTAGCATGATTTTAATCAATGTGCATGCCATTTCTAAGTCATCACGTATTTGCTCCTGCTGTTGAGTGTACATGTTGTTCAAGTCACTTTGTATTCTGATGGTCTAAATCAACCGTTTGATATAGTGCTACAATTAGATAAGTGAAATTTAGAGAAGACATCTTGAGGTAAATATTTATTGCTTCTTAAAAATCTGGAGTTGAGGATTTATGTGTAACATTACATGAGCTTGCTTTTAAGTTCGTACTAAGGTTGTACCTTTAATCATTTCTCCTATATTGGTGGTCAAATTAGGTGGTTGATTCTGTTTTAATTGGCTTTAGGTTGAGCAAATTACATAGCCGAAGATTCACACGTGAGGTTTTATATATGTGGTGTGTAAAATGTTGCAAAATTTATATCTTTGGTTAATTTCTCTGTTAAGGTGTCAACTTCATGATGGTTTATCATGAATCTGGACATCGAAAATTTTAATCGGCTTACGGGGTTAGTGATTACTCGCTCGCAAATTTTGAGATACATTAAAAAGTCTGATTTCAATTCAACGATTCTTTACTTTTTTCATCCGTTCAAGTCACATGACAGTTATCCGGACTTATATTTACTAAGTTAATTCGGTATAAATAAAATTTTTGCTTAATTTCTAGATAGCCAATTAAACTTGACCTATTCTGTAACATAGACATATAAACTTTTATAGTGACTACAACCTCACTTAAACTCGCATTCATCTGTATAAGTTCTGGATCCAAAGATGCTACAACCAGTCTCTTCTTCAACCTTCTCTTCTTCCTCTTCACATTCTTATAAGAGCCAGTTTTGACTGTGTCATCAGGTCTTTATATATCATCGGTGCTTTGGTGCTATCTATTTCTTTTTCCTTGATTTTATTTTCAGTTTTTTTCTGTGGGGAAGACTAAAACAATGTTCTAACGTGAATGACCCATATATTTTTATTGATGTTTTTCAGAAATTCCTCTTATGTATAAGGATTGATTATAGTTATTTGAATGTGTAGATATTTGCGTCATGAGATCTATCTCAAGTAAATTAGGAGTTTCTCCGATTTAACAATATCAATCTTCTTCCCAAAGTATGAGAAAGTGTGGACTATAACTTATGTATGTCTTAGATGATGTATCGTTTAATCCATTAGATACTTCTTTAGGATAAAGAGAAGCTTCTTGAGAAAGGTAATAGATAGAAAAGCTAATATCTCAACCGGCAGCTATTATTTCAAAAATTACGGACTGGCTAAAAGACTGCGGGATTCATGTGGAATAGCTCCACCGGAGAAAGGACAAAAAATTTATTTGACCACACGTCGGTCGCACTTTCAAACCATTGCGAAAAACAGTTATTTGTAAACTATTTCAAGCAAATGCGCATTCCCCCCTTTTTATCGACAGAATAACCCCCCCCCCCCCCCCCCCCTGTCTTTTTTCTTTTGATATCTCTGGATTGATTAAACCAATTTTTCGTAATTGGAAATCGAGGTTGCGGGGAACTGTGATCTGAAAGCCTATATCGTTGGTACCTACCTTTGTAACCTTCAAGCAATTAATAAAATTGAGGGAAATTCTTGAAGATTGTGAATAATTTTGTTCCTCTCCCTGCCTGTTAATTCTCTAAGCTAGCTCTGTTTTGTATACAGACAAATTGATAAAGTATAGAACAACTTAATTAATTGATTCGGAAGTTGATGCTACAGTTTTAAGAAGTATAGGGTGGCATTGTTTAAATAAAATTTGGTTTCGATCTATTAAATAACTTAAGTGCTTTCTAATGACTTGGTTGAACTTTAAATTGAAGCATGATCGTGTTAGTAGATGATATAATATATGCTGGAAACATATAAGCTTGGCAAAGCAAGGGAAATGGTGAAAGTAGCACATGAATGTTTTCACAATGATCTTTTGCCAAATTGCTTATTTTTCTTTCATTAAAACCTAAATATTTTTTTCTCACTACACTGTTTCGTGTTATAGCTGAGTTTGACCTCTGAAATACTACAGGGAATGTCAAGTTCCATTACATTCTACTAATAAAATTACGATCAAATGAATATACCACTGACAAAGACAACCACAATACAAAATAGTTGTTGCATAATTTAAATGATCATTACTTTTAAATCACAAACAATCTTTGTCTGTAGTTTAGCGCAGGTGATTATTTTTTTGCCACAAGTTTATCTCTGAATACATTAACTGTTTTCACTTCAGAAAAGAGAACCAGTTATATATATTGTTACATCCATGAAGGTAGTATTAAATATTTTCCTTTCTTTTCTACTCAAGAATTTAGTACTTACGTAAGAACAAAAATAGAATATTTTTTAAAATATAATCGTATTTTAAGATATTCAATCCTTGATGATTTTTTTTTTTTCCATTCTTATGATTCTCTTTTCTCGCTAGAACTAGAATACACAAATTATTTGAATCGATTTACACTTAAAATAAGAGAAGTGTTCCTTTAAAAGACATTGTTCCGATTTTTTTTAATAAAATCCGCGCATCGCGCCGGTACAAATCCTAGTTTAATGTAATGAGAGGTAGCGGGAATAATTCAAGATCTCCTTTTTAGCCTGGCTTCCCACACAGTTTAAGTATTTTACAATATTGCATGGGTTCTAGAGTATTTTACATAATCTAAATGCTCATCAAGTTTAGTACCAGAACACAATCTACAAAAACTAAAAACCAACCTATTAATACCAGAACCAAAAGTACAAGACCCTATTAATAAATAAAGCAATTCCATCCGACCTGCCATCTAATCAATCAGACTTAGAGGCAATATCTTGCCCACCGGACTCCAGCATAGCTGTCTGATGTGCTCCTGTACTTTGTGCCTGTGTAGGATATAACGTACAAGACATAATTAATAATTTGAGAGTAAATTGCAAGAGATCATTAACTTTACACAATTTTTTAGAACAAAACCTAGGAGATCATTTATATAAAACACGAGAGATCAAGAGTTACTCAAGATTTATAAATTGCAAGTGATCATTAACTTTAAACACATGAGATCTTAAAAAACCAACAACATACACTGTGTAATCCCACAAGTGTGATTTGAGGAGGATAGGATGTAAGCATACCTTACCTATACCTTTGCAAGTTAGAAAGGTTGCTTCTGATAGACGTTCGACCAAAAAGAAAGAAAAAAGAGACACAACATAGCATCATACAAAACAAGTGTAACAAAACAGAATGGAGAAAAAGAAACTACATGATAACTACATCATACTACTAGAAGTATGAAAACACTCGACTACTTACCAAGCTTCTACCCTAATCTTCAACCTCCATACTTTCATACTGAAATGCATGAGATCTTAGAATAAAGCAGAAGAAACACGAGAGATCATTTATAACATGAGAGATTTATATTGGGATAATAATCACAACTCCAATGTATCATCCCGCGGAAGGAAAAAAAAACATAACTCTCCTTAATTTCTGATTTCTGCAAGACCAGAGGCGAACATAGGATTTGAAGACCACATGGGCACCATTATCCCAATGTAAACACTAGTAGAACTTTCAGTGACGACTGAGACATTTAATTAGCTGTTTGCCAAGAGTCCTTTTATAGTATTAAAATATAGTAAATCCATCATGATGCACCATACAGCTGGTAAAATTTACTCCAGAAGATATTAGTGGAATAAAATATTGATGATATACCTGCGAAGATAGTGTCTGATGGAGCTGAGGTTGCATCAGTGGATTAGTTTGAGCATCAAGAGATTGTGGTTGCTGAATCTGCATGGAAAACTGAGGAAGTTGCCCCTGCAGAGGAGGAGAAGTAGGTTTGCTAAGAAAGAAATCAATGTGCCTCTCAACCAAACACAACTTCTCCTTGTGAGTAAGCTTAATATCATTCTTGTTAAGCTGCAAGAAAATCACAATGCGTTCCAACACAGCCTTGAACATCTTGAGCTTTCCAATTTGCTCATTTTGAGGACGCTGAGGAATAGCATCATGCTTAAAACCAGAAACAAAAATCAGTTTAGTCACACTCCTGTTTCTTGCCCTTAGCAAACTTTTAAAATTCATTCTTTAAGTACCTCCCACGGACAAGATAAAGGGAGGAAAACTTAAGAAATGGCATAAAGTAACAATACAATCGCAAGTAGAGTCCCAACAATTCAGTAGTAAGTTGACTCAGTTGCACTTTAAATTCAGACAAATCGAGCCTTTTGCCCCAAAGGCAAACAAACTAACATAAAAATGACATGTATATCGCAGTGTCTACATAATATGTGAAAATAACACCTTTTACTTCTCAATCATACAAGATGCTTCAACACAGACAAATGATGCAGATGCAATATATGAAAAGGAATTAACCGCACTACACTATATTCCCACTTTGAGCTCAGTGTTTCTCGAGATGATAGGAAAGGAATTAAAGGTGCAAAACATGAGAAACATGTAAAATCCTAGGGCATATCAAGGAGTTTTTATCAAATATAAATGCCAGATAATATTTGTAAGGACCTATAATAGGTTGGAGAAACATGCAAAAAGATAAGAGGAGTTTCCCATAACTGATAAAAATACAATATGCACTGCACCTTGGTGTATGCTATATGCAAATGATGGTGTGTAAATTGACAGAAACTTGCACTTGCAAGGGAGTCAACCAAAAATGAACTATAATGAAGTTTTATAGGCTCGCCAAGCGAGAGAGAGGAAGGCTTAAGATTTGGACCAAGTGATGTCAAAGACAAGAAAGATAATGTATTGGTGGAAGAGTCACACATTAGAAGAAGCTGTCAGACCTACTACCATAAATTTTTGAATGAAGAAGTAGACAGGAGAATCGCGTTGGGTGATTTAGAGTACTTTGAGAGTCATCGGTATTTTGGGTATTGTAAGAATATAAAGTTTGAGGAGGTTAAGGAGGTTATTCGTAAGATGAAGGGCAGTGCGACAAGGCCAAACAAGATCACAGTGAATTTTTGGAAGACCGCAGACACTGTAGGTTTGGTGTCATGACCCGAGCCGACACCCTGGTCGCGACGAGAATCTCTAACCATGAAGTCCCGAGTGCCCTTCACTTTCTGATGGTCATGCACATGTTCATGTATTATAAATGGAAATACGGAAATACATATCAATACGGAATCATGGTCACTTGTCCAATTCAAAGGAACGATTCAAAATGGAATCCATAACTTCTAACGATATCTAACAACAGTCCGCAAAATCTCTAAGACATAGGAACCTATATCTTGTCTAAAGCTGTGACAAGGCTCCCAGTAGACCACAAATGTGAAAGAAACAACAAAATCTAAAAATTAGGCCTTCCGGAATAGAGAAGGCTCACCAATGGAAACTTCTGATACACACCGATCTACTGCTGGACGGGACCTCGAAACTGTGCCTCAGATCCTGAGATATAGGGGGTCAATACATATGTACCGGTACGCAGAGTATTCCAAAATAAAATACAGGTATATAAAATAAGAGAGAGCATTTCATGAAAAATATGTCATTCATAATACATTTGAAAATCCATGTGAAAAATCAATAGGCTCTTAAAAACATTTATGTAAATCTCAACTCCACGTCTTTATCTTACTTCTGAGTTAGGTGGTATACCCTATAAGTCTGATATTCCACTGGCTATATAGAATTTGTCATTGACTCGGCGGGCAAGCCCCCAAACAAAGATTTCCACAAGGGTTGGAGTTTTAAATTTTGATACGTCACAGGGCACTAGGCCAGTGTATAATTCCTTTCGGGGATAGAATAACCCTATCAACAAAACACAATTTTGGGCAATGAGTTTTTTGAACTCGTTTCTTCTTTAGGTAACAACCTAACATCTCTTTGGCCCATTTTTAACCTTTTCTGAACATGCATGTTTAAAACTCAAGTTCTAAAAATCTAAGTGAAATCTGACTTTAGTTCTGAATCTGTTATGGCATTGTCTGATTTGGTATCGTCATACCAAGACTTGCAAGTCGTATATCTTAGCCATACAATATCATTACGACAAGACAAAAATGGGAGACACGAAATTCACTCAAAATAGTCCAAACATACACAAAAAATAGTTCACAGGTTCAAGAGAACCAAGAACCAAGATGGTGACCACTCTCGGATTCAAGAACAACAACAAGAACAAGATATAACAAGGTGTTTAACACCTATTTCAGCCAACAATCCCAAACTATATAACGACAATAAAATGAAGAACAACAATGTTACAACAACAAGACACCCACAGGTTCAACAACAAGACAAGGAAGACCGAAACAAAAACAAGATACAAGATAGATAGTTAGACCAAATGAAGGGACAATCTTAAGAGCCCAAGAATTGTGAGACTCTTGGACCCTTAACACTACCCACGACACAAACCTAACACTAAGGTTGACACAAGAGGGACGTTACCTTCTCTAAATACAAAAGTATCTAGACAACGATGCAACACAAGTGATATCCACACTTGGCATCCCTAGTTACGTCATCAATAAAAAAATAAGTCCTAAAAATCCTATCTTATTTTATTGATATTACATTACAAAAGAAGATAAATGACTACACCACCCTTAATGAGAAGGGTGGCCATGCAGTGCATTTGGGCAAAGTGAAGTGACCAAAATGCCCTCAATGTAGATGGCCCAAAAACCGTGAGCTATTAAGTGTCCAAAATCGTGAATCCTCAAGTCTTCAATGCTATAAGTAATCTTCCACTCACAGCCTTGATGAATGGTATGCTCAATGGTAGGCTCAAAATGGGTCTTCCTTGCATATTTTGTGACATCAGGGCGACCAAGTCTTGAGACTTTAAGTGATGGTCTCCAAACATGTTTTCAAAAATTAGGGTGGCTATTTGACTTGTATCATCCTCCCCTTCTTGAAAAGGATTTGACCTCGAATCCAAACCTTGCAAGAACGAAGTGAAGACAAAAAATCACCATATACTCATGACATGAGGGTTAGAGTTGGTACAATAAACAACATCAATATGCCAAGGAGGTACATAGTTGAGATATAGCAACACACCCTAGACTTTAATCACAAGGGACTTAGCAAAAATATTACAAAGGGGTGGTTCCCTAATTGAAAGTAAAGTTTCCACAACACATATAGAAATATCAATCAAATAAGTGGACCGACCAACAATTATCCGTCCTTCACACCCTAAGAAGTTACCGGGGTCAAATGGAAGACGTAACCAAGGACTTAGGTCTTGGCCACTCTCATTCTCCTCTAGGGTTCCATCCTCAAGTTTAAGCAAGACCTCTTTATCACTCTTTGAAATATCTTGTACAAAAAGAGGGTTGAGAAAGGTTTTCCACAAGCCAACTTCAAATAAAGTGTTCTCATGCATGGACTTACTACTAGTTTCAAAATATCCACTAGGAATATGCCCAACATAAGAAACACTTAGAGAAGAAGTAGTTGGAATTTCTAAGCACACATCACCTTCTCTTTCAAATTAACAATCCTTAATTAGACACAAACCATCATGGTCAGCCAAGGGATCACAAGGAAAACCATATTTACCAAGACAATCACAATTCGGGTTTCCTTAACAATCAAGCACATCAAGGGCTTTTCCACTCGATTGATCATTGTCCACATTCTCACTAGTTGTTGGAAACTTATATACCAATGTAGAGTCACCTTGTTTTTCACAAGGGTCAACTAGTTCGTGAATACTCTCGCCACTTGGTAATGGAACCTTAGTCAAGTTATAAGTGCTAGAACTAGATGGACATAAATAATTCTCACGCGGAGAATGAATTTCATCATATAAAGGATCAACTAGTGCTTGCGTACCTACAACAAGAGTTTAGTCCTCATGCATCCTAATAATACCAAGAGTATCATAGAAGGGAGACTCAAGCACCTCTACCCTAGGCAAAGCCGCAACTACACCCACTTGGCTCCTACTAGCCACAACACAACATTCTAAGTCCATAGGAGTGTAAGGAATAGTGTTTTTAACTCGTAGATCACATGAGATATGGCCTTCAACTTGAAGTGTATCCGGGAAACCCACTTACTCCCTTTAACCTACCATACGATCCAACCTTTTATTTTCCATAGCTAGGACTCAGGACGTAGTGTCAGGGTAGGCCAAAATGACATTGGTGGCATTGTTGTTCATGGGTTGAGAGGTTGTAGTCGCGGGTTACCTTGTAATTGTACCAAAAAAAAAAAAGAACAAGCCTACAAAGAAAAACACAAGTTAGTTCGAAACAACTTCACCACACTATCACACACTTGATCGTCTCACACTTAGATTCACAAGTGTTGCAAGTCGGCTCGTAGTTCGTGATGAGTTGAGGGGTTAGTCTACTCCTTGTCGGAATGGATTCTTTGTTTGAAGACTCGAGGAAAGTAATGTCCGAACTTGAACCAAGAAGTACTACGATTTTAAAATCGACAAAAGTACAAATGAAATGTAGAAACGAACAATGGATTCGAAGGATTAATTGACAATCTAGTAGGAGTTTACTAGTTTGTTAATTAGTTCTAGGATCAACTAATGAAACCAACAATCAACAATTAGAAACTAGAAAATCCAAATTTGAGCTTAATATTGATGATGTACAGTAATTAGGGTGATGTGGCAGCATGCAATTGTTCTCGTTCCCACACAACTTTAGTCAAAAATTTGAATTTTTTAATCTTCACACAATTTGGAATGGAAGACAATTGGTTTTGGAGGGAAAGTAAAAGTCTTGTACTCTTTTTAAACTTTCCAAACTCAAAAAGGTGAGATTTGACTTTACTAGTCCCACAAGATAGGTCCCTTGATTTAAGGAAAAGTTGTTGTGAAGTCTAGTAAGGGAAGTGTGCAAGTCTTCTCACAAACAACTTTACAACTTTTGTCTTACAACTTTTTGGATCTATTTTACACTTTATGTTGGTTAAGATATGAGAATAGGTGAAGAACAATATGAACAAAACTACAATTTCTTTTTCAAGAACTACAACAACATCACCATAGGGCCAATTCAAGTTCATATCAACAATATAACCATTTTTAAGCTCAACTTTAGATCTAGACACCTTTGGGGTTAGTGAGAAAGAAGACAACACAAGAAACAACTAGACAAAAAAAATTCTAATAGATCTAGTCACAAACTCTTGGACACAACAACAACAACAATGTCTACACCTCTCGGCCAAGAACATAAACACAAGAACACTTCTTTTTTTTATATATAACAAGCAAACCCAAGATTTGATCTTTTGAGAAAAAAATAAAGTCATTCTTTGATACCAAATGATACAAGCAAACAATGGGAGACACGAAATTGGCTCAAAATCATCCAAACATACACTAAAAAATAGTCCACAAGTTCAAATGAACCAAGGACCTAGATGGTGACCACACTCAGATTCAAAAACAACAACAAGAAGATGATATAACAAGGTGTTTAACACTTATCTCAACCAACAATCCAAAACTATATTACAACAATAAAATGAAGAACAATAACGTTACAATAACAAGACCCCCACGGGTTCAACAACAAGATAAGGATTACCCAAACTAAAACAAGAAACAAGATAGATAGTTAGACCAAATGAAGGGACAATCTTAAGAACCCAAGAATTGTGAGACAATTGGACCCTTAACACTACCCACGACACAAACTTAACTCTAATGTTGACACAAGATGGACGTTACCTTCTCTAAACACCAAAGTATCAAGCCAATGATTCAACACAAGTGATATCAACACTTGGGCAGCCCTAGTTATGGATTGGTGGCTTTTGCAAGCCATAAGACTAAGGGGTGTTACACTTCTCACACTAGAGAGAGAGAGTTTGACTTACATCAATAAACAACTAAGTCCTAAAAATCCTATATTGTTCTATTTATATTACATTAAAAAATAAGACAAATGACCACACTACCCTTAATAAGAGGGGTGGCAATGGAGTGCATTTTGGGCAAAGTGAAGTGACCAAAATACCCTCAATGAAGATGGACCAAAACTATGAGCTATTAGGTGTCCAAAACAGTGAATCCTCAAGTCTTCAATGCTCCAAGTAATCTTCCACTCACGGCCTTGATGAATGGTATGTTCAATGGTAGGCTCAAAATGGGACTTTCTTGCATATTCTTGTGCCCTCGGGGTGACCAAGTCTTGAGCCTTTAAGTGATGGTCTATAATCATGTCTTCAAAAATTAGGTGGCCATTTGACTTGTATCAATCATGCACAATTCTTTCATTAAAAAAATGATGTTCAGACCACCAAAATATTCAAATAGTATAAGAGGATTCATATTTCAAAACATATCCCAAACTATATAAAGATTTTCCCTTTCAATTCATAAATATGTGTGGGGGTCAATTCTCAAAACAATCATGCAGTTATTTCAATTATCATATATATAGCATTTACAAAACAAGAAATATCCCTCTCTTTGATTCACAACCAATATCAAGCTCATAAATGATAGTAAAACTCTTGGTTCGTACTTTAAGACATGCAATTGAGTAACACATAACTTGTAAATCAAGAAATAACACAATGAGAGAGGAAAATTCGTTATTCATGCTCTAAATTCATATTTAAAAACTAAAAACACATGTATATATTTGCACAAGAAAATCAAGATTTAAGGGAAGGCCTTAAGACCAAAACATTATATCATTAAAAAGGGTTCAGAATTTATATTCTTTAAATTATTCTCAAAATCCTTTATGAATATATGGTTTCTAAACTTCAAGACTTTATTAAATTATTCTCAAAATCCGTTATGAATATATTGTCATACCAAGACTTGAAAGTTGTATATATGAGCCATACAATATCATGTACAATTCCTTCATTCAAAAAAAACCAATGTTTAGACCACAAAAATATTCAAACAATACAAGAGGATTCATATTTCAAAACATATGCCAAACTATATAAGATTCTCCCTTTCAATTCATAAACATGTGTGGTGGTCAATATCTCAAAACAATCATGCAATTCTTTTAATTATCACATATATAGCATTTCCAAAATGAGAAATGTATCTCTCTTTGATTCACAACCAACATCAAGTTCATAAATGATAGTCAAACTCTTTGTTCATGCTTTAAGACATGTAATTGAGTAACCCATAACTTGTAAATAAAGAAATAACACAATTAGAGAGGGAAATTCATTATTCATGCTCTCGGTTCATATTTAAAAACTAAAAACACATGTATCTATATATAAAAGAGAAAATGAAGATTCAAGGGAAGGCCTCAAGACCCAAACATTATATCATTAAAAAGGTTTCATAATGCATATTCTTAAAATTGTTCTCAAAACCCTTTATGAAAATATGGTTTCTAAATTTTCAAAACATAGTAAAACAATTTCACTATTCCCATGTATTTAGGGAAACCCCACGTACCTTAGATTAATTAGCTCAAAGAGTGTAACCCTAGCCTTGACTTTTTTATTGAAAATCTTGACTTAGAAGATGAACCCTTGATCTTTGGGAGGGAATTTAGGGTTTTGTTTTGAAGTAATTTGAGTGTCTTTTGGTATATTATGACTCAATCAAGACTAAATTTTGTGTTATGGCTTAGCTATAACAAGGGAAATAGACAAAAATACCCTTCTGGACCCGAGAAAAATCTAATACACGAACTGGGTATCCGATGAGTTTAGCAATATGACGCGATGCGTTGCCTGCCGACGCGATTACCAGTGTGACGCAATGATATCGCATTGAGACATTGCACTGGCTATCATGATTACCAACGTGACGTATCGATACCGTGTCGATCCATTTATTTGCTTACCCAAACATATCTCAAACATTGTCCAAAAAATCCAAATCCTTCCCGAGACACCCCCTTACACTCCCAAACATAAATGAACTTAAAAATCCACATCTCAGGGCCGGGAAGATTGATTTTGAAATCATTGAAGTTTAAGAGCTTAAAATAAGGCTAAGTCATTTCAACACTTAGTAAATTTCAGGTTGTTGGCATTTAAAGCATGCTACTAATCGCGGTAACAAATTCAAGAAAGCCACGGGGTGTTTCATTTGGAGTGGCTAACTAGAATGTTTAACGTCATTTTTAGGACAAGAACAGTGATAGAAGAATGTTGGTGGAATACTATGATCCCACTATACAAAAACAAGAGTGATATTTAGAATTGCAATAATTATATAGGTATCAAAATTGTTAATACACACAATTAAGGTTAAGGAGAGAGTGGTAGAGTTGAGGGTGAGGAGGTGTGTGTCAATCAATGAGATACATTTGGATTTGCAGTGAGGCGATCAACAACAGAAGTCATTCATCTTGTAAGGATATTGGTAGAGTTGTAGAAGGAGAGAAAGAGCTAGGGACTTATATATGGTGTCTATCAACCTAGACAAATCTTACGACGAAGTTATTTAGGGGGTTGTATTGAGAATTTTGGAGGCGATAGGTGTAGATGTAGAATACATTAGAGAGATTAAAGAAATGTATGATGGAACCAAGACTCAAATAAGGATAGTGGGAGGAGACTCAAAAACAATTTCAAATCGTGATGTGGTTGCACCAGGATCAACTCATAATTCATATTTATTTGTCTTTATGATGAATGAATTAGCACAGCATATCCAAAAGGAGGTGCCATAGTGTATATTACTCGCAGATGACGTAATAGTGATTGACAAGATACATGACAAATTTAATGATATATTTAAGGTTGGACAAAAATCTAAGGGTTTAGGTAGAGCAAGAGTAATATGACACTTGGAGTGAAAGTTTAGAGATACAATTAAGGAGGTAGACGTGAAATTAAGGATTGATACACAAGCCATCCCCAATAGAGGGAGTTTCAAGTATTTTGGGTTAATAGTCCAAGGAATATAGGCAAATTAATGATGATATACAATCGCATTGGAGTGGGGTGGATGAAATAGAGGCTATCATCCGGTGTCTTGTGAGATTAGAGTATGCCACCCTAACTTAAAGACAAGTTTTATAGAGTGGAGGTTACAAAAGTTATGTTATATGAGCCTAAGTGTAAGCCCTTCAAGAATTCAAACGTCCAAAATTTTAAAGTAATGAAAGTGAGATGCTGAGATGGATGTGTGGGCTTACTAGGAGCGATATGATCAATAACAAGGATATTAGGGACAAAGTGGGTGTGATCACAGTAGTGGACAAGATGAGGGAAGTGAGATCGAGGTGATTCGGGCATGTGAAAAGGAAATGCTCCTGTATTGGGAAGAGGTAAAGATAGACCGATGAAGTACTAGGGAGAGGTCAATAGACATGACATGGCACTCAGGTAGCTTACCGAAGACATGACCCTACATAGGAGGATATGGAAGATGGGGATCAGGGTAAAAGGTTACTACGTAGTTGAGCATTGTCAAGTTTTTCTCATTGGTAGTATTATTACAACCTTTCAATTATTTTATTCTATGACTCTTTATTACAACCTGGTGTTTTCCTTGATTCAATTATTGGACATTTGTTATTTTTATTGTTATTTTCTCTCTAATTTTATTGTGGCCTCTTTACTACTATAATTACTTTTCAGAACTGCATAGTACTGTTTTACTTGAGCCGGCCATCTTTAAAAACAGACTCTCTGCCTTCACAAGGCTGGGGTAAGATCTGTGTCAGCACCACACTCCCCAAACCAGACTAGTGGGATTGCACTGAATATGATGTTGTTACTATTCGTGAGGCACTTAGAGGGAAATGATTTTAGGACAAGTAGAAGACAAAATATATGACTGCAAGTTCTGTCCCCAAAAGAAGAATGACTTCAGAGAACTATTAAAATCTCAAATTATATCAAATTCTAGTAAATCTCAGCATGCTAGAACATACCTGCTGTACTTTAGAAGCAATTTTCCGGTATAAATCATTAAGGTCTGGTAAATACTTCTCCCTCATTGACTTGATCTGCATTGCAAAGTTTCATTAATTCAATTGTTGAAATGGCAACACTACATTTCTATGTGGATAAGTGATAATTACATCAAAACGATGCACTATAGAATCTTCCATGTTCTAGATAAAAAGGTTAAAAGTGAAGTCATACCAAGAGTAAGAACTTCCATAATGTGACATATAATGAAGACTTCGACCGTAGCTTACAGACATAATTCCCCATGAATTTAGATAACAAGATCAAAAAAAGCATTCAACAGCTAATTTTTGTAATCAATTAATTTATCAAGGAATACTCCACATCTCTATAGAGAATAGTAGAACAAAGGTATATTTGGGGAGACCTTCTTCTAGCCCAAAATCATTAACTAAAATTGAAAAATTCAACTAAGAATAGGAAGCTAGAAATGTGAATTAAAACATTGAACAGGAGAACTTGGATTTGGAAGAAGACTTCTTGAATTTGATTTGTATTGGATTTGAATTATGGTTGGATACAAATTTTAAATGAGCATCCCTATTTATACTTATCCATGAATGGTTCTAGATGCTTTACTAGATTCATCTACAAGAACAATCTAAACAACTTTTATCTTCCAGCTATCTAAATATAATCTAGACATTTCTCAAATAATTATCCTTAATACTATGCTAGAGTATTAAGGAACTTAACTAGGAAACTATGACATTATTCACTAGATTATTCTAGAAATTTAACTAGAAAACTACGATATTCATTCTTTTAAAAAATTCACTTTAGATATTTTTCACACTCTCCCTTAAAGTGAATTTTTTGAAGCTATCCAAACTCATTACAGAAAATCTCAAACAAAACTTTGAGCTATGCCTTGGTGAAACTCTTAGTAATTTTTTTCCAACTCCTCTTTCTTCTTCCGATGATGAAGATTTTCTGTCATCAATTTTTCCTACAAAGAAGCAAGAATATGTATTAACAAAATTATCATCTCTATAGAGAGATAGTGTTAGAGTTGTGACCCGGATTTTGTTGATCTGGCCCTAAACGTTTTACGGTGCGACAAATATTTGTAATTTTCAATGGGGTCTGTAGTGGTAGAGTAGGGATTGAGCCCCCCTGGTATGGATCTATTTGTATGCACATACTATATAAGTGCAATTAGTGCATCGGTTTTGGATATTCAGACATTACGTCGTGCTCCACATTGTGCTCCTCTCCCTTCATAGTGAAATTCCTCTGCCTCTGCCCGTGATTTTTCCTGCAAGGGTTTCCACGTAAATTTGTGCGTTCTTTTCTTTTTTTTTTTTTGCTTGTGGTTTGCTTTATTCTGTCCGATACATAACAGATATCTTGACTGTAGTCCTCTTTACCCTTTGAGAACCATAAGAATCATCACCTTGCCAAGTTTTTCGATGTAAAGTTCTTGAGATCCCTCTTTCTTTACAAAACTCCACAACTTTATTATCTAGAGACACATGTGTGATGAAAAAGTTTAGATCTCTAGCGTTCAAGATTTTAGAACTTACTCTTTCTGAAGTAACTCTATAACACAAGGACATTTCATCTGTATAGCCTCCACATTTGATGTGATGACGATTTGATCATCAATTTTCTGTGAAGCCTCCACATCATCATATGTTCCTCCATTTGATTTAGTATTGAGCTCTTCAATCAGTTTTTATGTCTCTCCGTCTGAAATTGGGGCTTTAATTTCAGCGTTTTCATCTATCTGATCTTTGGTTTCTTCATCAACTTCCAATATTTACTCTAAGCAAGTGATTGACCTTGATATGATAGATGCTTTGTCAAGAAACTTCAGCTTCTATTGCATCTCCCTTAATTCTTTCTTCGATAAAGTCATCTCTGTCATATAGAGTTTTGAACACTATCTACTTAGAATTTACTTCAATATCCTATATTTCCAGAATTTTATTGCTAATTTCAGGATCTGCTTCTTTGATATCCTTGATTGCACATACCGTGTCATATGTTTGAACGTCTTCAACATTTTCTTTCTTCTTATCAGTGCCTTCCTTCTCCACATGATGGATTGTATGATATCTAATCCAATCTCTTTCCAAATATATGGAAATCAAGGCATCTATTGCTCGACTCTCAGCTACTATGCATTTTCCCCAACCTTCTTCTTCTTCAACAATTATTTCAATTTGAGCCATGTTGCTCTCCGTGGGTTGGCAATATCTTCTTATGTGTCCTGTTTTGCCACACCGATAACATCTTAGAGGCTTCTTACTATAAGTGTTAAAAGACTCTTCCTTATTTTTAGGCGATCTTGAACCACCTTAGAATGGAAAGTGAGACATATCTCCTGGTTTTCATTTAATGTTTCTTTTGTCAGCTACAAGAGAATTTCCTTCCCTTTGTTTGAAAAATTCACTAACTAATTGTTTGGCTAGTAACTCCTGAGATGATAACAAATTCTCAAATTCCTCCAAGGATGGTCGTTGATCCCATCCCTGAATTAATGTCACAAAGGGAATATATTTTTGTTTCAAACCAAGAATGATAATTCTTCTCATTCGTGCTTCAGATACAGCCTCATCTATATTAGTTAAAAAATCTCAGAACATAAATTCTTAATCCTTATGAAATACTCGGCAATAGAAAGATTACCATGATTGGCGTTAGCCAATTCATTCACCAATAGTTGTAGTTGAGCTTCATTCTTCTAGTTGAATAACTGATCGAGTGTCCTCCATATTTCATAGGTTAGTTTTTCCACTTTTTAATATGATTGGATAAACTAGAGGAGATAGATCTCATCACGATGAACTTCGTCTTTGCATTTATCTGCTTTCACTTTTTACACTTGCCCTGTTGGCAGAAGGACTTGTGTTACTCCCATTAACAACATTCCACAAATCCTCTCCTACAAGGTATGATTCCATACATGCCTTCCATACCTTGTAATTGGACTGATTCAACAACTCAATTCCCAATCCATTAACGCGACCACTTAAATACATTTGGACAAACCAGTTGAATTTACCACAAACTCAATCTTGAAATAAATAGAAGCCAATCTATAATTATGGATGTGATACCATGTAGAAAATAGCAAATGAAAGGTATATTTGGGGAGACCTTCTGCTAGTCCAAGATCGTTATCTAAGACCGAAAGATTCAACTAAGAAGGGGAAGCTTGAAATGTGTCTAAATGCTGAATGGGATAACTTGTATTTGAAATAAGACTTCTTGAATTCGCTTTGTATTGGGTTTGATTTTTTGTTGGTGACAAAAGTACAAAGAACATCCCTATTTATACTTATCCATGGATGGTTCTAGATACTTTTCTAGATCTTTCTTCAAGAACAATCGAGACAACTTTTATCTTCTAGCTATCTAAATATAATCTAGATATTTCACTAAGATAATTATCCTAAATTCTATGCTAGAGTATTCTAGAAACTTTACTAGAAAACTATGATATTTATTCACTAGACTATTCTAGAAATTTAACTTGAAAACTATGATATTCATTATTTCAAAAAATCCACTTTAGATATTTTTTCACAATCTCAGTTTTGCCAGTGCTTGTGAAACTAATTTTTTGTCATTGAGAATATTGGACTAGTATCAGATAGTAAATATTCCCATAGCCCCAACTCACCTTCTTGGGATTGAGGAATAGTTGTTATCACTTGTTTACGTGCTCAGTTTTCTATTTTCTCTACGAACTGAAATACATAAAGTATCTTAGGGTGAAGGGGCTGACCATGGATTTAACTGAACAATTTTGTTGGTAAACATCCTTTATTACTCAATTAATCACTGGAAATATTTCAGAACATTCAGCAAATTTCTTATATGGTCATAAGCAGACAATTTATCAAAATCCACATTAACAAACACGAAATCTTCAGCAAATAAAAGTACCATTACAAATAGTACCTTTTGGTAGGTCTCTTCCTACCAATCAGTTCCATTTGCATTTCCCATTTGAGACGTAGAACCAAAATCTTTAAATAAAACAAAAATTAAGGATAACACAAATATAAAAGAAGTTGATTTCTTACAACATTTAAGTTTCAGGCAAATTTTGGGAAAATGTTAGGTATTTCTGATATATTAATACACCAGATGTAAAGTCTCGTGCCAGCAAAACCGGGATCTTGAACACGATAATGTTACGGAAAAAATTGTTACAGAAGACATACCTGAGCCGGAAGACATTATCGCATAGAAAAGCGGCGTTAGTAGAAAATTAGTTTTACCTCCTTGCCCTAGCCTATATATTCGTCTTGCGCAACTTATGTGACACATTTTCCTTTTTAGTCAGTTCCCAAAAAAAGGGACATATTTTTTTATATGACATATCTTTAATAACGTCGTTATCAACATTTAACCACTTATTTGTCAAAAAAAAAAATTTAGATATGCTTGCCACAACGGAAAAGCATATCTAAAGCACATTAAACCGTAGACATTAAAATTCCAAAAATATCCGCGACATAAAGCAAGCACGTTGAAGAATAGGTTTGAATTTCAAAAAATACCCTCAGCATGAAACAGGCATGTCGACATAGACAAAGAGTTGCCTGTTTCTAGCCTCTTATTAGTATTGATATTAATTTCCCTCCAATTGTACTTGTCTAAGAAAGTTAAGTTTTTCCCACTTTAAACTAAGGTATTGATTGGGTACTTGGTAATATACTAATATCTCCATCTTTTAATCTATACTATTATAAAAGCAGGAACCTCCAACACGAAATTTTGATCACCATTCATAAGTACATTTTTTATTGGATAATATTGTAGTTACAGTTAATTTTTAGAGTAAAGAATCTAGTACCCACGACCTATGAACAAATTTGTTACGACACACTCTAACTTTACGGGAGTCCTATTACCCCCGAACTTAATTTTGGCATATTTTGGTCAACCTTTTAAGATGACTTGACACATTTTGTCAACCTTATTAGCTAATATGGCATCTTTGATGTGGACCCTATTCTATATAATAAATGTACCACATTAGCACAAAAGGGTGACAAAATTCACTAAAAATGGGTTCAGAGGGGTAATAGGACCCCTATAAAGTTGAAGTGTCTCACCGCAACTTTGCTAATAGTTCGGGGTACCGGATGCTTATCTCTAATTTTTACAACTTTCATTATTTTTTTTTATCTTTTTATACAGTCGAGAAATCCCCAAGGTCAATCGCCCAGAGTTATAAACTCGATGGATACCCTTTAGGGGTCGTACATTGCACAAAGTAATACCAAAATAAATTTATACCATCAACCAAACATTACATAAATTTAATACCAAACTTAATCATTGGATATCCCACCTTATCCCATGTACCAAATGACCCCTTAGAGCAATAGATTGGAACAGGGTTCGAACTTGGGATGTGCTCTAACCCATATATGATAGATACACTTTTACCACTAGATAAGGCCGACGTCATCATTTTGACTTTTTTTTAATCACAAGGAAACCCAAAGTCACTACCCTTAAATCTTACTCGAGTGTAATATCCCGCAAACCACTCAAGAGAGATAAGTCACACTAGGAAAACTTTATGCAACGATCTCGGCCGATAAAGGAAAAGGAATTGCAATCGGAAAAGGAATTACCTCCGGTAGAAGCTCCATTGGGTGCTCTGGTGGATTCTAGGTTGAGTGCTCCAATGACAGCCACGTTATGGGTGCTACATTCACCATCTTGAGTATCAATATCCATCTCATTTCAGATCAATTCTTCCCCCCCCCCCCTTAAGCTTAAACCCTGGAAGATTTTATTAGAATAAAATTCTTATTGTATTTTGATTTAGTCGAGGCGCGTGAAAGTTTGGCTCGGACACCATGGTTGTCAAAAAAAAAAAAAGATAAAATATTAGTATTAAAGTTAATTTCTCAAAGGCATAATACCAAACTTAGTCCTGGAATAACTCACCTTATCCCGTGTATTGGTATTAAAGTTAATTTCTCAAAGGCATAATACCAAACTTAGTCCTGGAATAACTCACCTTATCCCGTGTACCTAACGACCCCTTAGAGCTGACTGCAACAGGGTGCGAATGGAGTGCCTCTAACCCATATATCACAAATTTACTCTTACCACTAAACAAGGCCTTGGGGGTTTCATCATTTCATCTTTTTTTTTTTCTTATGACAAGGGTACCCACAATAACTACACCTTAAATCCCCGCAGACCATTCAGGAGAGATAAATATCTCTAGGAAAATTCTATGCAACTAGTTCGATATAGAAAGCATGAAAGGTTTCGAAAAACAAGTACATTTTCCAATAGGAAAAGTAAACTGCCTCCGATCTAAGATCCGACGGGTGCTCTGGTGGTATTCATCTCGATTTTGATCAACTTTTTCCCTTTGAGCCTAAACACTGGAAGATTTAATTAGAATAAAATTCTTATTGTATTTTGATAATCTTAGTATTGAAGTTAACAAATGGAACTAGCCGCGCTTCGTACAGTTGTAAAAAAATTCAAACTGTTACTAAAGAGTACTCCATTTCTTGTGAACCACTCAAGAGAGATAAGTCACACTAGGAAAACTTTATGCAACGATCTCGACCGATAAAGGAAAAGGAATTGCAATCGGAAAAGGAATTACCTCCGGTAGAAGCTCCATTGGGTGCTCTGGTGGATTCTAGGTTGAGTGCTCCAATGACAGCCACGTTATGGGTGCTACATTCACCATCTTGAGTATCAATATCCATCTCATTTCAGATCAATTCGTTCCCCCCCCCCCCCTTAAGCTTAAACCCTGGAAGATTTTATTAGAATAAAATTCTTATTGTATTTTGATTTAGTCGAGGCGCGTGAAAGTTTGGCTCGGACACCATGGTTATCAAAAAAAAAAAAAAGATAAAATATTAGTATTAAAGTTAATTTCTCAAAGGCATAATACCAAACTTAGTCCTGGAATAACTCACCTTATCCCGTGTATTGGTATTAAAGTTAATTTCTCAAAGGCATAATACCAAACTTAGTCCTGGAATAACTCACCTTATCCCGTGTACCTAACGACCCCTTAGAGCTGACTGCAACAGGGTGCGAATGGAGTGCCTCTAACCCATATATCACAAATTTACTCTTACCACTAAACAAGGCCTTGGGGGTTTCATCATTTCATCTTTTTTTTTCTTATGACAAGGGTACCCACAATAACTACACCTTAAATCCCCGCAGACCATTCAGGAGAGATAAATATCTCTAGGAAAATTCTATGCAACTAGTTCGATATAGAAAGCATGAAAGGTTTCGAAAAACAAGTACATTTTCCAATAGGAAAAGTAAACTGCCTCCGATCTAAGATCCGACGGGTGCTCTGGTGGTATTCATCTCGATTTTGATCAACTTTTTCCCTTTGAGCCTAAACAATGGAAGATTTAATTAGAATAAAATTCTTATTGTATTTTGATAATCTTAGTATTGAAGTTAACAAATGGAACTAGCCGCGCTTCGTACAGTTGTAAAAAAATTCAAACTGTTACTAAAGAGTACTCCATTTCTTGTGTTCTTTTATAGTTCAATTTCATGATTTTATAATGAAAATCAATCTTTGCTGATTAAAAAAATCTTAGGTGATTTTACTATATATTATTTCAATTAATAATGACATATTACAAATATTTAAATTGCACTAACAATGCAAAAACTCATCTTAAATTATCACCATATGTTTTCTTAATTCTCACCCTTAACTACTTAAGAGTGAGTCAAAATCTCAAATATTTACAGCATACGTCTCTCCACCTTACTATAAGAAATAATTTCCACACTTTTCCCCTTACTCTTCAAAAAATAAATGGTCCTTCTAGCTAACAGAGTTATGTACACCTTATTTGTATGAAGTTTTAAAATTAAACCCAAAGGATCTATGTACTAACCACCAATTTTCTTGGAAGTCATCTATATAGGTGTTTTCGTATTAATTGAAATGTATTCTCCACTGCCGTATGTAACACCCCGACGTCTTCTTAGCTATATTCCATCCATGAAAAGTCTAAGCATTAGCTTTTAGAACGATCTAAATTAATTTTCATGTGGAATTTCCTAGATTTCAACCTTTCATTACATAGATGACTGAATTATCTTTCCAACAATATAAGATTCGTCCAAAACGGACCCTCGTTGAAGAAGTTATGAATAAATAAAAGTTCCAGTCGTAAACATCGTCATTTTGGTGTCTAGCGTGTTGCGGAGAGGGTAAAATTCACAATCGTCAAATTCCAGTGGGGCTCCACGATGGTGGTGCATATCAGAGCCACTCAAATTCCCACGTGTCGACTTCCAGTGGACCACAACGATTGTGGCGCGTCGTGGTGGCACCCGAAATCGGGTTTTTAAGTTCAAATTTCCAGTTCCGTTTAGGAGTCATTAAGGGTAATTTTGACCTTTCCCTAGTTTTTAAAACTTTCCAAACAAAGGATTTAGGGTATGTTTGAGCAACTTAACTCTACTTTAATCAAAATCATCAAGAATCGTCTCTAGAGCTTCAAACAAGAACTTCAAGAAACTCAAGAATCAACCGTGGGTTTTCAAAATCGATTGAAGATTCGAAATCTCCGGATCATAGGCTTCAAGAAACACCCATTGTTTTCCTATTTTGAGGTATGTGGGGTTTTTCTAAAAATCTCATGGGAATAGAAATCATGATTTTTAAGAGAGGGGGTTTCAGATTTATGAATACATTCATATTTTAGAAATCTTGACGGTATTGATTTGGTCTTTTGAGCTTCCTCAAATTGATTTGAAATTATATATACATATGCATATATTTTATGATTTATGAATGAATTGAGAGCATGACGCACATGAATCCCTCTCTTGGCATGATTTTTCTAATTTTCTTATGATATTGATTGTTTTGAATGTATCTTGAAAAGCATGATATGAAATATCTTGATTAATGCTACAAATTGATTTATGATTTTTAATTCGAAAGAGAGGGTTGTGAATATTGATAAATGTTGAGAATATCCATATAATGAAAGAGTGCATGATTTTTTCAAATACACATGACCACCATATGTTTGATCAATCTCAGTATAGTTTTGACTTGTGTTCTCGGAACATGAAATCTTTTATATTTTTTGCATGTTTGGGTGGTCTGAACTGTGTTTTAATGAAAGAATTATGCATGATGCATTATGGCTCAGAAATAGGACTTGCAAGTCTTGGTGTGACGACACAAATTCTGATTATGCCATGATAATTCAGAACTGATTTAATGCATGTTTGAAATCAGACTTTTCAGATGTTGAAACTAGAAACATGTATGATTTAGAATAGGATAAAATTGGGCCTAAAGAGAGTTTAGGTGGTTCCCCGAAGAAGGCGTGAGTATTAAAAAACTCATCGCCCAAAACCGTGATTTGTCGATCTGAGTTTATTTATTACACTGGCCTAGAGCCCGGTGGCGTATCAGATTCAGGAACTCCAACCCTTGCGGCACACTTGGGTTGGGGGCTTCCGCGCCGAGTCTATGGTGGATTCCATACCACCCGTGGAATATCAGAATTGTAGGGGAGTGCTACCTAACTCAGAAGTAATATACAGATCAGAACTTGCATTGACAGGCAGGTTACATGATTTACAAATATGCACCCATGTGTTTTGAAAGCCACTTGATGTATAATGTTTTGACAAAGTTGTTTTCCAAACTATTTTATTTACATATAAGCTTTATTTTTTATTTATTTGGGTACCAGTACATCTGTATTGACCCCTCCTCCTTCCTCCAGGTTCTGAGGCTCATTCTAGGGGTCTAGAAAGGCAGTAGATTCATCAGACAGAGTTGCAGTGGTTAGTTGGTGAGCCTTCTCTATTCCAGAAGGCCCGTCTTTAATATTATGACCCTTATTATCGTTTTAGGCTACTGGGGGCCTTGCCTCAGTTTTCAGATAGTTGTCAGATTTTCCTGTAGTAGAGATTTCGCAACTGAGTCAGACGTTATTAGATGTAGTTTATTTTCAATTTTCATACATATGCGAAGGGTGACAGTTCTAAGCCCAAGTGTGGGACGAGTTAGTGGAAGCTTTTCTTGACCAGATCTTTCCTCTAGAGTTGAGGGAAGCCAAAGCAGAGGAGTTCATGAACCTTAAGTAGGGTAAGGTGAGTGTTCATGAGTATACTTTAAAGTTTAATCAGTTGGCCCGTTATGCTCCTGAGATGACTAGCAGTATGTAGGCCCAAATGAGGAAGTTTGCTTCCGGCATATTAGATGATCTGGTGTTTGAATGTCAAGGGGCGATTCTAAACAGGGAATTAGACTTTTCTAGGCTAACAGTCTATATGCAGTAGGTTGAGGAGAAGAAAAAAAAGATAGCCAAGTCCCGAGAGAAGGACAGGCAGGCGAAGAGAGCCAGATCAGCGGATCAGAACCCCAGTCAACAGCAGGGTTGTAATTGGGGTAACAAATGAAAAAAAAAAGTTTTGGGGTAAGTCACAGTCTGCACCTAGCGCCCCAGCGCCCAGACCTCTAGTTGATAGACGATCTTAGAGTTTTCAGGCTAGCCAGAGACTTAGAGCTCAGGATACTCAATCGCAAGATAGTATGGCTCAGCAGTACCGTTCTGATCCGTAAGGTGAGACTTGTGGTAAGCAATATCCAGGAAGGTGGCAGTTGGGCTCGTCGGTGTGTTATTGATGCGGTCAGACGGGCCACTTCCAGAGAAAATGTCCCTCTTCTAGGAGGAATATTGGTGGAGTTAAGTCTCAGGAAAACTCTTCTTCCCGACCACCACCTTAAAAGGGCACCAGTTCAGCTGTCGGGAGTGGTCGCAACCGGCCGTATGCTCTGACTAATCGCCAGGAGGCGGAAGCCTCACCAGATGTAGTCACTGGTATGTTACAAATCTTTTCCCGTGAGGTATATGTATTGCTTGATCCCTGGTCTACCTTATCTTATGTGACCCCGTATGTGGCTATTGGTTTTGGGTTTGAACCCGATGTGATTGATGAACCTTTCTCTGTTTCCACTCCAGTGGGAGATTCGATTGTGGCTAGAAGGGTGTACAAAAATTGTGTTGTGTTTATTCTTAGTAGGGATACTGTAGCAGAACTCATAGAACTTGATATGGTTGCTTTTGATGCTATCCTAGGGATGGACTGGCTCCATCGGTGTTATGCCACACTAGACTGTAGAACCCGAAATGTTACCTTTTCTCTTCTGAATGAGCCAGCAATAGAGTGGGAGGGGCATTCCTTAGCACCTAGAGGGCACTTTATATCTTATTTGAGAGCCCGTAAACTAATTTCCAAGGGTTGCTTGTACCATTTTATTCGGGTTAAAGATTCTAACACCGAAAGTCTCCCCCTTCAGTCTGTCCCAGTAGTAAATAAATTCCCAAAAGTTTTTCCAGATGATCTCCCCGGAATTCCTCTTGATAGGGAGATAGATTTTGGCAATGATGAGTTGCCGGATACCCGTCCTATTTCTATTCCGCCATATAGAATGGCTCCTGCAGAGTTAAAAGAGTTGAAAGAACAACTAGCAGATCTCTTAGATAAAGGTTTTATCAGACCTGGTGTTTCTCCTTGGGGTGCACTTGTACTCTTTGTGCGAAACAAAGATGGTTCCCTGCGTATGTGCATAGATTACCGCCAGTTGAATAAGGTCACAGTGAAAAATAGATTTCCTCTTCCTAGAATCAATGACCCTTTTTATCAGCTTCAGGGTGGTAAGTGTTTTTCAAAAATATACTTTTGTTTGGTATATCATCATTTGAAAGTTAGGGAGTCAGACATTACAAAAACAGCCTTTCCAACCATATATGGTAATTATGAATTCTTAGTCATGTCCTTCGGGTTGACCAACGCCCCTGCAACTTTCATGGACCAAATGAATAGGGTCTTCCGTCAGTTCCTAGACCTGTTTTTCATAGTTTTTATTGATGACATCTTGGTTTACTCTAAAAGTGAGGAGGACCATGCCAATCACCTCCGTACTGTTCTTCAGGCCCTCAAAGATCATAAGTTGTATGCGAAATTCTCCAATTGTGAATTCTGGCTGAATGCTATTGCTTTATTGGGGAATATTGTGTCTAGTGAAGGGATTAAGGTTGATCCCCAAAAGATTGAGGATGTAAAGAAATGGCCCAGAACTACGACTCCAACCGATATTTGGAGTTTCTTGGGTTTGGCAGCATATTACTGGAGGTTTGTAAATAGTTTCTCTTCTATAGATACTCTACTTACTAAGTTGACTCAGAAAAAGGTGAAGTTTTTATGGTTCGACTCTTGTGAGAATAGTTTTGAGAAGTTGAAAGACAAGTTGACTACGATCCTATTTTGACTCTTTCAGAAGGTAAAGAGGGTTTTGTTGTGTACTATGATGCGTCATGTGTGGGACTTTGGTGTGTACTTATGAAGCACGGAAAGGTGGTGGCTTATGCATCTAGGCAGTTAAAGGTGCATGAGCGGAACTACCCCACTCATGATTTGGAATTAGCAGTTGTGGTGTTTGCACTTAGAATTTGGAGGCATTATCTTTATGGGGTGTATGTTGATATTTTCATTGACCATAAGAGTTTGCAGTATGTTTTCTCGCAGAAAGAACTAAATCTCAGGCAAAGGCGTTGGATGGTACTTTTGAAAGACAATAACATAAGCCTTCACTATCATCCGGGTAAGGCAAATGTGGTAACCAACGCCCTCAGAAGATTGTCTATTGGCAGTCTTTCTCATGTTGAGGAAGGGAAGAGAGAGATGGTAAAATATATTCACCGGCTTGCAAATCTAGGAGTGCGACTCTTCGATTCCGAAGATGGGGAAATGGTTGTTCATGAGATAGCTACGTCTTCTCTTTGTGCGGAAGTTAAAAAGAAGCAGGTTGAAGATCCCATCTTGATGCAAATTAAGAATGATGTGGGTCAGCAGAAGGTGATATCATTTGAGATCGGTAGTGATGGTATTTTGAGATACCAGGGTATATTATGTGTACCAAATGTGGATGATTTACGGAATAGAATCCTTGATGAAGCTCACACTTCGAGGTATGTTGTTCACCTAGGCTCTACTATGATGTACCAGGATCTGAAATATGTGTATTGGTGGAATAATATGAAGCGTGATGTGGCTAACTTTGTTTCCAAGTGTTTGAATTATCAAGCAGTTAAAGTAGAACACATGAGGCCAGGTAGTTCTTCCCAAGATATAGTTTTGCCCATGTGGAAGGGGGAGATGATTAATATGGACTTCATTACACGGCTCCCAAAGTCCCAAAATCAGTATGATTCTATTTGGGTGATTGTAGATAGACAGACAAAGTCAGCCTATTTTCTACCTATCAAGACTAACTATTCGGGAGAGGATTATGCCAAGTTGTTCAATGCAAAAATAGTTTGTTTGCATGGTGCACCTGTGTTCATCATATCCGATCGAGGTACACAGTTCTCTTCTCAGTTTTGGAGATCTTTCTAGAAAGGATTAGGTACCCAAGTGAACCTAAGCACTGCTTTTCACCCTCGGACTGATGGGCAGGCCGAATGCACCATTCAGACCCTTGAGGACATGTTGAGGGCCTGTGTGATTGATTTTAAAGGTAGTTGGGTAGAGCACTTGCCGTTGATAGAGTTCGCGTGTAATAACAGTTTCCATTCCAGTATTAAGATGGTACCATTTGAGGCACTGTATGGGAGAAGATGTAGGTCACCTATAGGATGGTATGAAGTAGTTGAGATGCAAATGTTTGTGCCCAATCTTGTTCATCAGTATGTGAAAGACATCAGAGAATGACTTAAGATGGCTCAGAGTCGTCAAAAATCTTATGTCGATGTTAGGAGAAGAGATTTAGAATTTGAGGTCGGTGATTGGGTATTTCTAAAAGTTTCTCCGATGAAAGGAGTCATGCGATTCGGGAAGAAAGATAAATTGAGTCCTCACTATATATGACCATATCAAATTTTGAGGAGAATAGGTGGTGTTGCGTATGAGTTAGAATTGCCTGCCAGTTTGGGTTCTGTCTATCCGGTATTTCACATATCCATGTTGAAGAAATGCATTGGAGACCATTCTTTGGTGTTGCCTGTAGAAGAGATCAAGGTGACAGCCTCCTTATCATATGAAGAAGAACCTATTGCCATCCTAGATCGTCAGTTCCAGAAGTTGAGAAGTAAAGAAATAGTTTCAATTAAGGTGTTGTAGAGAAATCAGAAAATTGAAGAAGCCACTTGGGAATCAAAGGATGACATGAGAGCAAGATACCCACACCTTTTTGACACAGTAGATGACGGAGTTAAAAGTACAACTATTACCCTAATATTTCTATGCTTTAGTATGCTTGAAATTGTGCCTGTCTATTTTCTGCATCATCATTCGGGGACGAATGATCCCAAGGGGGGATATTGTAACACCCCGACGTCTTCTTAGCTAAATTCGGTCCATGGAAAGTCTAAGCATTAGCTTTTAGAACAATCTAAATTGATTTTCATGTGGAATTTAATAGACTTTAACCTTTCAGTACGAATATGACTGAATTATTTTTCTAACAATATAAGATTCGTCCAAAACGGACCCTCGGTGAAAAAGTTATGAATAATTTAAAGTTCAATTCATATACATCATCATTTTGGTGTCTAGCGCGTTGTGGAGAGGGTAAAATTCACAATCGTTAAATTCCAGTAGGGCTCCATGATGGTGGTGCATCGCGGAGGCACTCAAATTCCCCCGTGTCGAATTCCAGTGGACCACAGCGATTGTGGCGCGTCGTGGTGGCACCCGAAATCGGGTTTTTAAGTTCAAATTTTGAGTTCCGTTTAGGAGCCATTAAGGGTAATTTTGACCTTTCCCTATGCTTTAAAACTTTCCAAACAAATGATTTAGGGTATGTTTGGGCAACTTAACTCTACTTTAATCAAAATCATCAAGAATCGTCTCTAGAGCTTCAAACAAGAACTTGAAGAAACTCAAGAATCAACCGTGGGTTTTCAAAATCGATTGAAGATTCGAAATCTCCGGATCATAGGCTTCAAGAAACACCCATTTTTTTCCTATTTTGAGGTATGTGGGATTTTTCTTAAAATCTCATGGGCATAGAAATCATGATTTTTAAGAAAGGGGTTTTCAGATTTATGAATACATTCATATTTTATAAATCTTGACGGTATTGTTTTGGTCTTTTGAGCTTCCTCAAATTGATTTTAAATTATATATACGTATGCATATATTTTATGATTTATGAATGAATTGAGAGCATGACGCACATGAATCCCTCTCTTGGCATGATTTTTCTAATTTTCTTATGATATAGATTGTTTTGAATGTATCTTGAAAAGCATGATATGAAATATATTGATTAATGCTACAAATTGATTTATTATTTTTAATTTGAAAGAGAGGGTTGTGAATATTGATAAATGTTGAGAATATCCATATAATGAAAGAGTGCATGATTTTTTCAAATGCACATGACCACCATATGTTTGATCAATCTCAGTATAGTTTTGACTTGTGTTCTCGGAACATGAAATCTTTTATATTGTTTGCATGTGTTGGGTGGTCTGAACTGTGTTTTAATGAAAGAATTATGCATGATGAATTATTGCTCATAAATAGGACTTGCAAGTCTTGGTGTGACAACACCAATTCAAATTATGCCATGATAATTTAGAACAGATTTAATGCATGTTTGAAATCAGACTTTTCAGATGTTGAAACTAGAAACATGCATGATTTAGAACAGGATAAAATTGGGCATAAAGAGAGTTTAGGCGGTTCCCAGAATAAGGTGTGAGTATTAAACAACTCATCTCCCAAAACCATGATTTGTCGATCCGAGTTTATTTATTACGCTAGCCTAGAGCCCTGTGGCGTATCAGATTCAGGAACTCCAACCCTTGCGGAACACTTGGGTTGGGGGATTCCCCGCCGAGTCAATGGAGGATTCCATACCGCCCGTGGAATATCAGAATTGTAGGGGAGTGCCACCTAACTCAGAAGTAATATACAGATCATAACTTGCATTGACAGGCAGGTTACATGTTTTGCAGAAATGCGCCCATGTGTTTTGGAAGCTACTTGATGTATAATGTTTTGACAAAGTTGTTTTCCAAACTATTTTATTTACATATAATCTTTATTTTGGATTTATTTGCGTACTAGTAAATCTGTATTGACCCCCCCTCCTCCCTCCAAGTTCTGAGGCTCAGTCTAGGGGTCCAGAAAGGTAGTAGATTCGTCTGACAGAGTTGCAGTGATTAGTTGGTGATCCTTCTCTATTCCAGAAGGTCCGTCTTTCAGATTATGTCCCTTATTATCGTTTTGGTCTACTGGAGGACTTGTTCTAGTTTTCAGACAGTTGTCAGATTTCCCTATAGTAGAGATTTCACAGACTGAGTCAGATGTTATTAGATGTAGTTGATTTTCAATTTTCATACTTATGTTGAATTCAGAATTGACCATGTTTCCGTAGAAGATTATGTTTCCGCATCTTCTTTATTTATTTGAATGTGTGCATGCTTATAAGATTGAGAGGGACGTTCCGGGCCCTCAGGGTTCGGGATGTCCGTCACGGCCAGGACCTAGTTCGGGTCGTGACACCGTATTTTTTTTCCGTAACTACATTGATTTGTTACATTAAAACAAAGGAGTTTTTAAAAAGCAGTTTCCCTACCTCTACGAGATAGAAATAAAGTTTGCGAATATTCTACTATTTTTCGATCCACTTTTGGAATTACACGCGACGCAATCCCACAAATGATCCACGACATTAAGTGTTTGTTGTAAGATTAATAAACTCATATATAAGAGATCTCAGAACAAAACAAAAGGAGATAATTTGTATAAATAACACAGATGTTTACTTAACTAAGAGATTGTATTTTAGTTTTGATAACTTAGTAAAACTAAAAGATTTATAAATTGCTAGAGATAATTTACTTTAAACATACGAGGACATTGACAATGCAAAAGAGAACATTCAAATAAAACATGAGAGATAGATTATTGTGCTAGTCATAATAACAATCTTAATAGAGCCTAGTCTAGGGAAAAAGAACATAAGTAATTATCATCAGTTTTTTGGTTCTTCAGCACCCAACTCCCTTTGGTCATTTACGACGCAATCATCACGCGAATCAAATGGATGAATAACTGTCTTATTATCGCAGCTACTCTATGTCTCCTATTTAATTGGTCATTACCAGTCCACGAGGAGCTCATGTATTTAGCTGGATGTTTAACATCCCTGGAAACTTTAACACCCTTCATCTTCACTAAATAATTTAATTTTTCGTTAATATCAACTAGCAAATTCTACAACTTTTCTTAATGATCCTCCATTTTCTGTAATCGTTCCTCAACTTGCACTAAACACACATCAAGTTTAGCACAAGAATTCAACCCAAAAGAGATATGAAAACTATTAGTAAGTTAAGAGGTTTAAAAATTGTAAGAGACCATTAAGAAGAAAACAGAGCAGAAACCAAAGAAACGGAACAAGAAGTCGAGTTCAGAAAAAAATGAAAGAAGAGAGTCGAAAACATAATATGTTTAAAGGGTTAGGGTGTATTTCTTGTCAGCTCAGGGACCTAGAGGCACTCACACAACAAGAACTAGAAGATATACAAAGTAAGAAGTCCAGGAAAAAAGTAAATTGTGGACACAAAAATTTTTATGTGGAAACTCCTTGCTCAAGAGAGAAAAATCACGACCTGCCTTCAGGATTTCTAAGTTCGATTATATCCAAAACAACACTTGAATACAGACTCCAGCCTTCAAGATTAAACTCCTAATCGCCACTCTCCTAGTAATAACACTATTACAAGGATAGACATGCAGTAACTCTACTGCTTCAACCTCCAGCCAACTCTAACTGGACTTCTCAAGCTAACTCTACTTTGGACAATCACCTAACTCTAGATGATTACAAAAGGAAGTTGCACGTACTACAATCATAAGCAGGTGTAGGCCAAAGTTTTAGAAAAATATACAAGCCGCAACTAGGAAATAAAGATAAAAATATATGAATAATCAGTTTCCTGCTGTAGTGTATAACTTTTGATTTTAGCTTCAAGGAGATATTTATTGGTAAGAATATGGAAGAATTTGTATTCTTGTTGGGAAAGATAAGCAATATATATTATGACACAAGAAAATCTAGGAGCGATCCCATTGGATGAGGAGAAAAGGTGTCAGTAGTTTTTCCCACCAATTTTTATACATTGTGTCAACTATGACTATTGACTGTGATAGTGATAGGTGATCCCAACCTATTCCTTAATTCACAGCAACTTTGTCATCATAAAATCCAGGTACAGGTCCTAACATACAACTTTCATAAAACTTGTTAATCATCAAAACAAAGAACATAACAATTTCCTCTTTTTTGATGATGACAAACCTATGCTAGCATTCAAAATTTTTAAAACACCCATACACAACACAGTCTTACCCTCAGCAACACAAAGCAAGCCATAAGGCCATGCCACACTAGTTCACCCAACAAATTCCCCTTATTACTGATACCTATAAGAATATAGGCATCCTACAACTTATTCTCTCTATCAATGAGAAACAAGTTCCCCTTGAATTAGAGAACTCATATCTGCACAACATTCCATATCTACATCCTATACATATCAGCCCCCCACACTCCATAACTTAAATTTCCCTCCATTTTGACATCATTAAATAGGTCAATCAGTAAACCAAGTATGGACAAGCATACATGTTACTTCATGGTCATTTAGGCAACACTAACATTAGCAAGAAGGATCACATAGAATTCAGAGAAGATAGCACACACAAAATGGCAAAGGGCATACATTGATGTGTACTAAAAACCATTCAAAAGCAACAACTATTAAAAATGTCAAAAAAATAGTTCCAGGTATTAGAAATAAAAAAAAGGAGTAACTAGGCTAAGAATAGATAAAGGATAGAATGGGACCAGGGTGGGAAGGAGTCATGACAAAGCACCAGGGGCTTGATGATATTGCTTAAGTAAGGTTACTTTTTATCCTTCTTTAACATAAGCCTTGAGCATTTTCTAAGTTAATTCTTCATTCATTCTAGTCAATACTTCTACTTTGGCTTCCAACTTCTTCACCCTCTCAAGCAGGGTAGCCTTTTCACTTTTAAGTGTTGCAGTTAAACCTGTGCTCTCTTCTCCTCCTTGCACTGAAGCAGACACCTTGTTGACTAAGACATTCTCTATCGTTCTACATTTAATATTAAAGTATTAAAATACTCTGTATAGATAAAGACCATAGGTTGACTCATGTTCCCAATTGTTTATGGTTATGACTGAATTGATGTATTCCAAGATGATTGTAGGAAGGATCACTCTCTTATATGTAGATAATATTTTCATCAAGTATAGTTCAAAACTAGTCACAAGCTCCTCTTCATATCTAAGGAGGAGTGCCCCAATCCCTAGCTCAAACAAACGGCAAAATTCTTTCTTGAGAGCACTTTTGTTGAAATTTTTGGAGTGTGAGTCATCATGTGCACAACAAATTTTCCAAAATTTATCAGACCCCTCATCTGATTTTATGGAATTTATTCCTTCAATGGGAGCACAAATAATTTCAGAGACTCTATTCATCCAATCCCATATCCACACCATTCACCTGTGAGGTTAAGTACAGACTATCTTTAGAGATTTTCATGTTATGATAAAACATTCCTACTTCTTCCTTATGCAAAAATGGTGCAACTAATTCAAATAAGTACTCCCAGTCCTGAAACTTCACCAAGTCAATTGGTTCTCTTATTTCGGACATATCAGCTGCAACAGGGTCAGAAACTTGTTCACTTGGAGCTTTCTGATGCTCAAGAATTCCTTGCCTTGGGGCTTCCTGTTCCTCAAGAATTTCTTGACTTGTCACTCTAGGCGGTCCTTTCCCTTTTAAAGATAAGGAACCCATTCTCCTTGATGTCCTGGCTAATTTGTAGCTGGAAATTGGTCTCTTGTCAACGTCTACAGATACTTTTTTCATACAAGTGATAGCTGACATTGGTTTCATAGATAATAATGACTCTCCTCTTTTTTATCCTAGAAGTGTATACATCACCATCAGAGTCGAGTGACTCATTTTCATAGTCACTTAGTCCCTCAAACATGCACTTAGTTTTACTATCCTCACTCTCACTAAACTCTTTCTTAGTATTATCTTCTGACTCTTTAGGGTTTACTGCCCTTTTTGCACCTGACTTAACTGAAACTATTTTGCTTTTTTTATGCATTTATTTGTCTACTCCCTTCTTTTTTCTACCCCTATCATTACTAGACAGATCAAGAACTAATGGAATTACCACATCATCACATTATTGTAATACCCCACATTTTCGAGATAGAAATTAAACCATTGTTCCTACGTGTGTAATCTATAATTCCATGGTTTATATTGAAATTAATGTGTAATTAACTTTATCCTAGTGTATGAAGTGATTATATGATGAAAAGTGTTCATAAAAATCACTTAGAGCAAAGTTGAGCTAAGAATTTTTCATTCATCAAATGTTTGATATTCGATTCTACAAGGGCCTACTTTGCACATGTATAACTTCTTATACATTTAGAATTTGTAAGATCAAGGCCTACCAAATTGTATATAATTGAGTTAGCTTTCCAATGATACCAATTTCGCCTCAATCCTATACCCGAGTAAAAAGTTATGTCATTTTTCGTGAGAGGCAGTAAGCCGAGGTGATGGGGATGTGATGCGTCGGTACCTCAACACAATAGGGACGCGACGCGATGCATCGTTACCTCAACGCGATAAGCGAGGTGACACATTGCTCTTCTCAACGCAATGTCTGACGCGACCCAAAGTTGTTTCTCATGCTATTTCAATTCCGTAAGGGTGTAGGGGCACTTTGGTCATATACCCTCACCCAAAATCCATCCAAAACATATAATTTTATCCCCAAGGATAATTATTTGCCTCCTTATTAAATCTTCTCTCAAATAAAAATCCTAACCACATCCCAAGAACAAGATTCAATTCTTCTTCCCAAAGATCAAGAATCAAGCCTTTCAATTCAAGATTCTCAAGAAAGGTTTTAAGACTACGGTTCCATTTTTTTCAAATTAAACAACCTAAGGTATGTGGGACTATCCTTAAACTCCATGGGCATATATTTTTTTTATCATGTTTAAGAATTTATAATCATGTTGCAAGAAAGGGTTTTGAATATTGTTTCGAAAAGCATGTTATTAAATCGTTTTGACAAAATATATGTATTGTGTTGAACCCTTTTTGTGGTAATAAATTTTTGAACCTTTATGCATATACATATATAGTTGGGATGTTTAAATTGAGATCATGAATAGTGAATTTCTCTCTCTTGTTGTGAAATATAGTTTATATTTGTATTGTGAATGATTTTGAATGCATGAATTAAGGTTTGAAAGTAAGTTCCTTAACCTCATGGTGTTTGACATGCTTTATGGTACGATGAGAGGGAGTTTTCTTGCTATAACTATACTCTTGCATTAAAAGGAAGAATTGTATGTGATTGAATAAATTGGCATAACCAACGCATGTTTAAGTAATGTGAAAAGAGAGTAATTGTATAAATAATTCATCATATTTCAAAATGATGACTCTCTTGTAATGTTATAAATCTTTGGTGGTCATTTGCATATTTTGAATGAGATGGGCTACGAAATTGATACGATATGAATGACTAGCAAGTATGGGTATGATGATACCCGGTGATGATATGCTCGTAAGATTTTCAGCATTGAATGATTTTTTATATAAAGCATGATGTTTAAAGAACTAAAAAAATTCCTAAAGAGAGGTATATGGTTACCCGAAGAAGGCGTTTAAGTGTAAGGGCTTATCGCTAGAAATTGAGTTTGCCGATTTGGGTGATATTGTAACACCCCGAATTTTCGGGCTACAATATGGACCATGATTTTGATGCGTTGATAATCCCGAAGCCATAAATCCTATGCCAATATGGCATGTTAATTATTTGTATAGTATGTGAATCCATTCAAGGTTGAATTTAGACCATTGAGGTACTTCAACTCAAGGACGAAAACTATTTCGATCGATTAAGTTTTAGTGGACGTAGTAATTTGTGTCAGCTTCCATCGACCATAAATCTCTGTATATGTCGAATTAGAGAGACTACTATTGTCAAATGATAGGTCTTTGAGTTAACTTTCAAACGATACCAATTTTGCTAAAATACGACACCCGAGCAAGAAGTTATGGACTTTCAAAGTGATATACGTCTCCTAACCAATCTCCCATGGCCACTGGAAAGAATAGGCGATAGCCTAGGTGGCGCCTATGTAAAAATAGGCGATGTAATGGGTGGAGCCTATGTAAAGATTTCAAGTGACTTAAACACTTCATTTTTGGGCCAAAATGGTCCTTTTCCACCCTTACTCAGCCCTAAAACACGAAATTCGGTTCCAAGGACCCTAAAATACACCTTCATTCATCAAAATTGTTCAAGAACTCTCTCTAGGGTTTCAAAATAAAAACCCAAGTAGTTCAAGATTCAACCATGGGTTTTCAAAACAAATTGAAGATTTGAAATCTCCGCAACGTAGGCTTCAAGAAGTACCTATCATATTCGCATATAGAGGTACGTGGGGTTATCTCAAAAATCTCATGGGATTTAAAAATTCATGTTTTCAAATGGGGGTTTTGAAATTACCAATATGATTATGTTTTAAACATTTTATGATATTGATTTAGCACTTAGGCCTACTCCCAAAGTGATTTGCTATATGATATATGTATATGCATGTATTCCAAAAAGATGTTAGCATGAAAGATATGAAATTTCCTCTCTTGATGTGAATTTGTTTTAAATGTTCATATGATGTAAATTGTTTGAAAATATCTTGAAGAGCATGACATGAAATGTTTTGAGAATTGATATGATTTTGACTTGAAAATGAGAAGGTTATTCATGTTGAATACAATGGTTGAATGAAAAGAATAATGCGATATTGATGGTTTGCAAGTCGGGTATGACGATACCCTACAGTATATGATATGTGATTGAATCAGATGAAATTTAAATGCATTGATTTTAGACGAGATAGGTGGATTCCCGAAGAAGGCATTTGAGTGTAAGGGCTCATCGTTGGAAACCGTTTTTGCCGACATGGGAACTTGGTACCATGCTTTGTGGTCTTGCATACCCGACTTTATGTCATTCCCAAATTGGGACTATGGTTAGGAGCCCTGCTTTGTGATCTTGTGCACTACCATTGGGTCGAGACACCCTGCTGTGTGATCTTGTGTGTCTTCCCCTCACTTATACTCTAATCTCGGTGGCAACCGAGGTTTGGCAGTTGGTGTAAATGTGATATGTAAGGTATTCCACCTAGCTCAGCTGCATTGCATTGTTGTTGAAAACAATTACATTATGCCCATGTGTTTTCAAATGATTTGATATGAAACTGATTTATAATTGCTCTCAACTATATTTTGTATAAATATTATATTTTGTTTTAATATCTCTGTGTACCAGTACTTTTGTATTGACCCCCTTCCCTCCCAGGTTCGGAGGTACAGTCTAGGGGTTCAGAAAATCAGTAGATTTGCTCAGACAGATTCTCAGAGTCACTTGGTGAGCCTTCTATATTTCGGAAGGCCTGATATCTGGAAGTTTCATTTATCATTTATTAGTTTGGATCTACTGGGGGCCTTGTCCCAGTTTTCAGATAGATATTTGTTTCAGTTCATGTAGTAGATATTTCGCAGACGATTTTAGAGATGTTGATTGAGATTGTGGGACATTGTTTCCCCATTATTGTTCGCATATGATTCTTGGCCATGTTTCCGTTATATTGTGTATCTTCTGCATTTCTTTTATCATATGAATTATGATTACCATACAGATAGGGGTGTTTCGGACCTTATGGTTTGGAATACTCATCACGGCCAGGGCCCCGGTTTGAGTAGTGACAAACTTGGTATCAAAGCACGGTTCATGGTCCCAGGGTGTCTGTGAAATTGCGTCGGGTAGAGTCTTGTTTATGGGTGTGTAGCGCGCCACACTTATAAGCAGGAGACTACTAGGCGTTTAGGAATGTCTCTCTTTCTTCATGTTCTAGTTCGTGCAATAGAGTCAGAATATTCCTCTATCATACTATGGTGTCGCCCATATGAAAGTAACAGTCATCCCAATTCTTTCCTTACTCGAACATTCTCAGACATATCTCATCATTGGGAGGATTCAAGTACAGAAGTTTAGAGTCTAAATGGTATGGTTCGTTCTGATCGAATCATATAAGATTTTTGCAAGGACTTGAGAAGAGTCAGTTAGTGCTTCAGAGTGTGTTGGTTCTAGTGTGAACCTTGATTTTGATGAAATCGTGCTTTTCAGCCAACAGTATTAAGTGTATTCAGTTCTTTTCAGAACTTATGTTTCCAGTGTCATGCTTCAGAGGTAATAAGGTGTAGCAGAATATTGGAACTGTATTTCCACCAGAATAGTAGTGTGTGTTAAAGTGTTGTTGTCATGACCTATTGGTAATTAAATTAGACCAAGAAGTTGGTGATGTGAAGTCACAAAGTTAGAAGTCAGAGTGAGGATAATTTACCCCTTTATAGTGATAAACTAATTTGGTAGCTAGCAGCATGTGTGGACAATATGGTAGTCCATGGAGGAAGTGTTTGACTCCGATTTTATTTCTACAGAGTAAGATGTGTATTCTTTGTTCATTGAATATTGCGTATTAAATCTCTATCTCATGAAATATTGTCATCAAAGTGTTGTTGAAAAATAAAGTCTAGTGAAGCCGTGTGGGGCTCTTTCGATTCACTAGCATAGTTGACTTGTCATTCATCCCATTTTCTTGTTCAAAATACAAAATCAAAGTCTAGTGAAGCCGTGTGAGGCCTATTTCGATTCACTAGAAAATTGTTGTCCAACTTGTTGTTCTTGTGTAGGTTTAATGTATGTATAGCTGAATCTGGTTGCATGAGATTGGGCCGGTAAAGAGATGATTTGTCCTTGTGTGTTAGTTTAGTAGAAGGTAGAGAAGGAGTTGTTAGTTAGGGTGATTTGTCGGTTGCTTGAAGTGTGAAAATGGCTATATTAGCCAGTAAGTTGTAAGTATAGACTCATGGTTGTTTATGGAATTTGAAGGTAGTCTAAATGTATGTTTGGGTAAGTAAGTATGAAGTGAGAAATCCGTATAAGTAGAAAAGATTGTATGGGGTTATAATATAAGGATAAGGTTGACCATGTCTATTATGAGGCTTTAACCCCCTTGACCCTCTTTTCATTGGTAGTTGTAAACTAGTGCTACTTGTGAGAAGGTATGTAGTACATTTTTGAGATATTTGGGTAGAATGTCCCAATTTGATGGATTAGTATATTTATATTATGTTGCATTCTTCATTGGTGGTAGATGATTGATACTAAAGTATAGGCTTGAATTTAAATGGTGTGGTGGTAAATAGTGGCAAGAGTTTGATGATGCATGTTTTATGGGATTAAGTTAGTAGGCTTGAGGTGTTGAAATAGTACATGCTAATGGATTATGATAAAGGAAAACCATTAGGTCATGATCGATTATTGTGGTTATGAAGTTCTAGTGCACTAGTGTTTCGTGATGTTTATTTATAGTTTCCAAGTGAAAATTGTGTAAGGTTGGGTTGTAAATCATATTTAGCACTAGACATTAAGTTTGAACAGTTGAAGTTCATAAAGGTGGATGTGATGATTTCTTGATCAATGATGTTAGTTATATGAAAGTGATCTAATAGGCTTGAACGGTGTATGACATGGCTTAAGTTTAAATTGATTCGTAATGAAGTATAATGTTGTAGGTATGGTGTAGAAGTATGCCAAGGTGATATGAGGTTGCGGCATATTTTTCTAAGACTATTACATAATTTGTGTGGCTAGTGGTACCATTGAATTGTTAAGTGGAGAAAGACTAGTTAGATGGTATATGGTGATCTAAATAGCCATGTTAAGTGTTAGAATCTAGGTTTGAGTTTTGAAGGTTGAACCGATAGAAATAAGTGTGCAAACTAATGTATCCTAGAAGGTAGTCATTCGGGTTAAGTTCTATGATATGCATGCATTATCATTTTTTTTTCAGACCCTAGAGTGCAGTAAGTGTAGTTCAGTTAGAATCTGGTAAAGGATCTCCCAAACTCTAGATGATGACATGAAGCTGAGGGGGAGATGATAGGACGAATGACCAAGTAAGGCTCTCAGATTCTAGTAGTGATGCAGTATGATTTAGAACATCAGAAAGTGAGGGTGAATCTCAACCCATTCCTACCTCAGTATTTTTTTTTTGTTATCCGGATGCTTACTCATGCCTTATGATTCAGTTCCGTGATCATAGTTCATGATTCCGGTATATGATAGAGAGTCACGTACTCTTCCAGTTCCAAGGTAATGAGTTCTAGTTCATTAAAGTAGTCGGAATCACATTCCTTATGTTATGAACTCTAGTTGAGGTCATGCAACTCATGACACATGTACTCACTCTTTATATTGTGCTCAATCCCGTATAAAAACCTTTTCATGCTTCAGGATCTTATGTTTTAACCTTTTAGTGACCCTCCCTATGAAATGATAGTTGTGACGATGTAAATGTTCTTGTTGATGGAAGATTATAGTATGCTTTCTTAGATAAGGCCATAAGTATGAAGTAAGAGTTGGGGCCAAGTCTTTGATACATGCGATGGTTAGTGGAAAGTTGGTGTGTGTATGTTTTTAGGATAGCGCGTGGGAGTTATCTTGATAATAGTTTAGAACCATGTGAAGTATGTATTTATTGGTGATTGCCTTGGAGTTAACATGTGGCTATAAATTAGGCTTGAATGATGTTTTAGGATTATAGTGGAAGGTCGCAATATGCATTAGCGACTTCATATTAAGAGTTCAAAGTAGTCATTGAAGTGGTAAGGCATGTTATACTTAGGATGTGATCTTTAAGGGAGATATAGAAGATTTAATCATATGGTTTAGAATAATAGCATGGTCTGGCATGTTGTATTTTTGTGACTTAGAGTTAGGCTTGATCACGGCGAAGGGATTAAGTTATTTCCGACATTAGTAGAAAGATTTGTCAATGCTCATTTGAGAATTTTATGCTGAGTTGAATGAATATGATATTTAAGGAGAATAGTATAGTTAAGTGATATTCAAGAAGTGTGCTAAGCTTGAAAGTAAGAAGTTGTAATGCCAAAGTCCTGGTAATTCTTTCCTAATTCAGGAGTTATATGCCTATGTTCCAGACTGCAGAGTAATGTCAATGTTAGGATCCTATAGTCAGATGTCTTGTGTGACTCATACCCAAAAATCTCAGATATGTTACTATTCAAAGATAGTGTATACTAGTAGTTGCGAGTATAACCCATTTCATGCGTCATGTACTAGATTCAGACTCCAGATTTTCAGTTATGACTCACTTCGTAGGTGTCTAGTGCATCGCCTCAATCTTTTCGAGTATCTTAGTGATTTGAGCATTCATAGAAGGACATAGTATCCCAAGGGGGAGATACCCCCATTCAGTTGCATGCATAGATTATTATTACAAGCTTCGCACCAGTCATCATTGCGTATTCAGTCATACGTCATATGTCAGTTCAGTCAGATATGCATGCATTAGAAATGAATGGTCAATAGAAAAGCTCAGCTTATCAGTGTATTCAGTTCTGTGTTCATGAGAACAACTCATTAACAAATCAATACATCAGATATGCATGATTCATTATGAGAATTCAGCCTATGAGTCGCTTCAGTTGTGTATTCCATGCATCAGATATGCACGTCCGGTATAAGAATTTAGAATATCAATAGTTCTAGTCTTATAGTCATGTTTTAGATCAATGTATTCTTTCTTAGAGAAATATATTATGTTCGCGTTATTCCATACCTCTAAGATTCAATATGTTCCTACCAATCATTCGAGGACGAAGGATCCCAAGGGGGAGATAATGTAACACCCCATATTTTTGGGCTACAATATGGACCATGATTTTGATGCGTTGATAATTACGAAGCCATAAATCCTATACCAATATGGCATGATAATTATTTGCGTAGTATGTGAATCCATTCAATCTTGAATTTATACCATAAAGGTCCTTCAACTCAAGGACGAGTTGAAACTATTTCGATCGATTAGGTTTTAGTAGACGTAGTAATTTGTGTCATCTTCCATCAACCATAAATCACTGTATATGTCGAATTAGAGATCCTACTATGTGTCAAATGATAGGTCATTGAGTTAGCTTTCCAACGATACAAATTTTGCTAAAATCCGACACCCGAGAAAGAAATTATGGCCTTACAAAGTGATATGTGTCGCCTAACCAATCGCCCATGGCCACTGGAAAGCATAAACGATAGCTTAGGTGGGGCCTATGTAAACATAGGCGATAACCTAGGCGGCACCTATGTAAACATAGGGGATGGAATGGGCGGCGCCTATGTAAAGATTTCAAGTGACTTAAACACTCCATTTTTGGGGCAAAATGGTCCTTTTCCACCCTTATTCAGCCCTAAAACACGAAATTCAGTTCAAAGGACCCCAAAATACACCTTCATTCATCAAAATTGTTCAAGAACTCTCTCTAGGGTTTCAAAATAAAAACCCAAGTAGTTCAAGATTCAACCATGGGTTTTCAAAACAAATTGAAGATTTGGAATCTCCGCAACGTAGGCTTCAAGAAACACCTATCATATTCGCATATAGAGGTACGTGGGGTTATCTAAAAAATATCATGGACTTTAAAAATTCATGTTTTAAAATGGGGGTTTTGAAATTACGAATATGATTATGTTTTAAACGTTTTATGATATTGATTTGGCCCTTAGGCCTACTCCTAAAGTGATTTGCTATATGATATATGTATATGCATGTATTCCGAAAAAGATGTTAACTTGAGAGCATGAATGATATGAAATTTCCTCTCTTGATTTGAATTTGTTTTAAATGTTCATATGATGTAAATTGTTTGAAAACATCTTGAAGAGCATGACATGAAATGTTTTGAGAATTGATATGATTTTGACTTGAAAACGATAAGGTTATTCATGTTGAATACAATGGTTGAATGAGAATAATGATGTCATACTGATGGATTGCAAGTTGGGGATGACGATACCCTATAGAATATGATATATGATTGAATCAGATGAAATTTGAATGCATTGATTTTACACGAGATAGGGGGATGCCTAAAGAAGGCATTTGAGTGTAAGGGCTTATCGCTGGAAACCGTGTTTGCCGACATGGGAACTTGGTACCATGCTTTGTGATCTTGCGTACCTAACTTTATGTCATTCCCAAATTAGGACTATGGTTAGGAGCCCTGCTTTGTGATCTTATGCACTACCATTGGGTCGAGACTCCCTGCTGTGTGATCTTGTATGTCTTCCCCTAACTTATACTCTAATCTCGGCGGCAACCGAGGTTTGACAGTTGGTACAAATGTGATATGTAGGGTATTCCACCTAGCTCAGATGCATTGCACTGTTGTTGAAAACAATTACATTATGCCCATGTGTTTTCAAATGATTTGATATGAAACTGCTTTATAATGTCTCTCAACTATATTTTGTAAAAATATTATGTTTTGTTTTGATATCTCTGCGTACCAGTACTTTTGTATTGACCCCCTTCCCTCCCATGTTTGGAGGCACAGTCTAGGGGTCCAGAAAATCAGTAGATTTTCTCAGACAGATTCTCAGAGACACTTGGTGAGCCTTCTATATTTCAGAAGGCCTGATATCTGACAGTTTTATTTGTCATTTATTATTTTGGGTCTACTGGGGGCCTTGTCCCAGTTTTCAGATAGATATTTGTTTCAGTTCATGTAGTAGAGATTTCGCACACGATTTTAGAGATGTTGATTGAGATTGTGGGACATTGTTTCCCTATTATTGTTCGCATATGATTCTTGACCATGTTTCCATTATATTGTGTATCTTCCACATTTCTTTTATCATATGAATTATGTGCATGATTACCAGACAGATAGGGGTGTTTCGGACCTTATTGTTCGGAATACTCGTCACGACAAGGGCCCCAGTTCGCGTCGTGACAGATATGATTTGCTAATGCCAATGTATACTTGTCCTTGAGACATTGGTATACTAGAATAAAAATTAGGAATCCAATCCTTGGAGCATATTGATTGGGGGCGTGGTCGCCTAGTCAAGGGAAGATTTCATATAGCCCGTGGGATTGTAGAAATGTAGGGTGTACCATCTATCTCAGGATTAAGATAAAGTGTGAGTCTTGATTTCAAGGGAAGCATTTGAAGATTCTAAAATATGCCCATGTGTTTTACTTATCTTAGGTGTAATGTTTCATAAAATGCTCTCATTTATATTATGAAAAAAAATGCTTTTTTGAATTGTTTCACATGCCAGTGAAATTGTATTCACTCCCTATATTTCCGGATCTGTGGCACAGTCCTGGGATTTCGTTAAGCAGAAGAGTTGTTTGGTCAAAAGTCACAGTTGGTGAGCCTCCCTTATTTCGGATGGCCTAGTTATGAGTTATTATAATTTTATTTTGATTCATGGTCTTACTGGGTCCTTGTACCAGTTTTAATATATGTGCTGGTAAGTTATTAAAGATTTTGTAGACTAGTGTCATGTGTTTTGAATGTTAAGAACTCCCTTTTTAATTATTCATTTTAACTAAGAGATTGACTGTGTTTCTGTCTTATTATATTTTTTACATTTCTTTATAGTTTATGAAAGGTGTGTATGATTCCCAAATAGAGATGGGCGCTTGGGCCTTTATGGTTATGGATGCTCATCGCGGTCGGGGCCTCGGCTCGGGTGGTTAGAATCATTGCATTCAAGAGTGTCATTTTGTCTTTGGTGAAAAAGGTTGACAACTCGAGGCCTTGTGACTTTAATCTCTTATTTCATTACTCATGACTAACAAGTGCCTCTTTGGGGTTGGAAGATTTAGGAGTGATGATAGAAACAGGGTATTGGAGGGTTAGGGAACTAATAAGTCAGTATAAGAGATATTGTATGAATATTATTTTTGAAATATATAAAATGATCTAAATTTTTTAAATAGGTCAAGATGGAATGGTTGAGGTCAAAAGATTTGAAGAGTTTGATGAGATTTGTCTGGTCAGATGACACGTTTGTTGGACTTAAAATACAATAGACATCTTTTCTCAAAAGGCGGGAGAGTGATATGGAGCTATCATTAAATATTTGAAATAGTCGTTGTTTAGAAATTCCAAGAGATATTAATGTAACGCCCCAAGAACCTATGCCGAGATGTCACACAGTGCTTAAGGCCACATGTGACCTCAAGCTAACCCTCTAAGCCTATTTCCACTTTTAGAACTCACTATGGAAATAATCATGCTAAAATAAGGAAGAATAATCATGTCATGAACATATTGGAATAAGAAGAAATATTGGGTTGTACAATCAAAATACTGATCTTTTGTATATACTGGTACTCTAGTCTGACATAGCCTCTATTAATCAAGACTAAGGAGCCATTGGGATAGACCCCCAACTAACTCAACTGAACTGAAAAGAAGGAATCATCTTCTAACAAAGCAAAAGTCAGAGATATAGGTCCTCGAACCATGAGGACTCTCCAACTGCAGGAATGTAGATGAAGGTACTCGAAGATCATGGTCACTGCTGAGACTGAGCACCTGAACCTACATCATGGGGAAATGTCGAACACAGGAGAGTATGTGAATCAGTACTTGAGAATGTACTGAGTATGTGAGGGTGTATGGAACATTATAATTAATATCATAAAGGTATAAGAAAAATCATGCATGCTGACAATAATAACTCTCTTTGCTTGAATTAAACTGTAATATAGTTCTAATAAATCATCAATAGTAACAAAAATATTATGAAGATCATAAAACAATGTACTCAACTCGAAACTCCTTGACTCAAGATTTAGAGTGACTTGGTGACTCAAGAAACTTAACTATTATGGACTTGGGAGTTTCTTTTAATCGACATAAACCATGTGAGCTTACATGGAGTCCAACATTTTGCCCACGTTGGGGAGAGCTGTTCTATCCTTGCCATCGAAGTAGCACCTTAACTTTAGTGATCACTGTCTTGGCCTTTGGCCCTTAATCTCAATCTTACGGTGGCACGTAGTTCTAGAGAAGTAGGATGCGCTGAACCCACACTTCTCTCTAAGTTCTAAATACTTCTCCCAGGCTTAAGCTCAGAACGCGGTAGGAAATCCACCTTAATCAACACAAGGGTCCATCATGAAGATCAAATTATAAATATATCTCATCTATAAATCATAAACAACTTGTGGATTCCTAACTCCGCTCAAACCTAAAACAATCTTTCTCAACATCAAGTACACTTACTTATCAAATCGTATCAAGTATCAAAGCTTCAAGAAAACATCATAGAACTCATTCTTGGCTCTCAAGCTCAATATCAATCTATATTCAATAATCAAACTTCTCATGGAAAAGCTTAAAACATGACTCTTATCTTTAATCGGTTAGAACTCATCAATTCATAGTAACAATATACATTTCATGGCATAAATTCTCCATTTAAGAAATAAGATGTTGAAATAATCATGAATATCATACTTAATCAACTCAAATCTCATAAATCATTAATAAAGTAAAGTTGGGTGTAAACCTACTTTGCAAAATCAAGTAATTCAATAGTAGAAATTAAATATTTGGGCACACGAACGAAAGGAGTGTTCTTGTTCAAACCCCACATACCTTGGATTATGGTTTTGAGATGAAGAGACTTGATTGAAACTCTTTCTTGCACCTTTGAGCTAGAATCCTTGATTTCTTGGACTTAAATATCTTGGATCTTGAACAACTTGTTGGAAGCTATAAAAGATTCTTGAATTTCTTGGAGAAGATTTGATTTAGGATTTTGGAAGAAAACCCTAGTTTCTACAGAGTTGTGGCCTTAAGCACCGTATGACATCTCGGGATAGGTTCTCGGGGCGTTACAAGCTTGGTATTAGAGCGCCTAAGGTTTAAAAAGTCCTAGGGAGTCTGACAAGATGCGTTATGTAGAGTATTGATCATCGGTGTGTAGCGCGCCACATCTATGAGCAAGAGGCTACGGGACGTTTTAGGAAAAGTCATTTCTTTCTTTCAAAAGCCTATCACGCCTATGGTTGTTTCTCTCTGTTGTTAATTCGTGCTCTCTTAAGATAGAAAATGACTCCTCGTAGAGCTCATAGAAACAACGAACGAACACAACCCATTGATCCTTTAGGTGAGACGATGACCCACGCTGAATTTCGGGCAGCTTTTCAGGCGCTAGCTCAGGCAGTTACCGCAAATGCTCAGGCCCATGATCAGGTCACAGTTCCACCTCCACAAAAAAGTAATTCAGTGGCAGCTCGGGTTCATGATTTCATACGGATGAATCCGCCATAATTTTATGGGTCAAGGGAAGGCGAGTACCCACAAATGTATCTTGATAAGGTGAAAAAGATCACCTAAATTATGCATGTAAAAGAGGAAGAAAGAGTGGAGCTAGCTTCTTATTGCTTGAAAGATGTTGCTTATGATTGGGTGGAGATGTGGAGAAAGAGTGAGGAGAGGATGCTACTACCATGACTCGGAAATTATTTTGGATGCGTTCTTAGAATGGTTCTTTCCCCCGGAGCTGAGGGAAGCAAAACTAGAAGAATTCATGAATTAGAGATAGGGCTCCATAACAGTTAAGAAGTATTGTCTTAAGTTCAACCAGTTATCTAAGTATGCAACTGGTGTGTCTAGTTATGTTTTGAAAGAGTGTTGATCCGCTATGCTCAATAGGGATATGGATCTTTCAAGAAGAGTAATACATGCTTAACAAATCAAAGTAGACAAGGTGAAGGAGAGATAGAGAGTGAGAGGGAATAAGAGAGTTAGATAAAAACAACAGGGGTATAGTGAAACTAGATTTTCTGGAGGGGTCCGCCCTCTGTTCCAGAGCCGTTCTTTCATTCCAGCGCCTTCATCATCTAATGCTCCTGCATACCGAATCTGGCAGGAGAAGGGTAATAGGCCTACTATGTCCAGGTCCCAGGACAATGTGAGTAATACACCTAACTATCCCTCATAAGCTAAGTGTGGTAGAACGCACCTCAGAGAGTGTATGGATAAATAAAGAGGTTTTTTTGGGTGTGGCAAGTTGGGCCAAAGACTCAAATATTGCCCGTATAATAGAAAGAGGAGTCCTGATGTTCATCCCCAGAGTCAGGCTATCAGTGCTCCAGTCCTTTTAGCTCATCCAATTCCTCCTCAGGGTGCTTCGTCTAGTACTGTAGGTGGTCAGCGCTAGAATCGCTTCTATGCTATACCACCCCGCCAGGAGCAGGAGGATTCACTACGCTTCGTGTATTTCATTTCTATGTGTATGTGCTGATGGACCCTGGGTCAAGTCTTTCTTATGTGACTCCGTTGGTGGCTGTGAATTTTGAGATCAGAGCTGAAAAGATTTCTGAGCCTTTACTAGTTTCTACCCCAGTAGGTGAATCTGTTGTTGCTAAACAAGTGTATAAGAAGTATCCTATCACTGTCCTTCATGGAGTCATGTCTTTAGATTTGATTGAGCTAGACATGGTTGATTTTGACATTATTCAGGGTATGGATTTGCTTCACTCTTGCTATGCATCTATCGACTGTCGTACCCGTGTAGTCAAGTTTCATTTTCCCAATGAGCCAGCCTTTGAGTGGTTAGAAAATTCCGCATCCCCCAAGAGACATTTCATATCCTACCTTAAAGCCAAGAAGTTGATATCTAAGGGTTGCATCTATCATTTAGTTCAAGTTAAAGACAATAAGTCCGAGACTCCAACTATTCAGTCTATCACTGTTGTTAATGAGTTTCTTGATGTTTTCCCAGGGGTACCTCCTGATAGAGAGATAGAATTCTGGGTTGATCTTCTTCCCGATACGCATCCTATTTCTATTCCTCCATATCTTATGGCCCCCGCAGAACTTAAGGAGTTGAAAGACCAACTCAAAGATCTTCTTGATAAGGGTTTCATATAGACCCACATTCAACCTAGCCACATCTCAGGACATTGTTTCAAGGCGAGACAAAATGAGATTAATGGCATTATTGTCCATTGTTTGAGCATTTGAAGCCTCGGGTTTCATTATGGTTGTATCGAAAATAACCCTTCAAGTTACGTTCCAACAATACATCCAATCAGTCCACAACGTCACACACAACAATACAACACAAATCCTACAAAACAAAATACACGTTAGTTTAAAACAACCTCCCACAATGAGATCCCACCTTCCAGTTTTTTCAAACTCAATCTCAACAATGGTGGGTGGCTCAAATCACCTTTAATTTAGCACAAATTCGAACCCTATACTCTTATAGTGTTAGAGAACACAAATCTAACACTAAAAACACTAGAAAAACACAAAATCAAAAACTCAAAATTTGACCTAGGGTCAAAAACGGGTTTAGTATTTTTTGGGGGATTTTCAATTTTGACACTTCTTTTTTGTTGGGGATTTTCAATTTCTAGACTCTAATAGTGTTAGGGAACAAGGATCTAACACTATAAACACACAAAAATCAAGTCTCAAAAATTTTAAAAACACTAAAAACATGAACAGTAACTTTTTTCTTTTTTCTTCTTTTTCACTTTTTTTTTATTTTCAAGATAATATTCCCAAGATTGATTTTGATGGAACAAAATCAAACCTTGATATGATACCAAATGATACAAGAGAGACCAAGAAGACACGAAACATACACCAAAACAGTCCACAAGTTTGAAGAGCCGAGGACCCCTTTGGTGACCACTCTCAGATTCACTACCAACAACAAGAATACAAAATATAATGGTGTATTTGACACCAAAACAGCCAACCCAAACTAATGTAACAACAAGAAGAAGATGAAAAACAAATAATATTTCAACAATAGAGGGATTACAAGGTTATACAACAAGAACACTACCAACGGTTACATAAAATAAAGATAGAAAGATAGACAAATGGAGGTATAATCTTAAGAACCCAAGAACATATGACACTCTTGGACCCTTAACACTACAAACTACAATCACCTATATCTTACAATTGACACAAGAGAGGCGTCCACCACCCAAGCACCAATGTATCAAGCAATGCAACACACAAGTAATTCCACACTTGTATATGTCCCTTCTTACGGTTTTGGGACTCTCTCTCTCTAAGAGGAGTGTTCTCTCAATATCATTAAGGAACTAAAGAAATAAATCATACAATGTTCTATTTATACTATATTAGAATAATAGACAAATGTCAAAAGGGCCCTTTAGTGACTAGTGTACAAAAATACTCAAAAAGTGTCATGATCATGATCATACTTGTATCATAGATCATCATACGAAATTTGCTTAATGATGTTAAAGTATATGCCCTACTGAATACTTATTTTAGCCTAACAGTTTCCTATCAATGGAATAGTTTGACCAATGTGTTCCTTTCTAGCTAAAACAGTAAGTAATTGTACTGTGATATATACGTGAAAAACACCCGGCTCAAAGAGGTGTAAAAAATCACGACCAGTACCTCTATAGGATTTAACCCCCAACACCACTAAAACAATTGAACCTCAACAATAAATAAATTACAAGACTCTTATAATCTAGGAATTAAACTCTAACTCCTATTTCTACAAAACACAAACCTTCCTAAGGTGAGTGTTCCCACGTCTTCGAGTTCCCCAACTTGAAGATAAAGCTCCTAACTCAGTTTATACTTCACTGAGACTATAAAACACTACAAATGAAGAACTAACCTAATACATAAAGTCTAAGATTCCTTAACTCTAAGCAATAGGAACAGGTTCAACTTCGACTGCTTTAAGCTTTTGAACTTCACAGGTAATTTATCGATATGTTGTTGTCTTTGTAAGTGCCTGAGTAACTAAATGAGTTACTCCCTCGATAAAAAACCACTCTCCAAAGAGTGGTTCAAATTCATCAGTCTTCTACCTTGCTATGGAGTCCTCCACGCAACTCAGTTTGTTGTCTATTCAGAGTTCTTTTTCAACTCAAACTTCAAAGTCCTGCTTCAAGTAAAACTCCATGCATAGGTAAAACTCTTTATTCAACTTATCAATGAAGTATTTATTCAACTACAACTTCTTCTTTATCACATATGATCCATCAAGAGAGCTTATCCATTCCTGTGTTCAACAAAACTTTTGTCCTTTATCACTACAACAAAATTGATATATAGTTACGAGATGAAATTCGTCACTAATTGTTCGCTTTTCATGACGATAATTACATTTCGTATCTAAATAATGAAGTACATACTTTTAGTGATGAAACATAAAATTTTGTAGCAAAGTTTTGTCGTCTAAAGTTTCCCACCAAAAAATATTTTGGCGCCATTTATTAAGTACCATTAGTGACGAATTCTTTGTTTTCAGTGACACCATTTTTCGTCGCTAATAACGTATTCAATTCGTGATAAACTATTACTTGTCTTGAATTAGTTACAATTTTAGACACAAAAAAATTTTCTCATAAAAAATAAGTTATTGCAATAGAGACAAATTAGAGTCTGTAGTTAAATATTGTAATTTCTAACTACAAAATTTGATATTTAATTATGACCTCAATTTTTGTCACTAATATTATAAACACTTAGTGATGATCCTTTATTGTCTCTAATTAACCTGTGATTCAGTGACAACATAATTTTATCACAAAATATGTCATCATTTAATAGTGACGATTTCATATTTGTAGCTCAATAATTTAACTATTTGGTACGAAAAAAAATTCGTAGATAAATATAAATCAATCTTTGGCTATTCTTGTTTACTAGTTTAGCCGCACGTGCCACACACGTGTAACTTTTGATTATTAAAATTAAACGAATTTGTCTATTGAAATTATTTTTAACGAAGTGCAAAAAATTCGAATCACTTCACAAATACAACTACACCAAATTAAAGTCGTGAAAGAAAGGAAAAACAAACCACATTATGATCAAGTTAAGTTAACAATAACATGAAAATCAAATTGAAATATCTAACCAAAAATAAAGTAAATTTGTTATTACGAATCAAAGAATTAAATATATGGTAAATATGAGGAATGTACTAACCAAAAATTTGAAATAGATGCACAATACAACTGAAATTTTTATTTTTCTTTCCTTAAATATTAAAAAAATAAATATTTAATGTCAAATTTTATTCGAAATTTTTTTTTTTTTTTAAAAAAATTGTTATCTTTTCTATATGGAGTTTGTCTTTTTCTTAAAGGAACGTTTGTTACCTTTACTAGTTGAACTTTGTTATCCACTTATTTAATTTATGTAATGAAATAGATTTTTAAAATTCTTAAAGTAATGAAAAAGATATTAATTGTCATTAATTCTGAAGACTTCTAATAAGGAAAGTTTTACTATAAATATTTAATTAATTTTTAAATCTTTAAATATTATGAAGATATTTAAAAGTCAACTTCCCCTCACACTTTTAATATTACTAGGTTTACATCACGTGTGTTGCACGTGTCATAGTTTTATTATTGAACTATCTCTTCCAAATGGTACGTTTGGCTTTTTGCCGTCTATCCAAATTGCTGGCACTTGATCCACTGTTGGTTTGTTATAAACTCGTTGATCCAAGGAAGCATTTGCAGTTATAGGTATTTCTAAAATTTTTAAACTTGGATGGTCTTTTAGGTGTGAAGAGAATTGTGCATATGGATTTTTATCCATTATTTTGCTGATTTTGCCCATCACTTTCTCTGATAATGTTGCGTCTTGGAGTATTCACATTTTGTTTGCCAATTCATGATCTTTATCATAGAAGTACAACTGAAAGTAACGTGGCAGATCAATGATGGTAGATGATGATATACTTTTCCTTGTGCCTTAAAACTGTAAACTCCCTTTCTGGAAAATGCTAGCTCTGTATCGACCATTACTCTAACAGTCGTAAAAGCATAAATGATATTATATGCTTTAATATTTTTTCTGAATAACTTGGATTCTTCCAATTCATCCACAAATAATGCATATACGTTATCTGAAATTTCATTGGCTTCTAACTTAATATATCCACTTCCACAACAAATTTTTGGTGTCTCATACTCAAACCTCTTGGCACGGTAGAAAGATGCAATTAGGTTTCTTATCCAGCTTATGAATATATGATGTAGATATATGTTAAATAGTTTCTCCTAAATTTCCAATTGAAAATATATTATGTATTAGTAGAGGCTAATATTTCAGTGCTACCACTTAAACGCTTCAAACTAAACGTATAATGTAATTTAGTAAATTTACCTCCATTATCATTCTCATATGATAAAGCCTTTAGTATCCAATTTCTTTTCCGCTTCTTCGATTGTTGTTCTTCAATGTGTCCATCTTGCAACGGTTTATGTGAAACAAATGTTTTCTCCACACTTCGCAATGCCCTTTATATATCAATCATTACTCAATGTTTGTGTCCTATCAACTATGTGATGTGATCATGTTACTAATGTATAAAAAGTAATTGATTTCACAGTTCACTATAAAAGGTACACTATAGCTTTTGTTAAGCTTACCTGTTATTTTGGGATGGTGATTATCTGGAAATTTCATGATAAATTTTTCGGCGTTCGATGGAACGATAAGCGGTTTCATATGTATAATTCATAAGATCAGTAGATAATGGTTTAATTTATTGAAATTGTGAATTGTTAAATGGTAACATTAGCAAGAATTTCATAAATTGTATACTACCCATGGTATGAGACTGATTTAACGTCTCTTTTGGCGGGATAGTTGTCCTCCTATATTTGTAACACTACTGTGTAAAACAATCTTATTAAAAACATTTGAAGAGATATTTGTCAAAACAGTGAATGAAAGAATACAAGCTCTAAATGGGAAACTATAAATGAAGTATCATTTCAGTTTATATTCATATGATTTGACACTATAATAGTACAAAAGTAAGTATGTTCTGAAAGAAAATAGTAAGTTTATCTCAAACTAAGTGTTTGATTAGATTCTTCAAGATTATTTTACTCGAATTCATGAGTGGAAGTATAAGCATTCAAGTGTGACAGTGAAACATCGAGTTTTAGTTAAAAAAAACTTGCTCACAATCTGTTTTTGATGGAGGCTAGTGAAGCATTTGAATCTCTACAGATGAATGGAAATTGATTCACGCATGGAATATAAGAAGAGAAGTGTGCAAATGAAATATCTAGAATTATGTAAAAGTTTCAATTAATAATTTATTTACAGATGGTGGCCGCATCTTTGTAAGGAGTGCAGATAGGCTAAGCAGCTGAATGAATCTACACGGATTAATGGAAGCTGACATTAAAATATACTTTGTTTATGCTGTAGCTATGTATTGATGGTATATTTCAAAGTAGATAAAATAGACACAGTGATCAATGTTTGGCAAATTTTCGTGATCGGAGTGGCATTACTTCCGTGTTTTAAAGATCTAAGTCGGAAAGAAGGAATTCCAGTGCATACTTCTCAAGTGAATCAGACTTCTGTCAAACTGAATGGGATTTACAATTGGAAGGAACTCTGAAAATCAAAGATATGATTATTAGGAGCCTTAAGAAGCACATCATACCTAAATATTTTCATCGAAGGTGGAAGCTATTGATGATTTTACGATGTAAGTTATTTTTTTTGGCCAATGGAATTACGCATAGAGTATTGCAGATTTGGATCCAGGTGAGGAACTGACGTGAGTTAGTTGTTTTTGGAGAAGACGACATCATAGTAGTTCATCACAGAGGGTGCTGAAAAAACAGAAGGATAGGCGAAGAGGTGTAACGCGGTGTTTATTTTTATGTGAATGGAGACCTGAATCTCAAACCTCCAACATCCATAAAAAGTGAAACAGCCAATGACAGATTTTTCCTAAAACAGTTTAGAAATGGGAAGGCAGAAGACACAGACCCTCCCACATAATACACATAGTATGTGCCTCTGTTTCAAAGCAAAGTTTAATATTCAACATGTCTTTGGAAGAGAAAGCAGAGAAGCAAAATCCAAAAAGTATGACAATGTTGCTGAATTGTTCTTCTTCTGTTAGTTAACAATAATGCTCTTCAATTAATAGGATAACCGTAGTTGAAGATTAGTCTGATGACCCAAAGTAATGTTCTTCAATTAATAGTGGAACCGTAGCTCAAGATTAGTTTGATGACCCAAAAAATCATTGTTTAGACATATGAATTCAAATTTCTTTTTTATCTTCAGGAGAGACTCAATCAAAGTTTCGTTGATTAATTAGGGATGATCATGCTGGGCCTACAAACCCGTTTTACTCAATTTGTCTGTTTTGGGCTGATTAATGTTAATTTTCGAATTATTACGGGGTTCATATCATAGACGGCAATAATATAGATGAGTGAATAGATATGAAGTGTATCATTCAAGGCGTAAAATAAGTGGAAACGTACAACCTGATTTTGGGGGAGAAAGATTTTGCATGCAGTTAATCCAATCTGTAATTGTGAATTGGAGGGGAAGCAATTCTGAAAATGCTAGTAGGAGTCAAAAGATAGAAGGGATGAACTTACAACTTCTTTACAGGTGGGTAGAACTTGCTAATGGTTTATAGAATCTGAATATGTGAATCGCCACAGACACAAAGTTGATAGTGACCACAAGAAATAAGTTAGTTGTACATTAAGTAAAAATAGTAGTACGAAGTTTTCATGACAATTCTTTTAGCCATAGTACACTTAACGGAGCCATATATTTGCCCAAGGCAGATATCGTTTGCAGATTTGAAAAAATAACATAAGTCATAACGTTAGAAGTAAGAGCGATTAAGCAGGACAAATAAATGGGAAGTGGCTAGTGGCTACAACATACAATTTATTTATTATCCAACTTTTATTGTATAACAAATGGACAGATCATACAAACTACAAAGTTAATTGTCTAGGAAGGTGTAAAACGTTAGAGGTAGAAAGAAGAATAGAAGTGTCTACAACTTATAAACATCAAAACACACATTTTTAGTTGCACATAAGTTTAGGAATAAATGAAACTCAGTAAAGGTATTTGCGTCATGAAAAGAAACTTTACTTTGAAAGAGAAACTCATTTTGCTCAACAATCAAATATACAAAAAAATAATCAGCACTGAAAACTATTTATTGGTCACCAGATATTGGAATTCAAAGATGGCATTAGTAGCTTGATACAACTTCATCTTACAATTATCTTTTGACAAAGGTAGTTGTTGTTGTTGATGGAGGCAGAGGGCGCTGGCAGTTTAGAAAGTATAGTAGATGGGCTAAGCGTTAGTTTCTGTAATAGTTGAATGAGAAGCACAATTGGAAGGTTGTCTGAAAATTGAAAATTGCAATAGTATGAAAGATCCCTAAGAAATGCATCAACTTTAAAGTTGATTACGAAGGTGAAACACGTTTTGATTCGAAAGGGAGTAAGTTTGGGTTAAGGAGGAGTAACAGAACATAATAGGTTAAGACTATAGTAGCGTGATGTAGTATGGCTGGGAAATACCCTGTTATAGTTGAGATTGGCATCCGTCTGGTTTTTCATTGTTGGAGGTGACAGCGCTTCGGTACATTAAAATGGTTGAGGAGGAGTAACAACACATATTTTGTTAAGACTTTAGTAGTGTGATGTCGTAGGGCTGGGAAATTGCCTGTTATGGTACAGATTGGCATCTTTCTTGTTTGTGATTGCTGGAGGTGAGAGCGATTCAGTACATTAAACAGAGTTAGTATGCTGTATCGTTTCAAGAAATTGTAATGTTGGATAAGGAGGAGTGACGGCATACCTGTTTGTTATCGGTGAAGTTGAATATTTGGCGGAAAAGTATTTTTTTGGTGGAAAAGTGCAATACAATTTGAATACTATTTGATCTGAATATGGAAATTGCAATAGACAAAAGGCTGTAGTGAAAATGAAAAATGATTAAAACAACATGATATAGAGAATGGTGGCTTGATTTAACAAACACAAAGTTTATTATGAGCATAAAAGTGCAATATGATCAGGATACATTATGATATGAATATGGGAATTGAAATATTCGATAAGCTGTAGTGACAACCAAAAATGGTAAACACAGCGTGAAGCAGAGAATGATGACTTTTATTGTGAATGAAAAAGTAAATATGGGTGAAGAGGTGCAGGAGGGCATGCTTGTTGGATGGAGAAATTCAATATGATCTGAGTATGTGAATTGCAATAGACAAAAACCTGTTAGTGACAAAGAAAAATTAATATAAAGAATGTGTTGTAGTGACGAAGAAGCACTAATCATAACAACGTGAAATCGTGTGATCTAAATGAATTGTTTAAACAAACAATAAATCTCATTATTGAGGAGTAAGGATGTTAATTTGTTTCTTACCGGACAAGTTAATGGCGGGAAACGAAAATAGGTGTTTACTGAGCAAAGTGAGAAGGTGTATCCCTTCATGTGTGGTGTCTGTTACGTACAGTAGAGAGAGGTGGAAGAGACAGCTGATTTGTTTCTTACTGGAGAAGTTGACAGCGAAAACGTAATAGGCCTTTCTGTATGTATAAAACAAAGCAAAGTGAGAAGATGCATCTTTTCAACTGTGGTGTCTATTAAAAAAGAGAGAAGCGAAGAGACGCTGTTAGTGAAGGTTGAGTAGAAACGTTGTTTCAGTAGTAGGTTTTTTAGTTAGGAGGGTAATTTAGTAATTTCACTTTAAGATTTTTTGAGTTGGTGCGTTTAAGGTACTAATATAACATAATATAATATAATATAATATAATAGATAATAGATAATAGATAGTAGAAATAGATAATAGATAATAGATATATATATATGTATATATATTAACCGCACGTTTCTTGCACGTGTAGCGTTTGATTATCTAAAATTAAATGATATTATCTATTACAAAAAAAATTAATGAAGTGTAAAAGTTTAAATAACTTTTCAATGATTCTTCACACTTTAATATAATAATGTAAGTATAAATATATATTTTATTGTAAACACATATATATATTATCACCAGAAGTTTCAAGTATTTGATGGATATCGCTTTTACGTTTCTCAAGAAGTACCTCTTTTCCTTGCTGCCAGAAGCTAAGAGAGACACACCATTGATTCATTTGGTGGGAAATTCTTCCAAATTTTTTGATTAAAAAATCTTACCTTAAAGAGAAACACAAGAAATTATAGAAGAGAATTCGTTATCAATTGTTGACTATGAATAACTCATATATAATCTTTAACACCATTAACTAAAAGATATAAATGAAGGCCTAAAGTGTGATGATAATAAATTCAAGAATACACATGAATCAAATTTAAAATAATAAGAAATAGTTAAAATAGGAGTATTTTTCTTGTAACTTTTACAAATCATTGATCACATTCTAATTACATACTAAAGACTTTTAAAAATTTAGCACTTCTAAAATTTTTCTTATTCTAGCGTTGTTATATTTATTCTAGCTTTTTCAAATATTCTTAAAATAAAATTTAGTTGATTTAGAATTTTTAAGCTAATGAAAAAGTATTAGTTGTCATTAATTCTGATGACTTCTGATAAGAAAAGGTTTTAACATTATCATAAATATATTTAATTAATTTTTAACTCTTAAATATTGAAAAAAATAGTGAAAAGACGATTTTATATAAAACAAAGACTTTTAATGAAGGGTAAAAAGTTCAAACAATAATTCTAAGGCTTTCCACACTTTTAATACCCCCCCCCCTCCCCCCCCCCCCCCAAAATGAAAAATCTAACAAACTAATGTCCACGTCAATAACATAGATCCTTGTTAAAATAGGTAAGGAAAATTAATTTACCTAAATTTAAGAATACTACATGAATTTTATACCTAAACTAATTATATTCCTAATAAATCCTACATTTAAAAGGACTTCGTTGAAAAATGTACCCATCAACATAAAATCACTTTAACAAAACAAATAGAGAAAAAAATAACAAACCGAGACAATCAAAATATTTTATTTTAACAAAGAACACAATACAATATAATAGTTGACAACCACTCAAATAGAGCCAAACACTTTTCATGGATAAATATTTTAAGCTAATCATCAATTTGGAGTCAAATTTGTAAGAAATTGATAATGATTTATTATCAATCCAAACGCACAATTGACAACATAAGAATAAACTGAATTACACAAAAATTGAACCAAAGAAACGAAAACATTAAGAAAAAAAATAATTGTTCCTGCGTACCTTTTATTCACGTAATTTAATAACCAAACAAAGCTACTTCATTTATAAAAGGAGTATTAATAACCCATAAAAGAATTTGATTTTTTACTCCTATATAATTTATATTATGATACTGTCGATTGTGAAAGAGAAAAAAAAGGACTCCTAAAATCTAAAAGGACTCTAACCTTGATTTTTATTCTATAAATTAAATTTGTTTTTCCAAAAATATAAATGAGTTTTTTATTTTTCACAAAAAAGGAGTTTTCTATTTTTTGAAAAAAGTCCGTCTTTCTTTTTGCGAAAAAAAAACCATGTCTTTGGACTCCTACAATGGTTTTCCTATTTACATTGTTAAAAATAATGGAAATTTATATTTGTACGTTTTTGTTTAGCCAAAATTAAGATAATGTTTGTTGGGGGTCTAGGCTGTCGGTGACAAAAGAGTTTTAAAATGAGGCGTAGGTGACACAAGTCTCAATTATTAGGTGGAGGTGACAATTAATTTATTATGGATTAAGAAAGTTGGGGAAGATTGAAAATAACCCACAAGTTTTTAAATTTATACTTTGATCCAAATGTTAGCCTATATAATGGAAAACGGAGAGGAAAAAGGTGTCTTTCTCTCTCTTCTCACCCATTGTTGTTTTCTCTCTCTTAGCGATTTTTCTTGTTCATTGTTGTTGTTGCTTCATTCATCATCTTCTGCTTCATTATCATCATCTTCTACTTCATTATCATCTCCATCTTGTTCTTGTTGACCATTTGTTGTTGTTGTTACCGCTACTGTTGCTATTTGACCAATTTCTTAGGTCAAATTTTGTTTCGAACATCACTTTCCACTTTGGCATTACATCATAGGAGACGTTGGTAAGTCAAATTTTGATTTTTAGTTTAATTTGTCATCTGGGTAAAAACTATTGTGTTGTTGATTTTCAACAATGGATAGAACCTAATCATGAATTCAACATAAGATCCATCTGTTTTAACAGATATATCATCTGTTGTGACAGATGAGATATTAGTTTCAACGGAAGACTGATATGTTTGATTCATGTTTAAATAGATGGGTCATCTGTTGCAACATTTGACATATCTGTTGCAGCAGATTAGTTACCTGTTGCAACAAAACCTAAACATGATTCCAACATCTGTTAGAACAAATTACTAACCTCTTGCAACAGGTAAGTCATCTATCGCAACAAGTTAATTATCTATTGCAACTGTCACTCATATGTTGGAATCATCTTCAAAGGTGATTTAGTTGTAACATCAATCCCAACAGGCACTTCATCTATTGCAATAGATATTCAGGATCGAAACATGTATCCCAACAAGTAAGAATCTGTTGCAACTGATCACTTACCTGTTGCAACAGATAACAAATCTGTTGGGATTCATTCACGGCACTATGAAATAACTATCAACTTTTTTTAACAAATGACTTTATTTAGGTACCACTAATGGAGAGATCAATAACAATAGGGGATGATTGTCATGGTCAATAGGTTGAGAAGAGCAATCGATATGTATGCATTGGAAGAAGAGTGAAATGCTAGAGACGATAGCTATGACAGTCCAAAGTGATGTTATTAGCTATTGTGGACTGAATTGTCAATCGGAAGAATTCTCTATCAGCTACATGCACAGCTCCTTTGAAAATCAGAGGGTACTTCCTTTCAAGATAATCGATCAGGTTTGATTGCGTGCTTATCTAAGTGATTCAACCAGTACGGTGTTAAGGGTGTACATGGTTGAAAAGATGAGAGAGAATGAGAACCAGAACGTAGAAGAAAAAGAAGAAAAAGAAGACTTCTTTGATGATAGGTTGTGTGATTAAGACATGAATATTCCAGATGATGATCAAACACATACGCCCATTGATGCGACTAATACGATGTGTAGTTCTTCTCAATCAACACACTCTGGAAATCTTCAAGACGACGAGACCGACTTTTTTATTGGAATGTCATTCAAGGACAAGAATAAACTATCTAACACTTTTTTTATTTCTTTCTTGAAAAAAGATTTCAGAATAAAGAAGGTGATTAATTTGAGCAGTGTCTTTTGCTTCAAATGTGCTAATTCGAACTGCAAGTAGTGGTTCAAAGCGGTGAAGTACGTAAGTTCTGACATATTTGTCATTCATAAACTTGAAAAGCATCACACATGTGGTTCGGAGAACATCTCGGGCCAAAATCCTCACACCAAGGCAAAGTTCCTCGGTGAATATTTCAGGAGTAGTTTCCCCGATGGCAAAGGCCCTTCAACAAGGCTTATGTCCAATCAACTCCTTACGGATTTGGGTGTCCTGGTCAGTTATTGGAAGGTATATATGGCCATGGGGATTTCCAGGGACCTGATTAGGGAGACACTCGAGCATAGGTATGAAGTATTGGACGCTTACCATTACATGATTGAGTCCATAAATCCCGGAAGTAAGACGGCATTGCATCTAGATAAAAATGGAATGTTCGACATTTGAGAAAAGGCATAGCCATCGACAGTACTTCTTGAGGAGCAAGTATAAGGGAGTTCTGCTAGCGGGTGTGGCGCAGGATGCGGAGAATCACATCTTTCCTGTCGCTTTTTGTGTAGCGGACAAGGAATGTGATGCCTCTTATGGATTTTTTTAACAACTGGGACGCTGCATCGAAGATACCAAAGAGTTGTGTTTTGTATCGGATAGGCAGCCAAGTATTCCAAAGATGGGTTCAATTTTATTCACTTCAGCTTACTTTGGTTGTTGCATCAAGCATCTTGGAGAGAACATTCGAAACAACTATCATAACGAAAGGGTCGTCAACCCTTTTTATAGAGCATCTAAAGCATATAGTAGAGAGGATTTCTTAGACCATTTCAATCCAATAGAGGATGTGAATCCCAAGGTAGCAGAATTTCTCGCACGTATCGGTTTCAAGAGATGGGGCCGAGCATTCTGTCCAGCAAATAGGTACATTCTTATGAATTTAAAGTCTTATATGATTTACATGTTTAATATGATGTTGTACTAAGTGATTCTTTTCTATATGTACAATATTATGACATCAAACATAGATGAATCGGTGAATTCATTATTTGGCGATGAAAGAGAATTTCCCATCAAGGCTATGTTTGAAAATATAAGCGAGAAGTATAGCGATTTTTTTAAGGAGAGGCGTGTTCAATTCAAGTGCCTAGAAAAATAACCGGATTTATTGTCAAAATTGAAAAGAAAATATCAACGAACATCATTTTGGGGAATAGGTTATTCTCTCATAAAATAGCAGATTATAAATTCCGTATCACCGGTCATTGTGATGCTTCCATGGTCGATCTTCAAATAAGATCTTGTATGTGTAGAGTTTTTGACTTGGACAAAATACCTTGTCCACATGAAATGGCAGCCCTTCGAGATCAATACGGTCATAAATATGGAACTGAAGTTTACGAGCACTCCTATATTATTCGGTGGAAAAAATATGAAATGACATATAGTAGTCATATTACTCCGGTGCATCCCAACGAATCTTGGGTAGTTCCAGTAGAGATTATGAGGAGATTAATACCTCCTCCATATATTGACCCGAGCACTATCAATCTGGGAAGAAAACCATATAAGAGGAAGCGTGGATTTGGAGAATCATTTTCATCAAGAAGAAACAAGTTCTCAAAACGTAAGTGCGCTGGCCACAAAAGAACTACATGCCCGAATCACAATCCACCATGATCGTTGTAATTGTAGAAACTTGTGTTGTTGTTTGTTTGTTTGTTGTGGACTTTTATATATTTAACTCATTGTTGTGAACCTAATGTTATCATTTATTATATAAAATATCTTTTTTTAAAATAACTTGTGCATCAATAAAAAGAGGTAAAACATAAACTAAATAATACAGCAGACCACAATTATTCTCAATAGTTGCACAAACAACTGGAATGCTTTCCTCCAATAGATGACAAATCTGTCGAAACAGATGGATAATCTGTTGGGGATGGATAATATGTTGATAGAAACCCAACAGATGACTAATCGGTTTCAACACATGGTCCATCTGTTGAAAAAAATCAAAAGCCAAAATTGCTAGTGCTACTGGATTCAACATTGCCTCCAACCATCAACATATTAACATGTATTAGATTAGAAGAAATGGACAGAATGAAAATTGAATAAGAATTAAAATGCCAAAGTCTGACTAAAAGTAAATTTTTCATTAAACAAAAAATAAAATACATTAGGTATAGATCTGATATAGAAAAATTAAAATACATAAGCTAAAAGAAAAAACATATTCTAATTATTATTATTATCATCATCATCATCATTAATGACAGTCGGCCAATCAACTCGCAACAGCAAGGCTCTCATCAACCTCTGTATCTCTCAGAACATCGTCACTCTCACAGCGACCAACTCCCTCTGCAGGTCATTAACCTACCTTGGAAGTTCCCGCACTGTGTCGCGTAGAATAGCAATGTCCGAAAAAGGATCATTCATATCTAGAACACGCATGAATTGAAAAATGTAAAAAAAAAGTCCTAAATGTAATAAAACGTATATGACCAACTAGTAAATTTACACCAGAAAAAAACTTACCTCAACGAGAAGGGAATATGCTCTTTGAAGAGAAGTGCTTGAAGATGTCACACGAAAGGAAAAAAAGCAAGAAATAAATAGAGTTGAATGAAGATTAAGGAGGAACCTATTTATAGAGGATTGGAACTGGACGTGTCAGGCCAAAAGGAAGGACTGTTCAGCTCCATTGTATTAATTACATTCAAACTGGTGGCATTTGGTTTTCTGTGAAAAGTCGTGACTTTTTCTTTTACGTTAATTATTTCTCACCTTTTCATAGCGGTTTGAGACTTGATAAAAGCCATTATTATTGAGCTATTGCAACAGATCGTCCATTATTTTTAATAGATTTAGCATCTGTTGCAACAGATGGATTGAATGTGTAACAGATGTTCTGTCAAAATAGATTTACCATCTGCTGCAATGGTTTGTATATGCAACAGATAAGACATCTGATGCAACTTATGTATTATATGTTGCCATAGATGGACAGTATATATTAGAGGAGATGTTTTGATATCTTCTAACAGCTGATTCATTAGTTTCAACAGATGGAGTATTCGGCTCATTAGTTTTTTTGAATGTTTTAGATAAAAAGTCTCAACTCTTCACCTCTTTTTAATAGTCCCTCTGTTTAGTATTAGTTGGTCCCTATGGTCTTGGCACACCAATTAATAAAAATATAAATTAGGTGATTATTTTACCAAATTGGCCTTATTAATTATGATTTGAAAGTATAAATATGAATAATATACTTTATGTAGTCATTTAATAATAGGGGTAATCTTGGAAGAATATAATAAAATTCTCTTGATTTTATAAATAGGAAAACTAAATTGAAACAAACATTTTTAGCAAGAAGTAATCACATGCATGCAGATGAATAAAAAAAATAGTCTGGTCTATCGCAACAGATTTACCATCTGTTGCAACATATGGATTATTTGTTGCGACAGATGGACCATATATTGGAGGAGATGTTGCAACAGATGAAGATTTTGATTCATCAGCTGGTTTTAATGTGTTAAGATAAAAAGTCATGACTCTTCACACCTCCATTTTAATAGTCATCACATGCGTGCAGATGAATAAACAACACTGTCTGACATGTCCTGATGGGGTAGGAAGAATAAGGTGCGTGCAATGGATCCCATTTTCATGCGTGCGAGTTATGTATATTATTGATCATGCAACGATGAAGACACACATAAAGTGCAATGATTTTGTGAATGCAGTTTTTTACGAATTAGACACTGATCCTTCAAATAAGATCCTGCATTGTACAGTTTAGTTTGATAGGTGCAAACTGATAAGGCCGAAGGGTTCAAAGAAGGTGGTGTCGATACCCCGTTACAATTTAATGACGATTCATGCTCATGTTTTGTGTCAAGTTTGGGGAAGGGTTCAAGTTTTTGGCGATAGTGTAAATATCCAATAGTGATTGGACTGGTTTTAATGGCACAATGGACTTCTTGAAAGGACTCCAAAGCCTCGCAATGCAGCAAACAGTGATGGCAATAATAGAAATTCCCCTGGTCCAGATTTATATGGATGGATTACTGGAGGAGAATTTTTTACAGCAGATAGTGCTTGGGAGAATACCTGTGCACAAAGGGGGAGGGGGAGGTAGAGAAGGCCATATATCATTTCAGACTTTGTTTAAGAGGAAACACAAGGTAGGAAGGAAAGTGTAGCAAAATTGGCCAATGAAATTCACATGAGAAATGAAAAAAATGGATGAGCTTCAAATGTGGAAGTGTATCAAAATATAAAAATTCGTCAGTCGATGAAAAAAAAAAGAATGGTCAATAGGACTGGAGCTGGACACTTTGCTCGATAATGCAACTAACTAGTTTGGCCTTAATGATGACTCTCACAAAGTACAGGACCAGAACTCTAAGGAAATAGCTTCGCGAGCATGGAAGGTGGTAAGATTGTCGGTCAAAATTGAAGCCTACATGTCAATTCAGACAGACAATCTTACCACCTTCTATGCTCATGAAGCTGTTTCCTTAGAGTTCTAGTCCTGCATTTTATGGGTCTTCATTAAGGCTGCGCTCGCTAGTTGTAGTCTGTAGAAAAGTGACCATCTTAATTTCTCTTGGCCATTCTACTTTTTCTCCAACGACTGATGGATTTTCATTTTTTGATACACTTTCACATTCGCAGTTCATCCAGTTTTTTCATTTTTCATGTCAATTTCATAAGCTAATTTCGCTTCTTCCCATCCTGTGTATCCTCTTAAACAAGGACTGAGATGATATATGGCCTTCTCAACCTCCCTCTTCCCCACAGGTTTTCTCCCAAACACCTATTGTTGTATAATAGTCTCCTCCAACAACTCATCCATATAAATTTGGATCAGGGAAATTTCTATTAGATCCATCGTTGTTTGTTGTAGTGAAAGGCTTTGGAGGTATTTCAATAAGTTCATTGCACCATTAAAACCGGTCCAATCACTATTAGATATTTACATTGCCTCCAAAAACATGAAACCTTCCCCAAACATGACACAAAAACATGAGCATAAACTATCATTAAATTGTAACGGGGGATCGACACCACCATCTTGGTCCCTCAGCCTTACCAGTTTGAACCTCACAATCTTAACTGTAAAATGCCATATCTTGTTTGAAGGATTAATGCCTAATAGGTAAAGAACAAACATTCATAAAATCATTGTACTGGATGTATGTTTTCATGATAGCTTGATCAGTAGTACATACCTCCCACATATGAAGTGGTTCCATTTGCAAGCAGCTTATTCCTCTAAACCCATCTTTACTCTAGCCTTTAATGATGGCTGGGCAAAAGTGGATCCAATTTCACTTTCTTTTGTCTACAAACAAGAGAAATACTTTTGATGTCAAACAAGAGAAGAATAAAAAGAACATTACAAAAGGGTAACACAAAATTGAGTGAATCAACAGATGACCAATACGATGCAACAGATTACCCATCTGTTGAACCAATGAGGCATCATTGCAAAGGATGGATGACATGTTGCAACAGATGGGTCATCTGTTAGAATAAATCAAACCAACCTTGCTACTGGTTTGATTACTTCAAACAGTTGCTCTGTCTGTTGCAACAGCTGATTTATCAGTTGCAACACCACAAAAAACGGCATCAACAACAAAGAAACAAAACAACACTATATGTTCCAACACCATCCACAACACAAACATTACATGTTCCAACACAACCACCACCCCCAACAATAGCACAACCAAAGTACCAAACAAAAGACATAAAAAAAGAACTTTACTGACAACAAGACTTTTTCGCATATTTTAATAAAAACAACAGTTTGTTCATTCAAGACTTAAAAGTCACTATTCCTTCAATTTTTTTAATAAATAGGAAACTGGTAATGGGTAAATCATTAATACCAATAGATGTAAATATCTAATTTAAATGGCATACAATGAAGAAAACAAGATGAAAAGAGCAACAGTGAACCATACCTGCAATGTCAAAAAAGCAAATGGATTAGAACATCCAGTTCAATCGAGAAAAAATATTGATTGGTTGAGATCCTAAAGGATCCTTATCCGAAAGAAGAAAGAAAAGAGAGGAAAAAAGGAAACAACAAAGATAATTGAGAATAGAGAATAAAGAAGACTGATAAGTTGAGTCTAGACTACTTTATGGCTGAAGGAGAGAGAGTTCTAGATATGGGGGTTTTATATATTCATTAATAACTTTTGATAGGAACGAGGAGACGGTGACATTGAAAAGGCCAGATAAGACTACTCACTCAGGAGATTTTTGAGTTATCTAAGTAGTACCGAGTAATATTTTTTACCACCTTAGTATTTTAACTATTTTATATCAGACAAGAAATACCTAAATTGCTTTAAAAAAAAAGATCTTAAAACATTTAAGTGCAACAGATGACTTAATCTGTTTGATAGTTTACAACAGATTCGTGATTTGTCGCAACAAATGACGTAATTTGTTTGATAGTTTACAATAGATGCGTAATTTATTGCAATAGATTTCCTAATCTGTTTGATTTGATACAATAGAAAAGACATTTTTTGCAATAGGTTGAACATTTATTTATATATAATTTTAATTGAGTTCATATGTTAGACTAATACCGTAATTGAATGTGAGTTCTCATAGGGTCAACTACAACATTAATTGAGTCTTTTGGAAATTGCATAATGAGACGGTATTGCGTTCATCCCGAACAGAGTCGTCGATCAATCACTCTGAGCCGAACCGATTCTTACTACCTCATATGTTAGACTAATACCTTAATTGCTTAATCTAGGACTAGGGTACTAATACCCTAATTGAATAATCTGGGACTAGAGGCGAGTTCTCATAGGGTCAACTATAATTTTAATTGAGTATTTTGGCAATTGAATGATGAGACGGTACTGCGTTCCTCCCAACCAAAGTTGTCGAACGATGACTCTGAGCTGAACCAATTCTTACTACCTCATATGTTAGACTAATACATTAATTGATTAATCTAGGACTAGGGTACTAATACCATAATTTAATAATATGGGACTAGGGGTGAGTTCTCATAGGGTCAACTACAACTTCAATTGAGTCTTTTGGAAATTGCATGATGAGATGGTACTGCGTTCCTCCCGACAAGAGTCGTCAAAAAATCACTCTGAGCTAAATCAATTATTACTACCTCATATGTTAAATTAATACCTTAATTGATTATTCTAGGACTAGGGGTGAGTTCTCATAATCTTAACTACAATAGATGGCAGCGCCTATTTGATAGTTTACAATAGATGGGTAATCTATTACAACATATGACTTAACTTAATCCATTCTATAATTTACAATAGATGGGTAATTTGTTGCAATATATGACTTAACCTTTTTTATAGTTTACAACAAATTCGTGATCTATCGCAACAAATGATGTAATCTGTTTGATATTTTACAACAGATACGTAATATGTTACAACAGATTACATAATCTGTTTGATTTGATCCAACAGAAAATACATTTGTTGCAACAGGTTGAACATTTGTTTATATATAATTCAATTGAGTTCATATGTTAGACTAATAGCTTAAATAAATATGAGTTCTCATAGGGTTAACTACAACTTCAATTGGGTTTTTGCAATTGTAGATGAGACGGTATTGCGTTCCTCCCGGCAAGAGTCATCGATTAATAACTTTGAGCCGAAACAATTCTTACTACCTCATATGTTAGACTAATACCTTAATTTATTAATCTAGGACTAGGGTAATAATACCTTAATTGAATAATCTGGGACTAGGGGTGATTTCTCATAGGGTAAACTATCGATTAATCTAGGACTAGGGGTGAGTTTTCATAGGGTTAGCCACAACAGATGGCAACGCTTATTAGATAATTTACAATATATGGGTAATCTATTGAGACATATGACAATCCATTTGATAATTTACAACATATGGGTAATCTGTCACAACAGATGATTTAATGTGTTTGATAATTTACAACAGATTTGTAATATGTTGTTACCTAATCTGATTGATAATTTACAACAGATAGGAAATCTGACACAACATGTTGAACATTTATTTTTTACAATTTCAATTGAGTTCATATGTTAGACTAATAGTACCTAAATTGATTAATCTAGGACCAGGGCTGAGTTTTCATAGGGTCAACTAGAGTACTCGATCAACTATAACTTCAATTGTTTTTATACAATTTCAATTTAATTACCCTTTTGGCAATTGAATGATGAGAGGGTTAAGAATTATGCATATATTTTATGATTTTAAAAATAATTAAGATCAATTTAGACCAAATTAACATTTTCAAAACTACTTGTCATTATTTTCCAAAATACAAATCAACCCATAAAAAACGTTTCATCATTTCAAATCTCAAGGTCTCACTCTTTATCTCTCTGTATCACTCAATAATATAGTATAAACAACAACGACTCAACAAATTCGCTCAACCCTCTACAATAGATCACTTTTTTCTCATTTTCAATCACATAGGTGTTATTTTCGACTTCATTCTTGCTTGTATTAGTCATTTTCTTTGTCTTCGTAAGCAACAGAGTTCGAGAAGAACTCTATATTTGTTATTTTTTTCTAAAAAATAAGGGCTTTTAAGTTAATGATGAAAAATAAAACTTTTAGTTGTATTATCTTTGAGAAGGGGTTTACAATTTTGAGTTTGGATGGTAAAATCGTAGGAAGAACTCGAGAAATCCCTAGTTTCCATCGCAGTGTTCCGTTGACTGTCATGGTATTGTTGGATGGTGTTTATGGTTTTGGTGGTGGTAGTGGTGGTAGAGGTGTTTTTTGTGATCATGGTGGCATGGATGGTGGCATTGGTTGGTGGTGTTTGTGGTGCCTGTCGATGGTGTCAGTATTCGTGGTGTTTGGTTGTTGGCATTGGTTGGTGGTGTTTGTGGTGGTGGCTGTTAGTGTGTCGGTATTCGTGGTATTTGTAATGTATTTTTTTAAAATTTATGCATACATCAATTCTAATGTAATTTGTTTTTTCTTTGTTTGTAGGTAAAACATTTCTCCCAAAAGAAAAGAAAGTGAAAGTGGATCAACGTCTGACCACCCAAAAAAAAGGCTACAGTACACAGGGATTCGAAGGATCTTCCTGAACAATCTCAGTCAGGGAAAAGTGTAGCTGTGGAGAGATGTGAAAACAACGTTGAGGGAGGTGGACAAGGGTCTGTAGATGGTGATGAAGAAAATAAAAGTGAGAAAGAGGAGGAATTGGAGAGTGAGAAAAAAAAGAGGATGATCATCAACATTATGACAATGGATTACCAATGGAGCGTGAATTAATATCGACATCCGAGTATGATCCTATCAAAACTTTTAGTATTGACAGGTTTCAAGTTGCGATGCCGATTAATGACCTAGAAGCAAAACAACTAACTAGTCAAATTGCACTTAAATGTCAGATGGGGAAAATTTTTGAACATTTTATGAAAATTATGAAGAATGAAAACATAGGTAGAATTTTTAAGAAGAGCTGCTTTGGACATTTTCTTGAGTTGCCTAAGGACCCCTCTGCCCGTATCCATTTCCCTATCACGATGGTATATGGTCTTCTCAAGCATAGGATCAAGTACGTGGGGGATGATAAAGATCTGGAGGAGGGGGGAAAAAAGAAGATGGATGAAATCTAGATCAACTACAGGGGCATGCCTATTTGTTTTGGCTTGTAAGAGTTTGTCATAGTGACGGGCTTGAGATGCCATCGTCCAGAAGGACCACCACCCCACAAAATATCCAAGGAAACAAAATGCAAGGAAAAAATAGATGTCTTGTTTGACATTTCTCGACGTGGATACAAGGCATCAAACTGGTTGACAAATCTCGAGGATAAAACCATACCAAAGCCGTACAGGGAGAAATTGTGCTTAGTTTGGTTTGCCCATTCGGTTATATTGGCACGAGATGTCAACAAGGTCATTGAAGATGATTTGTTGGTGTGTGCTGAGGATTTTGATAAATTCAACAATTATCCCTGGGGATATGACTACTTCTACTTGACTGTCTGACAAAGCTATCCTCACGGACGACCACATTATACGGCTTTCCTTGGGCTTTCATGGTAAAATTAAACTCATCCATTAATTTATATTGAATATAGTTATGATGACTATTTTTTTGCTTGCTTCCTGTTTACATTTTTTAGGCTTGGGCATTTGAAGCCATTCCTCCCCTCCAAAAGCAGTTAATGGATTACCTGGATGAGGATTCTCATCTAAGGATGTTTAGATGGTTGGCTGCAAAGAGAAACACCAATATTAAGGTGACTGGTCTCTTTAACCCTTCGAATGATGCAGTACATCTTTTTTAAGTAAAACAATTCTACTCAAAGAAAGCTATTGAATAGATGTTATATCTGGTGCAACAGATGTTATATCTGATGCACCAGATGGGACATCTGTTGCGACAGGTATATCTCACATCAGATTACCCATCTGTTTCTTTGGTTTTCTGAACCCGACTCCTAATAGATTAATCATCTACTGCAAATTATGCAAATGATGTGTAATCTAATAACACATTGTCCATCTGTTGTGATGTACAAATCATCTGTTGCATAACAGATTACCCATTTTGTGCAACTGTTGCCACAGATAATTGATATTTTGCATCAGATTATCCATGTGTTGCTCTGTTTCTTTGAACCAGACTCAAATGGATTTTAACCTTATACTGCAAACTATGCAACATATGGGTCCTTTTTTAAAATGTATCCCAACTGTGAAAATTATTATATTATATGATTTAAATGCATCTATCCTTTTTTTTGGTTTTTATAGGTTGTGCATTCATAGATCATTCCTACTAAGGAGTAGTAGGTGATGACTTCTTATATTACTTTAGGTCATGTTGATACTATAGCAGACCCAACGATGTAGTTAATAAAAAAGGAATTGGCTGGAGAAACAACCATAAAAAGTGCAATTAGGCAAGGTCAGTCTAATATTGAGGCTCTTCATGACCAACCTTTTACTAAGACAGATCCGGGTTCTTCTTCTGGTGGAGTTGTTGGTGTTGGTGGCAGGTATGATGATGCTGCTACCACTCACGATGATGAGCATGTTAATGCTCAAGAAAGAATAAATATGTTTGAAAATACCCCTTTTTGCCCTTACACAGGTCCCTCTCACCCCTCTTCACCCTCGTGTTCTCGTTGCGAATACGAGGAGTGCAAGTACAGACAGAATAAACTATTTGAAAAAGTAGAGGTTATCTCTAAAGCTATCGAGAAACTCAAATCCAAGAGGTGTGTCATACCATCCAAGAAGGTAAGGGATCCGCACACTCCTACATGTTTGTTAGGAGAAAGAAAAGAGAAATTGGAGGAGTACTCTCAGGTCAGAAATCAAAACAAATTGCAATTTCTCCCTCTCCAAAAGTTGTTAAAGTTCAGGGGCCAGTCAAGAAGGAGGACATATATGCAGAACTTGGTGCCAAAGAGAAGAGGGATATGCGACGGTCCAAGAATGCCAAGCCAGGTGCACCAGATTACCCCAGTCCTCCCTTTTCCCCCCAAGACTTCCAGACTATGACTGACATGCATATGTCGTACGAGGACAAGGCAAGTTTACTTTTCCTAACCTAGCCCTTCTAATCTACCCCATGAAGAAGAAGCTATGCAACAGATTTCACATTTGTTGCAACAGCTGGGTATACTGGTGCAACTGGTAGTTGTTCTGTTGCAACTTACTATCCATCTGTTGCATAAGTTGCGTTGGATTATTGATTCAGAGAACCCTGTGCAATAGATGGACCATCCGTTGCATCTTCACAATTACTAACCTATTTAAAAACTGTCTTCTTATCTCACAGCATGTTGACATAATTCTTTGACTCATGCGGAAAAGGAAATTAACATACCAGGAAGCTTATGACGTTGCCGACAGGATAATGGACCTATACTTCTACAAGAAGATCAAAAATAGGTACAATCAACTCAATGGGGAGGCGTTATCCCTTGGCGTTGGACTTGATTTCCTGGTTCCTACGTTGGTCTTGGATGAAGAAGAAATGATAAAATATATTAGAGGAGAGAGGCCAAATGCACACAGCAAGAGCTAGACCGAGGCAAAAGGATTCTTGCAGTCATTAGCGTGAACGGCATGCATTATCGGGATGTTGAGATACTACTCTAGGAGGGAAAGATCAATGTTTAATACTCCAACATACCTCTCATCGATGATTTCAATTTTTTTTCCTCGTGGAGCCACTGATAGTGTTGTGGCCTATCTTGTTGAGGGAGAGTAAGTTGATGAATCATTTGCCAAATGAAGTGTTGATGAAGAAATCATGGAATTTAAAGGTTGAAACAAGGCAAATATCCTTCCAAAAGATGATTCCGCTAAAGCGAGCAGCTCACACGCTCTTGCACACATCGAATGTTTGCTAACCGACACAGAAACATTCGATGTGTGCAAGAGCGTGTGAGCTGCTCGCTGTGGTAAACCTATAAGAGGTCTGGGCTTATGGGGTACTAACTGGACGCTTGAAGCCTATGTATATAGAAAAGCCTGTGAAATAGAAATTTTTAATTTCAAGTCACCTTCACTTTATTACATTTACATGTAGTGGCAATAATTTTTTTCTGATGAAAGTTGAGTTTTTTATAATGCAATAGATTGTCAATCTGTTGTAAAATATATTTCATTCGTTATGACAGATAGTTTATCTGTTGCAATAGGATGATCATTGGTGCATTACGCCGATGTTATTTCTATGAATAATCTAATAATCTAAGTGTAATCTGTTACAACAGTAGGAAGACCTGTTTGATAATTTCCAATAGATGACCTAAATTTTACAACATATGCCTAAATCTTTTTGATATTTTCCAACAGCTACGCTTGAATATCCATGTGCTCGACAATACCAAACTAGTAGCAAATACACACACCACTATGAAAATATCAGCAACTAGGCTTGAATAACCATGTGCCCAACAACACCAAACCAGTAGCAATAACGGCAACAATGTAGTATCTTCTTGCTCGATTTTGTTTCTCTTCAGAAGCCTTGACTTTGTTCAACAAACACCAGATTACACAATTTGTTTGTGAAGGGTGTCGTTCTTCATACAAATCAAAGTAATTGCATCCACCCAATTTCTATAAAAAAGACAACACAATTACAAAACAATTACAAGTCAATAATTAATCAACTAATTAAATAAAAAAATATTACCTTTGAAATCTTACAGGTAAAAAACCTACGACCCAGATTTGGTTGAGTCCAAGAAGTATTTAACAGAGCTTCATGACCGCACCTACAATATCGAAAATCTTTATCACAAAAAATAGTGGAAGATGCGCTCGACATTGTCAAGCTCAGTTGAAAAAAAAAAAAAAAAAATAATTTGAAGAATTTGGATAGATAGAAGAAGATGACGATAAAGAAGAAGATTTGGGAATTTAAGGTTAAATTTTAGGAGGAAGATGAATATATAAGACAATGGGGGGAGGGGGGAAATGATCATTGGGGGGGGGCAAGTGACGGTGATGGAAAGTTAGCAAAATGTTCCAAACTGAAACATTTGATGCCTATTTTATTTTTCGTGTTTCAAATGAACATTGTCTACTTGATGCCTATTTTATTTTGTGTGTTTGAACTGAACACCATCGATGGGTTCGCCTTTTTTATTTCAATTCACTTTAACCTTTTTACACGTAGTGGCAATTTTTTATGTCCAACAAAAGTTGAATTTTTATAATGCAACAGATTCTCCATTCGATGTAACAGTTATTCTACCTGTTCTGACATATAGTTTATCTGTTGCAATAGGTTGGTCATCTGTTGCATTATCTCGATGTTTCTATCTAAGTTCATCTGTTGGAACTGTAGGAAGACCTGTTTGATAAATTCCAACAGGTTTTCTACCTGTTGAAACATATGTCTAAATCTGTTCTATTTTTCCAATAGATGTGTCGTCTGTTACAACAGATACATTATCTGTTGCAATATTTGAATCTAGTATTCCTTTTCAATTAATAAGTTCAAATTTAAGGAATAAATAAAATTCATAGATAAAATAAAATAAATTGAAGCCTTCATAAATTTGCTGAAATAAGTCAACGAATAAATGAAATGTAAAAAAATTGTTATGGGTACAAATCTCAACAAATACATCAACAACAATGTAAGTATACTGCCAAGGATTACTTTGACAGGCTCAAGCTATAAATATCTACTCAGTATGGACAAGTTGTTCTTCATCTGGTGCTATGGAATTCAGCTTTTCTCGTCGTGGATCTTTATTGTCTCTTACGTATGGTTTCTGTGCTTTCTGTTCTCTATATTTTCATAAAAAGAGAAGCATATTGTCAATGATATTTAGAAGTAGCTTCTTCTACATCCACCTGGAAAGCCAGAATTGGTCAATGCTAATTACGGAGATACAACAAAATGGAAAAGGATAACTCATCTCTTCTAGCAAATCAAACATGTCTTCCTCCCATTTTAAATTTTCCCAAATAGATTATATTTCTGTTGCAACAATGAATCAACTATTGGGACAAATTTCTACATGAGAAAGACCTAGTATGATAATTTCTAATGGATGAACCATCCGTTGCAATATATGAATCATCTGTTGCAACAGATAGGTCACCTGTTGTTATGAATAAAAGTTGTACAAAGAGCTGTTTGATTTTCTAAAATAGAAAAGACATATGTTGCACCAGATACTTTATCTGGTGCAACAAGTTAGTCAACTGTTGCAACAGATGTATATATTTGTTTGATAATTTTCAGCAGATGTCTCATTTGTATAAACATATATGTGTCTGTTTTTTTGTCAGTTGGAAGACATATATATTCACCTTATTTAGATCGTGCTGCTCTCCTTTGGACATTTTACGTTGCTCAGTGCAACACACAAACAAAGGAGTTGCAATTTTGCTTTTTTGGATGCTTGATAATGCCTTGGAAGTCAATCTCCTTCTCCTCTAATCCCTAATCTCTAATGGAGAGGATGGAAATAAAATCCTCTTTGATGGAATTAGACCCCTCTTATATGTCAATTCCTTTACAGAAGCAGGTAATGCATTAATAGCACTAATCACTACATCATGTTTTGCCCAGCAGTCTTGATATTTGCATGCAGAACATTCGCTGGGAGAGGAAAAATCTGTATAACCAATATGATCATACTCATAATGGTTTGCTTTAAATACTATAAGAGGATCATCATTATCACCAACAGAAACACCACTACCACCACCAACAGCTCCATCACCACTAAGACCATCAACAACAACAATCCCACCCTCCAAACTTGTTTTTCTTGTAACTGTTGTTGCTCCAAACAATTCCATTTTAATTCTGTCGATGACCTTAGGGTCTGATAAAGTTTGCACAGATTGTAAAGTAAGAAAAAATGACTTATTCAACTCTCGATTGGTCGAAACTAGCGATGGAAGCATAATCTAACATAAATCATTACATATATTAGAATGATGATTAGATCATTCAAAAAATCATTAATTAAAAAAATTAATTATAATTATACTTACTGCATCCTTTGGGGGGTTGAAGAGATCAAGAAATTTTGCATTTTTATCATTTTTGGCCGACAACCATCTCAAGATTCTTGGACAGGAAACTCCTTCCTAGTAGATCACCTGTTGTCTCAAATAAGGAATGGCTTCAAATGCCCAAGCCTATAAAATAATGCCAATAAATCAAAATCATTATTGAGTGAAAAATAATTAATGATATCGTAATAGAAGAAAGAAACATTTACCATGAAAGCCCATGAGATGCCATATAAGTTGACTGTATTTAGCGCTAACGGAGTAAACAAATATTTGATAGTCATTTTGAAGCTTTCATACCCCCAAGGATAGTTGTTAAATGCCTCTCGATCATCGGAGAGCTTTATTAAACTGAGGCTTATGTTGTTGTTAACGTCTCTCGCCCAAAGAATATTATCTACAAACCAAACCAAGCAAAATGACTGCTTGTGCTTCTTTGAAAGTCCATTACCTTTCAACGCTTCTATCAAATTTTTAGTTTTGAAGCTTGGACTAACAATGGACACCAGGTCATCACGATTACACTACTTTCCTTTGCCTTTTTTGGGTGTGGACGGTTCTTTTTTTGGGTTAGAATAGGTATAACTTAAGAAGGAGGATAACATTTTAGTCTAATAACTATGGAAAACTCCTTCCAACCAAAGATAACAGGCATGCCAGAGTAATTCATCCATACCTCATCCATCTTATATTTTTTTTCATACATAAACCTATGCTTTTGAAGTTCATATACCATTTTTATTTGGAAATGAGCATTGTTGTCCTCCGGCAAATCAAGATATTTCCCAAAGCAGCTATCCTTGAAATAAGCATCCAATTTTTGTTCTCGAAGTATTTTTCTGAAGGTGTCGAAAGATTTTCCCATGGCTAACTTAACCACAAAATCACTCGATAAATCTGCGACACCATTGCACTGCATTCTCACAGGATAACGATCAATGCTAAAGGCTTTGACTAACTGTTAGGTGGAAGGGCTATTAGCATCTGTATCATCTCTTTTGAAACATTCCTCCTTCCCGTGTTCATCATATTCTACTCCCGATTTAAATAACGCTTGTAAAGCAAGCTCATAGAGCGGTAGATGTAGCCTAGCTACTTCACTTGTTCCTTTACTTAGACTTGATTAGGTTTCTATTCTTTTGGGAACCATATTATCTAAAATTAACAGGAATATAAAATAATATATTATTGTTGATTAATTCATCGTTAAAAAAGGATAACAGTAAATCAAACAACCAAAATAGTAAAATAATAGTTGCAACAGATCACCGATATGTTGCGCCAGGTAGAAAATATTTTGCAGCATATAACCAAACTGTTGCAGCGGATGAGTAATCTGTTGTAACAATACAAAATATATCACTCATCTTTTAAAACATATGAATGGTCTGTGCAACATATTACAATTCTATTGTGTCGTCATCTGTTGCAACATATGAATGATTTGTTGGAACAGTTAAATAATCCGTAGAAACAACTGAGTAATCTATTGCGACAATACAAAACATATCACTCATCTATTGAGAAAGATAAATGGTTTGTGCAACAGATCACACATCTGTTGCAACATATGAGTGATCTGCCAGAGCAGTTAACTAACCTGCAACAATGGCTGAGTAATCTGTTGCGACAATATAAAACATATCACTCATCTATTGAGAAAAATGAATGGTCTTTGCAACTGGTCACACGTCTATTGCAACACATGAGTGATCTGATGGAACAGTTATTAACGGTCAATATTATTTAGATTTCATCCAACATAGGGACGTCTATCGCTGAAGATAAATTTTCAGTTGGAAAAATCAAGTCTTGGACATTTCCTGTTGGAAGAGTTGATAGGATTTTATCTAACATGAGGTTTATCTGTTGCATCAGATCATTAATCTGATGGTTCTTCCGTTGCACCAGATGGTTAATTAGTTGCATCTGATTTTTTATCCGATGCTTAATCTGTTGCAACATATGGTAAATCTGTTGCATCAGATAGTTAATCTGTTGCATCAGATTATTAATCTGTTGCAGCAGAATTGTAATCTGGTTGTTCCTCTGGTGCATCAGATGCTTTATTTGTTGCATCATATCATAAATCTATTGCATCATATGGTTAATATGTTGCACCAGATGGGTAATCTGTCGGAGGAAATAAAAATTAGTGGAACGATTTTGTTCAACAAAAAAACAACAATTCACCATTTTTACCAAGAACAAGAATAGAACAAATCAACCCAAATTGTCGTTTTATTTTTATAAACACAAATAATAAAAATCAAACTTCAAAAAAATGCAACAAACAACAAAATATCATAATCCACTTCGAAAAGAGAAGAGAAGAAATACCAGAAATTAGGATTTTATTCAGACTGTATTTCAAATTAATGCAACAAATATTGAAATTGTTAACCAATACTATAAGAGAAGTTGGCTCAAGTTCCTCATTCTCTTCAAAACTAAAAAGGCCATAAATGTTTACCTGTGAAAGAAGAAAAAGAATGATGAAGAATTCAAAGCTGTTGTGGCCGGAGAGCAAGGCTTTCACGTCGATTGAAGGTTGAAGACTTGAAATCGAAAAGGAACTCGAAGACCAACTATTTGTAGTCGGATGTTGAAGTCGCCGAGGATTGAAATGAGAAATTTGTTGAACAGTTGGTTGGGAGAGAGTTGAGAGAAGTTGTCGAGAGAGGGATGAGAGACAGTTTGATTTGAATTAAAGAGGGGAATATGAAGCCTAACTATTTGTAGTCGGGGGTTGAAGGGAGAAAAGAAGGGAACTCGAAGCCCAACTATTTGTCGCCGGAGGTAGAAGTCGTCGCTGGATGAAGGGAGAAATTTTGCAGAACTGTTGGTTGGGAGAGAGTTGAGAGAAGTTTGAGAGAGAGAGGAGAGAGTGGTTGATTTGGATTGAAGAGGGGTGTAGGTTGGGTTGATTTGTATTTTTGAAAAGATTAGAAAATTTTGAAAATATTAATCAAGTCCACAATTAACTTAATCAAGTTTTCTAATGATGTTTGACCCTATCTGTTGGTCAATGTCACCAATCATTCATTCAAGACTTAAAAGACACCTTTCTTTCAATTTTCCCAAGTTTGTTAGGGCTCCTATTATATGTCTAGTTTATAAAAAATAATGAGAATGTTTTATTTTTAAAATATAGTTAAAAAACAGTGAATGACAATTTTGTCTAAAGAAGTGTCTGTTAATGAATGACAAAAAGGTCAAATCACTTTTCTAAGGGTCTTCGCACTTTTAATATATTATAGATGATTACAGAAAATGTATATCGATATAGATATAGAAAACAAGACTCGATCACATCATGCACCTTCAATGGCATCTACTTCATCGTAAAACAAAATGCAGACTTTCTTGGAGCGTGCCATTTGTCATATCAAATTAATCAATGCTAAAATTGAACCTAAATGAGTTCAACAATAAGAGTGAATTGTCCGACAATGGGATTTTTGTTCAATAGTAAGGACGTGAGGTGGCACAACTCATGAGTGTGGTTCAACGTTATCAAATTCAAGATTGCATTTATATTGTCCTTTTTCTTTATCAATTACAAAAGTAAATTATGTCTAGTAAAAAGTTGGACTATGACAGCGGAAAAAAAAGGAAATGAAAAGCATCCATGGAGAGTATTTTTTTTTTAATTAAAGATGGGCTTTTGGCCCGTTTTATAAATAAAAAACAAAAACAAAAAAAAGATCAGCCCACAAAACGCGACCCGGGTCCACCACAAAAACCAGACATAACAAGGAATTTCCCTAGTCAGATAAACATATCAATAGACACAAAATAGGAAACTAAGACAGCTGCCGTTTATCTCGTCATCGAAAATGGCTTCTCCGTCGACCCTCTGCTCCAACTCATCGGACCAAGAGTTCAGCTTGTCATCTTCTTTGTGAAAGTTAATTTCCTTTTTCCCCTTTCTTCAATTGTTAGTTTATGGGTTGAGCTTTGATGAAGCTAATACCACCATCCTACTAAAATTAAATTCTAGGGAAATAGAAGAATACAGGTGGTTATTGTTGTAGGTGTAAACTCTATATATCAAATAAAACGAAATAGGAAACTAAGACAGCCGCCGTCTATCTCATCATCGAAGATGGCTTCTGCGTCGACTCTCTGCTCCAACTCATTGGACCAAGAGTTCAGCTTGTCACCTTCATTTTCAAAGTTAAGTTCCTTTTCCCCTTTCTTCAACTGTTAGTTTATGGGTTGAGCTTCAATGAAGCAAATACCACCATCCTACAAAAAATAAATTCTAGGGAATTAGAAGAATCCAGGTGGTTATTTTTGTAGATGTAAACTCTATATATCAATAAATACGAAATAGGAAACTAAGACAGCCACCGCCTATCTTGTCATCGAAAATGGTTTCACCGTTGACCATCTGCTCCAACTCATTGGGCCAAGAGATCAGCTTGTCACCTTCCTTGTCAAGATTAAGTTCCTTTTTCCCCTTCCTTCAATTGTTAGTTTATGGGTTGAGCTTCAATGAAGCTAATACCACCATCCTACTAAAATTAAATTCTAGGGAATTAGAAGAATCCAGGTGGTTATTGTTGTAGATGTAAACTCTATATATCAATAGATTGGCACTTTAGATCCGATTTCATACCGTTTGATTGCATTGACCTTCGACATTCAAAAACACTTACTGGATGTAGGTGTAGCAATTGCAAGTACTCATTTCCAATGGCAGATGAAATCATTTCCACTGTCAATCCCTGATTCATATAGTTTGCAATCTACTCACCCTTCTAATTTGGTTTTCATCTAGGTTGCAAGTACATTTGGAGAATCTCTTCTCAGCTGAATTGAAAAGAAAATAATGAACTGCCTTGCTGCCAACAGGTTCTTGTTTCTGACACTCTGCCTGTACATTATTAAGCTAGTTCTGTAAATGAAGTACATTATTTCCCATTTTTCTTCTCCTTTGCTGGTATTGTTCCCCTGCTTGCAGATTTTAGGCATTAAAACGTGTAATATCTTCTTACACCATTCTTCTGATTTTAGGAATGCTTGCTTTATCCAGCGTTAAAATAGCTTTTCCTTGACTTGGTAGTTGTTCTTGTAGCTGATTACTTGTTTAGCTCTATATATTGCTTTGACAAATTTAAATACACCATCAAAAAAAAAACCAAGAATGAATCAATCATTCTATAAAAACGAAAAACAAGGTTGGAAGAGCTTTCAGGCTGATTAGCATGAGCTGGTTGCAGTATTCTACGCCTTACTACCAGTTACAGCCGGAGATATACTAGGTAGAGGACCTACTGTTCATCCCAAAATTCTACTCTTGAAATGCCAGCAATAGCAGGATTTCCGACTAGCAATATGATAATGTAGAAATTGAGTGATTCAAAGCTGCAACTCAAATCAAGGTTCCAATACCAACAACAAAAGCCCAATGACACAGCAAATGTATAATGAAAAATGCCATGGCATCTTTTAAAATATCAAAATGGTTACAAATATAACAAAGTTGGACATTTGAAATACGTAGTACTATAATTTAGACAGTTCGCCATGAAAAATCTAAGCTCAAACAAAATCTGTAGGTAGACAATAAACCTCCTAAATTACGTTCAAGGGGAACAACTAAAACAAGGGATACTTCATAAGCTGAATTCACAGAATTCTTCTAATCGAAAAGACTGAACCACATGTCCTGAAAAATAAATTCCAGAAAAACATATAAGCACCGCCACCCGAAGGTACTGAAGCCAAGTTTTCTCTGCCAGCAGCAATCAACTCAATGATATCTTTGCCCTTAACTTTAGAGAGTAGTAGTTGAATCGTATCATCTTCACACTCAGCTCAAACTGCTGCAAGCATTAAAATTTTAATTCTAAACGAACCACTATAACCAGACGTGTATGACAAATAAGAATAACAAGCCAGAACAGTTTACAATGGAAATTCACTATAATAACATATCACCAGTTATAAGACATTACATAAAAACAGTGCAATATGAATCAATATTTACAAGCTCAGAAGCACTTACGCATTAATACATCATCAGTTTAAGAGACTTCATAGAGAAACCCAAATACAGAACAATATTTGATAGGATAATTAGAAAGTATCAACGTAAGACATTTCTAGTCAAATGAATTACTACATTGTTCTTTATGCAAGCTAAACAAGGATTCGAGATATTCTAAAGTCCGCGACAACTCAGGTAGATGCAATTCGACAAATAAATCTCACTTTAAGGTTAATATCAGCAAATTAACCATCCCAAGTTCTAACCTAAATTTCTTAGAGGACCAAAAAATCCAAAAACTATTAACATATGGGGTAATGTAACCAAGATGCTTAATTTCATGAAACTCCACAACACCCTCATCAAGGGGATAATGAAACTACTCCTTCAATACCAATTTTTATGATTCTACATTCAAGGACATTCCCTGGTTCCCAAAATAGTTCACACTAGTTCACTAACAACATTGTTTTGGTACATAGCTTTCAAAATTTCCAAAAATTCATATTATCAAACTAATTTTCCACAATTCCTCAAACTCATACTCGGTCATACTTCTAATTTACAATGAATAGTGTATTGCCCTCCTAATAACAAAGATAGATGATATACCTGACATATACGCGCCTCATGTATGTAACTGAAGTAGCAACAACCTTGGAAATAAACCACATAGTAGATCCTATATTTCAAGAAGTTGCAAAAACAAGTGCTCTAAGAAGAAAAAAATTACACGCACACACATTGTCAGTTCCTTTATGTGAATATTAAGGAAATACAAGAACAAACACTCAGGTCCAATAGCACTCTTGAAATATTTGTGGTGAAAAATATAACTATGTTGATAGGTAATCTACATCTTATGATCCAAAGATTGAGCAGAAGATACACTTAAGTGTTATGAGAGTATTGACATTCCTCTCTGTTAGAGTGTGTACCCTACTGATTTTAGTGGTTTACTCTAATAGTTGCCTATCAGTGGAACAAGTAAACTAACGTGGTTCATGTAAGTAAAATATGAAGAAAATATTTGTACGTGGAAAACACCCGGCTCAACAAAGGTGTAAAAACCCACGACCTGTACCTCTATAGTATTTTACCCGAACTTCACTAATACTCTTGAGCCTCAACAATCAACAAATTACAAGACTTCTTGTAAACTAGAAATTAAAACTTCTAACTCCTATTTCTACAATAACACAAATCTTCCCAAGATAAGTGTTCCCAAGTCTTCGAGTTCCCTAACTTGAAGACACAAGTCCTAACTCAGTTTATATTTTAATGAGACTAGAATAAAGACTCATTACAAATCTAATAACCAACCTATTACACAAAGTCTACAACTTGCTAAGTGAAGGAACAGGTTCTTCTTCAAGTTAGTGAACTGATTTGATGATTGATGCTTTTCTTATCATTGTGTGAGTGAAACTCTTGAATGTCGTGTCTCGTATTTAAGCCAACTACTGATTGGGTCCTTTGGATGATGTGATATTTTATCTTCAATAGGACTCTCAGGTGGTTTCACTCCTTGTTGCCGTCTATCTCCATGGCTAGATAGAATTCTTCTACTTTATCTCCTAGTCTGGCAGGACTCCTTGATCGACTCAATCTCTAAGTGTTACGATTATCTTCTCCTCAACTCTTTTGCTGTATGTGATAAGCATTGAGAGAAAGTCTAAATTTCTTTGCTTTTCCACTCCTGATTTCAACCACTTCAGTTTATCATCCATCTTCCCAGTAGCTTCTCTTTCTTTACTTGTATGGACCAGCATGCATAACTTGTTTTGTTCGTATGTCCATCATCAAAACTTTAAATCCCTAAAAAATTCCCCCTTTTATATGATGAAAAACTAAGCAACACCACCTGATAACCTAAGCAGTACCACATCCATCACAAAGTCCTGACACACTCAATAAAGGAATTAAACAAAGGAAAATAGAATGAAATAGGTTAGTCAATTGAGTTATAACAAACTAAGAAACACCACATGACAACCTAAGCAGTACCACATCCATCACAAAGTCCTGACACACTTAATAAGGGAATTAAATAAAGGAACACAAAATGAAACAGGTTAGTCAATTAAGTTATAAGCATTGCACAATCTATTCTTCCCCCTTTTGACATCATCGAAAATCTAGGACCAAAAAGTGAAAATTATTTAATAAACCATGGCCACTGGGGCTAGAACTAAAAGAAGCAAAATCTAGAGCAAAACAACACTTATGCATTATGAAAAATAGGAGCAGAACATAATTAAGCAAGGAAGTCCATTTCATTTAAAGGCAAAGTACAATTAAGATTACCAAAAATAGCATAAGAGATAATAGGTACCCAGTGAAGGAAACAAAAGCGACAGTCCTAAGGAACTAAGAGGGGAACTAAGTAGATGAAGAAGAGGGGATAAGAGTGGTCAATTTCTAAACAATGTCAGCATTCTCAGATTTTTCACATTCCAAGGAAGCTTTAAGTGAGGTAATTTGAGAAAGGAGAGCCCTCTTCTCATCATTATGGGAAGCATCCAGTACAGCCTTAGTAACCTCCAACTCAGCAGTTTTTGCTGCAAGCGCATTTCTTAACCGTTGCACAAGGTTATCAACACTCCTCATGGAAACAGGTAATGCCATATGGTTCATGGACCCTATGACGTCCTTAGTGGTTAGCTGTCATGACCCGAACCGGGGCCCTGGCCGTGACGAGCATTCCGAATCATGTAGGCCCGAAACACCCCTATCTATCTGGTAATCATGCACATAATTTATATGATAAAAGAAATGCAGAAATTACACAATACTACGGAAACATGTCATGAGTATAATAAAATCAATAGTGGAAAATAAAGTACCACAACGTCTATCGACATCTAAAAACCGTTTGCGAAATCTCTAATACATAATCACTAATAAATCTGAAAACTGTTTGAAACTAGGACAAGGCCCCCAGTAGACCAAAATGGACATAAATAACATAATCTGAAAAGATAGGCCTTCCGGAATAGAGAAGGCTCACCAAATGGATACTGCAACCCTATCTGATAAGTGCTACAATTTTTCTGGAACCCTAGACTAATCCTCAGAACCTGGAGGGAGGAGGGGGGGTCAATACAGATGTACTGGTACGCAAAGTAATCCAAAACAAAATAGAGGTTTTTTTTATATAACATAAGTGAGAGCATTTACAAAGCACATTATTTAAAAATGTTTCGAAAAATACATGGGCATAACATAATGATTTTTCAACAACAATGCAACACTTCTAAGCTAGGTGGTACACCCTACAATTTCATATTTACACCAACTGTCAAATCTCGGTTGCCGCCAAGATTAGAGTATAAGTGAGGGAAAGACACACAAGATGACACAGTAGAGTGTCTCGACCCAATCTAGTATGGTAGTGCACAAGATCGCAAAGAAGGGCTCCTAACCATAGTCCCAATTTGGGATGACAAAATGTCAGGTACACAAGATTACACAGCAGGGTACCAAGTTCCCGAGTTGGCAAACATGATTTCCAGCATAGAGTCATTTGACTGGTGCTTTCTTCGGGTAACCACCTATCTCACAAAAATAATGCATCAAGCTCAATTAACTCAATCACATGTTATACTCTGCAGGGTATCGTCATACCCGACTTGCAAGTCCTTAATATCACATCAACTTTCCAAATTCTCATACCACTTACAACATGCACATATGTATAACTTTCACACCATTAAACACATACACCCTGGTTCTCAACATGCAATTATTCAAGAAGTTTAATCATTTATGATAAATGTCATATCAATTACAAAACTCATGCTCTCAATGGTTTAACACAAGTATAATATGGGGTATAAACATTATCATGGGGAATTTAGAAAATTCACAACTCATGTACATCGCACCCTTTTGAAATTTCAGGTCACATGTTTACAATTCAACCATTTAAATATATTCAAACAAACAACCCCATGATATTTCAATATTTCTTTCAAAATCATATATCAAAACATGTTATTTGTATCAATTGAAAACCCCCATTCGAATAAAACATAAATATACTTGTATAAATTTAAAGTCTTGCGTAAATTCCTTTTTGAAAACATGCCCATGAAGTTTAGGACAATCCCACGTACCTTGAATTATAAGCTTTTGAATGAACTCTAGCTTTTGGGATGCTATACGTACGATTGATGGGTGCCTCTTGTATCCCTCGCAATGGGGATTCCGAATCTTGAAGAATTAAGGAATACTCATGGTTAAATCTTGAGATATTTGAGTTATGACTTTGAAACCCTAGAGAGTGTTCTTTGTCGTTCTTGAGAGAAATATCAACAATGAGGTGATCTAGGTCTTTAATTTAGTGTTAAGACTGAAAAAGGAATAGAAAATACCCAAAATACCCTTAATGGACGAAACTTAAATGCTGAAAAATTCCCAGGCGTACAGCAGACCATGCGTCACATGCTATTCCCACTGCTCTGGAGCATGCGACGCATGCTATATCGCATGCTGCCACCGTGCGTTGGACCATGCGACACATGCATATCGCATGATGCCAATGTTTTGGGCATCCAAACATTCCCTAAACGACGTTTAAAAATTTTGAAACTCACCCAATACGTACTACGACCTTGCCTCATCGCAACGCAATAAGAAAATCTAAAATTGGACGTCGGGAAGGTCGAAAATAAAATCCCCGAATATTAACAACTAAAAATGAGACTAATTCCCTTTAACAATTAGAATATTTTCAAGTTTCCAAGGATAAGAATACACTATTAGAAGCTAAAACATGCACGACTTTTTACGGGGCGTTACATTATCTCCCCCTCGGGATCATTCGTCCCCGAATGATGGGTAGGAACTTGTTGAATCCTTTAAGGTAAGGAAATAACGCGGACATGATATGTCCTCTAAGAAAGGACACAACTGATCTGAAACATTTAAAATTCTATCATGAAACTGAATTCTGAGCTGACTTGACTTTACTTGCTTCTAGGAGCTGATTCATGCTGAGAATTTAGGATTTTCCTTGAAGTGTTCATGATACAGTCATACATATTGAAACAAGAAGTGATAATTCATGCAAGTACGAATCCTGATGCAACAAGATTTGAATCGTACGAAGGTATTACACTGTGTGAACTAAAATACTTGGAGAAACTTTGAGATTATTCGCTGAACTATTATGAACTAAGTCATGACTAAATAACTAAATCTGAAACATGATGTTCGGACTGAACTGAATTTGCAATTTCCATGGATGGAATAAATTATATCTTGGGATGGTCATACGTATGAGACTTCAGATAGTAAGACTGGGTGAAAAGGTAGGAAACCACAGTACTTGTCTGCCTGTCTATCAAATTTATTAGCTGGCTACATAGACTGAACTATACTGGAAACTTATACTTAATCTGGAGTATCTTATCAACACTCTTCCTAAAGAAGTCCTAGTAGCATTTGGTAGCAAAAGATCTTGGGCGTGAGTCACACAAGACATCCAACTATAGGATCCCTACATTGACATTACTCTGCAGCCTGGAATATAGACATATAACTCATAAAGACATAATTCACATATTCTACTAACCATCTATCGATATAGCTCCCACACGCTACCCCAGGAACTTACACACACACACCTTTCATCTAACCCTCACATGCACCAAGGACTTGGCCCCAACCTTACTTCATACTTATGGCCACTTATGGCCTTATCTAAAACAAGCATACTAAGATCTTCCATCAACAAGAAATATTTACTCATCACCACTACCATCACATAAAGAGGAGTCACTAAAGATTAGAACATAAGATCTTGAAGAATGGAAGGATATTATATGAAGCTTGATACTCAACTGAGGCCTGAGGAATAGCGAAACAACAACAGGGACTCACCAAAGCACTCTGAATTTAGGGTATTCATGGCTATAATCTGAATCTCGCCAATCATTTGGCGTAAAACATGAGTTATTGAAACTGAGCATACTATAAGGCTTAAATATATGGGTCATGATTTGCATGACTGGATATGCTAATTGATGAACTCCAAAAAATCATAGATGAATATAATAAGCTTACTCAGGAAAAGAAAAGTTGTGAAGTTTAATCTAAACAAAAATTCTTAGAGGAATGACAAAACTAGCAAATAGAAATTGAGGCATGTCAAGTTGAAATTGACTTGCTTCATGAAGATCTTGGTGATGCAAAAACAAAATTGAACAATACTAAAAATCCCCCAATCCACAATTTTATAGGAGAAAAATCCTCAAAAAGGAATCTGAGTTTCTTCTCAGGGACGTTTAAATCAGCTAAGACCTCCTTTTCTTTTTGAGGACCCGTCTGCTTTACTTGGGAACAGAAAGGAAACAAATCCTACAGCTGTAGGCATAAGCTTAAAAGTGTGTGGATTTGGAAGCCTAAGGAAAGAACATCTAACTCGAAAGGATCCAAGACCACTTGGGTACCTAAACAAAATTAATTTTCTTATTTTGTAGGAATAGATGCGCAAGACCTATAGAAAAGGAATGTGGGTCATTGACAGTGAATGTTCCCAACATATGATCAGAAAGATGGAGAACTTTTCTTACCTTAAGAAGGTAGATGGGGGATAGATCAGATTTGGTGACAATGCCAAAGGCAACGTCATTAGAGTCGGGTCAGTAAGACTCATCTCATCATGTAAATTCACCAAAGTATACCAAGTAGACGATCTCAAACACAAACTGCTGAGCATCAGTCAACTATGTGATGCCGAATTTGGAGTCCTCTTCAAATCTAAAGCTGCTCAATCAAACACGACAAAAGAAATATTTCCCTTATCGGTGAATGCATTGATAAAATTTATGTTTTAAATAGTCCTAACTTTTCCACCTTGACCTGCCTCACTGTGCAAGCCAATAACACTTAGCTGTGGCACAGGAAGCTCAGGCATGCTAGTATACACATTATGGAGAAATTTTCTAGACTTTCTTTGGTGAAAGGTCTGCCAAAACTCAAGTTTGAAAAGGATCACATATGTGATGCCTGCCAACTGGGTAAATAGACTAGAACATCTTTCAAAGCCAAAGACATTGTCTCTACTACCAGGACTTTAAAAAAATCCACATGGATTTGTTTGGTCCCACCAAAACTACATGCATTGGTGGAAAAAGATATGTTTTTGTCATAGTTGATGATTACTCATGATTTACTTGGTTTATATTTCTTGCACATAAACATGAAGCTTTCACAAATTTTGAGATTTTTTTGTAGAAAAATATAGAGTGAAGCAGGGCATCTCATCACCTACATTCACAGTGATCATGGAGGAGAATTTATAAATAAGGCATTTGAAGAGTGTTGTGCTAAAAATGGATATTCTCAGAACTTCTCTTCACTACGATCTCACCAACAAAATGGTATAGTGGAACGAAAGAATCGATACCTACAGGAAAATTCCAGGACAATGTTGTTAGAACACAATCTCCCAAATCACTTCTGGGTAGAAGCAGTCAGTATAGCATGTCATATCATCAATAGGTGTCTGACTAGACCTATTCTAAAAAAACACCTTATGAACCTTGGAGAGGGAAGAAGCCCAACATCAGCTACTTCCATCACTTCAGCTACAAATGCTTTATTCACAATAATGGTAAGAATTTCCTACAAAAATTTGATCCACGAAGTGACGAAGGAATTTTCCTTGGGTAATCTCCCACTAATCATGCTTATCAAGCATTTAATAAAAGAACTCTACTTGTTGAGGAATCTATGCACATTATATTTGATGAATATAACCACCTCACTACGAGTATAAGTGTTGATGAAGAATAGATGAGTAATATACAGACTGAAGAAAATCTCAGCACAACTCCAGAGCCCTCCCAAGATAAGTCGACTACTCCCTCAACAGAGTTGACTCCTCTAACAGATACAGGGAAGCCAAATATTCCAAAGGAATTGAAGAAAAATGCCATCCATCCAAATGAACTCATCATCAGAAATCCAGAAGATAAAGAGCAAATAGATCATCATTAAGAAGACAAGCATCCGTTTCCCTCGTGTCCCCAATTGAATGAAAGAAAATTGATGAAGCTCTCAACGATGAACAATGGGTTGAATCTATGAAGGAAGAACTTCAATAGTTTGAACGAAATCAAGTTTGGACTCTAGTTGAGAGACCAAGAAACTGCTCAGTAATTAGAAATAGATGGGTCTACCAAAATAAGGTAAATAAAGAAGGTAAAGTTATTAAAAATAAAGGAAGGCTCGTAGCTCAGTGCTACTCTCAGCAAGAAGGTATTGATTATGATGAAAACATTGCCCCTGTGGCCAGGTTAGAGTCAATACAAATTTTACTAGCTTATGACGAATTCAAATGTTTTAAATTATATCAAATGGACATAAAAGGTGATTTATTAAATGGATTTATTCATAAGGAAGTTCTTGTAGAACAACCCCCTGGATTTGAAGATCCTTCATTTCCAAATCCTGTATTCAAGTTATCAAAAGCACTCTACGGCCTCAAACAAGCCCCAAAAGCTTAATATGAGAGACTGAGTACTTTTATACTAAATAGCAATTTTCAAAGGGGTAAAATTGACACAACTTTGTTCATTCAAAATCTTGACTCAAATCTCCTCATTGTGCAAGTATATGTTGACGATATCGTCTTTGGTAGTTCTAACATCTCTATGTGCGAGAATTTTGCTAATTTGATGAAAGGAGAATTCAAAATGAGTCTTATGGGCGATCTCACATTCTTTTTAGGATTACAATCAAACAAACTCCCAAAGGCACCTTCATTAGTCAAGAAAAATATACGAAGGAACTCATAAAAAAGTTTGGTATGGAGAAGGGAAAGACCTATGGAACATCCATGATCCCATACATAAGCATTGATTCAGACTTGGCTGGAAAAGACGTTGATGAGAATATGTACTGGGGGATCATCATATCTCTACTCTACTTAACTGCAAGTCGGCCAGATATTGCGTTTAGTGTGTGTAAATGTGCCATATTCCAGTCGGCTCCTAAGGAATCTCATCTTACTACTGTCAAACAAGTCATCCGATATCTAATAGGAACACAAGACCTTGGTCTATGGTATCCCTACTCTTCTCATTTTGATTTAATCGGATATTCCGATGTTGATTTTGCTAACGCCTCAAAATCTGATTTTTGAGATGCCACACGGTGCTCCAAACTACAAGTAATCCTGAGCTAACCCTGGCTTCCTTTTCTAACTTTGAATCTCAAATTAGGGAAGGTATGAATGAAAAATCATAATAAATACGGAAACTATCTGAATTATCTGGGTATATATGAATCATACTAATCTCAAAAATCTGATAAAGCAAATACTGAAAATCAGAATACTATAACTGAAATTTCAAACTAAATCTAGTAGTCTGACAAGCCTCTACTGACTAAATCTAGAGAGTCACTGGGACAGGCCCCAACTGACTCAAACTGTCTGAAATGAATATGGAAACATCTATTAATTAACTGAAAATATGAATAGCTAAGTCCCTGAACTATAAGGACTTACCAACTGCAGAGATGTAGATGAGATATTTGGAAATCACTCGCGCTGCTGAGGCTGAGCACCTAAACCAACATTATGAGACAATGTAGAACATAGAGGTATATGTGGATCAGTACTTTGAGGATGTACTGAGTATATGGGGGTGAATACAATAAGTAAACAATGTAATCACAGTTTACAAAATCATGCAAGCTAAATGTAAATGACTCACATAGGCTTAAGTAAATCTGAAAGCTGAAGATCATAAATCATGAATAGTAAAGCATACAATACAATTCTTGTGAGTAACAACACTTAGTTTTGAAATCTGTATTTTCCTCTTATTCTCAAATCATATACGCTAAGTGAAATCTGAAGACTTATTCTGCAAGGGAATTCTTTCAAATTTTTAGGGAATATACTCTCAACTATAGGGGAAAATACTTTTAGAACTATTATGAAAATCTTTACTGTTTGGGAGGCCTATGTGAGCTAACCCGGTTTAACCGACATAAACCATGTGAGCTACATGGACTCCAATGTCTTATCCTCTTAAGGAAAAAACCTCACATTGGGGAGAGGTATCATACTCTTGCCAGGGAGTATAACCTAATTCAGTTGATCGATCACAAGATAAATCTATCATCCATATAGAAATGGGAATAATATGAATCTGTACCTACGTTGGCTATGTAATTTTGTGGACGATAGGGAACTCTAATCCCACACTTCCCGCTCGATGCTAAATACTACTCCCTCTTAAATCTATAGGCTCAAACCATTGGTAATCCACTTTTAAAAACTTGCATAAGGATTTATATGAAAAACCAGTTATGCATTTATCTGAGTAAATCTATAAATAAAGTTAATCTGAATTCTGTAAACTGTAATAATCTGTAGTGGATTCCAAAGCTAAACCAATGATCAAAAGATCAAAGCATTTCTGAAAAATTGAAAATAAGCTGCTCATAAGATGCTTAAAACATCATCTTTCTTGAAGTAATGAGATTTAATCTTGTGATAAATAACCCATGCATCAATCTCATGTTAAATCATCATAAAAATAATGCTTGACAATGTAAATATTGATAAAACAACTAAAAATCTGGAAATTTCTGCAATATGCATGAAAATATGAACATAAGCATGGAATTCAACTTCTAAATCATTGGAAATATCATAAGCTTGTAAATAACAATAATGGGTGTAAACCCTAACTTGTATTAATCATATAAAATTTAATAAATTTGAATTTAAAATAAGTTTTGGGCACAAGGACGAAATGATTATCTTTGTTCATAACCCCACATACCTTAATTGGTGGTCTTTGATGAAAAACTTGAATCTTGGATTCCTATTGATGCTTTGATGATAAATTCTTAGAACCCTTAAGTTGGGAATCCTCAATCTTAAATTTCTTTAGAGAAATAAATGGAGAAATCTGGATTTCTTGGGGAGAAAGTTTGATGAACTAGTGTTTTTCTTGAGAGTGATTTGATGAAAAGTGGATATAAAGTGCTTTGAAGAGGTTTAATTCATTGTTTAAGATGGATTAGAGGCTAGGAGAATGACCAAAGTACCTTTTTTAATAATTAAACGGACTGAAAAACACACATTTTTCCGAACTGGGTGGCCACCCTGATGCATCACTATCACGATAGCTCACTAGAAATTGACAAAGGGAAACTAGGCAAACTCCATGACACGGAGCCATCGCAGTGCCCCTTTGGAATGCCATTTTGGCACCTAGCGCGATTCGCCATTATCGCGCTGGCCTCTGGAAATTGACAAATGGGAAATTAGCCTTTTCCGTGATGCGCCAATATCACGGAGGGCCACTGGAAATTGTCAATCATCATTTAAACCCCGTACGCGATGCGCTAGTGACCGAAATGATGGTGTTTTGCAACTGGAACTTAAAATAGCCATAACATCTTACCCGGTTATAGGATTTGGGCGAATCTTATAGCGTTGGAAAGCTTATTAAATTTCCCAAAAAGTGGGAGGTTTAAATCTGTATAATTCTACACAAAATAATTATCATTCACTTTAGAAGCTAATCCTTGACAATTTTAGGATGAATTAAAGCTAGGAAAGTTTGGGGGTATTACAAAAGTGATAGGAAAAGCACCAACAAAACATTTCAAATTCTTGGTGATGCTCTTATCTCTTGGCATAGCAAGAAATAGACTTTTCTTTCTCTCTCAATCACAGAAGTTGAATACATAGCTATTGAAATATGTGGCACTCAAATACTATGGATTATGCATCAGTTTCTCGACTTTGACTTATCTTTTGAATTTTTTCCTATTATGTGTGATAACGCTAGTGCCATCAGCCTATCTATGTAAATTGTGCCTCACTCTAGGTCTAAAAATATTGGCATAAAACATAATTTCATTCGATATCATGTTGAAAATGGTGACTTTTTCCTAAACTTTGTTCACTCTGAAAATCAACTAGCAGATATCTTTACAAAACCTCTGCTAGAAGAAATATTTTTCTCTGTATGAAAAAGGCTTGGTATTCTTAACATTCATGATATTTAAAAACCACTTATTTGTGCATACCACTCTCTGTATATTGCCTATGTCTTGTTTATTTTTTATTATGTCAAAGGGGAAGAAGGACAGGAACATCAGAGTAGCCTACCAGTCAGAGGGAGCAAAACAAATTCACATGCACATGTCAGCTAATACTTACACAAGTCAGGGGAGCAAGCAGAAAAATAGGGAAGTTAACTGATGTTTACTCTTGTTGTCATTATCAAAAAGAGGGAGATTTTTAGCCTCCTAAGTTTATGTTTTAATAATGACAAACTAACAAGTGTATCTTTGCAGCTGTTAATAGTGGAAAGATAATGGAAGCCGACTCCAGGAATAGAAGGACATAAAGAATGGAAAGACATCCAAGGTATCCAAAGATAATCAATCACAATTAGCACACATGGAAGGAGAATCTCAGCTTCAAATTTCATGGAAAATTAGTTCAACCTATTGGAGATATGGAAGATCATGACGTGGAAAATAGAATGCAAGAATGATTCAAGAATATGGCAAGTAGATCAATCAAATATCATGGAAATAAAATAAGGATCACAATCCCCAAATCAAGGAAGACCACATCAATCAACAAGAAAAAGATTACAAACACACTTGGAAAGAAAGCGATCTCTATAAACCAAACAGGAACATAATTCACGGACATATCTAATATGGACGTGATTCAAAGCCATAAATGGACATATCTAATATGGGCATATCATACAATTATATTCCTCAATCTAGGAATCAATTTAAATCCTTAATTGATAAGAAATCTCTTGGGTTTCCTTATGAAAAGTAGCAGTCGAAGACATGTAGAAGAACGACGACACACACCTTTACGCAACTTCAAGAAGAAACTTCAAAGTGTCTTAATCATAGTCTAATAAGTCTTTGTAACTTTATTTTACAATTTTTATATAAGGAGTAGGATCGAGTCAACTTTGTAACATCAACTGAATGTAACACCCCATATTTTTGGGCTAGACTTTGGAGTATCGTTCTTCTGTATGCTAACTCTAATTCCATAAATTTATTTTAAATACATATATCATGATCTTTATCCTAGTGTGTGAAATAATTTATAGGTGAAAAACATTCATAAGAATCACTTAGAACAAAGTTGAGCTAAGAGCTGATTCGTCCAAAGTTTGGTATTCGATTCTAAACGGGTCTACTTTGAACGTGTATAACTTTAGATATATGTAGAATTTTGTAGCTCAAAACCCATCATATAGTAGATAATTGAGTTAGATTTCTAACGATATAAATTTTTCCTTAATCCGATACTCGAGAAAAAAGTCATAGATTTTTTCGTGAGAGAGGCAGTGATGGTGAGCGATTAGCCCGCGGCGCCCGCTCCATCGCCCTCCCCTATCTTACAGCTTTTAGTTATGCATGGTTAAGGGAAAATGGGTCTATTTTCCTACACCTAAGTGGTCCATAACACGGGAATAAGGGTCCCAAAAAGCAAAATTGGCCCCTTTATTCACAAATCCTCTCAAAAGAAAACCCCTCTTTCTCAAGAACAAACCCTAGGCTCTTCAAGATTCAATCTCAAGCTTAAAGAAAACCACCAAGAACTTTCACAAGTTCATCAATTAAGGTATTTTGGATGTTCATCCATGGGCCCTTTTCACCCATGGAGTCCAAGAATCCATTTTTAAGATTTAAATCATGAATTTACATGCTTACAATAAATTATCTCCATGAATCCATATGAATTTCAATTTTTACATGATGTTTACAAGTATTTTTTGTTGAAATTAAACCGTACACGATGGAATAATGATATTTTCATGTTAAATCCCTAATTTATAGTTTAGAATGGTAGCCATGTGATTATTACATATTTTAAACTATTCCCATGCTTTAATTCATGACTTCCATGTGTTTGATGAAATATCTAAGAGATAGTTTTGAACAATGATACCTATTATGGTTATTTCTAAAAGTGTTCATGTGTTTCTATTTTTATTGCTATCAAGTCCCGAGGGTTATGATTACCTAAAAACTTAGTTGTTTACTTAGTATTAGTACTTTCAAAATGGTTTTAGATATGTAAGGGCACTATTAGTCAGCCAATTATCCTATTCAGTTAAACTTAGCTCAGTTCAGAAATTAGTGTCTTTCAGTTAGGAGTAAAACTAAGCATCGAGTGAACATAAGGATAGTGTCCCCTCTATCAATAGCCATGGCGCACTTGTCTCCTCCATCAGTATGCATGAGACATTAGTAGCAGTCCCTAAGTTTCAGACCTATAACGCCACTATAGACTTTGAGGAGTTCCCCATCAGTTAGGAATGTTACCCTCGTCCTTTGGGACACTAGATTAATGGATCCACACAACCATTATTGGTACTCGTGGCATGATATTGACACCCTTTCAACTGGGATTACAGGTTGGACCCTGATAGTAAATTAGGGAATGTCGATTATAATAATATTCCACAGTCTTAGTTCAGTATTCAGTATAATTTAGTTCAGGTTTGCATTAACCATAACATAAAGTTATCAGTTATTCAGTTATCAGTATTTTAGTATTTTAGTTTACAAAGTACTTTAGAATCATGTTATATTATTGGTCATGCATTCTCAGATTTTACAGCATTTACGCATTCTTACTAGTTATTCAACTATCTGATGATATTCAGTCAATCTTTATTTTATGCAAATAACCCATGCATATTAGCCTAACATCATCTCACATACCAATACATTCAAAGTACTAATCGCATACTTGTTTCTTGCGCTATGATGTCTTATATCATAGGTTCGGATGTTTAGGTTCATTACTGTTCTTAGACATACCAGTGCCTCAGCTGAAGCAGCAGTGGTGAGTCATCATTTATTGAGGACCGTTTATTTTTACGTTATTCTTTTAGTTTAGTAGTCAGTTGAAGTTAGTTGGGTGCTTGTCCCATTAACTCTACAGTAGTTAGAGGCTTTTCAAACAACCAGTCAGTTTATCAATTATCATTATCAGTCTTTTTAGCATTTTTATTCAGACGTTTTCAAAACTATGATCTAAATCACATGTTTCAGTATTTACAACCTTATGACATTTTTATATTAAATTTTGCACATGTTCTTTGTTATTAGTTTAATTCAGTACTCACAATAGGTACCAGCTCATGGGTTAACTTATGGTCATTTGTGACTGTAAGCACCATGTGGCATCTAGTGTGTATCTCTGGGGCGTTATAGACTTGGTATTACAACCTAAGATTTTAAAGTGTCCTAGGGAGTCTGAAAGCTGTGTTGAGTAGAGTCTTGTGCATGGGTGTGAAGCGCACCACCCTTATAGACAAGAGGCTGCAAAACATTTTAGGAAAATTTTCCCTCCTTTAAGTGTTCATATCGTGAAAAAGAGCATAAGATCCATGTAAACTCTCTTTCTAATTCATTTTTCCTTCCATTTATAGACCATGACTCCCAGAAAGAATAACGGAAAAAAGAATGGGAACCAACTCATACCACTGCTTATTCAGGATGATCCCCTGAATGGACATATCTCCCACACCAAATTTAGAGCTACTTTCATTACCTTAGCTCATTCAGTAGCTGCACAGAACTATCAGCAGGTTGTTGTCCTATCTAGACTTATAGTTTATGCCCAACAGATTAAGGAGGGGAGCGTAGGAAGAAAGAGAGAGAGAATAAGAGGGCCAGAACAAGTAGTTTTAAGTCAAGGTTCGAGGGTAGTAACTACTCTTGATTCTATCAAAAATTCTTAGCTCCACTATGCCTTCATCCAGTGCACTAATGCTTAAGTTTAAGAATGACAGTCGAGATGGAGCACCCGGCCCTAAGTCACAGGGTAGTGGCAAGGATGTTCGTACTAATCTTCTTTGCAGATAATATGGTAGGAATCATAAGGGTGTGTGTATATCCAACAATGATGTGTGTTTTGGGTGTGGAAATCCAAGCCACAGAGTCATAGATTGCCCAAAGAGTGGTCAGCAGGGTTAGTCCAACCGCTCTCCAATTCTAGTTAGTCACCCGACTTTGTAGGGTGCCATTTCCAATGCAACTAGTGGCCAGCGTTAGAATAGGCTATATGCACTTCAATCCCAAAAGGATTAGGAAAGTTCTCCTGATATGGTTATGGTTATGTTACAAGTCTTTTCTTTACATGTTTACGCTTTGTTAGACCCTGGAGATTCTTTTTTTGTAACCCTCTATATAGTTGTTGAGTTCAGTATAAGTCCCAAAACCTTAGCAGAGCCCTTCTCAGTGTCTACCTCAGTGAATAAATCTATCCTATCTAGACGGGTATACAAAAGCTTCCTGATTTTAGTATCCCAGAAAATCACTTCAGTTGATTTTCAGAAATAGAGCCGTTCAGTTTTAGTTTCCGTATGAATCATTCATTAAATGGAGGGGTAGTACCTCAGTGCTTAGGGGTATATATGTTTTCAGAGCCCTTCCCAAAATCCTATGATAGTAGATATCCTAGAATTAGAAGCATGAACCTAGAAGTTTGGTAGAAATAGAGTGGGGATAGTATTGTCTGAATTTAGTGGATTATGTATCCATGGGGGAAGTTGTATGAAAGGTGAACTAGTAGGCTTGAAATAGTGAATGCAAGAACTTGAGATAAGTATTATGGTGTGGGTGTGCTTATGTAGTATCCTTAAGCGCTAAGTTTGAATGGGGCTAGTAATATAGTAATTGATGTTCTTACCAGCTAAGTTATGGGCTATAGCATGTTGATGTCGTATGTTTAGGTGTAATGGTAATTCTCATGGTTTAGGGAGAAAAATAAGTATAGAGATGTGATATAAGTAGGATATAAAGGAAGATAGTATAGTTCATTAAGAGGTTGAGAATATCAATGTTAAGTGATAGAATTTAAGATTGACTCTTTGAAGATTGAGCTAATGGAAAGTATAGTTTAAGCACTAGATGGTGTGAACTCATGGTATGGTAATACTCTTGGAAATTCTAAGTTAGTCAGTGTTTTAGTTATTGTATGATGATTGTTGAGGCTATAGAAAACTAAGAATAGTGTATCAGAAGGAAGTACTAGCAGTGGGCCTTACATTATCAGGTATAGTCTTTCAGGGTAAGTACAGTGTTTATGTGCATTATTCTACACAAAAATCTAGAGTAAAGTGGTGACAGTTCAGTTTAGAGTTGTTGATTAAGTGGTTCACAGACTTAGAATAATGGCTCTAAGCTAAGGGGGGATGGTAGGACAAGTAACCATGCCAGGCTCTCAGATCCTAGTAGTGATGGCAGTATGTATAGAAAAGAAGTAGGAAAGGATGATGTACAACCCGTTCTTATCTCAGTGCAAGGTTTTCCAGTCATCACGATATCTATTTATGCCTTACATATCAGCACCATGATTATAGTTCATGTTCATGCACATCATAGAGAATTATGTGCGTTTCTAGTCCTTAGTATAAAGAGTTCCAGTTTTTTAAGTAGTACAAACCATGTTCCATGAATTGACCAACTCCAAAAATCAGGTCATGCATCCTAGGACTCATGTATTCATGTTTTACAGTATGTTCAGCTCCAGTACCTATGCAACATTATTAATGATCAGCAAAATTCAAATTTATGTCATGTATGTTCTCAGTTCAGACCTCTTTGATGAATTTATGTCATTGATACTCTATTACTCAAGCCTAAGTTGAGTTTCAAAGTTATTCTTTCATGCTTTAGGTACTCATGTCCTAACCTTTCAGTGACCTCCCCTTATGAAATAACAGCAGTGACGAGCAATTGCTAGATGGGAGAGAGTAAATGTTTCTTGTTGACAAAACTTATTTCAGCTTACTATTACATGTTAAAAGGGGTCCAAGACTTAGAAAATTTCACTAAGTTTTGGGACTTAGTCATTTCTAAAGCTTTCAAACTTCGATGATTTTATTTTTGACCTTCCTAATATCGAAATGTTAATTTTTAGGTTGATTCATGATTGGGGTGGTCAATAGTACATCTCAATTGACTTTCAGAATTTTTGGACAAGCGTAAGAGTGTGTTTGGACTTCCAAAATAGTAGTACCACCGGGACAAGCCCGTGTCAAGCACCCCAGTCCACTGGTAGTGGTGTCCGCGGCACGTGCTCCATCGCGGCCTCCTTAATTTCTAGCCTTCAGTCTTATCTTAATTAGTTGGAATTTTGTGTGTGTTTTCTTGAGGTAGTGCATAGAGGTTGTTAATGATAGAGGATTGGAAGATATGAGGAAGATGATTTTATGGGTGTTTGTTGAGAAGGGCATATGTGGTTATGAAGATAGGCTTGAATGTCATGTTTGTATATAGTTGTCTAGTAAGAGGTTGAATATAGTTGCTGAAGTGGTAATAATTATTCATGAGTTGAGAAGTTGTGAAAAAGTAGGGTTTATTAAATTTATGATTCCGACTTGTATTAGAGTGTTATGTTTACATTTTTTAGGTTCGAGTAGGTTGAACATAGTGAGACAATTTAGTTCAACTCAGATTTTAGTAAGCAGAGTTATCAGTGCTCATGTGAATATCTTTAGTAGCCTCGGGTGAAGTATAGGATTAAGGTGGAAGGTATAGTTAAGGGAGAATCCAAGGGTATGTCTAAGCTTGAAAGTAGCACTTGCATTGTCTAAGGCACAACCATTTTATACTATCTTGGTTTTCGTAGGCCTATGTTTCACGTTACAGAACTATGGCTATGTTGGTATTCCTTATATAGATGACTTATTCAGATCATGCCCAAGATTCCTTGCTCTCTAATGTTATTATAACTTCTTATAAAGAGCGTTGAAGAAATGCTCCATCTGAGTATAAGATTTCAGTATGAGTTAGTCCATATAGCCAGCAATTCAGTTTAGCATTTAGACAGACAAGTTCCTATTGTTTTCAATCTTTCGACCTAGTCTTACTATCTGAAGCTTCATGAGTATGGCCATTCCAAAAGATAATTTGGTTGTATCTATTAAATTGAAAATTTAGTTCAGTTTATGTATCATGCATCATGTTTCAGATTTAGGTATTCAGTCATGATTCAGTTTGTAAGCATCCTGTGCATCATCTCAATCTTTCCTTCATATTTCAGCCAAGTCAGTATCATTCGAGGGATGAAGGATCCCAAGGGGGAGATGTTTTAATATATCGAGTTTTCATATCCTAAACCTCTCATCTATTATTCACGAAACAAAATCCATCTTGAGGTAATGGCTACTCATAAGTTTACTCTCTCATTTCTATCTCAGCCTTATAACCGCTCTCTTGTCATTGCATGTATTCAAGAAATCAGTTTAGTTCATGATTTAAATACATGTATCATGCTCACACTAAGTTGTGCAATCACGTTCAAAGTCATACATGTTAAGAATATCATCTCAGTTGCCTTAGTACTCTCAGTCTAACCAGTCTCATTCGAGGATGAATGATTCAAGGGGGAGATAATGAAATACCTCATATTTTTGGACTAGACTTTGAAGCATCGTTCTTATGTGTGTTAACTCTAATTCCATGAATTTAATTTGAATACACGTGTCATGATCTTTATCCTAGTGTGTGAAGTGATTTTGAGGTGAAAAATGTTCATAAGAATCACTTATAACAAAATTGAGCTAAGAGCCTTTGATTCGTCCAAAGTTTGGTATTCAATTCTACAAGATTCTAATCTGAACGTGTATAACTTTAGATATACATAGAATTTTTCAGCTCAAGACCTACCATATTCTAATTTGACCTGCCATTTTCGTGAGAGAGGCAGTGAGGGCACGCGATTAGCCCACGGCGCCCACCCCTATTTTACAGCTTTTGGTTTTATGTTTTAAGGGAAAATAGGTCTTTTTCCCTTCACCCAAGTGGTCCATAACATGGGATTAAGGGTCCCAAAAGGAAAAATTAGCCCCAATATTCACAAATCCTCTAAAAAGAAAATCTCTCTCTCTCAAGAACAAACCCTAGCCTCTTCAAGATTCAAGATTAAGCTTTAAGAAAACCACCAAGAACTTTCACAAATTCATCAATTAAAGTATGTGTGATGTTAATCCATGGGCCCTTTTCACACATGGAGTCCAAGAATCCATTTTTAAGATTTAAAAAATGAATTTACTTGTTTACAATAAATTATCTCCATGAATCCATATGAATTTCGATTTTTACATGACGTTTACAAGTAATTATTGTTGAAATTAAACCTTACATGATGGAATAATGATCTTTTCATATTAAATCCCTAATTTATGGTTTAGTATTATAGCCATAGTATCATTACATGTTTTAAACTATTCCCATGCTTTAATTCATGACCCCCATGTGTTTGATGAAATGTCTAAGAGATATTTTTGAACAATGATCCCTATTATGGTTATTTCTAAAAGTGTTCATGTGTTCCTATTTGTAACACCCTGTAAAAGTCGTGCATGGATTAGCCTTTAATAGAGTGCCCTTAAACTTAAAAACTTGAAAAAATTTCTAAGTGTAATGAGGACTTAGAGTCATTTTAGCTGGCAATCTTCGGGATACAACTTTTCAACCTTCTCGACATCCGCTTTTAGATTTTCAAGTTGCGTTATGATCGGGAAATCTCATAGTACATCTCGGATAAGTTTCAGAATTTTTCGGAACGCATAAGGCTGCGTTTGGATTTAAAAACAGTAGGAAAACGCATAGACAATTGCCCAGTTTTCAGAATTTCAGGGTCAATTTCAAACGATCATAACTCCCTGTATATAATGAAATGTGTGAGATATAATATATCAAACAAAATCTCTCCGAGTCCTCTTTCAATTGCAGTTGGTTTCATCCAATTTGAGTATATGAGTAAAAAGTTATAATCGATTTACTCCAGTCTACCAAACTGTCAACTGAGGGACAGATTTGACCTTAATTGTTCCTTAGGGGTATTTTGGTAATCCTCCACCCCTATATATACCACCAACACGGGATTTAATCCCTCAAACACCATAATACACATACTTTTCCCAAAATTGCTCAAGAACTCTCCCTAGGGTTTCAACATTAAAACCCAAGCAACTCAAGATTCAACCGCGGGTTCGTGAAACAAATTACAGATTTGGAATCCTCTCGACGTAGGCTTCGATAGACACCCAAAATTCATGGAGAACAAGGTACGCGGGGTTTTCCTAAATTCTCATGGGCATAGAAAAATCATGTTTTAGAATGGGGTTTTAAATTATGTATATATATTTATGTATAAGATGTTTTAACATCATTGTTTTGGTCTTTTGACCATCTCCAAAGCGATTTGACAGTTTATTTACATATATGAATGAATGTGTTTCAATTTTGAATACATGAACTTGCTAAAGACATTTGACCACCAGGTGTTTGATGAAATTTCTGCATGAATTGAACTTTAAGTTTCGGAATATGAAATCCTTTACATCAGTTACATGTTTTGGTGGTCTAAACTATGTTTTGAATGAAAGCTCTTGCTTAATACATTATGGCTCAGAAAAATCATGACTTGTAAGTCTTGGTATGACGATACCAACTCAGACTAATGCCATATCAGACTCAGACTAACAGACATTTCAGACTTTCATGATTTTAGACATTCAGAATGTTGCATGTACAGAAAAGGTTAAAAATGGGCATACAGAGATGTTAGGTGGTTCCCCGAAGAGGGCTTGAGTTCAAGCGACTCATTGCCTAAAACCGTGGTTTACCGACCCGGGTATACTATTATGCGCTGACTTAAATGTCCTGTGGCGTATCAGACTCAGACACTCCAACGCTTGCGGCACACTTGGGTTGGGGGCTTCCCTGCTGAGTCAATGGCGGATTCCATACATCCCGTGGAATATCAAACTTGTAGGGAAATACCACCTAACTCAGAAGTAAAACACAGATCATGATTTGAAATGAACAGACAGGTTACATGTTTTCAGAAAGTGCCCATGTATTTTTCAGAAATAGTTTTATACATGATGTCTTGATGAAAAATTGCTTTCACTTAATATGTATATATATATAAATATATTAATGTATGTTCCATTATACTATTTTTTTGGATTGCTTCGCGTGCCAGTACTTTTGTGTTGACCCCCCCTCCTTCCAGGTTCTGAGGCACAGTCCAGGGGTCCAGCTACTCAGTAGACATTCTCGGATTTGCAGACTTGATCTCACAGTGGTGATCCTTCTATTATTTGGAAGGCCTAATTATGTCAAAAATTATCTTATTTATTATGTTTTTGGTTTACTGGGGGCCTTGTCCCTGTTTTTTTTCAGACAGATGTTTATGTTCTTAGTAGAGATTTCGCAGACTGATGTCAGATAGTATTATTCAGAAATGTTGCAGAACTTGACCATGTTTTCCGTACTCAGTTTCAATTCCACATTTTATTATGATTATGAATGTTGTGCATGATAACCAGATAGAGAATGGGTGTTTCGGGCCTTCATGGTTCGGGATGCTCGTCACGGTTAGGGCCTAGGCTCGGGTCGTGACAAACTTGGTATCAGAGCACGGTTCATGGTCCCAGGGTGTCTGCGAAATCGCGTCGAGTAGAGTTCTGTTTATGAGTGTGTAGCGCGCCACACTTATAAACAGGAGGCTACTAGGCGTTTAGGAATGTTTCCCTTCTTTGTGATTTAGTTCGTGCTTCAGAGTCTAAACTGTCCCATTATTGGGTTGATTCAAGTGCAAAAATTTTAGAGTATACATGATATAGTCCTTTTCGATTACGTTCTATAAGATTTTAAAAATTATGGAAAAACTCGATAGGAGTCTGTTAGTGCATCAATATATGCTGATTCTGATGTAAATATTGATCCTGATGGAATCGTGCATTTCAGCTTAAGGTATTAAGTGTATATTGTCCCTCTCAAAATCTTGTTACAGTTGTGGACAATGTATAGCAGAATGTTGGAACTATATTTCTACCCAAATAGTAGCATAAGTTAAGGTGTTGTTGTCATGACCTATTGGTAGTGATATTGGACCAAAAAGTTGGTGATGTAAAGTCACAAAGTTAGAAGTCATAGTGAGGGTGATTTTGTGTAAATGAATATTTCAGTTGAATAATCGATGTTTGAGGATGATTTACCCCTTTATAGTGATAAACTAATGTGGTAGCTAGCAGCATGTGTGGATTGTATGGTAGTCCATGGAGGAAGTGTTTTACTCAGATTTTTATTTATACAGAATAATATGTATATTCTTAGACCATTAAATATTAGGTGTCAATTTTCTATCCCTTGTAATATGTAATCTTGTTATCATGATGTTTTTGAAAAAAAAAAAATTTAAAGTCTAGTGAAGCCGTGTGGGGCTCTTTCGATTCACTAGCATAGTTGCCTTGCCATCCATCTCATTTTCTTGTTCAAAATACAAAACCAAAGTCTAGTGAAGCCGTGTGAGGCCTGTTTCGATTCACTAGCAACTTGTTGTCCAACTTGTTGTCCAACTTGTTATTCTTTCATTGGTTTAATATATGTATGGCTGAATCTGTTTGCATGAGATATAGTTGGTAATGAAGTGATTCATCCTTGTGTGTTATTAGTTGAAGGTAGAGAAGGAGTTGTTGGTCAGGGTGATTTGTTGATTGCTTGAATGTGGAAATGGCTATATTAGCGAGTAAGTTATGATTATAGACTCATGGTTGTTTGAGGAATATGAAGGCAGTCTGAATGTATGAATGAGTGAGTAAGTATGAGGTGAGAAATCCGTATAAGTAGATACAATGGTACGGGGTTATAATATAAGATTAAGGTTGACCATGTCTATTATGAGGCTTTAACCCCCTTGACCCTCTTTTCATTGGTAGTTGTAAACTAGTGCTACTTGTGAGAAGGTATGTAGTAGATTTTTGAGATATTTGGGTAGACTATCCCAATTTGATGGATTAGTGTATTTATATTATGTTGCATTCTTCATTGGTGGTAGATGATTGATACTAAACTATAGGCTTGAATTTAAATGGTGTGGTGGTAAATAGTGGCAAGAGTTTGTTGATGCATATTTTGTGGGATTAATTTAGTAGGCTTGAGGTGCTGAAATAGTACATGCTAACGGAATGATGATAAGGTAAACCGTTAGGTCATGATCGATTATTGTGGTTATGAAGTTCTAGTGCACTAGTGTTTCATGATGTTTACTTATAGTTTCCAAGTAAAAATTTTGTGTAAGGTTGGGTTGTAAGTCATGCATAGCACTAGATATTAAGTTTGAATAGTTGAAATTCATAAAGGTGGATGTGATGATTTCTTGATCAATGATGTTAGTTATATGAAAATGATCTAATAGGCTTGAACGGTGTGTGAAATGGCTTAAGTTTAAATTGATTCGTAATGAAGTATAATGTTGTGGGTATGGTGTGTAAGTATGCCCAAGGCGATATGGAGTTGTGGCATTTCTCTAAGACTATTACATGTTGTGTGTGACTAGTGGTACCATGGAGTTGCTAGTTGGAAAAAGACTAGTTAGATGATATATGGTGTTCTAGATAGCCAAGTTAAGGAGCCTTGATTGATAGTGTTGAGCCTTTTGATGTGATCTCGATTCTCATGGTAGAGAGATATAAGTTTGGAGTAGCAATATTGGTATGCTAGGACGGAAGTGGTATGGTTCATCAAAGGCTTGGTGATATCCATGTTAAGTGTTAGAATCTAAGTTTGAGTTTTAAAGGTTGAACGGATAGAAATTAGTGTGCAAGCATTATACTTTGACTATTGGTGGCTATGGAAAGATAGAGTGTATCCCAGAAGGTAGTCATTCGGGTTGAGTTCTATGATATGCATGTATTGTCAATTTTTTCAGACCCTAGAGTGCAGTAAGTGTAGTTCAGTTAGAATCTGGTAAGGGATCTCCCAAACGTTAGATGATGAGTTGAAGCTAAGTGGGAGATGATAGAACGAATAACCAAGTAAGGCTCTCAGATTCTAGTAGTGATGCAGTGTGATTTAGAACATCAGAAAGTAAGGGTGAATCTCAACCCATTCCTACCTCAATATTTTTTTTTTGTTATCTGGATGCTTACTCATGCCTTACGATGCAGTTCTGTGATAATAGTTCATGATTCCGGTTTATGATAGAGAGTCACGTACTCTTCCAATTCCAAGATAATGAGTTCTAGTTCATTCAAGTAGTCGGAATCACATTCCTTATGTTATGAACTCTAGTTGAGGTCATGCAACTCATGACGCATGTACTCACTCTTTATAGTGTGCTCAGTCCCATATAAAGATCTTTTTCATGCTTGAGGGTCTTATGTTTTAACCTTTTAGTGACCCTTCCTATGCAATGATAGTGGTGTTGATGTAAATGTTCTTGTTGATGGAAGATCATAGTATGCTTGTTTAGATAAGGCCATAAGTATGAAGTAAGATTTGGGGCCAAGTCTTTGATACATGTGATGGTTAGTGGAAAAGTTTGTGTGTGTATGTTTTTAGGATAGCGCGTGGGAGTTATATTGATAGTAGTTTAGAAACTATGTGAAGTATCTACTTATGGGTGTTTGCCTTGAAGTTAACATGTGGTTATAAATTAGGCTTGAACGACGTTTTGGGATTGTAGTGGAAGGTCGCCATATGCATTAGCTAATTCATATTAAGAGTTCAGTGTAGTCATTGAAGTGGTAAGGCATGTTATGCTTAGGATGTGATTTTTAAAAGAGGTATAGAAGGTGGCATCATATGGTTTAGAATAATAGCGTGGTGTAGCATGTTGTATTTTTGTGATTTAGAGTTAGGCTTGATCGCGGGGTAAGGATTAAGATATTTTAGACATTAGTAGAAAAAAAAACATTATCAATGCTCATATGAGAATTTTAAGATGAGTTGAATGAATATGATATTTATAGGGAATAGTATAGTTAAGGGATATTCGGGAAGTGCTCTAAGCCTTAAAGTAAGAAATTGTATTGCCAAAGGTCTGAAAATTCTATCCTAATTTAGGAGTTATATGTCTATATTCCAGACTGCAGAGTAGTGTCAATGTTGTGATTTCCTCAGTGGGATGTTTTGTGTAATCCATACCCAAGATTCATGGTTCCCTATTACTGCTAGAACTTCCTTAGAGAGAGTGTTGAAGAGAATACTCCAGTTAAGTATGAGGGTGTAGTATAATTCAATCTGTATGGCCAATAAGTCAGTTTAGCAGTCAGATTCTTATGACTTGTTTTCTTGTCTTTGCACTTATTCATGCTACTCGAAATCTCAGACATGCTACTAGTCGAAGATAGAGTATACCAGTAGTTACGAGTATAGCCCAGTTCATGCATCATGCATTAAATTCAGATTCCAAATGTTCAGATCAGTGTATTTTTATTAGAGGACATGTCATGTCCGCGTTATTCCATATATTTAAGGCTTCCACAAGTTCCTACCCATCATTCGAGGATGAATGATCCCAAGGGGGAGATAATGTAACACCCTGTAAAAGTCGTGCATGGATTAGCCTTTAATAGAGTGCCCTTAGACTTAAAAACTTGAAAATTTTTCTAAGTGTAAGGCTGCGTTTGGATTTAAAAACAGTAGCAAAACGCATAGACTATTGCCCAGTTTTCAGCATTTCAGGGTCAATTTCAAACAATCATAACTCCCTGTATATAATGAAATGTGTGAGCTATAATATATCTAACAAAAGCTCTTCGAGTCCTCTTTCAATTGCAGTTGGTTTCATCCAATTTGAGTATATGAGTAAAAAGTTATAATCGATTTACTCCAGTCTACCAAACTGTCAACTGAGGGACAGATTTGACCTTAATTGTTCCTTAGGAGTATTTTGGTAATCCTCCACCCCTATATATACCACCAACACGGGATTTAATCCCTCAAACACCATAATACACATACTTTTCCCAAAATTGCTCAAGAACTCTCCCTAGGGTTTCAACATTAAAACCCAAGCAACTCAAGATTCAACCGCGGGTTCGTGAAACAAATTACAGATTTGGAATCCTCTCGACGTAGGCTTCGATAGACACCCAAAATTCGTGGAGAACAAGGTACGCGGGGTTTTCCTAAATTCTCACGGGCATAGAAAAATCATGTTTTAGAATGGGGTTTTAAATTATGTATATATATTTATGTATTAGATGTTTTAACATCATTGTTTTGGTCTTTTGACCATCTCCAAAACGATTTGACAGTTTATATACATATATGAATGAATGTGTTTCAATTTTGAATACATGAACTTGCTAAAGACATTTGACCACCAGGTGTTTGATGAAATTTCTACATGAATTGAACTTTAAGTTTCGGAATATGAAATCCTTTACATCAGTTACATGTTTTGGTGGTCTAAACTATGTTATGAATGAAAGCTCTTGCTTAATACATTATGGCTCAGAAAAATCATGACTTGCAAGTCTTGGTATGACGATACCAACTCAGACTAATGCCATATCAGACTCAGACTAACAGACATTTCAGACTTTCATGATTTTAGACATTCAGAATGTTGCATGTACAGAAAAGGTTAAAAATGGGCATACAGAGATGTTAGGTGGTTCCCCGAAGAGGGCTTGAGTTCAAGCGACTCATTGACTAAAACCGTGGTTTGCCGACCCGGGTATACTATTATGCGCTGACTTAAATGTCCTGTGGCGTATCAGACTCAGACACTCCAACGCTTGCGGCACACTTGGGTTGGGGGCTTCCCCGCCGAGTCAATGGAGGATTCCATACAGCCCGTGGAATATCAGACTTTTAGGGAAATACCACCTAACTCAGAAGTAAAACATAGATCATGATTTGAAATGAACAGACAGGTTACATGTTTTCAGAAAGTGCCCATGTATTTTTCAGAAACAGTTTTATACATGATGTCTTGATGAAAAATTGCTTTCACTTAATATGTATATATATATATATGTGTGTATGTTCCATTATACTATTTTTTTGGATTGCTTCGCGTTCCAGTACTTTTGTGCTGACCCCCTCCTTCCAGGTTCTGAGGCATAGTCTAGGGGTCCAGCTACTCAGTAGACATTCTCGGATTTGCAGACTTGATCTCACAGTGGTGAGACTTCTATTATTCGGAAGGCCTAATTATGTCAGACATTATCTTATTTATTATGTTTTTGGTTTACTGGGGGCCTTGTCCCAGTTTCTTTTCAGACAGATGTTTATGTTCTTAGTAGAGATTTCGCAGACTGATGTCAGATAGTATTATTCAGAAATGTTGCAGAACTTGACCATGTTTTCCGTACTCAGTTTCAATTCCGCATTTTATTATGATTATGAATGTTGTGCATGATAACCAGATAGAGAATGGGTGTTCCGGGCCTTCATGGTTCGGGATTCTCGTCACGGCTAGGGCCTAGGCTCGGGTCGTGACACTATTGTTATTTCCATCGAGTCCTGAGGGTTATGAATACCCAAAAACTTAGCTATTTACTTTGTCTTAGTACTTTGACAATGGATTCAGATATGTAAGATCACTATCAGTCAGTCAATTATCATATTGAATTAAACTTAGCTCAGTTCAGAAATCAGTGTCTTTCAGTTGAGAGTAAAACTTAGCACCGAGGGTACCTAGGGATGGCGTCTCCCTCATCAATAGACATTAGACGTTAGTATCAGTCCCTAGGTTCTAGACCTATAGCGCCACCGTAGACTTTTAGGGGTCCCCCGTAAGTTAGGAATGACACCCTTATCCTTCGGGACATTAGATTAGTGGATCCTCAAAGCCATTGTTAGTACTCGTGGCACGGTACTGACACCCTTTAAACTGGGGTTACAGGCTGGACCCTGATAGTACATTAGGGCATGTTGGTTATAGCTAGCTCCCATAGTCTTAGTTCAGTATTTAGTATAATTCAATTCAGGTTTTCATTGACCATAGCATACAATTATCAATTATTCAGTTACCAGTATTTTAGTATTTTAGTTTATAGACTATTTCAGCATCATGTTATATTGTTGGTCATGCATTCCAGATATTACAACATTCACAAGTTCATACCATTAATTCAGTTATCTCATGATATTCATCCAGTCTTTATTTCATGCACATAACCCATAAATAACATCCTTCCTCATCTCACATACCAGTACATTCAAAGTACTGATCACATACTCGTTTCTTGCACTATGATGTCTTCTATCATAGGTTCAGACTCTCAGGTTCCCGACCGTACTTAAACATTCCAGCACCTCAGCAATAGCAGCGGTAAGTCCTCATATATCAAGGACCGTTTATGTTTACTTCAGTCTTTCAGTTCAATAGTCAATCAGAGTTAGTTGGGGGCTTGTTCCATCAGCTCCACAGTTAGTTAGAGGCTTTTCAGATAGTCAGTCTATTTATCAGTTACCATTATCAGTCTTTTCAACATTATTTTTCAGAGGTTTTCAGAATTATGATCTAAATTGTATGTTCTAGTATTAAAAACCTTATGGCATTTTTTCAGTTAAATTCCACACACATTCTTTGTTATCAGTTTTATTCAGTGCTCACAGAAGGTACCGACTCATGGGTTAGCTTGTGGGAATTTATGACTGTAAGCACCGTGTGGAGTCCAGGGTGTATCTTTGGGGCATTACACTGAAGCTTTGTCACAAGATCTGAAGAGTAAAATAAGTCTTCAAAACTTGTTTCCTATCATTGTACTCAAACCAAGATTTCAACCATCTAAGGAAACTTGAAACCCAATGGAACTAGACGTAGGCACTGGATTGGTGTGCCGAACCAGGATAAATCTTTGTGTTGTTTACTTTATGCTTTACTATGTACGTGCTTAATTGTTTAATTCTAATGTATTTGTGAGTTTTTTGATCTGCAAGTGAGTCGACTGTGAGGAGTTAGTAGTCGACTCACAAAATAAAAATTCAATTCATCCCCCCCTTCTATTAAATTCCATATCTCTATCCTAACCACTAAAAATTAGTATCTAATAATCAAACATAATCCACACTCCCTATATTCTCTGTCCCTCCACTCCCATTGTCAATTCATTTCAAGACTTAGATTTAACCTAAAGTGCATGACACCTTAGAATAGTAAAACAAGAACGCAAGAATAATCACATAACTTGATAAACATGTAAACCAACTATAAAACCATAATAACACAATCATGTAGTAGCCTCAACTCTAGAAAGAGGGTTTTATCCACTTTTTTTCTTATAAAGAATCACTATAGATGAGTTCATAAAGTATAACTACAAGAAAGTGAAGTTAAAGAACAAAGAACCCTAGTTTGAGCCCCTTGATGTCTTGCCTCCTCTATAATTCATGTATTGATCTAACTATGATGTGTAAAAGTGGAGAAGTACTCCTTATATAGTTTTTTATGTCGTTATTAGGCTTTCCCATATGAAACCTATGCATTAATACTTTACCCCCATTTAAATAACATAAAACCCGACTTTTAGATGTCCTAGGGGGTTTGCGCCGCATAGCCAATCGTATGGACAAGGGGGTGCCGCACAAGACCATATCAAGGGTGAGGAAGTGTGACCTTTTCCTAGGGGGTGTGACACAAGGCCCCCTCCCATGCCATGGGGGTGCGGTGCAAGTCTCCCTTCAAAGGGTGATGGTTCGCTCCTTCTTTTCTCCTATCTACTCGTGCACTTGTTCCTTATTTTCCTAGTTCTTATGGATTTTTGTAGGATTCATTTAGCTTCCATATCAAGTATATCCTACAATATTAAAAAAAAACACTCATTAGTCCATACAACACAATAGAGATCATTAAAGTTTACTAGAACAATCATCGCTCAAGCTAGCATCACTAGTTTTCTTGTCTAAACACTAGTTAATCATTTTGACTGTTGACTTGTTTCAAATTCACCTTAAACACTCAAAATGTAAAATAGTACATAAATACACAAATACACACTTTTTCACTTTATTAAGCACATCAATTTATCCTCAAAACTAAGCTAAACACGCGTAGATAATGACACTTAGGTGTATAAATACTCCTAAGATCACCACCCCAAACTTAAACTCTTGTTCATCCTCGAACAAATCTTTACACAAGGCAAAATAAAATAAGACTCTAACATCACTACTAAACTAAGACACTCAGGCTAGAACTAAAGTGACTACACGAATAGAAAGTTCTACATTAGGCATGTAATATTACAACTAAAAACTCATGAACACTAATTCAAGATTTTCTATCCTCAATAATCGACTCCAATAACTTGTAAACTCATGCACATTACTTAACAAAGAGATCATATAAATCACTTACCCATTATCAAACATGCACCCTCACCACAAGAGAGTCACCTTTATTCACTCACAAATATGTAATTTATCAAAAGGATGGGTGTAACAAGAAAATTTTTCTCACTCTCACAAAGAATTCACATGTCACATAAGATACCATAAGCTTTCCTTTAGTGCATTATACCCCTAATATCATAATATCAAAGTTCAAGACTGTGTAGGACTTTAAGGATTGTAATTTAGGCTAAGGGATGGGTAGGTACTATTCTGGGAGGTAATAATGGCTATCCTCCCTAAGCGCTTTAATACATTACACTTTACATCAAGCTCATCTCCAACCAGCTTGTTTTCCACCACTCTGTCTTCCTAACTCTTTTTTGTTTTGCCCTATCTCTTTAAGCTAGCTTACACATCTTTAGTATGGAATAATTGCTATCAACACGTGATTCACTTTTGTTCTATTATATTTCATTACTCCCTACCAACAACACATAAACCTTTTAGCACACCAAAAGTTATTTCCTTGGGGCATCACTTTCACTTTTTTCTTCTTTAATTATGCACTCCACAATATCTTAATATGTCAACTCAAAGACTTAGAATTTTTGGATCAAATTATGGTCAATTGAAAGAAAGGGAATGAGCTATATATAAGGCTACCAAAGAATAGGCTAATGGCTGATGGGACTAAATAAGATCCTGCAGAAAGGATAGGCAAAGCAGGTATAAAACAAGGCTATTAAAGAAATGCTTGTATCATCTCCTAAAGTCAACATTCTTTATTTTTCTTTGCAAATACACCGACCAAGTTCTAGACCTAGTATGCAACATGAAATATGACAAAAGCCTGAACAGACAACACACATGTTTAACTGAAGAAGTATCACTCCTCTCAACCAAGCAACAATAAGAATTTAAAATTATGCCAACACCACACAAGAGTCACATAAAAGAGCTTAGGTGTCTCAAAGAAGTCATTCAATTTTTCACACCACACCATAGAATTTAACACCAACTTATATCAAGTAATAATATGTAGCATCTAGCTAGACCATCTCTATTTATTTCTAATGAAAACAAAAATGAAAATTACTCCGGAAAATCAAAAGGGACACTGAGTTCAAAGTGCCCCTCAAAAAAGAATAAAAAAGAAAGCTCGAGGGGTGGGTGAAGTGTGCTTCTATTGAACAGACACCAAAAAAAACTGAAAATAAACAAAAATAAAATCTTTTTGTAATTTTCTTTACAACTTTTAGTCAAAAACGTGAAAATAAATAAAAATGAACACCCTATGACTTTACCCTAAGCAAATCAAAATATTTCTCACCCCACATTTAAAATCATACTTTATCTCTGAAGTACATAGGAGTACTCCTTGAGGCCTCTAGGCCTAGATCGTAACAACATATCCATCAAGGAGGTTCGAGGGACCCCACACTTAGTTTATGCCATGCTCTTTAGCTAAGAACTCTGGTACATAGACTTCCCTTCAACCTGTCAACACAAATAAAAGTAAAATCAAAGGTGCTACTAAAATAAATTTAAAGATAAAAATAAAATACCTCAACTTGGGTTGCCTCCCAAGCATCGTATTTTTTATTGTTGCGACACGACTCATAACTCAAATCTCATCCTTTTCCATCTACTTAAATCCCATTTTCTTCTTTGTTGCTGCCCTCTTGAGTGCTTACCATCGAGCTCTGCAGCTTGTCTTCCGCCTGCCTTTTTAAGATTCCCTTCAAGTTTTGTAGGTTCAGGTTTATTTGTCAATTCGGGCAACTCCATGAAAGTGTCTAAAGAGGTAATTGAAAGTTTAAATTCTTCCACCCCACATTCATATACTTCTGTAGTTGTGATCATGCATAAATCTATATAGAGTGAAGGTGTGTTGAGTGATTTATGCACTCAGAAGATCACTTCTTTATCTTTCAGTATCATCTTGAGTGTTCCCTCTCTCACATCTATCAAAGCTCTATCAGTAGATAATAATGGACGTCCTAATATGATTGGTACCCTTTCATTTGCATCATAGTCAACAACAATAAAGCCACATAAATAATAAATTTACCAACCTTAATGAGAACATCCTCAATGATCCATTTGGGAACCACTCACGTTCTGTCCTTGTAGAAATACTGAACATGGCTTTGGTTTTTCCAAATCCACTATCTTAAACACATTAAACACAGAAAGGTGAATCAAATTGATGCTTTCACCCAAATTGCTTAAAGTGTGGACAACATTAATTTCACCACTTTGTATAGAAGGGTAAAACTCCCAGGGTCCCTGAGCTTTTTGGATATCTTGCCCATAACCATAGAACTATACTCTTTAGTAAGTGCTACAGTATCAATATCTCAAAGCCTCTTTTTCCTCACTACATCCTTCAAGTACTTCGCATAATTAGGCATTCCTTGAAAAACATCTAACAAAGGAAGGTTAATGTGAAGTTCTCTGAAGGTGTCAAAGAACTTCTTAAAACAAGCATCCTCCTAACTGGCCTATTTATATATCTAGATTTTTTGGGGCTTCTTGATGATTTTTTATTTTCGCAACCATTTTTTCTTGGTTGTACAGGATCTTTTTCAAAGTCTCCTCGATATTTCTAGCCTAGGTGTTGTCCTGAATACCTTGTTGCTACTGAAACTGTTGTGATTGAGCCTGATTATTTCCCCACCAGTAGTTAGGCTAACTCTACCAGTTACGGTGGTAGGCATTTCTATAGTTCTTATTCCCTTTTTGTGCATTCCTCATAAAATTCACCAACTCCATGTTTGCTCCACATGTCTGTAGAGTGACCAATACTACCACAAATTTAACAACAAGTCTGAACCTGCTAAATTGCATTAACCTATCCCTGAGGGTGAGCAATACTCAACTTGCGAGCTGAGTCATCATTTGATTCTGAAAAGAGAATATTATTTAGCTAATTCTATGATACCATCCACCTTGATCATACCTGTAGTATTCTTCATCACACTTCTAGATATATCAACCTCTCATTTTGGATTACCTTGTGTAATTCGATTTAGGAGAGTGTACAACTCATCATAAGTTTTTCCCAAAGCCTGACCACATACCGCTGAATCTAACAAAATTTTTATATTAGGGTAAAAACTTTCAATAAAAGTATGAGCTAATACCTTATCGGTCTATTGGTGATGCATACAATTTCTTAGAAGAGACTTGAATCTCTTCTACACATGATAGAGATTTTTGTTTGATTTTTTCTTGCAACTTAGAGTTTCACTCCTCAACCTTGTAGTTTTGCCATAAGGAAAGAATCAAATGAGGAACTTCTTTGACAAATAATCCCAAGTTGTGAATGAATTTAAAGGTTTTTCCTTCAACCATTTTTTTGCTTCCCAAAATGATGAGAATGGAAAAAGATTGAGCCTCATGTAATCTGTGGAGACTCGAGCGAGAATAAATATGTCACTGATCTCCAAGAAGTTCTGTATATGAACATGTGCATCTTACCCATGAACTTCCAACGTTATGCAACAATTGTACCATGTTCTGCTTAAGCTAAAATCTATCCCCAAGTTCCAGTTTGTGGATGGAGGAGGTAACATTAGTTGCAAGTGCGATTACCACTCTATGCATTGTCCTTGGATCTTCCATGACTTTAGTAATGACCTCAACCTATTGATCATACCATATGGGGGGTGCAGTGTAAGGCCCCTTCCAAAGAATGAGGGTTCGCTCTTTCTTTTCTCTTATCTCATTGTGCACTTGTTCCTTGTTTTTATTCTTCTTATGGCTTTTTTATAGGCTTTATTTAGCTTCCATATCACCTCCAATTGTCTCCTACAACATCATATAATAAGAATTAGTCCATACAATGCAGTAGATCTCATCAAAGTACACTAGAACAAGCATAGCTTAAGCTAGCATCATTAGTTCTTTCGTGTAAACTCTAATTGATTATTTTGACTCTTGACTTAGTTCAAATGCACCTTAAATACTCTAAACATATAGACTAGCACATAAATACACAAATACACACTTTACACTTTATTAATAACATCAAGTTATCCTCAAAGCTAAGTTAAACACACATAAATAATGACACTTAGGTGTATAAATACGTCTAAGATCAACTGACCTGGATTTTTTAGTTAAAATTCAAGTTAGAAATAGCTGATGTGTACTGGAATTGTAAGGAAAAGGTGAAAAATCAAAGTGGTTGCAAAATTCAGACCTTAAGGTATGATAATGGGAAAGAGTAAACTTCAAATCAGTTCAAGTTATTTTGTGACAAAACTGGTACATAACATCAACTAACAGTTCCTTATACTCAATAACGAAATGGAGTCAGTGAGCAGAAAAATAGAAATATAATGGAGATGACTAGGTGTCACGATCTAAACGATGGCCTGGCCGTGATGGACATCCCGAACCATGAAGGCCCGAAATGCCCTTCTCTATCTAGTAATCATGCACAACATTCATATAATAAAAGAAAATGCGTAAACATAATCTTCTAAGGAAACATGGTCAATTCTGAATTCAACAAAAGTATGGAAACTGTAAATCAACTACATCTAAATAACATTTGACTCAGTCTGTGAAATCTCTACTACATGAAAATCTGACAACTGTCTGAAACCGGGACAAGGCCCCAGTAGACCAAAACTGAAATAAGTGACATAATCTGAAAAGACAAGCCTTCTGGAATAGAGAAGGCTCACCACTGCACTATCTGATCAGCTGTCTGAATTATCTACTGCTTATCTGGACACCTAGACTGAGTCTCAAAACCTGAGAGGTAGGGGGAAGGAGGGTTAATACAGATATACTGGTACGCAGAGCATATACAAAATAATCATTTATTATTCAAAATATATGAGAGCAATTTAAAATAGTTCATAAGTATATCATATAGTAAGAATTCACATGGGCATTTTAAAGACTCTGTAAAAATCATCTCAACTCTGAGAAATCTATGTTACTTCTGCGCTAGGTGGTATACCCTACAACTCTGAAAAATTCCATGGGCTATATGGAAACTGCCATTAACTCAACAGCGAAGCCCCGAACCCAAGTGTGCTGCAAGGGTTGGAGTCTCTGAATATACTACGCCACACGGCCGTCGCCAGTGTACAATAATAATCTACCCGTATCGGCAAATACAGTTTCAGGCTAAGAGTTGATTAAACTCGTGCCTTCTTCGGGTAGCCACCTAACCCTCTTTAAGCCCCTTTTTAAAACTCTGTCAGAACATACATTCTCTGAAAACATAATCTGTTATGGCATAAATACATATGGTATCGTCGTACCATTGACTTGCAAGTCACATCTCTGAGCCATTATTAGTCTATCGTAAATCTCTGTTTTCAAAACACAAGTTTTGGGACCACCATTTCAATAATTCAATTTAAAGAAACTCTTTCTCAAACCTCATGTAAACATATGCAAGGAACTCATCTTTGTTAAGCATTTCAGTAGTACCGTACAAGGTGGTCATGTCAAAGTTTTCAAGTCACATGCAATTCTTTCTCTTAAATACAAGAACACATTTATATCAAGAAACACCCTCTCACCAATTTCAAATCATGCTCAAATGCTATAATATTGCGAAAACATCTTTCAAATCACAAAACCATAATCTTTAATTCAATACACGAGAGGGAGTTCATAATTTATACTCTCAACGATCTTAAATCTCAAATTCCATACATAAACGTATACATGTAAATCAATTTAGGGCATAGGACCACAAGGTCAAAACAATAGTAACATTAAAACATTGGGAGTACGTAATTTAGAACATAGATTCCAAAACCCCTTTGAAATTCATGCATAAAAATCTAAAAAATCATCCTGTAATGGTTTTAAGCCCATGTAGTTTTTTTAGGATAAACCTCATGTACCTCTATCTAGTAATTTAAAGAATACTTCTTGATGCCCACGGCTTGGGTATTCCAAATCTTCAATTTGTTTTGAAAACCCATGGTTGAAGTTTGATTTATTTGGATTATCAATATGGAACCCTAGAGAGTATTCTTGAATATTTTTGGTGAATGTATGAGTAATATGCTCAATTGGGGTTGAAATCTCGTGTTTGGGCTGATAAGGGTGTGGGAAAATACCCAATATACCCTTAATGAGCCCCGTATTAAAATATAACTGGGAGCCCAATTTCATGGGCCACCGCGACGCGCCACTATCGTGGTGGCTCATTGGAAATTGACGAATGGGAAATTGGACCACTCCGAGATGCGCCACCATCGCGGAGTCCCACTGAAAATTGACCATCATCATTTACACCCTCTCTGCGATGCGCCAAGGATAGGAATGATGGTGTTTTATGACTAGGACTTAAATTAACCATAACTCCTTCACCGAGTATCCGTTTTGGATGCACCTTATGTCGACGGAAAAATTATTCAATCATCTACGAAATGAAAAGTTGAAATCTAAGGGATTCCACTAGGAACAAAAAGTATAAATCATTCTAGAAGACAATGCTTGATATTTTAGGGATAAAATTTAGCGAAAAAAAACTTCGGGGCATTACAATATCCCCCCCTTGGGAACATTCGTACTCAAATGTTGATGCGGGATACAGACAAGTATGATTTCAAGCATACTAAGGCATACAAAGAACAAGAAAAAGATTGTATTGGATCAAAAAGGTTTGGGTATCTAGATCCCATGTAAACTTCTGATTCCCAAGTCACTTCTTTAATTTTCTGTTTTCTCCACAACACTTTAACTGAGGCTATCTCTTTGTTCCTCAATCTTCTAACTTGACAATCCAAAATCTCTACAGGCTCTTCTTTATAGGATAACGAGTTTGTCACTTTGATTTCTTCGGCTGGCAATACTAAAGAATAGTCTCCAATACACTTATTCAACATAGATATATGAAATACCGGATGAACATAGCCCAAACTAGCTGGCAATTCTAACTCATACGTAACTCCACCTATCCTTCTCACAATCTTATATGGTCCTATATAGCGAGGAATCAACTTACCTTTCTTCCCGAATCGTATGACTCCCTTCATAGGAGAAACCTTGAGAAACACCCAAATGGAATCATACTGGTTTTGGGATCTCGAAAGTCTTGTAATGAAGTCCATATTAATCATCTCCCACTTCCACAAAGGCAAAGCTATCTCTTGAGAAGAACCACCTGGCCTCAGATATTCCACTTTAACTTGTTGACAATTCAAACTCTTGGCAACATAGTTAGCCACATCATGCTTCATATTATTCCACCAATAAATGGTTTTCTAATCCTGATACATCTTAGTAGAGCCAGGGTGAATAACATACCTCGACGTGTGAGCTTTGTCAAGGATTCTCTTCCTCAGACCATCTATATTTGGCATACACAATCTACCCTGGTATCTCAAAACACCATCACTACCAATTTCAAAAGACAATACTTTTTGTTGACCCACATCTTTCTTGATCTGCATCAAGATGGGATCTTCAACCTGCTTCTCTTTGACTTCTGCACAAAGGAAAGATTTAGCTATCTCATGAACAACCACTCCTCCATCATCGGAATCCAAAAGTCGCATTTCTAGATTTGCAAGTCGGTGAATATCCTTCACCATATCCCTTTTCTTATTCCCCACATGAGAAAGACTGGCCATAGATAACCTACTGAGGGTGTCAGCTACCACATTCACCTTGCCCGAATGATAGTGCAGGCTCATGTCATAGTCTTTTAAAAGTTCTAACCATCGCCTCTACTTGAGATTCAATTCTTTCTGCGAGAAAACATACTGTAAACTTTTGTGGTCAGTAAATATATCAACCTGTACCCCATAAAAATAGTGTCGCCAGATCTTAAGTGCAAAAACCATAATCGTTAACTCCAAGTCATGAGTAGGGTAGTTCCGGTCATGCACCTTCAACTGCCTAGATGCATAATCCACTACCTTACCGTGTTGCATAAGAACACGCCCAAGTCCCAATTGGGACGCATCACAGTATACAACAAAACCTTTTGTACCCTTCGGAAGAGTCACAACAGGAGCAGTAGTCAACTTGTCTTTCAACTTCTCAAAACTATTCTCACAAGAGTCAGACCATAAAAACTTCACCTTTTTCTGAGTCAACTTAGTAAGTGGTGCATCTATGGAAAAAAAACTCTCGACGAATCTTCTGTAATAACCCTCCAAACCCAAGAAGCTCTGAATGTCGGTTGAAGTCATGGGTATAGGCCATTTTCTCACTGCCTCAATCTTTTGGGGATCAACCTTAATCCCCTCACTAGACACAATATGCCCTAAGAACGCAATAGCATTCAACCAAAATTCACACTTGGAAAATTTTGCATACAACTTATGATCTTTAAGGGTCTGAAGGATGATCCAGAGGTGATTGGCATGGTCCTCCTCGCTCTTAGAATATACCAAAATGTCATAAATGAATACAATGACAAACAAATCCAGAAACTGATGGAAAACCCTATTCATTAGATCCATGAAAGCTGCAGGGGCGTTAGTCAACCCGAAGGACATGACTAAGAATTCATAATGGTCGTATCTGGTTTGAAAAGTTGTTTTGGGAATATCTGACTCTCTAACTTTCAACTGGTTATATCCCGAATGAAGATCTATCTTTGAAAAATACTTAGCACCCTGATGTTGATAAAAAAGATCATCAATCCTAGGAAGGGGATATTTATTTTTAATCGTGACCTTATTCAATTGGCGGTAATCTATGCACATACGAAGGGAACCGTCTTTCTTTCACACGAAAAGTACAGGTGCACCCCAAGGAGACACACTGGGAAAGATAAAACCTTTATCTAGAAGATCTACTAGCTGTTCTTTCAACTCTTTTAGCTCTGCAGGAGCCATCCTATATGGAGGAATAGAAATAGGATGGGTATCTGGCAATAAATCAATAACAAAATCTATATCCCTATCAGGTGGTATTCCTGGGAGATCATCTAGAAAGACTTCCGAGAATTTATTCACTATGGGGACAGACTGAAGAGGGAGACTTTTGGCACTAGAGTCTTTAACCTGAATAAGATGATACAAGCAACCTTTGGAAATAAGTTTACGGGCCCTGAGATAAGATATGAAATGTCCTCTAGGTTCTAGAGAATGTCCCTCCCATTCTATCACTGACTCATTTAGAAAAGAAAAGGTGACTCTTCGGGTCCTACAATTCAAGGTGGCATAGCACGAATGGCGCCATTCCATCCCTAAGATGGCATCAAAATCAAGCATATCAAGCTCTATGAGATCTGCCCCAGTATCCTAGCTAAAAATAGACACAACACAATTTCTATACCCTCCTAGCCACAACAAAATCTCCCACCGGGGTGGAAACTGAAAAAGGTTCAGCAATCATATCAGGCTCAAACCCAAAACCAACAACCACGTATGGGGTCACATAAGACAAGGTAGACCCGAGATCAAGTAATACATACGTATCACGAGAAAATATTTGTAACATACCGGTGATTACATCAGGTGAGTCCTCTACCTCCTGGCGGTTGGTCAAAGCATACAACCGGTTTTGACCATTTTCGGTGGTTGAAGTGGCACCCTTCTGAGGTGGTGGTGCAGATAAATTTGCCTGCGACTTGGCTCCTCCAACATTACTCTTTGCTGCTGGATAGTCTCACTGGATATGGACTGGCTGGCCGCATGAATAACACACCAAAGCACCAAACTTACATCTCCCTGGATGATTCCTCCCGCATCTCCCACTGCGCGGATAGGACCGAGAGGTATGGTCTACACTTCCCCGCGATGGCGTACCCTGCATCCTCGGCCCCTAACTAGACTAAAAATTCTAGGTGCGCTGCTCAGCTGTGGGTCTGGACACTAGAGCACTTGCTGTCGACTATGCAATACCACAATTCTTTTTCTTTTGCCATTTGTCGCCCCAATTACCGCTCTGCTGCTGACTATGACTCTGGTCTGTTGCTCTGGCTCTCTCTGCCTGCCTATCCTTTTTCCTAGATTCGAATATCTTCTTCTTATTCTCCTCAACTTGCTGCATGTGGACTGATAGTCTAGCAAGGTCCATATCCCTATTCAGCATAGCTCTCTGACACTCAAGCAACAGATCATCTGAAATGCTGAAAGCAAACTTCCTCATTCGGGTCCTCATACTACTCATCATCTCAGGAGCATAACAGGCCAGCTGGTTAAACTTTGAAGTATAATCCTGAACACTCATCTTACCCTGCTTAAGGTTCATGAACTCCTCTACTTTAGCTTCCCTCAGCTCTAGAGGAAAGAATCGATCAAGAAAAGCTTCCACAAACTTGTCCCAAACTGTGGGCTCAGCACTGTCACCCTTCGCATCTTCCCACTTGTTGTACCATTAGTTCTCCACATTCTTTAGCTGGTATGCTACTACCTCAACATCCTCCACCTGATCAACATGTATTACTTTGAAAATCTTTTCTATTTGTTCTACAAACTCCTGTGGGTCCTCTTCTACCTTAGTGCCAGAGAAATTGGGTGGGTTCATTCTCATGAAATATCCCACTCTAGTAACTTCAAAAGTAACAGACGCAGACCCAGTATCCTCTGACCTCTGAGTCTGTGCGACTACTAGCTGTGCTAGCATGTGAATAGACTGTTAGAATTCAGCATTAGAAACCTCTCCTTCATGAGGTTGAGTGCGATTGGCCCCCGTTCGAGGAGCTCTGGGAGGACTGGTCGGTACAGGAAGTATTCCCGAAGTAGGATGGGGTTTTGGGGGATGAGCTCTGTTATGGGTCCGCATCCCATGGGTGGGACAAACTTCATCATGCTGAGCATAACGTTGGTGCGACGGGAATGCATTGCTGGTTTTTTGAAAAGCATGAGGTCATTAATTAGGGGACAAATTAGACTCTGAAGCACGAACTAAATCACAAAGAAAAGAAATATTCTTAAACGCCTAGTAGCCTCTTGCTTATAAGTGTGGTGTGCAACACACCCATAAACAAGGCTCTACCCGATGCAATTTCGCAGATACCCTGGCACCATGAATCCTTCCCTGATACCAAGTTTGTCACGACCCAAATGAGGGCTTGGCCGTGATGAACATCCCGAACTATGAAGACCCGGAACGCCCTTCTCTATCTAGTAATCATGCACAATATTCATATAATAAAAGAAAATGCAGAAACGTAATCTTCTATGGAAACATGGTCAATTCTGAATTCAACACAAGTATGGAAACTGTAAATCAACTACATCTAAATAACATCTGACTCAGTCTGCGAAATCTCTACTACATGAAAATCTGGCAACTGTCTGAAACTGGGACAAGGCCCCCAGTAGGCCAAAACTGAAATAAGTGACATAATCTGAAAAGACAGGCCTTCTGGAATAGAGAAGGCTCACCACTGCACAATCTGATCAGTTGTCTGAATTATCTACTGCTTATCTGGACCCCTAGACTGAGTCTCAGAACCTGAGAGGTAGGGGGAGTGGGGGTCAATACAGATTTACTGGTACGCAGAGCATATCCAAAATAATCATTTATTATTCAACATATATAAGAGTAATTTAAAACAGTTCATAAGTATATCATATAGTAAGAATTCACATGGGCATTTTAAAGACTCTGTAAAAATCATCTCAACTTTGAGAAATTTGTGTTACTTCTGCGCTAGGTGGTATACCCTACAACTCTGAAAAAATCCATGGGCTATATGGAATCTGCCATTAACCCGATGGCAGCGAAGCCTCGAACCCAAGTGTGCTGCAAGGGTTGGAGTCTCTGAATCTACTATGCCACACGGCCGTTGCCAGTGTACAATAATAATCTACCCGTATCGGCAAATACAGTTTCAGGCTAAGAGTTGATTAAACTCGTGCCTTCTTCGGGTAGCCACCTAACCCTCTTTAAGCCCCTTTTTAAAACTCTGTCAGAACATACATTCTCTGAAAACATGCTCTGAAAACATAATCTGTTATGGCATAAATACATATGGTATCGTCGTACCATTGACTTGCAAGTCATATCTCTGAGCCATTATTAGTCTATCGTAAATCTCTGTTTTCAAAACACAAGTTTTGGGACCACCATTTCAATAATTCAATTCAAAGAAACTCTTTCTCAAACCTTATGTAAACATATGCAAGGAACTCATCTTTGTTAAGCATTTCAGTAGTACCGTACAAGGTGGTCATGTCAAAGTTCTCAAGTCATACGCAATTCTTTCTCTTAAACACAAGAACAAATTTATATCAAGAAACACCCTCTCAACAATTTCAAATCATGCTCAAATTCTATAATATTGCGAAAACATCTTTCAAATCACAAAACCATAATCTTTAATTCAATACACGAGAGGGAGTTCATAATTTATACTCTCAACGATCTTAAATCTCAAATTCCATACATAAACGTATACATGTAAATCAATTAAGGGCATAGGACCACAAGGTCAAAACAATAATAACATTAAAACATTGGGAGTACGTAATTTAGAACATAGATTCCAAAACCCCTTTGAAATTCATGCATAAAAATCTAAAAAATCATCCTCTAATGGTTTTAAGACCATGTAGATTTTTTAGGATAAACCTCATGTACCTCTATCTAGTAATTTAAAGAATACTTCTTGATGCCCACGTCTTAGGAATTCCAAATCTTCAATTTGTTTTGAAAACCCACGGTTGAATCTTGATTTATTTAGATTATCAATATGGAACCCTAGAGAGTGTTCTTGAATATTTTTGGTGAATGTATGTGTAATATGCTCAATTGGGGTTGAAATCTCGTGTTTGGGATGATAAGGGTGTGGGAAAATACCCAATATACCCTTAATGAGATCGGTATTAAAATATAACTAGAAGCCCGATTTCATGGGCCACCGCGATGCGCCACTATCGCGGTGGCTCACTGGAAATTGACAAATGGGAAATTGGCCCACTCCGTGATGTGCCACCATCGTAGAGTCCCACTAGAAATTGACCATCGTCATTTACACCCTCTCCGTGACGCGCCAAGGATAGGAATGACGGTGTTTTACGACTAGGACTTAATTTAACCATAGCTCCTTCACTGAGTGTCCGTTTTGGACGCACCTTATGTTGTCAGAAAACTTATTCAATCTTTTATGAAATGAAAAGTTGAAATCTAAGGGATTCCACTAGGAACAAAAAGTATAAATCATTCTAGAAACCAATGATTGATATTTTAGGGACAAAATTTAGCTATGAAAAACTTCGGGGCATTACACTAGGTGCATGCTATTTAGAAATATCTTTCGAAAAAGTTTTGGGAAGAGTCTGACAACATTGCTGTTTATCTGCAAATAGACTTCCTTTTAGAGTAGCAAAGGATAAAACACCATATGAAGCATGGTATGGTCATAAACCCTCATTGCAATTTCTCAGAATATTTGGCTACTTGTGTTTCTCTTTTGTACCATAGGTTAAGAGAGATACCCTGGATAAGAAGGCAGTTCTTAGCATTTTTACAGGCTACAATGTTGTGTCCAAAGCATATAAGGTCTATCAACCTCAAACGGAGAAAATTGTCATAAGTATAGATGTCCACTTCATTGAGGACCAACACTGGAATTGGGAGAAGCCCAAAAATAATCCTATTATTGACAGTCTATTAGATCCAAAAGATCTAGTAGATGATCCTACTGTTAGAGTATGAGGTTGATCTCTGATATTTATCAAAGATGCAATACTGCAATCTGTGAGCCCTCAAACTATGATTAAGCAGTAGGGGATGACACATAGGTGGCTGCAATGAAGGAGGAGATAATGGTGATCCGACAATTTTAAACGTGGGAGCTTATTTAGAAGCCTCTTGACAGAAATATCATTGGTGTAAAATAGGTCTTTAGTACTAAGATGAATGCAGATGGTTCCCTCAACAAACACAAAGAGAGGCTTGCGGTGAAGGTCTACATTCAGATTTTTGGAGTAGACTACTCAGAAATTTTCGCACTAGCTACTTGACTGGACACAATCAGATTGCTACTAGCCATTACAGTGGAAAAAAGCTGGAAAGTTTATCAACTTGATGTTAAGTCAGCCTTTCTTAAGGAGGATATTAAAGTTGAGTACTAGATGGGTTTGTTGTCAATGGGAAAGTAAATAATGTTTATTTGCTAAAGGAAGCTCTCTATGGTTTAAAGTTGTCACGTCCCAAAAGTAATTCCTAGATGTGATTGACACCCGCTAACACTACCTGTCGGGAGAACCAATCTTCATTACACTTTATCAGTTAATAAGCACTACAATATAGTATGTGCAATTCCAACGCATCAATAAATAGAAAATAATATATCAGCAAAAATGCATAATCAAACTATAAATTTAACAATCACTCAAGAACTAATTCTCTATCCCAAATCCTACACTAAGACCATGAAGCATATAAAATAAGAGTTACATGGTAAACCCAATGAAAAGAAATATAATCTAAAGATCTAAAGAAGAAACAAAAGACACCACAAATTATGCGAAGGTCACCTCAACAATAGAATCCATACAAATGAATCGTCACCTGCTAGTTTCACCTTCCATGATAGTATCTATAGACGTGAAAGTAAGGAGTGAGCTATATATAAAATATAACCTAGTAAGATTACCGACTCGCTACTTTAAGTACTTGGGACAAGTATTAAAAAATACAACAACACCAAGAACGTGCAGCTATTACACACAGGAATTATATCATAATAAGATAAACAACGAGACCCAACAATCATTCATCAGGAACTATATATCACAAAATAATTTATTCCGCGTACTTATTACAATTTGTAATTATAGTAATTAACCAACACCAGAATTTTCGGGCAACATACATAATGCACCAAATATATTAAGAGTGCAACATATACAATGCTCCATATATATCAAGAGTATACACAATACTCAAGAAAGTATACACAATGTCCTCTATCAAATCAAGAAGCATACACAATGCCCAAGGTAAGCATACACAATGCCCCAACAGAGCCAAGAAGGAAACACAATATTCAAGGAAACGTACACAATATTAGAACCAACAAGCATACATAATATTCAAGGAATTACATACAATGCCCCAATCTCATAGTACACAATTGTATCACATCTTGAAATAGTTTATAAAGGGAATTTTAGTATTCTTGAATATAAAATATATGTGGATGGCCTTGAAGACCATTGATTCTGCCAAGCATATGCTCGTCCCAACACATGGACCAGACAGATAAAAACATATTTTTTAAAACAAATTTGAAAATAAAGCACCCAAAGCTTAAAGTCTCACTTACCTTGCTAATGAAAAATTTTCCAATCTCGTATCGCGTAGAACACCACTCAAACAATCTCCAATGGCTTCAATTTTCTTTGACTACCAGCAATAGTGGTCTATAGATCCTTGTCTTTGTCTATGAACCCTCCCAAAATTTTCACAGTAAGTTTTCTTGTTTTCTTCCGAAGATAAAGGAATCGAAAGGCCATATTCTACTCATAGAAGTGAAAAAAACTAAACAAGGGGGAGGGTTTTAGCTTTTGGCTTGCCCACTTTGATTCTCTTAATTAATATTAATAATACAGGCTAAATCATTCATTTAACCTTGATTAGAAAAACTGAGTTATTATATTTCACTACTTAAAATAACATTCGTCCTCGAACGAGTCTTGAATTATATTTAAAGTGTCAAATCAATTAAGCAAAATTTCTATTTCAAATCACTAATCTAGTAGGTAGAGTATCAAAAAAAAAATTCTTCTTATTTGAGATAGCGAATGGTCTGCTCATCTATAGCATTGAAGTTTATTTTACTGGTGACTATAAAAATAAGTTAGTGACCAAAAATACGGTCTATGCACTATACCCACTAAAATAACCTTCTTAAAGCTTTATTGGACCTAATCTGGTTCCAAAAGTTATGCTCCTCTTGAGTTACAACCAACTAGCATACAACTCATGTGCAAGTCTATTTAAAGCCCCAAACAATAGCTCTGAACAAGATAATAACTATTATGAGATAGAACTCGGTCAAATAACTAATCATGAGCCACTCTCTATATAAAGTCCATCTAGCTAGTGTTGGGACTGGATATCTGCATTTTTTATGTCCGTATGGCGCTGGAACACATCCAAGCACCTATATTACAACCCTGTAGTGGAATCCATCTATTGCTCTTATAAATGGTAGTGTCATAATACTCTCAAGTATGATAATGTTCGAACACATCCACATACATCCTACTTAAATGTTTTATGCACTTACTCTTGTCACACATGAAAACAGAAGCATTTTGTACCATTACACTATCTTTGAAATATATTACCAAATAGGCCAGTATCATTTATAATCAATACAAATTAAATCAGGTGCTAAATATCTCTAATATTTGCCCTTTCATCATGATTGATGACAACTCATTTTCTATCCTCCGAGCACTTAGTGAAAAAAGAATACGTCTATCAAAATTATCTCTGCTATAATATAATTTTTCTAAAAAATCAATGCATATACAAACTCAACCTATTTTTTGTAAAGCCAACCATGTCTACAATAGTATTTTTTTCATCCCTCCTATTTAAATATGAACAATTCAAATATTGAACTACCTTGCATCACTGTTTGATGTTAGGTCTCCTTTTTTGATCTCAATGCATATTTGTAAACCTCAAAAGTACTAAATATTGAAAAAACATGTTTAATCATATCAAGTAAAAATCTCCTTAAGTCAACCACCACAAGTGCATATACATTGAACCCTCTAACAGTAATCCTCATACTTTACTCACTATCAAAAACTATCACTAACCCCAGTAAGGTCAGGATTTCCTCACCGATCAACCTTTTCTGCCTCAACAAAGGAAATTGTAACATAACACATTCTAGCACCTTAGTATGCATAATATCATAATTTATCACCCTTTTACTAGATAACTCAATGCTTAAAAACATCATGACATAAAAATTAAAAGTCATACTTTCGATCTACTATATTTAATAGTATTATCCCAATGTTCATAAAACCTTTTTCAACATCAGCATATGCTTTTATCAACAAAATGTTTTGCATACATTCTAAAGAACATAATAAAAAGAATTTGGACATTCTGAATAGTCCATACATCTAGTCCATGACCATTAGTATTGTCTTTAATTATCATAGAGATGTCACCAGATTTTCATGCTAATCATAACAAATCTTAATACATGCCTTCATATTATCCACCCTTTTCTCCTTCTGTTCAAGATATCGACATCCCAAAACTATTTTAGATAGAAAATAACACCATGTATCTAAAGGTACAAATCAATACAATTATGATAAAATAAAAAGATATTTCCCTTCACAAAGCTCCAAAGTCTTTTGTCGATTATCAATAACTATCTTTGTTAGTTCACCGTCCATCCGAACAATCAAAATTAATCTCTTCAAGACGATATACTTTATATGTTAACCTGTTACACAAAGTCAACTATGTCATCTAGCAGAGGAGGCTATGTATATCCTAGACGTATGTGTAAACGAAATTCAAAAGTTAACCTCGAGTCATCTTAACACACGAATAATGAATTAAACAAAGGAAAATATGCTAGTTGTTCGGTAGACTCAAGGTGATAAGTATGGACGTCTACATACCCATGAACAAGACTCTATCCAACACTGCTTCATTATTTAAGATCTAAAGCACCAACTTTGTCACGTCCCAAAATAATTTCTAGATGTGACTGGAACCCGCTAGCACAACCAATCTTATGTACACTTTTGTAGTTCAGAAGCACTACGATATAGTATGTGAAATTCTAACATATCAATAAATAGATAATTATAATTCAACAATAATCCATAATCAAACTATAAATTTAACAATCACTTCAGAACTAAATTCTCTATCCGAAATCACACACTAAGACCATGGAGCATCTAAAATAGAGTTACATGAGTTCAACTTTCGGGCATGTAGGCTCAATCAAAAGAGCTAAAGTTGAAACGAAAGCCTCCATGAATAATGTGAAGTCTCACCTCAACAATAGAATTCTTACAAACGAATCGGTACCTACTAGTTTTATCATTTGTGATAGTATCTGTAGACTTACAAGTAAGGAGTGATCTATATGTAAAATATAACCTAGTAATATCCCCGGCTCACTACTTTAAGTACACCTAGGACAAGTATTAGAAAATAAAACAATACTAAGAACATAAAGTTATAACACACAGGAATTATATCATAATAAGATGATCAACGAGATTCAACAATCGTTCATCAGGAACTATATATCACAGTACAGTTTATACCACGTAATTATCATAATTTGTAATTAAAGTAATTAAACAACACCAGGATGTTTGAGCAACATATACAATGCGCCAAATATATCAAGAGTATACACAATACTCAAGAAAGTATACACAATGTCCCATATCAAATCAAGAAGCATATACAATGCTCAAAGAAAGCATACACAATGCCCCAATAGAACGAAGAAGCATACAAAATATTCAAGAAAGCATACACTGTTAGAGTGGGTAAAGTGGGGAATGGACTGGTGGTTTTCTTATATGGACTAGGGTAATCCTCACCTCTTGATCTATCTTTTGAGGTTGAGTTAGGCCCAAGGTCCATTCTTTACATGGTATTAGAGCCAAGTCCATCCCCGTTTTGGACTTCCGATCCACGCGCCAGTGCCAGTTGGGCCTGGGCATGGGGAGGGGGTGTTAGAGTGGGTAAAGTGGAGAATGGACTGGTGGTTTGCTTATATGGACTTGGTAATCCTCACCTCTTGAGCTAGCTTTTGAGGTAGAATTAGGCCCAAGGTCCATTCTTGACATACACAATATCTCATTAGAACCAAGAAGCATACATAATATTCAAGAAAGCATAAACAATACCCCAATCTCATGGAACACAATCATATCACATCATGAAATAGTTTATAAAGGAAATTTTAGTATTCTTAAACATAAAGTATATACGGCTGGCCTTGAAGACCGTTGATTATACCAAGCACACGCTTGTCCCAACAGATGGGCCGGACAGATAAAAATACATGTTTTTAAAATAAATTTAAAAAGCAAGCACCCAAAGTTTAAAGTCTCACTTACCTTGCTATGAAAAATTTCTCAATCTCATAATGTGTAGAACACCACTCAAACAACCTCCAATGACTTTAATCTGCTTTGACTATAGGCAACAGTGGTTCAAAGATCCTTGTCTTTGTCTATGAACTCCCCCAAAATTTTCACAGTAAGATTTGTTATTTTCTTCAAAAGATAAAGGAACCTAAAGGCCCTATTCTACTCCTAAAAGTGAAAAAAAACTGAACAAGGGGGAGGGTTTTGTCTTGCCCACTTTAATTTTCTTAATTAATATTAATAATATAGGTTAAATTATCCATTTACCCCTTATTAAAAAAATTAAATTATTTTAAAAGTAAGCACTAAGAGCTTGGTATAGAAATATTGATGATCATTTTCTTAGTTTAGGCTTCAAGAAGAGTACTTTATATTAGTTGTTCAGGTGAGGGCATATTTATTATATCTTTGTATGTTGACCATCTCTTTTTCATAGGAAGTAAGGTTTCTCTAATTGAGGATTTCAAGTTGGAAATGAGGAATGTCTTTCAAATGACAGACTTTGAACTGATGGTGTACTTTTGTGGAATGGAGATCAAACAAAATGATGACAATGTGTTCAGTATGCTCAAGAAATCCTAAAGAATTTCATATGATAGATTGAAAAGTTATGAGCAATCCAATGAACCAAAAGGAATAGTTTTCCAAAGAAGACGGAGCAGTAAAAATGGATGAGGAGTACTGTAGAAGTCTTATTGTCTACTTGATGTATTTGACTGCAACTAGGCCTGATATCCTGTATGCAGTGACCCATTTGTCTCAGTTCATGCATTGTGCAAGTGATTTAAACTTGAGAGCAGCTAAAAGAGTTGTCAAATACATTAAGAGAACTGTCAACGCTATGGTGTTAAGTTCCACAAAGGTCAGAAGTTTAAACTTATCAAATTTTTCAACAATGATTGGGATGGTGCACTAGATATGAAGAGTACTTCAGGTTTTTGTTTCAAACATGGATCAGGAGCTTTCTCTTGGGTTTTCAAGAAACAAGATGTAGTAGCACAATCATCAACTGAGGCAGAATTCATTATTGCAACAACAGTTGTGAATATGGTTGAGGAAGCTAATGTATGATCTGAATATGGAGCAAAAATAAGGAACTGAGGTTTTTATTGATAACCAATTTGCATTTTCTATTGTTAATAATCTAGTATTTCATGAAAAAATCAAGCACTTCAATATTAATTTATTTTTCTTGAGAGACGTGCAGAAAGATTGAGATGTGAAGCTTCTTTACTGCAAATGCATTGAGCAGGTTGCAGACATTTTTACCAAGCCCTTTTCCCATGGCAAGTTTGAGTTTTTCAGGTAGAAACTAGGAGTTTATAGTTCCTAAACCAAGGAGGAATGTTAGTTGCTATGTTTTAGAACTGTAGACTTTTATTTATTTACTGTAGTAGATGAGTTTCTATTTTTCCTCAAATAACCTTTTTACCTAGTATTCAGGAGTTTGCTTATTTATGTTTCATTAAAAAAAAGGAGTTTGCTTATTTTCAGTAGATTTGTTGCTGATATTTAGGTCCATTAAGTTAGTAATTTAGTATAAATGTAAGTTTTATGCGGTGAAATAAACTGAACTTTTTGTTGAATACAAAAGGAAAGAGGTCTCAAGTGTGGAAGATTCTAGAAGAGTTAATTATGTTTGAAAGTCTGTTATAACTGTTTTCTTTAAACAGTTAGTTGTATTGTGATTAACGGCTAGTGGAAGTAGTTAGAGAGAGTAGTTGATTACTCTATAAATAACCAATTATGTACTATGGATAACACAAGTTGAATAAACAAGATTCATCATTATACTCTACTAAGCTTTTTCTTCTTCTCTGATTCTCTTACTCTGTTCTTCTTTTTCTTCTTCTTCTTCTTTGCTATTCAGTGCATATCTCAAACCTAGAGTTAAAGCACTGATCTGAGAATAATTTCATGGTATCAGAGCCAGGTTGGCTAGATCAAAACTAGCTACCTTAGTCGATTTTGGAGATTAAAGAAAGTGCTCAATCACAGATTCAGTTTTTTTCAGTTTCTTGAAGGATTTCTTGAGTCAAGAGCTGAAGGTTCAAGTAATGGAAAATGGTGTTAATGGTGTTGAAATGGGTGGTGGATCAACCAGTAGTGCAGGATCTGTTACTGCAATGGATTACAATCATCCTCTCTTTCTCAGTCCCTCAGATGTTAGTGGTACACAAATCATCTCTTTCCAATTGACAGGTGTGGAAAAATTCTCTATCTGGTTTAGGTCTATGCGTGTATCTCTGTTAGGAAGGAATAAATTAGGATTTGTTGATGGTTCTTGCACTAAATAAAAGTTTTCTTTTGATCTAGGAAACCACTGGGAAAGAGTAAATGCTATTGTATTATAATGGATTATGAACTCTGTGTCTAAAGAGTTATTAGGTGGAATCATGTATGTATCAGTTGTAAGTGTTGTATGGAATGAGTTGCTTGAAAGATTCAACAAAGTAGATGGTGCTAGAACTTTCAATCTGCATAAGGAAATTGCAACACTATCTCAAGGAACAACTTCTATGTCCTGCTATTTCTCAAAACTGAAGGATCTATGGGAAGAATTTAAGTTTCAGTTCCTCATAGGACTAAATGAAACATATACACAGGATAGAAGTCAGATACTACTTATGACTCCTTTGCCTACTGTCAATCAGGCATATGCCTGATAATGAGTGACGACAGCCAAAAATCTGTAGCTACTAATGCAGGTGTGCTAGGATCTGGTCCTGCAGGCATTGGTAGAAGTCTTGACTTAGTCATGTTTACAAGAAATGGGACACAAAAATTCAAGAAGAACTACAACTTGCAGTGTGACTTCTGTAAGCTAAAAGGTCATACTAAGGAAAACTATTGGAAGTTAGTTGGATAACCTCAAGATCACAAGTTCAAAAAGAGGTTCAGGTCTGAAGGAGCTAATGCAACATACAAGGTGACTACTAATTCTCAAGATACTACAAAAATAACTACAAGGCAAGGTTCTCATTCAAGGTTTGTACAAAGTAACTAGTACAATGATGGATGTCATCAAGAAGATTCTGAAATGCAGCTGGATCAACTAGGTCAGACGGGAACAACAGTGTTTACTAAGGAATAATATGATCAAATCCTGAAGATAATCAACAAAAATAATGGTGCTAGCACTTAGTATTAGTCTATTTTTAGCTTCATATGAGTCAAGAAATTATATAATTGACACTGGTGCCACAAATCACATGGTTGGAAAGTTAGACTTACTAGTGAATGAGTCCATAACAAAACTAGATAAGCCAAGAAGGGTGTATTTACCTAATGGTGATCTGGCTAAAGTTACACATGTGGGATCTAGTTATGTATCTGCTGAAAATAGTATAACACATGTTATCATATTCCTCAGTTTACATGCATCTTGCTTTCAGTATCACAACTGACCAAGGAATGGAAATGTTCAGTGAACTTCTTTCCTAATTTCTGTGTTTTCTAGGATCTTTGTACTGGAAAGGTGAGGGGGATTGGTAAGCTTGATGGAGGTCTGTATATCTTAGTGAATACTCAAGAAAGAAAGGTTGCAGTAACAACAAAAGTCTCTACTAAAGCTGATGAGAGTAAATCCCAAGCTAAGGTTGATCTGTGGCATACAAGATTAGGAAATGCCTTCTCTAATATACTTCGAAAGTTGCTACCTAATAAGTTTTATGTAGTAAAAGATAGAGTAAAGAAATGCACTGTTTGTCCTTGTGCCAAGTAAACCAGACTTCCTTTTCCTACAAGTAATACTTAGTCTGCATGTTATTTTGATCTAATACATATGGACCTATGGGGACCTTATAGAATTCCTACTATGAATGGTAACAGATTCTTCTTAACAGTGGTTGATGATTGTTCAAGGTTTACTTGGTTGTTCTTATTGAAACTCAAGTAAGATGTGTATGTGCAGATACAACAATTTCTTAAGTATGTTAAGAAACAGTTTGGCAAAACTGTGAAACTAATTAGAACTGACAATGGAACTAAATTTGTGAACTCATTATGCAGTAGTTTATTTGCAACCAAGGGTATTGTACATCACACCTCATGTTCTTATTCACCTCAACAGAATGGTGTGGCTTAAGGAAAGAACAAACACATCTTGGAGGTCATAAGAGCATTGAGGTTTCAAGCAAAAATACATGTTAAGTTTTGGGGACATTGTGTTTTAGCTGTTGTTTACCTCATAAATAGGTTACCTAGTTCAAGTATTGATTATTATACTCATATGAGAAGTTATATGGTACTAAACCATCTTGTGAGCACCTAAGAGTAATAGGTTATCTCTGTTATGCTACGGTGCTAAATGAGTCTGACAAGCTCATGCCAAGATCAAGAGCAACTGTGTTGATGGGATATTCTAGCACTAAGAAGGGATATGTCTTATATGACAAATCTACTAATGTTTTCTTTGTTAGCAAGGATATGTCTTTCAGGGAAGATATGTTTTCTTTCAAGCTTGAAGCAGCTGATGATCAGATTCCCTATCATGTGTTTCCATTAGAAGATCAATATCTAGCAGCAAGTGATGTTATGACACCCTTGCAGGCTCCTATTAATGACTCATATCAAGAGGTTCCTAACATTGTGAACCAACAAGAGCACCTACTACTAGACAGACCATAACCAAGGTATATCAAAGAAGATCAAGCATACATTAAGAGGTTACTCGTCAAGAACAACAACTACAAAGGATTCCTAATACTACACAGCCTAATACTCAATCATCTGTAGCTCAAGATCAAAGGAAATCAACTAGAGATAGGAAGTCACCAGCATGGATGAATGACTTTGTCTCTAAGAATACAAAGAAGGTACCTCATGCTCTTACTAATCATGTGTCATATGATAAACTATATCAGCCCTATAAGAGTTTTATGGTGAAAACCTCATCTGTTACTGAGTCTACAAGCTACTCTAAGGCCTGCAAAGATCCTAGATGGATAGATGAAATGAAAACTGAAATAGAAGCCTTAAATTCCAACCACACTTGGGAGGTTGTTCCCTTTCCTAAAGGTAAAAAATCCATTGGTTGCAGGTGGATATACGGGGTGAAGTATAAGGCTTCAGGTGAAGTGGAAAGATTTAAAACCAGACTTGTAGCAAAGGGTTATGGACAAAGAGAAGGGATTGACTACAAAGAAACCTTCTCACTAGTTGTGAAGATGAAAATAGTAAAACTATTCTTGCTACTGCTACAAAGAAGAATTGGTTTGTTCATCAGATGGATGTCTACAATGCATTTCTAAATAGTGACCTCACTGATGAAGTATACATGGAGTTGCCAGTTAGGGGGAGAATTCAGTATGCAGACTGACCAAATCCCTATATGGCTTAAAGTAGAACCTAGACAATGGAACACAAAGCTATCAGAAGTCTTACTAAGGTCTCAGTTTGTTCAAAGTCAATACGATCCATCTCTGTATATAAGAAAGACACAAGAAGGAATCACTTTGGTACTTGTGTATGTTGATGATATGCTAATCACTAGTGATATCTTGAAACTGATAGAAGATGCAAAAGTTATGCTACAACAAAGCTTCAAAATGAAGGATCTAGGTAAGTTAAGGTTCTTCCTTGGAATAGAATTTGCAAGGTCAAGCAAAGGGATACTAATTCACCAGAGGAAGTACACTCTAGAGTTACTATCAGAGTTTGGATTGACAGCTGCTAAACCAGTGATTACTCCTATGGACTATAATGCCAAACTGACCTCAAAATAATTTGATGATCATGTCAAACAACTACAACCTATTGATGATCCTCCTACAGATCAAGGTGTATATCAAAGACTGATTGGCAAGTTACTATACTTAACCATGACTAGACTTGATATTGCATTTAGTGTACAAACACTAAGTCAGTTTCTACAAGAACCAAAGAAGTCTCACATGGATGTTGCAATCAAAGTTATGAGATATGTTAAAAATCAACCTGGTTAGTGTGTGTTACTATCTAGTGAATCAAGTGATCAGGTGAGTGCTTACTGTGATGCAGATTGGGCATCATGTCCTTAAACTAGGAGATCAGTGACTAGTTACTTTGTAAAAATTGGGAAGTCAGTTGTATGCTGGAAGTCAAAGAAACAAGTTACTATTTCCAGATGTTCAGCTGAGGCTGAATTAAGAAGCTTAGCAGCTGTAATAGCTGAGCTAGTTTGGATACTAGGTTTGCTAAAGAAAATTGGAATGGAAGTAAAGCTACCAGTCAAGGTGTTTAGTGATAACAAATTAGCTATTCAAATAGCTTCCAATCCAATTTACCATAAGAGAACTAAACACATCGACATTGATTGCTTCTTCATAAGAGAAAAGATAAGCCAAGGGTTGATCACTACAAACTACATTACTACACAAGATCAGCCTGCAGATATGCTGACCAAAGGCCTCACCAAGGCTCAACAAGTGCATATAAATCACAAGCTAGAAATGTGTGACATTCAATAAAACTCTCTTCTTTCCAGTTCTTTATTGCTTTATTGTTCTTATTCTTTCATTATTCAAAAGTTATCTTTTGTTTTTTTCTATTTTTTCACTCAAATTAAGAACAAATATTTTCGTTGCAGTACTTATGTTTGAATTGAATTACAACTA